>CM068369.1:309420458-310707958 GCA_034769895.1 Magicicada septendecula | reverse complement strand
TAAGTTTGGGCAAGTAGTCCTGTCGCAACTTTTCCCGCTGAGCACTCTTCAGAGAGGTGTCAGCCATGGCATGACTTTTATTAAAACAGTAAATTAAAAATAAATACATTTATTACAGTATTGATTTAGTAATATACAGTATGGTTTACGTGAAAAAATATATGATTTTCTTTTTGAGAAACAAGGTTGAATTTTCATAATGTTTTTTATGAATCATCATGTCAAACATGTATAGCTGCTTGGTGACTGAACAAACTAAACAAATGAAATATCTTGGCTTCATAATAGACAGTAATCTCTCATAGAAAAGTTTTATTTGTAACCTGAAAAAATAGTTGCATACATTCTTACATAAATTCTATTTGTTACGAGATTTTTGTTCCAAAAGTTACAATTGCTTACTATAATTGTCATGTGTAAAAGTTTTCGTATTGATGACTAACAAAATTGTTTTATGAAGGTATGCAGCAATAAATATTGTTATCAGCTGTGGTACTATCAAGGAGAACTATCTAATAACAGACACCAGCTGTCTTGTGTATACGCACACGAGCCAGTTGAAGACATAATACGCAATCCTGTTCAAATAAACACACTCGTATTCTCTCAGCGTGCGACCTTGCATAAGTAGTCATAACTAACTGTTACGTGATTATAAACACCAGACAGGTTAATGAACGAAAGAAGCCATGCTTTATATTCTCGTAAAAACGAGTGATATTTTAAAATAATAATGTCCATTTTAGATCATTTATTTACATTTTCTATTAAACCAAACGTAAATTATACGTAACAGTCTAACAAGTATTTACATTACTACTCCTACTTTATTAGATATTTACGCAAATACTCTACAAATATTTCAGTGTTCACGTAAGTTTTATAAGAACAAAAGTAATGTTCTCTTAATTTAGTGTTTATTAGTTTAAAATGCTTTAAGAATAGCAAATAAAACAGTATTGTATTCTTGCTATTAATTTTATGACGTGGCATAAACGCGCGAATACAAACACGCTCACCCGCACGCATGCACACATATTAACTCATGAGATACCGACAATCTGATGTTGAAAACTCCAATCGTGGATATTTTATAGATACAACTTTTTTAGACTTTGGTTATTGTGGGAAACATATTGACTACAATACGGTAACGTTAAACGAAATGTATTTAATTTATTCAGCTGTTAAAATAGGATACTTAAATTCGATTGCGTTTTGTAATGTATTTGAATTTGTATTAAGTATGAACTACAAAGTTCTAATTTAAATTAAGATTGAAAGTGCCTTTGATTCACAAGAATTTACTGTCATGTGTTCTTCTCTGATACGCTTTAAATAACGACAATTCACATTTTTAAATTTACAATTCAGGTCAAATCAGGTAGTAATCCAGTCCAGTGTGTCACTATTAAAAAAGGAACATAATTCCCATTACAAATAATGAAGCTTTTTAGACCTGGTATTACTAGATGGTAAGTAAATAATCAAAATGTTTTATGCAATTTGTAGGTTCCTTGTCATTCAGTTCATACTATTTATAATCAAGTTGAAAACATTCGCTAACATTTTGTATTTAATTCCTTCAGAAAAAGAACACTCGCGAGGAAGTTTTAAAACGGTTCGAGTAGTTGTCAATGTAGTTCTTTCGAAAAATAAGGGCATTACAGACTGTGTTATGAATGCCATTTTGTTTACGTTCTCAAAAATATGGGTATGGAGAACCATACATGACTTCCATGTTCTAAGTTTTATATTTAAAATCATTTACGAACTGAAATGTTTCCATAGAAACTACTTCTTTCCACTTGTTGCTTCAGCCTTAACCACAGTAATGTGGCCACTAACGTATACCACCTCACGTTTTCGCACTCGATTGTCACTGATGATGGTAGTCGATGGCACTGCCGAAACGTCTGGTTTTGCAGAAAACTTTGGTCTACGGCCAAACAGGACGGGAAGGAATTTTAACAACAAAATACTTCTTTGTTGCCGATAATGTAGTACATAAATAAAAATTAACCCCTCCCCCTTCAACTATAATTAAATCGGTTATTGCAGAAAGTGCATATGTTACGTTTTAGAAAAAAGGAGAAAAACGGTAAAAACCTCCCATGTGAAACAAATATTGCCTAAAAATTTCGAAGTTTTTACTGGAAATACTTTATATACTTCTCCTATTTTTGCTTCAGTTTCCAAGATTTTTAGTTATTTGTTATGGCTAAAATAATTAGTTAAATAAAACACACATGTGCCCTTTATGCAAAAAATGCCTTCTTTAATGTTCAAACTTGAGAAATAAACCAGAGTTGAAAGGTAATATGCAAAATTTATTGAATAAACAAAATAGTTTTGTTAAGAAAGCAAACAAACAAACAACAAACTTAACAAACAACACTTCAAAAACCAAATTTTTAAAATTTTACAATATTTAACAAACAAATTAATTATTTATAGGCCTAACTATAAAAAAATAAGCCTATTCTGGGTTTTCCCTTTCTGAATCATCATGGTTTTCTGAAGCTGTTGTTGGCCAGGATAGTATTTGATTGTAAAAGTCTTCATAACCGCACAAATAGGGGGTCAACTTGTTAAGATCGGCTATTTTCTTATGGTTGATCGGCACACGGCTCTCTGGATAAGCTTTTCTTGATGGAAGAATGGGTTGGTTGTCAGTCTTTGCCAAACTAAAAGTGTTTGTAATAAGTCCTCCAATGTGTTCAGCAGCTACAATCTTCCCCTTCTTCGTACTGTCGTAGTTAAACTGCCTAAAAGAAGAAATTTTAAATACAATTCGGTCTTCTCTTCTTATACCTCGTCCAGATGTCCCATCCGAGATAACCAATTTTTTGTAGTAGGTGGGCCACCACGATTTGAATGAAAGTATGTCATCTGTTTGTATGTGGCAAATAGTAAATCTGTCCCTTGTACTACTGCGCTTGAACAGCTCTCCGTATTGGTCTATTGTAAACATTCGATCAGTTTTCCTCATGACTCGTTTAATCGACCCAAAGTCACGGTCGCAGGGCATAAACGAGTGGCCTCGCACAGGGAAGTAGTGTGTAATGCTTTCAAACCTGCCAGTATCACATAGGCTAAGTAAGAATCTGGTGACTGCATGGTTTTTGTTTTGTCCACCAGTCCCATCACTAAACACTAGTAGTTTCTTAACTGTATTAGGTAGAGTTTGTATGTATTTGAGTAGAAATGAACATACTTCGTCAGGCGATTTATGTGCTTGACCTTCATGGTAAAGATACAAGTTAGCATCATTTGTCTTAAGGTAATGTATGCAGAAAATGTTCACCCATAACTGACGTACATAAAATACTTCTTGAACAGGGATATGGGGAAGAGGCTGGTTTTGCATATAGTCAAATGCTATTGCAACTGTATCATCATCTTTATTTACAGAGGCATCTTTTAATGCAGTGTAAAATTTTTTGCACGTCTTTTATGTATTATTTGCTCAGCAGCAACACCTCTTTTCGTGTTATCAGACAAACTTTGGTCTCTCATCTTTGAACTAAATCTTTCACAAGTCGACCATACATCTACTTGTGATCTTCCAAAAGTTAGGGAAAAATTTTCCAAAAAATATTTTCTGTAAAATGAGTATGTAACACTATTACATTATGGATATGATTCAAGAAACATGTTATGCATTATTTTGACATTCAATCTAGCATGCAAATACTCTTTGGGCTTTCCTCCATAATGTGTTTTTTTAGCTTCAAATTTAGAAATGTGTTCGTGAATTTTGATGCAAACTTCTCCTTTTATGGCATTACAACTTCTCATTTTACCCCTGAGGTCAACTGGAGGTTTTCCAGCCACCAGTAACATACATAACCGTCGAACACGCTTAGCTGTAATGTCATGCACTTTCATAAACGTGTTCTTACAAACAACCTGTAGTTCACCATTAATTTTTAGGAAGTAGGTAAAAAAATTAGTTTTTATTTTAGTAGGTCTACTTAATTTTTCATCATCAGTGGCCATCTGATCATCATCTTCACTTAAGTATAGGTCTTTCTTCTTAGAACGCCTCCTTTTTGCTTGCCGTTTCTCAATGAGACCTTGCAAATATGTGTCCTGGACGTTTTTGTTTTCAAATGAATAAAAGTTGTTCCAAATGTCACTTTTGGTTTCACCTGTTAACTTTGCATAACACTTTACTGCACACCTACAGTTAAAATATTCCTGAACTCTTTTGCCAACATGTTTGCACGAGTATGAAGTGTAAGCCTGGCCTTTAACCTTAGCAGTTTTAATAACATTTCTTTTATATTTTGCTTCGTTGCTAACTACTTTTTTTCTTTTGGATGGAACACCATCTAACTCACTTTCACTTTCACTAGACATCGTAACTCACAAAGATAACCTAAAACATGAAGTAAAAGTTCTGATGATGACAACAACAAACTAACATGAGTAACATGAACTGACAGCTGGTAACAGCAGATAATAATCCGACAGGTGTACCAACTTACGTTTCAAAGAAACACAAAGTTTACCGCATAAAGGACACATGTGCATCACATGTGCCTTTTCTGCACTAAACAAGAACTTCAGTATCGATTTAAATAGTGAATAAAGAATGGCAGATGTGTCCTTTCTACACTAAATGATGCGTCAAAGTATATACAACAATATTGTGCATCTAACTCGTATACCGTCAAAAATGTTACATGTGCCCTTTCTGCAATAACCGATTCAATTTTCATTTATAGAAAATTACCCTCACCCCGTTCAACTAGCCTCATCATTTATAGATATTTTATCTACGTTTCTACAGTGGATTATTAAGATCTTCTTATCAGGATACTTTATGTTTCAAAATTAAGTACTTTACTCTTGTTACAACAAAAAATGTTTCTGGTAAACTACCCTTTCCCATTAACCGATCTTCACCAAAATCAATAGGCCTTGAGTCCCCTACAACTCAGGCGCATATGTAAAAAATTATTTGATTCTGTTTGAATTTACGGCAGTTATCGTTCGTCATGAAAAAATTTTTCTTGTTACAATATAAAATGTTGCTGGTAAACTACCCCTTTCCCTTAACCGATCATCAAAAAAATCAACAGGCCTTGAGTACTCTATAATTTAGGGATGCATGCAAAACATTATTTGATTCTGTTTCAATGTGCGGCAGTTATCATTCGTCATAGAAACAATTACTCTTGTTAAAACATTAAAAGTGGCAGGTAAACTACCCCTTTCCCTTAACCGATATTCACCAAAATCAATAGGCCATGAGTCCTCTACAACTTAGGCACATATGTAAAAAATTATTTGATTCTGTTTAAATTTGCGGCATTTATCGTTATTCATGGAAAACGTTCTCTTGTTACAACATAAAATTTTGCAGGTAAACTACCCCTTTCCCATAACTGATCTTCAACAAAATCAACAGACATTGAGTTATCTACAATTGAGGGAGGTATCCACAAAATTATTTGATTCTGTTTAAATGTGCGGCAGTTATCGTTCGTCATAGAAACAATTACTCTTATTAAAACATAAAATTGTGGCAGGTAAACTACCCCTTTTCCTTAACCGATCTTCACCAAAATCAACAGACATTGAGATATCTATAGGTCAGGAAGGTGTGCAAAACATTATTTGATTCTGATTGAATTTACGGCAGTTATCATTCGTCATAGGAAATACCCTTGTTAAAACATAAAACGTTGCAGGTAAACTACCCCTTTCCCTTAACCGATCTTCGGTTAGATTTGATGAACGTATGCAAAAAAATTTTTGATTCTGTTTTAATGTGCGGCAGTTATCGTTCGTCATAGAAAAAATTACCGTTGTTAAAACATAAAATTGTGGCGGGTAAACTACTCCTTTCCCTTAACCGATCTTCACCAAAATCAACATACATTGAGTTATCTATAGGTCAGGAAGGTTTGCAAAACATTATTTGATTCTGATTGAAATTACGGCAGTTATCATTCGTCATATAAAATACTCTTGTTAAAACATAAAACGTTGCTGGTAAACTACCCCTTTCCCTTAACCGATCTTCACCAAAAACAATAGGTCTTGAGTACTCTACAAATAAGGGCCGTATGGAAAAAATTATTTGATTCTGTTTAAATTTGCGGCTGTTATCGTTTGCCATATAAAAAAATTACCCTTGATTAAAAAAAAATGTTGCATGTAAACTATCCCTTTCCCTTATCTGATCTTCACCAAAAGCAATAGGTCTTGAGCACTCTAAAAATAAGAACTGTATGCAAAAATTATTTGATTCTGTTTGAATTTGCGGCTGTTATCGTTTACCATAGAAAAAATCTACACACACACACACACACACACACACACACACACACACACTTTTCGAAAAATGACTTTTTTTCATGTTTTGAGTGTAGTACAATCAGAATCTGCAATAATCTCGAACACATTTTTTTTTCCATCACCATACTTCCATTTCCTTAAGGAACATGTTTGAGCAGAAGCATGACAATCAGAAGCCTTTCATGTAATAACTTGTATTTAATTACGCAGCACTTACCGACACTATATCTGTGCACCAATCAGATTAGACCTTTAGTAAGATTAGATTACCGTATTGAGTGCACGTTGACGCTGTGTAGTCACAATTAGTATTCATGAAACGCAGCTTGAAGTGAATCGGCCTATCGTGTCGTCGTCATTTTGCTGTCGGTATAGTCGTTGTTTATTAATGTACAGAAACATGACAAAAACGAACTACACATGTAAATTAATAACCACTGATGACGACTCCCATCCTTTTGATCGAGGGTGTATTAGATTTTTATCTGTTTACACATACACAACGATCTTTTTTACATACCGATTTGGCAATGAAAGTACTGCAATTGATAATTGCCTTTGTGTGGGATTAGATTGTAATTTTGTGTAGACCTAATTACGTAGCTGTTCCCTCTAATAATATATGTCCAAAATGTTTTATTACAAAATATGTAGCATGCACAGAATTAGCACCAAATAAATACCAGAACTGTTAGCTTATTATAACTTTATATTTTGTAACAATTTGTTACTGTGCTTGTTATGTCCCAACATTAAAAGTTATAAATACGTTTTTAAAACATTCCGTTTTTACACTGAGCATTTTATTACTACTTGCACTTTTTCTGTAGAGTGTGATAAGTGTACTGAAAACGTATATTAAAGAAACCGTAAATCAATATTTGACAGTATTGACACTACTGAAGTATATATCTGAACAGTGTATGAAGCCAACCTCAGTTTTTAATATATTTTATTACAAATTTTATGTCCGTTTGGACATCCAAATATTCTTGTACCCGAATGACTCTCGATCCCAATTTATTATGATACTGATGCTCTACTTTGATGCAGATCACTATCAAGACATTTGTATGTGCATAACTTATTTTTTCCGCCTTATGATTTTTTAATTGAAAAAGGTTTTTACTCTGTTGTTTTCTTATTATTACCTGTAACACCACTCTTAGGCTTTAAAATTCTAACTTGAATGTGCCCATAAGATTTTTAAATTTCAAAAGATTAACGCTACTGATTAACCAAATTATCGTAATTATTAACATTTTATAACTCTCAAATAGATAAAAATGCTGACTTATTCAATCAGTTTAACGTTTAATTAGCTACCTTTATTTTGAACTTTTGGATACTTCATTTTATTAGAATTTTGAATTTTAAAATTTTTCGTTTATAATTCTTTTTAATCACAAAGTTTGTCATTGATTCCTTTCTCAAAATAAATATTTTTGTTTAAAATTGATATAATTATGTACTCTGCTTGTAATGATCTAAATTGAAATGTTCTCTCTACACTTAATTTAGTCTTTCTAATAATTGTTCAAATCAAGGAAAACATTTCAGTAACTATTTTTTATTAATACGGTATATTAATAAGAACCATATTGGATATCTTCACTAAACTCATTTACCACTCCGTAAATTTGAAGAAAAGCAAATAAATTAAAACGTCAAAAGTAGCCTACTACTCATCATCATCATCAGCAAGGATTATACAAAAGTGGTTTGTTCCGGGCCTAAGCAGATAGACTAGAACTGGTCATTCTAATGCTTCTTGGGACGCCCCATACCTCTCCATCGATTTCCGCTTATAGTTCAATAGGTGTTTGAGAATGCTTTAGTCATTGTTTCGGTTAAAAGTTCCAAACATTTTATCCTATAATGAGCAGTCCTATCAAATATTCACATAACATTCAGTTTCTTCCGTACATCGAGATTTCTTTTGGGATCAGTATTTGTGAAGAGTATATCATATTACGCTTCCGAGACCTCGTGAAAACGACTGCTCTGAGATTTCGTCCTTAGAAGTCGGAATTCTCAAACCCTTAGACAAGGAAATAACTTCAAGCGTGTTTCTTTACTCGTTGATTAAAAAAATGGGTTGGGTACTCGTTGTACCGGGTCAACTAGACACTGGTCCTCATATTCTTAGTGTTGGATGAAGTAATGCTAGCTTTCAAAGAAGCCTTCACCTCTCTCCAGCCAAGACGGTTCTGCGGGGGTAAAGTGCCATATCTTATAAGAGGTTACCCTTTTGAAGTTTAGCAGTATAGATTTAGACCGGAAAGTCGAAAAATATTCTTTGGAGATCAGTAGTAGCCAACAGTACCAAGTTGAGGCGTAAGGGAAATTATTCTGGACTGTCTTATCTTTGGAATATTACAGGCGCAAATTAAGTTGGATTTAGTGGGTTGTACTATTGTGTACAGGGAAACTTGGTCTCTTTAGTATGATAAGATAGTCAGTTTATGGGAGACAACCTACAGAAATCGGACTGAACGTTAAGCCCAAAGGTGGCAACCCCACTATCGCATTGCCGTGCGATATCCATGTAACATATTCAGGAGACATATTAGTTATCAAACGGTCGCAAGCAAGATGTAACCGCAGGGAAAACGTCAAAAGTGCCTTCCAAAAATTGTTAATTTTGCGTATTTATTAAGTAAGGGAATTAAAATAAATTTGTAATGGAATTCTCTAACAGAAAACCCATATTTCACTCACATTGTTTATAACTTTTCTCTCATTGTGTTTGCAAACCGTAATTCGTATTTTTTTAAATCTCAATTAGCCTATAATGACATTGCACATTTAGTTGCCATGGAAATTTGTAAACAAAGATATGATGACAGAGAAATGTGTATTTTAATGTGTCTAAAAAGCACTGTTGTTTCTATGACATTTTTAAATATTTGTTTTCCTATAAATAATAGTTTTATGACATTGAAAGTAAATTAACAAAACAGAAAGAAAAATTCAAGACAATACAAAATTATGGGCGTGACTTAATGTAAAACGAGCAGGCAAAAGGCTAAAACAAATGTTGAAGGTAGATGAGATTTAAAGCAAAGATAAATAAGGAGGACCGATTCGAAGATACAAACATAGATGGGAGAAGGTAGTATATTGTTTACTATCAGGGAATAACACACGAAACTGCATCCAACGCAATAAAACTAACAATTTTTTTTAATTATAAATGAGGTCTTGTATTAGGCAACAATAAAAACGAAAGAGCGGATTCTTCAGTACAAAACGTGTTACCCTAGAGCGTCCTCTTTAGTTAGGAAATTTTAGACTAGTTATACTTATTTGGGGTTCAAATCCTCTAATCGACACCATATCTAGAAGATTCATGTCCCCGTTTGTTTAACACAATCCGCTACGTGAAGCTATTAAGTAATATGTTTTTTGAATTCAACGTTAATTACTACATTTTAATTTATAGTCACCATTAATGAAATTTTGATTTACTTTCACAAATTTACAAAATATTGTTAATGCCTTTATTTCAACAGCTATTTGTGAGCGGTATGACAGTTACAGTCTGGTACATGCAGCAGGCTCAGATATTGGCCTGTGTTGAGTGAAAAACTAATTACTAGCTTTCGAGAGGGAATTGATCCCTTGACATTGCCCGTAGATATGCTACTGCCTAACTTTATTTTAAGAAGTACCGAGGATTCCCATGCCGTATCCCCTTGCAAACAAATGTTCACGTGTGTTAGTCTCGTCTATACAACGATTCCATAGATAATAATGCTTATTTAAAAACTTTAAAATGCTCAAGAACTGGTGTAGCTATCATGGAAAGTAAAAGCGTAAGTAACGCAGTATTAAGTTAGCAGCGGGAGTTCAGTAGTTATTGAACTACGCTCTCTCAACTCCTTAACATGAATACATACGGAGCATGTAAACGACTCATTTTCGGAGTGATGACACACATTAAGAAGAATTTTATGCAATACTGGAAAGAGACAGTAAAAAAACTGTTAATGCAAAGAGTAACTATACTTACAGACTTAAATAAAAAAAATAAAAGAACGGCTAGAGAATCAGAATTATGGAAAAATGGATTAAGGTCACGAAATGAATAGGTGAAAAATAAATTTACTTCAGTTCTGATAACAATCTTTATTACTTGTAAGCCAGAAGTCATCATTACGTAAGATAACGTTCATGACGTTCCCCTACTGATAGCTTTCGCAATCAAGTAGACTACATCTTAATTATCGCTAGGTGGACTCTACGACCTTTCCAAACAATTAAAGACTCTACGAGCTCCCCAGAGAAAGATTTTCACAGTAATCAGATTCTTGCACCTAAAGTAGAACTAAGCCTGGAAAGGCGTACATCAAAAGAAAGTCAACAAACATGATGGTGTTTAAAAATAGACATGTCATATAAGCAAAATGCGGATATAAGAGTGAAGAGGAAAATTGTTGGTCGGCAATGAACCTACAGTATGAGGCATGCAGATAGCGCCTAGCTAAAAGTAAAAATTATATTATAAGAAGAAACTTCTAGAGTAACCACAAACCTGTAATTTCAGTAAAAATAGTGTAAAAATGGATAAATGAAGATACGTTTAACACATACAAACAGCAAACGTGACTACACAATTAAGAGACAAGTATCCTCAAATAAGCAAAGCCAGAATACAGCAATGTAGGTACGACACGAATAAATACATAAATAAAATCTAGAAAAATTAAAAACAAATAGAAACACGATCAATTATAATGTCTTCAAATTTAAAACAGTACAAGAAAATGTGTAACAAATTAAAGAACATACGATGCCAATATAAATGAACGACGGAGAAGCTACTGCATAAAAACCTATTCAAAGATAAATGTATAGAGAGAGAATACATGCAAATTTGCGTTTGACCTGGAAGTCAACATTACCATGCAATATTAATAACCACATTAGAAAAAATAAAACAAAAGAAAGCTGCTGAGAAAGACTGCATAGTAACAGCAATGGTTATGTCTCGGTGAAATGGAAATCTAAGTGGTGTTAACAATTTTGATACAAAGAGTGAAATACTGAAACAGGCTACCGGTGCATGATTGAGGAAGTTCAGTATATGTCCCAATACATAAAAGTACTTAAAGATCACTGTGACAGAATAATCTTATTTTTCACCTACAATTAAAGTTTAATTACAAGAATTCTATAACAATTGAAGTATACCTACTACCCCAAATACAACGTAAGCTAGCAAACGTTTTGCCATATTATTGAATACTAGCAAGATTTTAAAAAAATGTAGGTAATCACACATTATTTTTTAAAATACAATAAAACTTAGATTATTTTAGAAGCTAGAAATTGTGGATAATTCTAGCCAACATTAGGGCACCGTAACACATAATCACTTTACGTAAACATGGAAGGGTTACAAGAAATCAGTATCAGTGTCATCACAACAGGAAAGGTAAATCAGGGTTAACTCGATGCTCACGGAATTTCACATCGTAAAGAAGGGGTATGACAAGGATACATTCTCAATCTTATACGATTTAAATTCTAAGGGCTTAAATAGACAGGAGCCACGGATGGATGGGAAGGAGGTATCGCAATGTTAAGTAAGAAGGTTTGCAATCTATAATATCATGATGACATAGTACTTCCAGATGCAAGTAAAGAATTTCGTTTATCCGCAGAATGAAAAAGCCAAGAAAGATGCAACGTTACAAAATAAAGGAATATAAGAGAAAGTAACAACTGTAGACAGATCAGATAACAAACAGCTAATCTACTTCGGACATATACAGTGAGTGGGCAGAAATTCCACAAACACGTGTTAAAGTGGAAACACAAGGGAAGAAGGAATCAGGCTGGCCAAGAAGTAGCTGGAGAGGTAGTATAGACTCGAAACTGAAAGGGGCCTTGAGGACCACCGCGATAGGTGATTGATCATTGGACACCACACAATAATGTAGTCTAATACGTATTTGATTTGTGTGTGTGTGTGTGTGTGCGCGCGCGCGTGCGTGTCTTAGGTGGGAGGGGGGAAATGGAACGTTAAAAAAATGCTTTATGTTATATGAATGCTTAAGCCTACAAATTGTTACTGTTATTACTATTGTTGTTATGTTTTTAATATAAAATATTCATATTATCTTAATATTATTTTCTTAAGGAGTACGAACACATCAGCCTACCAACACGTTTGGTGGAAACGTAAAAACAGACAGATATACATATAAATAAGAGGTTGCATTAGTTCAGACATAGATCTGTTTATATGTGTCAGCCAAAACAGTAGTACGTTTTGTAAACAAACGCTGCTGAGCTATTAAAAATTAGGAATGTTATTTGACCTTGAATATTCTGTTGGCGGGATTCTGATGAATGACAAATCTCTGTGCTGGTGACCTGTGGTGTTACGCTGAATAGACACAACACATTATCACGCTACACAGCAGTGGCTGACATGTATTAACCATTTATGAGTCCGCGATACAACAGCTCAGACTAAACTGTGCACAATGTTTGTAGAAAAGACGGACGTGTGTGACGTAGACGCCAGTTTGCAAAATGCATCTTTTATTCCCGCCAGAAATTTAATCATGTTTCCTGTTTATTTTGTCTCATCAAAATAAACATTACTGTGCGTTTACCATGTTCCAGTGTCCATCATAGTTCATAAACACTTGAGAAATTTTATTGTTTCTTGCAGAGGCACCCTTAGGGGTATCCGGCAGGTGTAAATGCACATAAGCTCTTTGGATCATCTTTAACAAAAATGAGGACAAAAATAAAAGGAATAAGGAAAGAAAGAGAGAGAGAGAGAGAGATGGCGAGGGGGGAGAGTAAGAAAATGAGAGAGGTACACAGACAGAGGTTAGCTGTATACATTGTTCACCATACTTCATTTAGAAGTCGCATGACATAATTTGCATAGGCCATCAATTAAACGACCGGCCAGAACGTCGCACTCTACATACAATGCGACACCAGTGGCGTAGCTAGGCTTTTTGGCGCCCGGAGTAAGGAGATCGTCGGCCGTCTCGCCTTCACAATTAATAGGGGACAAAAGAACAAAAATGTAGGCTTATACACTGAACAAAGTACTTAATACATTCAAATATGTAGATTTTGTATGAAAACCCGTCTAGCAAACGTCTTAAGAATATTTGTTAAGTCAAAATTTAGACATTACATATTATAATATTACCGGTATTCAGTTTCTAACATTTATTATTTAGACTATAAAAAATATAGTAATATAACAAATTTATAACATAAAAGTGGTCTAATGAACATACAAATTCCTTATAGGTATAAATCGCATCTTCAAAACAATATCCTAAAGCAACATAAAGTTAAACAAAGAACTACATTAAAAGTAATCAAATAAATCACTTACCATTACAGGTTTATAGTTCCGTCTTCTATCAATAAAGACAATATTTATTTGTAATATTTAATAAATATTTGAAACGATACATTTTAAAATGTAACTTTCCAGGTCTTAATTACTGCAAAGTCGATTATTAAATCAGTATAACCTAAAGACGGAGCAATGTCGTTTTCAACTAAGAGTAGCCTATCCGTAGATTTGATACCCTGACTTGAGGTATTGTTAATCGTAGGTATGATTTCTAATTTACTAAACGATCTTTCACAAGAAGGCACAGTCACTGGTAAAGTAAGAAAATATTTATATCTATCGCTCGTGTTATTTAGGCTTCTAATCCCATTGAAGAAATGTACTATAGCAGTCCCTGAGTGTAAAGTCCATTTGTTCTCCTTTAACCTTTGCCTGACTGTTAATGCTTGACTAAAACTTATTTCTTTGGTCTGCAAGATTTTATGGTTTTTGTCTATAGAAGAAAGAATATTGTAACGTAATTAAAAACTGTTTCAACGATATAGTGTAGGTGATTGTAGATACGCTCCGGTATCCACAACGATATAAGATAATAAAATTTTAAAATGGAATTATTAGTGTTGATTATTAATAGTTGTGTGGGTATTCCCGTTTAAATCTCTCAATTTAAAAGTATTTTAGCACTTCACTTTTCACCTCCCCACTTACCATATGTGGATGTTATTACTGTTCTGTTTGGTGACTGCTTCTGCTGCAACATACACTTTATACATACGTGTGGATATTCACTTGAATACCCTAAGTGATACACATGCACAATAAAATAGAATAAGGGCTTAATTGTGATTTGAATTATATTGAATATTTAAATTCTGCCGCCACCTTCTGATAGAACTAGTTATGATAATTAAACTATTTTATTTTGAAATAAAAAAAAAAACTCTTTCCACTGGTAAAAATAATTGAGGTTTATTAACAGTTTTGAAATGCCATTAATTCTTTTAAATAACAATCAATCACTAATATCTTGACAAAATAATAGTTATTATGAACAATTTTTAAAAAGAAACTCTTTTAACCTCAAGGCTGGTAACACTGAAGGTTAATACAATAATTTTAGTTAGAGAGGTTATGTCCTCTTTACACAGTTAAATTACCAAGTTCGTGTGATCTTGGAAGTAGCATGATACCAGATACAAGATGTATTCTTTTATAACAATATTTAATAAAGAATTAATATAAAACAAACAAACAAACAAATATTAAAATTAAAAGTCGGTACCATAAAATCGATAACTATCGTACGCGGGATACAAGGACACAGCAGTTAACGTTAATAACACGTGCGTTGAGCTGCACTGCTAAATATTACTATTATTATTTAATAGTTGGTTATAAAAATCATTTATTGGCAAGAGAAAAAAATCTATAATAAGAAAAAACTCTTGTGATAGCTTTCATTTGATTTATATTACTTGAGAACAGAATTATGAAAAGGTGACAAGTTGTCGTTATTATTTCTAGGTCAGCTAATATACGTAAGTAGTTCTTGTGGATAAGTAAATTATTCATTGAGTTCTTAATAATCTAAACACATATATCTTATTCATAATGTATCTGATGTGTAACCATCAGTTAATTAGAATATCTTTCGCAAAAAAATTATTTATTAGTCAAGTCAAACGAAATGAGTAATTTGAGGGACTAATCATTTCACTCCTATTTGTAGTATTTAAATTAATATTGACTTCTTTAATTACGATAAAATCGTAAAAATATTTATTTCTTAAGTTAAAAATGCGAAATAATTCTTTTATTTAAATCTGATAATTTTCATCATAATGAATACACTTCGATACTACTGACTAGAGTAGTACCAAAACAATAATTTTCCGTTCATTAACAGAATTATTATTTTCGTTTTATTTGCTAAATAATGAAAATATAGTACTCCCTGGTTTTTTATAAACACAAAACTCGAAAATACGACCGTTATTATACACTGGCCGTATTTATTATTTGAATTCACTCCGCACTGTACACTCGTTATTTCTTTGTTATGTGTAGGTTAGGTGTGTGTAGCGTGACTCATGTACGTGTCGCGCACAATTTAAATACAACTTCATACATTTCTTCATCGATCTTGCCCGTCGAATTATTCATGTAGACTCCTTGACGACTGAAAGATGACTGTGACGCTTCACCTAAGCGTCTCTGGCTTGTCTGGTTGTTTTAATTCATTTGACTGGTTCAAATTGTCGAACTCTCCACCCCAAAACACTTCGGTTAAGTAAAACTTTTAATTTTTTACCAATTTCGTATATGGGTTAGAGACTATGGTGACGTAAGCGTTGATACACAAAATGATTAAAAAGTTTATAATTGTTATAACGTTTTTATTAATTGTCATATCGTTGAATAGTTGGTGGCAATAGATCGCGGACACCTTGGGCTTTAAACAAAGTCTAAACAAGAATAAAATCCGTCCATTATTAACTCACTACAACTATTTCACAAATTCCGATGGTGAATCTTAAAATTAATAAGTTCATTTCACCAGATCTTATTCTAATTACACAATAACACTTCTTATCAAACGTTTCGAGTCCATTTCTCAATTGTTTAATTCAGAAAATAGGTGTAATTACTATTTCCAAAATATTTGTGTAATGGCGTCTTCAAACGTCCATATTCGATTATTTATAATCGCTTATAATACTATTATTCCTTATCTAATGACATTTGTTTGGTATTCTAACAATAATATATACATTTATTTACATCGGTTTACACTTTGTTATATGAAAATGTTGTTTTTCATATACTAATAGTCTTATCAATATACCTTCTGCTCTCTTTTCTTTAAATTGTCACTGTGTCAATCATTTTACCATATAAGGCATATAATGTTACAAATGAAAATAGTGTTCAACTATAGTACCTTGTTAACTTAATGCATTTATTAGTCTTTCACTATCTGAAAGCTTTCCAATTCCTAGTATTGGGTTTGTTTACATCAGGTTATGACATGACAGTCAGTTATTTTTTTAATAAATCAATAACTAAATTGCTATTATTACATTTGATACATATTCTCATAGTAGTATCAGATATACTTCTGACTACTGATAACATCTTTATTTACCTTTGAACAAGTTTGGATAGTGCATTTTGCTTAACTAACTTGCTACATTGTGTTGGTTTACATTTGATTCCACAATCATAGTCATTTAGTTTTCAATAATTTGTCTATAAAATTACTATTCTTATACTTATGATCTGTTCTCATAGTAGTACTAGATGTTTTTCTAGCTTCTGGTAACACTTTCAGTAATCTCTGTGTAAGTTTTAATAATGTATTTTGCTAAATCAATTTGTCACATTGTCTTTGTTTACATCTGGCTATACATTCATAGTCAGTTAGTTTTCAATAATTTGATTATGAAACTATTATTATTATAACTGTGATCTGTTCTCATAGTAGTATTAGATGTTTTTCTAACTACTGGTAACACTTTCAGTAGTCTTTGTGTAAGTTTTAATAATGTATTTTGCTTAACTAGCTTGTCATATTGGGTTTCTCTCCATCTAGCTTTGTGCTATCATATTTAATTTGCTTTATGTGCTGTGTATTTCAATATAAAATATTACTTATTAGTGTGCATCATTATTTATAATGAATCTTTGACTGAAACAATTGTTGATGGTTGTTTGGTTTAATTAACATATATGATTTTGTGTTATAGGTGCACTCCCTATTGGTTATGTATCAATGTGCAACATATTCTTATGCAGTAGTTGCTTCTACTATTATGACTTCATTATGGTATTTTATTACAATGGTTTAATTGTTGATTAAAACACATGTTTACACTATTTTTCTAAACAATAACACAAATATTCTTAATCTAATGGTATTACATTTCTTGTTGTTGTACCTAATTTCTGGTACATTGGTTGTTTGATACTTAACAAACTAGGTTGTTTGTTATTATTTTTTCTGGACTTTCTTTATATTGTATTCTGTTTTTCCGTGGCATTCAGTTATATTTCATTTTAGAACTTAATAAAGCTTTTATTATCAGGTTTTATGAACAATGATTTTACTGTTCTATCTTACATTTCACTTGGTGGTCTTATGATTATCTATTTGGGATTACAATCTTGATTAAATTGGTCACACTAATTGTCTGTGCATTTTAACTATTTAATCTTTGATGTTTCCACTATAAAGGTAACACATTTTCTTCTATCATAAACCTTACCACTTGTATTGTCTGTGGGGTTTATTGAGGTTAAAATTGGTTAACTGGTTAGAGGTTCTTACACTCACATTAAGTATTCACTATTACTGTTTGTAATTTCTTAAATATGCTAAACACTGTTTCTTCATAGTTGATAATCGTTATTCTTCTTCCGGTCACTAGTATAGCTCCTTGCATACTTGGTGAATGGTGATTTCTTGTATTGTACATACATTATCTTCACTCTTCGTGTCATTTTTCCTTGCTCTTCTTCTTTCTTTCTTCTTTTGGTTTAAACGTCTCCTCCAATATTTCCATTTGTAGTAGTCGTTGTTCCATAGTATTTATATTTTATAATTAGATTGGTTGGTATGCCATCATTGTGGTTGCTCTTGAATTGTCTCATCTTCATTTTACGTAGTCATGACTTTTGTTGTTTCCCCTCATTGTTGGAAATCTGTTGTCTTCTTGTTATTCTCTGCAGTTATTATTTTTGTTGTTTCCCCTCACTGTTGGAAACTATTGGGCCTGGTGTCTAACATTTATATTGGCTTGTAGTCATTTTCTTTCTCTCTTCCGTACTCGATGATGCTATATTACACTTCCTTCTTCTTTGTTGGAATTTTACAATAATGTATCTGTAGATATTCACTTTTTGTTTCCATTGCGTTACGTACTTAGAACTATTTTCATGATTTCCCGTCATCTGACGTAATAATTGTTTACCTATGTAACTACCAAATTTGGTAACGTTACAATATACGTCCAGAAAAAGAGCAAGGTCACAATATTAAAGTTTTCTATCGCATTAATTATTATTGCTGCATCTTCCCTTGTATCAATTGTTTCAGTCCGTGTATTCCTTTCTCCAGTGCAGCGATCATTTCATCCAGCTGAGTGGATATTGCTTTCACCACATCTGCTTCTGAACTCCACTTGGTATCACAATGTCTTTTAAGAGTAATATATACGAAGTCTTTAAGAACACTCAATTTATAAGTGGCACAGGAAAAGAAGGTGAATAGACGTTCTACTGTCCCAAAAAAATGTCACTGCCTGAACATTTACATGAGCTATTGAACTCGAACCAAGTTAAGTGAATGGTTGTCACAAGGAACAAACAAAGTTAGTGGATTCAAATCTAATATTCTCTTTTGAACTCCTGAATGGATACTAGCAATTGTTGTTTGATTGCCATACGACAGATTTCTGCAATCGCTAAGATTCAATCCATCACTCTCAAGTTTACTTGTAATAGATTGTGTGATCCCCTCCGCTGTTTTCACTTTTAAAGAAATAAAATCTATGAAGTATTAGTATGATGTCATACACGTGAAGTATTATAGATATACCCATAAGACACACAAACCAAAAACAAACCGCACATTCAAGATACTCATCGATTATCAACACGTTCGCTGCGTCGAACCGGGAAAAATTGCACATACCTAGCCCACGTAACGTTTTTTTTTGCAAATAATATATTCGTCTGTATACAAACAGCAATTAACAATATCTATACAAAGCTAATACTGTATGATTATCAGTTCTCCTTTCCAGCATAACAACTCACTACAAAATCACCACAAATTTGTTACCATAATGAACCGTAATTACGATGCTTCAGCATAAATACATTAGTACTGTTTATCACGCAAGGTTTATGACAACAGAGAAGTTGGCTGGTTATACTTCTTTTATGAAAGGAATAGTCATATCAAAGAAACAAGTTGTTTGTAGTTTTATAAATTGAAAACAATTTTTTCAAGACTATGCTCACTTTGCCGCCCTCCTTGGTATGCCGCCCGGGGCGGCTGGCCCCTTGGCCCCCCTTCATACGCCTCTGTGCGACACAATACGTTAGGTTTGTACAGTTCACATAAGTTTCTTTTTGGTAACTACTGTAGCTATTACTTTTTATAATATTTACTTGAGTACTTTATAATTTATAACAAATGAGTTACATTGCGTTATAATCGTTTATTTAAGTACTAAATAGGCCTGTAATGCGAGCGCTGATGTTGCTTACTATAGACCTAAGTCTATGTAGACCTACCTGTGCTTCGTATTAGGTTACTAATTAATGGTTTTACTCCATGTTCATAATAGTTATGTTATATCTTATAATGTGTATTTTATAATCATTCAAGGAATTTCGTATTCTGTTAAATAACCGTATTTATTTACTTTTGTACGAAAATTGTATGTTCATGCTTGTTAGTTTGTTTGTTCCCTTGTAACCATAAAACGGCTGGACCAGTTTTCATCCACGAGATATGAAGTCACTTGTATTTATTTTAGAAGAGTCAGCAAAGATATAAAATTTTGGAAAACAAAATGGCGGACGCTACAAACCATATTATGTAAAATTTAGGCAAACTTGTCAGGCTCCGAGTTATTTTTATTAATAAAGAGCGTATTAAAAGATGGTTACAACAAATGCGTTGCGTTCAGTAATGTGTGTTACACTGATTTTCGTAAGTATGTTACAATTGTTGGACTATGTCTTCATGTCAATGACCTTTACGTTAGTAATTTATTGTTTAAATTGCAGAAGAAGAATCTACACCCAACAGGTTATACGAATAATTCTTGCTACAGGTTGCATTACGGTACTCAGTACTAATTTATTCTATCGGGTTGACTTCACAGAAGTATTGATGGAATAAGCCAGCGCACAAGACACTCATTTTCTTCAGTCACATTATCATCGTATTCACTGAATATTGCCTTATACGCCCCCTCTATAAATGCAATAATTGACTATTCAGGCCGTCCTCTAGAAAATTTATTTCTTTTTCCTCAAACCAATTCATACTTTTTTTCCGTATGAGATATCGTTGGTACTGCTTTACATTGAAACGAGACATTGCCCGTAACAAGAACAGAATTGTTTTTAAGATGCGGTGTCTCTACACTATTGTTTAAATTCTGGATCGTCCGTAACATCACTGTATTCGCAAAATTTTTTGGCGGAAAATTCTTAGAAAAGAAGCTTTCTTAAATTCATATCCTTCAGTCCTATTACGACTACAAGACTAGCTTTTAGTGCAGCTTGAGGTGCTTTGATATTCCTCTCCCTCCACATATTCGTCTGAAAGACTCCCATTATCAGTAGTGTTAAATTTATTATGCAGGCTATTAGGCCGCCATTCATTGAATACTGATGTAGAAATATCCAGATGTTTCTACTGTGCTCACTACGGCCATCATTAGTAGTGCAGGAACAAAGACAAAATACACGTTATAAGATGTAACATAACTATTATGAACATGTAGCCATCATTAATTTGTTACCTAATACGAAGCACAAGTAGGCCTACATATACTTATATTAAGCAACATCAGCGTACACATTACAGGCCTACTTAGTACTTAAATAAACGATTATAACGCGATGTAACACATTTGTTATAAATTATAAAGTGTTATACAATATAAAGTACCCTGATATTGTGTGACAGTTGCGATGAAACAAGACCTTCGCTTTAAACTAAGAAAAAAAAGGGAAACGAAAAAACATGAGTTAAATGAGACTGACATACACTATCTATACTACCCCTCTCTCTCTTTTTCTCTTTTTCTCTCTTTCTATCTACCTATTCATCTACTTATCACTTATGTAACTACTTGTATAATTACTCGTATTATAAAGAAACATTTGGGTTGAAGGTATTAGAAGTCTCCGCATACCTGTACTGGTTGTAAATCCAGGAAAAGATTATTTTATGATACTGTTCTCTGACATGTCTATTGTTATATAGGCTTGTGGTTTCTCCAAAGGTTATAAATGTAAGTGGCTACCAACAGTGTCTTGAGAGACATTTTCATGCAGCCCGATATTTTTATGCAGAGAATGACGCAAATGATAAGCGAGAAATGTTGTTACTTGTTTCAGCAATTGCTTCACTTACTAAAAGCGGCCATAAGGCCTTGTCGTTTTTTACATGAATGTTTATATATTTAAATCTATTTAATTTTGTTTAACATTCATTCATCAGCGTTGCTCACATCCGTATCTTACTGAAATCTACGCCTGCAATCAAACCTCGTAATACAAAATTGTTAATAATTTACGGTGTTTCATTAAAAAAAAAGGTATCAGAAAATGTGTTTGTGACTGAAATATTCTTCCGTTTTCAAAACAATGTATAAAGTGTCATGGTAATATGTTAACAAATGTAAAAGGACAAATAAACGTCATCTTCAGATGTGGTAGACGGAATTGCAGAGCTACAAAAAACATATATGATGACACTTTTTTCGAAATAGCGCGTGTTCCTGCATTATCTGTATTATGTGTGTTAGTCGCTTGTATTTTGAAATATCAAATTTCAGTCATTTCGAAAGAGATCGACATAAACAGGAAAACTACACAAAAAATAATAAACGAGTTTAGGGAGATCCTTACTGTCTGGCTGATGGATAACAGTTCAAAAATTGACAGCCTGGGAGATACTGAAATTGATGAAAGTGCGTTCGCTTGAAGGAAGTACAACAGGGGTCGAATAACCAAAACTCGTTGGGTACTTGAGGGAATTGGCAGGAGAATAAAGAAGTCGTTCCTAAAGGTGGTGGATCCACTAAATTGTGTAATTTTAAATAAAATGGAACCAGGAACCACTATAGTTGCAGTTATGTGGCGCGGGTACAACTCGCGAGTACTCATACATACCCAAATGTACGGATTTATACTTTTGTGTGTGAACCATTCGCTTAATTTTGTATGTTCTCGCAATTCTGCTGTTCACACCCAAACGATCCAGAAGTAATGGTATAAAATTAAGCGTGTTATGCGGAGAAGAGTCAGCAGAATGTCTGTTAGTACATTTCAGACGCATTTAATTGAATACGTTTGGAGAAAACTGTTTTTCTGCAGAAGAATTGTTTAATGATTTTTTAGTTGCTATTCATTTATTTTTACACGCAATTTTTAAACTGAATATACAGTAATTTGTAGTCAATAAATTTAGGTAAAGTAGAAATAAATAGAACCAATCTAAAAAATACATAAAATTAAAAATATAAAAATAGAAGTAGAGATATAAACATAGAGGTAAAAAACGACAAGGCCTCACTGACCGCTTTTAGTAAGTGAAGCAATTGTTGTTGAAATAAGTATCAGCATTTCTCTGATACAAGTATTAGCGGCCGTGAGCATTCTCTGTAAAAAAATGCCTCTCAAGCCACTGGATGTAGCCACTACGTTTATAATCCGTGGAGAAACCACATGCCTAATAGACATGTCAGTGAACAGTATAATAAAATAACCTTTTTCTGGTCTTACAAAAAGTGCAGGTATCCGACGACTTCTAGTACCCTCAGCCCAAAACATTTTAATATTGCGTGTATCTCTCTCCTTTTCCCTGCCTGCATATCGCATCATCTAGCTATTATCTCTAACACAAATAGAACTAATATTACAACAATTTTTATATAAAAATTTATGCTATCTCACAACCCTTTGTCTCTCTCCTTCCTTCTATCTTTCTCTCTTTTCTCCCCCTTTTTTATATTTCTTAATAATAAAAATAGAACTCTTATTAACAAAAAAATACGTACAGTAGCTTTCTGTGTTTGTCTGTGTATCTGACTCTTTACTACCATTTAGTTTTTTCTCTCTCTCTCTCTCTCTCTCTCTCTCTCTCTCTCTCTCTCTCTCTCTCTCTCTCTCTCTCTCTCTCTCTCTCTCTCTCTCTCTCTCTCTCTCTCTCTCTCTCTCTCTCTCTCTCTCTCTCTCTCTCTCTCTCTCTCTCTCTCTCTCTCTACTCATCCTCTCTCTCTTACTCTCTTAATTACGCACTTTTATCATTTTACTCTCTCTCTCTCTCTCCCCCCCTACTCATCCTCTCTCTCATACTCTCTTAATTACGCACTTTTATCATTTTACTCTCTCTCTCTCTCTCCCCCTACTCATCCTCTCTCTCATACTCTCTTAATTACGCACTTTTATCATTTTACTCTCTCTCTCTCTCTCTCTCTCTCTCTCTCTCTCTCTCTCTCTCTCTCTCTCTCTCTCTCTCTCTCTCTCTCTCTCTCTCTCTCTCTCTCTCTCTCTCTTTCTCTCCCTCTCTCACTCACTCACTATCTATCTATCTATTTACCAATATCAATCCCAAACAGAACTATAGACTATTAAGAACTACAGAACTACAAACTAAAATTATACAATTTTGTTAACTGCAAAACTGATACAAATAAATGTTTTATAGCATTACTGCAAAATACTGTATGTATAATGATGAACACTGACCAGAAATATAACTGATTATACTTTTTATATAACTAGTATAAGTTCGTAACGATTGGCATTACAATTATTATTTCTGACTGCCAATACCCACAGGAAATTTCTTTAGTAAAAGAAATCGAAGTTACATTATCGCCCGGTGTCAATGCATGTGAGAAAATACTAACATGCCCGTTAATTACGTTATTTGATCCGACGAGAAATGGTCAATCTTTACATAATTCGAAAGGCCAGTACGCTACTTTGGCATGCTTCGTAAAACACAATAATTTTATTACCACGGTTAATAGAATTGGACAGTGAAGTTTAAAAATTGTTGATAAATATTTAGTTACAATTATGATGTAAAGTTGGCGCGTGAACGAAGGAAAAGAATAATTTTCATTCGCCTGGAGTTAGACACTCTTTCGTACAAACAAATAAGCGTCAACGTAAATTGTGGAATACCCGGGGTTGAAATCTGGCAACGTCGCTGGAAGCAAAAATGGCGAAAATTCGAAAAAAGTATACATTTCAGACGCTTAATTGTTGGGAAATTGAAAGGACGCCCTATTGTCGTAATTATGAAAAGATGCCATAATGACAGCGTTTTGTACAAAAAAAATTATTTCTTATTTTAAGAGTATATTGAAATATAAAATGCAAAACACAAATAACATCACCACAAGAACGTAATGTTAAAATAAAATTTCAATATACTCTTCGTTTTCGGGTAGACGCCAAAATGTGTACATTTTGAAAAGACGCCAAAAATTTGAAAAATGTGTGTGTGTGTATATATATATATATATACATATAAAATGTGTATATATATTTTAGAGTACAGAAAGTACGTTTAGGGTACACAATGTACGTTTTAGTGCACACAAAATACTTTTTAGATACTTGGATTAGACACTTCAGCCGCTTGGATACGACTGGTCTTTCGTTAATGTTCAGTTCTCAGCCATATAAAGAAATGTGGGAATCCATCCATCACCTTGTAGAATTTTAGGCGTGTTTCTTTACTTTCTAACCTAAGGCTTTGTCTGATAGTCCCACACATAAGGCTGAATTAATGCAACATATTAACAACGTCGTTGTTCGAATTATAACACGCGTGTAAATAACATAATGTGTTCATCTCTACAGGTAGGAAACGGTAATAAGTTATCGCTCAATAGGTACAGAAATAAGCTCAAAAATTATAAAAGCACAGATTTTGTTAGGATATATGAAGTATGGAGTAACGACAAAACCAGAAACCACGACAAGTAGAAAACAAACACAATTTGCCGGTATGAAGACATTGAGAAGAATAATAGGCAAAAACTGTGATACAGAATAACAAACATCAATATTCGAGAAACATTGCCTGTGACAGACATAAAAGACTGAATACAGGAAAGTTGACAACTCTGGAATTACTACGTTGACAGGATGGATAGTGACTGACTAGTTAGGAGGACCCGCGATAATAGTCGAAAAGGCAAAAGACGAATTCGACGACCACAAATACAATGCAGTTGTTTTAAATAATGTAGTTCTTTAAAAGCAGGAGAATCTCCTAAGCAAAGTCTCTAAGAAAAAGAAGGAAAAGAAAAGTGATAATGTTGAGGATTTTGTTACAGCACTTGTAATGTTATTCAGTAAATTCTGTGTGCTGTAAGGCAGTGATGCATCTGCACATAAACATGGAAGTGAAATATGTTGAAATTTGTTTAAAGATAACACAGTCATCCCAGTTTTCACCATCGCACGTGGCAAACAAAGCTCAACAAACAAGGCAAGAAAAGCCTGACAGATCCCAACACATAGGCCTATCGCACGAGGTAAAGTTCACACAAGCATTTTGCACACAGGTGGGCGTAGAACAGTCACCTATCCACAATATTGGATCTTCCTTTGTTTTTATTGTAAGTAAATCGCTTCCGTCTACCATACTATCCGCCTTTCGCATGCAACAGTCATGAATAATTAGGAATTTTTTGAAACAAATTATTGATTATAATTTTGCGTATTTGTTTTTGCTCACTTTGGTGCATATTTTTTTCATTTTTCATGCACATTTGCATGTTTATTTTACTGTTTGATTGTGTTTATAAATCAGGGCTCTACTGATAATAAATGACATTAATCTGAGCATTCATATTCCTTTTACTGATTTTGTGTCAAGCAGAAAATTAATTACAGCGTCATCAGATATGATAAAGTTTGAAAACCTTGTGTATAATTTGTATTATACAACGCCATTTTTCTTATTTCTTACGTTCTCAGTATGTTATTCCAAATTGTGCGGTAATGGCATTTTTACTGCTCGTTATTCTCCCCCATGATATTCAGTTCTAGAGAGTATTGATACTGGAAGTTATATATTAGCTTAGTAGTGATATTGAGTTAATGATGACGAATGATTTTGTGGTATCTGTTCACTGACTAAACACAATTTCATAATATTTGTGTCGACGTTTTTACAAAATGTATTGCCATATTCACGATCTCTGTACGAGTAACAGAAATTATACAGATATCATTAGTTCTTTTCTGTGAATGTGCATGTAGGCCTATGCTGTATGATGAATAATATTAACTATTATATATATATATATATTGTGACGGCAGTGATATGCGAACATCTGCTCTCCGGTACCAGCGGTGGACACAGCGAGCCAATCCGGCATCAGCAGCCGCCGAGACGTGACCAACTGCGTGTTCGGAGCTAGCGAATCAGCGATCCCGGTTAGTTAATAAAACCCGGGCCGGCAGAAAATTTTGAGCATTCCTCATCGCCACGCTATCGGACGCACTTCTTCTCCTCTCCTCTCTCGGACGACATCGGGGCGGAGTCAGCCGGAAGGAACAGCCGAAGAATAGAACCGGCGTTCTTGCGTCTTCGCCCTCCAGTTCCACGCCAGCGATGGATTTCGCTGGGCCGGCAGCCGACTCCACAACCGGTGCCGAAAGAAGAGGAGGACTGCAGCACGCCACGAACAGCGGGCGCAGCCGCCGAATATCTCAGCGCGGCACTACCAACATCACCGTTCTCGCCACTCGGTCCTTTTTAGGGCCACCAAAATAACTAGAGTGTACGATTGGCGCCATTTGTCATGCGGCAAGCCTTTTGTCCGGTGACATATTCTCATAGTAATAGTAATAGGAATAAAGATGATGATGATGATGATAATAATAATAATAACAACAACAACAACAATAATAGTATGTTCTTTCTTTCACACATAAGCAGTGTAGTAGTTACGCTGCTGGCACATTTGAGCCGTTCGACATATGAGGAAGATAGTGTAACCATCAGTAGATTTCAGCCACCAAATACTTCCGCAAGGTGTTATCCCAGCTGTTCTTTTCCACAGACTGAAGCCGACCTGGCATGCTGACCAAATGGCGAGCTCCGAAATTATAATAAAATAATTTAATATTCCGATAATTGACAGCCCGATAAAATAATTATAATATTCCGTAAATAATAAACTTTGTTACACGTGCATTACTTATTTTTGTACTGATCGTATACGGAAACTGATGTTGACTACATATTTCAAACCTCTGAAAAAAAATTCAAAATGTCGACATAAATATTTCCACTAATTCACTACCCAACCTAAAAAAAAAATATTTTGAACATTAGAAGGTATCAGAAAATTCATTTTTAGCAAGCGTCTTGTGACCACTCTGTACATTCAGTAAATTTAATAATTATAGTGTTAATTATTCTTACATAACCATTTGTCGCAGGCATTAGTCCCATTTGGTTGGATTAATTCAACTGAGTTAAACATCCGCGTGACAAATGAGGGTCACATAAGTTGGGAACAAAGTATCATACAAACTGAAATAATTGAATAGAAACTAGTTTCTGCAAAGTATCTGTGATGGGCTTTTAATATTTATTATTTATTTATTCCGGCTGTACAATGTTTACACATTTTCCGGAACCAAAGATTACAGAACTGATTGAATTATCATCTTCCAACTGCTGCTTGTCCATCCAAAGATCTTCTTCAATTTCTCGTTTCCTCAATATAGCCTGAATTTCTTCTATCCAGGTGATAGGTGGTCTTCCTCTTTTCCTTCTTCCTAGTGGGGTTCATTCCGTAAATCTCCTTGGCAATCTTTCCTGTGCCATTTTTGTCGTGTGCCTATACCACTGTATTTCGTTAAAAATGAAAAATTGGATTTTTCACATTTATTCTTTTCTTAATGACTTTATTTCTAATTTTCCCAAGTCTGGATACTCTTGTCGAACGTCTCCAAAAGTCCATCTCTGCTGTCATTGATTATGTTCCTTTGTCTTTATTAGTAGCGCCGTACTCCTTTCTTTGCTGTCTGATCCTTAGGTACACCACTGTAGAAATGTATATAGGTACCATATGTTTCCACACCATTCCCTTCTTTTTTATTTTCAGACAATACAACTATATCGAGGCTTCTACTTTCGAATTCGTTAATAACTTCCCCTACTTACCCCTTGAAAATTGTATATTCCATACTCCAGTTCTCATAGTGCGTTTACGTAGCTTTTGTCGTTTACCTTTATTGAATCCATCCGGCTGCAATCTATTTGGTTTTTTAACATTTACTTTTTTCAAATGAATGGGGAGTCGGCCCATTGCATTAACCCCCAACATGGAGGACCAGAAAATTTTTAATCAAGGTTTGCTTCCTTTATCCTTTGATAAACCGATATGCAACTACAAGGCAGGAGCTGCTAGTTTTGGTCTGCCCCAGGTATTTTATTTCCCCGGTACCCACCACATCTGGTGAGCATTCCCCTATCCGCCACCTGGGTAGGTGCCGCTCGATGGGAGACTTTTTAATATCTATTTTATCCATATTTAGCAATTCAATCTATAGGTCTCTATTGTAAACAAAAATGAGAAAAATTCAAAATATAAGAAGAGTTTATAAACTCAGAAAACGCAAGAATGTATAGAATTAGAAATAACAAAACCAAGTAACCAATTAAATTAAGACTATATACTGTATATTTAGCAAGGAAAAAAGGTATTAATAAATATATTTTCTATATTTAAATAAATTGTGTTCCGAACGCGATAACAACGATACATTACTGCACGTATAAGGTAGGCTATGCATAGCGGTACATATCCTGGCAACGCATTGGTGTGTACTTAACTGGAAAATGTTTTATAACGGTTATTGGATTGTACGCCTCAACGCATTTCGCGTCCCATTGCGTAAGGGATTTTTCAGTTTGTCACTACAGGAAAAAACCATTTAAAATGCAAAAGCCAGTTATATTATTTCATAAATACAACTTAATAATCACTATATTATATTACTTATTTTTAAATTATTAATAATAATTAAAAATAACACTGTATTGTAACCTCCAATTTCATAATTAATGTTAACAATGCAGTAATAAAGCGAGAGAAGTCTTAAAAAGATATCATTTGATTAACAAAACGAAGATAATGTGACATGTTTTCTGATCCTGTATGTAATGCCTTACACTTAACGGGATGATTTTATTGGCATGTATGTTTTTGTAATTAGTTAGTAAATTAATAATTTATGATTCGTTTTTACATTGTTGTATATTAATTTCTTGACTCCACTTATTGGTATTTTGACCTATAGTTTGTTCTCTTCTTAGTTATATAAACTAATCACCTGAAGACTCACAGATTGTTAAATGATGAAATTTTGTGTAGGCTTTAAAAATGACGAAAATTGGTTAATTTTGTTTTTATATTTTTTTTTCTATTATTTAGTACCTGAGCTTTTGATTTGAGCCAGCTATCTTTTTTTTGTCGTTCAGTAATTTGTCATTTGTCATGCTTTCTTATGTCCACACAGCCTTTGTTTATACAAGTTTCCGTTTCTTTGTTGAGAGTGAAGTGGTAAGTGTCAGAGTTGAGATATGTGTCCGTAACGATATTTAAAATTGTGGTTTCTCCTTGCCACACACATTCTATGTCGTTGTTTATTAAACATTTATTCGCCTTCTTAGGTGGTAACAAGATCTAGACATGCCCTAACCTCTACGTATTCACCCGCCCTTTAAAAAAGTCGTTCAAAAGTACAAGGAGAGGCAGCTTGTACAGGCTGTGACTGGATCCACAGAACTGCGCTAGCCAAACAAAGGTGTTGCCCATATATCATCACACAACCAATCGGAGGTGCAGTTATATATTTTGGTAAATCGAGAAGTCAGACCATAAAATATTACTCACTATCCCCAGTACATAATAGTTAGTGCGTTATTATTAATGTGTTTATGTATGTAGGCTTCCCCAGATGTTGATTTTCAGAAAGCTTTGTATATACCATTTTTATTATGAAAATATGTAAATCCTTCCTACACCAAAATTATTAGTTTTTATAATTGTTACAATATACCTACAATATAAATTAGAAAAAATACACAATAAGCAATACACATACGTACGTACAGTTTGACAAGTGTATCATTGCCAATGTCAAAGGTCACTTCCATGTAAAACTTTGTTTTTAAAAGTGCTGCACTGTGCCACCAAGCCAGTAAGATTGCCCCTTTACCAAAATGACGTCATTATATTCACTCCACGTGGAAGGGGGATTGCCATAATTAGTTTCGTAAACTGCAGCTTATCACTTTCAATGAAGACACCCTTAGTGTGGTCGTCAGCCTTTTGTCGCGGTAGGCCTTTTACTAGGTGACGGGTCAACGGTGCAGGTACAGGGATAGATATTAAAATATAATTTACGGTTGATAATTGTTTTTTTTGGTTGACGCTAACGGTAAAAGCAATGTAATATTACTATGAACGTTCCCTCTTTCTTCACCCATACAGACGTTTGACTGAAATCACGCCGTCATGGAAACATCCGTCTCACTCATGCTGATTAAGAGAAAATGTAACACTCTTATACATAACGATATCCTGCATACATTTCAAAGTATTCTAATGCAAGTTTCTAGAACCGAAAATCTTATTTTCCAGGAAGTTTTGCTACCTACATGAAACCAGAATTATAAGGCATGTTAAAAATTCTTTTCAATGTAACGTTTTATTTTATAATAAATGTTGAAACGAAGGATGTCTGAGAGGAAATAATTCCGGTAGTGTTGTCATTAGATATCATTAACCGTCTTTATTTTAATTTTTTGTGAGTCTGCTTACATTAAGGACGATAAGTATAGGCGGGTAGTAGGTGGGTTGCCCGGTTGCCTTTTGATAAGCTGTGGTGCTCTTCTAATCTTGTTGTGACCACCTATACCATATAACAACACTATACCATTTTACGGAATACTTGCATCGAAGGACGTAGAAGCGATACGCGACCAATAACATGACCTGTGAATAGATTTTGTCCACCTTACAGAGGCTGGCAAAACTACACTTAACATTAATTCTTCTACTCCGCCTCCTCCTTCTTCTGTTATTTCCGTACTAGAAAATGTGTGTGTACTCGCGCAGGTAAAAACCTATAATCATTGCTTAGATTATACTAAAGTTTTGGTGTACTCAGAGTGCTCAATAGTAAAGGAAACCAAATATTTCAGAATTGATAGCTTTAAAAATTGCATTGTTTTGGAGATGAATAATTAGAAAACCGTGATTGATCATAAGTCCTTACTGGCAGGATTAAAATTCTAAGCTCTGTTGACCACGACAATAAAGCGTAGCATAACACTTATGAACAAAGGTGAGTTTTGAATGAAAAATGGTAAAAGATAAATTTGTCGGGTTGAGAAGTTCAGAAAAATAATTTATTAGTTTCACTGATGTGATTAAAAAAATAACAGACGTTTGTGACCAATGTTTGAGGATACCTAAGATAGGAACGCATATAAAATCAGAATTTCATACACTTCACTTAACTTGCTTACCTATTACCCACGTACCTGAGTGCTGGTAACCGTGACAGTTAAATTACTCTATTATCTTTCTCGTGGTTGGCAATGTAGTGTTGTTTGGTCTGTACTAACGTGATTGCTACTCAGCAAAGCCTCTTTATTATAAAAGGCTTGTTTTGCCAATTTTATTTTTCTTCTCAAATGCATTTATTATTATTAGCAATCACATTGACAACGTAACAAAACACAATAACGTTCTTCAGATCCAAATTCCCTAGATTTGTATTTGCCCTAATTCTAATTTTTTTCTTTTTATCATCAAGAAAACCAATATTGCCTTCTGTAAGCTAACTAGTAATTCAAATGTTTGTAGGGATTCCCCAAGAATTTTTAGCATCGTGTTCTACTTCCAAACTGAATTTGATAATAATGGTATTCTGTCTCCAAAGTGGACACCGTGAATCTGCTTTTTGTTTATTTTTTGACGCTCTTTGTTTTTCATTACATAAAGCTTCGTCTATTAATTAATTAAAAAGAAACGTATAAATAAATTGTGAAAAAGTTTTTGTAAACTTAAAATTAATAGACGCACTTAAAATATATATTCCTAATTTTATTTAATCATCAAATATTCAATTATCTTCTATGCACAAATTCATTTTATGTTATAACATTTCTAAAGAAACTAAAAGCTGGAGACAATTTTTATATACTACTTTTGTTTTTTTGGTTTCGTTTTTTAGTGTTTGGTAAGTTTTCATTTCTTTATTTCAGACAGTTTATTTTGTAGTTGTACGTTACAAATAATGTTCTGTATTTGTGAAGCGTTTTGATGTAATTCTCTCCAGCCGTGAGACACCAGGCTCCATTGCCAAATCTTTATGAACAGAATTATAACTGTTGCATACCACTATAGAAAAATTATTCCGATTAGCGCTTTCAAGCTTCTCAGCTCATCGTCAAATCGGAATTCCAATCTGACGATGAGCTGAAAAGCTTAAAATCGTTATAATAGGAATAATTTGTCTATAGTGGTGTTGTAGCGGTCGTGGCAAGGCCGCTGTAGGAATTAATACAGAAGAGAACTGCTCACACAACTGATGTAAGGGGAACTGTTGGGACGGATTGAGATGGTCTCTCGATGTGTCGGGGCACTCTATCTCTTGGATATCCTCCCTAGTTCCCTGATATCCAAGAAAAGGAATCACCACACCCCGATTAAATTTAAAATAGCATTGGTGATCTTGAATGTCGAAGATGAGACCACTCTTATAGATGAAGTTGGTACCAATAGTACAATCGACTCCCACAGCCGGAGAAACCAAAAAGCTGCACACCAAAGAAAATCCCTCGATTTTAAACTTAAAGGTTCTGCCACCCTGGAGATGGGCAGAATTTCCTTGGATGCCATCCAGCACACTATAGAAGATTCTTCTGACCCTTTTAGTAGACCCTTGTTGTAGGTCCTTCCACATTTCGAAATGATGGACCGTGCTGATCCAGAGTCAACTATAGCCCTTAGTTGACTCCTTTTCAAATTTAACATCAGAAAGGGGCATACAGAAGTGGCGTTAGCGATGGTTTGGAGGACCTTGTTGCCAGAAGAAGTTGCACCTAATGGCTGCCTGGAGGCACGTACTTGAGAAAACCCGTGACGGGGAGGGAAAGACAATAGGCGCCTTATCTTCCCCTTGTTGGCCCGTTTTTGAATTGGACACCCTCGGAGAGGACGTTAAACTCGGCCTGACTCCGGGACAAAAATCGGCTAATGTGCCCCGGCCTATTACATTTAAAACAAATCATATTAGGGGAATTTCCACCCCTCACGCTAGCGGACTGACCAACTCCAGGTGCCCTAGGACTGTCCTGGGACTGAACGGGGCGGCGTTCACCAGTCCTGTAGTTAGGGTCACGCGCAACTGTTGGACCTCTCGATTCGTTGTTCGTTTGAATTGCCCTCGACATCACACACAGCCGGTCCAGGTCAGCAAAACAACGACGACGCTCCGCGAAAACCAACCGCGACTTTTCCTGGGGTGTCACGCCCTCCAAAATTACTTGAATCACCTCCAGCTCGGTCAGCCCCAATCTCAAAATCCGGGCGAATCTCGAATACTAACAGTAAAATTTGCTTAGCTTTCGCCATTAGACTGCATGCGATAAAAATTCTTCAGGCGTAATTGTTTGCGTAGTCGCCAGGTATGAATGAGTCCAACACCTCTCCGTGGAAAGAGTCTAAACTGCCGTCACATCGCATAGTGTGGGTGACCCGCTCAGCCATGGGACCACGGTAATATGGATATATGAGCTCGAGGAGAGTCTTATCAGACATCCCACGGAAGTCTGATAACTGAAAAAGGGTCCCAAAAAAGGGCAATAATTTATTCTCATCCAACCCGCAGAGAACAGGAAGTTGCTGGATGATGTCAGTCAGGGGGTTGGGCAATTTATGATAGCAAGCCGCCGCCATCCCCGAAAAAGCAGGTACAGTAGAGGTGCGATCGCTCTTGCCTATCTTCAGACTCTGCTACTGGAGGCAGGGGATTTGGTTCAGGAGTGCGACGCGGAATACTCTGCGGAGCGTGAAGTGCCGCTGACACTAAGTCCTTCAGTGACACCAGAGCCGTCTTTGCCTCACTCGTCCCTGGTTGGGCCGCGATGTTCTGTAGACGGTCTAAAAGATGTTGCAACCGCTGCCGCAGTCTCTGTCTGGCCCTTGAGGTCGATGGGCCGACTCGAGGTCGTCCCTTAGTTCCTGGAGTTCCTCCCACTTCTCCCTACACAACTCCATCTCTGAGGCAACATCCCTTGGCTTGTATCCGGAAACTTTATTTCCCGCGGCGATCAACTTCCTAAGCTGCTTCCTCAAGGAGGCAACACCTCCTTGCGACTTACCGCCCAGGAACATAACTTCAAATTCTAGTTCGTCTTTCAAATACAAATCTACATTCACAGAGCTCATTTTCTAAGCCGCCAGATCACGCAATTAAATGGACATAAATATAAACAAATGACAAGAGGATACACGACACACAAGAGGAAAAATTTATCTTACTGCAAGTGAAGTTCAGGGTCCCTTAGCGAAGCAAGAAAAAGGGGGTGAAGACGAAAAGCAGAGCACGCTCCCCGAAATCACCAAACAAAGCAAACACACAACTACAATGATACCAATAAAAAGAAACTAACACAAATATACAATACCCAATAGACATGTACTATCAATTAACTAAAGGCATTCCCAAAATCTAGAGAATTTTATAACACTCAGTCCAACTGTGTGTACTCGAGCATAATTCAAAATCAAAAACTCATTATCTCAACAGCAAGGGATTATGGTCCGATCATAACCGCATTCTCATAAAAGTACTTAAATATACCGTGTTCAGGCTAAGTCCAATCACGCGGCCTAGTAACTCAATTATTAAAAAAAAAAAAAACCATTATGATTATCACTCAAGACATGATGTTTCATGGGACCATATACTTTCAACAATTCAGGGCAATCTCCAACAGGGCCGAACAGGCTACCACCAACACAGACAAGGTCTGACAGAGTCAGATGTGTGCAGAACAGAATTCAAACTAACACAAAAACATACATAAAACGCTAAATTGCAAGTACCCGGTTCAATTTGTACACCCTAAATATAAGACAAACCGGGAACTACACTCAGCACACCCCATAAGAAAACTCGAACTAGAGTACATCACCTACAAATATCTAAATGTGTGTGACCCGGCAAAATTACATAATGTTACTTCCGGTTTTACAATTTGATAATAACACTTAATGACATAATCAGGAATAGCAATAATAATCGTAATATCACATATTCTCATAAAATATCAAATATTTTTAGAGATTTATCAAAGATTAAATTGTGTCACAAACACCGATTAAAATTCAATCCAAACCCATTTCATTTTTTAGAATTATTAAATATCGAAATGTATCATACACCAACACTCAATTCCACACCTTCCTTTTAGACCCAAAATATTTTTAAACCCAATTGCAAATCCTGCCATTTCCGGGTCAGCACATATAAGTTTTGTAACCACGCTCTGCTACTATTTGTAGCGGTCGTCGCAAGGCCGCTAGGTAAAATTTAAGACTAGCTTACTTAACCTAGAGATTGCGAAAAGTGTGCTGAAGCCTAACAGAATTACAGGATTTGCAATCAACACTCTTTTAACAAGTAACAAAATTTATTATAGTATAATAATGGAATACATAACATTATTAATACAAAACGTTCATTCTAATGCTTTTCTCTTTCACTTTTCTCCTGCTGTTCTGCTTCTCTCATTTACGCTTACACATCGATACACTTTTATTTATATCTCTAAACCCTTTGTATCATAGTTACTTTCTTCACTCTTTTGATCTCTTTTACTAAATATAATTACAAAGTCTTTGTTTTGTACGTTTTGTTGATTCAATAGTAACACTGGTGTACTATAGGATTTGCCAAAATCAAAAATTACAATCACAATAAATAAGCAGAAAGTTTTCTAACAAACAAAAAGGAAACAAACAGAATCCAGGAAGCAAAACGGACATTCTGAGGAAAACTTATAGTCAGATAAACATGCAAAAAGTTAGTAACGTTTAGACTGTTAAAAGAGCAATTAATCGTTTGTGTATGGGGAACAAAAACGTAGTTAATTGGTAACGAACATTAACACACATTTGCAGTTCCGTGAAGACAACTCATAGAATTAGAAGTTCAAATCTATGACGAAGTAGAGGAGACATTAAAGTGGAAACGAGTGGAAAACCCGAAAGAGAGCACACTAGACAACAGATATACAGAAAACGTCTGATGAAAGAAAAACAGAAAAAAAAGACAAGAAGGTAATATTGAAGACTAATACAAGATGGGTAAGATGCGTGTGAAAATGTTAACATATAGTGCCTGTGAAGATATGAAATACATTGTTCCTGTATTAGTGCAGATATGAACTGCGTCACACCGACTGCTATCCAAAGCTCATTTACATTTATTGATAACAACCGTTTGGGTTTGGCAAGCGTGCTACCTTACGTGTTACAATAAAAATACCCCTTACCTTAATTTTCATCTCAGCGTCCTATTTTTAAACAGTGTGACCTTTAACATTATTTCCTTTGAAGTGCGTTGTGCTACACTAATGAGTTTGTAATTATCTCTGTACTCTTATTATATGACAATACAACTAATTTTAAGTAACATATTTTGTAGACTAAAACGATATATGTTTCTAAATGTTAATGATTAGACGAAACAATTCAATAACAAAAAGCTGAAATATATTTTTTCCAATATTTTCACGCTACATATTAGATTATACTGGAGATGGTGATTGTGTGACTTAAGTCTCTTAAACGATAAATACAATTTATTGGTAAAGTCTATCTTATGATATACTTGTGTTGCTACAACTAATACTCACTTACACTTCCATGAGTCGAGAGGCTTGAAAGCGCTCATGGAAGTGTGAGTATTAGTGGTAGCAACACAAGTTTAGCATAAGTCAAGTCTCCTAGTAAGTGTTTGAATCAAATGTTGTGCTCCATAATTAATAATAATTTTTAGTTATTAATTAACTAATTATTAGTTACAATTCAGGCAAAACCGATATTAAATTTTCCCAATTTCTAAATTTTTTCGGTTTAAAATTAACGTTAGTCTTTTTTTGACTATAGAGAAACCTGTCTCCCTGGTAATAATGACAAGCAGAGGGGCTAGGTTTGGGTTTGTGGCAGTCGACGTGTAGGCGTAGCGTTGTTACCGACTGCGTTCCGTATCACAGTCATAATGTTATATTAAGCCAAGAAAACTTAGACAGACTAGGATTTACTTCGCAGCACAGCATGACCAAGCTCTGATGAGGTTTTTTTTTTTAATAATGTTATAATATATAATATACTTTGCAGATGGAATGACAAAAAGTAGATTTAGTTTTTAAAATAGGAAAGAATAATGAAGGAACGTAACAGCTGTTAAGCTAAATGTGACACTGGATTATATTTAAATTAAATCCGTGAAGTGAAGAAACAGATGAGCGATAAAAAAAAGTATAATGTGGTGAATTATAGAAGTGGTGACCCATTTTAGGCATATGTCATTTAGGTCGTTGGTAATCTACGTAACTAGCTTGGCACCCTAACGTTTCTCCGTCGCGCATTGGACAAGTTAAAATAGTTAATACACAGTGAGTATAATTTAATTTATTTGAATTAGGTTTTAGAAATCTAAGTCACAAAACTATCTAAAATTATACATATATAATAGGTATACAGTATCTCTATGCTTGCAGTAACATACTCAGAAGCATGGATGAATTAAAGGCGGCAAAGTAGTCACCGACAAAGGATACTGTGACAGTGAGATGAAAAGCCTAGTATTGTAGTGATGCGGAAGTAGACTACACATTTCAATGAGAAGTGTTAATTTAAAAAAATGGTGACCAAAAATTTTACAATAAAGATTTTATAGTATGAATTTATATAAAAACCCTGCATTAAAACTCTTCTATTTAATAAAATTGAATGATTGCCTAACAAACACTAATGTAACAAACAAAAAGGGTCGACTAATTAACAGTGTCACTATGTATAATATAGGTTACAGAAACTTGCACATCATAATTCATATTTACTAATTCAGAAAAAAATGATAGATTCAGATAACGTATTCTAAACTGCAATTTTACAACACACACTAGCGACAAGTTTTAGTGTTCCGCTTCGGAACATACTCGTACAACTAAATGACTTCCAATATCAGTTGCTATATTTACAGTCGGCAGGAATAGCTGCGACGTTATCAGCGTGTCTCACGATGTTGTATACTCTTGGAGAATAATCCTGTTATCTTTGGAGCTGCGAAAAGATTAATTGGGGAGAACGCTGCGTAATCCAGCTGCACACACAATGCGTGCAAAGCGTCACGTAAGCGACTCATATTTCCTATCCCCACAGCGTAACAGTAACAATACAGTGTTAACTTATTCTGCTTCTATAGGTAGCGACCTAGTTACTAAACGATTCTATTGTAAAAAAATATGCAGGTATTCGTTTCATATGTCTTACACCCGTTTAAAATTGTTATGTTATACGCCAAGGAACATTCTTTTTTATTTCGCACAACACTATTATCGAACCCTGACCAATATTGTAACCAACCATACACGTATATATGTGGTATGAATTATTTGCTTATTTAGAACAGTAGTTTACATGTGATCTCATGATGAATTCGTTTAATTCAAAGCACTGAGTAACTTGCACATGTGGCACACAGTCTTTGGAAGCTGGGTGGATAATATATTGCCATGGATTGCCACCACTGAAAACGTTCGCTCCTCCTACAATTAATTAAAATAATTCGTCTGGATATTAGGAGAGAACATAGACGCAAACACGAGAATCACTAGAAATTTGAACAAAGCTAACGGTTATATTTTACAGCTGTCTGAAGAAATTTAATATCTTTTCTGTATAATTCAAGGAAAATAACAAGAAGAGTCATTCAATATGCCAAGTAATTGCTAGAATTAAGATGGATAAAAAACGAAGCACACTGTAGAAACGATGTATTGTTTACTAATGTGAAACAAAACAATGTGAAATGAAAACTAATGAAAGTGCTTTACAAACCTAGAAAATAGAAGAATAAGAAATGAACAAGACAAAATAAGGTTAAAAGACAACTGCAAACACAAACCTCACAATAATGTTGTGAAAAGTTATTATAAGCAATTGTTACATAAATTAAGTTGATTATTTTGTATAGTTCTTTCATGCATACTACCTACCTACCTAAACTTGACAAGTGGAAGTGGGTTAATTACTAAATTGCGTTGTATGAAGCCATTAGCAAACTGTACATACAATTACCTGTTGTCCTGGAGTTTTACGTTTTACACACTCGAATGTTTCGTAGTTTTGACACACACAATGCCAGTTAGAAATTAAATACAAATGATACAAAACTTTGAAGTAGTACTAGTATTAATAATGCAACAGGGAACACACAAAAGTATTAGAGGTCTTCCAAGAATGGCATTGTTTTGCAGTAGAACATTTAAGGTTAGGGATGAATAGCGCCACGATTGTACCACGAGTGTGTAAGCTCATACCAGCTACATAACATATTGATTAGACCTAAAGTTTCAAACTACCTCTGCTGCTAATCACATAATGTTATCAGGGAAGGGCAGGTAAAGTCCCCGCTCTGTATGCTCAGATTACGTCAAATAAAAGAATGGGGCCCTCTTGTCTTAATACGCTTCGCCGATACGGCATGGAAAACATAAACTCTTTATAGAAGGCATAACATTGCCCAGTGTTGGCGTTGGGAGCTGGCATTCGTTATTCAGGCAGGCGGAAGTTCATGCTAACGCCCGAATACTAGACAAAAAGACATAAACACCGGTTGGTTTCACAGGCACCAATCAGTGTCGGACTACCGTAAGAGTTAATATGAACTCTTTGCAACGATCATCGGCCATGATAGTCAACGTCGAAAATTGAGTAAACCTCGCACCACGTAAGGTATCGTGGCCCGTGGTGGGTGATGCAGAGAAAAAAATGCTACTGGTAGTCAGCGGTGAGACAGACCTCACTCCAACCTCTGATAGCCATATCATTAGGCTGGTGGGTTGCAGGGGTTCAGCCAGAGACGCAGCGATTTTACCATAAACGGTCCGTTTACCATAAACTCAGTTTCACTACTCTGTGATGTGTTAGTAAGGTCCACTGGGGCAGGAATGATTCTTGCCAGGGGCAAAGCAGGTAGTCATATGTTGCCACAGTCGAAATACCCGTTCACTCTTTTGCCAGAGCTGAGGCGGTGTATCCTATACATTGTGATGAAAGTTGGATGTTAACGTGAATGGCAGTGCCCTCCACGCTCGTGTGGAATAGGAAAGACCAAATTGCAAGAATTACTAACGAGATAGGAACTCAGAGATTTAGGCCAACTGCTGACAGAAAAGTGAAAGAATAGCTGCTATTAACGTGGGTAGATCAGTCGCCGCTGTAGATGTGTCTGCGGCAGATAAGCTGAAGACTGAAAACTTTGAAGATTCTTAAAGACACCTTCAATGAAGAGATACGACTAAATACTAACTTTTCATAGAATTATTGTGAACTTAATACAGGCAATGGTTTTCTAAGGCCAATTTAACAAAGTAATCGTAGTAAATGCTAGATATCTTTGTGCGGAACGTACTGCGTAAGTAATGTAGACCGATAAACAAATAAGAAATTTGAGAAATACGGAGTAACCGTGAACTGTACTTAGAAACATAACTCACGGACTATGTAAGTGAAAAGTATTCTAAATTCCTTCCATCTTAGATAGAGCGTTACACTGAAATGTCTTCTCCGTTCTAGTAACCATCGTCTTTAAATATCGTAGCCATCCCAGTGTTCATCTTCCTGTTTCTCTTCTGGGTGCGCATCTATGACGAAATGTAATTTACATACATATGACGAAATATACTGTATATTAATAATGTTCGAATTATTGGGTTTTCCTACATTGACTAAGATTTATTTTTAATTTTACGTTACCTTTTACTTGTTTTTCTTTTCCTTTCCCACGTGTAGCGTACGGTTATCTGTCTTTTGTACAACGTACGCCTGTTGCATCCTTTAGTATAAGTACCAGTTTCTACCTCACTTCAATAGTGTTTATCCTCTACTGTCTCCTTGGTGACTCCTTGATCTTCTTCAATTTACTTTTATTTCAAAATTTTTAATGGTAATAACATTTTTGCGATACGTCTCCACCGGATGCCCATGCCATTGTAACTACCTTCCTTTTATTTTATACATGTTTACTTTATTTCTAGATTTTCTTTACAAATTTTATTTCTGATTCAAATTTAACAATCTACTCTGGTCAAATAATTATCATTGATGCCGTTACTCTTGATTCAGACTTAACTGTCATTGTCCAAACTATTATCAACATAATAGATTTCGTTATTAGATGGTTTAAAGGCAATGAATTTTCATTTACATATGTTCAAAATTTTATATTTTATTTTCATATCGCGGATATAGCAAACAGTTTGCTATTTTGTTTTTAGTTGAAAATTTTCAAAAATCTTAAGTATAGTTGTTGTTAGTAAACATTGCAGTATGCATGTGAAGGACAACCTGTGCCGTGGCAAAATGAAAAGTGAATGCCCCGGCTATATCTCGCGCCGACAATTCCGCCCGAATATTGTAACCTCTCTATGCTTTTGGTATTTATTTTATTTCCTGTTAAATTTCTATCTCCTTGCTTGTTGGCTTTCAAAGAGAGGTTACAAGTTATTTAGAACTAGGCAGGAGCCTAGAGAAGCAAAATTATGCTGGGTCCAGTATGACGGGACTTGCAATGAACTCAGTCATAATATAACAATAACAGATTTATTATGTCTCTGGAATTCATACATGTGTACAAGATAAATATGTATCTATATAAAAACTACCAAAAGGTACATCATGGCAAGCCTGTATAAATTAAGTGTACATCAACATAAGTGTGCACAAAGTAAATGTGTATACATATATATAATAGAAAAATTTGAATCACAACTAGCATATATAATTCCAGTTTACCTAAGAACAAGTGTATATAATTGAATAGAATTACATCAGAACAAGTGTATATAACAGCATATAAGTTAAATGTACATACATAAATAAAATATAAAATGCACAAACACATGTAAAATTCTCCCCGTCGTGTGGCTAGCTAGACACATACAACACACACACAGAACACAAGGTACACAACTCACAGTCATTTACTTTCAACACGCATGCCCCTGTAACGCACCCACCCACTGGGTAAAGCAACTATCATCTTATGCCCCGGCAGTGATAAAATATACGCTCGTCAGCAACCCGTTCAGTAGGACAACCCAAACTCCAACCCCTTTAAAGACGAATAATTCATGAAGCATAACTGAAACTGGACCACCCATTTTTCTAGCATTCCGTTTATTAATGACCCATGATGAGTGTGTGAACCTTTGTTCCGTTCACAGCACCAGGTAATGTTAACAAACTCCTCACCTACTTCCAGACAGTGTTTATAAAATTCTAGACAGTATTGACTTCACAAAATTCCCAAAAAGGAATTAAATCCTTATGTACTTTAATAACAGAAATTAATTGATTGAGGCTTTACAATTTCAGAAGATTTTGACAACATGTATATCTATTTAATTTACCCAAAAAGAAGAGGATGAAAACCAGTTAATATTCAAAATTAAACAGCAACTTCTCTACGTGTGAAGTCAACCCATATGTGTTTGCCAGTTAAGAAAACAATCAGCTTAGCCCTTGTGCAAGGGGCAAAATCGGCTAAGATATTTTAAGAACATTAATAAATCGTTTCGATGAGCCTCAGATAACTGTATAAAATAATTAGAAAAAGAATACAATAAGGTGGTTGTGCTCTGGCATCTGTGGGAGCGCGCCCACATGTAGTGGACAAAAGTTGACAGGCAATCAACCTGTCTGAAGTTGTACCAGCGTGTCAGAAAACTAAGTCCCATATTGTAAACCCCCCAGAAAGTCCCCAGCCCTTAAATATGAAATCCCTAGTCAAATTAAAAATTTATACGCAGCTGTTCCAGCCGGAACAGAACTACTGAGCAATAATTAAATTTGAAAGAGTAAATCGGATGCAACAATAAAAATGGTACAAGATTAAAATCTCTCTATGGCGCGCTCTCGCAGTGCAGCACGCACTTACAGACATAGCATTTAGTGTTACTTAACTGAGTTATAAAAGGTATATGAAATTTTAAGTTAAAGTGTTCAGAGTCATGATCACAGTTCACTTCCCAAATAGAGTCTGGACACGTGGTACCCGGGCATCTAAGTTATTCTCATAAAACAGGCACACTGCCGGTTCGGCCCCCAAAAAAGAAAAAGCATAAATGTCACCTCATAAGTGCTGGTGAGTGCAACGTGGTGATCCCGTCTCCATCTCCCTCTTCGTAGGCGGTCTTGATATGGTTCACAGCTTGAGCGGATGATCGGCACAGAGCCAGCCAGGAACCCGACTTAGGGCGAGAACCCTAAGGAATCAAGTAAATTAGAGAACAGTCTAAAAGAATGTACACCCGAGTTAAGGTAATTAACCTCTTAACGGGCCGCCAGCTAACTCTCACCAAAGGCACAAATTTAATTAATTAAAGTTTTTACAACCTGCTTAAATAGTCTACATTCAGCTATGGAATAAGTGAATTTGCATTATGAACAGAACTTATTAAATTGTGGCATAATATAAAGTGAACTGTACTCAGTCAACATGCTTCGACAAACTTTTGCAGGTTAAACCGGCCACGTGCAGAGCAGTAATCATAATTTAGTCAGAAAAATTTTAACAGCAAGTCACTCACAGCTTTGAGAATGTTTTACCTTCAATTAAGGTTGATACCGAAAGCTCTCACACTTCATTCTCTATTCGTGAAGCTAATTAACAAGACAGCGACAGTATACAACATGTACCACACAGTTCACTACTTGACTGCACACCAAGTTTTGTAATTAAATTTTTCTTTATGTAAAGCACTTTTACCATGAGAATGACTCTTGAAACTTCTCGCATTATAACAGAAAATACTAAGGCATGGCAATACAAAGGGCGTAGCGTACAACAGAAAAAAATTATGTCTTACATAATTTTGTCAGGTCGCACACACACATAAATACGTACTTCACAAGATAGCGTAAATCTTGTTATTAAATATCCACACAACTAATAAAATAATTAAATCTTACCGGGGTGTCGTTATATTTTCTACTCCATTATGTAGAAGATAGAAACTGCGCAGAAGGAATACAAAGAGCGGAGATGGAGTACAGTCTTTCTAGTAGAGGCAAGCGACGACGACTGATTTCCATAGCATCAGATCGTAGCGGCTGAAGTAGAGATGCGCGCGCACTGCGCACAACACCGCTCCCCTTTACACCTCCGGACAAAGGTCGCGCGACACCCTCACGTTATGTTACACAAAAAACGAAACCTTTCTAGCATATTTTGTGACGGCGGGCTCCGCGCCTCACTCGCGCATACCACAACCATGAAAACTTTCTAGAATTCATATTTTGCAATCGCCGGCTTCGAAAACCGGCACACCCCCACCCCGAAAGGGCAACCCGGTTGCCCCACTCTGAAACTCGGGAAAGTACCCTGCAGTGTACTCCCAACTGACAATTCCGGTAGATATCGTGGGTAAGGTGGCTAGGCAAACCCGCTCCCAGGAGAACAGAGGCTCAGAAGGGAAAACGAAAGAGATGAAAGAAGAGGTGTATAGTGTAAGTGTGCGGTTGCTGCACGCTGACCTGATCAGGGCCAGCCCACAGCAAAGAGGGACAGAGAAGAAAGACAAAAGAAAATTCGGGAGCTCCCTGAGTTCCGACCTCCTGAGGCTTGTCCACCCAAGCCAGAACACGATAGCCACCTAAACAGGAGAATCTGCCCCCATGTAATTACGGGAAGATCCCCTAATACTATTCCCCATTTTACACACTACCATACTGCACGGGCCAAGGGGAAAGAGGGGCGATGACAGTCCCCATGATGCGGCGGTCAACGGAAAACCATGTCAACTGTGACTATGGCACCTTTCCAATGTATATATATATATATATATTGTGTTTTACAAGTGTGCTCCAAGGGCATGCCCAAAACCTACCGCGTCGATGAAGTGCACATCCGACCTCATCGACGCGACAGGTTTCGCTCCTCTCTCTAACTCCCTTTTTTTTTGCTTTTCTAGATTTTTTTTTTTTTTTTTTCTTGGTAAGGTTAGGAAATTGGAAGGTGGGTGGTCAAGGATGATTACGGTCACGGGCTGGGACTGAAGGTAAGGACATGGCTCCCTCCGGACATAGGACAATTGGAGAAAACCAAGGCTCGCGCAGGCAGGGGCGCATCCCTGAAGTAGACGAAACCCACCGGGACCGTGAGAAACATCTACCCGCTACCCTAACCCCTACAACTATACTCACCTGCGCAGCATCTGCAGACCGCTCTTCTGACTCTTCTGTCGATTCCACTCCTTGACCACCTTCAGCAACCACAACGTCCTCAACATCTTCCACCCTGGAATCCAGCTGTCCAGGTTCATGTGCAATGACTACACTAATTTCTACTGGCGATGGTAAAGCTACACCATCAAGTAACTTCTCATATGCCGGCGTAGGCGATGACGATATTACCGGATCTGGATCCGTCACGAACCGAGATGTAAATACCGGAACAAATTCTGCTGCCTCTGGATTCAACCATGACGTCCTCTTCGAGTCCTGCAACTCCGTCTTAACTGACGTGTCCTCGTCCTCTTGTATTGTCCCCACGAAATAATTCCTCTCTTCTACTTCTGCTTCACCTTCTTCATCCACTACTCTCTTAGGCACTTGTACTTTTACAGTTTCCTTTTTCTCCAAATAAGAATAACGCCCAACTACCGGCTCCCTACTTGCCGATGGTTGTTCCCTAACATAATTTCTTCTTCCCCTGTTAATTTCATGTTTCCTTGTTTTCTGTGCTGTAGCTGTTGTTACCGTCTTCACACTTGCCACCCCCTTGTAGCCTCCATCACTTCCGGAATATACAGGCTTTCTAAGCGTCTCTTGGGTTTTCCTCCAACCTCCATGTTTGTCCCTTTTGGCTCTTCCTGATGAACCACTGGAGGATTGGACATCTGTGGCAGCTCTTCCTCGGGACTCGTCAGCCGCCTGGACCGTTCCTGAAAGCACACACAGTCGCTCAAGTTCCGCAAAACAACGTGGACGATCTGCGAATGCCAAACGAGATCTCTCTTGGGGAGTCAGTCCTTGCAGAATTGCTTGGATAACTTCTGTCTCGGGCAACCCCAATCTTAACACCCGGGCAGCTTTCCGTATATCGCGCACGAAATCTCCTAACGCCTCTCCGTAGGCCTGTGGGCGATAGAATCTTTCCAACTCAAGCTTGAAGCGTCGTCGAGTGGGTATGAAGAAGTTCAACACCTCCCCATGGAAAGCATCAACACTGTCACCCCGACGCAGGGCCTTGGTGACCAGACCAGCCAACGTACTCCGACAATACGGGTATATAACAAACAAGACCTCCCCATCGGACACCCCTGGGAAATCTGCCACCTGCAGGACCAGGTCCAAGAAAACCAACAGCTGATCCTCATCAAATCCATCCACCACCGGAAATTTCTGGAGAACGCCTGTAAGAGGGTGGGGCAATTTCTCGTAGCATATCCCCGCCAGACTTACACAATTCAACACAAACAATCATAAAACAAATTCCCACTAAACACCTAACACCAACATAACCTACAAAAACATATTAACAAAAATCGGAAAAACTCAAGTACTGTCCTTCCTTTGAGTAGACCCCCGGGTTCTCTAGCGCTGCGGAAACCTGGCCTATTCTGAACCATGCAATCCACGATGGAAGGAGACAAGAGACAAACAACAATACAAAACACCCATACTGTACCAACACATAACTCAAACAGAAACAACTAACAATCAAAATTCGTGATTCACTAATTTAGTCAGTGACAGTACCGACTTCCGATAGGGCCATACCGCATCCCGTCAATATACTACGCTCAACACCGACCCCAATGAACATTCCATATTCCAGGCCACATTTAAGACTCCCCGGCAATACAAGCTATCAAAATTTTTAAACACTATTAACCGCCTCAGTGGTGCGACCCGACTCACAAATTTAAACAACTTACAATTAGCCTACACTGGCATCTATCCACTATTTTACAACAATCATTAATTTACAACTGCCTTAATATTCCCGAGTCTGCAAGCCCCGTCACACACCAGGACCCAAGGGTTCAGGCCTAAAATGAACCACGCTCCGGCTACCATTTGTAACCTCTCTATGCTTTTGGTATTTATTTTATTTCCTGTTAAATTTCTATCTCCTTGCTTGTTGGCTTTCAAAGAGAGGTTACAAGTTATTTAGAACTAGGCAGGAGCCTAGAGAAGCAAAATTATGCTGGGTCCAGTATGACGGGACTTGCAATGAACTCAGTCATAATATAACAATAACAGATTTATTATGTCTCTGGAATTCATACATGTGTACAAGATAAATATGTATCTATATAAAAACTACCAAAAGGTACATCATGGCAAGCCTGTTTAAATTAAGTGTACATCAACATAAGTGTGCACAAAGTAAATGTGTATACATATATATAATAGAAAAATTTGAATCACAACTAGCATATATAATTCCAGTTTACCTAAGAACAAGTGTATATAATTGAATAGAATTACATCAGAACAAGTGTATATAACAGCATATAAGTTAAATGTACATACATAAATAAAATATAAAATGCACAAACACATGTAAAATTCTCCCCGTCGTGTGGCTAGCTAGACACATACAACACACACACAGAACACAAGGTACACAACTCACAGTCATTTACTTTCAACACGCATGCCCCTGTAACGCACCCACCCACTGGGTAAAGCAACTATCATCTTATGCCCCGGCAGTGATAAAATATACGCTCGTCAGCAACCCGTTCAGTAGGACAACCCAAACTCCAACCCCTTTAAAGACGAATAATTCATGAAGCATAACTGAAACTGGACCACCCATTTGTCTAGCATTCCGTTTATTAATGACCCATGATGAGTGTGTGAACCTTTGTTCCGTTCACAGCACCAGGTAATGTTAACAAACTCCTCACCTACTTCCAGACAGTGTTTATAAAATTCTAGACAGTATTGACTTCACAAAATTCCCAAAAAGGAATTAAATCCTTATGTACTTTAATAACAGAAATTAATTGATTGAGACTTTACAATTTCAGAAGATTTTGACAACATGTATATCTATTTAATTTACCCAAAAAGAAGAGGATGAAAACCAGTTAATATTCAAAATTAAACAGCAACTTCTCTACGTGTGAAGTCAACCCATATGTGTTTGCCAGTTAAGAAAACAATCAGCTTAGCCCTTGTGCAAGGGGCAAAATCGGCTAAGATATTTTAAGAACATTAATAAATCGTTTCGATGAGCCTCAGATAACTGTATAAAATAATTAGAAAAAGAATACAATAAGGTGGTTGTGCTCTGGCATCTGTGGGAGCGCGCCCACATGTAGTGGACAAAAGTTGACAGGCAATCAACCTGTCTGAAGTTGTACCAGCGTGTCAGAAAACTAAGTCCCATATTGTAAACCCCCCAGAAAGTCCCCAGCCCTTAAATATGAAATCCCTAGTCAAATTAAAAATTTATACGCAGCTGTTCCAGCCGGAACAGAACTACTGAGCAATAATTAAATTTGAAAGAGTAAATCGGATGCAACAATAAAAATGGTACAAGATTAAAATCTCTCTATGGCGCGCTCTCGCAGTGCAGCACGCACTTACAGACATAGCATTTAGTGTTACTTAACTGAGTTATAAAAGGTATATGAAATTTTAAGTTAAAGTGTTCAGAGTCATGATCACAGTTCACTTCCCAAATAGAGTCTGGACACGTGGTACCCGGGCATCTAAGTTATTCTCATAAAACAGGCACACTGCCGGTTCGGCCCCCAAAAAAGAAAAAGCATAAATGTCACCTCATAAGTGCTGGTGAGTGCAACGTGGTGATCCCGTCTCCATCTCCCTCTTCGTAGGCGGTCTTGATATGGTTCACAGCTTGAGCGGATGATCGGCACAGAGCCAGCCAGGAACCCGACTTAGGGCGAGAACCCTAAGGAATCAAGTAAATTAGAGAACAGTCTAAAAGAATGTACACCCGAGTTAAGGTAATTAACCTCTTAACGGGCCGCCAGCTTACTCTCACCAAAGGCACAAATTTAATTAATTAAAGTTTTTACAACCTGCTTAAATAGTCTACATTCAGCTATGGAATAAGTGAATTTGCATTATGAACAGAACTTATTAAATTGTGGCATAATATAAAGTGAACTGTACTCAGTCAACATGCTTCGACAAACTTTTGCAGGTTAAACCGGCCACGTGCAGAGCAGTAATCATAATTTAGTCAGAAAAATTTTAACAGCAAGTCACTCACAGCTTTGAGAATGTTTTACCTTCAATTAAGGTTGATACCGAAAGCTCTCACACTTCATTCTCTATTCGTGAAGCTAATTAACAAGACAGCGACAGTATACAACATGTACCACACAGTTCACTACTTGACTGCACACCAAGTTTTGTAATTAAATTTTTCTTTATGTAAAGCACTTTTACCATGAGAATGACTCTTGAAACTTCTCGCATTATAACAGAAAATACTAAGGCATGGCAATACAAAGGGCGTAGCGTACAACAGAAAAAAATTATGTCTTACATAATTTTGTCAGGTCGCACACACACATAAATACGTACTTCACAAGATAGCGTAAATCTTGTTATTAAATATCCACACAACTAATAAAATAATTAAATCTTACCGGGGTGTCGTTATATTTTCTACTCCATTATGTAGAAGATAGAAACTGCGCAGAAGGAATACAAAGAGCGGAGATGGAGTACAGTCTTTCTAGTAGAGGCAAGCGACGACGACTGATTTCCATAGCATCAGATCGTAGCGGCCGAAGTAGAGATGCGCGCGCACTGCGCACAACACCGCTCCCCTTTACACCGCCGGACAAAGGTCGCGCGACACCCTCACGTTATGTTACACAAAAAACGAAACCTTTCTAGCATATTTTGTGACGGCGGGCTCCGCGCCTCACTCGCGCATACCACAACCATGAAAACTTTCTAGAATTCATATTTTGCAATCGCCGGCTTCGAACCGGCACAATATCAGGACCAAAGGTTGCGCCGTCGCGCTCTGCTATATATCGACCTTGACCGACATACCGCTGCGGTGCACTACAGCGAAATCAGGTCGGCCGCGGTCAGCTGTTTGTAACTCGACTATACGCTGAAAATTTTCTGTACACGCGTCTTTCCTTTTCGACACTCCGGCAGGGCGGTTGTTTGACGACGAGCATTCGTAGACTTCTTTATAATGACTTTGTAATTGTATAAAGTGCTTCAGGTGAGCCCAAAGTATTCATGTATTAATAATGTTAATGTTAATTTAATAAGGAGTGTGTATTACAATGATAATAGTGTGTGTGTGACCCCAACTTGCCATGTTAATTCCGGTATGGCCGAGAGCACGTGCCGTCTGATTAAATGTAAATTTAAAACTGAATTTAAAGGAACGAATAGTTAAAGCCAGATGAATTGCATGAGTTTTAATAATATGATTATAATTGAATTGAAATTTCATAGTCAAATTAATAGTTAATTCAATAGTTAGTTTAAATTGTTTGAAAAAGTGAGCCGTGCCGTTACTAATGATAGGCAGTAGTCAAACTTAAATTCTTAATTTCGTTGGTTATACAGATTATTAGATATCATTAGTATAAATTGGAAATCTCTTGTATTCATGAAATGAAAATAATTTGAAACTACTTTAAACTATAAGTCAAAAAAATTTAATGTCTGGATTGCCGTGATTGCAGTGGTTGATCATATTGTTACATGTTATTATTACTTGGAAATATTTAATGTAGATAAATGAAAGTAACTTGGAAATAACTTAAAATTATACTTGTAAATTTGTAGCATTTATATAATGAACAACTTGTACCTCCTTGTTATATAACTTTAGTAGTTTCATTGCTGATTAAATTGTCAAAGGTTGTTAGTGCAGATTGAAAATTTCTAGTGATTGCAAAAATGAAAATTATTTGTGTCTGCTTGTCATACTGTTTTAATAATTCATTTGTTAGTTATACTATCAGATGTTATTAGTACAAGTTAACAATATACTAGTATCTATGAAATGAGATTAATTGGAAATAGCTTGAAAACTATTGCCTTAAAAATATTTGATGTTTATAAAGAAACGTAACTGGAAATAACGAATGCACTAATAAAAATGTCGCTGTTAGACAAGTGTTTTATTGCAAGTCCTGTCACGATGGGCTCAGCGCATCTTTTTCCATCTAGCCCACGCGTCTAGCTTTAAAAATTGAAGTAAAGCACCCCCAAAAAACTGTTTAAAAAATTTTGGGGGAAGTTTCAAACCTGTGTGGTATACGAAGGTCTGGCAGCGATGTTTACCCGGACCTCCGACTATACATTTCCAAAACCACTATATTTTTCTGTGCTTTCAAGAGACTGGCCGATTATTCTTCATGTGTTAAGAAGATTGCCGTGAAACAATGTCGCACCCTTGTTTATTATCAATAGCGATATTTTGAAAGCGTTCAACTAAGTTGTGAAGTTGCGATTCAGCGCATCTGTTTCAGCGGTTAGTATAAGGTGATTGTCGTGCGGAAATCTATCTCTATTAATTGGTGCGCCAGTGTTATGTAAATATTACTTATTATTTGTTAATTTACAAAGTTTGTAACTATCGTGGAGTACCAATGTTCCTTGTTTTGTTTATTTAAAACGCGATTACCGACTTTTCTGGTTTTTCAATATTTATTTCACTCTTTTTAAAAACTGTAATCCGTTCGGACGTTATAATCAAAAATATTTTGTAGCACCTCTATTTGCCTATAGAACCTGTATATGTGTATCAATATTTTGATGGTCATGGGTTAGTGGTGTCATAAACTTCGGTTTTTTTTTTTTTAATTTAAACTAAGTGATTGAAAAAAAATTTTCTAATATAAAGAAAAATATTATATCTGTTTATTATTAAAAAGCGCGTTAATTAAATTTTGTTTTTACTTAAAAAACAAAGAAACTTCACTTCGGCCTTTATTTATTATTAAATCTATTATTAGTGCGGCTATCGCATTGAGCACAGGTTAGGTGGGGACGGGCTGTCAGTCACGCGAGGGAATTCATCAACATCAGCCTAAACACTTCCTGCGCAAGCGTTACGCCTACTCTACAATTAGTTCTGTAATTTGTTTTCAGAAAAGTCAAGACCATTTTAATTTTGGGGTTGGTTTAAAATGTCCAACTTTTAATGTGTGTTACTGAAGGAAAAGATTGACAGCCGAGAATTTGTTTCCATGTTCTAATTTATACAAAATTTAATTAATAATATTTTTAAACAAATGGTATTGCAGACTCTATAACCAGACTTAGGTAATATCAGCAATACGTTTTTTTTAATTTTAATTTATATATTAGTAATTTATCTATTTTATTTGTGTGTGTGTGTGTGTGTGTGTATGTGTGTGTACATATTTATAAATGACATTGTTAAAGAAATAGTGTTTATTTTCTACGTAGGCTTTACATAGTTGCTAGAACGTCTGTATATTCTATATATATATATATATATATATATATATATATATATATATAATACATTAGTTTCTTCCTAAGCCGTGGTCTTCTTCCCCTTATCATGCACCAAGCATTGTAGATATTATGAGACCCATGTTTTACTTCGTTTTTCCAAGCTCTGATCCCCTACTGATCTTTAAATATGAGTCTTCATTTGTATTCGCTTTCCAATTTATTTATGTAATTTAGCCACCTCCACCTAAACGTATTCTCAGTGGGGTCAATAAATTTTAATATGATCATATATTTTAAAACTTGTAATAAATGTGTAATCTTAAAAGCATATTAAACAAACAATTAAATATTTAATGAAGAAATTTGTGTTAGTGGTTGAAATCACAATCAGAATGATCACTGTTGCACACCACTATATAATTTATATAGTGGTGTGCAACAGTGATCATTCTAATTAAATATTTTTTTAATTATACTTAAACAAACTCTCATTCAATTGTAGCAAATATTTGAAAGTGAATTATTACACAGTTATATAGTTTTTATATAGGCATATTTCCTAATCAAGTGGAGTATATTTGTACATAAGTAACGGTGGAATATTTAGCTGCCCGTAATACCTGTCAAACTCTGCACTGCATCCAACGCTAATGGACACAACACGCGCCCTTTTGGCAGACACAGCGGATAATGTTTAACGCTAAAGCTGATTTGACCGATTTATCGTAAAATTAAATCAGTGACAAAAACCGTCCTGGTAGTTTAGGCTGATGCAATGTTTAAATCCGAATACGGAAAGTGTGTAACATTATTCAATTTGTTTTCATGATTCCATTGAAGTCACTATTTTTGAAAAATCCGCTTTTTGTAACTAATATAAACTGTCCTTTTTGTCTTATAAACTGGCATAAAGTGTTTCTTGTTTTATTGACACAATGCTATAGTTACACAAAGTAAAAATTTAGTAAGCTCGCTGAGCTGAAGACTCCTTACTATTTTGGGAAAAATGTTTTGATTTATACACAAAATATAAGTAATAAATTTTAATTTTTTAAAGATATGAGTCCTCTTCATTATACATATGGTTTTTAGCGTTTACCCTGAAGAATCGCAAAGACATATATCATTATATACCGGTATATCATTTCTCAAAATTTATTTTTATTTTTGTATTGTGTTTTCCTGTAATATGGTTTGCATACCTATAAAAATATAAAGATTTACAAGTAATATACTAGGTATAAAAGTTAATTTTTCTAAATACTAAACAAAAATCTTATTGTATTGCCAAGAACAAATATTTTTAATTGGGTATATTATATAGATATTTTTGATAACTTTTTTATAACTTTACGCTCTTACGTTTTTGCCTGTCCCCTATTATTCCTATGACGATCTTTCTCAAAAACAACAGGGATATGTGGTATAAAAATATAAACAAACATGCTAATTGTTTCAAAAATCTGAAAGTGTGCTCAAAAGGTATTGTGAAACACACTTCAAACACAAACAAACATACAAATAAATAAACAGACAGAAAAGTATCAAATGATCGAATTAAAACTTAAAGCTTGCTTTTATCTTAAAGTGTAATATTACATATTTTAAGAAAAAATATTTATTTTGCAAAAAATATAATGCATTACGTAGATACACATAAAATTCAACAATTTGTTAAAACACACAATTGATCAAATTTCGTAGCAAATATATCATAATGCCAGACGAATTGAATTGACAGAAACTGCGAGTGTGTTAGAATTTTAGAGAAGAAAAATAGATTATTTGATATGTGAAACTATCGCGTGTGTTTTCGTCTATTACTCAGTTAAGTGTTGTAAGGCTGAATAGAAGCGACAAGTTGAGTATATATAATAGGCATTGAAGCCGCGCTGAAAAGAATCAAGGACGATAGAATACTTTTGTGGGTTACAACAAGAAAGAGGCAAACCGTCTGCTGGTCGTATTCTGAGAGCAAACTAGAATAATAGTCATTTTCGTAAGAATGGTATGGGAGCAGAACGAGAATGTTGAACCCCATGAATGAAGTTCAATGTAGAATATGGTATGAGTAGAAGTAAGCTGAATACTGGAGTAGACAAAAAAAGAGAGACAGTTCTGATATCTGTAACCTGCCACTGGGCAAGCTAACCATATGGCGGTAAACACAAAAAAGACGTTGATTACAATAAAGATTAGGGAGGAAAAATTAAGAGGCAGAATGGTGGCGTTCGGTTGCACCTTGTAATTATATACATTCCACATAAGCTTATAATGTTTTAGGCACTCTATTTGACGTGTCTATCCAGCTTGGTCATAACTTTCCGTTGCATTTCAGAATACAGTACTTTATTATTAACAAAGTAACGTTCCGGGAAAATAACATCGAGGCGACTAACCTAACCAAAACGACGTAAGCAAGGCTTTGGTCTCTCACCAAAGGTTTGCTAGAAGATATAATGAATAAAAGTAATACAAGATACAAAATCATTACAGCTTTTATTTTATATGTTTTTTTTTCCTAGAAAATTCTTCATCTTGTAATCTATTTTGGGGTCAACAATTGTAGGCCTTTAATTTCAATCCAATATTTTGAGAATTGAATGCAAAGTTGTGTGTTGAGTTAGAAATTTAATCACATTGATCGTCCAGGCGCTGTTAAAGAGAGATTAACAAATCTTAATTTTGTTTTTAGTGCTAATATTAAGTTACTGTGGATAAATACCTTGATAACTATAAGATAAAATTAAAATTTGAGCGGTTTACCATTACACGACTGTTTACAATGATAACAAATATATTTCGTGTGAACCATATTAAAGAATAATTTGAAAAAATTTTAAAATTAAAAATGTAGAGCTTTACACCTCTTATTTAGATCCTGTGGGTTAAGGCAACTTTGTCTCCTCAAAAATCTATAAATACAGTAGACAGTTGTAATGACACAGACACACGCGATAATTTATATTTGTATTTGTATTTATATTTATATTTATGTAAAGTATAGGACGATGATGTAGGGGGACAGAAATGTTGATCGTTATATTATCATTTCTACGTACACCAGTAAGTCAACAGTTACTGTATTTCTGGACCAGCCACTTGTTGAGGTAACAGTCCATATTTATTGAAAATGTTTAAAGATAGTTCAATGAAATGAGTAACACATTTATTAACAACTGTTTTAATTTAATATTAAAATATTCAGATTTGCACAAAACAAATTCTATCAATTTTGTGCTGTAAGTATTCTGTGGCAAAAACCAATCTAAGTGGTTGGGTCGTTCTGTAGCAGTGATCCTGTGTACATGACGTTCTTTGTTTATGTCGTATCACCATCTTGGCCTTGCGCACTCGCTTCGTTAATGACTACTGGTATAGGCCTATCTGTTGGAGCCTTTACCATACTGAACGCCACATACAGCTACCCACGAGTAAAAACGGGCATAAGCAGACAAAGTACAATTCTCCTAAAAGTCTGAACTTGGGATTTATTTGTAGCAACAACAAGCAACAACTTTAATGGGAATTGTAAACTTGGTGTTAGGAATGGCATGTTGGGTTCGTTAATATAAAATTTATTCTTGGCGTGACAACAATATTGACTTTTTTCTGTAAGAACTACTAGGTTTACCTTGTTTTCCATTAAACCACATGCCATGCGGGAACCACTTACTAAACACAAACTCAAGTTTACATTTCTGATGAGCATTACAATACCGCCAACTTTGAGGATCAGTTTATGTGGTACATTCCAGAGGGTGTAATGGAATTCTAATGGGATATTCAGTTTTTCCGGTGGATCATTTTTTATGACCGAGTCTACACTTCAGTACTCTACCAAATCTCCTGGAAGTAGAGAAAGCACCGCCTGGTTGATTAGATTGTAGTTGTTCACTGTGCACACAATAGTTCTGTTTGAATATTCATTTAGGTTATTTACATCCAATTAATTACCAAAAATATGATTAACAATTAAAGTTTTCTTGCATATGAATCTGCTGGGCAATGTTTTTACCATGCTCGATAGGAAGAGTTCTGTTTCCCAAACGAAGAATCCTCTCGGAATATTCTCGTTCATTGGCATTGGCACGCACATTTTGTGTCAAATGAAGTGTGGTTATAAATTTTATTGTGCAGACTTTACTCGCCATTGGGACTGCCGGTAAGGCTTGTTTAAAAGCTTAACCAAAAAGTGTCACTTTTTAACTTATTAGAACTGTACATAACAGAGGAATTTTACATTTCATTATATTTCGAAGTAAACGAACTATACAAGGTATTGCACGGATCAACAGCAGTATTAACGTCTAGTCAGTTAGAATAACTAGCCCTTCACATAGAGCTGTAGCTCTTTTTGACGTAGATTTCATGGAGGAAAATGTGTAAGGCAACACACAAACAGAAAGACTGAATAACAATGGAGTATATTTCCTCCATCTAAGAGTAGCGCAGCTATGCCAGGCCATGCTGCAGCTAATGCGATATGTCCATGTCCCGTAACAATATTCAGAATGGTTAGGTATACTAAGGTCTAACCACATCCTCCTGCGGCTTCTAAGAAGAACAGTTTCTCATTTGCCTCGCCCGCTATGGCCCACGTAATTCTATTTACAACTAATTTCTGTTCTCCTTTTAATTTTCTTAATAATAATTATAGGTTTACTAACTATTGGCAGACCAATTCTCCTTCAGTCCAAACCATTATTTCTGAGAATATCATTCATATCCTGTAATTCTGCATTTCTTTTAAGCGCCTACGTACCTTATTATTGAAGTTTTAAAAATCGTACACAATTCAATCGGCTATGTTAGTTCGCAGAAGTAGTAAATTAAGTATACGATGTTCAGAACGTCCTCAGTTTTCTGTTTCGTACGGAATTATATACGTAAATATTTAGCTTCCTGTAGTAACTGAATATTATGTACTGTTCTTATTAATTTCATATTAAACAAATTGTTGTTAAACACTGAGATTCAAGTGTATGCTTTATCCTTAGCGAGAACTATCCTCTGCATTAACTAGCTATATTACATATGTTTAAATTTAAAAAATCGGATAATGCTTACAATTAGAGTAAAGTAAAATAATGAATCAAGAGAGGAGGGGAGAGAGAGAGAGAGAACTAATAAATTGCAAATTAAAGTGTCTCGTGTTGCAGTTGTACCATACATACGCAATAAACAACGTTGCGGTGAGTACAAATTGTTTGCGATACAGTTTCACTACGACGACTAATAAATTGATTACAAAGTGCAAATGAACACTCAACTCACGTAGCCTACGTTCTACCGCATTTCAATGGAATTGCAACTTACATCTGTAATTAATTAACAATTACTACCGCTTTTGTGCAACATATGCAAAGCACTTGAAACCGTTGTATTCGTGTGTCAAATTTGTACTTTACAGCAGAGAGTGGGAGAGTAGTGGTGCTTGCAAAGCAACGAGGAACGCAATCAATTGAAACTCTGTACGTGTATTTGACGGTTTCTACAAAACAGTCAATATAATCCAACCGGACTTACTCAGACATAATTCAGATTATCATTCGAGATTAATAGAAAACCAGACTGCTTGAAAAAAAAATACTGTCTGGTTAAGTTTTTATGGTTTAGATGGTTAATGCAATAAATAATTATAGAAAAATAACAGAGGACAAAAGTGTACAGTCTATACTAATAGCAAAAAGCATGTTCCTTTTTATAATCATATTTTTCTTCTTCTTCTTCTTCCTCTTTATCTTATGGTTTGAAGATAAAATCATACGTTTACTCTGATTTAACTGGATTTCTATCTCTACGCTGGTCGCCTTGAAAACACCCCTGAAAAAAACAAGAACCACGTTCAAAATTGCAACAACGTTTCAATTGACCAACGGTCTCGAATTGACCAGGAGAGTGCCCTGGTTCAGTGATTTCCAACTGGCGGCCTGCGACACCTTTTTATGAGGGTCACGAACTTATAGTTAAAAAGAAATTAAATAACTACTTTATTAAGTATTTTATTATTTCAGGCAATTTAGTAGTGAATATGTCCCTGGATGTGTTACTAGCATATCGCAGGGTAAGACGTATGTTGGCGCTGCCACCGTCAGGGTTAACGTCCAGCCCATCTAAGCGGCTGAAATGAGACTCCTCAGTCACGTGGCAGGGTATATTCTCCATTATTACAGAAGAAACACAGATATACAGCAGGAACTGAATATTATGGGTATACTCGACAGAATTGGTGGGAACATCTTTTTCCGAATGGATGACTGCTGCATCCCCAAACAACTATGGAACTATAAAACTATAAGCCGAGGGTACGGAGAGGTGTGGGACTACTAACGGTTCTTTATAGACCAGCGGTTGTGCGAGACGAAGGGCAAGCCCGTCGCTCGCTGTTATGGTGCGTCCCGAGCTTCTTATAGTGCTCCTGCCGTGGGGACCACAATTCTCTGGAGTTCTTCTATCTGGCCTGCTACCGGACGTGGTATTTCAAATAGATGGGTCTAATTGAGCGTGAGTGTTCGACAAGATCGCATCCAAGAATCACTTGGCATAGGTGGGTTACGACCAAGGGGGCTAATTAAGAGGTTTCCTTCAAACCAGGCACTGTGGGGTAAAACTTTCTACAAAATGTCCGTATAGTGGCGTACAGGGAACGGATACGAAGGTATTTAGATTATTTGGTTACGTAATAATAACGTTTGAGTTGTTTTTGAGAAACGTCTTTCTTTGTGATAAGCTACATTAATTTTTTGTAATATCTAAAACCTACTGTTCTTTCTAGACTTCAACAGTGTGATTGTAAATTTCTGGGGGTGCGACAAATTAGAAATGTTATTTGACAATATAAAACTACTGGAACTTGTGGTTACACAGCTTATGACGTTATCATAGGCAAAGTATAAAATTTAACAGGGCCAAAACAAAATTAGATTCCCCTTTTCTGTGCAGAAAACTTATTTTTATCTCAGTTCTTAATTATATATAAATTTCAGTTTTAAACAGAAGGTAGTACTACAGCAGTAATCGTATTACACATTATTAACTTTGCAAAATACGTACCTTGTTCTGCAAATTTTGTTTGTATTTTATACACATTTTTTATACAGTCTAGTGCACCAACGATTTCTAATACTATAGCGTTTTATTAATACAAGTATGAGGTTATAAATTTGTCAGACGTTTTCATATCAAAAAACGTGTAGAAACATTTACAATTAGTGTAAAAACCTTTTTCTAAACTAATTCTTGTGTCACTATTACAGGTTTCGACTTTCATAGTGCAGAACAGTAAATGATGGATTACCTTCAAGGGGACTGGCTCAGTGAGGACTGTAATTATTGTAATGTTCGTAAAAGAGAAAGAAGAAAGAGAAGAAGAAGAAAAAGCAGAAGAAGAAGAAGAAGAAGAAGAAGAAGAAGAAGAAGAAGAAGAAGAAGAAGAAGAAGAAGAAGAAGATGATGATGATGATGATGATGATGATGATGATGATGGTGGTGGAGAAAAAGAAGAAGAAAAAAGGGAAAGTACAATAACTACAAGAAGTGAGATCGATAACGATGATAATGACGACATTTTTACGGTGTACACAATTAGCAGTTAAATCAACAAATATATTAATAACTTCAATATGAAAATACCTAATACAAAAATTTAAGCGCATAATTGTGAACATGTATGCAAGTTGTACAAGTGTCTGTGTGTGTGGTGTTTTCAGGAAAGAGAGAGTTTAAATGCTGTTGTTTATGTAATCGCAGTTTCACTGTTTAAAAAAAGTGTTAACAAAAGTACAAGCAATTTCATGCTGAGAATTAATTAATCGTATCTACCTAACGTATTGCACACACCGTATTAAACATTAAATTTTACGTAATTATGTCGTGTGGAAATGAACGTGATCATGGGATAGTCGCTTGCTATTTCGCGCAGAGAAACCACACTCAACTGAAACATTTACGCATACAGCAAATTACGTAAGTAGAGTGGTAACCAAACCAATATTACTCTATTACAGCCAGACTGCAACGGTACGTTTTATATTAGTTGCTCAAATGTGTGCCAGTTCCTCACCGCATGTTGTAAGAATACAGATTGTACTAGATTAAATCTAGTAGTATTCATTAAATGTGAACAATTGAATGTGAACCATTCACAACAATGTGAAACAAGTGAGCATATAGCGAATTCTTTATCTCTCCCTGACTTTCATGCGCGCGCGCGCACTCACACACGCACACACACACACACACACACATAAACAAATTTATTTTCAATTACTCAGTGCAATTTGCTCTCTACATAATTATAAAGGTAAATTTTTGTTTAATGGGAAATGAAATTACTTTAATTTCTTAAATGTTGTAGCACTGTCGATGTGCCTTGTTTGTCATATTTTCTTAACAAAATCTTCAGCTTTGATATCGTACAGGAAGAACGCATCACCGCTAACTTAAGTAAAATTATTTTTAATCTATATCTATAAAAATGAATATTTGTTTCTTTCTTTGTCACGTATGCGTTCCTATACCATTCATCCGATTGCGATGAAACTTCGGTGAGTTGTTGTGCGCACGCCCGCGAAGGTTTCTGAATTTTTTTCGATGGGGTCCTTTGGGGGGTTCTTGGGGTCTTCCACATCTCCTCCTAAACCACTGGACCGATTTCGACCAAACTTGGCACAAATATTTTATGCAACGGGAGAACCAACATAGAGTAGGTGTTTTTTCGACGGGGTCCATTGGGGGGTCCTTTGGGGTCTTCCACATCTCCTCCTAAACTACTGGACCGATTTCAACCAAACTTGGCATAAATATTTTACGCAACGGGAGAACCAACATAGGATATGTGTTTTTTCGATATGATCTTTCGGGGGGTCCTTTTGGGGTCTTCCACATCTCCTCCTAAACCACTGGACCGATTTCAACCAAACTTGGCACAAATATTTTACGCAAAGGGAGAACCAACATAGGATAGGTGTTTTTTCAATACGATCCTTTGGGGGGTTCTTTGGGGTCTTCCACATCTCCTCCTAAACCATTGGACCGATTTCAACCAAACTTGGCACAAATATTTTACGCAACGGGAGAACCAACATAGGATATTTTTTCGATACGATCCTCTGGGGGGTCCTTTGGGGTCTTAAAAACTCTTAGATTTGGTTACTATGGCAACCCAATAGAATAGATTCTGTTCTAAATATATTATCGCATTAAATTGAAGACCACGTGAACGAAGTCGTGGGCAACAGCTATTTATTTTTAAGAAACCTACTTTAATTGAACTTTATTAATTAAACTAACATTTTCATTACGTACAACGTGAAACTCCGTAGCGAAGCACGGGTATTCTGCTATACCATTCATCCGATTGCGATAAAATTTTGCACGCTGATAGCAGGTACCCAACGGAAAGTTTTCCACTTTATTTGATAACAATAGGTTAAAAAGAACTGAAGTTATTGCAAAAAACGCATTTTTTTTAAACCCGCGGCTTCGATCGCGAATATTTGTATATGATTGTTGTGGTAACTGTAGAGTTGGTAAATTGCTAATATTAGTATTGCTAATATTGTAATATTGGTAAATTACATCTATATTAATAATATTCTTATATTGTAAGTTGTGAATATCCAAAAGCAATAGATCCATCATTCATGTTTCCTCGATACGTAAAATCAAAATTTGATAATTTAGTAGATATTTACAAACATGCAGTAACAGAATTAGATGAAATGTTTATTCGTATAGAATAATACAAATAGTGTATACATAAGTATATTGATATCAGTTAGTCCATTTGAATATTTACATTTTAGTAGGGATATGGAATTCTTATAAACAATACAATAATTAGTTGTTTGATTATATTGTAACATTGATTATAATTATAGTACACGTTGATTCTGACAAACCATACTCTTCGACATTTGAATATTCAGTAGGCCTATGTGCAGTAGGAATAATTAATTGTCGAGAATTATGCGATGAGCGTCAGTGATGTAGTATCAGTGCCTTTTTTCGTTAAAAACGTACCTAGAAATACGGTTTCTGAATTAGTACAACCATTTTACAATAGGTGGCGCGCGAGTGTACCACTTCTGAAACCCATTGTTTAGTTTAAAAGGTAAATATTCGTTTCAACAAATGAGTGTATTTCATATAGTTTAGCGGCAGTTCGTGTGTTTTCGGTGTATGAGTGCGCACGCTTGACAGAATTGAATTGAATCAAATACAAACAGCGACATTTCAGTTCGTAACATAACATAACAAGTGGTGTTGATTGTGAAATTCCAATTGCCGGTCGACATTAGATAATAGATATCACATGGATTTTCTTTGCTTTTTCCAAGTGAATTTGTAATAGTCGTCACAAAGCATTACTTTCGCTCTCAAATCAATTATGCCACCCAAACGACAAGCGGTTGGTCGATCTACACCTCAACCACGAAAGAAAAAGGCATCACGAGCTTCAGAAACAGACGAGCAACGGGATGCAAGACTGGAAACCGCTCGAGTACGCAATGCTCAAGCCTGTTCGTCTGAAACAGTCGAGCAACGGGATGCAAGACTGGAAACCGCTCGAGTACGCAATGCTCAAGCCTGTTCGTCTGAAACAGTCGAGCAACGGAAAGGAAGACTGGAAACCGTTCGAGTAAGCACTGCTCAAGCCCGTTCGTCTGAAACAGACGAGCAACGGGAAGCAAGACTGGAAACCGTTCGAGTACGCACTGCTCCATCCAGACGAACACTGCACGCTGATTTAAATCTTGGTGCATTCCATTACGATGCTAATTATGATTGCAGTCTTCATCCAAGTGTGGTTATTGGAAGAATGGATAAATTATGCGTGTATTGCAGTGCCCTCAAATTTAAGAATGAAACACCAGGAATGTGCTGCGCAGGTGGAAAAGTGAAATTGCCAGAATTACATTCACCACCCGAACCATTATCAACGTTGGTATCAGGTGACACAAGCCAATCGAAACATTTCTTGGCAAACATACGCAAGTACAATTCATCTTTCCAAATGACATCGTTCGGTGCAACAAATATCGTGCGCGAGAATTACATGCCAACATTCAAAGTGCAAGGGCAAATTTATCATCGTGCAGGATCACTACTACCACTGTCGAACACAGATCACAAATTTCTTCAAATTTATTTCATGGGAAACACTGATGAACAAATCGATCAACGTTGTCGGTTCAATACGGGCACTAAACGAGAAATTGTCGCTGCATTACAAACTTTATTCGATCAACACAACGAATTAATTCGATTGTTCAGAACTGCCCTTGAACAAATGCCAGCTGATGACTGCAAAGTTGTAGTTAGAGCAGACAAAACACCTGTCGGCCAACACGAAAGACAGTACAATGCACCAACAATTGATGAAGTGGCGATCATTATAGTTGACGAAGAATTTAACTCGCGTGATATAATTCTTCATCGCAGAAATGGTGATGTTCAGCGAGTCTCAGAAACTCATCGCTCATACGACGGATTGCAATATCCGATTTTATTTTGCAAGGAGAAGATGGATATCATTTCAACATCAAATTGAGAAATCCACAAACAGATGAGGAAACGAATAAGAAAGTCAGTGCCATGGATTACTATTCATATCGATTGATGATTCGTGAAAACGCTGAAAATCATATCTTGAAATGTCGACAATTGTTCCATCAATACATTGTCGATATGTATGCGAAAATCGAAACCGAACGACTCCTCTACATTCGATTAAATCAAACCAAGTTGCGTTCCGAAGAGTACATTCATTTACGTGATGCAGTTGTTAATGATGGCAATGTGAATCCCAATAAATTGGGAAAAATGGTCATACTACCGGCCACATTTACAGGGAGTCCACGGCACATGCATGAATACGCACAAGATATAATGACATATGTTCGCGCATATGGCCGCCCAGATTTGTTTATTACATTCACATGCAATCCTACGTGGGATGAAATAAAAGAACTTTTGTTAACTGGACAATCATCATCGGATCGTCATGATATTTCCGCGCGTGTGTTCAAACAAAAATTGAAATCTTTAATGGATTTCATTGTCAAGCATCATGTTTTTGGAGAGACACGCTGTTGGATGTTTTCCGTTGAATGGCAAAAAAGAGGATTGCCACATGCACACATTTTGATTTGGTTGATCGAAAAAGTCACACCAGATCAAATTGATCAAGTCATCTCAGCAGAAATACCAGATGTCGACATTGATCCAAACTTATTTGAAGTCGTCACCAAAAACATGATTCATGGTCCATGTGGCTTACTCAACAACAATTCACCATGCATGTCTGATGGGAATGCACGAAATGGTACCCAAGAGACTTACTTGCCGAGACTATCACTGGCAATGACGGATATCCACTCTATCGTCGACGATCAACTGAAGATGGCGGCAAATCCATCACTTTAAAAGTACGAAACAATGATGTTGAAGTCGATAATCGTTGGGTTGTACCTTTGTCACCGTTACTCTCGAAAACGTACAAAGCACACATCAATGTCGAGTATTGCAATTCGGTGAAATCGATCAAGTACATTTGCAAATATGTCAACAAAGGAAGCGATATGGCAGTTTTTGGAGTGGGAAATGCAACTGCATCTATCAATGAAATCGACCAATATCAACTGGGACGCTACATTAGTAGCAATGAAGCAGTATGGCGCATTTTATCATTTCCAATCCATGAACGACATCCAACAGTTGTTCATTTGGCAGTGCACCTTGAAAATGGACAGCGTGTGTACTTCACAACAGAAAATGCACGTGTAAGAGCATTGTCACCACCGCCAACAACGTTAACTGCATTTTTCTCATTGTGCGGGGATGATATGTTTGCAAAGACGCTACTTTACTCTGAAGTGCCAACATACTACACATGGAATGCATCAGCGAAAAAGTTTCAACGTCGCAAACAAGGTAAAGCAGTTGAAGGACTTCCCAACTTATATTCGACTGACGCGTTAGGCCGCCTGTACACTGTTCACCCAAACAATGCAGAATGCTTTTACTTGCGATTACTGTTAATCAACATACGTGGACCGACATCCTTCCAAGAATTGAGAACAGTAAACGGTCAAGTATGTGCCACTTATCGTGAAGCTTGCCAAGAATTAAATCTTCTTGAAAACGATGCACATTGGGACACTTCACTCGCTGACGCATCGAATACTGCTCAACCACAGCAAATACGCACGTTATTTGCAATCATATTGGCAACGTGCTTCCCATCCAATCCAAAAGATCTTTGGGAAAAGTACAAAGACTACATGAGTGAAGACATCCTACATCGTTTGCGTGCAACGAATCAAAATCCGGACATTCAATTCACACCAAATGTGTATAATGAGGCATTGGTTTCGATTGAGGACACATGTTTGGCAATCGCTAACAAAGCACTGGTACAATTGGGAATGGCTGCGAAGAATCGATCTGCAAACGACCTTTTCGATCGTGATTTGCAACGAGAAAAACACTTTGATATCGACGAATTGGGTACATTTGTTCAAACGAATCTTCCGAAATTGGTTCCAGAACAACGCATAGCGTATGACAGAATTATGCATGCAATTACAAGCCAAAGCGGGGGATTGTATTTCCTAGATGCGCCCGGAGGCACAGGCAAAACTTTTCTCATTTCACTTATTTTGGTAACCATACGATCACGAAAAAATATTGCACTGGCAATCGCATCATCTGGAATTGCGGCAACTCTTTTGAATGGTGGCCGAACAGCGCATTCAGCACTGAAATTGCCGTTGAATATAAAAATCACTGAGACACCCACATGCAATATCAACAAAAATTCTGGAATGGGTAAAGTACTCCAATCATGTCAACTCATTATATGGGACGAATGTACTATGGCGCACAAAAAAGCATTGGAAGCGCTTCATCGTACACTAACAGATTTCAGAGGAAATGAACAGTTCTTCGGTGGCGCACTCATTTTATTGTCTGGTGATTTTCGACAAATTCTACCAGTTATACCACGTTCAACACACACTGATGAACTTAATGCATGTCTCAAATCATCAGTTTTATGGCGACACGTACAGAAATTGACTTTGAAGACCAATATGCGTGTACAGCTACAACATGATGCACCCGCTGAACGTTTCGCAAAACAATTGTTGGATATTGAGAATGGGAAAATGGCAATCGATGAATCCACACAATGTATCACATTGCCAACAAACTTCTGTAAAATCACAGCAACCACAGACGAATTGATTCACAAAGTTTTCCCAAATATCGCACAGAATTACAAAAATCATCAGTGGCTCAGTGCACGTGCTATATTAGCAGCCAAAAACAACGATGTCAATGCCATCAATTTCAGCATTCAAAACGAAATACCAGGCGAAGCGACAACGTATAAGTCCATCGATACTGTAATGAATCAAGACGAACTTGTCAATTATCCAACTGAATTCTTGAATTCACTTGATTTGCCAGGCATGCCGCCGCACGTTTTAACAGTGAAAATTGGTGTGCCTATCATTCTTCTCCGAAACATCAATCCACCACGACTTTGCAACGGTACCAGGCTTTCAGTGAAACAGATGATGAACAATATCATCGAAGCTACAATTTTAAATGGAAAATTTAAAGGAGAAGATGTACTGTTGCCACGCATCCCAATGATTCCGACAGATATGCCATTCGAGTTCAAACGTTTGCAGTTTCCGGTGCGACTCGCATTTGCAATGACAATCAAGAAAGCACAGGGACAATCGCTACAAGTGTGTGGACTAAATTTGAAAAATCCATGCTTCTCACATGGACAGCTGTATGCTTCTCACATGGCCTGCTCACGCGTCGGAAAACCTTCGGATTTATTCATGTACGCACCAGACGGAAAAACAAAAAATATTGTGTATCCAAAAGCACTTCAATAAACAGAATTAAAACACAAACACTTTCTTTCTTTGAGTGGCATTGCAACGCATGCCGGGTACTCGCTAGTTTAACTATAAAAATTAACTTGGTAAAAGCTGTTCAGCATAGATTGAACCCTCTGCTACATTCGCCACTTTGTTTCCTGTTAAACGTATCGTTCTGAACTACATATTTGAGAATTTTTTCACATTTGCTGTGGAACCTTATTTATTGTGGTCTTTAGTTTTTAACTGATGTTAGTCTTCTTTATCGTTTTTGTATTAATGATTTTTTTTCACGATAATTCTTTATATTTTATGATTTTGTTTTATTTGTAAGCAACTGTAACTAGTGAATTTAAGTATCAGTAGGCTGACATTATTTTGTCCTTTAGAACCCGATAATATTTTGTGGCTCAAAAAGCGTTTCGTAATATTTCCGTTCAAATGAATGTCCAACAAACAATTTTAATAAAACAGTACTATTTACTGATATTTGCAGCACCTTATTCTACAAGCGTCAACTTTAATAGAATGCCATGGTAATGTTTAAAATAATATCTAACACATTAACGAATGTTTATATCTCGATATAAACAACACGATCATAAATACTTATTAGAATAATTAATGGAAATGTATGACATTTGAAATTGTAGTATAATATTACCTCATTGTCTTCGTTGACCGTGTCTCATATTGCAGTACTTTGTAAGCATTAAACTGGATATAATCCCATTAACATGAAAATGAACAATATGAATTAAAATAAAATATGACAAAATGTTATGGTCTATTAATTCTCTACACATATACGTATGTAATTACTACAATTAGTTACGGAGCGTACATATGTGCAAAGAGTTACCTTAGAATGTAAACAAGCACTTTGCATAACGTATACAACAGTTAAATAAATATGGGTGAAATTGCTACTACATATGTTGGAATATGTTCCATGCGTTAAATATATTTGCTCTTAGTTTAAATAAGATACTGCAGGTGAATACAAAAATGTTGCGGTTTTAAAATAAATATGTTTTCGCATTACAAAAGCTGTAAAAACTTAATGAAATAGATTGTTTACTTGTCAGTTTTAATGTGTGTCTATGTGTGTGTGTGTGTGTGTGTGTGTGTGTGTGTGTGTGTGTGTGTGTGTGTGTGTGTGTGTGTGATGACAATTTATAGTTAGATAGTTAATTTCTATATTTCTTCTACAAAAGCCAAGAAATAGCGTCAACAAATTGACCAAAATATCTTTTTTCTGTTTCCGTAAAGAAAAATGTACTCATTTTATATTGTTAAAATGTTACACTTAAACATTCTAAGAATTGTATTTATAATTTTTAAGGGTTGTTTCATTTGTTTTTACTTTTCTCAATTTACGTTGCATAATTATTGTGCCATAACATATACAAGATCATCTGCGTTTCAGAGTATAATCAAATAAAAACCTGAAGAATTTATAATTGAGGCCTTAACTGACTCCATAAGACGTCAATGTATACAGTCATAGATTATAACCGTGATTAAAATCACTGTATATGTTTCTTTGTAGGTGATATCCATATATTGTACAAAAACGTACATTGGTTACATGTAGAGTGAATCAACTTTTGTTTGTTTAAATTAGTTTCGGGTTATACCAGAAAAAAAGCAGTGAGTCAATCAACACTATGGGACACTGACCCATGTTAGGAGATATCTCCTTGTAGTTACAATGTCCTTGCAGTCGAGGACGTGTGTGTGATCTAATAAATTTGATAACTATCCTGGTGGCACAATAGCTACTGGTGGGGTGTCCTTTGTCAGCCATGCCTCAACAGAGAATCCAGACGAAGTATGTTCCACAACGTCCTCTCTTCGACATATCAATGTTTCTATGCATCCTTAATATTTTTGATTTATTTTCTTATCATCCTCAGAACAGAGTAGGTTTAAATCTTAATGTACCCGCTAAGGTACTATAAGATAGTTCTTAGGAACCAACCATCATCACAAAAACAGACGCTAGGCTACCTGCTCTTATCTCAGGATAGTTTCTGGGCCTCCAGGTTGGGCCAGTAGTTTTGCTACTAAACTAACTCATCTATGTACAAAAATCAAAACCAAAAACTGTGCCTTGAAATGGATGGCTAACAAGGCAGTGACTTACAGAATCTAAAAATAATTGCATATGGGAAAACAGAAAAAATATAATTCCAGTAACGAAGTGGAATAAAAGGAGTGTTAAATTTTATATTTACAGATGGTATACTGGTTTGGTTATCCATGACGGTTTGAAAAAACAAACTCTACTTAAGACACTATGGACTAAAATGAAAGTCTAGCTAAGGCACATTAGTCTTGTCTCACTCGTGCTCGCAGGGTATGAGGTTTTTGGGGGTCAATTTTGAAGAGATCGAAATAAGTCTTTAATTTATTTCCCTTAAGCTGATTTTATTTCTTCTGCAAATATTTGTATATTTCTGGAAAGAGAATTAAATTGTTTACAGGACTTTTGATACCTTGAAACTTTTTAATACAAAGATAACATTTTTTATCTAAGTTTTACACCTGTTAACGGATGGGTTCCAACAGTTTACCAACGGATGGGGCTTGTTTACCAAGGCCAGATTCCCACCCTTAGGGCGAGAAAATCTCTATTGCAAGTGGTATTACATACATGAGTGTTAGGTACTTAATTTACTTTGCTGTCATGTGGCCAGTCAAACGAATTCTCATTATTATGTGGTGCGTCAAACAAACCGTTTAAAGGGTTCAACTAAAATGTACTAAGGATTAGCGCTTCAAACAATAGTTCCAGTTGAAAAACTTTAGGACGGTTTAACTCGTGAACGTTTTACACGTTTGTCATTTTTGGCTAGTAACACTTATTACTACATGTACATAAATTGTTGGTACCACGGAACTGTAGATTACGTAACTTTATGTAAAAGTATAGACAGAACTAAAAATATCTCAAAAACTGAATCTAAATCACTAGAACTAGATCCGTAAATTAAGAAACACACTGGCATTATCGAACAAAACATTGGCTGTCAACAGCAGCGGATCGAGTTTACGTTTTATAACATTTTAAATAGAGACTACAGTGTGTGAGTCATATCTCATATTATGTACTGCCATAGCAAGTTTAGTAGGCTTACATTAGTTATACTAATTACCAACAGAGAGCAGTTCATTTTCATGGGGCCAATGAATTTATTTAAAGTAAACAACTTTAAACGCTACTACCTATAACCGTAATTATATGGAGTTGTTTTACTTGCCAACCGCTAGACCGATAGATAATTTATCGCTGTCTTTATTTTATTAACTTCATTTTCTAAAGTTTACACTCACTCTGATTTGTATAATAATAACTATCAAATGATGATCTGTATATAATTCTAGACCTGTTTAGGCATGTACATCATCTGTGTTTGTGGCTAATTTTTCATTCACACGGGTGTAGTCAACCAGTTATCTTTCTGTTTGAGGAATAGGCAGTTGTGGTGGGCTTAAAAGTAGCGTACGATCCGAACAAATCTAACTAAGATTGTCACCATGGTTACTGACTGCGATAACTTGATCAGTGTTTCAGCCTACAAACTTTATGCACTGAAGTTGGACGTCGAAGATATGGCCGAAACGTCTGCAAACAACAACTCAAGAACACGGCTTACAACACGGAAAGCCAGTCTCTTATTTACAATTGTTTACACTTACTCTAGCATAAGCAGATCATTCACCTCATTATCATCCTGTGTAATTACGTTTTTACCGAGACACATAGTCTACTGAATACCATTATAATCATCATCCTATTCCTGCTTCACACGATTCACTTTCTTCTTCGATACTCCTTGTGTTTTTGTCCCTCCCAAACTACGCCGCCAATGTAATGTAATGTAGAATGTTTGGATTTCTAGGGTATTTTGTTATTAATATAACTAATTAGTATATGGTCTTTCCCAATAATAGAAACTACTTTCTGTGAACTCTTATAAAACGACCCTATTTCTAATTTTCTGCCTTCCTCTGGTCCATATGACGCAATCACTGTTACAAGTCCTCTTCTAATTTTACACCTAACTGTTATTATTCTTTATTCGCCCAGGAGTAAGAGTGAATTTGGCCCCTCCATTTCTTGTTAAGTCGAATTGCCTCTCCAGCCTTTGAAAATTTACTACAAACTAATACGTGCTTCTCCAAACCAATGATACCCTTTATTTCCTTTTACGATTCCAGTAATATTAATACTTTTGCCACTAATGTTTTCTCTGATTTAACTGGATTGTATTTTATTCGCCTAATATTATATATGGCTACCATTATTATGCCCAAATTTCAGTCCTTGCTCGTTGCGCGGTCAGTAACCTTAAAATCCATCTGGCTATTACTTTCGTGGAGCTTATGAGTAATGGAGGGACTATCAGCCTCTTGCACAACCGCCAACATGGAGGATCAAGTTTGTTTTCAGAGTATCTTCCTCTTAAGTAGGCTGGTTTCTTTGCAGCTAAAGACCCCTACCTATCTTGTAAGCAAGAACGTGAGAAAAAAATGCTCTTATAGCTTTTTTGTTAAAAAAGCAAGTTGTCAGCCAAGAGAGACCAAGCAAAAAAAATTAAAGAAAGGTATGTCACCCAAGACAAGTTGAAGCAAAGTGATAACGTCGAGCTAAATCTGTATCCACAGGATGTGAGTTCCTGATGTGGACAACCGAATCTCTTTTCCTTTTAATTGGTTCAACTTTATATTAACTATTAATGTATTACCAGTTGATATTACCAAAAATAAAACAGGATATTTATTACAAAGTTTATTAATAATCCTTTTTAATAGTTCTCCGGCGTGTAGACATGATATACATAATAGATTGCATTAGTGACGATGGAAAGATACCTATTGAGAGCATTAAAAGCTATAACGATTCGTTATCGTAACAGCACGGAGGAACTGTGTTAACTTAATAGTAGACATAAAACATTTTTTTCTAACCGAATGTAATCAGTACTGTGGAGACTTACAAAAAATAGTGATATCGTGTTCTCGTAAGTGCGATGCTGTTCATTTACGCTAATCATTGTCCCATCAGACTTACAGCAATATAGATTTAATCTATCAATTTGTGAGTTTTGATTCATAATAACGGCACAATGATGAACCCAAACTAGAAGGAATTAACTTAAGGACCAAATGTAAGTTTGGAGCGCAATTGACCGGGTGAGAACTGATCGTCGTTTCGTTGCAACTGACCGAGGCCATTATAAACTCGGCTATAAATCAATAAAATGAAAAAAATCCTTGATAAAATTAGGCAAATTACATGACGTATGGAACGTACATTATACAGGGAGAGTAAATAAAATCTAGTCCGGGTCGACGAGATTAACGTCACATTCCCCCAATCTGATTTTAACATTCCATTACCCATTCATTACCTACTCTTCACTGATTTATTTCACTGATTTGTTTTAATGCAGTTAGTCAGTTAGGGCGCTAAATGCGACTAATTGCTACTGTTTGACAGTCGTTCTGTGTACAGTCAGCGTTTGACTGGATTAAAATTACTATACCAGATGAATCACAGTCTACTAGGAGATATTTCATCCGATACAGCAATCCAACTATACAATATTTTTCACTGGAATTAACAATGCAGTCACTAAGAGTTTTAGCTACAATACAGCCATTTTGTTAATTTACCTAGGCTTTCTCGGTCCGTGTTATCATAGTTATTGGTTACCACTGATTTAGTTTTCCGGTCAAATACCATAGTTACTGTTAATTAGCCGATGCTTCTGAGGCATTAATAATCCTCAGCCAGGCCCAATTAACATTAAAGTTTCGTTTAGTTTATTGTTGTTGCGCTCGCTATCCTTGAAGATCTTAATGGATTCACTGTAGAGGCGAGAGAAGTAAATCCTGTAGTGTCATGGCTATGACTCCTGCTTGGTTGATAAAAACGGAATGATCCTACTTTTACGTGTGCCGCGCCAAAGCAGACTTATGACTGCATACTTTTACAACATCATGGCAGAATTTGTGGGTTATGTTACATTCCACAAAACTTTCATTACAACAAACTTATTTTCAGTGTTGGGATATTCGTTACTTGCTCCCAGTTCCAAAGATGTTTAGGGTGTATTTTTCTAAAACATCAGGTACTTTAAACATTTTTATCCTTAAACCACAGTTAATTAGCTCAGACTAACTAATACGCATGATGAATATTTTGGGAACTTTTCTAACCTGCACAATGTATTTAAATAAATTATATAGTTAGCGGCTGTTTAAAAACTTTTCTATGCATTCAAATCGACGTAGCATCAGTAAAACATAAACAATTTAATTTCGTTCTTCCAATCCTAACCTCTTCTTTTATATCTACAATGCTATACGTCATATCCCCTATTTGCATAATAAACTCAAAAACTTTGTCTCAGAGTCTCCCATTTCCCTCTATTTAACTCGGTTTAACTTTCCAATGTTACAAATAATATACAATGTTACTTTCATATATATAATTAATTAAAAATATACATCTCAAGAAATGTACTTTAGTTAATTCCTGAGCATTCATTTGACTGGTATTTAAAAGTTTTTTTTTAAATATTTGAGTTGGGCGTGTTTCTGACATATATTGTGCGTTTATAAAATAGTATGGCTGATATAGTTGAATTCAGGGTTGTACAGAACTGGCTCACTTCTACTCTCGGTTACGTGAAATATCGTTTTCATCAATATACTACCTACCCAGTCTCATGACATCAATACAGCAACTCTTGCTGATACACTATGTATTGTTATAACCTCATACCGTAGCGTATTGCAGCGTAAGTGTAAAATATACTATATGTAAACGTATTGTATGTTTGTATTTACTGGTGCTGCCTAGAAAATTTGTGTGGCACAGGAAAACTGAAAGCTTTTAATTTCCTGAGAATAATCAGTTAGTAGTAACGTTAGACATTGTAGGTTTTAAGCAGGACACTAAGATAATTTAATTTATGGCTTTCCCTTTATGAGCCTGTAGATCAATGAATGAACATACTCTAAAATGAGAGAGTGACTGAACTAGCTAATGTCTTTTCTTTGGACCTCAATCTAAAAGATAGTTGATTCCTGAAGTGAAATTAATATATTGTTTAAAAGAGTTAATATGGTAGGAAGTTTTTTTGAATCTCAATACAACTAGGAGTGTCACTGACACAAATGGGCAGAACATTTGATATTCGTAATAATTTATTTATCAATAATTTTACAATCAACCGTCTTTGATCCGTTAGATAAATAGATTCGTAATAATTTATTTATCAATATTCTTACAATCAACAAAATATATATACTTTTATGATACACACTTTTTATTTAATACATTACATTATAGTACAATATACATTAATTGTCATTAGACATATTCAACAACCTTTGCAACTCATCTCTACGATCAACCATTGATGGACTTCAATCTATTAATTTTGAGCAGTCTATCAAAATTAAGCGCCGTTTTTAATAATAATCCTTCTAATGTTTTCACTCTTTAAAGAGCAACATACGTTAATCCAACCTGAAATTCATTGTCTCCTAAATTAACAATTGCCTTATATAATGTTATCCCTTGCGATCTATGTATACTAACAGCATATGCTAATATTAACGGAAATTGTTTGCGTGTAAAAGAAATTACATTTTTCTTGAATGATGCCACTACTGGTAGAATGGGTATTGAATTCTCGAATACTGGTACTGTACATTTTCGAAAGATACAAGAAGTATATATCTTAGCATGTGATTGTTATAATTTTCGCATTCAACTGCCAGGTCATAAATAATATCAGTTACTGTCATAACTAAACCGTTGTCTAGTCCTCTTGTGACCCAAAGATTTCTTCTAAGGATAACTCGAGCACCTTTACATAAACGTATTTGGGCAAATAATCCCTGAGCATCGTCAGATTTTGCTAGAGAGGCTTCTGGGCAGTTATGGATTGCATTGATTAGAGTCACGGGTTGTTTATTGCTTTCTAGTTTTTCATAACTAAAGCGTTCGATTTCAGTATTTTTCGAAATTATACAGACAGTATCTTTGAAATTGTCCTCGATATTGTTTACATAAAATCTTTTAGATAAGAGCAGATAATCTTGTTCAGTGATTGTTCCATTTGCGACTCTATTTAAAGTCTCTCTGAAATTTTTTTGATCATCACTTGCTGTGATGATCTCCGTTAAAAGAAAAATTTTTGAGCTGTTTATATAAAAAATTTGATTGAAAGGTCTGAACATTATTACCAATATTGTAAAGACTCCTGTCACAAACCGGTGGAAGTTGGGGCCAATCACCAACTAAATACACACCAAAAGGAACAGCTGAAGAACACTGCATTGGTTGTTTGAATCGCATATCCACTTTGAAAAAGAAATTCAAACCCAACATACTGGCTTCATCAATAATAACGAATCTAATATCTTTTAATTCTTCTTCAAAAGCAATTTTGGATTTACCTTCTAAACTTTTGAAAGTTCCTCCCCTTCTCTTTGAAGTGTTTATTTTTGAGCTGAATTAATAGTTTGTCCAGCAATATTGTTAGCTGCCCCACCAGTAGGAGCCATTAAAAGAGTTGCATGGCAACCAAAGGGCGCAAGGAACTAACAGTCTCCGTTATATTTTAACCAATATTTATAATATTTCCCTTATAAGCATATTGTCCGGGAAAGCCTCTCTATTTCACCCTATACACAAGCATCATTGGTTGTACTCTTGCTATCAAGAGTAGTTCTACATAAGTGAGATCCATCAATTCTATAGGTACATCTTTAGGATCCATACGATTAACTGCAGTAAACTTATTTGGGTTTTGCTTACACTGCGGACACATTAAACATTGTTTGCTGCATCAACACTCGAGAACAATTTACACATTCGTAGAATTCTAGAGATCGTAAATTATCTTCAAATTTATTCTGAAGACTCCTGTATCCTGTGTTGTTTTGATCGCATAACACATGATTCATGTTATATTCTGCAGGGCCTTTAACAGTTGCTGCAGCAACATTTTGTCGGTGTCTCATCGGTCTTAGATTTGTAGTTAAACGACCAATATTTGGATATTTTCTCCGTCGAGGCATACTATAAATAATATGTATATATAAATTGATGAATAACAATGTATAGAATATGCGTATAACAGAAAATGTACTTAAATAAAAAGCACAAAATTGAATAAGAAGTATAAGAATAATAATTTTAATAGAATTTGAATTAAAATTTACCTGAACTGTGACTCATTGCAATATGTAATGGAAAGTTGCAGTTGCATCAGCGACTACATATATTCTCGTCTAAAAATTGACACTTGTTCAACACTTAAGTCCAATCCGTACATCTGGCTATACCATAGAACAATGCTCTAATACTGTTTGAATTAAACACGTGTGAGACACACTGTGTACGAATACAAAGTGTATACAGCAAAATCTTGTCTTATCGAGCGACAGCCAGCGCGCGCGGCGGGAGCCGCACAAGCACACGCACCGGCATTTGTGATACAGCAAAATCTTATCTTATCGGGCTACAGGTAGCGCGTGCGGCGGAAGCCACATACGCACACGCACCGTCACGGCAAGCGCCGAAATCGGCCGGTGCCCGGTGAGTCGCCTAGCGTAGTAAGTGCGAGTGAGACAGAGCGCCGTAGCTGGGCCACGATATCTCTGTCTCTCTTCCTCTCATACGTTTAAGGTAAGATGTTTAAAAATCGTAATATCTTTTGAACCAAATAATCTAAAGAAATAAACATTACGTACATGTACTATACAATACAGTCTGGATATGTATGCAAAATTTTATAACATTCGGTTGAGGAGTTTCGGAGGAGTTCGTGGTCTAATTTGTGAACCGAGTCATGGATAGAGTGCTAAGCCTGATTTCGCTACGCTCATCAGGCTCCGCCCAAAAATTACGTTTCGTTATGTTACCGAGACGTTTTATGTATCATTGTGCCTAGGCAACTCAATTATAAAATCTAAAATATAACCTATCTAAACACAGGAACATTTTAAAAACTTTTAGTAACTCAAAACAAACGGGAAGATTTTACAATAAAATTTTAAAATATATATGCTTCTACTATATATGTTCAGGTTAGCGCACGCCACCAAATTCATTACACAAACTCTTTTACACAATCTATGTTATGCTTCATATAGGCCTATTTGTGACATTTGACAGTTGTTGAATAATTCTTCATACGCTGATGGAGGGACAAGAAACTTACTTCAGCCAGACGGTAAAGATAATAAAGGAAACAGGTGCCTGCTTGGACCGAGCGTTGAGAGGGTGGTGAGAAGAGGAGTAGAAGAGCAAGAGTGTGTGAGAGAGAGAGAGTGAGTGAGAGAGAGAGATGGGGAAAGAGAGCGAGAGAGAGAGAGAGAGAGAGAGAGAGGGAGAGAAATGTGTTTTTTGTGTGCGGCTTAAAAAAATTACAACTGTTGGGGGAGCGCCAAGTTGTGGTGGGATTACCAAAAATTGTTGTGAACTAGAGAGGCATCTTGTAGAGAACGCTACAATCGATGATTAGTGTCGGGAGCTCGTTAGATGAGGCAAGTTTAGGTAAAGACATAGGGTAAGAAGAACTCAGAAGAATATTAAACTGGTCAGAGTAGAGGAAGAATATTACTCTTGGTACGTCACTAGTACTTAATTTCATTGTTACCTTACCGTGACAGTATTTAGATAGGCGAAATTACAGTTGACCAGAATATTCTATAATAGTCCATCGTCTGTAATCATTCCAAAATTCATACTGTGTACAACTCCCGCAAAATCAAACCTGCAATGGATTATTTGCTTACATTCTAAGTTCTACACTGATTTCTAGTCGAATCGAATTAAGACTTTGACGGATGGTACGTGATCGCAGTAGATTTGTGTAATTCCGATTTGGGTAACTAATGTAGACTGTATAGGCTACAAACAAGCATGTTTCAATCAATATAAAATGTAGACTGTATAGGCCTACATACAAACACGTTTCAATCAACGTGAATTAATATTACTACATGTGGATGTCTCTGTGTTCCGAAAAATAACTATATAGTTTTTCATTGTTTTATTCTTCTTGAATCAAACATTAGAATATCGTTTGTTCCCTTTCGACTCATCGACAGGGAAACCCTCTTCCGGTTTGAAAATATTTCTTTGTTTCTTTGGGTATATACAATAGAATTTATTTTTGAAGGCGTTCAACTTTTATACTTCCTTGGTACATCGCACGGCCCTTCCACCCTTATTAATATTCTTCGATTTTGTTATTAAATGAATACATTCTGTGGCTTTCCTTACTCTTTATATTTATGAGACCTCTAGAACTGACCTCAAAAATCTTGTCTAGAACTGACCTTAAAAATCTCGTCTCAAACGACTTAACGTTACTAAATTTCTAGCGTTTGTGATCCAGTTCCGCTGCACCATGTGCCCCCAAACACAGCGCAGAACAAAGGCCTGATTATACATTTTGTTCTTTCCTCCTTTACCCTTAAGCGGTGTTTTGACTGTACCGCACACGAGGTTACACTGCTGAAAATTTTCTCAGCACTGAATTCTCCATGGCATATGTCACATCCAAGGAATACGAAGATATTACCTTGTTCACATGTCACATCCAAGGAATACGAAGATATTACCTTGTTCTATCATTACAATGTTTTGCGACACCACCATACGGAGATTTTAAACATCACAAATTTACAATTTCATAACAAACGTATTAATTTTTTTTTTTTGTTCTATATATTTTGTACTACTATTATAGTGAAAACAAAGTCTAAAATTCCAAATGGTTCTAATTACTTAGCTAAAATTTAAATGAACTGTAATTGTACCAACACTGTGTTTCTAGCGAACTTTGGGTGCTGGAAATCCACACTGCATATGCGTGATAACATTTTAACGATATATTTACTGGAGTATGTAAATCATAGCAGTAGGATCTGTAAATCATTAACAGCGGCCTGTGAAGTGACCCGAGATGTGCAGTAATTAATATACGACCTGGTTAACAGATTATATTGGGTAGAGTTAACGGGTAGGTAAGGCTTACCTGTTAATTCGTTATCCAAATTATCTGAACTTATTCAACTACCCAACAACATTTTTGGTAATTGACATTATTCACAGTGGGCGTGTAATTTAAATGTCACTACTGTCCAAGGTTGGTCCCGCTAATTTTCTTAAATTAGCTTTGTTGCTTGGCTTACATTTTTTTTCTTTGCTGTCGCTATTCATATCCAATGATCACACAAATTAAATTATTTTGACTCATTTTTGTTATTACATTCATACTAATCTTTTATTTAGTTCCAGTTGCTTTCAGTTTGTTCCAATTTTTGTGTTCTTTACCTTCACCATAATCTGCTTCTTCTTTTCTCCTTTGACTCAGTACTTTCTGTATGACTGACGACTGAGGACTTCTTTTTTTATATATACTGAGTGTTCCTCCTTAAAACGTTTTTCCACCGTTTCCGTGACCCTGCCATAGTTCTTCTGCAGTTGAGTCATTACTTGTTTGCTGTGACTACTACGCGGCATTAATTCTATGTGTTTCTTCCATATGCTTTCGTATTTTCTCTGTTCGTCTCATAATATGTATTTCGATGTATAGATGCCGCATAGAATAAGTAGTCGAGATATATGTCATTGGAATTAAGTGGATTTCTTAATGATGTTATTATTTTCTGACAATCTACTAAACTTTTAATACAGTTTACAAAAATATTTAATCTGTCTCTGTTGATCTTTAAAAAAAACTAAAATTTACTTTCTTTTGAATAAAATAAATTAATATTTGAAAGTTTGGCCTATTTTGTCTTATTTTTTATAAAACTTTTACAATATACAAATGTGATATACTTTTTTTTAAGTTCTTTTAAAGAGTATTTTTTATTTGTACATGACTGCAGATACTTTTATGTCGATCCTGGATCTGGATGAGTAAGTGGGTTGATTTAATCTGCCCTGCGTCAGAGTCGCTTTCCGGCGTGTAGCTACGTCTCACGGGCACGGTTATATATACAGTACGTTCATCGCAAACCTATACTGTTACTGCTAGAAATTGTGTATTAGGCTTAGACCCACATTCCAGTTAACTTAAAGTGCCTATATACCTTAATCAGATATCTTGGGTTTTTTATGGAATAGCACAACTATAATATTTCTTGCAGTAAACCTAGAAATTTCCAAACTTGTTTTGACGCGATTGGTACACCGACGGTCATATACCAAGCGGCGTTAACAAGTCACCGGTTCCGAAGGAAGCCGATGATAACTGAAAACTCTATCCGTAATAACTAATTTACATTGACTTAATTCTCGTAATCTGATGAGTTCTTCGGTAACCACTAATTATGATTTTCTACAGATAATAAATATTCTTCTCCAAGAAGGCTCCCAAACAGAACAATTCTTGTTAAAAAAAAAGAAATTTTTACGATTGAGTTATAGGGTTTTAAAACAGTTTTACTTAAAAAATTCGTACATTTAATGACTGATTTTTAAAATTAATTTTTGTCATCAGTTAAGTCTTTTTATTATGAGTATTCTGATATAAGTTGCACGTAATTCACATACGACGAAATTTATTTAATTAATGAATTTATTATATATACTTCGTAAAATCGGTACGTACTAAAATACACGCGGCTAAGCATCCTTACGCACAACTTTAAAATACTTAAAACTAATATCTTTTACAATATTCTTATCAACAGTTTATAACGTCTAAATCTGGAATCCGTACCTATTCATACAGAGTCTTTACATGCTGTCATATGGTTTACTCTTTGAGACATTCCACATTCAATTAGAATGTTTTTTCGATATAATGGACCCCGTCTGGGTAAAAAAAAACACTTTTTTTGATTAAAATAATTTATATCTTTTTTAACTAAATTGTTTAAAATCACTAAAAATATTTAAATAAAAAAAAAAATACCGCTTTTATAAAATTTCCCGGATACAATAGCTCAAGTTGTGTATGCATGTTCCGTATCGCTACAAGAGGATTTCCAAGACATTGTTTACTCACTACCTGATCAGTCAAGTTCCATTCATTTAATTGCTACATTTATGTTATAATACTTTTAAGACTTTGTTATTTAGTGTATTTATTATTAATTTGTACATTTTGATGCTGATAATATTTGCGAAGGGGGATGCGTAAAATTTACAGATTATCTTACTTTTTTGTTCATCCGCTACAATAAGTGTAATTCTACCTATTTGGTCGCTAAACTAAATAGTTCCTTATTTACAATAATAATCCTTTCACTCACCTTCGCTTAAGGTAAAGAGACAAAAGAATTTCGTCGCTTTATTGTCCTCCCGTTTTCCAACATTATACCGTTTCAGCAATAGGTACTAATTCTCGAACTCGAAGTATTTGTAACTTGTGCATAGGGTCGAACTGATCTGTTCTGTTGTTGGACACCTATGATCTGTTTGTTGGCTGTTATCCATTTATCTGCATCGGAACAGGTAGATTGGCAGTACTAACACGCTTTATGTGGCCATACAAAAATCTACTCGGTTGCTTCCCAGAATCCAACTCCATCGGTTATTAATCGGTGACATTACTGTAATTCTCATTAATAGATTTTTCGAAGAGGTGAATATATTACTGGCAACTTTTATGCCGTTCATCACAATATACATGGAACAACCTACCTAACTACCTGTTCATCCTTTCATATAAATTACTTTGATGTCGTCTAAAAGCAGTCAAAAGAGGTTGAATCCCATGCTGTGTCAGAGTATAAGATCATACTTTATTTTGGAACGGTGTCCCTTAATCACTCAATACCCTTCTCATTTGTGATATATGTCTTGAGGATAACGTTTATACTGCATACTAACTGCATTCCTGCATACTGCATTACTAACGTATAACTTTAGTAATGGGTCGCGTGATGGCATTTGATTTTACCAACTTAGCAAAGGCGTCCATACATACTAAGTCGTTTATATAAGTCCATACATATAAGATGTTTAAGTCGCAAAGTGTCTTTCGGTAACGGACCTACAAAGTCAGAACACAATATCTCACCTTTACCCTTGGTAATAATGTTATTTATCTCCATATACGTGTGTGTCCTGATTTGAGTGTTTGGACGTTTGACAGTCTTGACAGGTACGTGAACATGCTCGTGTCTTCTTCATCGTTGAGTTCCAAATGAAGACCTCTCGTAAGGCGAGGTAACACCTGTACGCATCATGCGGCAAACTTTTATGGCATGCCCATATTATATCTTCCACTAAATGTTGAGGTACGATAATCTTCCAGCGATCATCATTAAGTCTGGAGAGAACATATTCCTCAACTATATAACATGGATGATCTCTCTGTTGTAAATTATCTTCCTCTTCAATATGCTAGAATTTTGTTCCGGTTCAGTGTCCAAGTTATGAAGCCTGTTTTAATGTCTGTGGGATCTCATATTTAATAAGTATAATTTTAACATCTGTGTTTTCGCTTATGTGTTCAACATGACTAAAACGACTTAGAATTTTAGGCACTCTGTTCTCAGTTGCCTTGGAATATTTTATAACACAGTCATATTCTTGTACAACCATAATCCTCCTGGCCATACGGGAGTTAGTTAACCGACATTTTAATAAGAAAGAAGAGCCTGATTTTCTTTTTGATGTTTGAATTGTAACACATATAAATAATACAAAATTTATTCTAGGCGTGTACAGTAGCTAAAATTTTATTTTTCAAGATACACACTTTTTGTGATAAAGTACTCCTCCCACTGCTACATTAGATGCAATATCATGTAAGACGTATTTACCTTTCTTTCGTAGAGTTATGAATGAAACGTTTTACTAAACAACCGTTTAACGTCATTGAATGTTTGGTGATTTTAGGTCCAATCTGTACTTTTTAATACTTATACTTAATAACTCAAGTAAGGAAGCTTTAGTGTTAGATTTTGTGGTGAGGAACGCTTATAATATTCCGTTAATCTTGGAAAGCTCTAACATCTTACAGCTTTGGATATTAAATTTTTTTAATAATATATCTAAGCTTTAATATCTATAGGAAATCAGCGATACTTTTATTTCAGGCTGTTTATGTACATGTACACATGTTTATGTCACACTTTTATATACATTTGTTTTTGTTTGTAAATGCGGTGTATTTTATACTATATTTATGAAGCCCTATCTGCGAAAACCTGCTTGTTTTGCGTATCACTATTTCAATTTTTTATTTCTAAACAAAGTCGTGTATCATAATTTTGTTTCTTCATAACCACTAATAGATTGATGAAGTTGCCCTCAGATCGCTTGATTATATTATTTTTAAGCATCCTTTATATTTCACGATCATCACGTTCCTGAAAATGAATCGGGATCTGGTATGTTCTCCAGACACACTTCGACTCATCTTGGACGACAATCGTATGTTTACAGACATTTGTGACATGGTGTTTCACTGAATATATTGCCATATTTTCGCGATAAATTGTCTAATGCCGATTGCTGCTGTTCAGCTAATTTAATATTTAAAATATTATTATAGTCACAGTTTTGGTTCTGGATGCTTATATTAGGTCTCCATATCGAAATAATCTCGTTTTGTTTTTGTATCGGCCATCTCAGGACCACATACTAATATAATACCAATTTCAATTCTTCACTTTTCCTTCTTTCCTTTCTTTCCAATATTCCTTCATCTTCTCGCTGTGTCTCTTCTTCCTGTCTTCAGTTCCCTTTGAACCTGCGTTTTTCTCTCTCCTACCTTAGACTCCCTCCATTTTTAACACTTTTGCCAGAAAAACTTCTCCTTCAATTTTTTCTTCTGCAGGTATATTTATTTTTTTCTAAATCCTTTTGGACTTCTTTAATCCAACTTGTAACGTAACCGAATCAGAATAACTGGTCTTAAATATTTAACCATGGTTAATAAACCATTAACCATGTTATTTTATGTAAAATAAAAATACAATACAAAAGAGTAATAAATAAAAACCATGTACCATAGACTATAAGACATAAACTCATGAAAAGTGTATAAGTGTAAGAAAGTGGAAAACAGTGGAAAACAGTGATGATCATTGATCATGCAGAAAAAGACTGTAAGGATCAATGACCCCTCCAATTACCTTAAGTGCAAGAGAACAAATATGTCTGTGTAGAATAAACATTTGTGTTAAGGCAATATTAGTTATTAGAGTTTCAATGGTTTTAACTCATGTGGTTTATTTTAAAGAGGAGACCACAAGTAATATTAACAGTAGGCTAGAGCCGTCGTCGGCAAACTCATTAGTCAACAGAGCCAAATTATCAACAGTACAACGATTGATATTTCTTTTGAGAGCCAAATTTCTTAAACTTAAACTATATAGGTAGGTACACTGTTCATTAACTTAATAAACTTTAATAAAAGTTTTATGTCTTAATTAAACTATAGGTACACTGAATAAAACTTGATATCATACTTAATAATGATCTTATTTATTGATAAAAATTAAATTGTAAGTAAGGTATCCATAAAATTAAATCATGACAATGACTGACAAACACTTAATGTGAACAATGGCCTTGCATCTCCTTGGAAAGTTTGGGTAAGTCAGGTTTGTATGCTGTTGTTTTTAATTTTAGGCACGATTCCAGGTTCTCATCAATAAGACGACTTCTCAATTTACTCTCGATAAGGTTAATGCTTGAAAAAGATTGTTCGCATGAATATGTACTGTAGAACCGAAAAGGGAAAGAACAGAAAACGCTAGTTTTTTTAACTGATCATATGAGTCAGGAATACTATTCCAGGTGTTAAAATTCATCATGTCTTCCTTCTCCAGGTCTTTCAAAGCAGACCACTTGTGCTGTGAACTAAGTTCACATTTGTTTTTCTCCAATATTTCCATATCAGCACAAAGACGTTCAAATTTAGAGCTCCATAATTCTTTGTTTTTTAAATCCAGCAATTGCATTTCAAAGTTGCCAATGTCAACATTAAAGGGAGAAAAATTTAATTCTGTTACATTAGCATTAAGAGATTTTTTAACAAAGGCTAACGTCGCTTTGGTGTTTCTGAATTCCTGAAACCTGTTGAGAAAAGCTTCCTTCATATTTAAAATTGTTGTTTTGAAATAGCAAATGTCAATATCAGAATTATTTTCTTGGCGATGTTTCAGCAGGCTTGGAAAGTGAATCAAAGTTTTTCTTTCAAAATCTTGAGCAAAAAGGGATAATTTGTTTTCGAATGAAATAACTTCTTCTAACATCGAAAAAATTGTGTTTCCTTCCCCCTGTAGTTTACGATTAAGCTGATTTAGATGAGACGTAACGTCTATCATGAAATTAAATTTTTGGATCCACTGATCGTCCGTTAGTTCTGGATAGTGAATACCCTTTTCAAGGAGAAATGCTTTAATTTCTGTTAATAAGGAAGCGAAACATTTTAAAACGTTTCCTCTTGACAACCAACGTACCTTGTTATGGAGCAGAAGATCTGCGTACTCACTCTCCATTTCAACTAAAAATTCTTTAAATTGGCGATGATTAAGAGCTTTAGCTATAATGGAGTTGACAATCTTAATCACCAATTCCATAACTTTGCAAATTTTTTCTGGAAATGTCTGCGCACAAAGCGCTTCTTGATGAATGATGCAATGGTAAGCAAGTATATCGTGATTAATTTTTTCTTTCAAAATAGCAAGAAACCCTTTTCTTACGCCGGTCATACTTCTCGCCCCGTCTGTTGAAATTGACACAATTTTTTCGAGTGGAATATGATGTTTTTCCATGCACTCAATTACAGTATTTGCAATATCCTCTCCATGTGTTAGACCTTTGAGTGGCAATAATCCTAAACGTTCTTCTTTAGGACCTGTAGATGAAATAAATCGTAAAAAAAGTGAAACTTGGGCTGTATCATTTATGTCACAAGACTCGTCAACTGCTATTGACAAAGCTGAAACCAATTTAAGATCTTCGATTTGCTGGTTGGTTATATTCGAAGACACTTTGGTTGATCTATCTTTCACTGTTTTAGCAGACAATGGTAACTCTTTAATTTTTTTAGAATATCTGCTTTGTTCTTAAAATCCCGAAATAGTCCTACGGATGCATTTATAAAGCAACTTTTTATGTGTTCGCCGTATGTGTATGGTTTTCCTCTCTTAGTAATCTCTTGACTAACCACAAAACTTGCAATATTAACATTGTTGGAAGATTGCATCTAGTAATAAAATACAGAACTTGATTTTTCTTGACTCTTCTGAAGTTCCTCAACTGCTTTCTTCCTTGCATCGCCGACAGGATATTTAGTGCTAAATGACGCGTTTTTAGTTATGAAGTGTCTCTCCAAATTTGACTTCTTGTTATGCGCCAATTTTTCCTGACAAATAAGACAGGTCGGAAGGCCATTTAAGTTTTGAATAAACGCGAACGTCTCGGTCCATTCAACTTTAAATTCACGGTTTTCGTCTTCCGTTTTTCTTTGCTTCTTCTTTGTAGCCATGTCAAATAGGGCGCCTAAAAAAATGTTTCATTTTATAATAATAAAGCCTATAGCATCACAAAAAATCTACATTATTATAATTCAAAGATAAGCCAATATAATGTAAAAAAAACAACTGGTATAAGGTATAATTACTATAATAGTTAATCAATAATAACATCATAAGTTAACATCAACTCAGCTGTGATGACGTCAGCTCAGCCTTCGCTGGTGGTTTGAATAATTGAAATTTTCACATACATTTTTATAATATATATTAATTTTATGTTACTAATTAAAACCTTTTAGTTGTAAGTATTGCACTTTTCAGTCTTGCCCTTTCTCTGACTTCTGATAACAGTTTAAAAGAACCCTATTTTTGTCTAAACATTATTAATTTTAAAAGAATAAACTAATCGATTTCACTCGACCTGAGACGAGTTTCCTTCGAGCCGAGAGCAACTATTACGACTGAAGGTCGACTATTTACATTGAAACCAATAAATAAAATTAATTATTTCGAATTGAAGTTTTATTTCTATATAAAGTGTATCATAAAGATAATTTCAAATATTAATTGAAACCTGATCGTCAAAGAGGACCAGTACTACATCGACAAGAGATCAGAACCCGAATCTACCAATACTAACAGAATCGATTATTACAATAACATAATCTATTTAACTCTTACAAACAAATAAATCATCACGAACCGAAACCATTACACAACGAAACAAATTAAACTAATAAAGAAGACTCATACAGTAATAGACTAAATAAATAATAATTAAATAATTAAACAACAGAAAAAATATATAATATAAATATTTAAAAATTTAAATTTTATTTTTACGAAAATATTCACGAAAAAACAAGTTTTACTACAAGCCACCAACACAAAATAATTACAATTTTTAAATTGATGACAAAAATACCTGTAGGATTTGCAGCTGGTTGGATAAATACAGGTAACTTTATGCTTCGAGTAGGTACTTTTGTCACCCGCGCGCGATTTGGGCCGCGACGAGCACTGACCACTGTACACAATAAGACTGCTGACTGACTGACTCACTCAACTCGTGCATGAGTCGCGCGTGCCTACGCCGCGCCGCGTACCCCGCTGCCCGCCTGCGGCATGTCTCCCGTCCCCCGACCGACCGACACCTCCGAGCGTGCCTGCGCGCCCGCACGTAGTCATTTGTGGCAAAGCCGCACTCAAGGGGCCAAAGAGCCGCATGCGGCCCGCGAGCTGCGGTTTGCCGACCGCGGGACTAGAGTAATAGGTCCCATCTTATAATGAGATTATAAAGTCTCTCCTGTTAAGACATTATAACATAGGGAACCAGTTTAATTGGTTGCTGTTAATTAAACTAGCTGCCGTAGTTAGTAAAAATTACTTACCAACAAACTAGGACAATGTATATATCAGGATATATCAGGAATTTTTCTCAAGGTTACATAAATTTATTCACTCTCTGGATATTAGCGAAAACATCTCTTTATTATTGTATCTTAACTACGAATTTAAACATAATACCTTTAATGGTCATCTTTTTGTTTTCATTTTACTTTAAAAGAAAATTCTTATAGATTCTGCATCAAATACTCTTTAAATTGTTACTCTTATTATCTCAAAATCATACAGCTGTGTATTACTTTGATTACCACGGATCCGGGTTCTAACTTTATAATATTCTAACATACTTCAACATCATCCAAACTATTTGAAGAATAGTCTGATTTAATTTCATATTAACTTTTACCTTTAACCATCATCAGATTACTACTATCTCATTACAGAAATTACAAACTTTAATATGCTAATATTTATGTGATTTAAATGGGTCTTTACAAGAAACTTTACTGTTTTTTTGTTGAGGTTGTTAAAAACAATATATGCACAGAAGTTACGGTTTAGTGTCACCTGAGTATAACGTAAATCTGCGGCTGGTCGTCTTGATGATCCTCTTCAGTAGGTTTTCCTGGATGTAGTTCGTTGGCGTTCTGGTTCCTCCATTTAGTTTGTTATTTCAGAATTGTGATCTAGGTCATGACGCTGGGATTCTGCTACTTGGAGCTCGTACAGTTGTTGTCGTAACTTCACCCTTGACGTTGGTGTTCACTTTTCACATTTAATTTTTTTTTGCACTAATGTTACCTTTTACGTGGTATGGAACATATCTTACCATTTACTTTTCATAAAGAGATGTGACGTTAAGTTTTTTTTTTATTAATAATACTTTCTCAACATCTGTACTACATTACTAGTTTTAAGTTTCATTTCGTTTTAGCTACATGTGGATTATGTAAATGAGAAACACTAACTTCTTGTTGCTTCGTTTTAGCAACATAAACGTAAGTTTAACTTCAAGACACATTTCCAAGCTGCTTACATGTCAGAGATTCTCGGTCGACTGGCGTTAGTTTAGCGGCAGAGAGTAGGGAAGCGGGCGCAGTTTACACGCCGAGAGAAAAGTAGTTCGTACCTTTATTATTATTAATTGTCCAATAATTAACTACTATAAATTATCCTACCTTTTCTTAGTTAGGAGTTAGGTATTTCATTTATTATTATTACGTCTTTTATTTAAATAGAATGATTATTAGTTTTCGCTTAATAACAGTGTACTTTGCATGTTCGTACTAGCCTTTTTACAAGTTGATACAGGTATCTAGGTACAGAGGGAGTGTGGATTATACTCTCACTTTTTATAAGAACAAAAAATTTATTTGTGCTATTTAAATTGCCTTTAAATCGTCACATCCTCCTCCACTTAAAGGAGACGACGGGGCGACGTTAGCGAGTATTAAAGGATATCTATGAAATACAATTATATTTGGCACGGAACTTCGTGTTGAAATTTCTCTCCACAAGGTTATTTCGATTCATCAATCGATTATCTTACATACTATACAAAATACTTAAAATCCAATACATATACAACACATAAAATACACAAATACCTAAATCTAACTTATTTCTATTTCTTAAATCTACTACCGGTTTTTTGCTTAGTTTCTTCACTCGTTTTAAGGAGTTACACTCATGAGTAGGTTTCGTCATATTTCAGGTATTCACGTGTGTATCGGTTTACATTTTTACAGATATACAGTATTGCTGTCAGGTTAAAATTTCTCTAACCTTCTTACAGAAGGGTTTTCACACCTATATAATATTCAACGCGTCGAATCGCTGATTATTTTAACTTTTTTTGTTGTTGTCGACTACTTCCCTTATTTCCTAGTTTTGTCTTTCTCTTAGTCGCAAACATGAACTGCAATTTAGTGTATTAGTACTATCATGTTCACCGCAAGGAGTAACATGTTATAGGTTATTAATAACAATAACGTATTATAATAACAATAGAATTACCTTTAGTTTACTGCGGTAGAGGTTTGTTGTTCGTCAGCTGACTTCTCATTATTTATTTTATTCTCGCAAGACATTAGCTAAGGTTGATCAGGCCTCTCTAGTATTCGTACGAGGTGTTTGATTTTAGACTCAATTACGTTATAGGATGTTGCCTATATTTTAATCTTAATACTTAGGTAGTATTTTAGTTTACTATCTTTCTTGTAGTCGTGCTTCTTTATTTTCACAAGGAGACAAAATTTTTATTTGAGACACATGACTTCTGCGAACGTAATTATCTGTATTGGGTTCGTACAGCGCTACTGTCACGGGGGTGATGAACTTGTGAATCTTGTAGGAGCCACACCATCGGTAAGATAGTTTGGAAATGGTCCTATCAACGGGTTTACTCGTAGGGTGAGTTTTATACATGACAAAATCACCTACTTTGTACTTTATTTTCCTATTATGCTGCTCATGATATTTCCGCGATTTTTGTAGATTCGTTCTCAAATTTGCGCGAGCTTCGTTCCATATTTTCCTTATATTATTCCCATTTATTTTGCGGGGCAATAACTTATGAATTTTCCACTTTATGGTTAACGGGTGGTTCGGTTTATACTTGTACAGTAAATCAAATGGTGTTGATTTGTGTCCTTCATGATACGCCGAGTTGAAGGCAAATTGTATCCATGATAGATTTTGATCCCACGCTGTCTGATCTTTAGCGTGATAAGATATTAAGGCTGACTTTAGGTTTCGCAAGTATCTCTCAGCTAGGTTTCCTTGCGGTCGGTACTCAGTGATTGTAATATGATTTATTCCTAATTTAAAACACATGTCATTAAATTCTTTCGATTTAAACTGAGGTCCATTGGTAGATACTAGGTGTACTTGTGTACCGTAATCTTTAAATAGTCTCTCTTGTAGAATCTTTATTGTCGTAGATGCTAAGGCACGTCTCATAGGATACATCCACACGAATTTAGTGAAGGAGTCCACGCAAATTAATAGCATAGTATTTCCTGACTTAGAACGGGGATAAGGTCCAGAAAAGTCTATGTATATCTTTTAAAAGGGTGTTGTGGGGACTTGACTGATTCTTGCTGGCTTGCTCAGGGCACAGATTTCGCATTGTTTCACGAACTTAGTTATTTCACTGTTCATGTTTTCCCAATGATATTCCTTGCGAATACGATGTATCGTTTTCCTTATTCCCATATGAGCTCCAATGGTTGATGATTGGTAGTATTCCATTAGCATGGGTTTAATAATTTCCGCGGCGATTATTCTCAGTGACTTTCCGTTAGCCTTTTTATAACAAAGTACTCGTTTACTCAAGGTATACTTGTCAGAATAATTTCCTTTATCTATTTGTTCTATTATCTTGCTCAAATTAGGATCTTGTTGTTGGTGATGTGCTATATCCTTAAATGCAAGGGGGAATTCTGTTATTAGCGTACTGACAGTAGTGGTTTCAACATTGTCTTCGCCAGGTCTGGTATTGGGTAGTTGGAACATGCGGGATAGTGTATCGGCGACTACATTTTGGGTACCACGAATATGTCGTACTTTAAACTTGTAGCAATTTAATCTTAACACCCATCTTCCGATACGACCTAACTGTTTTGGATGGTTCAACAACCACGACAAAGCTTGTTTGTCGGTTTCTAGTAGAAATTCCTTGTGTTCCAAAAATGGTTTGAATTTTTCGAAGGCGAACACTACAGCTAAACATTGGAGTTCATAGGCTGAGAACTTCCTTTCTTGGTCCGTCAAAGTACGTGATGCATAGCTGATGTAGTCTTGTATTATCGATTTCTTGGTATATTACTACTCCTAATGCTACACTAGAACTGTTGGTCTGTACGACAAATGGTTTACTGAAATCTGCTAACTGCAATACCGGGGGTGATATTATGCTTTCTTTGAGTGTTTCAAAAGCGGCTTGATGTCGAGTAGTCCACTCGAATTTCGCTCCTTTCTTCCTTAATGCATTTAATGGGGCTGCTATATCCGCTAGGTGGGGTATGTACTTGTGCAAATAATTGATCATACCTAAAAATCGAGCTATACCTTTGGAATCTCTAGGTGGTAAAAATTCTCCGATTGCGCGCGTGCGTTCGGGGTCAGTACTAACCTTACCATCGGCCGATACTATATGACCTAAGAAAGAAAATTGTTTTACTGCAAAATTAACTTTACTGGGATTTACCGTTAGTCCAGCATTCTTTAGCATCGATAATACTTCACGCAAGTGATCAATATGCTGATCCATCGATTCACTATATACTACTATGTCGTCAAGATAGTGATATACGAATTTAAATTTAACGCCATGGAATATTTTTTCTAACAGTCTGCTACATACTGAACTTCCTTGTGATATTCCGAATGGTACCCTAGTAAATTGATATAGATTAAATGGGACTGCAAACGCAGTTAGATGTTTTGATTCCTCAGCTAGTGGAATTTGGTGGAAGGCCTGGTTGAGATCCATTATGGTGAAAATTTTCGCTTTGGTAAAATAGTGGAACGCGCTGTGAATGTCGGGCAGGGGAATCGATTCAAATTCTATATTCTTATTCAGCTGTCTATAATCCACGACTAGTCTATGTTTGTCAGTTCCTTTCGGTACTAGGAATACAGGGGATGAGTATGGAGGAGTTGACGGTTCTATGACGTGTTGTTCAATGAGTTTGTTGATTTGGTTTCTCATTATTTCCATCTTGGGAGGTGATAATTTGTATGGATGCAGACGTATTACTTTGTTGTCAATTAGATTTATTTTGTATTCGATTAGATTGGTCAGTCCTAACTTGGGTGTGAGTACAGTAGAAAATTCCCTTATTAACTTTTGAATTCCTTGTCGCTCATTACCTTTTAAATGCCTCAAACTAGATTCATGATGCTCCAACTGAATAGTTGATGTTTCGCAATTCTCGCTGTTATTTAGCTCGGAGTCGAACTGATATTTTCGAGTACGATCAAACCTAAAAAAATACTGTTTAGCGTATATGTCGAGAATTAAGCCAGTTTTGCTTATAAAGTCGGCGCCTAGTATTAAGTTTTGTCCTAATACTTCAGCTACGAGTAGTGGAACATACCAAGTAAAATTATTTATTTTTAATTTGACAGTAATACTGCGTGATATATTTAGGTTTTGTTTATTCGCGGTGGCACACTTGATGTCCACGTTTTGGCTACGTCTAATAAGATTATGATTAGCTAATACGGTGGCTAGCTGTTGGCTGATTATACTACGTGTAGATCCTGAATCGATTAAACCGAGGATATCCGTTGCTCCAAGGTCTATCTGTATGTAGGGTAATTGGCATATACTTGTTTTTCATGTACCAATAGAGTTGCACTTGTCAATAAATCTTGTTACGTAAGGGTCTATACGTTTGTTTATATTTATTTTTACTTTAGGGTGATTAGTGTTTATACCTTTCCTTCTGATGCTGCGGAAGACGTATGATTTTTGTTCTTCCTGCTTCACATGTTTTTTGACTGGTCGGTTTTTTGTTGGTACCGCTTTTGTTTACAATTCTTGCTAATGTGTCCGGACTTTCCACAGTTATAACATCTTCTTTCGTTATTGGAATCGCTCGCATGCTGTTGGGGTTTTTGTAGGGAGTTTGATGTGTTGGGGAAGCTTTGGGTTTTAGAAGTTCTTACGAATCGCTTATCGCGGTAGGTTCGAGTATCAGTCCCAATGGGTAGAGGTAGGAATGAATCCCTGCGTGGAGTCTGGGACATAAAAACGCATCTGTTGTGGTCTGAATACCAGACGTCGGATGAATGTATACAACACAGTTCCAGTTCTGTGAATGTGGTTGGTCTCTTCATGAGTGCTAGGCGAGATCGCTCCTCGGGAGATAGTCCTACTAAGACAGTGTCTACTAGCTGTTGTTCACTCCAGTTAACTTGTAGTAATAAGGCCGATTCCCTTATTTCACATATATAATGAGCTAGTCTCTCGTACGCTCCTTGTACACGAAGTACTGAGTTCCGCTTTAATTCTTCGTAGATACCGGTGGGGATGAAGTGTCTTATCAGTGTGGTATGTAGTTCTTCTACAGGGTGATTATACCTTAGTGACTCTAACACACGATCTTTTAAAGGAGATCTACATTTAGGTAGAAGTACTTGTAAAATTTGGTCATCTCTTAGTTGTCGCAGATCCTTTATTTGTAATAGATGCTTGATAAACTCTACGAGTTTCGTAATATTCAGCCCATCAGGGGTTGGTATGTCTGATAAAATACGTTCTACTGGGTGAGTTATTTTTCCATAAGGCTCGGTAGTGAGATTTAATTGAGTCGTCATTCTAGGGTTTTCCGCAGATTGATTCGTCTGTAAGAGAGGAGGTTAATCGTAAGTACGGGTCATATTCTCTTGTTCATTTGGAAGTAGCGTGACGTTTACGGGTAGGGTATTTACTTGTCTATCGCTTAACCGTTACTTAACGGGTTCTATGTTAGATTCCTGCAGAAACTGAAATTTTACAGCACTGGGTTGCTGTTCTTGAGTAGGAGATAGGGTGGGGGAAATATTTAGTTTCGTCATTGCTTCTTCGATCTCTTCTATTCTAAACGATTCGGAACTTCTACGTAATTCGCGCATTATCTCGGGTAATTGTTGTAATGCTTCTTCCGCGAATTTTTGCGCGTCCGGTGGAGTAACTTTGTCACCGGGCCAATTCAACAAATTGGTGATGCGGTGGGTCAGATGTTCTATTCTTTGAGTGGTTCTTAAAATTACTGCGGGGGATTTTTCATCTCACAGGGTTTGTGCGATGGAGGTAAGTTCCGTATATTTATGATAGCATGTTTCCTTTTCACTTTCGTAGCCTAACACACTTAAACGATTCAACAGTGAGGGTTTCTCTGGTCTATTCTCGCGTAATGTTTTGTGCAGCTCCGCGACAGTTACGTTTGTGTATGGGAGACCGCGTAACAAAGCTTCATAGCTTAGTTCGTCCTTCAACAACTCGGGGTTAAATTGAGCCATCGTAGTGGTAATAATCACTTTTAAATTATCTAAGTATTATGTACGACAAACCTTATATCATCTATTTTAAACACTTATGAAATTTGAATTCATTCAAACACACACATATATAGATAATAAGAATCTTATACTAATTAATCAAATTTAAATTATCTCAAATCAATTCAACTTTATGTACTTCTAGCAATTATCAGTCGAGACAAAGTGATAATATCTTTTTGATAATAAGACTCCCCAACAGCTGATCTATTGTGCTAGTGTAAATACAATGAGCTCTCCGTGTGAAATTTCTTTCCACTATAAAAAGATATTATCACTGAACGAATATAAAACATCAATAACGAAAGAAGATGTTATAACTGTGGAAAGTCCGGACACACTAGCAAGAATTGTAAACAAAAGCGGTACCAACAAAAAACCGACCAGTCAAAAAACATGTGAAGCAGGAAGAACAAAAATTCAATTAGTGGCTCGGCAACTATACGCGCGGTCGGACCGGTCCAAGAAACCGAAGTTACATCGTGTTATGTGTGTGCCGTTATTGTGATTTAGTAAATATGTGCAAATGTGTTTTTATGTGTTTTATGTGAATTTTAACATTTGACGAGGATTACTGATTATGTGACACATGTCACGAAACGCGTCTATATAAAAAACGATAGAACGAAATCACTGACGGATACAAGGTAATTAAATTATTAGTTTTCGCTTAATAACAGTGTCCTTTGCATGTCCGTACTAGCCTTTTTTACAAGTTGATACAGGTATCTACGTACAGAGGGAGGGTGGATTATACTCTCACTTGTTATAAGAACAAAAAATTTATTTCTGCTATTAATATTGCCTTTAAATAGTCACATCATGTTAATGAAGGCCTTAAAATTATTTAATTGTGTTCATTTTTTATACCAAAGCCAATGTTATTTATTGTTTATAAATCAGTATTAACAGGGGAAAACTGTACTAAGCCTATTGGCAAAATAGAAAATGTGTGTTACCATAATATAATACCTAAAAGGGCCCATATAAACAATACATTGATAGTCAGCTATTAAAGCTTAATAGAATGGGAATGGAATTGGAATTACGGTAGAGTAAATAGTTTTTGTTATTGTTTGTTCATAAATGAATGTAATCTTGGCCACGAAGGCAACACTTTAAGTTAGTATGTTAAGAGATTTTGTTTTAATTTATAAATATTGTTAGGATAGTTAAGGGTCAAAGCTCATGCAATAAACTGTAAACAATGTGATCAGGCAAAAGGGTTCAAAACAAATAAAAACCAGTTAATAATTAATGTGAATTAGAACATGATTCTGAAATAAAATCCATGGCCTAGGTAAAAATTCAATATAAAGAAAGTAATGCCAGAAATGAGTAAGTTAGCAAGTCAATGTGAAAAAAAAATAATGAGAAAGGACAAAACTCATGTAATAAACTTAATTCTTGTAATGGTGATAACACCTATTAAATTAGTTTAATGAATTACAATATAATATATGTAAAAGCAACGTAAGGGTCCATAATCAGAACTTTTGTAAAGATGAAAAAACATCTATTATAAAGCCCACTTATATCGAATAAGGTATCAAAATGACTATCCTTTTATAAGGAAGAACACTATGTAAATTAATTTTAGCATAATCAAAAATTGACAAGGGAGTATTTTTGGCACAAAATGTAAGAATATTAATTTTTAGTAATAAGTGTCTCATGACCCATGAGTTCGCCGGTATTAACCAATAGCAGGCCAGATATTCCTGGTCAAGACCGTTGACGAGGCAAGAAGAAATTGTTATTCGATTGTTAGACTCAAGAGAGTACAGATCAGCTCTGTATAGCTAAGAAGCCAACCCATAACAAGGAATCTAATCTGGGTATGAAGAACAGATTAAATAACAATAAAATGAAAATATAAAACAATAAATAAAAGAAGAGGATATAAACTAATTATCATAAATGGATGGAAGGCTAAATAAGAAGGACAATATTACTAAAAAAAGTAAATGTGAAAACTGAATACCTCGACCTTTGGTGTGAAAAAAGTAACCTAATACTAAACGTATAATTACAACTACACAACATCCAGATTAACTTCACAGACACTGTTAAACCAAACACCAGCGGGAACAAGAGAAACAAATTAATAAATATAAACTCAGTGAACACACAACAAATCATTTTATTTAAAAGAATCTAGCGAGGACATTTGCATATGAACCCAGCTGAGTAACAGGCGGCCATTTTGTGTTGGCGGCCATTTCACGGCTTGCGAAAGCGAAGCGAATTATTTGCCGTTACACGTTAAACGAAATTTAATTCTTTATTTTGTTAGTATTTTATTATTTATTTTATTATTATTTATTTTAGAGTATTTTCAAATATCTGTAATGCATTGTACTTTTGCATTTCTGACTTACCTAGCAGTCTAAAAGAACCCAAGACCTGAGAAAATAATAATTATAAAATCTAAAATATTTCCCAATCGAATTTAGTAAGAGAGTCGACCCGGCCTTAGTATAGTTCGACATACAAGTCGACTAACTGACCCCGAATAAACAAATGATAATAAATACAATTGATTTAAATAAAAGGAGTTGTTATTTGTGGAATAATATCGAAGTAAGAAATTTTATAGGTTTAAGAGTGAAGAGTGGGGACACACAGGTGAACAGAACTTCATAGCCAGTGAGTGAGAGACGACTAACCTACAACAAGCCGATCGAGGTCAAAATCGATCGTAAACATACACAAACATTAAATGACAATACTTGAAGAGAAGCACACTCTGTCCCCTCCTCTCTCTTTACTTTAGATTTCATAATAGGCAACAACTACGATTGATTTTCAGAATTCTATAATACAAAGAAATAATTAAATGTCGACATCTCAAATAAAAGATTTTTTTTTATTTCTACAAGAACAGACACATCTGTCACACTACTCTCCACTCAACATTGCGTTATTATTATTACCCCTCTCATAACGTTATAAGACGTTAAACGTAACCAAAGACTCCAACAACTTGGGGCAAATAAAAACACAAAATATAGACGATAAAATCCCGTCCAGTAACAAATGACGCTCAAACGTGAGGCCTAACGAAATAAATTTCATAAAGAAATCATCCAGAAAGAGTTCATTAATTGATCAATTAACCGATCAGTATCACGAGAACGTAACAAACTTGATGTTGACTTCTCCCCCCACAGGTATATGAAGATTTGCTTTGTCAACCTGTTGTCGTCCATTCTATATAAATGTCCAAAATTTATAAAATTTTAATAATCTTAACTCTGATCTACTGGCTATGACCTCTAAAAAAATAACTTGTGTTACTGCATATGTCAGATGTTCAGAAAGTATTGCAAAGTCATCTGCGAATGCCAAACAGTTTATTTCAATACGTTTGTTCCTTCTTCCCAATATGATTGGTGATATTTTCCATTCGATTAATAACCTCGTTTTTATTTACTGTAAATTTGTTCATGGTTTCGTTTAATAAGTTTTATCTTCTTCTTCTTCTTCTTCTTCTTCTTCTTCTTCTTCTTCTTCTTCTTCTTCTTCTTCTTCTTCTTCTTCTTCTTCTTCTTCTTCTTCTTCTTCTTCTTCTTCTTCTTCTTCTTCTTCTTCTTCTTCTTCAAAGATAAGGATTTCAACCTGTTCCGTCTTTACAGCTACTGTATACATTTTATACGTTTTATTTTTTATTTTGTAATGTAATATTTGCTTAAACATAGTGCGTTTAGCTTGAATACAATACAGTTGTTCAATTCTAAATATGACAGCCTAAATAAGATTTTTCACGACAACAACAGGAATTTTCCAGCTCTATTCATCCTTTGTCTAAACTTTTGTGTGACATGTACTTGCATTTTAAATCATATTCCTGTCTGACGCGATTTGTAATCTTGTTACCTTATATTTCTCCTGCAGGAAATCTATTTTGGTATTTTTCTTTTTACATCTTTACATTTTTCGTTTGGTATACGGTCTTTTATCCAGTCGTGGTTTATAATTTTATATTGTTGAATTATTTTTACTCAGCTATATAGCCCTAAAACAACCTGAAGCCTGCCTCATGTGAGATCGGCCAGAGCTTCCGTTATCCGAACGTATTATATTGTTACGACGAAGAACTATATTGTTCAGTTTTTCAGAAAATTTTATAGATTATCTTCACTCTCAATTAAAGAACCGCATTGTCAGTGTGGCATGTAACCTTGATGTCTTCTCCTGTTAATATTATTTTGATTGTTACCAACATAAAAGGTAAAGGATTAAATTGTCCTACCTCTTTTTAAGGCGTGATAAGCTCTGATAGTTTCCTATTACATTTGATTCACATGTTGTGAAGACTATGGATGTGGTTTGTATTCGAATAGATAAAGTATTGTTACGCAACGGAACATTCTCGAGCAAATGGAGTGTGTCGTTCTACATATTGCTAACTTGGGAAGAAAGACAATTACGTGACACTTAACACGCGTCAACAATCGAGGCTGCTGTAGGCCGCCCGGTCAGCGCACTGTCTTTAAGGCCAGACTCACGACACTGTTTCTAGTAGATTCGAGGGCGCCTGTAAGAGTCGCTTGTTTAACACGTCATCCAAAACGTGAGAAATTATTCTAGTATCTCAGCGAAGCATAAATAGAAACATCCAGCGACGGTCAGTTCAGTTTTAACGTCGGGCGATCAGTGTAAAGTGATTATTGTGCCGGACTCTCTTACTTGACATTATTACTGCGTGTGTACAAATTTAACTTGAATTATTGTATGAGTATAATCTTGTTGAGTAACTCGTTAATTTATAACTTTTAACTGTGATTAATTAAAACTGGTGGTTAGTGACTTAATTGGTGTATTTGTTTTGTTTTCCACTGTACATTACGAGGATCAGTGAGACCGTCGTAACAGTAAATAGAAGAAGTTTTAAGATTTGTATAATTTATATATATATATATATATATATTGCGTTTTATTATTATTCGAAGAATCCAAAACGCAGAAATAAACGTAAGAACCCGACAGAATGTCAATGCGGTTATTGGTTCCACAAATATTTAGCACATTTTTGCCGTCATAATTTGAAGGCGACCATCATGACTTATTAGTGATTTATCTTTAACATCACGTATCTTATTTCCGTTCAGTGTAACCACATATCTCTGTTTTTATATTAACTACATTTAAAATAACGTTTCTGATATACTATAAATTGTTTATAAGGACGTGTCGCACATTTGCGGCCGATCGCTGGTGCGTGATCGAAAATGGGAACCGGTGAGTTTCCATAGAAATTACTTCTTTGTTGTCAATAACGTAGTACACATATAAAACTTCGCTTATGAATGCGACAACATTTAACTTATAATCTGTACATTGGTAAATGAAGAATGAATTCATTGATTGGTGAATGAACATAAATATATATATTTTTCAGATTTACTGAAGCATTTTCAATGCCCTTCTCTGTACATTGCATTTGTGCAATGCCTGCTTTTTTTTAGTTTTGACGTTACACAGAATTAGATGTCGTACCAAAATTCAAAATACTACATTGTAGATTTTCTCAGGGGTTTCATTCAAATAATTATCATTGTTGTTGAAAACTAACTGAAAATTTCCACTTATTAATGTTGTGTCAGCATCGAAGTTGCAAGGCATTTTAACCAAAAGTTTAATATAATGATTATTATTATTTTTTTTTATTGTTAGTTCTACTTTTATATTTGTATCTTTGTTGTTCATATAATTGATCTGCAAACCTTGCTTTCACTTTCCCCTATTGTTGGCATTCTCCTTTACTTACCAGTATTTCCTTTTCTTCTTTAAGTCGTCGTTTAATGCGCCTTATTCATAGAAGCTTAGCAGTTCAACCATTTGGCACTCTGCAGCACTCAATCCAGTTTCTTTTAAAATAGCGAATTATCTTAAGCTTCCGTATCGTCTCGTCTATTCTTCTTAGGTTCTCTTCATTTGCCATCTTGTCTGATTAATCTTCTTTTCCCATTCTTTTACAGAAATACATTTCAACTATTTCAAGGTACTTCTTCTTTGTTTATCTTACCGTTTACCTTTCTGAACAATACACTGCTCATCACGTAACATGTTATCAGTTTCTACAGAAAATTCAAGCTCATATTGTTGGTGAATTGTGGTCAGTTCTCAGTAAATGCAATTTTTCCCACGGCAATTCACAATATAAATTGTTATAAATATAAAATATTTTTATCAGTACTAGATACTAAATTGTACGTTACATAAGTATAATAACTTCTTCTTCCTTTTGTATTTGTTTCCTGTTTCATATATTGAGATCTTATATTTTTATTATTGCTTGGTAACCGTGAACATTTATTAAAAGCTATCCAAGGAAGCTAGCTTCTCCTGTATTCTGAATTAAACTCTACATCATTACAAATAGTACATATATTCTGCCTTATATATAGAATATATATGTAGCCTATATATTGTACAACTGAAGCAATGTGGTTTAAAAATTTATTATAGAAAGAGGTGTGTAATTTATTAATGTGCCCGGACTGCATTCGTACGGTGCATTCAAATCTCATTGTATTCTTTGTCATAAGTTTCTATTTAAATAAATTCAGAAAAAAAGATTGATTTGTATTCGTACTGCTTTTTTTGGAACATTAAAAGAAGTATAGCAGATAGAAATGAGTAAAATCCATTCTAGCACTGAAATAAAATACACGTATGGATATAATAACAAATTTGGTTTTTTGTAGGTTGAGTAACATACAAAGAACGTACTTTCAATAAGACAAATAAGAGTTGAACTTTATTGTTCAAAAAATATTTTGAGCTACCCCTGCGGCAAGTGACTTTTTATATAATTTTCTTTTTGTAGTGCTTAGCTATGAGTTATTACGCTTATTATTAGTAATATATTAGAAATCTGAATACTGAGTATGTAGTACTCTTGATATCAAAACAAAATGAGAGTTTGAAAAATAAATCTTCCTTATTTAATTTTTAAAATTATTTTGTACAAAAAAGTATATTGAAAATTTGCTCTTTCATTTTTTATTTAAAGTTTTATTTCAATAAACATTTCCAAAAATCTCTTAATGTAAAACTTGTGATTGATGTGTAACAGAAATTAGTTGTCTTTTCTAAAGAGATGTTGAGTGCTGCACTATCGATTCTTCTTTGGCTGCAGCCCCTCGTGTCACTAACAATTTTTTTTAGTTTAGAAAAGTGGTAAACATTTTTGAAAGAGATGAAAAGTGGAAATAAAATTCTAACTATTGAGGCAAATTAATTTAAAATTGAGGTAAATGGTTGTTATGATATTAAAAGAAAATTGTTTTCCTTCCTACGTTTTGTATATTTATGGAGAGCACCTAGATTATCCTTTTATATTCAGTTAATTTCCTTTGGAAAAAATTATTTCCTTTTATATTTACAAATATTTTTAAAATTTTTCTTTATCCTGTGTAATTTTTCTAGGCTCTCTGGCAAACACTAAAGTCATATTTATTCAATGAATTTTATTTATTAAAATAAAAGGTTGTTTTAAAGTAAACAATATCTTAGTTTTGCAAAACAACTGTACGTAACTAAAGCAAGTGTAAAACCTTTCTATTGAGAGACATTTATAAATATTAACACGGTTTCTGTCGACAGGACTCCTTTAATGGAAACAATAAACAATACCAAGAAGACTAGCGCTGTGGTGTAGTTGCCTGCAGAAATTGGTATTGAATAAACGTTAGCCAACACAATGTCTCAATATTGTCTAAAAACGCCGTCTGTGTAAAGTCCTCCCGCAAGCAATCACTCTATGAAACTGTATGGAATCTACAGAAGTACGTTAACGAAGCCTTCTAATTTTTATAGTAATATGCATTTTTTTTTTTTTTTTTTGGTTGGTTCAGTGGATATGTCAGTGAGTTTTGTTGTTTATCTTCATCCCATTGTTCAAGTATATTACTAATATTATTATTTCCCAACCTTTACTGTGTACAACGAAACTTCATTTCCTTTCTTCATATGGGCTTTGAAGAGATATTGTAAATAGACAGCTTTAAATTAAATTAAATAGACAGCTTTAAATAAAAATTGACTCATTAACTAAAAGTATCTAAAAGTACAATAATCGTTAACGACAGTTCAAAAATTCGTATTGTTAAGGTTACAATAACACAACTACTTGAAGAGTAATAAGTTATAAACACACAACCAATAATACATAGTATAAGCACTCACTGAATACCGCAATGGTGAAAATTCACTATTGCAGTAAAATTATAATGTGTTTACTGTCTGACTGCCTTTGTGAGTGGATGCCAGTCTGACTATGAACAGGGCACGGCAGCTGTCAGGAATCATTGACCTTGACAAACTAACACCCGTAACACAAATGCACTCGCTTATACTTTATCACCTCTATCAGAGACACAGAGTTCTATCTAATGCAGTAATAGAAATGTAGTTCTTGTGGTGGTCTTCATTTTCTTCTTCTTTTTCTCTTTACCCAGGCATTAAAATCTTTTGGTCGTTTTGACTCATTAATAAACCCATCTTATTTCCAATATTCTAATATATCTTATTCTTCTGGACTATAAAGCATGTTTTGTTTATAAAGACATTAGTCCACAATTGTTAAACCACATGATCCTTCTATATTTTCTACTTTATTCCAAGGAGTAGCTCAGTAAGCTAATCAGTGGGTATAACTCTTGAGTAGTAATCTAAAAGCCCCAGGTATAATTTCCTTGACCATAAAATTGAAATGAGTTTTTCTCATACCCCAAGCAGTACGACTCAGCCTGTTGAAATGAGTAACTGGGACAATATTCTGGGGGTAATAAGCTTATTCTGGGCGACTCAAGCTTAGTGCTGGCCACACTGTCTCTGGCAGCCTACTCTGTCAAACTTCTAGATTGTTTTTTTCTTTTGCAATCTAATTACGGCTAGCGCCGCCTCTCGCATCCTAGCTACCACTAGCGCCGGTCTAAACAGTAAGCCCTCTTGCATTCATTGGATCTTCGACGTCCATTTTCCATGAATGTTTAGGTCTTCCTTTTTCCTTCTAGAGGATGGAGTCCATTCTTGGCCATCTCTCATCCGACATTCTTTTTAGGTGTCCAAATGAATTCAGTTTTCTTGCTTCTATTGTTTCTATGACGTCAAGGTCGATTCCCATCGTTTGTCTTATCTCTACATTTCTCACTCTATCTAGTCATGTTAGTCTACACCACCTCCGCTAGTAATCCATCTCCATAGATCTTATTTTGGATTTATGTCTTTTATTAATTTCGCACAGTTCTGCTCAATATAGGCCTATAATTATGAGTATAGTTTTATATATTCTGATTTTATTGTTTTTTGTTATTCGTGGACTCCAAAGCAGACTATTTAAATGTTTTATTCATGTTTTAGCTTGACATATTCTTACTATAATTTCTTGGTTGCTGTCACCATCCGATGTCATTGTTACACCAAATACTTGAAGTTTTCAATATTTTGTATCACTTTTGTTGCTAGTTCTAGGTCTTGACCTTCACCGCCTACTATAAGGTACTCAGTTTTTGATGTATTTATTTTGAGACCCCATTTCGCATATTCTTCTGCTAGATTCCTAAGGATATAACTTATATGAATTTCGTCCTCTGGAATTATAGCCTGATCGTCTGCAAAGTGTAAATGCAAACATCTTGTCATTTCCAACTGGTACACCCATATTACGCCATTTCCTACATAATGTTAGGGCTTCATTTAGACGTACCTTAAACAGAGTCGGAGATATGAAACAACCTTGTTTCAGGCCCTTACTAATACTTATATTGCTGGATATCTTTTCCCTATTTTAATTTGACCTCCCATATCTTTTTATAGTTGTTTAGTTGCTTTTATTTATTTAATATTTATTCTTGATTCTGCACAGCTCTCCATAATTTTGCAGGCGGCTGTCATATGCTTTAGTTAATCGATAAATAAAATATGGGTTTGTAGGTTGCGAAACATCCTTTTTTCCGCAGCTTGTTTGAGTGTAAAAATACTATCAACACATGACCTACCAACTCGGAATCCGTTTAGCTCTTCAACATTTTTCATGTCTTGTTTGATTCGATTTTTGAGAATCTTACCATATAGCCTACTCTAGAAACAGAAATTTTAACAGTAATTCCTCTATAATTAGTGCAGTTTTGGCGATACTTTTTTCCATATATATTGATGATATGCGCCGTTGTCCATTCTGGTGATATCTCATCTCCCCTAAGGAACATGTTAAATATATAGGCCAGTAATTGCATTAAAATTTGGGTACATGTTTAAACAACTCGCTTGGGACTTCTCCTGGTCCAGCTGATTTACTGGTTAGGTGGTAAAAAAGGAGATACTACTATTAACGTTATTATTATTTCAATATTATAAGTTCGAAGGTTGTTCTTATTTGCGTTATTTCTAAGTCTGTCCCTCCTTGTGATCCCAGAGGGAACTGATCTTAGCCGACTGGACTCTTCTACGATACTTAGTATGTAGAGTCCGAGTTTTGCTACCGTATAGACCACAGGCCTTGGCCATAACTTTATACAACTGTAGCATCACGTCCTCTCTTACGTAATTTTTTTACGATATTTTGCTTGTGTCATACGTGAGGATACACATTAATTCGTAGTCTCTATTTTATGTATTTCGGAAGTCATCTTCAAATTTTGAAGGGCAGTATATTAGTAAAATTACGATAAAAAGGTTAATTCTTGTTAGAGAATTATCAGAACGTCGGAGCCATTGGGTAAGGGTACAGTTCAATTTGTAAGTAGGCAATTACTCAGTCTAGGAAATGACTTTCGTCATTAATTTTGGCTTTAATAAGCGAGCAGAGATATTGAATTCGCTCAGATAGAAATTAAATGTAACCCCTAAGCTTTGTACAACTGTCAAGTAATTAATAAGTCTTGACGCGCGTGCGCGCGTGTGTGATCACATAGCTACCAGACAAATTACTTTAATTAATTACAGGCAGCTAAAGTTGTAAGTTGTGCCAACCCACTGTAATATATTATCATACGTTGTCACCATTCAACAGTAGTCTTCAAGCCTACCGTATGTGTGGTTACTGTCAGCAATGAATTAAACAAGTAAGTTATGAAATAATATTAACACCATCTACCATGTCTCTCCGGTTAGCTCTCTTGTTTTAAATTGACGTGATAATTTTGAGGAATTCGGTTGAAGACGACCTGCTCAGTTGTTTTCAAAGAATATGTGGATGAAAGATCCCCAAATAGATAAATAATGAAAAAAAGCTAGAATTTACCAAAACCAAAGATCTATAATGAGATTTTGTACAAGTGAGTTGTTTTACTTATCTTAGTGAACCATTACATTGGTGAGATATTTATTTTTATTTAACCGTTTTGATTAACAGTGAAGAAAGTAAATATTACCATTTAGTTTGTAAGTCATGTTGCATTGTATGTTCGTACATTTGTGACAAGTATCTGCTAATTAAAAATTATCATAAATTGCAAATAGTTCATTTGTTTAAATCAGTTTCAAGTTTGTTTTATGCATATAAAAATTATGGTGATAATAAATACATACTTTTTAATAGCTGACAAAAATAATATCTCTTAAACAATAATTTGTATTATTAAACCACACAATTTTAGCTTAATATTAAAATCAGTAGTGGTGTATACTAAAATTTGAATGATTTACAGACGTAATTCTTAATTTCATATGTCATTTGGTTTTACTACATATTTACAGAAAACCATTGCTTTCAAGACAAAGTACTTTTTTATTTTTCAGAGCGCATTTAGGGACTGGCAGTATCCTTTCAACGTTTTTCCTCAAGTTTTGTAGGCACTAAGGAACCTGCCGGGCACTACGACTTCCAGAAGCACTCTAAAAAATACAAAAGTATTTTTGAAATAAATCCTGTCGCTTTAATAATGACACTTAAAAATCGATGAAGTAAAGATCTGTGGAAACAATGACATATTTTGTTATAAATAAATAATGGTAAAATTGTTCTTGCCGCTGCATACACTAAATTGCAGCATCCCTGAAAAACCCGCAAAGGAGAGTGCGACAGAAAGAAAGAGAGAGAGCGAAGGTCAGGCAGACACCTGGACAGACAGGCAAGGAGATACTGGTACCAAAATATCCAATTCAATAACATGCTCCGTCCAGCGTTGTGTACTGTATATTCAAAATTCAACAGGTGCCTCAACAGTGTAAACAACTTAGGCGTGAGATATTATGTCAGTGATAGTAGCTGTTATCTCATTTAGCTAACTTCGTGCTTCTTCTCTCATATTACTGAATGCTGGTTGGTTAATGAAAGTGAATACCTGTCTTCCTTCAAATAAAAAACCCCTTCAGTCACTGAAGTAACATGTGTATGTTAGAAGACAGAAAATTGGTTATAAGAGTTTCTTGTATTATCAGTAAGGCAGTTATAAATTACCGGTACTGGGAAAAGTGTGGAATATGTGAAACGTTGCCGAATCGCTGTAGTATTTATGAAGTCAGATCTGGTTTTTGCCAAAGGTTTCTCTTTTGAAAGTAATATTTTATCAATACGCACATTTATCGTTCTTCGCTGTGTAAGAAATAACAAGAGTCGCCTAGCCAGAGTGGCTGTCAGTTAAATATTTTAAAGCTTTATCTGTATAAATTTAGTATATATTAATTTGATGTGCTTTACTTTGCGTTTCCCATTAACGAGCAGGTAATATATTTATTATGATTAATTAAATTTATTATCGTGAATTGATTAATAATTAGTTAGTGCTTGCTAATTAATTATGGTATAGAACTATGTTAATACTCGTATAAACTGGGTATAGTGAATTCAAATACGTTTGGTTAATAAATTTTGTATTAGTGTTAGTTAAACCATGTGTTAAAGTATGCGTTTGTTAAAAGGAAATGATATAATGTAGAGTGTTTTGATGCGGCCAATTTCTTGATAGCAAATTTCTCTCTCTCTCTCTCTCTCTCTCTCTCTCTCTCTCTCTCTCTCTCTCTCTCTCTCTCTCTCTCTCTCTCTCTCTCTCTCTCTCTCTCTTCCCCCTTTCTTTCTCTCACTCTCGCTCTCTTTCTTTCTCTTTGGCACTTTCTCTCTCTCTATCTCTATCTCTCTCTTTTCGTCTCCCCCTCTATCATAATTCTTTTCTTCCTGCTTTTTCTAGAACTACAGTATATCTACTGAAGACGGTTATTGTGATAGGAATCGAAACACATGAGATGTTAATACATGTTCATTGCTCAGTGTGACGAAGTAGAATGCTTATAAAAAAGTGACCACTGTTGTGAAAGATTTAACGCGCGCATGCGTGTGTGTGCGCCTGTGCGCTCGAGGAAATAAAGGGATATCTTATATGGAAAGATCCCTGCACAAGATCCCATTTTATGCATTTTTCTCTTCTTCGACTTCCTGTCGTCTGAATATTCTTTGTCTTCCTGCATGACTCAAATATAATACTCTTGATATCCATCTATTCCGCTGCAGTTATCTTACAACTTCGTTTGGATGTGAAGACCACACCGCCCGGGTGGTCTGTACTGCTGGAGTCAGTATCTTCGTTATGATGTCTATTAATTTAGACTAGTATTGTTTCCACTTACTAGGAAGTCTCCTTTTATTTTCTCAAGCCTTGATGTTAATAAAGTATAGCCTATGCGTGCCAAAAACGTTTATTCGCGGACAGTGTGTGAAATCTCACGTGATGCAGTTTCGCTGAGGTATACGTCACTTTCTTCCCAATGTAATGATGATGATGATAATGATTAATATAATTTGTGTTATTTTCCTTTTTTTGCATTATTATTACTGTAATACTAGAACTTACTAAACAAAAATAGCTAGTATCTATATCTGCAATGAATATATCAAGCAGGTTATGTACTCTAGATCCTGGAACACACTGAATATAGCCTATATTCTACTACACAATAGATGCACATTATTAAAAAGGAAGGAATAGAAAAGAAAGTATTAAATTTCTTGCAAAATCTAGAGAGGTAACAAACTATAAAAACGTTTTAATACTGAAGACAAATGGAGGACAGCGGAAACAGTTTACCGAGATAATGATTAAATAATGTTACGGAAATGTTGCAAAAATAGAGTATAATGAATTCTTCGAAGATGAAAATAATGAAAATTAGTAAAAGCAATGAAATTTAAAACAACAGTTGCTTTCAACAACTTCAAAATTTTAACTATCGCATTCAATTATTACCTTAACCTTCTTGACCTTCATTTCATTGCGTTATGCCAGGCAGGTTAGAAATTACCATGAATAGCATTGCGCTTTCCATTCTGAGATGATACAATATTTGTTGTTAGCCGTCGCTTCTGATATTAAACTTTGCGTTCAAGCAGCAAACGCTGTGGTTTAATTCAGCTAACAGTCAGGGGCGATTTGTAAACGCATAGTTTCATGAAGATATGAATTTCGCTCACCATTAGACGGATGCTGTTTAATTAAATTGCACTGGATTGTTCCAGTTAGCATGTGATGGTGTTCCAACGTTGTGTTAAGTTAGATGCTTAGTTATGTTGACACGGATTTTAAAATTATTAAGTAAGTAAAAATATATATTTCACTTTTCCTTAATTACAATTATTTAGTGAAATAGTGAATTTAAGCAGTGTATTTATCTCATTTGAGCTTACTATCACCCTTATGCTACAATAATTATTGTTAAATTTCCGTGAGATTATAGGAAAGTTGAAGTACCTTGTAAATTATGTGTAGCTTTCTTTTAAAATTGTAAGTGTATTGTCGTGATTTTATTAGCTATTTGCTCTTTTTCCTTTGATAAGATCTGTATTGTAGCGTATTAGCTTACATTTTGTTTTACACCACTTTACGTTTGTCTCTGATACTAGTAATTTGAAGGTACCATGCCCGTTGGCACAGATTCGACCTTTGATATTTTATAAGTGCCACTTACAGGAGCAGAGAGAAATGTAATACCTGCCAAACACCAATAAGCAGAAAATTTGTTTTAGTTTTATTTCCGATATTAAAAATATTAAAGTTTAAATTCAACCATTAAACAAATTGTAAAATTAATATTTGTAAGAACTTATATAAGTAATATATATAATATTATATATTACATATGACATTTGTAGTTGATTATTTGGCAATTTTGCCCAATTAAATTTAATAGCACATTTTTCATATTAGTTACTTGGAATATATTATACGGGAACGTCATTGACTGAGATAAATAATTACCAGAGTTTAGATGTATCAGTGGATCAGTTAACACAAGCGTATAAAAACAACATTGTAAAAATAAAGACATTAGAACAGTATACGAAACCAAATCTTTAGAAGGAGGTAATGCAAACACTTGAGCCGCTTGTTAAAGAAGAAACTATCAATAGTAACCTTGAGGTATCAGCCCTGAAAAGTGAGATGTTAGCAGATCGAGGAGATCGGCACCGGAATACGCCTAGTTGACGTATAGGCGCTCCAAACATCCTAGACCTTGGAGAATAAAAATAAAAATTGTAAATAAGAAACCTAGGTTTTCCGTAGAATAACAAATAACATTCTACCATCTTAACTTATGTGTCCTTTTAAATAGTGGATTGTCATTGCGTTTGCTAACCTATTGCAATTTGGTAATGTTTTATTGACAAATATTTGTAAAGATGTTTCGTACCTAATTGGTTACAGGAATAGAACACGTTTGTGTCTAGAAACCAATGGGCAGCTTTGCGGAATTGTGTGTGTGTGTGTGTGTGTGTGTGTGTGTGTGTGTGTGTGTGTCCGCTGGATATGAATACAGCCCAGCCAGTAAAATAACCTTTCCCAAAATATTGCACATTAATGTTTATAAATCCGTACACAGACGAGGTTAAGAGAAAACGTCCTGCCCATAAATCTGCATCCTACCTTTTGCTGTGTATGTTTCTTTCCCTGGAATTTATTATTAGCTTTCTCGGTATTCAATGTTAGCTCGTTTCCAACTCATCGTGAAGTACAGTAGTAAAGAGTAACATAATTTGATAACGAGGTTAATATAATTTTTAAAATTTACACAAATTTAATAAATGGTGTTCGATATGCAAGACCAAAGACTCATAACTGCATTACAAAAATAATCTCGTATCAAACTTTAAGAATATTTATCTTGAAGGAAGTACAAGTATCTTATTGGCTGGCGAAACATAGGACAGGGATATGACCATCTACAGAAAAACAGTAGACCCTATATTAAAATGTAGAACAGAATGCTTGCAGCCTATGATCAGAAACAAGAAAAATGCTGAAACCGTACAAATGGATTTAATTAAAATTTAAAGTTTTTTACCTTAATCCGTCTATGTGACCGCTTAATTTTGTATTCTTTGTCATTTTACGCGTTTCAGATTATGTTAATCCATCATCAGAGATTAAAAAATTCGTCGGTTAAGACTTCGTTAAAACATTAAAAGTTGCACTTAAAGACATTTAAGTATATATTCCACAAACACAGCGACGTACGCGGAAGTGAGTGCGCACTCAATACTGGTTAGCGACGTACTGCACAGTTTATTGGAGTTTTCATGCTATCTATTGTTGTGTAGGGGCGTGTATTCTATGGCTATGTTATCTATAATATTATCATATAATGTATGCGATTTAAATGCCAAGTGTTCGTTTAATATATTATTGGGATTATTTCTGAAGGCTCGGTAAATTTCGAACTCTTCTACCGCATCCATATATCGTCCCTTTCTGCAAATGTGTAAGGGTTTGCAATTTGCCTAAAAATTTGTGTAATTATGATTCAATGAAACGAGATGTTTAGCGTAGTTTGATTTATTTATATTTGAAATGCTCGTGGGTACGTGTTCGTTATATTTTTTGAAAAAACTCCTGCCAGTCTGACCAATGTAATGCATGTTGCAGTCATCACACATCATTCTGTATACATCCGTTCTTTTTTTAATTGATGTAGTTGTGGCATTATTTAGCATTTTACGGATATTGTTGGTTGTTTTAAATGTGATGTGGATGTTATGATTTTTAAAAGTATTTCTAATGAGCATTGAAAAGTTGTTAGTGTAGTCAACCGCCATATATATTGCGTTCTTCGTGACACGGTGAGGGTTGTTAGTTCTGCGTTTGTGACTAAGTATTAAGTGTTCAACTAATGAACTGCGGTAACCGTTCATAATTGCAATGTGTTTAACTATATCTATTTCTTCTTTGTGTTTTGCGGGATCTAAAGTTACGCTGTATAGTCTGTGTATACTACTATTGAATGCGGCCACTTTTTGTGAGTGCGGGTGGAAAGAATCGACATGTATAACACCATCAGTTGTGGTGGGTTTTCTGTTTATTCTGTATTGAAATTTATTGTTATGTTTCATAAAGGTTAAGTCCATAAAATTTATGGCGTTGTCTGACTCTATTTCAAGTGTGAATTGTATGTTTTTGGTGATGTTATTCATGTAATGTAACAACATGTTTACCGATCGTGCAACAACACGTTACCGATCGTACATAAACATGATAAGAAATTGAATACGTTAACTACAAGACAACACCACGATAAATTCCCTGGATGTAAACATATATTTTATACTCGAGTCTCTAATTTAACTGATATTAAATTCGACGTACAGGAGATGAATTTACTTAATAAAGGTTTCAAATACAATTTACCAGATTTAAATAGAAACCACGTAACCAAAGATTTAACTATAAATGAAGCAACCATAAAAAGTATAACAGATTCACAGACACAAAACGAGTTAAGAGTTACAATCAATAGTAAAATAGACAGACATATACGGATGCATAATAACAACTTTAAACCATTCTCTAACAATTTAAAAAAGAAATATATAAGTGAAAAGAAAACTACTATACAAATTAAACATAAACTAAACGAACATAAGGCCATAGCCACTAAATCTGACAAGGGCAACACTGTGGTTATTCTACTAATAGACATGTACCATCAAAAAGTATACGAATTTATCCATAACAACAACATAAGAGCCATACATTCAGATCCCACAACGAAATATATAAAATACATCAACAAAACGATTAATAAATGCACACACCTTTTTGACGAAACTACACGCCGCCAGTTAAAACCCATAATCGCACATGCACCCATGTTCAATGGTTTACCCAAGATCCATAAACCAAATATACCGATAAGACATCTTGTTAATTACACAACAGCCCCAGGTTATAAAGTATCTAAGAAATTGGTCCAATTAATAGAAAGTAACATAATTATAGACAATAACCATTCTATAAAGAATAGCATTGAACTAATAAAACTAACTAAACACTTCAGCAATAATAGTCAGCATAAGTTAATCTCATTTGACATAGTCAACCTCTATACAAGTGTCCCAGTGAAGACAACCTTAGACATTCTAAGAAATAATTTAATACGAGCAGGGAAGTTAAATCTACAAAAAATAACAGAATTGTTGCTGTTACTGGACGTAGTATGACAACAGAATTATTTGACATTCAATAACACAATTTTTATTCAAGAGTCTTCCAATGGGTTCACCTTTGTCCGGTTTGCTGGCTGACATTTTCCTGAACAACTTTGAAAATACATATTTGCTATCACCACACAATAAGTGGCAACGTAACATCTCGTTTTATAAAAGATATGTGGATGACAAGTTTGTAATTTTCGACGGGACAACGAGACAGGCAAACATGTTGTTACATTACATGAATAACATCACCAAAAGCATACAATTCACACTTGAAATAGAGTCAGAAAACGCCATAAATTTTATGGACTTAACCTTTATGAAACATAATAATAAATTTCAATACAGAATAAACAGAAAACCCACCACAACTGATGGTGTTATATATGCTGATTCTTTCCACCCGCACTCACAAAAAATGGCCGAATTCAATAGTATGATACACAGACTATACAGCGTACCATTAGATCCCGCAAACCACAAAGAAGAAATAGATATAGTTCAACACTTTGCAATTATGAACGGTTACCGCAGTTCATTAGTTGAACACTTGATGCTTAGACACAAACGCAGAACTAACAACCCTCACCGTGTCACGACGAACGCAATATATATGGCGTTTGATTATACTAACAACTTTTCAATGCTCATTAGAAATACTTTTAAAAAACATAATATCCAAATCACATTTAGAACAACCAACAATATCCGTAAAATGCTAAATAATGCCACACGTACATCAATTGAAAAAAGAACGGGTGTATACAAAATGATGTGTGATGACTGCAACATGCATTACATTGGTCAGACTGGCAGGAGTTTTTTCGAAAGATATAACGAACACTTACCCACGAGCATTTCAAATATAAATAAATCAAACTACGCTAAACATCTCGTCTCATTGAATCATAATTACACAAATTTTTAGGCAAATTGCAAACCCTTACACATTTGCAGAAAGGGACGATATATGGATGCGGTAGAAGAGTTCGAAATTTACCGAGCCTTCAGAAATAATCCCAGTAATATATTAAACGAACAATTGGCATTTAAATCGCATACACTATATGATAAGATTATAGATAACATAGCCATAGAATACACGCCCCAACACAACAATAGATAGCATGAAAACTCCAATAAACTGTGCAGTACGTCGCTAACCAGTAATGAGTGCGCACTCACTTCCGCGTACGTCGCTGTGTTTGTGGTAAATATACTTAAATGTCTTTAAGTGCAACTTTTAATGTTTTAACGAAGTCTTAACCGACGAATTTTTTAATCTCTGATGATGGATTAACATAATCCGAAACGCGTAAGATGACAAAGAAGACAAAATTAAGCGGTCACATAGACGGATTAAGGTAAAAAACTTTAAATTTTAATTATAGTTGTGACGGGAATACCAATACAATGTCTTTAAAAATGGATTTAGTTGGAATATCTATTAAAATTTCCAGGCTGTAACTTTACAATAAGGAAATTATGAGGCTCACCAATATAGTTTACCCGACAAAGTGCTTTATAGAAAGGAAGCAGTTCGTGCTGTATGGACACGTTTTGAGGATAACAGAGAATCCAAAACAATCCTTACGTTAAGTCTCAGCTGGTGGCATTAAGTTGATAGTTAAATGTTACCCAACTATAACAACGAGACCGTAAGTAAGTAAGCTGTCTCAAGCTGTGTAATAGTTAGCGACCTTAACAGCTGTTAAACATACTATTCAGCGTGAGTTTCTAGATATGAAGAATACAAATAAATACAAAAACATTTAATAAATTTGTTATTGCATAAAACGTAATTTAAGAATTTAAGGCACGTATTCTCTGTTGTGTAAAGTATCCACAAAAACTGTTTTAACTGTGAATGTTACTTATTTTGTATAGTCACGTTTTTTCACAAAACCATTTCCATAACTACATAATTTTTACAAGCAAAATTAGGTGTAGTCAACTGAGCAAAGGGTAGTGAAACAACAATTATAAAAATATGGAAGTAAAATTAAGAATACGAATCTTAAGTTTTACTAAATCATGTCTGTACGAGTATTTCTCTGTGATAGAAACAAGAAATATGACAGAACGTAACACGCATGCAGTAAAGTTTCTGTTTCTGTGAAGAGTGAATGGGTGCACAGGAAGAGACTATAAAATAATTACTTGTGAAGCAACATAAATATCTTCAATTTTTCTACTACTTCTTCTTCTTCTTTTATAATAGGCATAGCCTGTTCTAGTCAGTGCTATTGTTCTTCAGGATCGGTTGTTTAGGACTACCTTTACCTCCTAGAAGAACTTTTTCTTGCTCTTCTGTTGATCATTATTCAGTCATCTTTCCCATCTTAATAATCTTCTTTTTCCCCATCCCTTTATGCAATCCAGAAGATAAATAATCTTCTTTTAGTAGTTCAACTGTATTCTGATTTTTCCATTGAGTTATTTTTATAAAAAGTTTAATTTAAAAAAATTTTGAAAAACGTTTGTAGCATTTTGTTTTACTTGTCTTAATAATAATTTGACTTCCCTTTCCTGTACTGGGTCGTTTCTTGACTTAAAAATATTATCGTCTCTTTCACCTGTCAAATCTTTCTTTTTCCATAGTGATTCGTCTAGTCTGCTACTGTAAATTGTACATGCCATGAGACTCCAAGTAGTTCAGAACAAAAAATAGTGAACAATAATCGAGTTGAATTGAAAATAAAAGACTTTTTAGTATAGCTGGAAACTATAAGTCAGAGGTACAGGAGACCTAGGTAGACTAAATAAACGATGTCCATATCGTACGACATTACAATAATACGTTTTATGATGATCCATTACCGTCTAGATTCCGAGGATCAGAATATAGTTTACCAGTTCCAAAACCATCTTATCTTCTGTCTATCAATAACTTTTTTTCAATAGACTCAATTTCTAAAGGGTTGGTGCTAGTAATATGTTATATCGCATGCTCCCATATCTTCACCAATATCCTCCTAATAGTTTATAGCTTTCTTGTTAGGGGTTATAATTTAATTCCTTTGCATTGCCTATAGTTTCTTTACTTATGTACGAGGAAATACCCTTGCATACTTTATAAAACGTTTACTTTAGCATCTTGAAGTTTGTTTTCTTCTTTCCTGTCGAGAGACACTTTAAACGTGCATACATAATTCGATATGCTCCAGTTTTATAAAGCTAGAGGCAAGTATTGTTTTTATTTTGTAGCTGTCCATCGGTCATTATAAAAATTCTTCTACATTCTGCTAACTTGTTGTAGTCAATGTAGTGTTCATATGATACAGATAATAATTAAATCGAAACATTTGCTTGAAAATGTTATTGTCCGTGGCGACTGGTTTTCTTCTAATAGAACTTTGATATACAACGACCGTAGTTTTTGACTTTGTAGCACAGATCTTAAGTTTACAGTTTTCCCGAGTTTTTAGTTATTAATAATTGTATAACCGTTCCCTATATTTTGCGTACTACTTTATCGTCCGCAACAAATAATAATATCACTCATAAAATGTTGCCATGCGTAAAATATATTGTTTACCAATAGATATGTAATAGCATTTTAATATTTATAATTTATTTATTATTCATATTCACTCGTTACATTTAAATGCTTATGTGATATCGTTTCCATCTCCATAATAGATGTTTCTGTTAGACATACGTGACGTACCGTACATAAACTTGTTAAATAATTACTCTCCGTGTAGCGGAAAGTCTGATAAGAAGGAAGAATTCAATATTCGAGTCAGAGGTGTGTGTGCGTTTGTGTTAATGAATGAGAAATGTGTAACCTTGTTGCAAGGTTAATCCATCAGGAAACCGTTTTATCATGTTCAAACATCTTCTGCACCCACGATCACAAATTGATTTTACTCACGCTAACTTTACAAATGACATATAATGAGTTTATAAAATTAACTATTTATTTTAAGTTGTATCAAGCTTGCATTTTCATTTTTCTTTACAAATATTGTAGCGTGACAGATGTATGCATAATATTGAATGGCAATTGATCATTAGAATAATGAAGTTATAATATTTAAATTTGGAAGAAAGCATTAAGTTTAATATAAATAGATTAATTCATAGCAACTGTGGAAAGAAATCATTATTATAAAGAAAATACAAGTTCAAATAAAAGGAGTTACTAGTGATGAGTCATCCAAGACCAGTCTCATAACCAAAGGTTTTCAAGGTATAACCCAGGAAGGTAAAAAAGTAAATAACAAAGCAGTACTGAATATGACCAAACCCACAACGAGGAAGAATAAATAGAAGAGAAACCCTAAAATAAGCCAAGATCAACCAATACAGGTTGTGTATTTCTGTAATAAAGAAGAAGATGGAGAAGATCCCAAGAAACCTGATGGCAACAAGAAGAAGATGGAGAAGATACCAGTCCCAGAAGGCAGGAGAAAAGAAGACTGAAGAAAGAAGAAGAGGGCAGCATCCTGAAGAAGATGTCATGCTCTTATAAAAGACACCCAAATCCCTATATCCCCAAAATAAATATCTAAAAATAAAAGTATAACGAAATAAAAACCACATGTATATAAATTTAAGAGAGAGGAGTGTATAAAGTAAAAGTTTCCTGTGAACTAAGATGAAACAATAATATAGTACCCATGGAACAAATCTCCATTGAAAAAACGCTAACCAATTTATTATGTTAATAAGACTATACGACCATTTAGCATTAACATAATATATAAGTGCAAAGTGAACCAGTGATAGTTTTGGGTATTATAAAAAATGAACCTTGTGTTTCATTCTTGGCAATCACAAACATTGGATGCAATGAAATATGCATTTTTCAATGACTTAAAATATGTACTGTGACAATATGTTGTTCATAAGACATGAATCTGTTTAAAATAACATTTTGTTTTACATGAAAAAAGAAAAACAGAGTTCATAATACCTTTTGAACAATTAATACTATTTATTTGTTAATGACAGGGTACAATTCCCCAAAGACAATGTAAAAGACGGTATAAAAACTGTAGAATCCTACTTATAATAATAGTTAGAAATAAGAATATAAATATAAGGTTTTTTATGTATATAGTACAAGAATGTTTAAAAATGTATTAGATATAAGGCCATTTGTTTGGGTCTGAAACAACTAACATCAGAACTATAAAAATAGTTACCACTTGTAAATAGTAGAGAGTAATTAAGATGTTAGTTAGTAAAAAACCTTTTTTGTAAGCCATATTTCCATGTTTAGAAATAAGGATTGTGTTGCAAAATGTCTGACTTGAAGACAACCATTTATTTAAAAAAAAAAAAATTCTTTATTTGTTTTAACTATTGTTTGTATTGTAACCAATACTAATTGTTTTTGTGTAATTTAAAAACATGTTTAATTTATAATACTATTTGTAAAAGTCAGAGAGGGTATCACACATCATATATTGTTTGAAAATTATTTTGTAAGAAAAATTGTTAAAAAATCATAGGCCAAAAGAATGGAAACCAAACTTCATCAAAACAGAGAAATTGCTCAATTAAATGCAAATAAACAAAAGGGGTTTAGACAAAATAAACTTGAGATCATGCCATATAATTGCACATACCATTTAGAGAGATTTTAATAAATTATATTCAGAATTATGAATAAAAATGAAAATGACTAAACTCAGAAATTTAGACATGGGAGTCATATATTTCAGAATAATTTTTCAGAATACAACTAATTCAATTAATTACCAGAAAATAAGGGAATAGGAACCTTTTAATACAATATAGGATTATTAATATTAAATATAACTGATAAAATGGCTGAATTTATATAATGACAGGAAGTAAATTTTAATGTTTTGACCTTTCAGAGTATACCTAACTCAAAGTGAAATTACTATTTTTTGGACAGAAAACACTATAAAATGGCATTATTTAATCTGAAAATAACCAGAATGAACTGAAAGATTAATTTAAATCAAATCTAGTGAATAAAATTGACAAATAACCAAAGTTTAGGCATTCATATAGTGAAAATGTAAAAGTGCACACAGGATGTGAAAAATATTTGAACAATGTTAAGGATAATATTACATGGGCTAAGAGTTTAATTGAAACTAAAGGAAACAGTTAGTTAATTATTGGTAGTTGAACGGTTAACATGACATACGTTTGATAACGTGGATAACCTAACCTATAATCGTCATACAAAGCGAGTGTATAGTGCGTTATTGTGAAATCGCGAGTGACTTGTAAAATACTTCTGAAACTATCATATTATAACAGAAACAATCAAGTAACACTCCATAACACAGAACAATATAAATCTACTCCGAAAAACACCATAAAACACTAGAAAACTGTATAATACATTAAACCAAATTAGTGACGGAATCGGAGAAAGTGTTTGAACTAATAATTATACGGATACACTAAATACAACTCAGAAACAGTACACCAATCACTACACAACATTTAACAAGAGATTTGCAGAAACAAGAACACAAATATTGCCAGAAAATACATTATTTGGAACACGGCAGGAACGAGCAACATTTTGATCGACTTGACGGCAGCCATCTTTCTTTGACAATTCCAGTGCCTCCTCTTAGTTCAACAGCTGTTGGGTGAAAACAATTATTATATTTACAAATTATTATTCAATGTCTGTGTTTATTAATAACTATTAATTTGATTGTAACGTTATACTTTTTAAATATTAGCCCGATTTCTCTGACTTTGGTAATAACTGGCTGTTTAAAGAACCCTATTTAATTTTTATATCATATACTTGTAACTTTTTTCGATATCCTGAGAATCGATACTAATCGATAAGAGTCAATATTGCTATTACTTAATAAAATATTAATACTTTTCAATACTTAATAGTTCTTTATTTCTTCAATAATACTAATTACCAATAATATAATTCTAATTGATAATCTACAAGAACTTTACCACCCGTAAGTGAAGATAACCTAAAAAATAAAAAGGTAAACAAGTATCGATTGGTTTACAGACAGTCTTATGAGTGGTGATAGCTTATTTAAAATATACTAAAACTTTAATAAAAATTTTCAGAAGAGCATTACACTGTTTAAAACTTCACAGCCCTATATTAATTAATTGATCCTAATTAATTAATTAATAAAATTAAAATAATTTTTTTTAATTATTTTTTTTTATAAACATAATTTTTTTTTAAATTTCCTTCAAAACAATAAATTTTGTTTTGAAACTTTCGGCGAAGCCGAACATATATATTCCTTCATCAACTTACGCTACTCGACCAGTCTTGCTACCATTGGGACTGGACCAGCTGGGAAACTTAAGGAAGTGTTTCAGGCCAGTAAGACGTCGAGAGCCACACCAAATACACACCAATTAAACACATTATAACTTACAACTTATTTATTAATTTATTACAAATTGGCTAGCCCAAAGAGTGGGGCTTGATTACATCGGAGTCTAACATACTACACAATCTCTTATTATTATTACATCAAAACACATCTATTTATTTAAATTTATTACAAATTGGCGCACAACTTTAGGGGCTTTAATTAGCGATTGGAAGGCCAATACATTCTGCCCAATCACTAGTTGGAGCTAGGCAACAGCTACAAAGCCAGAGAATTTCGAGGGAAAATGCAACGACGTGCAACATCTAAGAAACGGGCGGCGGAGGCCGAGAAAGAAATAGAAGCTGACATGGACAACAAGGAGGCGACGCCAGTAGAGGCGGAAGAGGTATTACCACCGGTGTTGTCCAAACCAACTGAACAACCGGAGATACCTACACAAACAGTGGAAACCAATGCACCGGAGAAGGAAACAGAGGACATGACAACACAACAAATGTTCAGGATGATGATGGAAATGAATAAGAGAATGGAGGAGAGTAACAAGGAAATGAAGGAAGACTTGAGCAAGAAAATGGACGAAAATAATAAGAAAATGGAATCCACAAGTAAGGAATTAAAGGAAGACTTGAGTAAGAAAATGGGGAGTGATAACCAGTCCTTGAAAGAAGATTTAGGAAATAAGATCGAAACAACAAATAAGAAGCTGGAAGAGAAGATAGAAGAAAACAGCAAGAAGATGGAAGAGAAGATAGAAGAAAACAGCAAGAAGATGGAAGAGAAGATGGAAGAATTGAAGAAGGATAATCAATCCACAAAAGAAGAGTTGACTGGGATGAACAAGAACATGGAAGAATTGAAGGAAGACAACCAATCGTTCAAGGAAGAATTCAAAGCGACTAAAGAAGAGTTGATTAATAAAATTGAAAATACCAATCAGAAAATAGATGAAACCAGGAAGAAGATAGAGAAGAACAACCGACAATTGAAGGAAGAGATGAAAGAAGATAACAAGAAGTTGGAAGAGAAGATGGGGGAGAAGTTGGAAGAATTGAGAGAGGACAATCAAATTTTAAGAGAAGAATTAAGAGAAGTCAATCAGGAGAATTTGGACAAACTGGACGAAAGGATGGAATTGTTGCGAGAAGAAATGAATAAGGAAATCAAGGTTAACAAAAAAGCGATGGATAAGAAGATGGAAGAAGAAAATATAATGGTCAATCGACAGATTCGAGAGATTGATGGAAAGTGCAACCAGACCGAAAAGGAGGTGAATGAGTTTAAAGAAGTGGTGAACATCAAGTTCACAAATATCGAAGAACATAGTCGAAGGAAGGTAGAAGAACAGAGGAAGGAAAATCAAGAAGAGTTCGGAAAAGTACGCAACCAAGTCACAGAGCGATGTAATGATATACAAGAGACCATGGCCAATATCACCGGTCAGGTGCGACAAAGCCGAGAGGAGATGGAAGCAATAAGGAACAGACCGACTCATTTCACCGGATTGCCTGTCAACGAAAGCCGAGAGTGGCTCAACTTCCGGCAATACAAACGCAAGCCGATGGAGTTCCTAGCTAGGGTAGAAGAATATTTGACCAAGCATAAAATTACCCAATGGAGCCATAGCAGGGAGATATTCGACGAGTCTTTCCGAGACATAACAGATAATTGGTGGATGGCCAACCGGAGTGAAATTTCTGACTACCAACAGTTCCGGAAAATGTTTAAGACAAAATACTGGTCTGAGACCACCCAGAACTTGATCCGAGACAATATTTGTAATGGAAGATACAGGTCACAATTAGGTAGCAGTATGACGGCATATTTCTTGGGGAAGGTGTGTATGGCAAAACACCTTGAGCCAGCAATCCCAGAAGAATGTTTAGTGAATAAAATATCTTATCACTATGATGAGGACATTATCAGGGCCCGGAGAGGTAGCCAGATCAAGACGATCCAAGGAATGACCGAGTTATTGGAGGGATACGAGAACGAAGAGTATTATCGGCAGAGCAGAAAGAGAAATGAGAGACCAGAAGTAAGGCCGACTACCTACCCCAATAATGGCAATAACCATACAAATAACCGGAACCAGCCCAGTAATTACGACGGCCCTAACAACCAGCCGCGTAATAACCAGTTTAACGGAAATTTTAACGGCGTGAGGAATAACAACCCCTACCCAAATAATAGAAACCACTTTTATCAACAAAATAATAATGTTCCATACAGTCAGAGAAATCCATATCCCAACAATAATGGTGACAGACCTTACCCACCTAACCGAAATTACTATAATAATAATATTAGTAATAATAATAATAGCAATAGTAATAACCGAGTGTCGCGCCCTAGGGTAAATTTTATAAGAGCAGAAGATCGCGGACCCAGGAGATATTATCAACCGAGGAGGAGCAGCTTCCACGGCGCCGACCGAAGATGGAGGAGTGCGGAACGAGACGGCCCAAGATACGAACAGGAAAGACGAAGTACCAGCCTGGAAGATCTTGGCAGACAACCGAACAGGGCGTTAAACATCAACCAGAGTACAGAACGTCAGGAAACAAACCAGAGTTTCCCGAACGATGCCTCGGTCAATAATAATATAAACAATGACCAGAATACTTTAAACGAGAGGAGGCAGTAATCAACAACGATGACCCGTTACTGCTTATACTTCCTGGGTTAGAAAAGGATGATTTGCGACAAGAAAACCAGCATAAAAACATCACTATTATATGTAATCATTATCTGAAAGACATACGAACTGAACTTTTGGAAGAGAACGAGAAGAGTCTCAGCAACAGTAATAATGAGATAATTTATATAACAGCGGAGGTGGAAGGAGTTCCCGCTAAAATAATGATAGACACAGGAGCTAATATTTCAATAATAAACTCCAATGAGTTGGAGAGAATACAATGTACATGTGGAAAAACTTTGCCAATGTTACCAGTCAACAACATTGTATTGGTAGGTGCAACTGGCCGCCAGAACAAAACCATTAGGAAGCAAGTTTCCTTGAGTGTCGTTAGCCGTGATATAGCTTTAGACATGGAATTTTTAATCGCCACCGGATTACCATTTGACATCTTAGTCGGTTGCGATATTCTTCGTAGATATTCGGCAGTAATCGATCTTAATTTAAATAGGGTATCACTTTTCCCAGACGGAGTAACATGGACCGCAGATCTGGTAGGAAGCACAACTATACTTCCCAGCCCTATACATCAACAACTTCGTAAAATAAATGTTATTAGAAACAGCCCTCTTTCTAAACCCATAATATACAATCATGGAGGAGAGGATTTATGGTCAGTTAAGATCCAAGAAATACGGAATTTCCAGTGCGGAAGCGATAACGAGAAAATACCAACGCACCTGGCTGATCGTCTAATTGCAATATATGAGAAATACAAGGCGGTGTTTTCTGATGAACCAGGGAAGGTAAAAAACTACCAGTGCCAACTTCGTTTTAAAGAAAACGTAGAGTTTAACCGGAGGTCATATCCAATAGCGCAGTCGCTCAAAGAAGCCGTGAGAACAGAGATAAACAAGATGATAGAAAACGACATCATTGAGATTAGTCAATCACCTTACACTAGTCCAATTATTGCTGTTCCGAAGAAAGACGGACAAGTCCGGCTCTGTTTAGATGCGCGTGAGTTGAACAAAACAATTGTGAATGACAGAACATCTCCCGGTGAAATAGAAGAGATTTTAAAACGTTTTCATGGTACTAGATTTATTAGCACCTGCGATACGGTCTGTGGTTATTGGCAGGTAGAGCTGCATCCACAAAGCCGCCAATACGTAGCGTTCATTTTCGAAGGGCGCAATTACCAGTTCAAGAGACTGCCCTTCGGACTTGTCAATTCTGTCGCCATATTTGTGGCATGCATGGACCAGATTTTGGGACCAGAAGCGCTCCAATTTACCACCGTCTATGTTGACGATCTACTAATCACATCCGGAACCTGGGAGGAGCACTGTTACAGAGTGGAATTTGTACTAAACAAACTAGCGCAGAACAACATAACACTGAAGTTGGAGAAATCCAAGTTCATAGCGCGCGAGGTACAATTCTTAGGCTTCAACCTAGACGAAAGAGGTATTACCCCATCAGCAGAAAAAGTGGAGGCAATTCAGAGGTTCCCGCAACCAAGAAACAGGAAACAATTGCAATCTTTCCTCGGACTCTGTAACTATTACAGGAAGTTTCAGAGCCGATATTCCGAGTTGACCGCCAAGTTTCAACCACAGTTATCTGCCAAAAACAAATGGACTTGGGGTGAAGATCAAGATATTACTTTCCGCTGGATAAAAGAGAAGTTTCTGGAGAGTGTGATACTTCGTCACCCAGATTTTAAGAAACCGTTCTTTCTAAACTGTGACGCTAGCGATCTAAGCTTAGGAACGACATTATACCAGGAAGATGAGGAGGGACAACATCTGGTAATAAGCTTCGCTAGTCGCACACTGAACCAGTGTGAAAAGAACTACAGTGTGACAGAAAAGGAATTGTTGAGCGTGGTGTTCGCATGCAGCAAGTTCCGGACGTACATTCTCGGATATCAAGTCACGGTACGAACTGATCATAAATCCATCTCGTTCCTTCGTAGGTGCAAATTGAGTCACGGCCGATTGGCTAGGTGGGTACTCGCCCTACAAGAATATGACCTGAAATGGGAATACATTCCAGGAAAGAAGAACGTGGTAGCGGATGTGTTGTCACGTATAAATCTGGAAGATCAGACTTTCGAGGGAGAGAAGGAGAGCTTAGTAAAAATTTATAACATATTCACGACCAGAGCCGATTTACAAGCTTTGTTAATAAATATCCGAATCCATCAGCAGTCTGATCCTAAGCTGAAAAACATTGTGAGCCGTTTGGAAGCCAATGATGAAACCATTTCTAAATATTACCACCTTAACAAGGGAATTTTATTCATAAAAACCGCCTTGGACGATGAGACATGGAAGGTGATAATCCCACACCAAATCGAAAAGGAGGTCATCATCGATTACCATGTAAGGTATGGTCACATGGGAGCGTTAAAAGTGATACAAGCTCTAGAGGAAAATTGTAAGATCAAGAATATCAACCGCAAGGTGAGAACATACATCAAGTCCTGTAAGATCTGCCAATGTGCAAAAGTAAACAATGAAAAGACAGAGGGTATCATGATACCAATAACTTCCAACGCAAAACTAGAAAAAGTGTTTTTGGATATATGCGGGCCATTTCCCCGTAGTGGTGGTCGACACAGATATAAATACTTGGTAATTATAATGGATCACTACACCAAGTATATAAAGCTATATCCGGTTAATCGGGCAACAACAGCAAAGGTTTTGGCGGTGATTATTGATTTGTATATCCCAGAGATCGGTAGACCATCTTCTATTATTACCGACCACGGTACACAGTTTAAGGGGAGGAGATGGCGAGACACTTTATTAGCACTTGGGGTCAAAACGTATAAGACATCAGTCTACCACCCAAGTAGCAATCCGGCTGAGAGAGTACTAAGAGAAGTGGGTAGGATATTGCGCACGTACTGTCACAACCAACAGAAAAAGTGGCAAGAGTACCTAGCAGCGACAGAAACATTCCTAAATTATGGCCCACCATCCAGCTATAGGAATTCCACCATACTCAGCCATGTATTAGAAGCCGACTCCCCGAGACATTGAACAAATCATTGAATTTCCAACGAACAACAATAGGAAATTCAACCAGTTGAAGTTTTACAATAAGGTAGCAGAAGATCAGGAAAAACGGCAAGCCAAATACCAGAAGGCAATAGGGCGAATTGTAACATATAAAGAGGGTGAAAAAGTCCTCCTAAAAAATAGAGAGCTGCCTAGCACCTTAGAAGGCATAACCAAAAAACTACTATTACTATACACTGGCCCATATGTTGTGGTAAATGATAAGCATAACAATACATATGAGTTGAAGGAAATCGTTTCAGGAAAAATCAAAGGAGTGTACAATCAAGCTTCTATGAAGAAATATTATGAAGAATGAGTTGTGAGTTTTAGAATTTTGAATTTATTATTTTTAAAAAATTCGGAAATAATGTAAGTACACCTTACAACCTAATATTTTGAAAAGAACATTTTGGAGAATTAAAAGAAGAAGAATTTTTTAATTTAATAATTTAAAAAAAAAAAATTCAAAAATAATGTAAGAACATCTTACAACCTAATAATTTTGGAACAAACTTTATGGAAGAAAGAAAAAGAAAGACTTTTGAATAGAAATATAATTATAAAAATTTAAAATTGAGTAAGTACTTCTTACTACAACCTGATAATTTAGAACAAAACTTTATGGGAGAAAGAGAAAGAGAGAGAATTTTGAACTTAATTATACGAAAAATTTAAAAATGAAGTAAGACCAACTTACTATAACTAAGTTTGTGAGAAAACTTTATGGTAAATAATTAAGAAGAATTTGATTTTGGAAAAATGCCAAAACATTCAGAAATAATAGTAAGATAACAGTACTATAAACATTTCTGAATGAAACAATTCTGGGAATAAATGAATTAAACAGAATTTGAATGTTGATAGAACGTCAGAACTTTGAAACAAGATAAGATCAACATATTACAAGGATTTATGAGAAATATTTTTCAATTAAATAAAAAGAATAGTTTGAATTTTACATTAAAACTAACCAAGTTCCAAAAAACTAATTATGTGTCAATTATAATTGAATTGAGAAGAAAATAAAGTGATTAATTCAGAAAAGAGAATTAATTTTAATCCAGAATAAATGCTAGACATTCACAATAGCATTTGAAGGAGTAGAGAAGAATAACAAAAGAGAGTGTAATATGCAAGAAAAGAAAAAATTTGGAAGCAAAGAGACTAATTACCTATGAAACGATAATGAAAACAGCTAATTAAGAGCGAAGAAGAACAACTCATACCAAACAGATGGAGAAGATGATTTTGAACCAATGATTATAATAAAACCTATACGAAATGCAAAGAGAAGAAATACCACATGAAATATGATATAAATGAATTAATGTTAATGAATGCGGAGGCGGATTAATAACTTTCTAAGAGAAAGGAAAGAACCAAAATGTTTAAATAAAATGATCAATATAACAACCTGTATATCTAATGTAAAGATACAATGTTAAAAAATTAAATATAATATATTAAGACCATTCAAATAATGAATAAGAAAGACTATATATAAAGACCATGCTAATACTATGAGTAACCAGAAGAAAGTATAAAGAGAATTCAGATGGAGAAGAAAGAGGGTTACACTGTAAACAGTAACCAGAATTATTAAAAGAAAGGTTTTCAACCATAATTAAATTAAATATATCAGACAAGTTAAGAGTTTTGAAAAAATATATATGTAATGAGTATAATAATGACTATGAAGATTTATTAAGATAGAAAATGTGATGTAATCTGGGAGACTACGAAGTGGAGAATCCAAAGATATTTTTATTAGTCGAAAATGAGACTACTTTTTATTTATTTATTCGATGACTGACTGAAGATAATTCCAGCAGCATTATGTTTTTGAGCAGGGATGGATATGCCTCTGTACTCAATTTATAGAAGTGGTGTATGGCCAGCAGAGAAGTAGCGTACAGTGCCCCTCTGATCTGCCCCAGCCCACGTGATTGGGAATGTTAGGGAATTAATATCCCAAGGATACAACACGAAGTTGATATAGGAAGAAAATGTATTACAATTATAATATATCTCAGAAGACACTAACTATCCGTAAAGGATCAGTAGTAAGACAAGTAACCATATATATAAAATTAATAAAACTCTAATATAAAAAAGTCGATATAAAAATGGAGAAGAAAATGAATTATAAGAAATGATGAAATTATCATAAGAAATTATTTCATCCATAAACATGTCTGAAATAATTACTTCTGGAGGGGAGCAATCTGTAGCGTGACAGATGTATGCATAATATTGAATGGCAATTGATCATTAGAATAATGAAGTTATAATATTTAAATTTGGAAGAAAGCATTAAGTTTAATATAAATAGATTAATTCATAGCAACTGTGGAAAGAAATCATTATTATAAAGAAAATACAAGTTCAAATAAAAGGAGTTACTAGTGATGAGTCATCCAAGACCAGTCTCATAACCAAAGGTTTTCAAGGTATAACCCAGGAAGGTAAAAAAGTAAATAACAAAGCAGTACTGAATATGACCAAACCCACAACGAGGAAGAATAAATAGAAGAGAAACCCTAAAATAAGCCAAGATCAACCAATACAGGTTGTGTATTTCTGTAATAAAGAAGAAGATGGAGAAGATCCCAAGAAACCTGATGGCAACAAGAAGAAGATGGAGAAGATACCAGTCCCAGAAGGCAGGAGAAAAGAAGACTGAAGAAAGAAGAAGAGGGCAGCATCCTGAAGAAGATGTCATGCTCTTATAAAAGACACCCAAATCCCTATATCCCCAAAATAAATATCTAAAAATAAAAGTATAACGAAATAAAAACCACATGTATATAAATTTAAGAGAGAGGAGTGTATAAAGTAAAAGTTTCCTGTGAACTAAGATGAAACAATAATATAGTACCCATGGAACAAATCTCCATTGAAAAAACGCTAACCAATTTATTATGTTAATAAGACTATACGACCATTTAGCATTAACATAATATATAAGTGCAAAGTGAACCAGTGATAGTTTTGGGTATTATAAAAAATGAACCTTGTGTTTCATTCTTGGCAATCACAAACATTGGATGCAATGAAATATGCATTTTTCAATGACTTAAAATATGTACTGTGACAATATGTTGTTCATAAGACATGAATCTGTTTAAAATAACATTTTGTTTTACATGAAAAAAGAAAAACAGAGTTCATAATACCTTTTGAACAATTAATACTATTTATTTGTTAATGACAGGGTACAATTCCCCAAAGACAATGTAAAAGACGGTATAAAAACTGTAGAATCCTACTTATAATAATAGTTAGAAATAAGAATATAAATATAAGGTTTTTTATGTATATAGTACAAGAATGTTTAAAAATGTATTAGATATAAGGCCATTTGTTTGGGTCTGAAACAACTAACATCAGAACTATAAAAATAGTTACCACTTGTAAATAGTAGAGAGTAATTAAGATGTTAGTTAGTAAAAAACCTTTTTTGTAAGCCATATTTCCATGTTTAGAAATAAGGATTGTGTTGCAAAATGTCTGACTTGAAGACAACCATTTATTTAAAAAAAAAAAAATTCTTTATTTGTTTTAACTATTGTTTGTATTGTAACCAATACTAATTGTTTTTGTGTAATTTAAAAACATGTTTAATTTATAATACTATTTGTAAAAGTCAGAGAGGGTATCACACATCATATATTGTTTGAAAATTATTTTGTAAGAAAAATTGTTAAAAAATCATAGGCCAAAAGAATGGAAACCAAACTTCATCAAAACAGAGAAATTGCTCAATTAAATGCAAATAAACAAAAGGGGTTTAGACAAAATAAACTTGAGATCATGCCATATAATTGCACATACCATTTAGAGAGATTTTAATAAATTATATTCAGAATTATGAATAAAAATGAAAATGACTAAACTCAGAAATTTAGACATGGGAGTCATATATTTCAGAATAATTTTTCAGAATACAACTAATTCAATTAATTACCAGAAAATAAGGGAATAGGAACCTTTTAATACAATATAGGATTATTAATATTAAATATAACTGATAAAATGGCTGAATTTATATAATGACAGGAAGTAAATTTTAATGTTTTGACCTTTCAGAGTATACCTAACTGAAAGTGAAATTACTATTTTTTGGACAGGAAACGCTATAAAATGGCATTATTTAATCTGAAAATAACCAGAATGAACTGAAAGATTAATTTAAATCAAATCTAGTGAATAAAATTGACAAATAACCAAAGTTTAGGCATTCATATAGTGAAAATGTAAAAGTGCACACAGGATGTGAAAAATATTTGAACAATGTTAAGGATAATATTATATGGGCTAAGAGTTTAATTGAAACTAAAGGAAACAGTTAGTTAATTATTGGTAGTTGAACGGTTAACATGACATACGTTTGATAACGTGGATAACCTAACCTATAATCGTCATACAAAGCGAGTGTATAGTGCGTTATTGTGAAATCGCGAGTGACTTGTAAAATACTTCTGAAACTATCATATTATAACAGAAACAATCAAGTAACACTCCATAACACAGAACAATATAAATCTACTCCGAAAAACACCATAAAACACTAGAAAACTGTATAATACATTAAACCAAATTAGTGACGGAATCGGAGAAAGTGTTTGAACTAATAATTATACGGATACACTAAATACAACTCAGAAACAGTACACCAATCACTACACAACATTTAACAAGAGATTTGCAGAAACAAGAACACAAATATTGCCAGAAAATACATTATTTGGAACACGGCAGGAACGAGCAACATTTTGATCGACTTGACGGCAGCCATCTTTCTTTGACAATTCCAGTGCCTCCTCTTAGTTCAACAGCTGTTGGGTGAAAACAATTATTATATTTACAAATTATTATTCAATGTCTGTGTTTATTAATAACTATTAATTTGATTGTAACGTTATACTTTTTAAATATTAGCCCGATTTCTCTGACTTTGGTAATAACTGGCTGTTTAAAGAACCCTATTTAATTTTTATATCATATACTTGTAACTTTTTTCGATATCCTGAGAATCGATACTAATCGATAAGAGTCAATATTGCTATTACTTAATAAAATATTAATACTTTTCAATACTTAATAGTTCTTTATTTCTTCAATAATACTAATTACCAATAATATAATTCTAATTGATAATCTACAAGAACTTTACCACCCGTAAGTGAAGATAACCTAAAAAATAAAAAGGTAAACAAGTATCGATTGGTTTACAGACAGTCTTATGAGTGGTGATAGCTTATTTAAAATATACTAAAACTTTAATAAAAATTTTCAGAAGAGCATTACACTGTTTAAAACTTCACAGCCCTATATTAATTAATTGATCCTAATTAATTAATTAATAAAATTAAAATAATTTTTTTTAATTATTTTTTTTTATAAACATAATTTTTTTTTAAATTTCCTTCAAAACAATAAATTTTGTTTTGAAACTTTCGGCGAAGCCGAACATATATATTCCTTCATCAACTTTACGCTACTCGACCAGTCTTGCTACCATTGGGACTGGACCAGCTGGGAAACTTAAGGAAGTGTTTCAGGCCAGTAAGACGTCGAGAGCCACACCAAATACACACCAATTAAACACATTATAACTTACAACTTATTTATTAATTTATTACAAATTGGCTAGCCCAAAGAGTGGGGCTTGATTACATCGGAGTCTAACATACTACACAATCTCTTATTATTATTACATCAAAACACATCTATTTATTTAATTTTATTACAATATTAACCCGTACTTTGCTTCCTATCAATATCTATATACCATAAGGTTTTATGTTTTTGTATGAACCACTTACTCTTACTCAAGTAAACGAAACTAGTTGCTAACACAATGTGTAGTACTGTTATATTCTGCCTTACGTCCTTCTGTACTTACGGCCCACACGAAGTGCTTACCAGCCACACATAATGACAATTACTGGCACTGTAAGCATTAAAGATTATGTAGATAAAATAAGCTAACCGGATTTCATAAGAAAAATTACCTGCAACATAATGCGTTCTACAGAATATATTTTAGCGAGTGTACTGTGGTATAGTTACCACACTGTATAGCTAATACTAGTGTAATCCAGCACTGTAAATGCGCATACGCATAGTACACTAGACTGTAACACATTTTACAGGATAGCACATATTGTAAACGTTAGAAAGAAATTTACTGAATTCCCCTAATGTACAGACAGTTATATGAATCCGTAGTACCGCCTACATGAGTAACATGTATTGTGAGATAGCCATGTGCTATATGCAGTCTTATTAGTTAACCTAATAAGCCTTTGTTCATTGCTGTCTCTGGTGTATGTGCAATTATTAGTTGCATAAGTTTATTAGTGAAATGTGTGTATTAATTAGAAACTTTTGTATTTTAGGATTAATTAGAAAACTTTTGCATTTGATAACAATAGTAGATATTTACATTATCAAATATTGCCCGCAGTTAAGCAGTAATCTAGGTGGTTCATGTTATCACCAGATGTTTCGTCTACAGAGATGACGAACATCTTCAGTGGCGGAAGGAGGCAGATCACAACACCCGCGAGCAAACACGGGAACACATATTACAACCACCCGCGAACGAATACAAACCAAGACTGCTCTGTCTGACTGATTGACTCTGAGCTGTGTGGTGAGTTGCAGAGGTGTACCACTGTGGAATCTGAGTTTCGAGCTACCTTCAGGAGAACCTACCTCATGGGCCTGCCCAAGTAGATTGATTTTGCTCTTTAGCAGGCCTTCCATCTGCTGTTTTTGCTAGCCTATACTAGTACAGTATACACCGAGGTCACCTGGACAACCAGTACAGTACTGCCCCAGCTCGGTTAGGTAAACCTACTACCTATGATGCGGTTATACACGAGAAATCCAATCATTCATTTCACACGAAGTGGTGGAATTTAATTTGTCTTATACATTAAAGTTTATCAATATCTCTCAACGACGATAATTTTTTTGATGAGTTAAACATTACATAATACATAGATTTGGCTAATGGTTACAACAACTCATTAGTTGACAGTCTTCTCAAAAACATGAACATATGAGGTTGAAACCCCTATTGGGAAACTATGCAAAACCAACGCTTGTTGCAACCAATTAAGCTAGTATTTAGCCGACTAAAAGTACACATGCCAAAGCTCAAATTTTAATGGACGGAAAAGGAGAGCTGTTGGAATACTACTGATTAGAGGTTTTTACGGATTGGTAACGTAATGCGTGCGCGTTGTGTTTTAAGCTGGTTGTGGTTTTGTAACAATCCTGGGGATATTCTACTCTAAACGACGAGAAAATGGTTCCTCTGCCTGTGTCAATTTAAGTTTATAACTTGCTGGATAGCGGCTACAAATGATTCACCATTGTTTCAGAATTGCATGGTAGTAATAGATGTACGTTATGTACATGTGTTGTTTTTTGTCTGTAGTTTTCATAAAGTTTCATAGAGTGACTGCCTGCGGGAAGACTGAGCTCAGACGGTGTTTCACACAATATTGAGACATTCTGTTGGCTAACGTTTATTCAGTACCAAACGCCTGTAGGAAGTAACAGTATAGCGCCAGTCTTCTTGCTATTGTTTATTGTTTTCATTAAAGGAGTTTTGTTCACAGAAACCGTGTTAATGTTTATAAATGTCTCTCGATAGAAAGATTTCACATCTGCTAGTTATATACAGTTGTTTTGTGAAACAAAGGTATTGTTTATTTTAATTCAACGTTCTGAATATAATTCATTGAAATATATCTCTGTAATGTTTCCCAGAGAGCCCAGAAAAATTACAGAGAAAAAATAGAAAATTAATAAATATTTGTTAATATAAAAGGAAATAATTTATAACAAATTTTAACAACTTAATATAGCAAGATTATCTAGATGCTTTTTATAAATATATGAAATTTAGGAAGAAAAACAATTGAATCGGGGAGTACTAAAATGTTCTAAGTTACGTTTTTTAAGGGTTCGAGTTATTGGCGGGAAGACATTCTCTGAAGGTAAATACAACAGTGTATGCATAAACGTTTCAAGTCTCATGTGTTTATACGACTATTGTACTGTAGGCTTGCAAAATCTCCAGAGCAGACAAAAACGTTCTTAGTCACTGACTTAGAAGGTTTTTGTTGTCCACGTTGGCAATGCCGTATAACATGTGTTTTGCAGTTGCATCATATGTTTATATTCCTTGTTTGTTTGTATTCAGAGGTTACGTTACGTGTTGTAAGGCTGTTGAATACTACTGAATTTCGTTAAATTTATTAAGTTAGTTGTAATTAGTTTAGATCTTTGTTAAATCTATTATAATGGAAGAAGAACCTGGACCAATTTGTACAAAAAAGTGAAAGATGAACGTAGTTGGAAACGAAACAAAATAAAAGAAGCTAGAGTCTTTATTATAAAAACAGACTTGTACCTGCTGTAACTACTGGACCACATTGTGGGTAAGTAAATTAATTTTGAATATTTTGAACCTTATTATTACATAACTAAAATTTACTTAATTCATGAAGAAGTATACAAACTATGAAAAAACATACACGCATGGGCCTAGTCGTCTATAACATAATGTACAATATTACTTATGCTGTAAGTTACATCAGAAAGTTAAAATTTAGCTTTCTGATTTAACTTTAACATAACCTGAAGTCATAATCTCTACAATAGTGGTTTTTGTTGTTCCAGGTGTACAGAACAGTGCACTGCCAGGCTTGAAGGAGAAGCTGATGAGATTTTCGAACGACTGCGCACCATGGACACGAAGAACGAGCGAGATATATTTCTGCAGTCCCTAATCACAGCCAAGATGTTCAGACTCACAGGCCACGGGAAAAAGGGGAAGAGGCAAGACCTCCACGTGAACAGTCATTCACATACCACGTTATGGTTGGAGATAAAAAGGAACGGGTATGTTTAAATGCTTTTAAATCACTTTATGGTATCAAAATCAGCCGAATAAGGAGACTGCGCACTCTCCTACTGGCAGGAAAAAGTCCAAAAGACCTTCGTGGTAAAAAACTTAGCACAAATGCAATTCCTGCTGCCACAAGACTCCCCATCAGAGAGCACGTAGAAAGGTTTCCTTTAAAGGAAAGCAAGTACGCAGAAAAAGTGATCAAATACCTTGATGCTAGGTTAAACATAAAGTTAATTTACAATATGTTTATTGGAAAACGTCCTGGCATAAAATGCAGCTACAAATTCTTTGTAGGTTTTTTTATGGAAAATTGTAACTACAGATTCGGTAGACCACAAATTGATTGCTGCTGTACATGCGAAGAGTTAGGCCTAAAATTAAGAAGTCCACACCTAAGTGGTGCAGCAAAACGAAATGTAGCTGCTGAGTTGATGGTACATCGGCGTGCATCGAAAAAATTTTACAATAAGCTACAAAGTTATGCAAAATATAAACATACTCAAACAGATATCTTAGCTGTTGCTTTCGATTACATGCAAAGCATACCATTGCCCATTATACCAGTTCAAGAGACCTTCTATTTACGCCAGTTGACAGTGAACGTATTTTGTATACATAATATAATAGAAAATAAAGCGCAGTTGTATATCTACCGCGAAGGAACAGCTAGAAAAAGCCCTGATGAAGTTTGTTCATTTGTTTATGAGTATTTAACGTCAGTTCCAAATCACATTAAAGAAGTTCATGTCTTCTCATATAACTGTGGAGGGCAAAACAAAAATCATACCCTCAAAAGAGTTTTTCTTGCCCTTACAGACTGAGGTAGATTTCGAAAAATTGAGCAATACTACCCTGTAAGGGGACACTCTTGTCTTCCTTGTGATAGGAATTTTGCACTTATTACAAGAAAACTACGAAAAAATGATAGGCTCTATACAATACACCAATTGACTGAACTTATAGTCACATTTAGTTCTTCTAACAAATTCACGGTGAAAGAGGAGGACAGTTCAGACATACTTAATTTCAAAAAGTGGTGGCAAGCGTACTATAAGAAAACATGCGTTTCTGAAGAGATGAGAGGGAAACGTGTGCGCAAAGAAGACAAAGTCTTCTTCGGAATAAGTTCTATTATGCATTTCACCTATGTAAATACAGTGAAGGGTTCCATTTTAGCACGGCCCAATATAGATGGATTGGTGGTACATACTTTTAAGCTGTCCCACTCGGCTGACCAAGTAATAGTTTTTCCTTCAGTAGTTGCATATGAGTCAGGAAAAATTTCCATAAAACAACAAAAACTAGATGACGTAAGAGCACTGCTGCCTTACATTCCACAAGACAATGAGGGAATCCAGGATTTCTACAAAGAACTGATGGAATGGCCTACAGGTAAAAAAAGTGATGGAGAAGAAGTGCACGACATTATTTGAAAGGACCGAGACCTGGAATTAAAAGCATTATCTTTAAATTTTTAAAACCAAATTAGTTATTTCTTATTTTGTAATGTTCTTTTTTAAATGCCACATGTCTAATGAATAATAAAACATTTTCTTTTTGCTAAAAGATTGTTTTTTATTTTATAAAACCTGAAGGCACACTAAAAAGTTCTAAGTCATGATGTAAAAAAAATAAATTATAAAAAAACGAAAACATAAAAATTAAAAAAATTCATTAGCTTTTTAATGGTTTCCTAATGATACTGTAAATGTTTAGCATTTTTGTGATGTGTTCTGTCAAATTTACATAGTTTTTTTTAGTTTCCCGAAAAACTGGTTTACATGACTTCGAATGTTTTAGTATTCCCCGATTCAATTTTGCTTAATATCCAAACAACAGTTTGTGTCAATTTTAAATTAAGCAAAATAATAATTACTTGCTGTATAAAAGTTCAGTTACAGTTTTTATTTGCACTTTTTAACTATTTCAAAAATGTTTACCACCATTCTACACTAATAAATGGCGGAATGGCAGCACCCTGAGCTTGTCCTCTTCCTCGAATAGCAGGTATCTTGAATACTTTTGGAAGTGGTGATAATTTAGTTACAGCCTTCGTAAATTTTTTACATTTGCTGGTGTCATCGTCGCTAGTGTCATCTCCTGAATACGAGTCTTCCATATTGTTGCACCTTCAGTCTTTGCTAGATGTAGGTTCATGTGTTACGTTTCCTCTACGGTTAAGGCATCAGACGGAGCAAAATCATGATCAGAAAATATGGTTCTATTTACAGGCCAAACCCCAGATGTGCGGAAGGCACTCTCCGCTGTCCCAACCGATGCTGCTCGTCCATACGCTTCATTTAATAGCCCAGATATCTGAAATTGTGATATCGTTTTTCCTACATTCTGGCGCAACCACTTGTCTTGTGCTTGGTCGAAGTACGTGTGCAGGGGACCAGAAAACGCTACATCAAGTGGCTGCAACCGGTGAGTTGTATGCCCAGGCAACTGAAGCATAATGATGCCGTTATCACGAGCGTAGTCAACGGCCTCTAGGTTTCTGCTGTGTGTTGTGTGATCATGAAGCAGTATGAGTATAGGCAATTCTTTACTGCAGTTTAGATGGTTCTTAAAGTGGCTTAAGCCAAGCCACAAACAACTCTGAATTTATGTACCACAGGTACATAAAACATAACACTTAAAAACAAATAAAACACAACACTTAAGAACATAACACAGGTGTCGACGACGCTCACCTCAGTGGAAATTTTTTATATATGTAAGTTTACTAAATGTTTCCGATTGAAGATGGAACACAACTGTTCCGAAATGCATCTCGGATGAAAAACTAAGAAAATCACCGACTGGAATACCTAGAGGTGTATTTGTAAGTACTAAAATTCCTTCATATATTATTAAAGGTATTTTTTTACTGTTTCATAAAAATTTTTGTTGTCGTTTTTGCACCGTTGTAAAGCCGGATTCATCTACAGTGAAAATAGTATTTGCTGTAATACAATTGTCATCAACAGTTCTTTTGAGTATGTTAAAAAATTTGTTAACACTCTCTCTCTTAAACCCCTTACCTCGAGCCATTGATGTTCCTTCTGGCTGTCGAAGGGAAAGCTGTGGATTCCGTCTCATGAACGAATAAAACCACTTTTTGCCGGCCATTCTTTCTTCTTTGTTAAAGGAGTGGGATAAGCCGTATTTCTCTGCGACATCGAAAGCTAGTCTACGAACGTCTTTGATGGTGAAGCCGATAAACCTTTCCTCAAACAAGAGAATGTGGTCAGCGATTACTTTCTCCATTTCTGCAATGAAGATTGCTTGCCTACCAAAGCACTTTACTGAATTCGAAAACGTATTTTTACTATCAGCGTGTCTCTTTATTGTAGCCTTTGGCACTCCATATACGCGCGAGCGCTCATTGAGACCATAGTCACCATTCATGTACGCAGCCACGGCCATCTTCAAATTATCTTCGTTCCATTTTCCATACGTGCCCGTTTTCGACATCTTGCTAACCTGAACACACAGAGTCCTCCGATAGCCTATATTACATACTGTAAACATTAAAATGGAAAGTAATAACATTTATAACAGTCTCTTAAAATGAACCGGTCGAATTTAGGAAACAGGCGGTGATCCAACTTAGGCAACTGGTCCCCGAAAATATAAACATGTCGCTATCCGAATACACGAAAATAAACACTAGATTTAAAACATGTATTTAATAGCTAACGATAGACACTTGTAAAACATGGTACAGAAAATTTGATTACTTACTCTTACTGAGCAGAACAGCATAAGATCCTTTAGCACAAAAATTACAACACAAACTATAAAAACACAATAACTGATAACCTCCTTCGCACAACAGCTCCAGACGACTGGCCGCTGAGTTCCGTGCATACGGTACCGCCAACAACCAGTTGTGCCAACTCAACCGTTTAAAAAACTCGTATATAGGTAAAAACAAAAGCGGTCCAACTTAGGCAACGGTCCAACTTCGGCAATCTTCCCCATAAAAATGATAAAACTTCTTCTGCATATGCTACGACGGTCTAACTGATTGTCGTATGGTAAAGTGGAAAACAAAAGAAAGACACCAATTAAGTCAATAATTACCAGTTTCAGTTAATCACAATTAACAGTTTGAAATTAACAAGTTATCCAACAAGATTATACTCGTACAATAATCCAAGTTAAATTTGTTCACCTGCAATGTACTTTATGTCAAGTAATAGAGTCCCGGGAAATAATCGCTTTTCACTAACAACCAGTTGAACGCACCGTGTAATTGCCCGACGTAAAAACTGAACTGACCGTCGCTGGATATTTATATTTATACCCCGCTAAAATGCCAGAATAATCTGACACATTTTGGATGACGTGTAGCGCTCTCGAATCCACAAGAAACAGTGTCGTGCTTGGCCTTGAACACAGTGCGCGGACCGGGCGGTCTGGAACAGCCTCGATTGTTGACGCGTTATGAGTGTCACGTGACTGTCTTTCTTCTCAAATTAGCAATATTTGCGCACACAAAAATTACAGCTGGGCTCAGCTGGGATAGCTGAGAATCACGTAGAACGACACACTCCATTGTTCGAGAAATTTCTGTTGCATAACAATACTTTATCTATTCCAATACAAAAGACATCGATATTCTTCACAACGTAAAACTCAAATGTAACAGGAAACTAACAGAGCTAATCACAAATCAAAATTAAATTGGACAATTTAATCGCTTCGTTTTAGGATGGTAACAAACGAAATAGTAGTAACAGGGGAAGACATCAAGGAATACAAAATGGGTTACATGCCACACTGGCCTTGCGGTCCTTTAAATTGAGAGTGAAGATAATCTATAAAGATTTCTGCAAAACTGAACAGAATATTCAAATTATAACATGGAGATGCCTACAGGGTAATTTAAATTTATGACTATTGTTACAATACTTGTGAGACGTGTGTTAGTAGTAGATGATGAAATTGGGGAGAAGACAAATGACACGAAATATCTACGTTTTTATAGAAAATAAACGATACGAGAGAATAATGAAGGTAAATATTTGAGAAACTTGCAAACAACGGGTAAAGAAACATTGATGACGACCGACACTCAGATGGAGATATCGAGTCCCGCGGTAACGTTGGCTGTAAACAGCAGATTTTTCGTTAAAACGATAGATGAAGAAGAGATGATGGAGAATTTTGTTTGTTAATATGTCTATCTTTTAACTCTACAACAAAATTGAAACACTACGTTATTGAATTTCGTCTTCTTTTCTCATTTAACGTTAAGCCTACAGTATATTTAAATAGATGTAAGAGATCTTTTAAAGTAATCAAATCTTTAACGTTATTTTTTTAGAAATTTTTAAAAGTTGTTTCATAAAACAAATTCGTATAATATACGTACTTAGACATTGATCAAAGGATACGTTTTGTAAGACCGTCTATGTAGTGACAATATTAATGCGTATAAACAACTCAAACGTCCGTGCCTGCAGTAGTGAAGGAAAGATATACGATAGGCCTACTATTCACGAGGGCGTTGAGCGACTAACAATACCTATTTATCACCCTTCAGCGTAGGTGTCAGGTGATGATGTTAAACACATTTATCTCTTGTAAGGGATGGGTCAGCAAATTCTCATGGGGTTTGTATACGGACACAGACCTAATAGACGTTCAGTTTGTCAGAAGAATAATATACAGTGAGGTCCTTAACATTTTTCAGATCATAATTGTTCATTTCCTATGATTTTTCACTCATCTGAATTTCTGTGTGCATAGGCGCTTTCGTTATTTATTATTGTGTCATTTTGCATACACTTTCAATTTCATAATATGTTTTTACGTGCTTGCTAGTTTACGTTTTATAATGTCTTATAATAGAAATGATTTTTTTTTAAATACATTTCATAATGGAGTAGTGAAAACAAACTCATATTTTATAAAAAATTAAAAATTATACTACATTAATGAGATCTGCACATATCAAGTATACAAGTTAAAAGTTTACGTTCATAACTTCGGTAATTAGTGATTTTTCTGACTTCATCAGTCCTAGTCAATTCGCACTTCATTGTCTACTATCGTTGCAGTAGCCCACCTAGTCATTGCATACGTTTACCTTCCATCCAATGCTTGTAAGGCACAATGGTTTTTCTTACTTCAGGAATAAACTTATTTGTAATACTTTGTTTCCGAAATAAAAAAAATGTTGTTACGTTTGTTGTTTATCATATAACAATATTATAAATGAATGGTAAAAGACTTATAATATGCAACGTTACAAGTATTTTAAAATGAATACGCTTCTGTCCATGTACCCAACGCAACTGTATAATGTTAAACACCGGCTAGCTCTTAGGATTTTTGTGTGTTCGTTGCGTTAAGTATGTGTGGTTGTACAATAAAGTTATTTTCAAATGGAGAAGTAAGACGCTGATGACAAGAAATAATTAATTAAAGCATAGTAAAAAAAAACAATCAACAGTTTATTAAATATTGCGAAGAAAGTTAATTGATTATTAAAATTTGAAACTAGAAACTTCAAAATATTTTCTTTTATACGGTTACACTCTAAAAACATAAGATATCTTTGGTATTCAACACACATTAATAATATATATTCTTAAATACCTAAACATATATGATGAACACATTATAAAATTCTTTTATATTGTTTGGACGCCTGACTCTGAATTATTATTAAAATTAGAAATCATAGCAAGTCATTTATAAAAATAATCTTAACTTTACTAAATAACAATCCAAAAAACGATGGAAACAGAGTAACAAAGTAGGCGGTAGCACACTAACCAACTGACAAAGGAAACAGGATATAACAACACAAACCCAGAAATTAAAAATAATTAGTGATAAAAATGACAACAGTGTTTTTTGAAACTGTTGATTTCGTCTGTTCTAAAAGTTATGAAAAATGCAGTGGGGGAGGAATACCCTCGTCTGAAAACCTGAAACCCATCTTCTCCGCATACGTTTCTAGAAAATGACGGCTATTGCACTGTTAATGTAGAGTAGCGATGCATGGGTAGAATCAAGACAAGACGTGAAGGGAACATAACACAAGCCTGCGATGGTTCTGTTTTGTAATTTTTGATGATTGATTCCTATGTATGTTTGTGCGCTGAATCCAAAAATAACCTTAGTTTTTTTCCATCACGTCAGAATTTTTTGCAAATCGCAATTTGCCAAATGTAGTATATGTCGAAAAGTATCACAAATATGAGACTTAATGACAGAGTGAAATAGGTTTGTTTCGTATAAAACGTATTATTTTGCGGCTTATAATAGACACCATATAATAGAATATAGAAATACAGAAAATAAAAAACTCACGATTTTAGTCGTTGTGTCGACGTCTTTTTGGACCAGCCATGCTCTGTTTCAGGCTTTTCCGTGCATGTGATCTTCTGGGACCATCTCGGTGCAACATCCAGCAATAGTCCGCCATCATTGTAGAATTCCATCTTCCTTGGTAACGCTTTTCCATTTCTTTGATGTCCTGATGAAATCTCTCACCCATCTCTTCACTAACAGCACCCAGATTCTCAGGAAAGTAGTCCAAATGTGAATGTAGGAAATGAACCTTTAAACTCATGGAACAGCCTAAATTTTGGTAATTCTGCATCATAGTCTCAACGATAGACTTGAAATTCGGATCCTTCTTGTTGCCCAGAAACTTGGTTACTACGTCTTTAAAGGCGACCCAGGCTTCTTTTTCAGCAACTTCCATTTCTTTTTCAAAATTTCCATCTTTGCAAAATTTTCTAATGTCCGGACCCGTAAAGACACCCTCTTTTAGTTTTGCGGTTGACAGGGCTGGAAATTTGTTACAAATGTACTGGAAACATTTACCATCTTTTGGTAAGGCTTTCACAAATTGCTTCATCAAGCCTAATTTAATATGTAGAGTGGAAGGAGAACTTTCGTCGACTCGATGAGAGGTTTTTGGAGCACATTTTGCACTCCAGGTTCCAATAAAGCTCGTTGTGGCCAATCTTTCTGTTTCCAATGATTTTCCCTGTCTCTGCTATCCCACTCACATAAAAAACAAGGAAACTTTGTGTACCCACCTTGCTGTCCAAGGATCATCGATATTACTTTGAGATCACCACACATGATCCACTTATGATCGTCATACTTAATTTTCTGGAGAACAAATTTTAAATTGTCGTACCGTTCTTTTAAGTGTACAGAATGCCCTATGGGTATTGACGCATACCTGTTTCCGTTGTGAAGCAGGACAACTTTAAGGCTTCGTTTCGACGAATCGATGAATAGTCTCCAATCAGTGCTTTCGTACGGAATGTTGAATGTCTTAAACAGTCCAAACACATCATTGAAGAATACTAAGTCTCCTTCTTCCGAAAAGTATGGAATAAAATCTTTTTCTCTGTACCTGAACCAGGAAAACGAAGCGCCAGCTGCGAGCAAATTCTTATCTGTAAGCCGTGAACCAAGCAATTCTGAAGCCTCTTTGGTCAGATGTAAGTCGCGAATCAAATCGTTCAGTTCAGTTTGTGTAAATGGTTGTGGAGCAGAATTGCCAGGTTCGTACTCCTCTTCGTTGTCTTCGGTTTCTTCACTTGATTCAATTTCTGAACCATCAACTTCAGGTAATTGTTCTGGTTGCATAGGCACTGGTACGTCTGGACCATGAGGGACAGGACGTAAAGCCGATGGCAGATTTGGATAGACGATGTTCTTTTATTCTTTACATTGACTAAAATCGTGAGTTTTTTATTTTCTATATTTCTGTATTCTATTATATTATGTCTATTATAAGCCGCAAAATAATACGTTTTATACGAAACAAACCTATTTCACTCTGTCATTAAGTCTCATATTTGTGATATTTTTCGACATATACTACATTTGGCAAATTGCAATTTGCAAAAATTTCTGACGTGATGGAAAGAAACTAAGGTCATTTTTGGATTCAGCGCACAAACATACATAGGAATTCATCATCAAAACTTGAAAAACATGATGCAATCGAAAAAATGCAGGCCTGTGTATAATTATTGATATGAGATTCTTAAAGTAGTTTTAGAAATTGGAATACTTAAACTGTAAATGAATATTGATGTAAGGAATGACCTACAAATAATGTCTTTGAGTAAAAGGAATTACAATAATTAGTTTAGTTGTCTGGGAAAATACAGTGTAACTGTAAAATATAGACCTGTAGTAAGGAAAAAATGTACATAGTCCGAGTTAATGGTGGGTACCGAAAAAGTTGTGATGGATTTAATCCTTGAAAATTGACATGACGTTACCACGTATTCACTCAGCATGGACAAAAATTATCTTGACAATACTGTCGTGTTTCAAGACTAGATAAGCATCATGAGGCAAAGCATTGGACAACGACTGACAAGGTCAGATAGGAAGTAGCAGCATCTCAGAGAAACGATTGAAAATATATTTGTTAAATTAGAGGGACAAAGTCAAAACGGAAGTAAATTAGTAGTAGAAATAGCAGCAGCTGCAGTAGTAGTAGTAGTAGTAGTAGTAGTAGTAGTAGAAGTAGTAGTAGTAGTAGTAGTAGTAGTAGTAGTAGTAGTAGTAGTAGTAGTAGTAGTAGAAATAGCAGCAGCAGTAGTAGTAGTAGTAGTAGTAGTTGTTGTAGTAGTAGTAGTAGTAGTAGTATACAAACGAAGAAGGAGAATCACATCAACATGGTACGGCATATGGTATAACAGAAATATCGACAGAAGATGAAAACAGGAACCAATATGTATGGTGTAAATGGGAAAACAGAAATAAAAAAGAGAAGAAAGAGACGACCGCATAAACAAAATTATTATATTTGCTAAAAATATAATTTTAAATAAATTTTTTTGTGACGTGTATAAGTTATAATTTTAAGACAGTACACATTATCAGTGGGTATAGCATACAGATGCTTATCAACAATATTTTTTACTCATTCAGAACACACACGTTTTTTGAGTATTCAACGCTTTCGATTTAATATACCAGTTATGCAAACCTACATTTTGTACATCAGTTTTGTAAATTTAACTTTGATGTGTTTTCATTTTTATATGTTTGCTTTTATTGCACAAGATAATTTATTAAGTTGCAGCAGAATTACACTAACCAGTTCTCGGTACCGTGTTTTACAGCAATAGAGAACCGAGAATCGAAAATTAAATGTACATGTATGTAATGTCGAACATTCAGGGCCGGCATAATACGTTTATCTGCATACACTGTTTGACACGCTTTGTTCACTGTTTAACGCTGTACGGATCGCTTTGAACTAAAATGTTCACATACAATTATGTAAAAGCTATCTAAATTGGTTTAATAAAAAAAATGCTAAATTGATTACGATAACATAATGCAGTTATGCATTTATTTGTCCTAAGTTTCTTATAATCCCATCGTGCCGTCTTTAATTACTAGATTAATCCCTGGAAATTCACTTTAAAGAATGAATATTTCTATGAATATTATGCATTTTGTAAGGTCAACTGCTTCATTTATATTTGTAAAGCCAAAAAACAGGTAAAATAATAAATCTTTTGATATATTATAATATTTGACATTTTGTTTATTTCTGTTTATTAGAAAAAAGAATTATAGTACAATAACGGTAGTATGAGAAAACAGAATACTAAGCAATACATACTAAAATACTTAAAAACTAAAAATTTAAACAATGTAAAAGAGGGAAACCAATTATAAGTTATGACAAACAAACTATAATAGGTATGTTTTGAGTACATAAAAAACGTTTGCCTCATGAGTGTGTAAACTCCACTCTTCTAAGGCTCCTACTATCGGGTCTTAATCTCTAAGCTCCTCAGAGAGTTAGGAGTGAGAGAGAGAGAGAGAGTGTGGTAATAGAGGCTCCACTCTTCTGAGGCTCCTACTATCGGGCCTTAATCTCTAAGCTCCTCAGAGAGTGAGGAGTGAGAGAGAGAGAGAGAGAGAGAGAGAGAGAGAGAGAGAGAGAGAGAGAGAGAGAGAGAGAGAGAGAGAGTGAGAGAGAGAGAGGGAGGTGATAGAGGAAGTTAGATAAAAGATAACAAATGGAAGGTTTTTATTGATTTTTGTATTGGGTTTTTATTGACACAATCGGGTTACGTAATACTAGATTTATTTCCAGGAATTTTTGTATAGAACGATCTTGTTATGTTTTCCTCAATCTACAAAAAAGTAGATTTAATGTTACTTAATGTTCCTGAATTGCCAGCTGTAGTATATTCGCTAGTTTCCATATCGCCAAATTGTAGACGAAAGTATCTGTACTGGACACACCTAGTCCAAACATTATACAAACAAATGTTTTAAATTTACAGACAGGATGGTCAATCATATATTGTAAGCATTAAAAGAAAAAGGACACCATTTTTACCAGAGAATTCAGCCAGTTATTTGTTCGTTTACACAAGTCAATAAAGAGTACTTTGTAATGTAGCCCAATAATGATGCAAGTTTAACAGCTAGAGCGAGCAACACAGCAGAGCTATAGAGCCAATTACTCTTAACTTCGTAATCATCTGGTTATTATTAGCAAGCGACAGTTCGTATAAAAAAAAATCTGTATACAAATATATTAAATACAGATTTTTATTTACAACTTACCATTTTTTTTTCGTATCGGCCATCTAAGGACCACATGCAAATTTCAATTCTTTACTATTTGTTCTTTCCTTTCTTTCCAATATTCTTTCATCTTCTCACTGTCTCATCTTCTTGTCTTCAGTCCACTTTGAACCTGCGTTTTTCTCTCTCCTACCCTGGACTCCCTCCATTTTAACACTTTTTCCCGAAAAACTTCCCTTTCAATTGCTTCTGCATGTATATTATTTTTTTTCTAAATCCTTTTGGATTTCTTTAATCCAACTTGATGTTGACTTCTTCACCCACAGATATTTGAATATTTGCTTTGTCAACCTATTTTCGTCCATTCTACATAAATGTCCAAAAAATAATAGTCTTCTTTTTCTCATTGTTTCTGTTACATTTTCTATACTTTGATATATTTCAACACTACTTAATTTCCAAACTTCTGAAGTTTTTCGTGGGCCTAATGTTTTCATAATAATTCGTCTTCCCAAAATTTCTAGTTTGTCTAAATTATAACTCAATGCTAGACATTTACTTGCATATAGGCATTCTGGCTTCACTACTGTACTGTAATTCCTTATTTTCGCATTTTTAGATATGCACTTTTTATTGTAAATGTCTTTAGTTATACCATATGCCCTTTCCAACTTATGAATTTTTCTTCTACAGCAGATTTTACTCATAACTTACCATTTTATTTATAAGGATTTTCTCTTTGAATCTATATATTAACTAGGTCTATGTAACACACCCCCTCTTGGTATCGCGGCAAACAAGAAAGAAACGAGCAAACGGACGTCTCCGCAGCCGAGCTGCAGGGCGATGTGTTTAGAATTGTTACAGAAATAGCTGTAAATATTTTGAGCAGGATTATCTTGTGTTCTGTGAATTTAAGAGTAAAATGGAACGTCTTACTACTTGTTGTATAATGTAAAGTTCGGTAGCTAGTTTGTCACCAGTTAGAAGTCTACCGTACTCCAGCCGATCTCTAACCTATCGTGGAGTCTTCTTGAGTCATCAGTCTATCAACTAGTTTGTACCTTCCTCGCATATACCCGTGGTACGTGTGTTACAAAGTCGTTGAAAATGTATCTTTCAAAGTATCTTCATATTTTGATTCTCAAATATTCTTTAAGTTCTTTTAATTTGTTACATTAACTCCAAGAATAGTGTACCATGTTGTTGCAAAATCCTAAATAATTTCAGTGACTAAGTCTACCTCGATCTATCAATAATATTATTTTCTGTTAGCTTTATTCTTCGTGATTGCACTTCCACACAAATCCTATAAGATTTTTCCACGGATAACCTCTGAATACCAGTTTCATCTTTTCTTCCATGCGTGTCAGACACACTACCAGTGATACACCAGCATTGAGTTTTATTTCTTCTTTTTAATCTGTTTACTTCTCCTCTCAAATCTTCTTTTAAAGTAGTTATTAATTAGTACAGTCTTTTGTTATATTGGTACTCTCTTCTACTGCTGTTTCCAACGTATTATTTCTGGCTTCAAGTTCTTGTGGTCAGTGACATTTTCTCTACTCGCATTTTCATGTACTTATTTAACCTTTATTTCCTGTCAAGGCTTTCATTCTCTCAATTCTTCATTTCATCTTTCAGGTAATTGTATAAAACTGTTTATAAATTAATTGTTCCCCTACGCTCATTTATACTCTCCAAATTTACTTTCAATCTTAATAGCTTGTTTAAATTCTCTTATCTGAACTTCTAATAAAATTGTTACTAGTATTTCTTTTTTTTTATTATTATTTTACAAACTTTTTCTTCCGTGTAGTTGTAAGTAAATGCCTGATCCGGTCTCAAAGGAAATACGTAAACCTCTCCAACGCTTTCTAGGTCTCCGTATAATTCTTTTTACAGTAGGCTTGTATTGCCTAACTTCAGCCTTCCATTTAGCATTCTACTGAGATGAAAAATCATTTAAGTATTTTCAATAATTCAGCTATGAAGTCTTCACTATTAGACACTAAGTGTTCGTGCAGACATTTAAACATAACCCAAGATCAAGTTCTTTCTGTTAACACATTATTGCTTCAGAATAGTCGTTATTTATTAGAGTAAATTTGTCGTTTTATGTATACTATTCTTGGTACACCATAACGCTTATGCTTATTTTTTAATTTATTATTATTATTCTATTTCTTATACTTGAGGGCTTAGCAACTAAGGTCATTAGCCAAACGACGTCGACCAAGAGTGTTAGTTCAGATCTTTGTTTTTCTTCACCTACGTTGATTGAAATGGTAAGTCGTACACAAAGACGCAAAACAGTCCTGTCAGACAGGGCTCACATACAGTAAACATCGTGCTTGTAGGAAGAACAGAGTTCTGTCTTCCGTTAACTGTTCATTTCCCATGTCCTCTTTCAGATTACCTTTTACTTCCAAAATTACATTTTACTTGATTTAGGTTGTCTGTCTAGTTTGACAAGAGCACTACAGCCTTCAGTTATGTATCCCACCATAAGCTCTCTACAAAAAATGCAGACGGGCGTTGTTGCTCTCGTAGGAGGGAAGAAGACATTAAGTTCTTGTTATTAATTCGCAGTCTGGTGATGCAAACTTGTTCACAACGACTGCGATCAACTGAGATTTTTGCTACACGGCAGAAAGTTTGCTATACAGTGTATTCCACATGTGCTGCCACACACTAATATTAGCGGTTGTGGAAGATACCGTTGCGCCGTCAGGTAGTATGGCGATTGCATCAACTTGTGAGGCTGTCTGCAGTGTCTCTCGCAGCAGCGTCAGCTTCTTCATTACCTACACTAAAATAAAATATGGCCAACACTAATATAAAAATAGGTATACACTAATATACCTACATGGCCAAAAATAAAAAATGAAAAAGTGGTCTAATGCTTGACATAATGCCATTATCTGTTGCAATAACGGAGTCGCTGTGCCCAGGTAGTGCAAAGCAGTTATACAACTCAGTGAATGTGGACAGATAAATTTTCTTTTACCTTGGTGTCTGCAGAAGCAAACAACTTGCCACACCGCCTTCAGTTCGGGAGTGTTTACACTCACCACCTTGAGCAGTGTCCTTAAAGGGGAGGGGCCCTTGACGACAAGCGCATTACCCACATCTCTTTCCATGTATAATAGTATGTTCTTCAACTTATTCCTTCAAGACTGATAAAAAATGAGTTTCAGTTTATTTGGGTAACATAATTGTTTGCACACGGCAATTTGGTTTGCAAAGCATCCTGGGAGGCACCTTACATGGAACGTGCACTTCGACCATCGGCAAATTGATGTTGAAACACTGGGGTATTTCAAGCGCTATATATATACGTATGTGCGTATATAATTTTATACACTATACACACACACACGCAGACACAAACAAACACATGGATGTCGGCTTCTCGAGTAAATATATACAACTTTGGTTATAAATTCTCGCAACTATGATGTTCAAAATCCACACGCGTGGTCTATGCGGCTCGGTAGTGCTAAAATTTAGACACATCACAGCAACAGTAATTGACCTCTGAGGTAATGACGTGATTCATCCTTCACCATTTGAGCATTGTGCTGGGCTAGTACGGAATGCCTCTTTGGTATACTACCCCAACACTGTGTTAAGAATCTACTTTTCTCAAAGCAAAGGTTTGATAATAACTTTTGCTTCAGCCGAGTAAAGCAGCGCAATATTGGCAACATACAAGTAGTTCTCATGTAATGTTTCGAAACCCTCAAAAATACAGTTGATGGCTGTATCCAGTTGAAAGCGTGCCTCTGCTGCAGATACTCTGTTTTCCAGCTAATTATACTTGTAGCTGTTACAGCATCCGTGAAGCCCGTCTAATCAGCACTATCCATGTGCCATCTCTTCGGTATGTACAGCCTACGCTCTTTGGCTTTCACTTTGTTATGAACACTGGGAAGTGGTTACTCTCGTGCATATACGGTGAGTCTTCTTTTGTCATAAGACACAACACACATCTCCAGGGTCAAGCGTAGCAACACCATTGTCCTGTCCCTTGACTGTTGTCCGTTTTTTTTTATAAATGACTTTTATTATGCTTCTGTAACCACTCTTCTGATCGTTGCGACCACTATTATTGTAGCATGGAAGTTTGGTTTTGTCTAGCCGCGACGTCATACCAGATAGCGATATTATGTACGCTAATAACCATAACGATCAATGTAAGTCTGTGTACTCTGACCAGTTGTTTATATGGCGGTTACCCTAGCAGACAGATTGAAGAGATGCTGTTGAAAGGTTCAGCGAAGGTCTCGTTTCTACTAATACTATTGTTTTTCATACACCCTGAAGGATATTAGAATGTTAATATTGCAAATGCTTTCTTATTTTTTGCAAGATTATTGATATATAAACAATAGACGTTTTAGATGATGTGTGACGTCATACACAGAAAAAAAGTTACCTAATGTACCGTATGAGTATAGTTCCTTTAAACAAGGAAAGTAGAAAGACCAAGGAGCAAGGCGGAAAAATGGCACATACAGTATGCTTATTCTGTGAAGTGAATAGGAAGAAAAGGAAGAAGACAGTAGGATTAATGAAAAGGGGGGAGGTTTGAGCTAGGATATAGAAACGCCTCAGTAAATGGATAAACAAGGGAATATAGAAAATAAACAAAATTTTTAACAAAAATATAGTCAATGTAGCCGAAATAAATTATTAGGCTATTTAATATACTAGCCTAATTACTGAAAACACCTAGTTTCTTTAGTTTACCTTGGTATTTAATCAAGTTAGTAGTTAGGTTTAGTTACTAACTTGAGTAATTCAGTGCCAGATTACACATCCTGCTAAAAGATCATTAACTTGAAGTGCGAGTATAAACTGTGCAAATTGATTGTATTTTAATGCTTTTTATATGCAGTATTAGAAATTCATATGTTATTGATAAGTTCAGCGTATTGAACGCATCAGGATCATAATAATTTTTAATGGTTATTATGTGTCTTGTTAACAAAAATTGTAATAAATATTATTTAGAATTACTTGGCTGTGAGAATTCATAGCGATACAGTGGTGAAGTCTTTGCATTTTGTCAGAAACGGTGAGTTGCGCTGGAAGAGAACGAACTTGTAGAAGCAGTGATTGGAAAATTAAAAGCAAAAATTTGGGCATCTACCAAAGCCAGCTTGAGTCAGTTGTCTGCAGAAAGCATAAACGCTCCTCTGCAGAACTAGAGGAATCAAAGACAGCTTAAGTCATTGAATTTAAGGAAAAATAAAATCTTCGAAATAAGGCTTTCACAGTAAATTAATGTGATGACTGAAGAAAAGCAACGCTGTTTACTGATTGAGTGCAGTCATATATCTCGTGTAGAGTAACGGTAAAATCGAATTTTTTCATTATATAACATCTTAACTTGTGTTATAACATAGGGAACCCGCATTAATTGGTTCTGCCAATTAAACAGGCTGCCTTCGTTGTGACGAGCTGAAAATTAATCACAACACCAAAACAATTAATATAAAAGGAAACTGGGAAGGGGAGACTGTTGATTTATGCACTCAGTTTAGTCTGTACTAAAGATGACATCTGTTTATTACATAATGAGATTAATAGCTCTACTCAAAGTTCTCAACATATAAGGTTCAACAGCTTACAGTTTACAAGATGATTATATATTTTATTCTTTCACAAAGGGCCCTCAAAATAAAGATGTACATCAATTTAATTTATTCCACGGATTGAATATAGGATGTTAATAATGGTCACCTCCCCATATACAATCTTGAAAATTGTGCCATTTGAAGAATGGACTTTATTAACCTTTTTTAAAACAATAATGCTTTCAGTTTAAACTTTTACTCTTTTACTACAAACAGTTTTATTAGATTACAGACTACATCTTACATATAATGTCTGTTTTTAAAAGTCTTAAAGTGGTTAGTTAAATTGTCTTTTGTTGGTTATAATTTTAGTATCTCATAACCATGGAAGACAAGCCTCCATATCACCTGTGGTTTTCTGTAGTTGATGCAGATTTCGCTCTTCGGTCCTCGGTGTGTTTCCTGAAGGTCTGTCGTTACCTTAGTATCCGGTGACGGTGAAGTTCCTGACGTATGTTAAATCATTCTGGGTGTGGTACTCTCTTCTTAGATGACTGTAGTAATTCTTGTTGTTACAATAAATAAAGCGAAAGTTTGTTTCACTGGTATTCACTTCACATGATTATTTATTAGTTGAATTTCACCTCATGGTTCTAGTACTGCATTAATTACATACTTTCTTATTTAAGATTTGATAGAGATGTCATCGGCGCACAATTTAGTTATTAAGATATTCTTTAGCGAACTTTCACATATTTATCTCTGCGTCGCGAAACAACGCTGTGCGCAGCTTACGGCGTGAGCGCTCCATTGCAAGTGGGTTAATAGTTAAGGGGTGAGAGTAGTAATCTCGCGTCATTTACTATTCAGCATAAAAGTAGTTCCATGTTCCTTCTTTATTTAAAGGATTAAAGTTTGACTATTTAATTAAGCAGAGATATTCTTACTTACAGACGTTATTAAAGTACATTACAGTGGTCTTGTTTAATTATTTAAATAATGTCAAATATACAAGTATATTTAGTTTGTTTAGGGGTTAGCGCATGTCTATGCAGGATTAATTAACAAGGTTTACCCTTTCTGTACACTCGTATTCCTTTTTATTTTATTATTACAACTTTTTATTAAATATTATTATTATTTAATGATAGCAATAAGATTTAGTTTAAATGTGCGATTTTATTAAAAATTTAAAATTTATCAGCCATCACATTACCTATTTATTAATTACCATATTTTTATTAATGAAATCGTCACAATTACGTCTACTGAAGTAAATCTTTTGAGTTCGCAGTCAGCCCTGTGACTTCACTCTATAAGTCAATTAAATAATGTCCACATTACCTATCACTAGTAAAGTCAGTAATAAAAACATTAGTAAGAAATTGCTGCTGGTTTTAAGCTAATTATACCAGAAAAATGGCATCGTGTTTGGCTGTAACTACTCATAAAGTGTTTTAATTTTTCTGTTTATTCTATGTCTGTTATTTTGTTAGTTGTTATTAATGTCTCAAAGAACAGTTTTGACAAGACGTAACTGTATAAGCAAATTAATTGCACAACTGCTTTTTATGACAACACTGGTTTACTTATATTGCCAACAATAAGTATTCAATTTGCACGTATATGATGTGGTATAGTACTTAATCTAAAATATGAAATACTGCACTCTCATTATAAACAACCGTAGATACGTAATGATTGGCTTGTTTGCCCACGGTGGTTGACACATATCCCTGTGTACGGGACAATGCTATACTCAGTAGGATAAGGTTCATGGTAAGAACTTGGCCAGTCGTGCTAAAGTAGTAGTTACAAGCGGCTGAAGTAAGTCTTAGACGCTGGCTGAATTAAATCTATTGAGTTTTACATTTTTTCTCTAACACACTTTTTTACATTTGTATGTTTTATTAGTTTTTATTACGTTTTACTTTATTCATTTTGATTATTTTTATTTAACTCAACTTCTCTTGGTCTTTTAATTTTTTTATCTTCCTTTGGTTTGATGATTCTAAGGACGCTACTTCGTTCCTTGATATTTTCTTCCACTTTCCTGTTTGTACTATTAAAAATAAATCTTCAGCACAGGTATTCGCTCGGATCATGGTTGAAAATTCTTGGTCTACGATTTTTCGGAGCCTCAAGATATATTTTTACCGTATAGGTCTACTTGGTCCATTTCTGTCATCTTCCTAACGTGAAATTTATAATTTCTTTCTTTTCCTTCAATGCCCCCTGTTTCTGCATCCTCTGCCTCTAAGATCATTAGAATCTCAACCAGTGTTTTACCAAACTCCTGCATCGTCTCCACAAAAGTTTCTTTGCTCTCATTTTTGCAGCAGTCGTCATTTTTTGCTTTCTACATACGAATATGTAAATAAATGCATATTTTAATAAATAATAAATCTAATAAAAGTAATAAATTGTAATTACATATAATGCTGCTCGAGCCCTTCGTTGGGAAGCCATAGATAACTATGGATATTTAATATATATTAATGCAAATTTGATAATGATGGAATCTCATGCAAATAAGATTTTAATTTGTTTTATTGCGAATAGATTGATTAATTAGTCCCATTCTATGGGCGTCATATGTAGATATGCCTGTTAATGCCTATATCACATTGAGTTAAATGTGTACGTATACTAAGTGTGATGAGTACCATTAATTAACAGTCAGATAACTTTGACTTTACTATGAGTGTTACTACGTTATCACTAATTTATTCCACTCGTTGGATGTCATTTGTATATACGTGTAATTACGTAAGATAATTGGCATTAACTAAGGTGATTATAAATGATTCGACTTGTACACCAAATTCTGCATTACGAACAATAATTTATTCAGACCTTCTGCAATGGTCATCAATTTCTGAAATTAAATATAACATTATTTCGCAATAATATATGATACATTACATTTATTAATTCGTTCATTACTTCTATGAGGATTCATCTCGTTATGATAACTTAATTATAAGTAGTTAAATCATGACTTCTTTACACATTACAAAATTTCTCTCATTAATCGATTCATATTTCAATTTTGCCTTTCGCAATATATCATTCAACTTTACTCTAAATGAATTTAAATATGATTTATAACTAGATCAGAGATGTGTTCTTTGTGAGGAACAGGACAGTGGCTACTAAACATAAGTGATACATACATGTTTTACTTTTGGTAAGTATCAACAAACTACGGCGTGTGTCTACGATGATTCCCTCCTTCCTTGCTCCTCAGGATGACTGATGACTTGGTGGACACTCTCATCGTCGCCTGAAAGATACACTATTCACTATCGCTGAGATTTTGCACTCCAGCGTCAACATTCTTTTAATTCGCACTCGTTTAGGAATTATATATATATAAAATAAGTTAGTTAGTGCGATCATTTAGCTTTGAATTATTCATTTCACGACTTATTCGCGTGTGATTGTAACTTTACCACTTTGTTAACAAGTACTACTTGTTTGTAATTTATTTAGTCGACACAGCTATTTCACTTATGAACCTTTTCAGTACGATATCTGACATGGTTAACCGACGTAAATAGTACATTAGTTCATCACACAATCGCGATACTTAGTTCTTACTTCTGAACTGTCTTTCACGATTACGCATAATGTCTCTACTTTATTCACACCGTCAGAGTTTTTGAGCGTCTTTACACAACTCGTTATTATACAAACTTTTAATTTGAACTAAGTCTCTTTTTAAGTTCCACTTCGTTACGTACAATACGATCTTGCGATTCACCATCAACATTTTAGTCCGCACTTTACGACTCGTCACTATATTTAGATAATACAACGTCTGATTAAGATTAACCCAAAATTACTATTGAGAAAACTCCATAACTAAGACTCTTATTGTTACTACGACTTAGAATAAGACTTCCGATTTTGTACTGGCGAAATAAACAGACTCCCGACGAATATAATAATTAGACAAAATTTATAAGACAAAGTTATACTATGACAAAAACGTATATAAGCCCCTTTGCACGTCGTCAACACGTATTTTTATACCTTGAGTTCTTCCACTTTCCTGCATCCAATTCACTCCTTCCCACCATCTACGTTCTTACTGGTTTTCGTCTTCATTTTCCACGAAAACTCCTCCCTGAGTCTCTAGCTAGACTCCTGGCTTCATCCTTATTCGCTCTAGAGCCTTGTCTCCTTGGTAACGTCTTCTAAAGAACCGCCTTTACCAAACTCTAGTTCGTGGTAGGCTCATCTAGATCCCTTCTTTTATATTTTTCTGTTTCGCTCCCCTCTTGCTGTAAGACGAAAGACCGAATTTCACGCTTGTCCATCATCCAATTGTTCTTGTATTCCCGTTCAGCTCGTTCCTACTAATTGCTGTCCAGTTACCCGTGTGTCCTTTAGTTTAGGTGTGACCAATTGCATTATTGTCCCCTTACTTCCTTCGTTTCGTTCACACGCTGACGGAGGTCGTTTTCTCGGTAAGGCACATCTGCTCTGCAGCTCTCCTGTTCAGCCCGTACTCTAGCTGGTAAACAAGTTAACCGCTGCTTCACTATGCTTGGTCCTTTGTTCATGTAACGTCCGTATGAGTTTTGCCATTGTGAACTCTGTACATCTGTGTGTCGTCGCTAAGTTCCCACACGTGGCTTGACAATGCTCCCGTCGCCATCGTATTCGTATTCTTGGTAATTGGCTCGGTAAGGCGTATTCCTTTGTTTTTCTGTTACTGCAGCTCGTTCCCACGCAATACTCTTACGCCGAACATGTGCTATCACCGAGGCATTGTCTTCTCTAGCTATACCTACTTCGTCGCTAATGTGTCGCACGTGTCGTCGGCCGAACGGCGGCTGGTCGACTCCAACGTATATCATTTCTGACAGCTGACACCTGCTACTGTTCCTTCTACGCAATAAAAAAATTCCTCTACAAAATTGCGTTAAATACACCAGTGTAATGTAGGACTTTCACGTACGGTATCATATTTTAATGCTTGCATTTTTGGTGTATCCGTTTTCTATGTTCTCTATCTATACAGTGCGTTGCTATAAACACATAACTTTAGGAATTTGGTCCTAATTTCTAATTAAGAATTTGTTGTTAAAATTTGTTTTTCTTAAGAATTTTGTGTACATATTTTTTTTTAATGCGTAACTTAATAGCAGTGTGTAGGTTCCGTAATAATGCTTCGTGTACTACATTTTGCGTTCATGGGGATTTTCAAATTATTACTATAGATAAGGTAATTTGACGCCGCTGCTTGATAAGGATAGAGAAGGGCGGTCGGGCTTTGGCAATGACAAATAGGCAGTGTCGTTAGTCGCCGGCCTGATAGCTTATCAACCTGCTTTATCATAATTTAATATCTTTCCTTCACTGCATTGCCCCAAGACAAACAGTTTTTAGTTTTATCTTATTTTCTCAAGCACAGACAAAAATACGAGAGAGAGAGAGAGAGAGAGAAAGAGAGAGAGAGAGAGAGAGAGAGAGAGACAGAGAGACAGACAGACAGACAGACAGACAGACAGACAGAGAGTACGTTTTAGTAAAAGTGTACGAAAATAAAATAATTTTAAATGTTAGAAAGTGGAGACTTATGTCCGTAAAAGGCTGAGTAGGATATAGTGGAACAAAATTACAAGGCGTCGTCTCATGTACAAGGAAAGTTTTCAATAGCACGCTATCGTCGCTATGGTAGGTTGACGGTCAACTTCTGATTTAGCCTTTTTTTACTATACGATTATTTTTAATGTAGAGTTATTGCATTCGAATGGATGACTAACTATCTGATATGAAAAAAAATATTGATAATAGTGAGTGCCGTACTTTCATAACAAGTATCTGGACAATCTTTTCAATGTTTGTAAGTTTTTGATTATACAGTATTAATTTAGTGATGAAACAAATTGTTTCTCCATACGGAAATAGTTGCATGCTCTCATATTTGTAAACGGTAAACGGAATGTATGTATTTTCAATGCACCAGGCAACAAAAATAAATTTTACGCGCCAAGTAAATTGAGATAATTAATAAATAAGTAAGTAGATTTCCAAATTCATTATTTATGTACATTTACTTAGAATAAAAATGCATTTCATTTGAGTATTGTGTTTTACGTACCTCAGGTTTTTCCTTGAAAATGTAACGTTTATTATTTTATGACATATTTGTAATCAGACAAACTTTATTTAGGCTAAATAGCACAGCACATATTTTAAAATTAAGTAAGTAGCTCAACGAGCTGGGGAATCTGGCAATCAATATCTGAGGACATTCGTTGTTCATTTATAAGTTTTAAATCGCAACAGTAGTTTGTTTTATCACATATTTCATTATGTGCAGATGAAATATCTTGTATGGTAAAACGTTTTAAAGGCACAGAATACGTTCTGCCTATTTATTAAGGAAACCTCATCATCATCGACGTCGCCCATCATCATTATCTCCGTCATTATCAACGTTTATAGAACTGTCTCTGATGAATAAGGTTTAGTTCGTTATTCCCTTTGCTGTCATGATATTTCCAACATCCATTTTTTGATATCTGGATCTTTTTTTCTCCTGTGTCATAAATTTCCACTCCATTTTGGGCACCTCACGTTTGTTTGGGCACCTGACGTTTGTCGTAGGAGTTTAGTCGTTCCGGTTCGATCGTGTTATGTTATTCACAAACAGACCCTGATTTTCCTGCGCTGATTTGATTTTTTCCCCATTCTAGTCAGTGTGCAGGGTCGTCTCCAGTGGTAAATAACCGCAGTTTTAATCATGTAATTTATTCCTCTGCTCTATTTGTCGACGACACAACTAGAGGACACTCTGTAACTGTGTACGTGCCGACCTATTTTGTATCATCCACAACTGTATTTCCTGATTGCTCCCACCATTGGAAGCAACTGTAACGTAACTGTGACAATCACTCAAAATATACATTTTATAACGGATTTTAATATAAATGCTATGACACAATTATGGTTTTCTAAACACTTACACATTACTGAATAACTAATTTTCTTTCTACACAATTTTCCGTCTAATTTTCTTTTCTCATGACAATATTTATCAAGGTGACTATATTGTCAATCTCATGATTCTGTCTTGAACCCTCCTCTTTCTCAAAGGCTTCTGCCTTGTGGTGCTTTTACGGTAGTGTGCTTTTCAAGTATCGTAAGCTATTTACAGAAGTTTTTATGATATCCATTTCTGAGTGCAGTTATCTAGCTTTGCACATAAACAACTAAATACTAAGTATTTTAGGTGTTGATTTTGAGATAATCTGCATTCTTCATGCAACTTCCCCAGCATACAGTCTAAATTCCTCTCGCATTCTACCATAACCGTCTGAACATGAAAATTGCGATGACTGTAGCAAACTTTCAATTTTCTCCGATATCAAAAGAAAATATTTTTACTATATATTTTACCTCTTGTTTAAAGCCATTGGCGTAATTTATCAAACTACTTAATAAATCCATAAATGCCGAACTATACCAAAAGAAATAACCACTCTAATAAATAGCAGAACCATAAGTTGTTAAACTAACAAATAGCAGTCAGTTACGTTTGATAACAGAAATACTAGTACAATGAAACACATATACATTAATGCCTATTCCGTAGATAATTGGCAACTTGTAGGAGCTGTGAATGGATCAGTATACGTACATCCTATTGCAGTTCAAGCACGATCCAATATACGTTACTGGAACGACATTCCGTACACTGCAGAGCCAATTTTATTTTATTTGTTTCTTCTTCTTAACATCCGATTGAATACTTGTTTCACATGTTATATGTTTGAAATGTTTTGCCTATTTTTATTCTATGTTTTATTGATTTTAGTAATGAATTCACAATTAGATTTTTAAGCAATGGGATTTTTAAACAAAACTGAATCCTTAAATTTAAATTTTGTGTATATTATTTACACAGTTAAAAATTGTAGTATATGGGACTCTGTAATCGTCTTCTATATTATACTGTAATATTTTCTAATAGTTATTATGAAATGTGAAAATATGGAATAAAATATTGAATTATTTATAACATTCTAAATGTTTTCTTCTTTTTTTATTTTTCGTTTATGTCTATTTCTCTTTCTTACCATTCTGAACAGCTTTGTTTTACGTTTGTTGTCTTGAAAATATAGATATAAAATTAATGTCTACCCTGGTCATAAGTTTTGTTCACTTCAGAAATATTATTTGCTTATATTTTTGTATTTATATAAATTATGACTAAAGCTTTGAGGCTAAATGTTAAATTTTTGATGTGTGCAACGGCCATCTTCACACAGCGGAGTTACTTGGAAAATTGTGCCAAATTTTTATTATAAATACTGAGACAATTATTTCACTTTTTTGGATCTGAACATGGCTGGCTCGCGTATTTGCTATAACGTCACCAAAGAATAAATTTAATAACACACCACAGAATGAAAAATTTACACAGTGACCAGCCATGAATATATGGATACATAAATATATGGATTTTTATATTTATATTTAAAATTTTTCTTTGATAAATTCGTGTTTCTTTTTACGCATATGTTTAATATATTTTTCGCCATAAATGTATATTTTTCTGATTTTTGTATTTAGACAAAGTTTTGTGATATGTTTTCACTAGTTACAATAGATCGGCAAAATAGAAAAACTATAAATAAATTTGTAGGCGAATTGTAACTAAATAGAAAAATAAATAACTACAAAATTCAACCATGTTTTTGTGTATTACTTAATGTTTCTTCATTTTATATTTTACCTTTTTACATATTATGTTTAATCAATTACGATTGTACCGCATCTTCTATCGTATTGTTATCTTCCAAGCTTTTCTATCGTTACCCTACGTACGTCTCTTAGTATATCAGCGGCATATATGGTGTAGAGGTTATTGGGATTTTTTTGACCAGCGCTTTCTATTCCTACTGGTAGAATCTCATATAATACAGAATGTTTCTTTAATCTGATTCTTATGTGTACGTTCCTCAACTATACAAAGTAATCCCTTTTTTCTTTTTCCCAACACTATCATTTCTGACGCCTCAATAGTTTCCCTGACTGCCTGGTTACTTTTTAACTCTTACGTATGTAAACAAACAAAAAACGAAAAAGATAGGAAAAATGGAAGTATCAATATATTTACTTTAATTTCTAAAATGCCACTGTATCAGGCCGTATCGTCATAACATGTAGTCTAAGAATTAAGTTACTGTTCTTTCAAACTTACAAAATATTTACGGGAGGAATAAAGGTCTTGTACGAGACGGAAGAGGAAAAGACTCTGAACATCGTGGAATGAAGTTGTTGGAGAAAACCTGGAATCCTGCGGATTGGCAGTAGACAATGTCCTCAGTGGGTGTCGGTAGACCATGGGATGGCGAGACGGGTAGATATGTGTATTCATGTGTATTACACATACGTGTAAGGTATGTGTATTCATTTCTTTTGTATTTATAATCTGCTCGCAAGGATCAATAAATAAATCTGCTAAAAGTTGACAAAATACGAAGGGTGAAACAATCAAATGACGGAACGCCCTTACTTTATAATACTTAATGGTGTTGGCAAAAGTTAGTCAGGTCTGAAGCCCATTACTTTTTCCGGCTTTTTATAGTTACGGGTGGATCGTACAACCTCCAGGCTGGGACGTTTCGGAGTAAGAAAATCTTGCCGAACTAAAACAAAAACCTAGTAGTGCTCAGGGTGAGAAAATCCAATTTTTATATATATTTCAAGAGATAAAATATCCTCTTTTGCGAGTACATACCAAAGTAATTCTAATAGCATATTTATGATAAGACTGCAATTTTCATTACAACCCTTTCAAGTTAAGTGTTACACATTTCTTACTCTGTGTGCACATTTTGCCTGAAGCCTACATTACCGTAAGTTAAACTAAATTTAAATTACTTTTTTGCAGCTTTCGAGGCCTATTTTTTATTGCAGATTTCCAATAAGTTTACACTAACTATGTTATTATTAATTTTTTCCTTCATTGTATTTGAGTTAATTAGGTACAACAGTATTCTTCAACTCTGATTTTCTTCAGCTTCTTTGCTGCCTTATTTAACGATGTACACTTTCTTGCTTCTTGCGAGACTCCTCTCTTCTTGCTAGTGAATACCTGTTTCGTCAGTTTTTAATTTTTACCTTTACTGGAACACATCATCTAGTAATTGTTACCTTAGGCTTCACGGCCGGCGTCCACTCCACTCAAAATTGATTGACTACAGCCAGCTATTAAGCCGTGTCTACTACTGCCGCATAGAACAGACGTTTCGGCCCCATCCTTAGAGGCCATCTTCAGATTAAAAATAGTGTCCTATAATAAAGTACAACAATTCGAGAAAAAGAAGAGAACAAAGAATAAAGCATTGAAATTGGCATGTGGTTATTAGATGGCCGATACAAAAAAAGGACAACAATAAAGAAAATTTACAACAGCATTAAAATAATTGAATAAATTAAAATTAAATTAAAATGAAAATTATATTAAGTATATTATAAAATTAAAGAGAATTTTACAAATGAATATAAATTTTGATCAACAATGCTTGGACGAATTTAATTTATAATGGCGTAGGCAATTAATTCCTGATATGATATGATTAGGCCTACTTATGTATTAGTCTAAATACCACTTCAAATCAAATGTTCAATTTTCTGTTGCGGTAACAAACAATATGAAAAGTTACTACATAATTCCGTCTGTAAAATCATTCCGTGTAACAAAGTGTATTACAAATCTAAATTTTTATTAAAATCTGGTACAAGATAGGAGTACTACATCGGAGCTTCTAGTATTATTACATTTATTGTTCTTAACGTTTCAATCGTTGTCCACAAAAGCTTTAACCATGAAAGCACTTAAATTTTAAAACAAAACAATGTTCAAACGCGAAAAATTAACATTAAAATTGTAATTATTACAATATAAGACCACATAAAATTTAAAAATACCGTTAATTATTTCCTACAAACTAATGTGTACTATGTAGTATTATAAACTTTCTTACCTTAGAGTGATGGTTGAATAAATTGTTGAAACATTTGACAACAATTAGACTTGTCGAGTTAAAGAAATAAGGAATAAAATTAATTAATTACTAAAATAAATGAATATGAGTAAATCAATAAAGGAATAAACGGTCATAAGCAATAACTAAGAAACATTTACGAACTGAGGGGCAAAAAAACTAAGCAGTCTAAATAGGATGTCTAATAAATATTGAAATAAAACAAATGTATTATGATAAAAAAATGACTAAACATTTGATGGATAAACAGGTGGATGGCTAGAATATTTAGCACAGATGGTGTTAGTAATGTTTAGTAAATTATGTATTTATACCGTCTCCATATTAACTAAGCTGAAGAAAACACTTATATTTGTAATGGTAAATACACTTCTTTCTAAATGTTGTTTGCACAAGATAGAGTTTGCACTTTAGCCAGTGAGTAAATTTCGGAATAGCGTAGAAGGAAATCATTAGTAGACTTTGGCTCACAGTACAGGCAAGTAAAATAAAATATCAAATTTACAACACTCATTACTTTGTTGTAATAATGTACAAGACATTAGCAAGGTGCAGTCATTATTCTAATTATAAATAGATTTGGCTGCCAATATGGAAATGACTTTCCACGCTGTACATTAATTAATTACTGATAACGTTAATTGTATAGGGTTGTAATGTTGGGTAGTATCAAGTCAAGTTGTCTATTTGTTTCATTCTAGACTCGTGTGTATACGGTTTTTTAACATTGATAGCCCACCCGGCGGTTATAATAAATGAATACATTTAGACCGTCTTATAAGTAAAAAACGCTTTGGATATTGATAAATTTAGAACGTGTTGTGTAACTGCAAATTTAAATTATATTTAAAACAAGAAAACCTCTGAAGACGCTCTGCAGCCTTTGTGTAACAGCAACAATTAGTGGACAATTAAAATCAGTCACCATGGTAACCAACTTTATTGAAAACTAGTCCTTCCCCAGACGAACCTTGTACGTAGTAATTACACTGTTTTTGCCAGAACAATTTGATTCCAACACAAATTATATAAACGTATGCAAACTGCTGCTGCCTAGTTTTCTCCTGGCCACTGAAAGTGTCCGTATCTGTGACCAAATATGGGTTTATGTACATGTTTGTGTATGATTTTGAGTATATGTGACTCAGAAAAGTACGTTTTAACTAATAAAACTGTAAAAAAATAACTGTGAAGGTGTTTCAGAGTAGCAAACACTCCTTAGCTTGCAATAAGATAATAATAATAACAATAATAATAATATTATGCTACACACACTTGTTGCACACACCACTAGTCACTGTGACCACGATTAGCGCTTTCGAACGAACCCGTTCATCATCAGATCGTAACTGCCACGTTCAGATCTGATGATGAATATATAAATATTTAAGCACTAATAAAATTTGTAGTGTAATAATAATAATAATAATAATAACAACAACAACAAAAACAATATTATTAAATTTCTGAGTCTAACTTTTGAAAGACATTTGACGTGGAATGCACATATAGACGGTCTGGCTTCTAGGTGCAAGTCCTCGTTGAACGCAGTCAGGTGCACCTCCCATATGACCTGGGGAGCGGATAGAGAAGTTTAGTTGCGTCTGTATGCCACACTGCTAATCCCAAATGTATTATGGATGCTCGATGTACTCTTCAGCTAGGAGGTAGCACTTGGAAAAGCTGGAGTCGGTACACAACGCAGGCGAGCGCTGCGCAACAGGAGCGTTCCGTCCTGCTCCTGCACACAGCTTATAGGCCAGTCGTTTAAGCTATGGACTCAAACAAAACTTGTATCACGCAAATTTCTTGTTTTTTTTCCCGAAAGCTGATATAATGTATATAAATATTCTGAAATCTTTACAAATGTTTCATACTTGGTTTTTTACAACATTAATAAACAATACAAAAATATTACTTTTTGCAATGATCTCGTTAAAAATAGTTTTTTCAGGAAAAATCGTATAGGCCATTTTTAGGCAGAAGAAAATTCTGCGTAAAAATGTTCCTTAAAATTTTTTGTAGGAATAATAGTTTTCTTGTAAAATCGGGTCACATTTAAGGCAAATATTTCGCCCCCGCAGGGCCGTTGCCACATTAAAACAGTTGAATCCCGTCGTTCACAAATTATTCACTAACGTTTGTTGTAATGCAAATATTTAGATGTTACAAGTCTAACATTAAAGATCAAAGTATAAGCTTTTTGATCTAGTATATTAATTTTCAAATACTTTGTTATTGTTAAATATAATAATACTTACATATTTAAAAATGTTAAAAATTGAACAAAAATAGTTAAATGCAAATATTTTTTATACTTTGTATAATACGTATTTATTATACGTGATAAAATACTCTTATATTGTAATAATTATATAATAACACCGTGTAGTACGCTATAAGATCATGTTTTTTAAACTTTTTCAATGCAACCATTAAATAAATATGTAACTTTAATTTTTCAGAAAAATATGCACTTACAAAATGTTTAAAAATTTGAAAGTATAATGCGTGTATCTCGTCTAATTTTCAAGATATCTGGTTAAAAAGAAAAACAGATTTAAAGCTAATTTAATGAACTTTAAAGGTGTAAAATTAATTTTTTATTTATACATCATAATTTTATTGCAGTTATTTATTTACGAAAGCGCGCACCAAAAGTGTCCTTTTTAAATATTTTATTAATAACTTTCACCTGCATTAGTTTTATAAGTTGGAATTTTTGGATTTACTAGTAAAGTCCTTATAATATCGAGGCATACCAATACATTTCTACCTGGGTGTATAACTTTTATATACAATGGATTTGAAAGGTAGGTATAACGCGCTGCTTAACCTCGAACATCTGCCGGCTGCGGCTGTCCGCAAGGGAGGGGAGCGCGGCCTCGAGTCTCTAGCAGTAGTCGAGCATTTTGTGCTGTACTATATTGTGGTGTTCCAAAAGAAAAAAAGCAGTTCGTTAAACACGTGGTGAATAAGGTTTGCATTTTAAAAATTATTTTTATTTTGAAGAGCATTTTTTATGTATTATTTAAGCGTGTGTTGTATTATTTAATCAGCATAAAGGTATATTTTAGTTTAAATTTCATAGATGTAATCACCTGTATTAATAAACCTTAAGAGGTTATGTTTTTATTAATTGATGTGACTACAGCATAACTTTTACTTGTGTTCATTGAGAAAATTACATAATGTTGTTTGAATAAGCAATGATTCCATATTTATTCATTTAAGAACTGATTAATAATAGTGTTTGAATAAGCAATGATTTTAAGTATATTCATTGACGAATTGATGGCACGTTCGAGATGGCAACGACCTCAATAAAATCCTGTAATGGTTCAATTGTCATGAACCATTTCTTCACAAAACAGAAATTACGCCAATTGCAAGTGGATTGATTGGAGGAGAGAAATTAAATTGTTAGGATGCTTTCGAAGTTGGTGAGAATGGTTTAAATAAGCTAATAGGTCAAAATTTTGAAGAATTATCTTTCAAACGAAAAGATCGAGTATTACCATTGATAACAGCGAGTAGCTGTTTAAAAATCCAACAAGATATTGTAGCCATTGATCCACAGCCTATGTTCCAACGAATATCTTATAAAACAAGAATCTGCATCAAATTGAAAAAAAAATATGACTTATGAACTCGCCCCATTCCCTATGCCATTATTAAATGACGGAAAACCAACAAATCGCAACTCTACAAAATCTTTGAAAAAGAAGACCTTGACTTAAACAATAATGAATGTGTTAAGATCATTGACTACAATTGCTACTCCATCGTCTGCAATGGAAAAAAGGAGATATTTTCAATGAAATTTTTAACTCTTATGTTACCCGTTTACACACAAATTTTAAATCAGACATTGCAGTCGTTTTGATGGATATAGCAACAGTTAAAATAGCATAAAAGAGCTTGAACGTTTGCATCGGTCAAATAAAATTATGTCTCCTGATATATATTTCGATCAGCAGATGTCCGTGACAGTATCTCAAGAATTCTTTTTATCTAATAAAAATAATAAAACACGTTATATCTCCATTCTGACAAAATATTTAGGAAATTCAAATCTTCTAAATAAATAAAATATGTAACAATAAAGAAGCAGAAAGTAAAAATTTGCGTGCGACTGTAACAATCGCTGTTTTATCCTATATCGGAGAGCTTCCTCCTCATGTTATATTAAGACATACCGTTTGTACAGGTCATCGTATCATCTCTGGCAATTACAGGTCCTAAAATTGAAGTAAACAACACTTTGAAAGGAATTTCAACGTTTATACAATAATTAGTTGGTGACAGGAAACAGTTCCTTACCTCTTACAGACAAAATAAAATTTTTAAAATCTTACTAAAATTGGTAACTTGGGAAGATCTTATGGAAAAGTAGGCTCAAAATATGCTGCATACATAACAAATAGTAAGCCTATGTAGAAGACAGAAAATATATAATTTTTGAAGTGGATGAAGTAGCTGATTGAAGTGTGCAATGATGGTGAAATCAAAGGTAATAAGAGTGATTAAGAAAAGGGACTTAGAAAGGGTAAATATTGTGAACAGTATTATTAACTAACTTAAACAGTCACAGTCTACTGTTTCTTTAACATTAAATTATAAAAACCAATAATTATAGAATTGTAGTGTTTTTAAGCAGTCTTTTTTACTTTTAATTATATCAAATTTAGTTATTGAAAATCGTAAACCGAGTTGCATATTTCCAAAATTTTGAACCCGATATTTAGGAGTGCGGCTTGTACTTGTAATAGTACGGATACACACATAGATGACAATAAATAAATTCAAGTGACAATTACAATTACTGGTTCTGGATCCACAAGGAATAAAAATTACCTTTAAAGAAATAAAAGAGTTTAAATTATTATAAAGCAAACCGAACCCATTGATAGCAAACGATTGAGCTGAGAAGTAATACAAGCCAGCGCCTGTTAGATCAGTATCGGAATCCAATACAGTTGGAGCGGCATTCTCCGAAATTCCAGGAGCAATAACATTTTATTCTTACAGCACGGAACAATTCCTAAACTATAATCGTTTATTGGCTTTGCAGGTTTTATTTCTGTACTTATCCAAGAAACAGCAGTTTGAGAAATGTTTGGTTGTAAAATGTTGCTAAGGGTCTATTGAAAACAAAATGACAATAAAAAGTAGGCAGAATAAAATTAATAACAATTTTGTGCCTTTCCAAATTCTGTGTGTAAATAACCAAATAATTGTTCATAAAAGGTAGACACTTTGCACTGTGAAACTTAAATGATATCAAAATTTCCACGGGCATTGTCACCTGCATTTCATTTGACTTAGAGTCTGGTCCGTTTAATTTGACATACAGATTTTAAGTTAGTATTCCCTTATCATGATGAACATTCTTTCCATTTGCTCTGGTAAATTGCAGACTCTGAGGCTAAATTTGACTTTTAGGCTAGCGCCTTTAACTCTTCTCAAGAATATTTTTCATCTGGCTTTACTCTCTATAAATCTTTATACGTCCATGTAACTACAAGTGACCTTGTTTTTTTTAATAAAACTGGATATGCAATTGCAAAATAATTGATCACAATATCGCAAGAAACAATTGTGAGCTATATAAAGTGTCATCGTTGAGCAAACGCATCTTAATAATAAATCTACCTTGTCCATCGCTGTGTATATGACTGAAAATCTAAAAATCATAGGTAATTTGCCCATAAACCTATTTAATTAAAAATATGGTATTGTAATATTTAGAATATTTTTCTTAACCTCTTCAACTTTTCTCGTGCAGTGGGCTCATGCCCTCTTGCACTTCCTACCTTGGTCTCTCTTACACCGCTCCACTGCTTCAGACAGCCTAGTCTGCATTTAATCATTTGGGGAGGAAGATTCTGTTCATGTGCGTGTCGTGTTTTCTGAGGCCCTCTTTCCTGGGACATAAGTATACCAACTTTCATAACCTTTTGTAATTTGTCTCGCCTAAACAAAGCGTTGCCCACCTCAACGCTATGATCTAAATTTACTTAAACAACAATACTCGCTAAAGTTCAACCAAATATTATGGCTAATATGAAGACAATTCTAACTGATAAGTTAATATACAGTAGGTTTATATTACTAAAAACAGTTATAGATTTTGGACGCACGGCATTGGGCTGTAGCCGAGCACCAAACTAGCGAACCCAAGACGCCTACACAGACTTTAGTCTAAAACTGTTTACATGGTAATAGACCTACCACGGTGCATATTCTGTAACACTGTTTACAATTCCTGTAAGTCCCGTTCATCAAACCTGTTACCAAACCATATGCCTGAAGTTGCCTAGAGTAGTAGTAGGATCATCAAAACCAATCTTGCTTGGCTCAACCACAGTTTTCGTTAATCATAATAAATAATGCCTCCCTGAATTTAAGTAGTACAACCTTAGACTTTTTAACTTCTATAGGAACGGCATTCCACTGTATGCTGTGCCATCTGTTTAAATCATATTCCGCCAAACTTGAGGTGTTTGTATTACATATCTGGCGGTTTTTCATTTGTTCAGACACGCGAACGCCCAGAGGCCTGCCCGTTTCTCCGAAATACTGTGCCCAGTACTCACAAAAATGTCAGTATACTACATTATTAGTATATAACGTAGGTTTCTAATTTTCGATTACTCTGAAAGATTCCGCTGGCGTGGTTCTACTCACCAAGTTGCCAGTAGTATTACGGAAAGGGAAGGCTGTTTGCACAGATGGGAATCTTGGAAGCCCTACTCCACATCGAAATGGGAGTTTGTTGAAGAAGTTGAAAACATCTGTCGGGACTTCAGTAAGATTGGTTATCATCACCAGCATGTAGACACGATTATTTATAGAACTGCACGCGGAAAGACTCGTAACGACACAAGGCAAACTAAAGGTACTGCCGTTATTCTGTACATCCGAAGAATTTCGGAGAATATAAGGATTGTTCTAAGGTGATGGAGTGTGTGAACTGCCTTTTATTCCCGTAACACCACACGTAACTTGATGAGTAGAATCACACCAAGTATTCGTATGTTAAATACTAAGATAATAATATACCGACTTAAGTGAATCTGTGGGACCGAACACTTTTATGAAACAGGCAGACCTCTGGGCGTTCACATTTCTGAACACCTGAAAAACGTCGAGTTAGTTAAAATGAACACCTAGAAATTGGAACTTTTTTATGGTTAACGAGAACAGTTTAAGCAAAGCAAACTAGGACATTCCTTAAATTGGTGTAATACTTTGAGGAATTACATGAAAGGAAGAGACGTTGGGGACAGGTATTAGTAGATCGAAAATTTCCGTTCGGATATTAGAAAATTTCGTCTTTATTTGGCGTTTTTATTGTTGTATTTAGGAGTGAGAATCTGAGAAGCGGCGAGGTTATTACCAGGTTGGTAGGAGTATAAATACGAAAGAAGACAGCTGTACAGCCGTTGCTAGGTCTTTTAACAGGTTCTCCGAATTCCCATATATTATCTATATTAAATAAATTCTGCTATCTTCTAAATTCTATTCGTAATTGATTGTTACTTGTTTGATAGGAATTGTTATATTAAATGAGATAGTTTTACAGTAATTCAAATAACATTACTTTTCTCTTACTGGGAACAAGTTGTTAAGATCTACATAAAAATATTTTGCGCGATATAAAACAAAATAAAATTTTCTCATTTCTTGCAGGTGTTTCTGTAGAAGGTATCAGGAAGGAAGTTTAATAATATTCATTATTTATGGTGCAATAATACAAAACCACAGACTTGTAGGGCAGAGCTTTATCATTTTTCCTAATTATACCAAGATATTATGTTAGTTTTATAATTAGAAAAGTTCTCCTTGGAGTTATCCAGAATAACCGGTTCCAATTCTACTACTACAAACAAACCATGAGAAAGTTTTATTTGAAGTTTTCTTAGCTTGCATAATTAACTTACATTTTAACTTTCCGTATTTTGTGAAGAGTGCTATTAGGTACATAATAGTTATCTCATACATAACAAATTACGTTTCACTTATATTTTATCATAGGTATGTACGATATCTCCCTTTATGGATTTTACTACCCACCAGAGCGTTTTGATCTTTTCTTTGAACCCTTTGAGTATTAGACAAATTTCTTGCCCAAAAATGTCCCTCCAAACTTCTTACCAGTACATCATGACGTAGGATGGATGGAGGGCAGCTACCTTACGGCCAGGCATCATAACCATTATTTATCCACAAACTTTAGACGGGTAATCTCTTCCGCTTGAATATTTTTATACCGTTAATATGTTTATACCGTTTAATAACTTTGTTTATATGTTATCCCGGAGATAGTTATCCGTGTTCAAAAATGTGTCCTTAAAACAATGCAAACTAAGGACACAGCTGTGCAATTTCAACACCAAATAACCGCTAACAAAATAAGTAAATTTGTAAAAATTATAAATCTTTATTTAAGAAACTATAAGATTTTGGAGCATATTGGATTTTAAAAGGTGTCAAACTGGAATATAGGTAGAAATTTCTTAAAATTATTTAAAATAATATTATTGGCAATGGTTAAGAGTAACAAATGTATGTAAAATCCGTTGAGTAAAATTTTCAAACAGTATGTGCAAAATTTTAAAATCTAAATTCTGTAAATTATAATTTATCAAATGTTAAAATAGTTCTATGTAAAACATAGAATTAAAACAACATAAACCTCATCAAATGATTACAAACTTTACGTAAAACTAGGTATTATAATGAATTTTGTAAGCTACAGATAATTGTAAAACACCAAAATAATATAAGTCACTGAAAAAGAAAGTATTCTAAAATATATTTAAAGTAATGAATTAAAATATTATAAAATATTGTAATGTAAACTAAGCAAGGTTAGAAGAGGAAAGCTTAGTCTCAACAGTACAACAATTGGTAAAGAACTAAAAAATTCATTTCTTCCTAAACCATGAAATTGAAAACGTGAGTAAAAAGTAAATAAGCCTAATATTTTTAAAAAAGATACTAGTATAATTTATAAAATTCAGAAGAAACCAGTAAGTCAAGCAGATTTGAAATAAGGATAACCAAGCGTACAAGTTAAGAAGAAAAAATGCTTTCCTTCTTGAACCATAAAATGAAAAGCTTTACTAGGAAAGAAAAATATTGAAACAAGATACTAATATAATATTTGAAATATAGGAGATGTAGATAAGTTAAAATGTTTATAATAGGAACAATGAAGTAAGCAAAAACTACAATAAGTTACCTACATTTCTGAGATTTAAAAATTGTTAAAACATTTTTTGTAATCATTATGAAAAGTGTGTTACATTATTATGTTAATAAAATTTGTTTATTCTAATATTTTGTGCTGTTTGCCATGAGATTGAGGAACTATTTTGTTCATGCTGTAAAAGAAATAATAAATAAAAACTAATTGTGTGCACAATTAACACACGCACGTATGCGCGCACACACACATACACACACACACTCATGAACGCGCTCATACACAATAGTACAGGACTCTTACTAGCATGAAGCAAAATTATAAAATCTTGTAAAAATTGTGAAGTTTAGAAAGTAAACTTAAGGGTACACTAAATTTGAAATGTTTTAACCTTTTATTACCTCTTATTAAAATTCTTGTAAGTGTTCAGAAAAATAATAATGTGAAGAAAAAGTATAAAAAGAAAGAAGTAAAACTTAAATCGCAAAAGTAAAATTCTTAAGAGAAATTGAATGTTGAATTAACCTTCATTAGATAAGCAAAGGAGATTTAAGGCAAGAATTACAAATTGTAAACTTGAATGATAAAATAAAGCATTGGAAAAAACTTTTAATAAGGATGTTGGAGTCAAGACTTGCCTTACAATTATGAATGCTTAAGTTTGTAGGACATAGACCTGTAGCCAGATCTAGCATGAGATAGCTGGAGAAAAATAGGAAATGGAATAGACACTTCTTTCTTTCCTATGGCGTGGCGTGAAGAAGAAGACAAGAAGTAAATGAAGCTTACGACCCTTAAATCTCTGTCACACAACTTCTACTCCATTAAATTCCTTGGCACACGACCAAGTTATCAAAGAAGTTGCTCTCTAAAAAGTAATTTAACTTATGTATAAAATATAGTCAGATTAAACTGACTACGTACTAGCAAGGAAATCTTGCAAATTTGGTTGGTGAAAAAGACAACTGTGCAGTGTATCAAAATAAATGCCGTCACAACTTTGATGTTGTCGTGTTCTGCAGAGTTACACATAATTACTGTCCTTTGTAAAATCAAAACCTTTACTTCGTTTAAAACTTTTGTTTAATAACGAGAAAGGGAAAGACGACACAATCAGGATTAACATGGTCTTAAACTGTGACTGTGTTTAAGTAACAAAACGTTATTCTCAGTTTATTCTCTGTTTTAAGAGAGTTCTTTATTAATCAAGTTTATATCTTGTAAAAGAGAGGGATTATGAAAAAAAAAGGAAATGAAGTGTATGCATTATATTATATTTAGTTAACAAACTTCTACAAATTGAGAGACTAAACCGGACAACTCTCTACTCAGGCTATTGTGCGGTGGACAGGCATGAACATCTATGGCCGTTGGCGACGTCTGTTGTTTGGTTGTTTACAATCGATGATTCAGCCGCAAAGTTTCCTTGTAAACTGTAGTTGCCTATATTATTTTTAGAATCAGTGATACTAATTTAAAGATTTAATTATTTTTGTGATAAAATAATAAAGGCTAGCTCATAATAGGAAGGTAAATAAGTAAAGAGCTTCAATAACTTCAAATTTTCAATAATTTTTACGCAACCAAGGTGTCCTTGTTAAAGCCAATATATTAAAATTAATTTATTTATTATTTGGTGACGTTTTACTTTAATGTTCAGTTGTACAATTTTAATATTTAATGTTAACAATATTTCACGGATCAGTACGTACTTGAATTATTTCTCAAAACTACCTTAAGAACGTGCTAAGTCTAACTATTGGAGTAAAGTTTACAAAACATCATGAAATACGTCAAATTTAAAACGTCACTTTAAAGGTTTGCACGTAAACTGGGCACAAAATTGACTGCTGCGAAGCAACACGAGTAGGAAACAAACGTATCGGAAAAAATATGTTATTATTTAAATTTATTATTTTAAAAAAGTATACCTAAAATTTATGGTCTGTTTCGATCAATGCGTGTTTTGTATTTAAAGATATGATCTTGTATTATTTTATCTGTTTTTAACATCTAAGTAAAGTATGAACGTTACTTTAAATTTGATGAACTACAGTACATCAGGCAGTGACATAATATCAACATCAACGGTTGTTCACCATCAATGAAATAATGCCGACAAATTGTAACCATTGATAGTTTATTTCAGGGGCAACCATCGATGGTTTCGTTTCGTTACAAATCGCTTCTAATAACCTAACACATGAAACTGCCTTTGCTAGATTCCGTCGACTACACAAGCAAATAATTCTACAAGTTTAGTTTTGTTGAAATGGGAGGAAACACGATTGTGTAAACCAAAAGTGCATGCAATGATGATAATTTTAATTAAAAATGGCTGTCAACTATAATTTATTGTCACTAAATCACTGTTTTAAAAATTTATCAAGATTACACTATAGTTGTTTCCTCCCTTACTGATAATCACTAAAATACATCCTTTACAATAAATTTGTTAAAAATTAACAATTATTAGCAGTTATAGTAACAGTTGGTAAAAACATTCAAATTGATCGTTACATGTTTTATGTAGCCTATACACTTTGAAAATGCTTAGAGCGCAGATTGAACCGACAAAACAAACCTTCTATAACATTCCAAACGTAATCCAATTTTGTTGAAGTTGAAATAGCACTGCCAACGCAGCCGGGAGCAATTTGATTTTATTTCTTTCGAGTTTTGTAAAGTTCCAGTAGACTGACATACAATTATTGAGTTAGCTTTCACTCGTAATCCATGAAAAACTAACATTCGTTTTATATTTCATTCTTATTGCGTTTTTGTGTAATAAACATTTTTTTACAATTACAGTGTGTTGAATAAAACGAATTAAACTACTAGTATTATACTGAAACAGCTATTATTATCGGTTACTTTACGTTATTGTAAATTTCATTTAATGAAATATTCAACGATGGGTTTTGCACCACTAATTAAAAATGGCAGGACCCGAAATATTCTAAACAATCAGTATAGTGATGACAAGAATATTGCAGCATATTGTGAGCGTGCATAATAAGAAAAGTTGAATCTCGTCATCAATAATTATTATAAAGTAAGCTGTTAATTGTTACTCTGCAATGATTCAATCAGTAGCAGAAATTATGGTTCAACCAAAACACATAAAACACATAGTATGGAGTTAAGCAGGGCAGTTAGGTATGGTGATGTTCTGGCCTTTGTCCTTTTTAATAAACACACAACACCTGATTACCAGTGCTAATGATCTCGAAGTGTATGACTGGTGTGAATAAAATAATTCTAATTACTTTATTAGAATACATTCTAATAAAAGACGATGCTAATGCATTAAATTGCTAACTATAAAGTAAGTAATCTTATAGAAAGACATTATTAATGTTATGCCCTGAAAGCTAAGCGGATAATGTGATATATTGACACACTTTTTACTGACTTTTATTACATAAAAGTGCTTTAATTTATCTGAAATTATACTAAGAAAAATACAAGATTAGTTGATAAAAGGAGAAAAGAAGTATGAATATTGTTTTATAAAGTGTGAAGTGTCTATACTAGACGGCATTGTCTTGAAATTTTATTTATTGTATGTAAGGAGCATTTTGCGTACGGTACAACAAAGAAAATTATAGAAACACGTATGTTTTATCTTACAATACAGATATAGAATGCAGACGCTTTTTTTAAAGTGCAGTATGCGTAAAGGATACTATTACATTGCGTGTTTCGTTTATTCAATGCCAATTAAAGTTGGCCTCATTAGAGGCAAGGAAATTAAACAGTAATTCACGACAATATTTACAAACATTACTGTGTGCCTTGATAAAATGTGTAAAATTTTACAAAATACTTTTCAATATTACAATATTTTAGCCGTACGATAAAAATGATGGAAATTACATAGGAAAAATAGTATTTAAAGCACTAAATTGTACGTGTAGCCACGTGCACATGTACGTGTATATGTCTCTGAATTCGTAAAATCTACATTTGTATCTGTAAAACAGATGTTGAAAATATAAACCGTCATTAAATACTCTGCATATCTCACATATATGTTGCTTATGAAATATGTTGTTTAAAAAGTTTATAAAATTCTAAAGTAAGGCAAAGATCAGAAGGGACGGCTAAAGTATTAGAGTAACGCAACGCAATACAATATTAAACTATATATATATATATATATAAACTAAATATATATATTATAACTCTACTTCTTTGCGTTATTGTTGTGTCGTGTTGTGTGTGAGTACCTACCTGCTGTCCGATCTTGCGGATTCTTCCGACTAGGGCGTGTGGATTTTGGATTTGAAGTTCGCAAGCTAGTAATCTCAAATTTATTACAGCAACACACAAAATAAGTTACTTTAAAGGGGGAGAGTTTTGTGAGACTGGTAGGCTTTATCGTACAACAATAAAACACTGTTATATGGGGTAATAAAACGTTGTTTATTGCTCCAACAACACACAAGAATAGAATGGTTATTATTTTATGAATTTCTTACAGTCTAAACAATGAATCAATGTTTTTCGATTGGTCAATACTTGAAAGAAACTAAACTCGTTCTTTGGCGACTTAATTGCAATTTAAATTTTAATTTATTAATTGATTTGATCTAATTAAATTTCTTTAATTAAATTGAATTTAAATGTTCATGAAACAAAATATAAAACTCTGAAATTAATTAGAATAATTTTCCAAAATGAATTTGACGTGACAGTCTAGTTCACGTTATTTCATTTCTAGTGATTCGACTTCTGATATACTGCAGTATGATCTAATAATTAGATTGTCAGTTAAGGTTTGTATAGCGCTTTTATACTACTTCTATTTCTTAACTATAACTTACTAATGACTTAAACTGCTATACAGATTATCACAATGAATTTACTTTTTAATTAATAGAGTCTTTGCTTTTTGTTTGGCACCTGAATTATTTGAATTACAATGTTTTAATTGAAAAATAGAAAATTTGGCGTGAAAAATAAATAAGTGGATTTTGCTTTCCTGTTACTGAAGAGGATGTCGTTCCGATTTGTCCCTCGTCGATTGTCGATTCGAGTCCTTCGCTAGAGAAAATAATCTGCTTTGAGCTGCTGGATTCGGTCGTGGAGTTCAAATTTCGGCAACACTCTGCTTCCTTGCTGTTTGTGAATCTGTTAACGTCTGCGGTTGTCTGCTGGAACTGGTTCCTGTCCCTCGTCGATTCGCACGTTGCACGTCAGCGTGTGTGTGTGTGCTTCGTTGAGTGGTAGCTCTGCTCGTCAGCTGTTCACCAATGATTTAGACGGCCTCTCTGCTGTATTCTTGAAGTCTGGTCTTGACGTCTGGTGGATCTCTTGCGTGCTTATGACTACTGGTAGTACACAATAAGCTTGGTTGATGTACTGAAGAGTATCTCGCCTTTACGCAACAATTACGAGCTATACAGTTGACCTGTAATTACTGTGTTCGTAGTTGCGTGTGTGTTGACCACGTAGAGTCTTCTTGTTGATCTTCACCACTATGGCTACTAGACGATCGAAAGACTACGTCTTAACTTCGTGAGTACTGGCAAAAGAGTGATGTTTCAGCCAGAAAACACCTCGCTGGTTGGGGCTCGCGTCAAGAGATTTGATTGGCTGGCACACTCTCCCTACTACATAAACTTTGAATTCCCTTGGTCCGTGAGAATGGAATGAAGTTTGGTTCCCACAGACGGAGAATTGATATTATTTCTAATATTACTATCAGCGGAACCAATTTGTCGCTCCGGATTTCCTGTGCTTATTTAATTTTGCAATAACTTGGTTGCAAACCAAGCTGTGTGAAATCTAAAATATACAATCTGTCAGAAATTGTTATCTTTATAACATACTAAAATCTCATTACTGTAACTCTATTTTTACAGAAGTTATTGAATTATATTTAATTAACTCTTTCATTTGTTAATTATATCGCGTAACATTTGCACACGTCATTATTAATATTTCGGCAAACATTTTGGCTATGTTGGATTTCGCCTTTATTTATTAGTTTCCGAGATATTAATAATTAACAGTTTGGGTGTGGCCGCTTCCTTGTACAGCGAACTGATTACATAATGACCACGTGTGCGTTGCTTTACAAAGCATTATTTTCAATGCTCTACATTCAAATGGAGTTTTGACTGTTATATTTTATTTAAATATGCTTTCAGTATGCGGTAAACATATAACCCCAAATAGTTAATATTTGGTGCTGTTATAATATATATATATTGTAACTATTAATTGGATGCGTCCTTCTTATTTAAGCCCCGCGATGGAAGCCAATCTGTAACTACTATGTTTTGACGTCGTAATTGTAAAATAATTACAACGTTTTTGTGTTGTTGGTGTGTTCGTCTCACACCTTGTCGTTACACCAATGGTTGCCGCTAACGAAGTCCGTAGCGATGTCACAATTATCAGTACAACCGAGTGGAAACCTTACCTGTAATTCCATAGGGGTTTGTGAATCCCGAGTGGCGCCAAATTGTTTGTTGAAAACAATTAAATTTATGAAATAATGTGTTAAAAAGGTGTTTCCAGCGATGACGGCCGGGGCATTCGCATCGGTTCCCGCCTTTGTACAGCTTGCTGTATCGAACAGGTCGCGAGAGCGCTAGTCGTCTATTCTGTAAGTTCGTTAACACACACATATACAATACAGTTCCCTATGAAATAAAAACAATGGTTACACTCTGTACGGTTTCTTTAATGGTTGTTTGGTAATTATGCAGTTTGACAATAGTATTATTATTTGGTATTTAATAAATTTGCTCCGACATTAGTCATGAAACGCTTTCTCTCAGGTTGACGAAGTCAATATTGAAACGAGCTATTCAATGCAGTAATGGCTGTTGTTTATAGTTTACACTTATACTCTTTCAAAATCTGGAGTCCTTTTGATTACAAGGAAAATATTAATTATGATTACAATTAAAAAGTACACTACCTTACATTATTCGTACTTAAATAATATAAAGTGTAACTACAATTTGTTCTGCAGTGTAGTAATATGTGTTTCAAAAGTTCGGAAACAAATGCGAGGTTATTTTTTATTTAAGAAGTTTTTCTATGTAAGTTTATTTTATTTAATCCTTGAAAGAAATTATTTTCAGTTCATAGTTATAGTTCGTATAGATTTGAGAAATATTAAAAGTGCTTTTATTCCTGAAATTTGGGTATTTAAATGATACTTATCAGTTCAGAAGGTTTGTGATAGATCGTTGTTCATTTGAAATGGAAAATTCATCAATTTTGAGTGATTTAGGCTGCTGGCGTCCTTCTCAGATTAGTCTTGGGAATTTCTTCTTTTAATTTTCATTTAAATTGTTCCTGGACATCAGTTAAATATTATTACTCTTCATCTCCTTCTCACTTGTATATGTTTTTGAATTTTGATTTGGTTTTTTAAAATTTTAAAGTAAAATTTATGCCATACAAAATTTTGCGTCCCTGCTATATAAGCGTCACTATACGAGTCATGAGAATTAACGGAAAATTAGTAACCAACGGCTCGTTTCTATGGTTACCTATTACCTTTGATTGGCTCAGGCATGGTTTATTACCATTCTTATCATATTTGAATTTTTATTCAAAATTACTGTATATTTTCTGATTGCTTTTATTCTTCTGTCTTCCTTCCTGAGTATTAAATATTATCACTACTGTTTGTCTTTCCTTTCAAAGATTAAATTAATACCTCATAAGGTTGGGTTCTATTAGATATTAACTTTTGTACAATTATGTTAACATTTGTTAAATACATATTTCTTTTAATTTAAGTTCTTATTGTAATATTTTTCTTTTAAAATGATTTACACATTATTCTTGGCTAGTTACTCGCCTTAGATTTGTTAATTTCCTTGTGTATTTTATACAATTTGCAATTATTTGTTTTGACAGTTAGGCATTTCAGAGGCACGAGTAGCCATTGATCATATTTACTGAATTTATACAAATGATATCTCATTTTATTCTAATGTGTTTTGTTTTGATATTATCCCATTTGTATGTGTCTGTTATTTTCTACATTAACTGATTTTCTAATGTAATTAGATTTGTATTGTCTTAACTTCTTAATTATCTATTTTGCCTTTGTTAACATTATGGCTACCACTCCCTATTCTTCATCAATTAAAAACATAACATCTAGGCGTATGCTCTGTAGAATTTCTTTAGTCATATCCTATTCATAAATATAATTACACAATTATTAAGTAAAGTTTGTTTACAACTCATTTCATTAATTACTATTTTTTGGGTGTTAAGCAATATCACACATTTTGAATTTACTTAATTGATTTTCCCTTATAATCTGGGGTGTTTATTGATTACATTATTAACTTCTTATTCCCTAATTAATCTCTACCTTCAATCCATGTTGACACAAGCTGTTTATCTTTTCATGTGATTCTCCCTTTTAATTACAATTGTTTACAATTAAACTTAATTTTCTTAAAATCCTTTCTTAATTAACAATGTCATCATCACTTTCCAGTGTTCATTTCATATTACTAATTGTTTACATTTAATATTATCATTAACCATATATTTTTAATTATTATTTTGGTTCACTTTTAATCACATAGTGTTTCGTTATCACTCTTCAGTGTTTATTCCACATTATGAAGTGGTTACATCTAATTCTATCATTAAAACCTTATTCTTAATCATTATTTGTTTCACCAGTAATCAATTATTGTTTATTATTGATTATTAAGCGGTGTATTACCATAAATATGGTTTATGACTATTTTGGGGTTTTACACTTTCACTATTGCACTCCTTAAATGTTTACATTAAGTGTTTCTTAGTGGGTAATCCCTATAATTACTTCTCTATGTCACTTTACTTTCTCACTTTCTCACTATTTCTTTCTTTACAAATATTATACATAGTATTACAAAGGTTATATTCCTATAGAGTTTTATTACATCTAACTATAATTCTTGGGTTAGTGTACTTTTCTTTTTAATATATTACTTTACTGGGTTTTGTTAAATCAGTTACATTAATTATTTAATTGATAATAATATTTATTTCTGATATTGGATAATCATTGGCTTGAAACCCAATATTATAATTGAGTGTACCATTTCTCCCTTACATATTTTATATTATTGGTTTGTTTCTTATCCATTGGTTTCCATTTATTTCCTTTACACTTGATTAGTTTCATTTTCAATTTTCTTCTTCTTCTCCTTCATTTTCAATTGGCTTCATTTTAATTTCGTTCTCCCCTTTTCGTATGGTTTTATTTCATTTGGTTGTATAGATTCATTCATTTCCTTTAATTGGCTTTATTCTTATTTGGTTTCGGTTTTTTCCCTTCTTCTTTGTTTTTCTGTTTGTTTGGTCAGTCACTTGGGTTAGGTCAAGTCGTCGTTTGTCGTGTTATTGTCATTTTATTTTCATTAGCTTAAAAATTTTATTATTCAAATTATTTTTTATATTGTAGATTCTTCTTTCTTCTCCCTGGTATTGGGGTGGCTTATTTGTGTTGTAACAATATATATTGCAACGATACAGCCATATTCTGTATTCAGCATTGATTTAAATAAATGTAACATTTGTAAAATTATTATAAGTTTGGGGTAAATGGACATGTCTGGGATTGTAAAAATGTTTCATTGTTACACTAGGGGAGAATTAACCTGTTCCAACAGGCAAGGAGCACCTGCTCGATTGTATGTGTGTTACGCGTGTATCTTGTGTGTGTTAGTGATGCATGTACAGAAAGGAATCCCAGCAACCGTCCCCAATTAATTACTAAAATAATTATTTTAATTCACTGTGTGAGAACTAATTAGTGTATAAACAAAAAAAAGGCAACAAAGTGTGTGTAAATTTTATAGTTATCCACAGTAAAAAAATTACGTTAGTAGGACACACTACGCGAAGTCAGTGCGAAATAAGTGTGCCAAAAATACGCAAATTACACTAAGACGCTCAAATTAATACAGTGAATGCTGAATCAAATTACCTATGATTTGTGCGATCTCAATTCCTTACAAAACAGTGCCAGTTGCAGAAAATTGCAAATGTATGAAAAGGTTTGCGAGTGGGGGCTATCATGTGATCTGCAGGTCTCGACAGGATGATTTCGGAACCAACAGGTGCGGAATCTCGAGAGGGTATAAATTAAGGGTTCGACTGGAAGCCCTTCTCTTCATTTCAAAACACAGTTGCAGTCGGACACGCTGTCCGTCGGCAGAACCGCTTTATTTTGTTATAAGTCTCATCTACGAACGAATAAAAATGTTCTCAGTAATTATGTTTACACTATTACGGGAAACGTAGAGTACCGGGACCGTTTAAGTCAGCAAGAGTATCTACAGAGAAGCTACAAAGAAAGACGCGTAATGCTGGATGTTAGGAGATGCTTTTTAGACGCCTAACAGCCGAACTAGATCCACCTCGCAGCCGATATTAATTCTCTGGGATGGACCACACACTGCTGGAGAACAACGCTGGACTCTGGACATATCCAGGACCACACCAAGCCAGGAGTGACGGTAACCCAACTATGGACAACGCTGGACCCCGTCAATAAGTCGTAAGGTCATCAAAACTCGAGGTGACATACATAGTGCATTTATAAATGATTTGTTTTTAAGAGCTCATAAAGACTATATAAAGAGACATTGAATAAAAAAAAGTTTATAATTAGGTAAATAATGTAATAGAGTCTTATGTAAATGTTTTAGTCGTAAGAATGAGCGATCGCATATAGATAAATATAGAAAAAACGAGTTTAATTTTGAGATAGTATTTTTTTTTTTCAAAGAAATATAATTGAAATTATTTTATATTTGCATTTTGTGGAAAAGAATAATTTAAATTTTGATTACGAAACAAATCTAAGAGTAATTAATATAATTTTCTATTTATTTTTAAAACATTGGTATAGACTGAGCAAGCTGAGGTCAGATCTGATTTAAATGAATTCAAATGTATTTCAATTCAGCGGATTTCAAATGTTTGCAGCAAAACGTTACATATTGCTTTCAGTTGTCAATATAAAGAAACCACAAAATATTTAAAACGACGGGTGGTTACCTGCTAGCGTTATGTACTCGTATGGTGTTTGCTGTCTAGCTTTACGGATCACACTTCAAACTTTTTACTCACAGCTTCAAAAACTTATATGTGATAAATTGATTTCATCTCATAATATAATATTGTTACGACATTATAGAACAATCTACGTGTTTATCGAATGTTCCAGAGGACGGCTGAATGTTGTGGCTTACGTGATTTCAACATACGCTCGCCAGACTTTTCTGGAGGTCGCTAGCCCCGCGCACTGTGTCACGGCTGCAATCATTTGCGTACTAGTGTAGAGCTGATGAGTAGTGTTTTCTACTAGACGCCTATTAGCGAATATTCTGGAACCTCGGCGGGGTATAAATACAAGTATTCGGCGAGGTTCAGTTTCAGTTTTATTTGCGAAAGATTGGAGTGCGGTTTTTTAGTATTGTGGCGAAGTATTACGTGTTGTATAATTGTGCGAGACTATTGTAATACAATTGTGTTTTATATTAGTTAACATTTTTATTGCGTGTGAACAGTTTTTTAATTGATTTGTTGGAGGAGATTGTCTTGTTAATTACAAACCGTTTAATTGTGATAATTAAAGCTGGTGATTAATGACTCAAGTGGTGTCTTGTATTTTGGTTTTCACAGTACCATACGACGATCAGTTAGACCGTCGTAACGATATATTATGTATTTCGTTAAAATCAGTGAATACGTTTTTAGTTCAGAGACATTACTGCGAATTTTAACGTGCCTTACAGGTAACAAAGGAACTTTTATTAAACGTATTGTATCGAACGAGCATGCCTTAGTGAAATACAATGCCAGCTATGAGAGCATATTGGATTACATGACCTCTGCAATTGCAGTACATTGGGCGGTTCACCAACTATGCGAGTACGTTAAGTTAGATTGTGCTAGAATTTGAGTATAACCTGGTTTCTCCCTCCTAAAGGAATAGGGTAGTCTAACGTTGCAGACGACTACATACTTTACCACTGCCTTTTGTAAAGTCAGCACCTTTCCTTCATTTATAACTTGTGTTGAATGACAAGAAAGGAAAAGGAGAAGTGACGACATTAACATAATTAATTTTTGAATTGGATGTGCTAATGACAACGATCTGCTAGCAGCATAACAATACATAGCTGATTTATGCTGTAAAAACATATATGAATTTACAAGAACATATGTTTTTCTGCTGTAAGAAAAATATTATCAAGAACAATCGCCTTGTTTAAACAACATCCTAATTATGATGTCAATAAAAAAAATCAAGTTCTTCTCCTCGTGAAATTTTACGTTTACATTTACATTTGAGAATGTATGTTTACTGGAGTTTATTAGAGTTATTTACTTTTATCGTTTAAAATAAAGTCGAAAATATGCAACATTAACGTTTAATTTTTTAAGATAAAACAACAATTCCTTCCCAAAATAAAGGAACTTTGCTGTTCATCATCAAGCTCTCATTCTTGCAATGAGAGTCTTAAGTTTTGACATATCAGAAAAAGTTATTAAAATATATTAAAACTGTTACTGTAATAAAAACGTACAAAGATTTTTGGTTAAATAAGAATTAAAGAGAAATGAAGGGCAACAAACGCATAAATACATACATATATATATATATATATATATATGTGTGTGTAATATTAGTCAATTTTGACATAACAATTTTTCACTATTAGTTTAATAAAGTACAATAAAAATAAGGGACAATAGAATTGTAAATAAACGCAAATTGTTTGTTAGCTAACTGAAGATTTTGTTCGATAAAATATCTAAGTGTTTCTCAGTTTTAATTTATACTTTACTAAAATGTGACTCTTTACTGCTGCTGCCGTTCGCCATCCTTATCTAATCAACAGCATTTTGTATAAGCAAACATTGTATCTCATAAAATTCAGTTGCTTCATTTAAGTGATACATTTTTCTTTATAGGTTTATTTAATTTTCAGATACGTGCCATATTTCCTTTGGTAAATATAAGAAACTATTTGTAATCACTTTTCTTCTTAGACAGAGAAAAATTACAAAGCGACTTTTTTCACAATTACGTTCAATTTAAATAGTCAACAAATATCTCCTATTACAATTTGCAAGTAAAAGAGATAGTCGTAATTCTCAGTCTGGAACAAATAAGAAACGTGATGAAAATGTATAGCTAAAACGTGTAAACATTTGTGATATACTGTTTTCCGGTTAATAGAAAAACACGTCTTTCTAATTCTGTTAAATTTAAATGCATCGCTCATACTTCCGTGAGGCTTTCTCAGTTGTTAACCCTATGTTGTTTACCAATACTTTCCAATGCACCCTTGGTCATACACTACCTCTAAACCTCCCATGCCTAAAATATATCTCAAATCTGTCAGTTCCAATCTAACCTCTGAAGCTGCCGTAACCATTGAAACAATTGTTATAAAAATAAAAATCATCTGTACTACTACACCAAGTTTGGTGTATCATGTATTCAAATAAAGTATTAATTCAATATTTTAAAATGGAAATTAATTTTTACGCACTCCTATTTAAAATTGTTGTCATATACGACACATGCGTCTTGAAGGGTACAAAGTATTGTTTGAAGATAGAAAAGCAACTAGATTACTGGCGAGAAACCTGTGTACTTATAGGTTTCAGTAGAAAAGTAACGTATAGAACTACCAGAGCTAAAACGGAAGTCAGTATGAATGAAAGTAAAATAATCAAAGGAAAACAACAAGGTTGTGTGGCAACATGAGAAAAAATCAAATTAAGTCACCTCTAAAAATATTGATACTGTAAAAACAAGTAAGGAAAAAAGGAAGATGATTGAAATTATTCTTAGAAATGGAGTAAAGAAAATTGTATAAGTACAAAAATATAAGCATTAGATACATAGAAATACATAAGAAACATACGTATGATGGAAATACATGAGGCTTTGTTAAATTTGTTGACTTTTTGCGCTCTCCCGGTAGTTAGTAAATGAATGTAAAAACGTTAGTTACATATGTCTTGTGTGATTCGAAAATTATAAACTATGTCCTATTGTAAACTTAAAAGTTATTGTAATAATTAAAATAATATGTTACTTTAACAGGCAACCAATAACGGTTAAAAACAATCCAATAAAAAAACAATAGAACTATACAACTGTTAAAACAATTTTCTTTAGCATAAAATGTACTATATGTATGAAACGTCCTGTGATTCAGTATCATATGCTGGTTATAATGTCACAAAAACAAGATAGATGTGCTGACACGTGAATGTTTTGAACACAACTTTAGTAACTCTGTTGAGTTATGCGTTTCTATTGGTAACTGTGATGCTACACAGAGTTTTATTTTACACTGACAACATTTATCTACAGAACAAAACTTACTTTTTAGAATTTGATCTAGAATAGAAATGTGCTTTTTTATTTCACTACCTAGAGAGAATTTTTGTGTGAACCTGAAAACCCAATAATGTATTTCTATTTACATTTGTAAACATGTTTAGTAGGAACGTGAAGTCAATATTAAACAAGTACCTAGCACTACTGAATGTTTTCTGCATTATATCTAAGAGACCCTATTTTTTGATGTTTTACTTTGATTTACTGTTTATGTCCATCACTTAATAAGTATGAAGAATATACAGCCATAGAAATTTTATAAATTTTAGTTATATGTAGCCTATGTCACGTTTTTATTCTTGAAATACTCTTTTGATTTTGCCACACAGATATTAAAATGTGTGTAATTTTTTGTCAATATCATCACTTCTCAGAGAAGAGACACTACACATTAACACGATCTTGGAGCAACGTATAATGCGAGTCATCTTCAATTTCTGCTGTTAGTTTTTGTACCATCTGAAGAAGCCACGGTATCTGAAACACCTTTATTGCTTTTAGAAAGATTAAGTAAAATATTTTTCCCCCTTGCTAGTGACGTCAATTTACAGATCAGTAAGGGCGGGCTCAATTTTACCGGTTTAGTCCTGCTTCCTACCTAATGGCTATATGGATTTTGTAGTCTCCTTCCGTGGTGTTGCAATTGATACTGGTCAATTTAGCTTTCTAACTTTTTCTTCCTACTGTATCGACTAGGGTTCTCGTTTCGAAGGACATTTCTTTTGCTGGATAGAGTTCTTAGACCGGGAAGGCTAGGAACTTTGATTTCGGGCTGTTTTACCTTAGAGGATTGTCATCATCTCAGCTAACAAATGTTTTCTGATCGTTCGCAGGAAAGTATCTAACTCTGCCCTTGTGTGTCTTACTTGCCACTCCTCTGCTTCCAAACTAGGTGCGTATCCTGCTGTCAACGCTCACAATCCTGCCTGACCAGGACACAGGTTACTCTCATGCTGTCCTAAGAGGTCCTCCAAACCTAGTGTTCTTGTCGATCCTCTTTGTCGAAGGGAATGGTTACGTCTAACTTGGGGAGTGTTACTCAGCGAAAAGGGGCAACTGGTGGGTACGTGAGAGTGGATTTAGGGGTGGAGAGGCTAGAGTACTTTTATTCGCTCAAAGCTCATATCTGCATCACACCCTCTTGAATTTGATATGAATGTACTAGTCTGTATTAATGCTATTAGGCCCGGATATATTCATAATGTTATTAAAATGTAAAAAATTAAAAATAATTATTGATCGTTATATATATGTGCGTGTATGCGCGTGTTTTTTTTTCAAAACGATACTGTAACAGACAGGTATACACATGATTGTTACAAACAAGTATCATCTAGCAGTAACGGCTGCCTTTGATGTGCTGTTTAGTTTGTGTACCTTTGATCTTGGGTTTCATATGCAGTAGCTTCGTTACTAAATAAACAAATTTGTTAAAGAAACCAAATCAATATGTACTCTTTCTGTTGTGTTTATCTACACTTTTGACTACTATTCAATCCGCAAACTGAACGTGTAACTGTCTGTTTTTATGTGCATGTATAGTGCATGTATAGAAGTAAAAAATAATGTTGATTGTATATACTAAAGCAATTAAAGAACGGAATATAAGTAGAACTTAAATAATATCAGCTATACGTTACAAAGGATTTTACCGTATATTTCATCAAAGTTATTGTTTAAACCTTTTGTGCCGGTTGACCGCTGTTTCTTGTTAAAGTTTGTAAGGCTAAAGGTTTAGGCAGCCCACGCGGTACAGCTGTCTTCAGTAGCAGGGTATAAATCGTATTACTTCTAGCATTGAAAAACAGCAATGAACAATTTGTTTTTCCATTGCTGGGACAAGTACGATTCCGTTCCAGGTATTGATGATGTTGGTGCACTTGATACCGTGTATATAGTGTTACAAATTTTAACAACAACTAGCCAGAAAATTGTTAACAACAAATTGGGTGAATGAAAGTCTTGCTTTCTACTCTCTACGAGTTCTACAATTCCGACATTTCATTTCCCACCTTGTTCATGTTAAATATATTCTGTTAATTCTGCAAATTTATTCGTTAAATATCTTAGATTTGAATGTTCAAATTCCTCTATTTACATAAAATTGTTTCACTTAATTTAGAGTTTATACCAGTTTTTCAAGTAATCAAATTTTTATCGAATCTCTGCCAATTTTTACTGACTGAAATCACAAAATTCTATATTTGAGTTAAAGTTGTGATTTGAGTGTCGCCTAAACTCTTGTTATTGTACTCGTATTTACACGGAGCTAACAATATAGTTTATCAAAATATCAACACTAATTTTAAATTGACAGACGTTCTCCGTACCGCTTGACACTGATTCAGTTCAAAAAAATTATAAACAGAACATTATGGTTTCAAAGATTTTGAAGGAAGTGTTAGTATATTTATGTTGTCTAGCACCTATAAATTGATTATTAAAAGTCTCCCTTTGTCCTCAGTTCTTACATTTTTTGCAGCTGCTGGTGGTTTCCGCTTACTTCCATATGGGAGTCATAATTTTCTTCTCGTACAAAGCAATTTCACATCAACTTGTTATTAATAGATCATACTAAATTTATTTTGGATTTATATACTGGAGTCTTGGATGTATTTTATATTGTTTGGATGTACGCGTGTGTGTATGTGTGTGTGTGTGTGTGTGTGTGTGTGATTTGATTTGTTTTTTATTTATGTCATGTTGGGTTTATCTATTCGAAAGCAGTCTCCTTCATGGTGTCAGGTTCTTGTGTTCCTCGTCCGGTAGGTGTGGAGAACGGTATGTGTCCTCACTAGAGATTGTAGCTGTACCGGATTGTAGTGAAAAAATGTTTGTGAGAATCTGTTTAGATACTTCATACTAAGCTTAACAGAAGAAAGCCACCAAAACAGACAAAGATGAGCAAGACGTAACCGGAGAAAGAAACACAGGGGAAAACAGACATAGGGAGAATAATCTAAACGTCACATCATGACAACATTCATTACACAAGAATAATTAACTCTTTTCTACAAAATCTAAAGGATTACAGCTATTTAGAAGAACAATGTGTATACCCCTACCGTGCAAAAGCTGTTACTAAACTGAAATAATAGCCACCTTAAAAAAATATCCTCCATCAAATACCCAATTACAAATTGTCACTATCAAAACAAAAATAAAATACATCAAAGAAGGTACATCTGGTTATCACAGAAAATATTACATTATTACGTAAGCAAACTTCTGTATATATTACATCCTCAGTGAGGAATGCTATGTTGTTAGGTTGAAACTATTCAATGTCTGACGGTGTTTTCAATTCCCATTTCAAAGGAAATAAATTTTAATTTCTTAATAGAACTTATAAAGTCGTTTTCCGAATTGCTGTTTATTTCATTTTATTGACATTTATACATGAGAATCATTTATAACTAGTTTAAAAGAAAAAATGTATAGAACAAGACTAACAGTTACGTACAAGTTGTCGGTTTATTATCTCGTGTCTACTGTGATGTAAGTATCGCTAAACGTTTCGAAGGCTCCCGCATCATCTATGAATACTACGGCTCTAACCAAGTGTAATTGTCCGTCAACTTTGATCAACAATTATCTGAGAGTAAAAGCGACTACACTATATAACTTTAGGCACCAATACTCGTTCCTGATGGACAGCGCATGTACAGTGCCTGATGTACATCGTCTGGTGATGTAGTGTTCGCCAAGCCTGAATACTTGATGGTTTCTTCGGAAAGAAGAGGAAGGTAATCCTGCGCCATAGATAGGTCTCCTCCCGTTCCCGCCAACCCATTTTCAGCTATAGAAGACTTTTACGGCTGACTCAAATTGCAGTATCGCCTTTGTTCATCGTGGCTGGTCCGGACGTACGCTTCGTGATGTCGACGTAAACCTGCCCAAACGGTAAGGGCACCCTGTGCATGCCACACGAGGGGAGCGGAACTCTGGAATCTTTTGCCGGTCCAAGGTAAGGCTGGTAACACAATCTTCCGCGTCCGTTTCAAGATCGTCTGTACGCCGTGTGTCAACAACCGCTTGCCGAATCGTTCCGTCACGTACCTGATATGTGCAAGAAGTCCAAGCCATTCACCTCTAGTTCTGCCATCGTATCTCGTCTGACAATTATATCTGGTCTGTGCTAATGACGATAGCTATCGCCGGAGCAGCCGAAATGTTTTCATACTTCAACAATAGACTATGGCATAATATACCGACAAATTGAACACCGTTTGACACCGACTATAAAGGTCTCGTTTATTGTCAAATAACATTGATGGAAACATCCTAAGGAAGAAATTGGAAGGAAGTGTGCTATCTCCCCGTTTACTTTATTCAGAAAAGATAACATTATAAATACTTTATGAGAATATAGGTGAAAAAATAAGTATTATTTATAATAAAAAAAAATACTGTTAATTTTATTTTGAAATAAATGAATATGGTTAAGGTAATGGAGCTCAAAATATTATGATGATTACTCATTATCTTCGTTACAGGAATTGGGTTATTCTGATCTCGCAGAGTGTTTAAGGCAAGGAGAAATGTAAGGCCGAGCGACGTGTAAATATGTAATATTTAATATTTAATATGTATATGTAATTAACATGTCTGCAATGTATTGGTTTGCTTACTCTTTCAGTAGTACCAACGTTATAAACATATGCAAAACTTTCTTTTAAATCAGTTTATATACACTGTCTTTACATTCAGTTAATTTTTAATATATTTTAATTAGTTACTCTGTGTTTAGTTACTTAATAGTAACATAGGACATTTTGTTGTTTGTGGATGTGTGTTGGTTGTGGTTCTATGTCCCCTTTATAGTTAGTTGTTTAATGCGTTTTTCACACTCTACTTGAGTGTGATAGGGTAATAATTTTGTGTCTTTTCATTTAGTTTCAACATCTGTAGTAGAGCTATTATATGGTTCCGGTGTATTAGTATCGTCATTAATGCATAAAAATTTAGTATGTGGTTTATTTAGTAATTCCACAGCTTCGTCAATCCAACATTTTTAATTTAGAAATGTTAGGGCTTGATTTCAATGGAAAACAATTGATTTGTTTAAGGACTAGTTATATTACCATCTACAACAATAAAATATAGGTTAATAATTATTGATGGCTGTAGGTCTCTGAATTCTTTCTTTACAGCCAATAAAGTCAGTAATTAAGTAATAGTTAACTATATATATATATATATATATATATATATATATATATATATAGAAACTTACAGACCTTATAGTATATTGATAGGACGGAGGGTACCATATTGTTACGACGGTCTACTTGATTGTCGTAGGTACAGTGGAAACAAAATACAAGACACCAATTAAGTCACTAATCACCAGCTTTAATTTGTCACAGTTAAAAGTTAATAATTAACAACACAGTTTGTTATAACAAATCAAATAAAAATTGTTCACACACAAATAAATGTCAACTAATATTACAACACAATTGTATTACAATATACCGTCCGATTATAAAGCACAACACTTAAACTAATAACCACTTGAACGCAGACAGTAATATATCGCGACTATAACTGAAAACTAATGCCGCTGCCGCCATGTATTTATACCTCCGCTCACAAACCAGAACGTTCCATACTACGTCTTAGCGCCAGTGTGTACTACGTAATTAACTGACACAGTCCGCGCGGCTGGCGGCTTCGAGAAATGTCTCGCGAATGCGTCTAGAGTCACGTATGCCACACATATTAGAGCGAGATTCCTCTGGCACATTAAAGAAACACGTAGACTGTTCTGTAATGTCGTAACACTGCCTCCTCCTTAAGCCTGTTCGTCCCGAACTGGCAAACCGTCTCTGAAGTAATACTCGACCAGGCGATCTAGGTGGACGTCCTTGCGAAAGATAATTCTCCGGTTCTTCGGATTCAGTCTCGTGTGATCAGAACATCACGTTCCCAGGAATGCGAGTCTTCCGCTCAACCACTAGTTTTGCTGGAATCACTCCCGTTGCGTCATGTGCTGATGACTTAAACACCACTGGCTGATCCAAGTTTGTTTGGTTCTCGTCAACAACCTCTTGCGTAACCTCATCTTCAGCCACTTTGCCATCTGGCGCTTCTATCAGCTCAGGAACAAGCAAGAGTTTTGTCTCGACACCCATAGTTGGCTTTGCAATCACTACTTTTGTCGTTACGCTTATTTGTATTTCCTCTGCTAGTTCTTCCTCCAATTCCGCTTGCAATAGGAAGGGTTCCTCTTGACCAGACCTGTTGACTTTTACTTCGACTAATGCCACTTGCTTAATCGAATGGTTGGTAGACCCCGTCATTTTAGCCATGCAAAGCTTTATCTTCTCTTGGCCAACTTTCAGGACATTCTCTTTTAAGTCCCCAACGAATCCGTAGGCATTCATAATGTCCGTGCCAAGAATCACTTCATTGACAATGTCTGCACCGAGCATTTGGTGGGTAAACTCGAGAAGACCCAGGCGTACACTTACGTCTACCAATTCCTAGCACCTTGACGGTGCTTCCAGCATTGTATTGTATTGTATTGTATTGTACAAGAGCTAATTAGAGGCTGGCGGTTGCTGACTAAGTCAGGGCGCACAATAGAAACTTTTGCGCCCGTGTCAACTATAAATGATGTTAGTTTACCTTCCGCAAATCCATTAACAATCAAGTTTCCACTGGTCTTATGTAGCGTGGAAACTGTGTGCTGTTCTGGGGCTTTACTTCTCCAATTAGTGCGATCACTCTCTTCTCTCGGTATCTTCTTCTCCCAGTTGTCTACCTATAGATGACCATGTTTTCCACAGATGTAACATTTCGGCCTTCTGTCTTTTTCAAATCGTTGCGACTCTCTTGAACTTTTGAATTGTTTGTCCGACAACATTGTTTTTCTGCGCCCATTGTAACGGCAATGTGATACAGGGATTTTCTGACTGCAATGTGATGGCACAAACCCATTATTAAATATAATTTACCTTGACCGTCTTTGTGACCGCTTATCTTCAAAAATACAATGGCTTTAAAAATACAAACCCATTACTGTAGCGGGATGCTGACTTGGCAGCTTCAAACTCTAGGGCGTGAACAAAAGCTTCTTAGCTATTTCGGTGCCTTGCCGTTGGTAACACTTGCTGAAGTTCACAATCTCCGATGCCGCAAACCTTATTCGAAAATCTTCTGGTGCTTCAGGATAGGCCAATCTAATCAATCTGTCGATACTTGCTTCGAACTCTTGAAGACTGTCCCCGGAACGTTGTCGTCTTGTTCTCATCTGAGCTTAGTACACATCTCGCAAATGTTTATCACCGTAGCGTAATTCTAGCTATCAACTAGCTATCACCGTAGCTTTTATCAACTCGGCATAGATGTTCTGGCTGTCAGGTGGAACTTTCTGTAGTAATTCTGCCGCAGATCCTTTTAATGCAAGAACGAGTGAAACAGCCTTGTCTTCCTCTGTCCAATTATTTGCGCATGCAGCAGCTTCGAATTGGCGTAATTACGTCGCCCAGTGCGTGCTTCCATCAAAGTTGGAGCTTTAACATCATCTGTCTATACTGCGGGCAAAGTTACTTTCTCTATTGACTTATTTTCTTTGTCCTTTTCTGTCTTTATCATTCGTACAGTCTGTTCAGAAATTTGTTTTGGTTGTATCTTTATGAAGTGCTCAATTTCTCTTTTAATTTGTTCTTTTATGTTTGTCATTGAGTTTTCTACTGCAGATATTTTTGTTGACATAGCTTCTTCCAGAGTCAAGACAGATTTTTCAACTACAGCTATTTTATTTGATATGGATTCTTCTACGTCAGATATTCTGGTAATCTGATTATTAAGCTCACCTCGTAATTCACCTACGTCACCACGTAGGAGACCCAATTCTGCGGTAGTATGTTCTTGCATCTGCTTTTGCTCATGAATTAACTTTTTGATGTCACCTGCTTCACATTTACATTCCCCTGCCTCCTGCATACGTTCTCCTTTTTGTCTTTCTTCTGTTTCTAGCATTAGTGCTTTCTGACGTTCCTCAGCCACTTCTCTTTCCTGCCTGCGTTTTTCATCCTGTCGTTTATCAGCTTCTTCCGCCTCCTGGCTACGTTTCTCATCCTGTCGTTTTTCTGCTTCTTCCCGTGTCTGCCGTAGCAGTGTTTGTAAAGCTTCCATCATCTGACTGGCATCCATGTTTACCGGTTAATTACGAATTACACTCGTCTTGTACAAAGTGTCCACTGTTTTCACTGTTAACCGTTCTATCCCAGTTCTGACACCACTGTTACTTCGGTCTACTTGATCGTTGTAGTTACAGTGGAAACAAAATACAAGACACCAATTAAGTCACTAATCACCAGCTTTAATTTTTACAGTTAAACAGTTCGTAATTAACAACACAGTCTTTTATAGCAAACCAAATACAAATTGTTCACACGCAAATAAATGGCAACTAATATTAAAACACAATTGTATTACAATATACCGTCCGATTATAAAAAATAACACTTAACTAATAACCACTTGAACGCAAACAGTAATTTTTCACGATTATAAGTGAAAACCAAGGCCGCTGCCGCCATGTATTTATACCTCCGCTCACGGACCAGAAAATTCCAAACTACGTCTTAGCGCCAGTGTGTACTACGTAATTAATTGCGGCCTTGAAACAGTCCGCGCGGCTGGCGGCTTCGAGAAAAGTCTCGGTAATGCATCTAGAGCCACGTATGCCACACACATTAGAGCGAGATTCTTCTGGCACATTCGACAAACACGTACTCTGTTCTGTAATGTGGAACAATATTTTCTTCTGAAACAGAGTACAATACGCATGCATTAGGTCTCCCAAAGGAAGGGTTAAAGATTTAATATTAAGTAGGTGTTGTATTTATAAAGATATCCAACTAAACTATTTCGTAAGAACTGTAACAAAGTTAGAAAAATAATTCAGAAAAGTTCCATGACATTTTTAATGCAAACAATATAAAATAGAGGTTATTTATGTACAAAATTATATTTTAGATGCATTAATTACTTTTAAAATTATCACTCCGTTCTTAGTTTCTCAAGTTCGAAACGTTTATTGCATTCTTAAACTATTATTGAAGTCTAGAAAAACATAACATTTACACCATAAAATTTTTACTAAATAATCACGTTTAACGTCGGTGGATAGGTCAACGAAGTAAATGTTTCGATTCTCCAACAACGTTCCAATTATCTATCAATATTACCGTTTGCGATGTTCAACTGTTGCTTGTTCCCAGTTCACTGGGCGACTTGTTCGGCATACCACCTATTACGAACATTTTTTGCTACTGAAGATGGCCACCGGTGATGTGGACGATACGTCTAGCTACACAAGATCAAGCATTCGACCACGGCCTTTCAGCCCGGAAGTTTTTAGTAATTATACCGACAGCAATTGTCCGCCTCGAACACAGAAAGTCCTGTTTCTGTAAAAGCTGGAGATAAATTTGGGCAGGTTATTTCTGAACCGCTAATCATGAAGTTTTTTCATGATTTTATACCTCCACGTTTTGTCGAATGTTTTCGACAAATCGAAGAATACTGTAACCATGTGTTTGTTTGCGATGATATAGATCCGAACTGCGTTCTCCAGATAAACCAGTTGATCAGTAGTAGAATAAAAAAGTGTGGGTTCATCCGTTACCCACACTATCAGAAAGCCATATTTTTCCAGACTCCAGGTGATCCGGGTGTTTACCATCCTCTCCAATAATTTTCTAGACAGCACGTAAACGACACTAGCCGATAGTTTTCCGCTTACAGGGAATCTTTTCAGGTCTTCAGAAGCGGGATGTCAATCGTCTCCTTCCATAGTTTTCGATACTCCTCTTGCGTCCATATGGCGTTTTAGAGTGCTAGTAATGTGGTTATACTTACACCCGGGAGTATGATGCAGTAAGGAATATCGTCCGGTCCCGCCGCAGTGTCGCCGGCAGCGCGGAGACAGGACTGTAACTCCCTCATCGTGAAAAGCACGTTATAGATCCTGTACCCTTCATTTCAAAGTCAATGTCGTGTTCGACTTCATATTTCCTTAGGAGGACGTTGACAGGATAATTTGTTATGGTCGAGACGTAGATTTTCCAGCTTGATCGTTTTACAGCGAGTATTGTTCTAGGAACGTCGGCTCAAAGTCGCTTTAAAGCGATGCGATTATGTTTTATCGGTGCTTCTTTATACCTGTTTAGGGCTTTTCTTCGCTTCTCCCTTATTGCGTGTTTTATAGCGTTGTTCCACCACGATACTGGCGGCCTGGATGAAGGACCGCCGGTCTGTGGGATTTGCTCCGAAGCTGCTGAGGTGATAGCAGCTGTGAAACTGTGTACGTCGTCATCTATATTTTCACAGATGTCCGTAGGTGTGAAAGCGGTCCGGAAGTCTGTCCAATCAGCACGGTCCACGCGCTGATCTTTTTGGCGTGAGTTTATCGCTCTTTGGCGTTCGGGTTGTAATCAACACTTTCAAGTGGTAGCTTTCATGGAGATCGGGAACATTCTCGACGACAGACGCGGAACAAGACTCGGGATAGAGATCGAAAGATAGATAAAAAAGAAGTACCACTTCCAACGTTAAAACTTGTGAGCTCGCCTGTGTTTAAAAAGACTAGCGCGTTGTTTAGCAAAACATTATCAGTTCTTAATCCAGGACTGTTCGTCCTAAAACAACCCCAAGCGGGACTGTGAACGTTGAAGTCCCGACAAGGAGTAATGAAGATGGTAGCTCCTCGAGTAGATCCTGAAGATCTTCTACTCGCTACTCAGAATCTGGTAAGTATAAGCAGCAGATCGTAATAAACCGACTACTGCTACTGATAGAGGCGTAGCGAGCGGAATACTTACAGCGGGATGTGTGTTGCTAAGAAACATTGCGCTGATTTTTGGAGTGACTTCACAGCGGAAAGACTCATGTCCCTGGATATTAGAATTTTTTGTGGCCTGAAATGTGTTTCTGCAGGCACACACACATCGGTTATGTCTGGACAGAAGGATTTTCAGTTCGCAGTAATGCGAAGTCTAACCATTGATATTCCACTGAAGGATGTTCTCCATGTTGGACGTTGAAGGTTCAGTCGCTACGGATCGTGCCTATTTCCTTGGTTTCCCTTTCCGCCTCCTTACTTTTTCCTTCTTTGTAGATTGCCGAGTGTCGCCAAGTCACCGAGGTTGGTGACATCGTCGGTGCCGGCAATCGTGCTGAACTCCGACCCCGTGCTCTTTTCCTGGTCATCGGGAACTTTGTTGCAGTGTTCCCAAAACTCACGCATTCTTAACATTGTATTGGCTGAGGGATAAATGCTCTCACACCCAGCCTATGAATACCGGCTGTTACCTTTTCTAGTATAGTTGTTCTGTTAAAGGTTAGAACATGGAACGCAGATGGGAGGGTCTGTCCATCTCTTCGCACCGATAGTCGTCAACATTATACGTGCTCCTTGATTCAGTAAATCCTTGCATACTACCACCCTCTTTGTGGTATTCAGAGTGGTATGAAGAACGACATCCTCTTCTACGTTCCCTATCTTCTGCATTTTCAGTAACGCGAACTCTGTTGATCGTTCATTGTTTTGATAAGCAGACCATCTGAGGCTTTTCTGATAACCTATATTGGTGATCCAGCGCAACCGGTTACAGCTTTTTTGATAAGAAAAGGACTGACTTTCATGAGTTTACCTTCCTACCATCTCACAACAGTATACCTTGGCACCGCCGGCGCAGCGGCAGACTATGTCAAGGATTTCTCACTGTCAACTGTGAAGAAATGTCTCCTTCTCTTCACCCTCCAAGCAGGCTTTTCAAGACAAGGGTTTTTAAGGGACCCCTCAACCCAGAAATATTTGGAGAATCTTTAATCTTATTCCCATGAGTACCGGAGAAGTAACAGACCACAGCGGCAGAGCCCTCGAGTACCGCAGTTAGGACTAAATACAACAGGGTGTGTCATGGTGCCCTGACACCATCGTTCGCGACTCACTAACATATTGACACGTGCTCCACCTACCCACTGGCACGATCGGTTCCACCTTGGGTTACGATGTGTTTTTTAGCGGTACGCACAACCTTGACAAATTCCCTTACCAGTGACCTGTTAGTCGGCTAAAGAGTAATATCCGTTCCCCCGCCTTCTACGAGACCAAAACGTTGTAAACCGGGCGTAGGGTTATACTTCTGAGGAACATTATTATTATTATTATTAGTAGTAGTAGTACTGAGTTTTCTGCTCGACAAAAGATCTCTTGCCTTGATCTGGGAATTCTGTTTTCCATCTTGTAAAATTTTTGTCTTCCTCCTTCAAGCCCAACTATTCCCTTTTGTTTTACAAACAATCCAAAACAGCTGTATGTTTATACTATCCAGTGCTAGAGATCCTTTCCAACTTTCCCCGATGACATCATTTTGAATGTTATTTCTACTCATAATGTGTCTGATCTATTGTACGTACTTGAGATGAACTGCATTCAGGACCGTTCTTCTCTTCTTAGGACCTCTTCATTTCTTACATTATCCAAACACTTTACTTTTGTATCGCAGAAGTTCATTACAATATAATTATAATAATTTTACGCCTTGGAATCTTAACTGTAGTGAGTGTATAAAATTCAACTTTACATTCGTCACACAAGTCATACATTTTCTTCAGTCTACATACATTCGTCTACAGTCAATGCTAGCTGAAATAAAATTAAAAATTTCTTTATTAAGTGGTACGTTTATGATGGTTGTTGAAGTATAATTAGTCTGAATTGATTTTAGTAGAACATATCTCGCTAACATTGCAGGTATTCATAGAAAAAATGAATGTAACTGAAGTCTGAAGGCAGAGGTAGGCAGTGGTGTTTAGTTTTTTTGTGTATTCAATCAGAGACAGAGGTAATAACCACAATTAACTCACTGACTTCCAATTACCATGCCTGCCGCGAGAACACCAACTTCTAATTAACTCATCAATGTTGAGTTTATTTAGTGTATACTCTGTTTGGTGAGCAGCGTCTCAACCCACTGTTTATTAAGGCACTTTACGCACAGCACAGATGCATTAGTGATGACGTCATTTAGTGATGTGGCCCTTAGTGATGATGTGAATATTCCGTCTGATACAATGTTATGTTTAGAGCAAGATATATTTCTGTCACGGAAGGTGTAACTGAACTTTTATTAATTGTGAACGTTATGGGGAGTGGAACAAATTCCTGACGACCCATCGTCTAAAAGTTGTTCTCGAATTAGCTTTGAAATAGAAAATTGAAGCAAGGTACACCCAGGAGATATTGGAGATCAACAATGAGTTGGGAAAACCTTGCAACGAGAATTGGTCGGCAGAAATTTATAGTGAGCAGAGCGTGAAAGGCGCAATAGTTGTGCATGCATTCGCACTTAGATGGAGAGATAAAATATGGTTAAATTTTTATTAACGAATGGTTAAACAAATGATACGTATAATGGAATGTTAAATTCCTAATTTACTATGAACTAAAAATTTGTGATTATTTTTTACACGTTTCCAGGTCTGGAGAGTCTAAGTGTTGACACACTTATGTCATAATTCCGTTTTCTCAACACTTATTGAGTCTATCTATTCTAGTCTATCTACTAGAATTTTGAGTTTTGCAAAATTCCACACTCTCCTCCCGTTTTTCCTCCGTTCTCTTGTCACTCATTATTATGACACATCCTGCCCACTGTAATAAAATTAGAATTACGTACACATTGTTTATTCCAACGCTGCGAGTAAATAATTTATCCAGTTCTGGGCAAGATAAATGACAGAGTACTGTGGCAACTGAGCAGGTGCGAGCAGTATTCAATATTCATGTTGACAGACTTCACTGTCACACTTTATACAGTTGTGTCGTGCCGTGTATATATAACAGTGTATCTCTATGTTTACTGTGTAGTTATAATCTGGGTCACTTTGCTCGATGCGATAGCAGTCTGAGTATATAATGTGTAATGTTTTAATGAAATTAGTAAACATATTTTATCAAACATATGTTTTATTTTAATGTTACTTTAAGTTTGTTTCGTAGGGCAGGTGAATCCTTATATTCCTTTTTCTGCTTTAACTTCATTTAGACTCTCACAGCTTAAAAGAACAGCTAGTTTACGTTGGCTTTGTGTACTTGTCGCTTGCAGATCATGCAGCACATACAGTTTTAGCCAATCTGTCACACATCATTCTACTTGCGTTTTCGTCTTATACATTATGTCTTGGCACCACTCAGTCCTCCATATTGCGTAATGAGTCCTCCATACCATCCTCTATATTGCGTAACCTCTGCATTCCTTAGTTACGCATATGATATGTTTACTTACTTCTATTAAATTATATTCCTCAAACCTTGCATCTCTGTTGTTTCCAAAATCACTTTGTCCGGTCTCGACACTTTCAGATCTCGTTTCCGCTGCATATACTAATATCAGTCGCACAACCATTCTGCAAGTCCTTACTTTTGGTTTTATCCTTAAAATTTATTAGTTCCATGTAGCGTCATTTACACATGCGGGAACTTCTTTCTTTCCTTCTCATACAAGCAGTATATCGTGTGATCGTCGCCTCATTGATCACCCCACTTTTTTTAGCCTACCAATATTCCTTGTTCCTCTAGGCCTATAAATAAGGTTTGTGTGCAGAAATTAATGTAGCTTTATTGGTTTTACGTTCCACTTTTCGGTTAGAATTTTGCTGCTAATTATTACAAATTTTAACTAAAAAACATATGCTGTTCAATGGCTTGCCAGTGTGTTCTAATTTACAGAATACTGTTTCCTTCCTTATTTTTGGTGTATGAAATGTCAATGTCAATATTCATGAAAGTTACGAGTCTAATGAAACTCAAGGAGCAGTCTTTAAAGATTAACGTCACTACCTGTATTAGTTACGTCGTCTACAAAACAAACTATGTCTGCTTCACAGGTTCCCATTCTGTGGCGTCTGTATTTAACAATATTCTGTTATTTTATTCTTCTTATCCTAAGTGCTTTGCATCCCCCCCCCCCCAACATCGGCGTTCACTAAAGATAGAGATTGACGATTCTCTGGTAGGAGATAGAGTTCAGTATTTCTTGTTCCTGTCAGTACTTTGATTTTGAAGATACAGTTAGTTGGTCTTCTCTCTCTATACCGTAATTCAAGAAATTTGAATTATCTTCAAACTTGTAACTTTAAATCTTTAAGGAAAGTTGTAAGACCTTGTACTTCTCATCACGCAATAGATGTCCAACATAATCGGTCTTCGTTCATGTAACGGTTGTCATTAGTTTCCTTTCAGTGTTTGCTCTGTTCAACACCTGTTCATTGTTGGTATGTTGGGCCCACGAATTTTCAGCATTTTTCTATGCATTTATTCATAGAGCTCTCAAGCATCTACAGCATTTAGTTGTAGCCTGTTTTAGATCCAATGCTTAAATCCATGTAAAAACATCCTAGGACCTTTCCATCTTCTTCAAGGTTTCTTCCAATTCTTGCAAGGTTTTAAATTCATTTAAAAACAAATGTAAGTATTCTACATTTTCTGAAAAAATTGCAGTGTCATTTGCAAATATGCATTTAATGGTTTAGCGGTAACCAATATTTCCACTTATACGTCTTCAAGTGCTACCAGTCATCTCTCTTACCAGAGATATTATTTCATTGCAGTACATAAATGAAGGTGTCAAGACGATAGTGTGGGTTTTGTATTATTCAACAATATTGTATATGCACTACTGTAAAATACGAAAGCATAAACAATAAACACTTCTAGGATACAATAATTTCACTTATTCAAAAATATAAAATTTTTACACTGATGATTTCGTACTTACACAGGACATTCGCAGGATGATGCAGCAAGTAATAATAACGATGTGTGTGTGTGTGTGTGTTTGTGTGTGTGTGTGTGTGTGTGTGTGTGTGTGTGTGTGTGTGTGTGTGTGTGTGTGTGTGTGTGTGTGTGTGTGTGTGTGGACTGAGGGAATAGTAAAAGTGAATACAAGGATTAATAAGCAGGAAATCTGGGGTAAAATACGGATGTTATTATGATTTTAAAATATTAATAAGGTCTCAGCGTTTGAATATTTAGACAGTACGAGATGATAACAAGTTATGGTAAGATAAGTGAAGATACAGTAGGAAAGGAAAATATCGGAATTGAAATTAATAATACTAGATCAGTTTCCGTCTTCTTTTTCAACCAAGCATTAGGGTAATGGCTTTTATCATTCCACTTCTTTTTTGGTCATCCTAGGGATGTCCATCGGCGCTGTCAATATTTGTATATAATATTTGGAATCCTCCGATTGCTCGTTCCTTGTAAAGGTTATTCTCATCTAGTATTATGCATATTACTTTGGGAAATGTACCTGGTAACTTGTAACAACTATTCTCTTATCCTTGTATTCTGCATTCCATTTATCTTTGTGCAACCCCTGATATTATCGGTAGCATGTTGTTGTTTGGATTCTATTTTCATTTGTTCCTATGAGTCTCCATGCTTCACGGTTATACACTGTAACCTTGGGATAGCCATAGTTTTATAAACTTTTACTTATCGACCTTTCTTTACTTCTTTAGACTTCCATATACTGTACTATTTCTGTAGTTGAATACTTCTATGTTTTTGCCTACTTCTATTTTCATCCTGGTATTATACACAATTACCTAGGAAACTCAATTCATTTACTCGTTCTTTTTTAATATTGTTAAAAATTATTTTGCTATTAATCGGTGTTTTACCTTTGATCTCCAATTAATTTTCTTTTTTCCATGATATTTGTAATTTGTAATCATTCCTTACTTTATGGAATTCGTGGAGTGCTTTCTGAAGAGAACATTTGTTGCCTGTAGTATCACATGGTATCTGGAAAAAGTACAAATATTACAAAATTTCTACAATATGCGTTATCGGTGTAATTTTTTATTTTAGTAATCGGAGTTGGCTACACCATTGTCATAAGTCTAAATTTACTGACTCTTTCACATTTTTATTCCCGGCAATATCCATCATAGTGTCGTCATACACGCATTCAATAACTTCTATTAAATGTTATCGGATACCTCTTCTTAGTAACATACTCCACAATTTTTCTCTATGTACTTTTTCAAAAGGCTTTCCTCAGCAAAGAGGATATGGATTTCATTCTTAAATTGTCTACGCTTTTCAATGGCCTATCTAATTATAAATATGTTATCTGTACAGCACCTTCCTCTCCATAATCCAGACTTTTCTTCTAGTATGATATTTTTTTTATACTTGCTAATCCTTGTGTTATTAATTTTGAGAACATTTTTATGCTGTTGTAAGTAATGGCATGCCGCTATAATTTTCACACTTCGTTCTAACCCTCTTTTGTATATTGGAATTATCTTTGCTACTTTTCATTCAGCCGGCAGTTTCTGTCTTTAACAAAAGCCATTTAAAAGCTTTAGAAATTTGTTTAACAATAACTGATAAGCATTTAACAGTTTCTGTATTTATTCCGTATCCTAGGACCTTTCCATCTTCTTCAAGGTTTCTTCTAATTCTTGCATTACAATTTTGTCTGCTGTGAAATAATTGGTCGTCTCTTTATAATTTTTCCTCTTTATGTCCTTCTTCATTTATCAAATAACTACCTTTAGTCTAGAATTCACTCAAGTAAGCCTATTTTAACAATTCCTTCTTACTAATAACTTAATTCTCTGCTTACCTTTTTCTTCTTTGTTTAGTTTTCTGATGACTTATGCAACTGTTCCCCGGGTGTATTGTTTGTACATCCCACGTACTATTTTACCAATAATTTGGTTTATTTTTCTAAGTTTCTCATTAAATTTATTTGTTAACATTTTGTAATTTTGTTCTTCTTCTTGTGCTGTCTATGTTAAATTTGTTTTGTTTCTCTCTAATAGCATCTACTGTTTAGTCATTCCTGTCTTTTGTTAATTTTTCTTATTGGATTCTCAAGGAATTTGAAAGCTGTCGATAATATTTTCATGGTTGTCTATTCTCCATTCACATTTTTACTACTTGACATATCTTTATTGTTCACTTATAATTGTCTTTTACAATACGTTTTATCTTTGAGTGAGTACGTTTTCCTTTGCCTTTGAATATTGTTTATATTTTTTCAATTGTTTGACGAATTTGCTTTGAATTTATGGTAGCTTTTGGTCAGAGTATATAAACTCTGACCAAAAGCTACCATAAACCATAGATATAACTGCGTCTCGCGTTAGCGTATGTAAGCGGGTACGTCTAAATTTAACTGCCGCTTCTTGATTTGTTATAATGTATTCAGTAAACAGGAAGTATTCAACTATTGTACTCAATAGTGTTAGTTTTAGAAGTCATATATTTTTAAAATAAAATTTACAATAGAAATAAATGCAATTTTGAAATTCAAGGAACAATTTATTTTCTGTCGTTAACTACAAAGGTTAAGTCATGCAACCTGTCCAACAAACCTTAAACTCAACAAACCTCCTCCTAGGAATGAAAGAGATTGCGTCTTTGCAAAAGGTTTACACAAAAAATCTAGCTCTGGTAACATGTTGCCTGTCATTTTTAACACACGATCAAGCCGTGGCCTTTGCTAAACATAAACTCGACTGACGGAGGAGAAAATGCCGAACTTCTCTTAAACTACATCATTCTCAAAATTATCTTGTTTAGTGCTAAAATAACAAATTGGTGAAACCTCATTTGTGCAGTCTCAATACTGGTTTCATCACTTTGCCTAATCACGAATTAAATGTATCCCACCAATATAATAAAGTTTGTACCCCATTCCCTTAAAAATATCTGTGGTATCTCCTCATTGCAGAGCTTGCTCAGAGTCCGACTTATCGTTCCACACATTCTAGACAATATAGCTACCTTACTTTCAGTATAGCACACATAAGTAATATCACAACCTAAGTATCTGAAATAATTTAACGGTTCAAGGCAAACCGTATCAAAACAAATCTGAGATCAGATATTGCCCTTGTCTTATTTTTCTGCAAATAAAATTGAGTACAAAATTAGATTAAGGAGCTGAAAGAAATAATGCAAAAACTGTAATTGACAGGACGAAAAGTGCAAAGTTATAACAAAATAATGTTCTAGAAATCAAGTACATGACTATTTGAAACAATGAAAACACGATACTTTAAATACCTGATTTAGATACTTGGTGAGAATAATTAAAGCTATATACTCTAACATACATTTTGACACAAAATGTAAAGAAAGGAGACCTAAAGAAAAGACCAGAATATAGAGTGAGAAACAATACTAATAATTCAGCTAGCAAAGTGTGAAGCCATTTGAACTGATCTTAGTATTTACAGAAGGAAGGTTAACAATCAACAAGGGGTTGGGTAGAACGTAATGGAGGAGGCGAAATAAGTTGGTAAATTGTTTCTAAAAATTTTAAATAAAAATATTAAATGAAACACTAGTATAGCATATTAGATGTGATCTTGATTTAAGTTATTCCGTTAAAAAATGTACAACTAGACGTTAGCTTTGTAGTAATGTCACAGTACAAATTAAAGTATATTTCACACTGACAAACTAGTCACATTTTATCCTTCACAGTATACTAACCTATTGCTTGTTAATTTAATCGTAACACTTTACTACATATAAGTGTAAATTGTACTGCTACGATTAAAATATCTTGAAATATTATAAATTTTCTTAAGATGTTATTTAGAGTAGATTTGCAAACCGAGAACGTTTACTGATATCCTGCTCCATACAAGCATTGATAACACAAGACAGAAAGTTACAAAGTTTATAATTGCCCTTAACCAAGTCAGGACTTGGCGCTCGTTGACGTGTGACACGGGAGATACAAGTATGTTTGTTGTCAAGACGACAAAGTTAATTTTGGTATTACACTTGAAATGTTTGTGACAATGAGAAAATAACAGATCACTACTGAAAAAACTCCATATTGCTTGTTTGATAATATGGAATGGCGTAACTGTAAGGAATTAAACGTATTAGGGCCAGTACTGTGCCGGGTTTTGAATTTTCCCGGCGTGATTTGAACGTTCAGTGCCGCCAGCACGCGTAGCAGCTGTGCGTCACAGCTAACTCGATTATAAAGATAGGATTGCCAAGACTGCCAACGCAATCTAGCAGGCCTGGTCAATCGTATCAGCTGTTCGTTGTACGGTTAGTAAACAGCTTACCAAAGGTTATGATCGGCAAATCGAAACAAGTCGATTTTATGTAACATAGTGGGACCGAAGAATTCAGGCATCACTCTCATTTCTTCGCCAACCTTCCAATTGAGTGTTCTATGGTCTGACGGCCCAGGGTTAAGTACTTCGTAGATCTTTCCATATGACTTCGTAAGTTAGTAAAGGGTTTTCAGGTGAGGCTTAATTATATTATTCTATGTTCATTTAATAATGTGTTATGTTGTAATAATTGTGTAAGTGTATGTGTGTGGCCCAGACGTCTGTAAATCCTATTTCATTGTAATACCTTTCTATTGTAAAATTGATTTAGACGTTACTTCCGGTCTGGAAACACGTGGTGACATTGTATTTAATTGCCTTTTGATAAAGTTAAAAGTAAAATTTAATCAAAAGGTAATGATTAGAACTGGATAAAATAAACCATGCTAAATTAATAAGAGCAAATAAAGTGTTGATAAAAATTGTGACAGTGTGTGTGGTGTCTCTGTTCCGAGGCGAGAGTGTGTGGGTGGGTGTATTGACTGACGGCTGATCTCCAAATTAAAATGTATAGGGTCCCCGCACCAGCCGGGAGAAAGGGAGTTCAGAGATAGTAACATCAACACCGGTCACTATCCGCAAAGAATAGTGCACCAGGATGATCCCCGAAGCCGTCAGGCCCAGAAATACTCATCCTACAGAACACCGAAAGACCCACATCTGCCCGGAATGAGGCTAGCTGGAGATCCACCACACTGTAAGGACCATCTGCAGCACTCATGGCACACTGGTCAACAAAATTACAGGTGGGAGCGTTCTAATGATTATCCTGCAGTCAACAACAACTCAATAGAATGGTCCCTGGTATTCAGGTTAAACATAAATTAATGCTCTTGAAGATCATGATACTAGAATCCAACTGTTTGAAAGACTTGTAAGTAAATATTTTGTAATAATATAATTTAATGCTCTTAAAGAAAATGGTCCAAGAACTCCAGCTGTTTTAAATAAAACTCTATTCTAGTGTTATTGTTGTTGTGTTTCTTTGGTGAATTCGGGGAGGTGGCTCTGCCTTTCGTCTTCACCCCTTTCTCTTGCTTAGCTAAGGGACCTTGAAAGCCATTTGCATGAAGTCAAGTTTTTCCTTCTTCTATCATGTGTTTGTGGTGAATTGTTATTTGTGTCCATTTTACTTCCATGTTCCATAAGGAAATGGAAGTATGGTCATGCCGAAAAAAATCGTGGTCGAGATAACGGCAGATTCTAACTGTACTACCATCAAAACATGAAAAAAGTCATTTTTCGAAAAGTGTGTGTGTGTGTGTGTGTGTGTGTGTGTGTGTGTGTGTGTCTGCCAGTGTGTAGAATCTATAATATATTTGCCAAAGCCCACTCATTGACTCATCACTGTATCTCAACAATGACAAGGCCTAGAAAGATGAAACTTTACATAGATATTCACTAGATACGGTAAATGTGCAATAAGACGGGGTTTGACAAAATTCAAATTTTTAGGCGGCGTTTGGAGGGGTCAAAGTGACCGAACATTCTCATAAGAAATACATGACAGTTAAAACGTGACAATTGTTAGGCAGCTTCTAGATGAGATAGAAACATGAAATTTGTTCTACAAGTTAACTTAACCCTCTTTTAAAGAACGCAAAGGTCAATCTTAAATAATTTTAATTAAAACTGCCCTAAAAAAATCTATAATATATTTGCTAAACACCACTTACTCACTTAGTCATCACTGTATCTCAAGAACAACAGGGACTTCAAAGAAAATATTTCCGTGTAAATGGATTCAAAGTTGTAAAAGGAGCGTAATAAATATATAGAAAACATTCGTCGGTAGAAAACAATATTATACGATATATTAACTATTGTCTTAAATAAATATTAATTACTTATGAACACATGAATTTTATGTATTCCTGCGATAAGAACGTGTCCCCAGAAGTACAGAAGTCCCAGAAGCTCCCAGGTGGTACAGGGAAAACCTTTTTGATTAATTTAATATTAGCCACGGTAAGACAAGATAGGAAAATTGCTATATCTGTGGCTTCGTCAGGTATAGCAGCAACGTTTTTGGATGGAGGGAGGACAGCTCATTCTGCCTTCAAACTGTCTCTCAACTTAAACCACTCTGAGACCCCATTTTGCAACATATCAAAACAAAGCGACACAGCGAAGGTACTTAAGGATTGTAAATTGATAATTTGGGACGAGTGCACCATGGCTCACAAGGGAGGAATTGAAGCTTTGGATAGATCTCTGCAGGACATTAGAAGTAATAAAAACCTGATGGGTGGAGTCACACTTCTAATGGCCGGAGATTTCAGACAGACTTTACCTGTTGTACCTAGGGAACTCGAGCAGATGAAGTTAAAGCCTGTCTAAAGATTTCTGTCCTGTAGCCTAAAGTCCAAGTTCGTTCCTTGAGAGTCAACATGCGGGTGCATCTTAAAGGCAGTTTAAAGGCAGACGAGTTTTCAAGTTTACTTTTACAGATCGGTAATGGAAATCTACCTGAAGGAAATGGCAAAGTCAATATTACGAAAGACTTATGTGAAGTTGTGTGCGACTTGACAACGTTGGCTGAAAAAATTTACCCAGATTTAACTAATTTTTACTTGAAAGATGTATCTTGGCTGAAAGAAAGAGCTATCCTTACTCCAAAGAATGACACTGCTGCAAATATCAATAACACATTATTGGAAAAACTGCCAACTGAGATTGTCCAGTACCAATCCGTGGACTCTGTGGTGGAAGTAGAAGATGCGGTCCATTACCCAGTAGAGTTCTTGCACACACTTAATCCTCCAGGCATTCCACCGCACTGTCTTTGCCTTAAAGTTGGAGCTCCAATAATGCTGCTACGAAACCTGGTACCGCCTAAGCTTTGTAACGGTACTAGGCTGCAGACTAAATCGTTGTACAACGTCATAGAAGCAACAATATTCACTGGATGTGGTCAGGGGGAAGCAGTCTTCATTCCACGCATTCCCTTAATTCCATCGGATTACCATTTTCAGTTTAAAAGACTCCAGTTCCCTGTCAAGCTCTGCTTTGCTATGACAATAAATAAATCACAAGGGCAGTCTTTGAAGATGGCCGGTGTTGATCTGAGGGAAGACTGCTTCTTCCGTGGCCAGTTGTATGTTGCTTGCTCACGAGTTAGCTCTTCTGAGAGTTTAACTACCCTTCAGCCACAGGGTCAAACAAAGAACGTTGTCTACAAGGAAGTTTTATAAGTGCCGTATTTCGTTTCATAAAACGATTTCAGTAGACTTAGTATTGGCACCCATTTATGCTTTCAAAAATTTGTAAATATTACATTTATACAATGTGCTTGGTTACCCAAGGTTAAAAAAAAAAACCACCGAACCAATGTGTTTATTCAGTAAAAACCGTAGCGAAGCACGGGTAGACAGCTAGTTTTTTATATGGCAAATGATACCAGCCGCAAATTCAAACGGAATCAAATAATATTTTACATAAAGCCATGAAGTGTAGAGAACTCAAGGTCTATTGTTTGTGTTGAAGATCGGTTAAGGGGAAGGGGTACTTTACCTGCAACGTTTTACGTTGTAACAAGAGTAAAGTGATCAATTTTGATAAATAAAGTATCCTGAAAAGGTCATAATAATCCACTGTAGAAAGGTAGATGAAAAATCTATAAATGAAAAGTGTAGTTGAAAGGGGCAGGGGGTAATTTTTTTTATAAATTAAATGGTATTTGATGATGGAGTAGGTAAGTTTTATATGTGTACTACGTTATTGACAACAAAGAAGTAGTTTCTATGGAAACATTTTATTTAACTTTAACAAAATTCTATTTTTTCATTTTAATTTAAATCATGTATGAGAGAAAATATATCTTTCGTGCAGGCAAGCGTATCTCAATTATGTAATGTTTACGTTTCCATTTTATTATTATGATTACCGCAATATAAAGGCAGGCAAAACACACACACACACACACATACAAACAATTCGCGTTATTTCTGGCCTCACTCATGTTTATTTTCTTACATTGCACGCTTTTAAAATGGAAGGTGCCGAAACCCACACCAACACAACGCGTGCAAGCCGAAAAAGTGTCCAGCGTGAATAGCGATTTGCTTCCTGTGGATCGCTGGGCAGTGTAACTGCGCGTGTTTACAAAGGAACTGTTCATAGACAGACTTTTCGTCTTTAGGGAATGAACCCTCTGCAGGATGCTCAGGTCCATGAGTGACTTTGGAGCGCTTCGGAGGAGGGATGATTATCTGCGTAGTTCGGTTTCTTTATAAGAATAAAGTAAGCCTACCTAATTTTTATGGATAAAGTGACTGAAAATAACATTACATTAAACGACTGCCCCATAATATCTATAAATAGTGAAGTTAGTTTGAGGTCGAGCGATATATTTTTAGAAATTACGGAACCAAATTCAAGTAAATTATTTTAAACATAAATCTTACAACATGGAAGTCATGTATGGTTCTCCATACCGATTTTTTAATTATGTAATTTTCGGCGGCTGAGAAATGAGCTCAGTCCATGTTGACTACTATTTAAAGAAGATGATTTAGAGTTCGTAGTTTGCTCGCGCTCGGGGCTGTTCTTTCCCAGGTTGTTGATTGTGCTAAGCAGCCAGTGGCTTTTACATCTCGGACCTTGACCCAACAAGAAAAAAATTCAGGTGTCTATAAACTAGAGTGTTTGGCAGTGGTGTACGCTCTAGATAAGTTCAGGCGTTTCTTGGAACATGCTAAGTTCCTACCTGACATCGATAATCAGGCCCTCTCTTGGCTTCTTGCTCATCCCCGGCAACTGGGTAAAATTGGAAGTTGGGTAGTAAAAATTTCATCCTTCAAGTTCAAGGTGCAACACATTAGGGAACTCAGTTGCTGACGCTGTGTTACCCCATCAGTTAGATGATGAAGAGTTGGGTCCTATCATCAATAAGTTAAAAAAGGGTAACGCACAGATCCCATATTTCTTGTCCAAGGGCGTCCTATGTTGTAAAGAAAGAAAAGGACGAATCCCTAAAATCATGCTGCCTAGCACGTTAGTGACCATGGTCTTCAGCTATTATCATAATTCCTCAGTAGGTGGACATAAGTGGATTTCGAAAACCATTTTCAGCGTTAGGAAGCATTTTATCTGGAAGGGCATGGATAGGGATATTGCTGCTAGAGTTAAAGCGTGTCATTTTTGTGGGTTGAGCAAGCCTGCCCAAAACAATAAGTTAGGTTTCTTGTCATCGGACGTGGCGAGCAGGCCAATGGAGAAGTTGTTCATCGACTACGTGGGACATCTCCCATCTAGCAAGTCAAATAATTCCTTCCTGCTTGTTTGTGTGGATGGTTTCTCTAAGTTTGTCTGGCTATTGCCCTTACGGCAGGCAAACGCTTGGTTAACCATTCCAGCACTCCAGACCAATATCTTTCAGCAATTCGGACTTCCGGCCATCACTGTCACAATTCCGGCCATGACAATGGTCCACAATTCATTTCGGGCGAATTCCGGCGAATGTCCTTCGCAAACGGTATCCAACATGTAACCACTTACCCTTACTAACTTCAGCCGTCCCACGCGGAAAGATTCAACAGGAATCTTAGGTCTGCTCTGATTGCTTACCACGCAGAGCAGAATTGTTTGGACCAGAATCTCAAGTGCTTACAGTTAGCTTTCAATACGACCCTCCACGAGAGTCATGAGGCCGTTCCGTTTGAGGTAATATTTGGATTCTCGTCCACACTACCATTGGTTAACTTATGGAAAATTGAAGATCTTCTGCCTAATACTCCAGACATTAGGACAGCAGCCAGGTGGAAAGAGGCCCGGAAGGATCTGCTTCGTGCGCACGAGCGTGTCCGTGTTCGTTAAAATCAGGGGCGAACTCCCAATCCCTTTAAGGTTTGGGGTTTTAGCCTATTACCAGAGCCACCCGATCAGCTCAGCCGTGGAGAAAAGAGCCGCCAAGTTGTGTTATCATTGGTCCGGTCCATACCGCATTCTGAGGTTTGTGTCACCAGTGACGGTGAGGTTGGGAGATCCCAACAGTGATATAGAGAAGCTGACCACTCACACATCTAAGTTGAAGTTTTGCCATAGGGCATAGGTAGGTGGGTGGTGGTAGAAAGGTTGTCCTTGCTAAAGTATTGATTTGGCTCTTGGGTTCTCAGTTTGTGAGTTTGGGAGGCGTTAGCAGGTCAAAGCTCTAGTGAACGTTCACGATTTCTTGCTTTTTCTTCTTCCCTCTGTCTTCTTTTGTGCTGGCCCTGCCCAGGTCAGCATAAAGTTACAGGGAGCTTATACACATACACATCCAGGTACACATGCATTCATACAGTTTCATTTTCTTCCTTCTTGTCTCGTTTTCTTCTGAGTCTCTCTCTTCCTGAGAGCGGTCTATTTTCCTGAGACTCCCAAAGCAGCCAAGAGGACTGTGATTGTCATGGTGAAGTAGCCAAGTCATGGTGAGGCTGTGGATTGGTTTGTCTTTTTTTGGGGGCAACCAGGTTACCCTTTTGGGGTGGAGGCGTGCCGGGGTTTGAATTTTCCCGGCGTGATTTGGACGTTCAGTGCCGCCAACGCGCGTAGTAGCTGCGCGCCACAGCTAACTCGATTATTAAGATGTGATTGCCAAGACTGCCAACGCAATTTAGCAGGCCTGGTCAATCGTATCACCTGTCCGTTGTACGGTTAGTAAACAGCTTACCAAAGGTTATGATCGGCAAATCGAAACAAGTTGATTTTATATAGCATAGTGGGCCCGAAGAAATCAGGCATCACTCTCATTTCTTCGCCGACATTCCAATAGAGTGTTCGATGGTCTGACGGCCCAGGGTTAAGTACTTCGTATGTCTTTTCATATGACTTCGTAAGCCAGTAAAGGGATTTTAGGTGAGGCTCAATTATATTTTTCTATGTTCGTTTAATGATGGGTTATGTGTTATATTTGTGTAAGTGTGTGTGTGTGGCCCAGATGTCTGTAAAGCCTATTTCATTGTAATACATTTCAACAAAAGTACAGGTAGGAGCGTTCTAATGATTATCCTTCAGTCAATAACAACTCTATAGACTTGCCCTTGGTATTCAGGTTAAACATAAATTAATGCTTTTGAAGAACGTGATACAAAAACTCCAATTATTTTAAATAAAACTGTAACTGAATTTTTGTAATAACATAAATTAATGCTCTTAAATAAAATGGTACAAGAACTCCAACTGTTTTAATTAAAAATGTAACTGAATATTTGTAATGACATAAATTAATGTTCTAAAGGGAAGTGGTACATGATTTTAACAGAGTGTCACATTTTAGCACTAATAAAAAATTGTTGCTTGTTACAAGAGTGCTGATTGCAAATCCTGTCAATCTGTTAGGGCTCCAGCACACTTTTCGCTTCCTCTAGGCCAAGTAGCCTAGTTATTGTTTATCCATCAACTATTTTCTAGTTACAACTCCTAGATTCCCAGTTGGCGGGAGGCAACATTGTTCATTTTGGCAATAGTGACGTGTTATTTCATTGTTTAAATCACAAGTTAGAAAAAAATTAGATGCTGTAGCTTATAAGAAGACATTTTATAACGTACATTTGTCTCTATTTTTTTACGTAAATAACATCCGATATACACAACGTCTTTTCCCAACGTGTTGCTCGCCACTGGGCTGTGTTGAATACGGTCTGATACAACCTGGTGAGGTCGTGTAAGCTGTACCAAAACTAGAGGCCATGGACCCAATGCCTGCAGAAAGACTACAAAATTAGTATTGGAACAAGAACCAGATGGAATCGCCTAGAACAGCCGAGAGCTTCCTTACACCCGCTCTTCCCCCACTCCTAGTGTGGCAGGTGTTGTCTCAGTCAAGGTCGCTTTCCGGTATGTTCCAGATTCTTCAAGAGCACACATGAAATACGCATTAGCGTCAGCAATTAAGTTAAGGATGGAAAATTTCTACAAGCCGCGCGCAGCCTATAAAAAGCCGTAGCCGCCACCTTGTCAGTCAGTTGTGTTGAGCGATCGAGTGTTTGTAGAAGTACTGTAGCGAAGTGGTGTTGTGTTATAATTAGTGCAATTAGAATTCTTTACAGTTGGCATTATTAATGCGCGAGGACAAGTTTACTTGGACTGTTGGTTGTAAGAGACTATCTTTTTGACTAGAAATTTTTAATTGTTATAATCAAAGCTTGTTATTAGTGACTTCATTGGTGTCTTGTACTTTGTATTCCACTGTGCCATACGACGATCAAGGAGACCGTCGTAACAGTGGCTCAGAAGTGCGACAGACCGTTAACTGTGGAAACCGTGGATACTGTACAAGACGAGTGTAAATTGTAGTCTAATTAATCGGTAAACACGGACGCCAGTCAGATGATGGAAGCTTTCCAATCGCTGCTACGGCAGCACATGGACAACAAAAATTAGAAAGACGACAAGAGGCAGAAGAGACAAAGGAAAAACGCTGACGGGAAAGAGAAAAAACAAAAGAAAGGCAGAAAGCACTAATGCTGGAAACAGAAGGAAAACAAAAAGCACTGTTGCTTGAGTTGGCAGATTGACAGAAAGAAGAACGTAAGCAGGAAGCAGCTAAAACGGATGCTCTTTTTGAAGCTATGCAAAAACAGTTTGAAGAATATGCTACCGCAGATTTCTGTCTCTTACTTAGCGACTTGGGGGAATTACGCAATGACCCGAATGGCCAAGAGGTAAGATTGTCTACAGTCAAACAATCAGTATCAAATATAGAAAATAAAATGTCAAATAAAATATCTGCAATTAGAAAACTCAATTGCAAATATGACAGAGGAAATAAAAAGTGAAGTAGGGTAATTCATGAAAATACAGCCAGGCGTAAAGACAGAAAAAGTAATGGAAAATAAGACAGCAGAGAAAGTAACTTTCCCTGAAGCTGGGCGACGTTACTTTCATGTAAACGGCTCAACATTTGTTGGAAGCACCACTGGGCAACATAGCTTCGGCAAATTAAAGCCACTGCATGCCCAATTAATTTGACAGAGAAAGACAAGACACTTTCAAAGTACTTGCATTAAAAGGACCTGCGGCGGACGTGAAAGTGCCACCTGAGAGCCAGAATACCTATGCCGATTTGATAAAAGCTTTAGAATTGCGGTATATTGACAAAAGTTTGCGATATGTGTACTACACTCAGTTGAAAAAAAAGGGAAAACGCTCCGGGGAAAGTCTTCAAGAGTTTAAAGCAAGTATCGACAGACTGATTAGACTGGCCTATACTAGAGCACCAGAAGATTTTCAAATAAGGTTTGCGGTGCAGACGTTTGTTGATGGCATTGAATATTGTGAACTTCAGCAAGTTTTACGACTGGCAAGGCACCGAATTAGCTCAGAAGCTTTTGTTCACGCCCTCGAGTTTGAAGCTGTCAAGTCAGCGTCCCGCTACATTAACGGCTTTGTGCCATCGCACTTTAGTCAGAAGATCCCAGTATCAGATTGCCGTTACAATGGGTGCAGAAAAATCAATTCCGGACAAACAATAAAAAAGTTCAAGAGTGCTACAACGATTTGAACGATAAGGAAAAGACAGAAGACTAAAGCGTTAAAACTGAGGGAAACATGGTCATCTACAGGTAGACTGCTGAGAGAAGAAAATACCTGGAGAAGAGAGTGATCGCACCAATTGGAGAAATAAAGCTCCAGAACAGCACAGTTTCCACTCTACATGAGATCAGTGGAAACGTGATCGTTAATGACCAACATCATTAACAGTTGACACGGGCGAAACAGTGTCCATGACTTACGATAACTGTAACTCCTGTGTTGTTAAAAGGAAATAATCGTCTGTAATATATATTATGGTAAAATCTACTCAATATATCTGTAGTAGTCTTAATGCACTTTGTTTCTGAAAAATCCTCAACGTCTTTACATGAAACCTAAAAGTTATGCAACTTAACATTTGTATAAAATTCTTACCACAGCCAGTATCATTCTCCATATATTTGAAATAGTCACTTTGTTTAATGCTTTGATTATTAAATATTATTTTTGTTAATGCTGTTTGTTTTTGTTTTGAAATGTTATTAACGTTATTTATGCAAAAAAGACTTTCATAATATATTCCTCACAATTTTCATTAAACTTATAATTTAAATTTTGTAAAACAGAATCTTTAGCCTGAATAATATGTTGTTTGTTAATAGGCCCAATTACATCTGAATATCAGTCACGTGATAACTACAAAGCAGGGCTCACAGTTGTTTCCTGTTTTTTACTACTTGTTTTTATAAATGTTAAGAAAAGTGTAGCTAATATTTGTGCCGTTGCAGAGCATATTGCTTAATAAATAAGTATCCTTTGAGAAACCTACATTCTTTCTGAATACTTAAAATAATTTTTAAAATTAGTAATGTAACCTTTGTGTAAGTTGCGAGTATGTCACTGTATGCGCGGCGCAAATGTCACGAAATGTCACACGCTGACAGTGTAAGCACAAACAGGCGATACATTATTCACCACAAGTTTCAAAGGCTGTGGTCTGTGTGCATAAAAATTTAGCGCAGTGTACACAACTGCAAAGTTTCCACGGCATTGATTCCCACACTCTGCGCCGGGTTGAAAGCTTTTTAGACATATAACAGATCACATAACAAGAATTTTGTTAACTAGCCTGTCATCTTAGAAACGAAATAATGTTTCCAATCAACTCTTCTTTGCTTGTTAAATTAACGTCTATGTATTTATTCTAACGGAAAGTAAATTTTCCGCAAATATATATGCTTTTCTCAGCTTGTAAACTTCCATGCCGTCACTTCTACTTCACTAACCTCTAACTGTTCCGCAGTAGACTTTACGTTCTGTAATTATAACAATAGATTTTTTTTGAAATACTGTAGCTATTTAGCAGTTACTAGGATAGGCTGCCTTACGTGAATCATTCTTTATTTAAGTAAGATTTTTTGCCAACGTTAGTTTTTCCCGCCCCAGCCTATTGTTACCAAAGAACTCATTTGTTTCCCCAAGTACTCACCATTACAGTGTATGTAGACTTGGTAAATGAAAATTGCATCGGTTTTTACTTTGGTTTTATATTATCTCCTGAATCGAGTTCGAGAACTTTAGATGAGTGACCAAACGCCATTCCTACTGAACTACTAGCATCCACAGTCAACCTACGCTTTCTAAAACCCATTTGCTCTTCAAGAAGTAACGCATCTGTAACGACTCTTAATCTTTGATTAAGATTTCTCGAATATATTTTGTACGTTGAGTCCAGCAAGATATTGTTGAGTTTATGTAGATAATTTTGTAGAGCGGAATACAAAATACGGTTGAATATTTGTGAGGCGTTTTGGTTTTACAGTTGTTATGAATTTATATACATAAGGTTACAAAATATTAAAGATATTCACACATAAACAAAAACGTTATTGGTAACTTTAAACTTAAAATCATTTATCTCTGAATTAACTATAATGCTGTTTGAACTTAGTCTAACAAATGCAGCGAGCTGTTAGAAAAATTAGTTATATTTTGTAAGGAAAGAAATATTTTATACTTCATTGTAGCCTGTCGGAAATGATGATTTTGTTTCCGTTTTTCTCAACGGTGTTTCAATATTGGAAATAGTATTTTATTTTATTTTATCCAATGAACAAATCGCTTTGTAAACGTCACAAAAGAGGATATACTGTAAGGCAGATTGTAAAGCTTGAACACGTGGTTTCGTTGACAGCTAGACAAAGCCTACCGCTTTCAATCTGTTCATTTATAAGTTCCCACGGACGCTCTTCCAGTTCATACCTTCTTGTATGCGTCTCCTAAAGTTTCGTCGAGTCAATGGTCGCTTTTCTCAAACCCTGTAGACAAAAAATAATATGTGTAACAATTGTAGACAAGTTAAGTTTGATTACTGTACTTTTATAAAGCTTCATTTAGATGTTTTAATACTTTATCTTTAGTAATGTACATATTATAAAACAGAAATAATTAAAAGTTAATAAAGTCAATTTATTTTAAAATTGTTTTCTTAATATAACGAAGTTTGACATTCTGGTTAAAAAAAAAGTAGTTTGTATTTATTAACTTAAAGCCAAATTAAATCATATTTTTTTATAAAACCATGACACCTGGATTTCAAATTAAAACTGGATCCGAAGATTAGTTGAATTTGCTTGTACACACACGCAGGTAAAAGAAATAAAGTGGAAACTCCATAGAACGTTTACTTCAGCTTCGTTAATGATTGACTATTATGAAAAATTATAACTTTGTGTGAATAAATATTCCGCGTGCAGACAAACCCACGCACACACGGTTTTTCAAATTATCAAAAGGAGTCTGAGTCTCACACTTGTGAGCACGGGCTTCGTGGACGCAAGGTGCCTTAGCTGGACTTTTGCTTTGTTTCATTAAGTAAGTAAGTAAAGAACGGTCTGGGTGGGGAGTTGAAAAGGAGGGGTTGACCATTTTCGGAAGAGCAGTAAACTGCAGTGAACACCGACTTCACTTCTGGTAGCGTCTACAGTAGCACGGTTGGGAGAAGAGCCCGAGATAAGACAGACCACAGATCAAGTCAGAGGTTTGGCTCTGACCCTGTGGTGGCCACGGGGGCCTGCAGTGCTCTGCCTGCAACCGGAGTCGCCACTTGCTTGCAAGGTAACGTAACCGCCTTGATTTCACCAGAGGGGAAAGACATTGAAATGGCGTGACAGAGGGTAGAAGCTTGACAGCATAAAACATGTTATTGAGCAGTAGAATGGGGCAACATGCCGTCAAGAGAACATCAGTATCGATGTCAAGAATTTAGTGGTCAACTTCGAAGATTACCTGAACTAGAGGTTTCTGCAAGTCCGTTCAAATGTTGCCTTCAGCAGTTTTGGAAACTGGTGGACAGAGATCGAAATGTGACACAGACTCCACCTGGAAGTACCGCCACACTATTTCCTTTACCGGAGTCTGCTCATCTTGCTAGGAGCAAGAGAGTTGCTTAAGTCTACCAAAGCATACGAAGGAGAAGAAGATGAGGGATGAATAACTCGAACATAAGTTTTCTACCGTCGCCTACAAGAGTCCAAAAGAGAAGCAAAAACTAAGGAAAGAACTAAGCAGCAACAACAGCAGAAGAAGTACGCTTACTCAGACAAACCGAAAGTTATTCTGGATATAAAATAGAAGGTCTCCGCCAAGGAGAAGCGGACAAAACCCAGGCCTGAGGAGTTACTGATAAAAACGGTGCACAGCCACTCATATGCGGAGGTTCTGTCTAATGTCCGTAAGAATACGAAACCGGAGGACTGGGAGTCTATCCTGCAGACCAGATCTGTGGTGTTTTACTGAAGCTGGGCGCTAAGACTTGTGCTCGTTCTATGGTGGTGGGGTTTTAATGTGTAGTCTACTTGAGATGGGACTCCCAAACTTCGTGCATAAATGTATTTCCCCTCCTCCTTATAAAAAATTGCTTGTGTGTCTGACATAATAAATTTAATTTAAAAGGTACAAACCATATATTAAGTACAATCATACGATATCAATCATACAAACAGTACCATTTAGTTATTGATATGTGTAAGGCAAACGTAACTGTAGTATTGTAATGAAAATATATATTTACTCCTATTTAACCAGATGTATATGGTAACGTAAAATAATATTGTTTATAATAACATGAGCGTTACGTAAAATATCGATTATAATTATCACATTATTTTGAAGGTCACACTAAGGAATGTCGTTTATGAATGACACAGCGTATCAGCTTATCACAATAGCTTTGATTTTGGAAGTACGAGAAGATTACTCTAAACACCAAAACAATTATGATGACGTACACCTGCCTTCACTTGGTAGTGTTTATCAAGCAAGAAACACAGTCTCAATATTTGTTAACATTCCAGATATTGCTTTAGAGATCGATTCAAAGTCAGGACGTGAAGTGTTGTTTCTTTGCTGGTAATTATAAATGACAATTACATGTTACATGTTATAACTCTATTACATGTTACATGTTACATCATTACTGTTACACACGCAATGTTCTACAAATTGCAATACAAACTTGAGAAATATATCCAAGACATATATACGGGATAATTTGTCAAAGATAAGAGAGGATATGGATTTTAAAGAAAAGTGGCGAGTTCGAACCAAGACACTATTTAATGGAGAACTTATAAAACAGGTTTCACATTTTAACTTCTTATTGTGGGGTGTTTATTGGACGTTGGAGTAAACAGATTTCCTTTCCTCCCTATGTCTCTGTCATCAGTGGTCTGACTGCACATATACGGTCATCTGGGTCCTACAATCTCTTTATCCCTCTGATACGTAAAACATATAATACCCACAATAATTGTCTCCTGCATTTCAGTCCCTGCTTTCTCAATTACGACACCAAAGTTATTAATTCTGGATACCTAACTAACCAGTCTCGTCTACTTGTTATAGAATTTAAAAAATTCTCATTTCTCATTGCTTCTGGAGACCGCGTACACATTACTTTAGCACGCATTTAAATTTTAACATAATTGCATGTTACATGTTATAACTCTATTACATGTTACATGTTACATCATTACTGTTACACACGCAATGTTCTACAAATTGCAATACAAACTTGAGAAATATATCCAAGACATATATACGGGATAATTTGTCAAAGATAAGAGAGGATATGGATTTTAAAGAAAATTGGCGAGTTCGAACCAAGACACTATTTAATGGAGAACTTATAAAACAGGTTTCACATTTTAACTTCTTATTGTGGGCTGTTTATTGGACGCTGGAGTAAACAGATTTTGTATCCAAATTTTAGGATTTTCTTCTTCACTTTTAAACAAGTATTTTACAGTAACAAAACTTTCTTTTTAAAGAAAGCAATTTATTTGCGCTATTACGCTTCTCACGTCTTCTTTGCTTCGTCTACTCCTTGTAGTACTGCCTTCAAAACAGGTCAAATTTATTCACTTTCTCTCTGCTATTCTTTCTAATTTATTATATAAAAACTTTACTTTCGGGATTAACCTAACCCCTATTGTGAAACATTATTACTCTCTTGTAACCAGTAAATAAGACAAAATTGTAGTTAGTTCAAATAAAAATGTTAACGCTATAGACATATATAAAAACTATTTTCCTCGACGGCAATAAACCAAACATTTAGGTCGAGGTCACAGTACTGCGGACACTGCATAAAATATTCAGTATACAATTTGCACTGTCACACATCAGGTATTGAATTAGACATGGCCAGGGTAACAGTTTTGGTACTGTCCATGTTGATTCTACACCACACAGTGCGACAGCAGATATGCCACAAAATATTACATTGCAAAATATGTATGTATAGGTACGTTTACAAATTTTAATAGCTGGTTCAGCTTGGTCAGTAAAATCCGTACAAGTCCTCTCGGCTGTCACTCCTGTTGATAGTCCGGTACTGACGTACTGATGCAGGAGTAAATCAGTTTGATATTGCAATATTAAGGAGTTGACGGAGATTTCCTCTGAAAAGTTTTCTTTGGTTTTTCGTGAACTTGAAAAAAGCGAAAGTTTTACTTGAACGTGAAGAAACCAAATCAAATGGAATAGAAGCGTTCTCTATTTGGAATATTAAATTTCTTAAAATTATATTGTGTGACTCAATATTCCCAAATGTTGAAGTCGCCCTGCAAATTGTAAATATTTTCAGCCATAAACCGAGCAAAAATTTACTTACGATCTTGGGCCAAGAAAGGAATGGATTCCCTGGCACTTTTATTCATTGAAAATTATTGTCTGAAAAGCATTTCGTTTAATGAAATAGTTCATAGATTTGCAGTTACACAAGTCATAAAAGTAAGCTTTGAGTAACCAAATATTTTCAGCAATTCATAACGGACATTAAAATTATTTAAAAAATAATATGTAGACTACAAAATCTATATTAAAATAGCAATTACAGCTTAATATAATGTTCCATAAAAACGAAAGAATTAAATTGTGGGCAACCAAACCTTTGTGACTTTGGTGACAATGCAAATTCCGTTTTTGCCTTCTGTTTATATTATAATTAATTATATATTTACTGACAGATTGCTGTTGACAACTACGTAAAATATTACCCCGACACAGTTTTCAAACTGGAAATGCATGGTAGACAAAATTAAGAACTTTTAGGAAACAGTTGCTTCCGTGGACATTAAATTTCCCCAGCATCCCCTTTCTGTTTTGTCCTTTGTAAACATTACCGTCATAATAGTAAGTGTTCATGTGAGACCAACAAAATTAATTCTTCTTTCTTTACAAAAATTCACCATTACAAGTATCACTGTGGATAGAATTATATCGTTCAAACTGATACAGGAAATCAAATCATTTGAAGCGCCGAGAATTTGTCTAATTTTAAGAAGTGGATGGGGACATTCTCTGAAAAGTTTTCTTTAGAAATGAGGCGTCTTTTCAGTTAAGTATGTACGTTAGAAAGCAAAATTACCAAATTTGATATGTAGAAACTCTCAATTTATTAATGAAAAGCCGTATAATTTACAATAACCCATCGTTTAATATGAAGTTTAGGCAACTGGAGTGTTTTGTTCGCAGTTTTTCGAACAAGAGGTGGTAAGTGCAATAATAGTGAGTGGCAATTGTTTCCGCAACATGATGACAGTGGTTTCATATCCCTGCTGTAGACGATGTGATTCTGAAAATTATGTTGTTTAGGACGCAACACCTTGTTATCCTCTTAAACTCACAAATGTTTTACAGTGTAAGAAGTTAACATGAGATTTGAAACTCTTGTCAGTACAAATTATGAGTGGTTCAAGAGCTAAGATAAGATGATACAGCCAAATTGCATGTCTTTCACTGAGTATGTAGTCAACTTGCTGAGTGATGACTAGACATGTACTGTCGATAATGAATAACTAATCTTAACACAATTCATGTGTTTCAAGTGACCACAAAACTAAAATGACCAAGTTATACTGTTTATCATAAAGAACATAAGTTATTTGTGTAAGTGTGATTCGAAAACGCCAATTGCTTAGTCTGAATTTCAACTGCTACTAAAAAAGTTTATTTCCAAAATCTCCGTACTTAAATATTTTTTTCCCATTAAATTGTAACGATGTCATTTTATTGTAAAATGCCTTCCTATTATTTGGCGGGAATTGGTCAATTAGTGTAAAACAAATTTTACATTATTTGTGTCAAAGTTTTGACAATATTTATTGTCATCATCCGGGCAATTATTGATGAGTTGTTTCAACGCGAAAAACACAGCTAATGTGACATTTGTAAATTTTCCATCAACACTTTTTTTATATTCATAATTCAGTTGTTTTTTCAAGTTACTGATTACTATCAATAGCTTTATCTGCCCAACTCGAATAACTGCCAATAAAATACCCATCTGCTTGATATGGATATTCGTATGTTATATTTCCAGAATATTATATATAGCTGACTACCACGTTGGTTTAGTGGAACAGTGGTGATGGGGCCTAGCTACTAACAAAGAGTCCCGGTATCCATTCTCGGGGGTACAATAAATACAAGGTGGTTTCCCACTCCCGAGGTCAAATGAGCTTGTGAAATGAGCACCTTGAATGGTATCCTGGGTTAATTATAAATGGCTGAAGCGCAGCGCTGAATGTATTAAAGCCAACGGATCCAAATCAACCCATACGATTTTTAATGTGGAAAAATAAGACTGCACACCTGTTTCCTTTGGTTGATGCAGACGGCCTGCAGGTCGACCGATAGCTCATTTGGCAGAAACACATCGTCCTAAAGCGGAAACACCTTAGCTTACAATTTAAAAATAACTCCATTGGTGGTAGGAAGTAGCCTACTAGATGACAAAAGACATGTTAGTTTGCAAAACTGTCCTGAATCGTGTATGAAGTTAGTGTATACAGCTGTGGAGAACCACCACCAGTAACACCAATGAAGGAATACTGCAGCGCTTCCAGAAGAAACTACTGCCAGCTACCACAAACGCCGTATGGTAAATGTCAAACCAGGTAATCCAAATTGGTATAAAATGCCTTCAATCGAAAAGGTAAGACGGCCAAGCGCCAGTTATAGTTCCTGGTTAGAAAACCACCTTATTGCCAAGGGGTTTCAATGTAGCGGTGGTGACTTGCGTAGAGTAAAGGGTTTAAAACTCAATGACTTGTAGTCGCATGTTTTTTTCAATTGTTGCGTTTATTCAAAAATAATATGTAATTTTAAAATATATTGATACCGTGTCAATCAAAGTTTAAAACCTAACACGCCTTTTTTTGTGGTGATTAGTTATATCAATATATGTTGCATTTTACTGGAAGCACCTCCTGCGTGTCATTTTTCTGTCTGTATATTACAATTTACCATTAAATAAACATTAATTTATTAATGATTTAAAAAGCAATAAACTAATTTAAACAGCTTATCGACACTTGAAAGCAGTAAACGTTATTTTGGATTGAAATTTCGCCCAAACTTGTGGTTAGAAGCAGGTATGTCCCCAGTATAAAAACGTTTATCAAGAGCAAACATTAATGCTCGAAGTGTTTTGGCACAGAACTATTATATTACAGGGAAATGTTAAATTATAAATTCTACGAGGACGTCTGTAGCTTTCCTGTTCTTGTTTTTGTTTGTGCAGTGTTGTCATTTACCAGGAAACACACGGTGGGTTGTCTAAGATTACCGGCTTGCAGATAAATTAACCTGCTTAACAACAAAACGCTTTGAGGGATGCAAATTCTTGGTAATTAGAACGCGTGCGTTTTCACTTGGTTGTAACTTAATACAGCAGCGTATATTTCTTACAACTGACAATACACCTACGTGCAAATTATAACCTATTAATTAAAACCGTCTCCAGTAATTAACATATTCGCAGTTGAAATATAATGCTATAATTACACGGTCGTACTTCCTGACTGTTAATTATTAATTGGAAACGTCAATTGAAATTAATAAATTATAGTTGCCCCTCTCCTTGACGGACTTCGATACAACCGACTAGATTCGCAGCTGAGTTATTATCTTGTATAATGAATACCAAGTAACCCAAAATGATGAAACAATTACGGAAAATTTTTCAAAAAGTGGAGAAAATAGTTGTGGAGAATTGAGTATATGAAAAATTTAGCATATAACCATGAGAATACTCTGACCAAGTGTCAGAACGAAATGTTAATTTTCCTCGAAGTTATTGAATAAAATATAAATCACACACCCACTCGCGCACTTACGCACAAATATTTCACATGACATAAAAGAGAATAAAATTGTGAACATTTTGACATAACATACTTTTTGAAACATAGCTTGGTTCAAAACTTATGAGTACATTACAAAGAAAGAACAAAATCAATTTAAAACACGTCTATGGCCATCAGAAAATGATATATAGCATTAGTATTCCACTTGCATGAACTTCATATCCTGTGTACTGTTGCAATATATATATATATATATATATATATATATATATATATGATTAAGTGTAGAAATAATTATTTGTCTTTATCTTAAAAGCATGATATATATTACTTTAACGAAGTGTATTACTTTTGCGCATCACTGAACGTGTTATGTTGACAGTTCTGTACTCGCAAACTTCTGCACAGCATCAGCTAACTAGAAAGCAGCTCTGTAATAGTATTCGGTTCCTTTCTTACTGCCACTAACACACGAAGTTTAATACCAAAGTTAACTTTGTCTTTCGCTGCTTTGCCATCAAATCGACTGTAGTTCCTGTGTCACATGTCAATGAACGTCAGGTGCTGACTGCCTAGAACAGTATCATCTTCGTAACCGCTTGCTAACTCAATGATCTTGTAAAACAGAAAACAGTTGTTAGCTTTCTAATCGAAAAAGCTATTTAGAGTACTACTTATTACTTTGACCTTGTATTTTAGTCAATTTTGATTGACTGTAAGTTACAATTCAATTAATTTGTGCATTACATATATTGGACAATTAAATTTGAATGTAAAAATTCAATAACTCTTATTACAGTCGAAATGTTACAAATTTTGGTAAATAGTATTTACCGTTTGGTAACTGAATGCATCATTCACACATCATGTTTAATATAAACATGTTACGTGTTATTGCTTTGTGCGTACAGTGTCTTAATAAGGAACAGACTTGCCACGCTACTCAGCAATCAAAGTGTGTGCCTTGAATGAACACAACTTTGATGAGTTACTTAATTGAAGGATCGAGGCGCCTTATCGTGGACGCAATAATCAGTTGTTTGCTAAATAACAAGGCAAATAAGTTATGATAGTTATCTCCGCATTTTGCACAATACAGGAAACGACAGAGATAACGTTCCCGTACATATTAGTCTTGACTAGGCTATTTACAAATCGCCTAATACTTAAGTACTTAACGTAAATAATTCTATATGTTTCTCTCTTTCAGAGCCTTTTATTATTTAGGTAAATATGAATTTGAATTCTTAATAACCAAATGGAAAAAAATTCCATCTGAAACAACTGGAGAAGAAGAAGAAAAGAAAAAACTATAGTATAAGAACATAACACTACACTATTTCTAATTCCAATACCATATAGACATTTATCATTTTCCTCAACCATAATGAAATATTAAAAGCCTTAAAAAAAGACAGCATGAAAACAGCATATAATTAAACAAATGCGTCACAAAAATTATCTTACACGTCACCTAAATAGAGTAGAAATGTATGACACAGAATATGTTACTCCAATAAAATATACATGCCAGAAATGAAAATTAATTATCTACCAACACGTTGAACACTAAAACGGAACTTTTCTTAAGCCAGTAGTTTTTTAAGAGCGTATCATTAAAATAAAATATTCATTTCTTAGTATGGCAATATTGTTAAACTTAATAAATAAAATTATTAGAAAAAGTAAAAAATAGATATCTTACACACATATATATTGATACAACAATTACGTAATAAACTTGAATTTACTAGAGATTACTGAGTAAAAAATATCGCATAACTGCTGACAGTCATAGTAGTCATGTAGACACCATGCTTGCTAACATGACATGTTTGTAGACAATAATTTTCTCATAAAGTCATCAAATGCATTATACAGATATGTCTTGAATAGGTGTCATTACGTTTTCTTCTAAACCACACTTTACTTTAATAAACCTGCCCTATTATTATACGACATATTTATATTTTTTTGCCGACTGTTTAGATCAATATTGTTTACACACCCCTAAAAATTTTTTTGTTTCTGCTTTATAATAAAATATGGGTTCCTCTGTTTCTATCACACACACACACACACACACACACACACACACACACACACACACACACACACACACACACACACACATGCGACAAAACAAATATAAGGCATAGTATTAAAAACACAATAATACTACAGTCTTTTATCTCGAGTAACGTATATATTTTAGACAAACTTGAAAATGGTCTGTGGTTGACAAAAATTATTTATTCTAAATTTAATAATGTCTATTAATGATTTTAATGTTCCTTTCCTTAAATGACTATTTAACTTGGTCGTTGAATTCCTTTTTGCGAAACCGTTGAATAGTTGCACTGCCTAATCTCGCGGGTTTCACTGTTGAATCTACTACCTCTCGCTGCCTGCTGAAATCTGCTGCTCTGATGACACGTGGACTCTCCGCTCACACTCACGCACGCCGATACACCGATAGCCTTTATCTCTTTACTCAGGGCTAGATACTGTGTTGTAATTCAAATTAATATAGTGGCGGTGTATTGTACGTACACCTTCACACAGATGTATTCCGGTAATTACACCTGCCCTATGCGGCAATCTTGACTCTCGCGAGAATAGAACTATTTAAATTAATAATTGTATTTTATTATTTGAGTTCTAGTACCCAATAGGATTTTAGCAAACGGACAACTCGTTGCTAAGATTCCGTACTCGTAACCCTTATGTATAACGTATACTGATACGGAAAACTCGCACAGAGAGAATGTCTGTTAAGGTCGAACTGTTAGGTGGAACTGGCCGAAGCTTCCTTCGCAAAAAGCCAATCTGACTGAAAATAGGGGCCTCTGATTGGTGAAAACCCCTAGCACGTGACTGATGGGTTAAATTGATAGACAGAAGTCCTATACAATTTGGCTGAAGTCTGCAAAAGCAGGTATAGATTTTATCAAAAAGTTTTATGACTTCCAGAAGATAGGGATTTTTTAGACAGATGAATTCTGTTAAAAATAAATATTAGAATAATATGTTTTGAGTCTTTGACATACTAATAATATAGCGCTAATTTAGAAGTATGAGCTGTCCAAGTCTCAATTGAATACGTTAATCACCAGTTATTCATGTAAATACGAATAACACGCGCACACGCGCACTCGCGCACTAAATTCGCACTTAACATTACAGAAAATAAATTTATGGGCATTTTGACATACAACAAGTTATTAACCCATTTATTAATACGAAACTTATAGCTATTTTACAAAATTTAAACTAAATCAATTTTCAACATGTCTATAACGTCAAACATTCGTATAAAAGCATGTAGTCCAAGTTACAAATACCCTTTCTGCGATGTTCCATTGCAATATATATATTTATAACAATATATATTATATATTGTAACAGGTATAGCCCAGACCAGACTTGCAGAAAAGAATGCACAGTTAGTGAAATTTTATACCTATATTGTCCTTTCTTTTACATACTTTTATATTAAAATGTTCTTTCGTTATTTGACACAAAATTAATTTATTGTAGTTTAAAAACCTTTTCGAAAATATATTTAAATAAATGTTCTCTTTATTTAAGCAGTGTTGTAAATTTTTAACGGTTCAAAGTCTTCTTTAAACAAGATTATATTTTAAATCAAGGTTCTTTTACAATACACATTAAAGTTTTATAATTTGATAACAAATTTATTTAAATTTGTCTTCCCGGTTCTGTTGTCTTCATTGTCCTCCCGGTCAACGATCTCGATCCGGCCTCCAGCGATCCGTCGTCTTAGTTCCACGTTCCAGCAACCGCCTCCAGGAACTGCCATGCTCTAGGTGTCCGTTTCCAACCGCCACGATCAGCAAAACGAAACTCAGGAACGGTAGCCGACTATCTCGAACTCCGTGTTGGTTTCCTGCTGACACTCGCTGCTATCACGACTCTACGGGCCCAAGGACTGCCTGGTATTGATGTTGACTGGAATCGATGGCCACCGCGACCGCTTTCGCTGAGTACTGTATGACGACTTTCAGAGAGAGATAAGAGAAGACTGGCTACTGCTTTTATAATACAGCTTAATGTATGCCGCCGCGCTGCCAAATGACGTCACCACCGATATGCGCGTAGGCGTATTTTCTATATACTCTGTTATATTCTGGAGCTGCCACTTGCTCACCGACTTCCTTGTTCTTGAATCTTCTAGAACAATGCTTTATTACACATGAATAAACTTCAATAACCTTCTACTTGCTACCCACATTACACAACACTTCACTCACATATTAAATTATATCTTCATAGTTTTTACATTGCCTTATTATTAATTTATCCTATTAATTTTAATTTTTTATTAATATTATTTTATTTCCAAGCATTTTTCTATCGTTCTGGACACTCATAACAGCTGATAATAACTATGCTCTACATTTACCTATAACGAGACAGCTTGTCACGTTGCAATATACATATTACGACAACGTTAAGTTTTTGTGAATCTCCCAACGTCTTTTGAGCCATTTATTTTGCACATTACTTACGCTATAAACGTATGACAGGTGTAATCGTAATAATAATAACACAACGTAATATATTTTAGAATCATTTAAAAGTTTATTAATAAAAAATTTCTTGTTTGGTTGCGATTTAAAAATATCATTATTAGTCGCATGTGTGTAGCCGTAGCACACATCCAGCTATTAACATATAAGTGATAATCTCGTAATACACATAGACATAATATACACTTTTATACTATAATAGACATTTGTAATTATACAATATTGCTCTTGAGTTGCTCATTAGTGTGATAATGAAATAGATTATCTAATCTCTTTCTAATAATCTAATTTTATTTTGATTATACTCCATACGCATTGCTTTGTTTTCTAATAAAAATTTACTATTTACTTTTATATTAATTTAAATATCATCGACTAAGTTATTGATTGAAACTTATATTTCATACTTTTAAAAATTACTCTAATTACTGTACAAATAATTATTTACTTTTTCAAAATTTATTAATTCATCTTTGAATTAGATTTTCTTTCTTTTACATCGTTATTTATATTATCTTTAAGTGAGTCTTTGTTTTACAAATACATAGTTGTTTTTCACCTTATTGTCGTGGTAAATAGGCAGCGTACCCTCTTCGGTCCTAGGTCCTCGATTCTGCATGCTCCTCTGTAGTCGTGTAGTCCTTGATCCACGTCCTTCAGACCCTCTCCGCCGTCCGTTGCCTCGTCCCTTATGCTGGATTCTATTCCATGTACTTGGGAGGCCTCGTATCCCGTCATGGCCTCAGGTTGCAGGTGCTTTCACGAAAGTAGTCGTGAAGAACCTCCGGATGCTGCTGTGGTTGATAGACAAAAGTTGTTATCGTGGAGCAGAGCCTCCGGCTGCCACTATCGTTGAACGCGAAAGAGAATTAAGTTAGCGTGGCACGAGTATTTATACCCTAGGGCGCAAAAATCATGTTTCGACAATATTCTGCAGGTCTGAGTCTGTCGTTGGTGTCCCTTTTTAAACACGATTATTATCACACTTAATTCGCTTGTCTTCGCGAATGTGAAGTCTTTTGCACATTACCCGATATTCATGTTGTCGATAATTTTTATGTGTTCACTGTGTATAAACCGTTTTTCCTTATTTTAATTGATATAAATTTTATTTATATTTATTTTCACTATACTCGCACTTTTTATTCTTTTCGCACTATTTTTTCTATACATGTGCGGCTTTATTTTACACACACTGTGCCATACTTGGTTTTATGCTATTACGCACACATTCTTTACAATTTAAATAATTCATATAATTAATAGCGTTCATTAAAGGGTGACGCTTTACAGGAATTGACAGGTTTCACACACACACGTAAAATACGTGTGTACACACAGACACCGCTGCGTGGCGTGATTAACCTGTCCCAACATGAAATTTGGTCGTTCCATTTACAGTTCAGATTGAAAGCAGGATTATTGTTACTAACAATATGAATTATTTATTTATTTTATTTTATTATTTTCATTAATTTGTGCAACGCACAATACCGTATATATTTGTACTGCTGCAATATACATATACACTCAAAGAAGTCGACTTCTCTAGCCTTATTTTTCTTCTACATACAACACGACTGTCCACGTTTCAAAAAATACTGGGTAACTATCGGCTTATGATGTTATATTTCCTAATTTACTTTATCCTCATTTCGTTGTCCAGAGCTCTACTTATTACACTATACGTTCAGTAATATTATATAACTTATTACCAATGTAATGGTCATTGTCGCAGCTGATGTGGGTTCATAAGTAGTTAAAATAACTGATTTGATCCAACTTTTCGCCATTCGAGAATGCCTTTGAGAACAGATATCCTCATATTAAAACACTGGTAAGGTTGAAATAGTTTAAATTACAGCCGTTGCAAGGAGTTTACATTACCTTAAAAATACACAGATTATCTGCAAAATGTGACACACTCAACCGGCATTCCTGTAAATTTTCAGCCCATTCTCGTGCCATATCGTCAGTACATTTACACAAAAAGAGTTTGTTAAAAATTATTATTTAAAAATAAAATTTTGAATAATTTTAAATATAATACAAGGCGCGAAAATGATAAAATAAGAAAGTCGGGGAAATGTAAAAAATGTATTATACAATTTGTATCATGGGGTGTTATTTAGTTTTGCGCAGAACGTTAGCGCAACCTGTGAGCCGCCAATGGTATTAACCCACTCTTAATTCAGCGTACTACTGTTTATCCACACACACACCTTTACGCATACGTATAAGGTATACAAAAGTACACACAAACGTGCACACATGCATACAATACCAAACACGCGTTGAAAACTATATAAACAAATGGACAGGTAAACAGGCACCGTACACAAATTTCGTTAGCAGTCAAATTAGACGGGTGCGGTGTAATGTCAGAGCCACGTAGGCGTTGGTTGGTTGTCAGTTTTGTTTCACTTGTCTGACTTGTTAAACCGTTCGTATGTAGAACAAGTACACGTTTGACGCTGTACTAACGTTCCGGACACGCGGAATCAGCTGTCAACAGTCAGTGGAGAGAATATACTGTGCAACTTTCAACATTGGGGTATACGCATGTACTGTTCTGCTTAAATGACGTGAATATGGCATGTGTTCAGAGTCCAGTTTACTCACGGAAGAGTCCCCTTTGAATCTGTGAGTTGCGAGAAGGGAATGGAGAATCAGCCATTATGCAAATTCCATAATATGAAGAAATTGTGAACATATGTTTTGCATTTTACGTTCGCTGTTGGTTAAACGTAAATCGTTATCTCAGTCTACATTTAAATATTATTATCTATATTTTCATCTCACTGATATTAAGATTACTGATAATATTAAATAGCTAAATACAAAACCCTAACTAAACAAAAAATCTACAGTGCAAATCATATTGAACGATTATTGTATACCGCATGTTATAGTTATTACGTTTTCTGTTTGTTTACAAAAGGAAATAGCTTAATCGTTTCTTCAGCCGGATGTCAGATAGGCCTACCGTTGAATAAGTTTTCTTAACGATTCTACCACATCTGATGTTAAAAGACATTACTTTACGATTGTGGAGATTAAAATACATTACCTTACGGTTTCAATAAATTAAAATGATTTTTATCTTTTATCGTAAGAGATAGAAAGATGTTTCTCGTGCTTTATATCTGCTATCTCTTTATAATCTTCCGGTCTTTAGAACCATATAATAATACTAGAAGAGACAACGCCTTAAAAATATTTAAATTTTAGTTATTTTTGGCGTTAGTTTTAGACTGTATATGGCAACTCTGCAAATATGTAGAAATTTATTCACTTTATTTTCAAATCACCATTTTGTCCTTACTCAACCCAACACCCCAAAGAGTTTAGTTTACTAACCTGTTCGAAAACGGTGTCATTCAAAAAACTTTCTGTTATATTGGATGTTTCCCATAATTTTTGCTTTTTAGCCAATATTCTAAGGTAATATTCTTCAGCCGCTTTATCGGATTCAAAAATGACTTTTGTCAAGGATTCTCAGTTTCCTCAGAGCAGCATGCGAATGACGGTTACTAAACACTTTACTTACTGTAAGTAAACGAATTGACTTATTTTAACTTGTTTACAAAACGAATACTTGGAATAGTTTATTATGCTTATGTTTATCGTACCAAAGTACTGACAATCTGCATCCAGAAGGTTAGCATCAGTTCCATGAAGCACCTATACATAATGCTGCCGCTTGAGTGCACATTGCGCTGCACTGACTTTACAGTTTATCTTCACAACACTGTTACAAATATGCAAGACTTTCTTGCTTGTTCTCTATACTGTACGTAGACTACGTAGACTTGTGTTAGCATTTTCTGTTTTTCTGTTATGTCTCCTTATACGTACACTATGTCAGCTGTATAGTCCAGTCGCCAGAGATTTTGACTTGATAAAAAATTGGGGCAAAGCAATATTTGGTGCACGTGTTAAATAAACGTTAGTAATTAATATTAAAAAATCTTTGCATGTTTACCTTTCTAGGGTTTTCTGAAAATGGTCTGGAAATATCGTAAAGACAGATTTTCTTAAAGCACTCCGTAAATATGTACAGTTGGAAGAAATAAAAAGGTGTATATTGAAGAGCTAACAATTTCCTTCAGAAAGTCTCCTTACATATTTTTACGTTAATGGAACTGTTTTCCTGAAAATTGGTAATGATGAGCGCTGCTTTTTAAAAAGAGCGTTTGCCCCCGATCTTGCGTAATTCGCTAAATTAGCCAGGCGCGTCTATTCAAAAATATCATAACTTTCTTTAATCTAAGCGTAGCCAGTTAAATAAAGGCTAGGTTTGAAGGGGAACAGTGTAGCTTTCAAAATTTGTTGATTTTTACATAAATATTTTATTTGAACATAAAGAATATAGTGTATAAATATTTACTGTAGATACAAAAAGAAGTGAAACCACAAAATTACAAGTACTATACAATAAAATTTAAAAAAATAGTAGTTCTTTACTAATTTACCTTTAAAAGAGATAAAATTTTTATTTTGTAATAATGCAAACTACTTTTGAAATTGTTAAAAAAAAAAACCTTTTCAAAAGTGAGTATTTCGACGTATTTTATATTTACTCTAAAATTTAGAGTTTATCTGCCTTTATTAATCTTAAAAATAGAGATATTGAAATACAAAAATTGTATTTGAAAGCTGCAAGTGTTCTGCATCAAAAACTACACTCATGACACTTAAAATCATTTTCAAAATTAAAAAAATAAATAAAAATTGTGTATACTAAAAAAAGGTGCCTCCTTTGCGTTACATACATGTATCTTTTAAGTGGGTTTATTTGAGTACTTGAAATTAACGTTACAGCTACTACAATGCTAAATCTATCTATTCATGTTATTTCTCTTACCTGATTATACCTATACTCTAAAAACAAGACCCTAGAAAACAGGTAAAAGTTTTAAACGGCGCGGCGTTCTATTCCCCTCGAGTGTGCAACTTTAAATGTAGCTGCGCGCGCAACACCCATTGATGTGGTGTGCCATACAAACATCTGCTATACAAGAACGGAGCAGTAACGCAGTTGATATTTCTTCAAAGGTTATAATCAAAACATTACAAATATTTTTGTTTTTATCATATAAAACAGGTAAAAAAATTGCAGTTTAAAGTTTTTATTTACACTTTTTATACATGCTAATATTTATTTATTTGTGAACACGTGTAGTGGAGTCAAAATAAAAATCAAATGTGAATTGTTTTGGGAGTCGATTTTTTGTGTGCTAAATTGGTTAATGGGATCAAGTTGAGCTAATAGTTAAGTTTTGTGTAAAAACAACCCGTTTATTTTTTTATTAACAATTTAAGTTGCAAAACAGCGTTTTTATAAATATCTTTGGACCTAACAAGCCGATTTTAATGTAAAATTTTTTCAGTATTCTATAATAAATTAAGAACATTTCTAGCGTTAATACGGAAGTCGATATTATTATTATTGTTAATGTGCTATCAATAAGTAAAGTGGCGATGGCGTTTATAAACAAATTGCTGTTGTTTTAACACAAATTAATGAAAGTTGATAAAACTTGAGGGAAAGGTAACCATTGTGGAGTACTATAAACCCCACAAATTTCATATTGAAATGTTGAATATAACCTCAAAAAAATCGCATTTCACAAAAAAACTTTAAGTGCTCATAAAGTATGGCAAGATTGTGGCACAAAGGTGTACGACGGCTTAAATTAAAGCTTATTAAAAATACTTTCGGGTGGTTAATTAACAAAGTTTTTGGCCTTTCTGACACCATTTTTTGACCATTTAAAAAAATTAAACGTAAAGAACTGCATTTTTTCTAAAAAAAAAAATTATTTGTACTGATCATTTTTTACATACGTTAAAAGTTTATAAAAGGCACATATTTAAAAAAACAAATTTGGTAAAAACGGTGGATTTAAAATTGAAAATAAAAAAAATTTTTTAAGAGATATTTTGACTTCGCTAGTGGTGAAGTTTTAAAGAATACTTTTACTGAACATAAGTGCTACATAAGGTTTTTTGATTTTTAGGTATTAAATATGGACCAGTGTGATACTGAAATATGTTTTATTTGTAATGCTGATCTTTGTATTGAAGATACAGAAAAAGTGACTCGAGGACTACCGAATTTAATAAGAGTTAGCTCTGAGAGAAACGATGGAAAATATGAAATGTTAAAAAAAGTTGATTCAATCTTAGTACACAGGAAATTCGAGAAAAATATACGTTAAAAAGGAATGATGTTTTGTGTTATAAGGATTTAGGCACTTTGTCGAAAAAAAGTAAATATAGCCCAGTCAAGAGTAAAGTCAGAAAACGTAAAGAGTTGTTTGATTTCAAAAAACTTTGTATAATTTGTGGATTAGATGCCGATAAAAGTAATACGAGATTAAGTATTAATCAACGCAAAAATATTTCCATACTTCAAAGTCCTACTTTTAAAGAAAAATTATTAGAAATGATTGCAGAACATAATGACGAATTAGGAAAAGCAATTCTACGACGAATTTCTTGTGATGATTTGGTAGCTGTACAAGCGAGAGATATCACCGCAGTTGTCACAAAAGAGTTTTAAACAGTTACACTCGTGACACAAGTGATGTTAGAGGTCGACCCAAGGATGTAAAAATCTTACGTCAAATGGAATTGATTTTTGATTATTTAATTTGAGTGATGATACCCAGTTTACGCTCACAGAATTAATTGCATTATAAGGTAAATATATTGCTTAATTATAATTATACTATTCTTTAAATTAAATTTTCATGTTTATTTTATTTAATATCTAATTTTCTTAAACAGGACATGATGCTTGTCATCCAAATACTATTATTGCTAAATTAAAAGAAAATTATGGCGATTGTGTAAGAATTATATCCAGAAAAGGTAGCTCAACCCTCACATGTCTTGTAGATCGTGAATACAATGTCATGCGTCAAGCATGGATAGCCTCAAAAGAAGATGAAAATGAAGAAAAAGAAAAATCTTAAAATCTGCAGCAGCAATTATTCGAAACGATGTTAATATGAAGAAAAGTAATACAGAATTGTATCCTCCAAGTGATAATATATTCCAAAATATTAATGAGAATATCCCAGAATCCCTTCAGTTTCTGATAGAAGAAATAATTTTAAAAAATACAAAAGGTAATATTAGTTCATATGAAACAAAATGCACAGCAATTACTCATTCAATTATGAGTTGCATGAGACCTAAAACCTTTCTATCACCATTGCAAGTTGGTTCTGTCTGTAATGTTGCATAGGAAATTTGCTTCAAAAGGAATTATAGATATATTGTCGCATCTGGGAGTGTGTTCATCATACAAAGAAGCAACACTTTATGAGGATAGTGTATTGCTTAGTCCACGTTCTCGATTTAGATCTGGTTGTTTTGCACAATTGGCATTTGACAATTCCGATATTAACATCAATACTATAGACGGGAAAAATACTTTTCATAGTATGGGAGGTATTATGATTGTAAGTCCCAGAGATTGTTATTATAACAAAGTTCCCTTAAAACGATTGACAGTTAAGCCTACTGCAAAAGAAATCAGCAAAATTGACAAAATACCATTCCAAATTTTTGAAAATATTAATACACATGCACTCCAAAACATTGTTTTTGAAAAAGTAGATAATCCGAGTTTTAATAATATAGATTTTTTTAATGCTGACTTGCTTTGGATTTATGGAGTGACCAAACCAGGCATTACTGGCTGGAATGCCTTTATGTCCAAGCTTTTGGAAAATATGACTTATACATTATCTAGAATTGTTTGCTTGCCTTTTGTACACTCTCCTCCAACTGACAAAAATACAATATACACCGTTTTAAAATACGCTGTAAAACTAGTGAAAAACTTAAATCTATTTAATTGTTTTGATACTGTCGATCAACCTTTGTATCAGAAAGCGTTTGAAATGGTCCAATCCTCACCTGATGATGATACACATAATGTAATTGTTCGACTTGGAGGATTTCATCTGCTTATGTCTTTTCTTGGTTCAATCGGTTATGTGATGGAGGAAGCGGTTTAAAAGAAGCATTAAGCTGTTGCTATGCGCCAGGAACTGTAGATAAGATGTTAGATGGCCATACTTATGCTAGAGCAGTACGAGGCCACACATTAATTTGGATAGTTTTGTGTAAAAAGATTATTGAGGAAATGAATCTTTCAGAAGTTGAATATTCAAATATGAAATCTTTACTACAAGAATTTTTAGATGACAATCTTACTTACAAAGAAGTACGAGATCATAATTTTTTAAACATCTTAAATGGTAAATTTCTAGAAAAAATGATTGAAATTGAGGAACGAGGTAAACCTGCAAAATTATGGATAAAATACATACGAATGATCTCTATTGCAAAAGCATTTGCGCGCTCTGAAAAAATGGGTAATCTAAAAATTCAATTACAAGTTATTCAGCAAATGTTGCCATATTTTTATGCAACTGGACATTTTAATTATACGAAATCAGCCTTATTATATGTAAAATATATGAATCAATTTATAAAAGAATCTGAAAAACTTTTCACTTCAATGCAAAACCAAGATGTAATTCTAGAAACTACCGCTTTAAAAATTAAAGAACTTCAAAATTTTATAAATAACGGATTTTGTACTGTAAGACGAACTGAAAAATTGTGGTCAGGAACTCATACTGATATGACAATCGAACAGGACTTAATGAGAGTCATGAAAGTTGATGGTGGTATGATTGGACGGGGAGTAACTACCAGTACTGCAAATAAATGGATTTTAGCGATGATACACATGATATCTGCGAAGAAGTAAAAAAATTTTGTGGTATAAAATTTTTTACTTCCGATCAGCATGTAGATGCTAGAGATTCTCGAATAAAACGAGATACTGAAGATATTCTCAAAATAAAATCCTGGTTTGATTGTCACGAGCCATTTCCTTATCAAGATTCAATAATGTCTATATCTACTGGAGTTACTGGCGGTAATAATATTAACTGTCATAATGCTTTTGAGGTTGGAAAAGCAGGATTAGAAGAAATTGCTGGTACAAACTTCCATAAAATTTCGTTTAAACGAAAAAAAAGAGTACTGTCATTAAAAAGTGTTAATAGTAGTCTGAAAATTCAAGAGGAAATTGTCCCTATAGATCCAATGTTTATATTTCAACGCATTTGTGTAGCAAGAAAAAGTGACGACGAATTAAAAGATTACATGCGTTATGAACTTACACCGTACCCAACATCTATGTTTTACGAAGGTGTATTTCGGAAAACAGATAAGTCTAAACTATATGATATGTTTGAAGTAGACCGCAGTGAGATTAACCTTGAAGATTGCATTTACGTCATTGATAGTGGTAACTTATGTTACTGCATAGAGTAGTATGGTCAAAAAATGACAAGTTCAAATGTATTTTTCAAAGATACGTAAATTATGTCAAGAGACACTTTGGATCAAAAGTTACTGTAGTTTTTGATGGCTATACAAACAATTCAAACAACAATTTCTTTCGAATAAACTAATAAAACTCGATTTATTGAAATTCTAACGAGATATTTGGAAGAAGAAAGCATAAACGTTAAACAAGCTGACGATGATGCAGACTTATTAATTGTGAAAACAGCCTTAGAATTATATGATAAACCTCCAGTTATTGTTGCAGAGGAGGTAGATATTTTGGTGCTCATTACTGCGCTTACACCTAGTAATAAGAAAATTTATCTCTTAAAACCCACGAGAGGAACCATGAGTGCTAGTCTATTTTCTTCTGATAACAGCTTTAGAAAGTATAAATTTTGCAAAGAGAATATACTATTTTTGCATGCTCTAACCGGCTGTGACACAACATCATGCTTTTATGGTAAAGGTAAAAAATCGGTTTTTAATTCGATTGAAAAAAAAATCAATAAACTCAGATTTAAAAGAAGCGATCGAAGCATTTAAACTGGAAAATCAACCTCAAACATCTATATATAAAAATGGTCTATTAATTCTCCTGTATAATGCACCAAAAAAATTACATATGTTGATAAATACAGACATACAAGTTTTACAAAAGCGATTTCAAAAAAGAAAAAAGCTTAATACCTGTAAAGTTAGAAAGTCTGCCACCTACTTCTGATGCTGCCAAGCAGCACTTTTGCAGAGTATATTTACAAGTCCAGCAATGGCTCGGCAATGATCTAATACCAAAAGACTGGGGTTGGAATGTTGGAGAAATTTTAACGCCTATAAAAATGACAAAGTCAGCTGCCCCAAAATCTTTATTAAAAATGATCTTTTGTAATTGCAAAACTGGCTGCAAAAAAGAAGAAGAAGAAGAAGAAGAAGAAGAAGAAGAAGAAGAAGAAGAAGAAGAAGAAGAAGAAGAAGAAGAAGAAGAAGAAGAAGAAGAAGAAGAAGAAATCACCAACTAAATTGTCAACATAAATAATTTTTAAAATTCCAAATTTAAAAAAATATATATATTCTTGTATAATGTTATTTTGTTTGCATTCGTTTTACCTTTTATTAAAAAGAGATCTTTTCTTTGAAATATTTTATTTATTATTGGAGGATTTGCCCCGCTTTGCTTAGGAGAAAGTGGTGTCATATTCTTACTTGCTAGGAAGTTCACTTTAATTTGATACCATTGTTGCTGTTTTTTTTCACATCCACCAAGCGGGGGGGGATATTTATAATAATCAAAATTAATATGCACGTCAAATTGTTACTTACATTGAAATTCCCTTTAATTTGATACCCCACGTGCGGTATTTTCATATTTTCCATTTTTGACATCACCCCTCCTCCAATTCCACCAATTTATTGAGCCCCGGAAACAAAAATTTTTAGTAGTGCGTATATGCATGTCACATACGGTATTTCATATTTTCCATTTTTGACACCCCTCCATTATAACCCATTTATTGAGCCCCAGGGCCCAAACATATTCAATTGTACGTATATGCATGTAAAATTGTTACTTGCATTGAAATTCCCTTTAATTTGATACCCCACAGTATTTTCATATTTCATATTTTCCATTTTTGACATCCGCCCCGGGCCCAAAATACCTATCTTATGTTAGTTCTCCCGTTGCGTAAAAAATTTGTGCCAAGTTTGGTGGAAATCGGTCCAGTGGTTTTTCATATTTTCCATTTTTGACTTCCCCCAAAACCACCCATTTATTAAGCCCCAGGGCCCAAGAATTTTCAATAGTGCTTATATGCATGAAAAATTGTTACTTGCATTGAAATCCCCTTTAATTTGATACCCTACATGCGGTATTTTCATATTTTCCATTTTTGACATCCCCCTGGGCCCAAAACACCTATCTTATGTTGGTTCCCGTGTTGCATAAAATATTTGTGCTAAGTTTTGTTGAAATCGGTCCAGTGGTTTAGTAGAAGGTGTGGAATATAAATACACACAATGACTTTTATGTATACTCGTATTAAGATACACATATTTAATAATATTATTCAACACAGGAAGATTTGTTAAAATCGACCATTCCGTATATCGATTTAATGCGCCTAACGATGAAATAATAACAAAATCGTTATTTTCATTTTATTACTATTAAAATTTGAACTATTTTGAACAAAAAGAATGAAGACCTTATCATGATCCAATGGTTTATTTAGTAGTAAGGAAAGAAATTCACGGAATGTAAACGTTTTTATCGATTTTACCGCGCGCTGCCCTTAAATAAGGTTTTTTTTTTTTTAAAAGCCTGACCTTATAAACATGCAAAGATGATTTTAAACCGATATTTAGACCTTTTTCAATAACTATACCAAATATCACTTTGCCTCAATTTTTAAAGAAATTTTACCGTTATTTTTACTCTGGCGACTGGACTAGTAGTAGAGCTACTAATGGCAGTTACCAACCCACAAACTGTTAATAGATGTTTTGTTCAGAAGTGCGGAAGTCAATGTCTACTGATATAGAAATGAACGCCATAATAGTTACATTCTCGTTTACTCAGCCTACCTACTAGGTACGCACACACACACACACACACACACACACATATATGACACTTATTAACCAGATACAATAAGCAGGAAATTTTATATAATACATATAATAAAATTTATATTTCTCTCTTAATTGTTAAATTTGATTTTGACGACAGAAATAATTTTAGCAGATACTTTAATAATAATTTTCAGGAAGTCCCTCTGTGTGAAATGTAGGCATATAATGTAACATTTAGTAAGATAACTTTAAATTCCCCTTAACCTTCTATTGGCCCTTAAGCTTAAATACCCCTTAATCTTACTTAGTTGGCTTAACACTATTCTGTTAGATCATGTTCTCCACAAATGTCAAAATCCAAAGCTTAAACATAAAATGTTTAAGGTAATTGTCTATTTTTGATTTCATCTATACGCAAATACATTTGGTTCTGATACTTTGTCTTATTAAGATTATCAACGTTTTTTGTTTGAAAAAAGGATTTATTTTATTTCTATGCTTCCCATTTGTTTAGTTTTAGAGCCACATCTTGGGACTGTAAGTTATATACAGTTTAATTGCTTTTTCAACATATTCATTGCTTTTTATTGAAATCATCTAACACGAAGGGAGACCTTTTCACAGACAAGTCAATCGAGAATATCGAAAATGCTTGTATACATAAGTAGAGAGAGTGGGTGCTAGTAGCAGAGAAGATATGGTAATTACGTGGGATTGGGTTCAGTATGTAGATACTCAGTCTTATGCAACCGATGACGGCTGAATGAATGCAACGACATGCCATTATAGAAAACAATGCCGCGAGCACCAACATTGTGTTGGCTCGAATACCTGTGTGGTTCGTCTTTGAATACGTCTTGTGTAAAGCGGTTTCTTTGGGTCTTATATTGTGTGTGTTACTACGGACGTCTGTATTGGACGGGTGTATATGAGGGTACTCAATGAGAAGAATGAATTGCATGTCTGTTAATCACCGTAACGTTTGTGTTTTTACTTCTTCTCTCAGTGTCTCTGTGCACCGCCATACCAAAGAGGCGGCCGTAGACTGCCAAACTCAGCAGATATTCCAAAATAAATTAAAACAACTAATCCCGAGTAGGTCTACGTATATGACATTAACGTTTATTGAGTTTTTCTTTAAAATTGTTTTCTTAGCATTGCCGCACTGTACGGACATCAGCATTTGTTTGGACTACCAAGAAAGCGTATAGGTATTGTTGCGGGACATTTTTATCTGATTTATAGGTGTGGTCTCTTTGCGCGTGCATGTCGACTCTGGCAAAACTATAAAGTACCTACCCGTTAAGATAATACATTAATTATGTTTTGTTTTTACGAACGTGTGCTTTTAGTACTGTCAACTTGTATTCAAAATAACAGCAGTTTGTAAGCAGTAACAGAAATTTGTAAGTTACGGTTAAGATGTTTCAAAGTAGGCCTACGGTCTTGATTTTGGTCACGGACTGGCGGTGTAATTCTGAGGCGTGTTGTGTTTGTATACGGTGTATATTCGTAATATTATCAAAACGTCTGACAGGGTAGTGTGGCAAAGCAGGAATATGAAAAGTATATTCAGGAGGGCGGCAAAGTTAAAACCTCACACGGGCGGCAAACACCCTAGCGGCGGTCCTGCTCTCCTACAGATTTTCTCAAACCATAGACCGTTTGGCAACAATAATTTCTTCCAGTTACTATATTTTAAGTCGTATAAACTCGGAATAATTGTGAAATTTTAACATTTTTCTGACAGGTTTTCACTCGCTTCATCGTGAAAGATTTTTGCCCCACCTTCTTTGCGCTTCCCAATCACATTATTGTGTACCCCTTACTTGGCCACCTCTGCTTGTCTCTTTGCTGGAGGAAGTCACATTATAGAAGTTGTTAACTTTCTCAAGTGTGTAAGATGTTCTGTTTAATTGTTTTCTTATTTATATTAGCTTCCTTATCTATTGGAATTATCTGCGTCTTTAATAATTTTGATCAAGTAACCTTCCTTTTTTGCTGTCTTCTATACTTTGTTTTGTGGTTTTTATTTCTCTGCTACTTTTACTACCAATAAATATCAACTGACCTCTCACTTCATCTGCCCATGAGTTACATGCATCATGCACAAAAACCTGTAAGCTTACAGATCTGTCACGTGGTATAAGAGGTGTCCTTGATGGTGGTTATCTTCATCACAGTAGTAGATATCAGAGCACATTTAGATTAGTTGATAATGGATCATTTAATAAATTACATGAAAATAATGTAACGTATAAGTATGCAAAATAACGTTTCAATATATAATGATTTGTAAAATATAAAATAACAATTTTTTAATTTACATTACATAGAAACTGCAATTAACCACCCATGCGTATGCAAGTGCATGTACCTGTGTCTCGCAACCTGCTAGTCAGAGAATTCTGTCTTGCTACTCTCCTTATTGTAAATTTCATTACACAGTGCCTTCCTACGATTCTCCTTAAATATCATCTTTTCATTTCTTCATACATATCTTCTTGTCATGATACCCTTGGTCTACCTCAGCTGCTACCTTTTTAGCCAATGTAGTTTTTTGGGCCAATGATCATGAAACATTCGTTCTACATGGCTCTACCATATAACACGTATCATCCTTTTATTATATAGTAGTGTTCTGTCTACATACAATTTCATGCCAATTTGTAATTAGTTTGAGTGAGGGCACGTTACTTCTAGAAATTTATGTCCAATTTTTGAAGTCTTCAGAATTTTTCTTTTGCTTTACTTCTAAAGTTTCTGAAGCGCAGGTGACGCTGTTTCTTAAGATTGTGGAGTAAATCGTCTTCGGTTAGTGGGGTATTTTATAATATTTTTTTAATAAGAAAATTATAGCAACTACAAAACAAATCTATATAAATAAATAATTAAATATATATATATATATATATATATATACTTCAAAGATACGTTTAGCATAAGTCTATGTATCAACCCCTGACTGAGGTATGATAACATACGAACGCACGTATGAGAAGTATAAAACATGTAAATAATAAAAATAATGTAATAATTAAGCGTGAGGTATAAGAGATAATAAAAGGAATAAACGTAGTAATTAATTTTAAATAAATAAATATTTGTAAGTGAGCCAGCAGATGGAATTAAAGCTTAGTTGGTTTTTAATCGTAGCGAAGGGGAGAAAGAAACACGCGCCTACTGGCAAGGGTGACGTCATAGAGACAGGCCGCCGGGTGTGTATCAGTCTGCGTGTGTGTGTTAGTGTTAGAGTGTAAACGAAGAACAGGTTGAATTATGCATACGATTGTGGAAAATTTTAGCCAGTTTTTTAAGCACTGAACGAAAACCAGAAGTCACACGAATCAGAGACATATGTAAAAATAAAACTGGCGCCTGGCGCTACAATTGAAGACTAAGTGGTCAATGATCGTGGGAACCGTTCAGCCACCGTGTGAAATTTTGCCATAACTTCCATAGTTTACACATCTTAAGGTTCATAATTTGCATAAATAAAGTTTAATAATGTACCTAACGATTTGTGAAATAAAATTTATAAAAAAGTGTGCGCTTCATAGAAAGACGCGTAGGCTGTAATTAGCAATTAAATCGACGCGCGGACCTGTTCAATTTTGTCCAAACAGTTTCCAACAGGAATGGAACGACGGCAGCAGTATAAAACCCCAGCGAGCGACACACGCTTTCTCAGATCATTAACAGGCACTACGTGAAATCCACGCATCTCGCAACCGCGAATTTTATAAAGTCAAGTAATACTTTTAAACTGTATTACATAACTTGAAGTGCGGTGTAACCGGCAGTACGTCGGTGAAAGTAATAGTGAAACACGAGTTATTTTAAAAGACTATAATATCGTACTCTACGAGGAGTCCACGTAGAACTTAAAAAGTCTACGTAGAACTTCGAGACATCCACGTGGGACAAGACAAGAAGAGGAGAAGAACCAGAGCAAAATACTAGAGGACGCAGGGACAGCCACATGCAGCTACATCCAGCCGTACATCACCACGACCAGAGGTCCACGTCAGCACTCAGCATCCAGTAGGCGGTGAGAGTAATTTCAACGACGCAGAGACAGAGAAGGTGATACCGAAGAGGATCCAAAAACTCTAGAGTCCGGATGACGGTAACGACACAGTTTAATGGTTGCTGAATTATGCAGGTGAAGTCAGACATTTATTTAATATTATAAATGAGCCTGAGGTCTATAGAAAGAAGGTTCTAGATTCCATATACAAGTTTACATTAACATTATTATATTTTTTTTTCATAATGAGTAATAAATAAGTTCAAAGAATAATTGATAACAGAGAATATAAAGTTAGTAATCTCATAAATGAATGGTCAGTATAGAACCATATTTTATTATATTTTTATATTTTATTAGATAATTAAATTCAAGTAGAAAAGTTACTTAAATTGAAGATTGTTAATTAATTGAGACATTAGTAATATAATTAATTAAAATAATAGAATGGTATATATTAGTATTATTAATCAATGTTTTAGTAAATAATTATTTTATTAAGTGGTATATAACACAAACCACACTTGCTGAGACAAGATGAGTATTCAATTCCGGACATGTTAATCACGTATTATAATAATATATGTGTTATTTATTGTATGTCTGTGTAAATATTCCAGGTCATATGTGTCTTATGTGTGTATAATATGTCTTAGAATATAAGAGATAAGATTTTAACCACGTTATAATTATATTATATTCATATCGAATTTAAGGGTTCAAATAATAATTAACCCACACAACAATTAATAATATGATAATCTAAACTTTTTAAATAATAAACAAAATGAATATGATTTTATTAACAAAGTCGTACTAATTTCACAACCAATACTAAATCCTCTGTACTCTTTACTTGTATTAAAATTGTATATTCACGTGCTTATCCACACTCAATCAACTACCAAAGCCTGCGACCCAGCCGGGGAACATCAAGGTAAAATACTGCAGAAGAGGAGTATACCTTCGAGACGTGGGTAAGTGCGCACAAATGAGTAAGCTCATATGTGCAAAAGTAAGTGTCTAAGAGTAACGCTGTATAATAAATGGCGCTCCAAGATCGTGGGGCTCGGTATATGTTAAGTACCGTTGGAATCGTTCTATAATAAATGGCGTTTCAAATGTGTTGCTAGATATATGTAAATTATCATTACAAGTAAATGGCGCCAGAATATAAATAAAGTCTAATAAGTAATTAGCACAAGTATTGTTTAAGATTAATAGTAAATTCAAGTAATAAGTAATATTACAAATTGTTAAATGTAAGTACAGAGAAAAAAAAGAGTTGTGAAATTATTACTGATAAATAAAATAAATTATAAATAAAGAAATATAGAGTCACGGTGGTCCAATAATTAAAAATATAATCAATATAACGAATCAGTTAGGACACAGTCTACAATGACGAAGCCACCAACAATGGATTTCGAAACGAAGTTTAAACGACTTCAAGAGGAGTTGAAAACGAATATGTGCAAAAGTAAGTTGTCTAAGAGTAACGTTGTAATATATATACTTATTTCACACTGCTCGCCATGAATAATAAGGTCCACTATACTGATACATTTAGTAGACCAAAGTTATAAAAACAAAACTTTTCTGTTCATTTCTGATAATTTTTTGTATAAATCACCTCACTGAATAATTGGGTAACATCTTGCTGACTTAATTATTTACTGGACTTGCTTTCATTGGCCTAAGTTTCTTGTCACATACATTAAAGAATGGAAAGTACCAGTTATTTTTCTACTAGTGGAGCAGTTTAAAAACATACTGCCATTCTGTTACGTGTTGAATGTAGTTCATAGATTTGGTTTTACTACATAAAAAAATACTTCGAAAATACTTTCAACTCCATAAACAAAGTTGTTTAGACCGCGTAGTATATTTCGCAGCCATAGTGAGAAGTTAACACAGCTGGTCACATTACCTTTCACTCGGCAATCCTACACCCATCTATCGTTTTCTTTTTGGCTCTGATATTGATAACAAAATCTCAAGAACGCCTTTCTGATGGCAAAGCTTAGTGCTGTGCATCTACGTTACTCCATCAATTTGTCTTACTCTTTTTCGATTCCTCCACATTGGCAATCATTTTCTTCTCAACCACTTAAACCGTTGAACCAGATGCAGCTAGTACTCCTAGGCCAGACGCCCTTAATTATGTGCACCGATATTGTGCCCTATATTTTATAGAATAGCCGAATTTTCTACGACCGTTGAGCGTAATTTTTCATTGCAGATTTGGCTCGTCCCAGACACATTACTTTACCTGTGTCTTCATCCCATTACATGATTTTGGAACTCTTACCTAGTCGTCATATGAGAGGCATTCTATGAGGAGTTAACAAACTCTCGTTACGAGTAGCAAACCAGAACAAATCATCTACGTTAGAATGCGACTATTCCCCATATGACGCTGCTCGGAATATATGCTTCTCTGATGTGGGTGCATTATATCATACAGTGACTAATGCGTTATCTAGTCCCATGCGCTGAGTAGTCCCACACGGGAGAATGAACTGTTTTAGTTATTGCCACATTGTTTTATTATTGTACTGTTTTATTTGCAGGCACATCTTTAAATGCTGAGTCATCAAGGGTAGATTTGATTCCATTCCGCGTCGCGGTAACAATATTTGTTATAAAGCTATTAACGTTATGGAGATGAAAAGTACTTAGTGGCGACATATTTTTCCTTCATCAATTACCGTGTTATCACAACATTATCGCTGGCGGTAACTGTAAATTGCTTTCACTCATGCAAACGTGTTCCAAACACCCTTTGAAATGCCTATAATTAATACGAAATAGCTAAATACATCACTTTGTCTTCACGAGGTGAAGCTAAAAATTATATACAACTGTGTACGATCTAATAAATATACTTTTATGAATCTACACAACTTTTATTTGTCACCAGTTTAATTACTTGCTGCTACACGGAATAAATATTTGAAAAGAAACGAAATAGTTAGTTACAACATTAATCACACTTCAATTAAACAAAACCAATTAACTAATTAATCGGAGATAATAAAATATTTGCCAAACAAAGGAATAGGGAGTTTTGTAAGTTTATTGAACGCATAATTGTAGCTTCAGTGTTTGCCAATGTAGTAAAAAATTGTCTAGGTAATCAAAGATCCTAAACCTGGCAAACCGCTACTCGAGATGTCGTCATGTTGACTTACACCTTGGTTGCTAATTATACCTAAATTTTTTAGAAACTTTTCCTCAAAAGTTGAAATCAGTAATTAAAAAAACAAATTATTTTAACCACCGTTTTGGACTTGCAGTAAACAGTCAATAACTGAGAAGGAGTAACAATTATGCAGGAGTATTATATTGGGACATCAATTTACGCAAACGACTTTTTCATTAATAAGAAGGAGTGCGATAAGGTTGTTCATACAAGGATTACCAGAAGTCGACATTTCCACTATAGTTTTTTCCTATAGCAACTAAACTAAAATAGTTTTAAGTAAGTTTGCCATGCAATCGCCTTAATTGTCGTCATCATTTGTAGAAATTTATTTGACTCCAAAGAGCATCTGAATTGGACCACTTTATCAAAAGTCGGGTTAGCTAGGTTTACATTGCGTAATTTGTCCTTAATTTCGGAAGGAACATTTCCTGTGAGAAAGTTGTTAAAAATCTTGTTAAGTATGAAAATTAGTAGGAATCTTGAAGAAAATTGTCTTTTAATCTATAGAGATTCATAGAAATATTTTACTTAATCTTTCAGGTAACGAAGAAACTTATTTTTACTAGTTTGTATGTAGTGATGTCTTTTTAATAGTTACAGGTTGAGTGGGATTTTCATTAAATCTTGAGCAGTTAGATGCAAAGTCTATATCCGCTTGTGTAACAAGACAATGGTTATCAGATGATTTCAGTTTTACTAGGGCAGTTAGTTACTAATATGGACTCGGGTAGAATTAATTAATAAACAGTAGGAAGAGTATTAACAACGGTCTGTGTACTTTGGTCCAAATCAAAGTATTATAGAAGGGGGACAGTTTGGCTATTGCTCTCATTGCTGGACGTAATTGTGATATATCTGACTGTACTTCCTTTTTATTGTTATCAAAATTCAATAATGAATTATGTTTTATTTGGTAGTGTTTACACAATTTGTGACTTAAATATTTTAATATTTAATTATATTTAACTTAAATTAAAACTTAAATTATTTGTAAAGAAAACTTTTGTTTTACGAAATTGTACCTCTTATTATTATCTAATTTTGCAAAGTTATAACCCTGTTAAATGGGCGATTTTGTTTACAATGCAGACAGTCAGGGTTTTTACAGTTTTAACACTTCAAGTGACGTTTTAGCCACCGCGAACAAGGGTTTCTGAAGTGTGTTTAGTAACAATAGCTCAACGTAGCATTCCACGTTGGATTGTAATCATTTTTTGATAACCTAATAAATTCTTTTCGACGAAGTGTAGTAATACTATCGTCCCAACTTGTTGCAAGACGTGAGTTTAGCGCTACAGGGAACTTTGATAACAGAAGTATGAAAATCACTGGGTTGTTACCCATAATTTTAGTGTCTATTCTTCTTAAGGCTTTAGTACTGTACATTCATTGAACGTAGAAATAAAGTTTCTTAAGTCTGAAGTGTGATTTTCATTAGAGATAGGTATATTTATTAACTTGTTCATACAGCACGCTTGTAACACTTTAGATTTATGATGGTGCCTAATTAGCCTATTACACACCAGTGCGTAATTTTAGTTTTTTTAAAAGCACGGCGTTTATAAAGTTGAGAAGTTTAATTTTCAACTAACGGAAAAGGGTCCCTCGGGCGAGGGCCTGGGGCTTTTCCCCAGCTGCGTCAGGTTTGTCAGGTTTGAGGCCTATACAGGCTTACCCGTTAGCTCCATCCCCACCGTCCTTGCTCAGCACACATCGCGGCGCGGGAATGAATTGGCCCTTTGGCTGGAATAGAGCGGATATATGCCAGGTCATACGTGTGTATCGTAAACGGGAGTCAGGGCATTCCTGTTCTTGGCAAGTAGCAGCAAGAGGTGCAGTGAACACTAGCAGCGGGCGTGAAACGGAGACAGGGTGTCCAGTGTCCTTGATTCAGTAGTTGTACAAAGTGCAGTGCATCTGAAGTAGCGCAGCGTGTTTAGGGAACCAGGGCTCTCTTCCATAGCAAGTATCCTCAAGACGATCCGTTATCTGTAAAGCTGGCGAGTTAAACCGAAACACGCACCCGTGACTGAAAAAGGCGCGCAGGCAACGGTCTGCGTGATTGAGTAGCGACCCCTGCAGGTCGATGGCAGGGGACGGGCCCCGGGCACTCACAATTGTTTATCACCACCGATTGCAAGTGGCCTCCCTACTTTCAAGACCACACCCAGATACGCACTGCTTTCGAGTGTAGGGGATACCTATTCGTTCGGAGGCATCGACACTGATGGTTGGGAAAAGTACTTACGTTCTTATTCCTAGTAGCGCATTGCTAGCAGGTACCAGGGTGTGCAGTCCCTTCTCAGTAGCTGGTCGGACCTCTCGCTGCAGTCCGTGATGTTCATTAAGTACACAGATGAACCACAGTAGCATCTGGATTATAGCTTCATAGGTTTAGTTTGATTTCATACTGTAGTTACTTGCATCTGTTTGGTTCCTAGGTTGTCTTGTTTTTGTGTTTTATATTTTCTTTTATTAATTCAGCTGATAACCCTTTCCCAAATTTGTGTAGTCTAAGGGATTACATCAACGGATGTCAGACACAAATCATGAGAGAGTATATACCAATATACATTAAATGTAAACGAATTGAATTAAAATTTTATTTTAATAATTTAATTACTCAGGGTTTCACGAGTAATTACGAGTCGTACTTTACATTAGCCAAACGTGGGAAAGTTACATTATTTGTATTAATAAGAAAACTATTATGTATATTTTGCATACATTATTGTATGGATGTGCACCCATTATGTATCCATATATCACTACAGGCTAAAGTTTTTTTCTGTAATGTACGTTATTTCTGTGTTTTGGATCGTAGTTAGGATTTATCTGATGGAAAAAAGTGTATACATTTTTTGTGAACAAAACTACAAAAATTAAAATAAAATCTTGTTATTTACAATTTATTTTGTTAGAATTACGAATTTAAATGTTAAAATTGAGAGAAACAAGGAGTATTTAAATTTTGACACTTACGCAACAATAAAAACAGCATTGTACATTCGAATATAAATAAAAATACCAGAAAAACAGTACATTTTCTTTCACCTTGTGCAAACGTTAAAAGTGTTACATGTTTTCTACAAACTGTCTATTCTTACTAATGGCTATGTGCTTGCAAATAGTTTGAGAAAATTTCAATTAGATCCAGCTACTCGTTATGCCACACAAAGGAAGCAAAGGTCATAATGCAGTCAATATAGAGCCTCAAAAACAAACATTTGAGTAGCACAGTATAATGTACGCAAACACGTACATAAATTGTATGTTTCCCTGTACTGAATGTCAAGGCAGCTCACTTCTTAAGCCTTACAAAACGAACGAATAGTCTAACTTGAGAGAAACACTGTGGTACAACATCGCAATAACTGTTTTTCTTGCATTTTGGTTTGTACTGACAGCAGTAAAGAATGACTCGACTGCAGGATGGCAATAAAAACACAATTACACAAACACCCTAAATGTAGGTAAGCTGCAATAATTAACATATTACTAATGTTTGCTTCGCGCGCCTCAGCCCTATGAGTTATCAATAAGTTACCAGTCTGTCCCATTCTTGCGTGTTTTTGAATTCCAGTACCTGTAAACAGACGAAACTCGGTCATGTGACTAACTATTAAGTTACTAAATCAATAATCTACTTTTTAAAACTGAAAATGTAAGACTAAATTAAAATTCTAGTAAAATAGTGTCTGTTTGCTTAGAAAACACTGTAAGTACGTTAAAGTGAGTCAAATTATTACTGACATTACTCAGCATTGCTGTAAATAGAAACGTTTAGTTGGCATAACTAGCTTTGTTTCCTTTCTTCAGAACACATCCTGATGGCGATTAATGTTAATTAAATTACTTGGAAACTATCTCCTGTGTATTAATTATAATAAAATTTATATTGCAACATTGGATCCAATACAATGAAGTGTAATGTTAAAAAAAAAATGTTTCTATAAATAAAGGCATTGAGTAATTCCCCTTTATAGTGAGTGTGGCAACGGGTCATCATTATACATGCAAAGTAATTAAGGGTTGTCACAAGTCAGACTTATAGTTGGATTTATTTTCATTCAGGCATTATAAGAGTATGATAACTGTCGTGCTGGTTTCATTAGTACACACTTTTGCTATCTTTCTCTCTTCCCCTTCTGTATCTCTAATGTAAATATTATTGAAAAATTCACTTACCAAAGATGATAAATAAGCTAGAAAAATGTATGAAAAATTAATACACTTATCTTAAATACAGCATAACATTTGCTTGTAATGGTGGTATCACAATAAACGGTAGTTTTGTTTTGACGGGTTTTAAATTTATCATCAGATTTTGTGAAAACTAAATAATTTTGACAAACTGTGTTTCGAATATTCATATTGTCAAAGGAAGAATAATCGTACTCTAAAACACTACAAATCATTGAACACTCAATAGATTATTATGCGGACGCTTTCCAGATTTTAGACACTCAATGTCCTATGCTGAGAGATATGTAATTTTGTTCCCGTCAGAGCTGAATGCTGTATTCTTAGAATAGAATATATTTAAAAAATGAAAAACCGTATAATATACTTGTATACACCAGTAATCGAAGCCTAAAATAGCCTACCACCATGTAGCAAAAGGAGAAGTTCTGCCGGAGTATAGTAGTCGGATCGGGCAACTGTGCTTATATTTTATGAAACGTCAAAAAGGAGAAGAAGTGAAAGCAACAATTGCTTACAAACTTTTTATGATTAAGGTGTCAAGTTATTTTTGGGCAATTTTGTTCACTCACACACGAGCACAAACCTTAACACATTAAAAGCATTTGCCTCAAAAAATCCGTTTCATTCTAAATTGCCTCAACAAGTATTATAATTCCTTTCATTTTGCCTCACTCTGAAACTTTCCCATGTATATCGCATTTTGTGTTAGTCACTTATACTATTAACCTTATAGAGCAGAAACATTTTTAACAGATCAAAGCATATATAATAACATACAAATAAATCAATTTTAAAGAACATTGTGCAGAGGTACTAGTTGGAGGAATTAAGACTGAAGTATTTAAGACAATGCTTAGGCAACATGGGGATAGATTAGCTGGAGTGTAATTTGTTTTTTTTTTAGATGAGCAGCTTGTAGACAGAGGGGAAAATGGATTAGAAATAGCAAAGATAAGAAGAGCGATGGTAGCTGAAATAATTATGATGGACACGCTTGAACAAAGGAGACTATGATGTTACGGCCACACATGAAGAATGGGGATAGAAGATTACATAAGGCAGTCCAGAAGTGGGAAATTCAAGAAAGGAATAGAAGTGGATGACCTTTAATTACATTAAACGATAACGGAGCACAGATGGTAGAGAAATCAGGACTAACAGATGATGATGCGGTCGACAGATACAGATGGTTTTCTCAGCTCAGAGGGTTGTCTCAAGTGGGACGTGTATCTTTGTTACAGCTTTGTGTACTGTTAAAATTATGTAAGTCTATATGTACTCTACAAATTTTTTTATATATTTGTGTATTGTAGATTACTGATGTAATACTGTGTTGGAGAGAAACTTCAGAATTATTAATTATTTTCACAAAAAAACGAATGTATTTTAAAGCCTTATAAATATTTTGCCTTTACCCTAGCCTCTCATCCATTTCATAGTTTGAACGTTACTTTGCTGGTACAACTAGTACTCTCATTTCTCCGGACTTTGCTTGTAGGCCTACTGTGTCTCCTGTTGATCTTACGTCACATGTCATATTCCACCTTTCTAGACGCCACCGTTGTTTCAGGTCATGTCTATTCCACTTCTTCACGGAACTTTCCATATTGTATGGTACGGTACCAGGTACTTTACCATTCTCCTTCTTCCTTTTTCTCTTTGCAATTTACCGCACAGATTATTTTCGTTAGTCCATTTCTCCTTAGGACAGTCAAATATTGCTCACTGTTATCCAGTTCTTCTATTTAAAACCCGAAACTAATCTTTCCAACAATAATCAGCGGGTCTCTTCGCAGGTCATTTGAGTGGATGGGCTTAGAAAACCTACTTGCCGTAGATGTAAGAAAATATACTTACAGACGAACGAAACAACGAAGATGAATGGTGTAGAAAGCAGAAAGCAGGGAATTGAAGACTATCGCATTACGATTCTGAGGATATATCGAACGATTTGTTTTTAGGCATTAAATATTCCAAAATACTCTCCTGTCTTGAGCCTGAAAAGAAGGCCGTGTCGAAGAAGAAAGTAAAAATTACATTTTTAGCCACATGAACTTACATTAGGTGAGCAGCGAGGGGTGCAGGCAAAGAATAATAGACCAATCTGGAAATAGAAAACTAGGGGAATTGTTATAAAATCTTTTATATAGAGTGACGCGCTCCGTGCGGTTTTACAAATTACCCTTGTTATAAAACTTATACAAATAGAGATATAATTTAGATGGAAAGAAATAATTATTGTGATATACTACTAATGAACGATGACGAAGTCCCGCTGTTGAGCTTGCCGATGATGAAGCCCCACGTTGGATTCGTCAATTTGTAGTAAAACTACAAATATAATTATATAAATAATAATGTATAATGTGTTGATAAGAAAACATTTTTGTTAGTTATAAATTTTTTTGTTTAATTAATTAATTTAATTAATTAATTTAAAAATTAATTAATAGTATGTTTTTCAATTACTTTCGATTAAATAAATGAGATTTTGCGTTTTGAAAATATTTGTTTCTATAGATAATCTATTTATGTAGTTGGATCTATTATTCTCTCTTCTAAATTTGCTCTTCTCTTCTTCTTCTGGAATATTTCTTTTATGACTCTAAATTATTTTTAGAAGAAATAAATAACTAGTATTTACTGTACAAATAATTACAAACGCTGGTAACTGAATAATTATGATGCTTATTTATTAACATTTGAAATTATGCGCCACTCTGATGTGCGTGGACCAGGCTTTGGTTGAGATTCGCTCAGATCGCTTGTGAACAAAATGACAAAATATAATGCTTACAAAATTAAATATTTCGGATTCTTTTAACTGTCGAAATGGTCAGAGAGGGCAAGGAACAAGATACAATGCTTACAACTATCTTAAAATAAATTATTATTGCTGAAAAAATAACATTATTATGAAAATTGTCAATTATTAAAATAATATCGAACCATCCGTAGAATGATGTCACTGGCTCGTAAAGGCTGTGTTCTGTTCGCTGTGCAGTAAATCCAGTATGGCTGCCGTCACCTCGACTTTCTGCTATGCAATGCCGACGCTATGTTTGATCTTCTCCCTCAGAAATAAATGAGAATTCCTTTCTCTGCGAAGTTGTAGTATCCCTGGAAAGTTGTGTGAAGTGTTCTTCCCTCTTCGGCGATGTCGTTCTGTGATTGTTTGTTGGTGCAGTGTTCTGTGTTCAAATATGTTGAGTTCGTGTCCAGTTAATATGGTTTAAAATTTTCTCAAAATGGTGGTTGCTTTCTCGTTCTAGTAACTGGTATTATTATTGTAGTTGTTCTCGCTCAGTTTGGTGTTAGCTATTAAATTTTGGTGTTATGTATCCTTTGGTAACCTCTGTTACACTTTTTCGATGTTGCACACAATGTTTTTTCACTATTTTATATTTTTTGGTCTTCCGTCAGTAATTTCTGATATGTTCACATTAACGATTAACAATAGACTGATGACTGAAAGTCGTCGTTTTGGGGTAATTTATAAAATGTCTTTTTCCTCTTCCCATTGTTTTTTTACAAAATTACATGTCTTGGATTTGATTTCAACTCCTAAACATACATAACAAGTTTTCCTATTTATTGCTGTAACTCAATTACTTATTGATTTTACGAAAATCTAACTATTCAGCAATATTCTTAAGCTAATTTTACATAATTTGATATATAACTGGGTCTGTTTTAAGTTCAGATAAGCCTAAAATTTACAATTTTTTGATATTTATTGTAGGCCTTATATTTTTTACAAATTCAGTATTTTAATGGTTTACAAGTGTTTTTCTGTTAATATTTCCATGAAATAATATTACTCACTCCATGATTATTGCTTCTTGTTAATAATTTGTTGTTATAATACACCAAAATTGATTAATTACTTTTTATTTGAGTTGAGTACTCTTTAGGCCTAGTATTACTTATTTCCAAATAAAGTTAATTTTTTCCTTTTGTCGTTACATTTGTTATTATTTGTATCTGTACTGATTACATTTTCATATCTTTGTATTGTATGGACTAGATTCTATTCATTATATGTAGTTTGATTGAATTTATTTATTTGAGTTTGACTCTATGATAGATGATTTTATTTACAATGCTGGTTTGTTTTTCTATTGTGGTGTGTAAGATAGTTTGCCTTATACTTTTTATATGGTTTACAATTTAATAAAAAAAATATAACATTCCTATTACCTACTTGCCTTCTCTGACTTAACAAACTTGAAAATTATTTAACATTATTTTGTATACAATAGAACATCTTATTATCTACTAATTTTTATATTGCCTAAACATAACAAACATACCTTAAACTTATTATTTTTTCATTGATATTATTTAACTATAATTATTCTAAAACATCCTATTACTAATAATGCTGTCAGTTATTCACTGTCCTTTGCATTTATTATATATGAATTGATAGAACTAAAAACATCTTATTTCTAATAACACTTTTCAGTATTTCTAATAACACTTTTCAGTTGTTACACTGTCTTTGTTGTTCACTGTTTCTAATTTGATTTCACTATTAACATCTTATTATTAATAATACCTTCAGTTATTACACTGTCTGTTGTATTTAGGTTGCTTTTTTGTAACACTCACCTATAATAAAACATCTTATATCTATTATTTCCTCATTGTATCTAATTTTTAAAACTTTTTTATCACTAATAATATTCTCAGTTAGTAAACTGTCTTTTGTTCTAATGCTAATTTTATCTGGTATCTCTCTACACTAATGGTAGTCTCTTTTTAAATAATTTTAGTGTCTTTCACTGTTTATTTCTTATTGTATGTCACTTGTTATTCTTAAGTTAGGCTTACAAACTAGTTTACAGGTTTATTTTTCACTGTATTGTATCCTGTAACTTGTTATTTGGTCAGACAATTGTTCATTGTGTTTAAATGTATAAGAATAGGGTATATTCCTCCTCATAAGGTTTTGTGGATATCCCATCTTGTTGCTATATTCTTTTTGTGGACCTTGATATATTTGTCTCTTCCTTCTCATAATACTAACATTTTATTGTGTTGTGGTTTCATGTCCTTTTCTCATTTCTAACTCCTTGTTCATTTGTCATTGGTTTAGTGTCTTGGGGTTTCGTTGCTTCTAAATGAATAAATTTCCCTTATTAAACTTGTGTTTAACTTTTTATCTTTTTTCTTTTCTTTTTACTGCTCCCCAACCTACTGGGTATACTGCTGTTTTATTGGGTTTCTATATAGTTGGTTATTTGTATATGGACCAAGAGTTTCCTTTGTTATTTAGTTTGATTTTATTAACATTTTATCGACTTAATGTACAGTTTCTTTAGTTTAATCTTTAACCATTTATTATTCTCACTCACTATTGGCATTCATGTTGTATTAAGTTAAAATTTTAATGTGATAATTCTGTTATGCTACACCCTATTGTGAAATTGGACAAGGAATGAATAAATTCTTTTGAAGATCGCATTAGATACTTATGATCGAATTTGTGATCTTGTGTAACTGTTGTATCGTAGAATGTTATTTGTTAATCAAACATATGAGAATTATGAAAGGGAATAAGCGTGTTATATATGATTTATAATGGAGGCCGTTTTTGAACCGTAAATATAGAATTAAGGAATAGATTACTAAACAGTCTATATAGAATAAGCAATTTTCGGATGCTGAAACGTGGAAATTGGGTAAAGAGTATGCGAAAACGTTGGAAATACTGCAAGAAATAGAGACACAAGACGGTAATATTAAGTAAACAATGAAAAGGTGTGTAAAGGGTTGGTGATGATAGGCAAATGCTCAGGAGTGTAACGTAGAGTAAGGAGAAGGCGATGAGGTTTCGAATGAAGAGAGAAAGCTCTGTCTACTAACAGGCGGCAATTGAGGGTGGTGAATGGCAGGACGAAGACAGAAACGGAAGGTGAAGGATGGCCCAACAGATTAAAATTGTAGAAGGACCCTAAGAGGGTGGAACGGTACCAAGATAAATGGTTGGTTGTCGTATAAAGATCTGCCATGGAAAATCTGAACACGTTTTGGTAATAATATTTGTGATTGTTTGTAAGATTTGGTGCCGTTTCATTGGTACACGAGAGAATATATTTATATAGCAATAAAAGGGCCTTAACAGTACGCGTAAGGACGAGGTAGTTATTACGTAAATTGAAGTTTAGAATATGGTTGACTGCTGTTAAGGATGTAGAGAATGGGGGCCAACAGAACTGTGTGAGATTATTTAAACAGACAGACCGTACGTTGTGTATTAGTCAGCAGAGCCTTGTCAAATAGATTTCGTTGTTCCTTGTTTAGTGATAGTTTTGTTCGGCAAACCGTATTGCAGTAGTATTATTATTACAACATTGAGCAAAGACCCACTGTAATTAGGCCAAAAACATTGCTACTTAAAACATTATAATCTCCAAAACTTTGATGTTAGCTTAAATGATACTGTGTCCCAGTAAAGTATTTCTCTTAACAATGTTCTGAATTTTGTTTATAAATTCGCTTTGCCATTATGTAGATTACTCGTGGGAGCAAGGGGAGTTGATCAAATCTCCTGTCTCCCAACGATACTCAGGTCAATCAACAGATCTTTTTCTCCTTGTTTTATAATGGTACAACATGTTCGATTTTCTCTTATTCTCTATTCTCTCAATGTACCTTATCCACTTCACCATCTTTTTTTTATTATATCACTGAATGAAAAAAATGTTTAAGTGATTTCCACTCTCCTTGTTTCTTATCCTGTCCCTTTCGAATACGCTTCAAAAAACCGAAGGAATTTTATTTTGTAGCATTCAATGCAACATCCATCTTTCTGTCGATATTAGGATTCGCTCCCGTACATTAACACTGGGTCGGCTGCGACCTTAAGCAAATTTAGTTGCGTTTCCTAAAAGTCTTTCTTAAATAAAGTGTTTACTTTGTGAAGAACGTGGCTAGAAATGTATGGAGTTTGAAACTGGAATTCATATGAAAGTTGTAATTAACCTCACAACTCAAAAAATTAAATTATGACACTTCTTCAGTTAGCCTCTTCTTATTTCAGATTTTTGGTAATGCTGGACAAGTATCACAAAGTGCCATAACCATAAACTATCTTTGACTTTTAACGGTTAAGATCTTTAAGGTACACGCTGAAAAAATTTGATTTCTTTGATGAAGTGATAATTGTAGTCAATCCTCGTAGTCCTCAGTTATAAAAAGTGTGATTTGGAAATATCTCCACAAACCAATTAATTGTAGATCAATTATAAATTCATCACTTACAATATTCTTTAAAGTATACAAATAAATTATACATTACTAGTGTTAATGTCTTTACCTTATAATAATTTTAACACCACACACTACACACTTATCTGTGTCTTATTTACATTCTTGTCTATGTAACAGATTGTGTCTCGCGTATGAGATATGATTCGTCTCTCTAGACTTAATATAGTTTACATGGTACCTGGCAACAGTAAGAAGGATGTAAGGCACTGAATAATTTATATAGAGAGAAGTTATATTTTATTGAGCAAAGGTATATTTTCTGTTGGTGCTCAAAGATACAGAGAAATATAGGAAGTGTCACTGATTACTGCGCATCTGAAGCCGGTGTCGTACTCTTGTCTAACAATAACACTGAAGCGAGGATATACAATGTAAGCGAGGGGTATAAGCAATAACGGGTATCGTTATGTTTTATAAAGAACAGATACAACAAAAAGTATATGTCAAGAGAGCATCTGAATTGTAAGTAGCTGAAGCAAAGAAATGATAGGACAAAAGGATCGTCTTTACACTGAAGAATATTTGTTGAATTGTTTGTTACAAGAAAGTATAATTTTTCGCACTTCGTGAAATAGTAAAATTGTTGTTTATGAATGTGTATGTTTCCGCCTGTCGTATCGTTTCTCATCCTAGCGGTAACTAGCTTTAGCTAATCTATTTCTCGCGTTTGGCAAATCTCCGCGACAGTCTTTACGTTCATTAGTTTTTGAGCGGTTTTGTCCCTTAGAATGAATACTTTTGCTTGTTCCGCTGTATTCCTCACCTTCCCGTTGGCTTCCTTCTTCTATGTTCTATGCCTTTCTCCAACAAAAAATATGTGTTCCTCACGTTAAAACTTACATTTCTCGGTATGCAATTTTCTGCTTCTTCCGCTTCTTAGTTATTACATTGCTTCATATTTCTGTTTCGCATTTTATCGTTCGTTTGGCCATCCATTATTGCTTACAACGCTTCTAGCGACGATGGATTACGGCTAAACAGACAGGGGATGGGTTTGAATAACACCAAAATCTTTGCTATTGACTAGCAGATTTGTTACATCGAGTTGACAATTATCTTTAGTTAAGCCTGTGAGGTAAATAATAATATTTGCAATTATTATCCAGAAAAAGTTTTTACTCTATTTCTGTCCTTTAATTTTGATTTTAATTTAATAATTTTTATTTTGCAATTAAGTTACAAAATTCTGCGGCAGTATATAGATATATTAAAGAAAGTAGCGTTTATAATCACCTCAGGAGAATGGTTTCAGTATAATATTTGCAAATAAATCGGTACTTACAAGTTATATTAAACGAAAGTATGCAAATAATCATAGGATAATCAAATATGCAAACAACCAAATATTACAAACCTGCTCTCATCGTAGTTCTACGGTGCTGCCATATATATGTTGTTTTGTTATTACTGTAACCGCCTCCATAAAGAACCCATTACAGATACTCGACTAGCTGCTTTATAATAAATCAATTACAAATAAATATGTATAAATTTGTTCACTCATAAATATTTATATATATATATATATATGTATACATTTATAAATAAACATTTATGCAATTTCAATATAATATTTTTATAATTTTATAATATAATATTTCACTACTCACCAATCATCCATTCTGTAACCGTGCAATCTGTCCCACTATTGTTCTCTTACTTCTACTATACGTGTTATTCACAGAAAATGTAATTAGTTTGACACTTACATCTTTATTATTTTTCTGAGCCCCTAGTTGGTAATCATTACTTGCGTTAAAAACTTCAACTCAGTTGTTTATGTGAGTCGTTTCCCTTATTTGTTATTGTTCAAAATTTCCTAACGTAGTAGAGAACAGATATATTTGTTTTTACGTTATTTGTTAAAAATCGATCCCGTATCATGTGGTACGAAGGTAGCAATTGCTGGCACTTAGGCGTCTCTAAGATGGAAACCACTGGTTTAGACGGTGTAATTTGATACTAATCAAAGCAAATTGCTTTAATATTTTTCCCTATAACACTGTCGTCCTTATCAGCACGGTAGGAAAGTTGCGATTGAGTAGCAAACTTTCCTTAGTAAGTCATAAGGGTTCTTAAATGCTCTGTAGTGCTGACCCAGTAACATACTTGGTTATTAAATTACATTATATTAAATCATTAAATACTATTATTAAATTATTACTTGCTATTAACACTTTAATAAGTATTACCAAAACAAATATTAACAACTTATTAAGTGTAGCGTGAAATTTTGAATTAAGATGCTAAAATTATGAAAGGGTAGTGGAGTGAATTCCATAGAAAACCGCTTTGTTTCTTTCAGCACATTCTGTCAACCAAGGAAATTTGTAATATCATGAAAGCATTAGAGTTTTTTAGTATTTTTCTTAGTTAACAGCGTTACCCTTGTTTGTTTTTAGTGTTTAGCTGTCATTGCTTGTCATATTTTAAAATACAAAGAGGAGTTGTCCTTAGAAAAGGGAATGTTTTGTATAAATCTTGGAAAATTTCATCAGTCATGCTGAATACTTTCAGCAATAATGATAGGTGTTATATTATTGAGAAATTATGCAACCCTACGAATATTTACCACTCTAATATGGATATGCGCACGAAAGACAAAAGTCACTCTCCAAACAGCATCACAGGTATCACCACATGGTACCAGCACAGGTATCAGCACAGCACTTCATAGCAACAGAAGCAAACGATGAAATTATAAGTTTAATGAAGAAAGTTGCGTTAGTGGTTGAAATCACAAGCAGAATGATCACTGTAGCACACCACTATATAAAAATTATCCCGATTAGGGCTTTCAAGCTTCACAGCTCATCGTCAGATCGGAATTAAGACAAACAACGTGAAAAACAAACCCTTCACCCCCCACACTGCTCACACACAACAAGCTATAATTCAAATGTCCCTTCCCCACCCCTGAGCCCTGTCCCTCCATCTGGACAGTTACATATTTTTCTAGCAAATTCCTTGTGTTTCAGTGGTGTGTGTGTGTGTGTGTGTGTGTGTGCGCGCGCGCGTATGTGTGTGTGGGTGTGCGTATGTGTGTGTGTGTTTGTGTGTACATTCCTTTTAAACCTACCCGTCTCCTCGCCACACACGTGATTCAGTCACAAACCCTTATTTTAAAACATCCATTAACCTATGCAATTTAATTCTTAATCTTATCTATCTGTCCTCTATCATTGACTTCTTAATTATGTTATAAAATATGTCTTCATAATCAAATTTAATTTTAGTATTAATTAAATTGTCTAACCCTTTTTCTCTTTCTTTCAATATTTCTAACTCCTCTCTCAGCTTCCTTTCAACTGTGTTATTTACTACATTTACAATTTCGTAGTCTTCCAAAGGATTAAAAACTTATGGTTGTCTTCTATGAAATGTCTTGCATATAACGAATTGGTTGTTCTATTACCTTTTCCACGTTTGTGGTCAGACAACCTGCATACGAATTTTCGTCCAGTCTGACCTAGGTACACTTTGTTGCAGTCTTTACATTTCAATTTATAAATTCCGCTTTTCTGTAATACTGGAATTTTTTTCTATATTTTTATTCCTTATCTTATCGAATACCGTTTCACATTTTTTAATAGCTATATCTACTCCGTATTTATTAAAACATTTTATAATTTTCTAGTATGTGAACCTATGTATGTCAATGACCTTACATAATTCTTTTGTTCTGGTCCTATTTTAGCTTTTTGTATGTTAACCCTTTTCATAACTTTATCCACTATATAGGTGTTATAATTATTATTCCTTACAATTCCCTTTATCGTTTTTAACTCCCTATCTTTTGATTCGGTCTCTTTTAAACACTTCTGAGCTCTGTAACAAAATGAATTAATTGCCGCCATTTTATATCTATAAGGGTGGTAAAACTCTCTTGGTATAATTATATCGGAATACGACTCTTTCCTAAACATTCCAAACTGTAGTTTCTCATTATCTTTAATTTCTATGTTCAAATCTAAGTAATTTATTTTCTTACCTCCTATCTCTTCTTTAAATTGTAAGTTTTTATCCTTATTATTTATCTCATTTATAAACTCATGCACTTCTTCTATGCTGCCTTCCCAAATTACTAATACAACATCAACGTATCTAGACCATAATTTTATATTGTCTTTATACTTAGTGGAACTTATTAATTGCTTTTCAAAATCATTCATGTATATTTCTGCAAGAATAGGGGATAATGAAGACCCCATAGTTAAACATTTTTTCTGTATATAAAACTTGTTATTAAACCTAAAATAGTTCTGATTTACACATTCTTTAATTACTTTAATCAACTGCTTTTTATACCTGTATTCTACCATATTATTATCGTTTATTAACTTAATAACTTTATTTACTGTGATATTGGTAAACATGTCCTTAACATCCAGTGATATCAATTTTGTATTTACATTAATTCTAATATTCACAAAACACAACATAAAATGGACAGTTTTCACCCATGTGCTTTACACCACACCTCGTGTATACTGCGCTGTATACACGGAGTTGTAAATGCATGCATTACGAATATTCTGTAGGAAACCGAGCACCAAGAGAGAGCGCCTAATGAACGCAAAAGGGAACTAAAAGACGACAATAACACAATAATGACAACGTGTAACTTAATTAGTTATTATGATATACACGTTTAAAAGTAACGCAGCAAGATCAGTTATCTAAAACGATTTTTGGATGGGTACCATTAGAATGAAGAAGGAAACCAGGAAAGCTAAACGACACAACGTGTCCTGAAGTAATTAGTACAGTTATGAGAGTAGAAAGTTTAGAAGAATTAATGTGCCACAATGAAAAAAACTAAAAGTAAAATCTGGAAATCTGACAGTGTTGCCATGAAAGAAAAATGACCATGATTCTGATAAAATAACATATTTTTTTAAGTTGAAAACAATCCAACAAAGCTTTGTTTAAAGCTTGCAGACAAAGTCAATCCAAACACCCTCTTGCATAACGAACGGTTAGAATATGAAGTGAGATAATTTCATATATTTGTATAATAAAGGCCTTTGGCAAGATGGTAACAATGTTAATATGACTTGGTAAAGACAAAATACGTATTTATGATCAAGTTAAAAGTGCAGACAGTAAGAGAAAGAAAAGAAGAAGCCAAGGTAGATTAGCTTACAGTGACACCGTTAAGCTTGTCAAGAATATGAAAGGATTAACCTTAACTTTAGTATACTACCATGTTTTTGAAGAAAGAAATCTGTTCACTTTTCAAAAACAACTCGTGTGTGTAGATAAAAGTCCATTGTCGCCAGTAAACAAAAATTTTGAAGAAAATTGTATTTAACTTTTTATCTGTAATGAAGTATCTGAGCGCGTGGTTTGTAAATTTTTTATTATAGACGCTACGTGTTGGGAGTTCTGCCTATGGGAAGGTTGTTATTGCGGGCGGGCGGTTGATTAATGCAAATTAGAGTCCACCGTTAGCTCAATTACTCCGAGACCCTGCCATTAGTACGCTCTTCTTTCACTGTACATTTCCAGAGTAACAGTTAACTCTACCCACAGAAAAATATTGTGTGGTGACTTTAATTAAAACCACAGGAGTAGTGTTAGTGTAGTGTCAGTAGAGCGTGTTGTCTTGGTACAGTAACCGGTTAGCATTCGATTCCCTAAATGGGCAGTACATTATTACGTGTGTAACATGGATGGCAGTTTTTAGCACACAGTGGAATAAATTATTAGACTCTACAAAAATTTATATTCATCATTTTCATTAATTATACTTTCAAAGTGTTACTAAGTGTGTATTAAAAATGGTGTAATATTACGACGATTAGTTGAAATTCTCCGGAGCGACATCCATAGCTTAACGGTAGAACTAAAGTTGTTCGTGTGTAGTAAGACTGATATTTGGTGTAAACACCTGTTAATCGTCCGAATATATGTGTCAATTTATTCGTTGTTTACCAGCTGTTCAAGTTCAAGTGTCACTTGTGTTTTGAAAGAAACCACTGAGTGAAACATCGTGATAAAATATGTCTAGCAATGAAAATGGAGATTCACAACAAAATGATAAATGTGTTAGCAGATGTCGTGCCTTCAAATACAATGGTGTTGAAGTGGGTACTTGAATTTAAATTCCGTCATACAAGAAGTTGATGGTATCCGCAGTGGTCGTTTTTCTGGTTCTTTTGCCGTCTGTTGTCGTCATTTCTCTGCTTTTGTTACGAGTCACTTTATAAGAGACTCGTAATTTTACCAATGTCCTCCACTCTCAATCGCCGGTCTTCCAACACAGTGTATGAACTTTTTTAATGCAGTGTGGAGTTTTTACTTCTTTAGCGTCCACTGCGAGGGCCTTCCAATGCTTGTACGACCACATTTAAACTTGAGTGCCGACTTACTAAACCAATGTGTTTAAAGGCACAGCATATTATAGTGTATTTACAGTTTACTGTGAGTTTCAATTGGCGGTAGATAGTTTTAACAAACGATTAAATCACAGGAGAGTTTCTCATTTTTTCTACTTTTAACAAGACACGAGTCACAAAACCTTTAAACAGCTCTTAAACAGTAATAAATTGACAAATAGATTTTGAAATAAGAGGTATTTATATAAAAATGTACGTGTTACAAAACACAAACAATTTCAGTTCTACACGGTAAGCCTTCGATGGCGCTCCGTGAACTTTTCAGCTGACCCACCTGCAATAGTTTGCTTTGTTATAGAATACCCATTACGCAATAGACACAGCAAATAACGGTCTCTATATTTACAGATTTAATAATATAGTAATAGCAGTACACAGGTCTTCTTAAACACAAGTTTTTAATTTCTTGATTTTTCTGGATGGTCACCCAACATTTTATTTTGTGTAGTCTCCTATAGTTGTATTAATTGTCCTTTATTCTTCAAATATTGTTTCCTAACTTTCCCTGTTCAGAAATGGTTCTTTCCATCTTACAACTCTCATATGCTTTACATATACATTATCATAAAAGGTCTACGCATGGAGCAGTGTAAACTCATCCTCACACAAAAAGGTAACCCTGAAAGCTTACCATTGACACGCCATTATGGATACAATATAACCTTTTTTCTGTTTTCACATTGTGGTTTTTATAAACTGCTGATATAAATATAGTAGCTATAAATCTTCTCACTACGTCTTCAGCCTACATTCTATAGCATTTTGGCGAATAGTTAATTATTCCTTATTGAAGAGACTTTAATAAAACAGACAGTCGGATCTTTTATGAATGTATTATAGTTGAAAAGCGTATTGCATAAAACATTAACAATGTTTGTGTCTAAACAATTCTTCGTTGGATATAGAAGTCAGTTTTCATGTCCATTTCACTACAAACTTTTAATATTTGAACATTGTATTTATCTTTTTATAACTAATGAATTATTAGAGGGGTAGTACGTAAATTTTTCTTCAGCCACAACGTATGGAGCGTTATGATGCTACGGCGTTACTGCGGACTCTTGTTTATGGAAATGAGAGTCCGTTGTTACTGCCAGGTCCTGTGTCAGTTTGGTCTTTTTTTATGTTACGTTATCAAGGTAACGTTTGTCTTTGTCTACAGAAAACCGTTGCACGGTAACAATTTTAATTATTAAAAACGACTTAAGTGTATGCCCACTGGATTAAGTACTGCTTGTTAGATACCCGCCTTGGGCGATGTATTGTTGCGAGTATAGCATGGACACAGTGGAGTAAATTATTAGAGACGAGAAAAATCAAGACTTCTTCTAAAAGTGTTTTATTATTAATTCTAAAAATAAAAACCAGTCGTTTTGCAGAAGTCCACCTTACTATATTATATAGCTGTAATGATTATCATAATCACAAATGGTGCACAAAGACTGGTGTTCCTTCCTTTAGTGTGTCTGTTCTCTACTGCAGCATTGGATAAACCTAACACACAGCGACATCTGGCGACAGCCGGCCACACAAAGATCACGCTAAGATTGCTTATCTGTTACGTTGGATGTATGTCGCCAAATAGAAATTTACTTAACATAATACATTCTCACCAACTAAACTAACACGTACCATAAGTATTCACCTTGGTGCAACACTTCAGTTAACAAGGCTTAAATGTAAAAAGTAGAACCATCTGTGTAGCGTATGGAAACGAACATGGGAATGTTTACCTATCATACGTCTGACACCAGTTTGTCAGATTCACCTACATATCTGTGGGTATGTTGTGCCTTGAGCTACGTATTTTAATTCGATATTTAAAACTATTCAGGCATTCATCTAGAATGAATAGCGACAATATCAACGCTGAAAAAATACCGTTAAACACTCTGAAAGCTCGTACAGTAACTGCAACTAAACGGTAGGCATCTTATAAGTTGCAAAAAAACACCACTTTTTGTGTACAACAATGATTATTCTAATACCAAGATATGTATGGTACCACAAGGTGCAGGAAATTGGGTGATCACGTTCGTCTGAACAAATATGGATGAAACATTTTTGAACATCTACACTATTCTCCTGCCCATGCGCCTAGAGACTTCTAGATTTCCCTTATCTCGGAGACTATTTGGGAGACACGTAATTTGATACAGACGTAATGTAATTGGTCATTTCCTGCCTTTTGAAAGATTATTTTCTTCCTGTAAAATGGGATTGGATAAATTTTTGCCACGATTTGAGAAGTAATTACATAGGAATGGAAACTACGTAGATAATTATAGTGCAGTGGTTGTATGTACGTAGGCTCTAAATGATTTTAATTTTTCAAATTTTTTATAAAGAAAGAATTTATGTCATAAATAAAGAACACTTATATTCTGGATGCCCCTCGTATAATAGTTAATTTTACTAAAAAAAATTAATATTGTCAAAAGGTTTTTCCAAACTATTTAATATTGTAAATATTTTGAACCAAATTTGTCTTTTATATAAAACCACATCTGAAAAAAATCTTTTTTTTTTAGATAAAGTTTCAATTACCAGCCAGTAACTCTATAAATAAATCTCCTGTACAGTAATGTGTGTGTGTGTGTGTGTGTGTGTGTGTGTGTGTGTGTTTGTGTGTGTGTGTGTGTGTGTGTGTGTGTGTGTGTGTGTGTGTGTGTGTGTGTGTGTGTGTGTGTGTGATCAACATACACAAAATAAAATTGACTAGCTATTTTTGTTGCAAAATAAAATAGTTTCTGTTGACCTATTCTTTACAAACTTAAAATTAATTCTCTCCTATATTCTAATTACATGAAATCTTAAATTCTATAAGTTCTTTATGTATTTTAGTTTGTGATTGTTTTAATTTAGTTTATGTAAATGATGTCATTTCCCTTTTTGATGAACGATGGGATGTCGCTCCTCCTGTGCCTTATATTAGTTGACAGATGTTTCTTTCAGATACACGTTCAGGATAGCGTTGTTCCGTCAGGATCTCCTCCTGCTTTCCAGCTTTCAGGGTCGCTTCCAGGTTGACTACTTCTACGAACTGTGTTGAATTACTGATTATTAATTATTTGTATTGTGTATAAACTACATATTACTCTGGATACTTGAAGTGTGTTTTTAATCCCTAAGCGGACAATCTTGAACTGTACCATAATAGCCCTCGGTGGTATTTTAGTCGCGAACTTTATTACATGTGCTCGTCACTCTGATAGGACCTATCATCCTAAATCAGAGGCAACGATTACACGTTATTAAGTTCAAACTGGACTGACGTTACTGAGTTCTAAGGGAGACCGACCTACTTCTTATCAAGGATAAAATCAACTAATGTATTAGCTGAATTCCTTACGTGTCCTCACCCTTACGGCTAAAGTCCAGATAACATTCTACTTGTAAGATATTGTCTATGAACGATGTAAAATGTATAAATAAAGCCGTATAATTTTATTGCTTTTCTTTTGGGTCATACAATTTTTTATGAAAAAACTCACATATTTCGTTCTTCATATTATTAGCAAATATTCCTACTAGACAGGTCTTTATTTTATGCACATTCTGGTGTAAGTCTTTGTCAATGTTTTTATTTACACCAAAGTTATTTAATTATATCTGTTTTTTACTGTTATTTTGTAAGACAGTAATTTACCTACGCACACGCGCACTTGCCGTATAAATACGCATATGTTCGCACTACTTCACAACATTCATTATAATTTTTATTGTTAAAAATCAACTGAAATTAACATGAATCTTATTGTTTATTTTACAATTGCTCCCCATGCAGTCTTTACTTAAAGCAATTCTCATTGTAACATGCTAGCATATGCCAAGAGTAAAATTTATTATTTATTATGCAAATCTCATCTATATCTTTTAAATTAAACCATTTCCAAAAACCATCTTGTCTTCAGATACAATTTTAAATACCAGCCGGTAATTAAATAAACTCTTTAAATAAACGTCTGAACGTTATACATCGATATACAGAGGTCGCACAGAATAAGTAGAATCGTATATAGGAATATTTTTGTATTTGTTAATGATAATTTAAAATTGCACTATAAGATTTATTATTGTTTATGACAAAACATCAAATTATACATTATAAATAAATTTTTATAATCTTATAAATTAAAAAAATGTATCTTATAATCTAATATAAAACAGTACTTTTTTCAGTTCTTTTGCCTTTATTGGTTATAAGATTTTTTTAAAGCTTACAACAAATCACTTTCCTTTATGAAGAATGACGATCAAGATGGTGATGATACAGTCTGGAAGACAGGTGTATTTTATCACTCTGGATAATCACGAAGGGAGTTAATATAGGAAAGAAGATTTATAAATATTACAAGTGGTGGTGTTGTGAATATTTTCCACAAGTGTGTTTATAAGATTTATCTATATACAGCGATTAAATATATCTCTTATATTCTAATGTTATTTTCAAATATTGTAAATTACTCTTGTAAAACTAGGTTTTAAACTTGGCAACACAATGTGGTTAAGTGGCACAAATATATAATTTTATTTAGGTAGCGCCAAGAATGTTTAACTTTTAGTAAAAGTATTACATATTCTGTGGGCGGAAAAAGTTAAAGCCATCTACAAGATACACGTTAGACTGTTACAGCATGTAACAGGCGTTTTGTGTCAATTGACTGTAACAGAACTAGAATGGTGGAACGAAGCAGTCGATTTAGTTATTGATTTGTATCACATCGTTGGCAGAAGTCTGTATCAACATCAAATTATGTTTATACAATGCAGTGCTCGTTCAATTGCGTCAACATGCATAACACTGTATAAATAGAATTGCATAAAATCGGTATTGGTACCAACTGATTATGTCAGTAATTCCAAAATGTTCATTTACAGTAAATGGAAAAACTATTTGTTATGCGTCCTTCTGAAAATTAATTGCAATCATTGTATCATGTATATAAACATAATATTATAATAGTTTTCTCTCCGGTATTGACATGTGTTAAACTGATTTAAAGTTTCAAACCAAACACAGACAACTCAAAAGGACAAGTGACAGTGAGCACATAACATTTATTTATGGATATCAGTAGGTCACATTGAGGTTAGAGTTGTATCTGTTTAGTCAACATTCAAAAGATGTTGCTCAAAATAACATAACTAAAGAGTTTTTGAAAACATCATATTTATACGTTTCTTTTATTACACAATTTAATACTCTCTGAGGTGTTTTGTAATGAAATAAAACAACGTAGGCCTATAACAACACTGCTTTTATCTTAAAATTTGTGTTGCAAGAATTTTTGTATTGGATTGTTTTACATTCTAACACACACATGGACCATATATTTAGTTGGCCGTAACTTGTGAATATTGGATTTCCGGGACTATTTTTGTACGGAATTTTTTTTTGTTTTCATAACGTTCGGATAATTTCCCGAAAGTGTGTTCCTCCTTCCCTGAACACTTTGTATGTACTCTCTTTTTTGCAACCATGTTAATCTCTATAGTTCAAAAAGTGGTAGGTAAACAAATCTTATGATTTTTTGGTTACTCTCTCGGGTTAATACTCATTAAGGAAATCGTTTTCCACGTGGAAATTGGGTATAATACTACACTCTGAGATTATAAATACGTATTGGGGTTTAAGTCGCTTGGAAAGAAAGCAATGTCTGGCAATTTTGACTGATGAATCAATCACTTTAGTGAGATTCAATCACTGGCTAACACAATTTTAAATAATTTTTGTCTACGTTTCACAAGGCTTATTGTCAACATCGTGACATGCATACGGGCAATATAGAATTAACAAGCGTATGATAAATATTAAATTTATCTATTTCAAAATTATATCTATATTCAAATAATATAAAAATATTAAAAAAATAGTCGTTATTACTTATGTAAAACACACACACACACACACACACACGTTTATAAACAAATTTAATATATGGTTGGCCTACTAATTTTTTTCTAGATTACCCACACACAGGGTAATCAGTAAGTTTCCTCGAAACGTCGCCATAAAAGTTTAAAAATCATGTCCGGTAAATGACCAACCATCAGAAATCTTTTACCATTCTTGAATTCATGGTAATAGATTTGTGTAGTAAAACTTGTTACTTCATCTACACAGAGAAAAAGATGATATTCTTAGGCATAAAGATTGCGATGTACAATAACTTGTGAATCGATTTACCTATCTTAATTCGTTGGGCTGTTACCTGTCGGGTAATAAATTGATAAAGCCAAGAAGTCTTTTTATTATATCAAATCGGTGTTTCATGAACTAAAACTTATAAAATCCGTTTTCAACGCAGAATATTGGGACTATTGTTATGACAGGGTTCAAGGTGTGCCTAGTTGCCAACATTTAAAATTAGGAAGTATTCGTAATGCAAAAGACAACGTGATAAAGAATTTTAATGTATATTATTTTTATAAGATTTTATAATAATTTTTTGCAACCGAGATGAGCGATATGTTTTAACAAATTCACGACAATACAGTCTCGACACAACGGTACTGAGCGTACTATAAAGCAATATAGTTGTACCAGCAGTTCCAGTCACAGAAAATACAGTTCACCATTTGTTGGATGTAAAGCGTTATACATTCAACTGCATTAAATTACTTCAAAATTGATAACATTTAATTCTGGGAAAAATGTGGTGTCTTTTAAGTACACGATACAAACAATTCAGTTAACCAATATACTGAAATTATACCTTACACACAATTAGTTACGTTTTATGCATATAGGCCTACTCGTACCTACTATCAAATAGTGACTTGGTTTTTATTAACTCACATGAAGCAGAGAACAACAATATTGAGAGCAATACAGTAAGTTATTGTCTCCACTGTCAGTACTATATTATTGCTTTTGAAATAGTGGTGGATGACAATTTGATTTACATTCTTATTCACTAAATCAAAAGCATCGAATTTGCTTTTAAATGATGAAAAGGTCTTCCTGAGAATTTTGCGATTCGTATTTTGGAGAGAGTTGTACATTAAAGGGACCTAAAAACAATCATAATAGAGCAAATTATTAAGAATGTTGTTAAATCGGTAAAAATTTATATTGCAGTGTTGACAATTATTGTTGTGACCAAATGTTTTAGTGTTGTAGACGGGATTATCGTTGTATGGATAATCGTTGTTCGGAGATTTTTATTGTAACATTTAATATGCCTCAGTCTAAATTAAAATGCAACAGTTTGCTACTGCAAGCTCACCCTGTGTTGATAGTAAGATTTTAAGCTATATAAATTATACCATAAGTAGGTGGAGACGTATCCTAACGGTTTTAATGTTATTTTTTGTTTTCTGACGAAACATTCTGGTTTCAAGTTAAAGATGGTCACCTTTAACTGATAGATTATACTTAGAACTTAAATCGATAAAAATTGTATATATATTAAGTAGACAATTATTGCTATCTATTATTAACAAACTTGAGAGGCTCATAATTTTGTAACTATATTATGAAGCTGTTTTATTGTAATTTTCAACATTTAAAAATAATTACGTGTTTTAATCTTTTTTTAATTTTTATAACGGATCTGTTTTAATTAGATTTATGCATCGTCTACAACTACTATGGAGATTAAATATTGGTGACTTTACATTGGCGAGTGCTTAGGAATGAATTTATTTCTTTTTTTTACCACTCATTTTTAAAGCGATTGTCATTTTGTGTTCTTGTTTTGGCTCCTTCAGAATTCTCAAAATTGTTAATGTCTCATTATACAAACATATTAACATATTCTAATATACGAGGGTAAGTCAAAAAGTAAAGGCAAATTTTTAAAAAGGAACTTTTTATTGTGGAAACAAGATGACAAGTAACATCATTTCTCTACATAAACTCCCTCAACTTCTATGCACTTGGTCCATCTCTTGACAAGCTTCGTAATTCCGTCCTGGAAGAAGATTTGTGGCATCGTGCACAGCCACTTGCGCACCGCCTCCACAACCTCGTCATCCGACGAAAACTTGGATTCACACATGTGCTCCTTCTTCGGAACAAAAAGGTGAAAATCACTTGCAGCTAGGTCATGACTGTACGGCGGATGCTCCAGCAGCTCCAAACCAAGATCTTGAATGCACTGGATCGTTTTCCCCGCAGTATGAGGACGGGCATTGTCCTGAAGCAAAAGCACACCTTTTGAAAGTTTTCCTCGCCTCTTTGTTTTGATTTTGGGTTTCAGATCTCGCAGTAGCTCACAGTAGCTGTCACTATTCACTGTTTGACCATTAGGAGTGTAACAAATTAGAAGTGGACCTTTCAAATCCCAAAACACTGTCATCAACAACTTTCCTGCAGAAACTTGTCTTTTGAACTTTTTTGTTTAAGGCGAGGATGGATGTTTCCACACCATACTCTGCCGCTTACTCTGTGGTTCGAAGTGATGGACCCACGTTTCATCAACGGTTACTATGCGACTGAGAAACTCTCCTCCTTCCTCTTCTAAACGCCTTAAATGTGATTTCGAAATTTCCAAACGTTTCTGTTTGTGCTGGTCTGTCAGTCGATGTGGTACCCAACGAGCACACACTTTGCGATAATTTAGTGATTTGTGGATGATTGCAACTGCTGAACCGTGGCTAATGTTCAACGCATGCGCAATATCATCAAATTTGACACGACGATCATCACGAATCATTCGCTCAACTGTCTCGATGTTCTTGTCCGTCTTCGAAGTGGATGGCCTACATTAACGCTCTTCATCGCAGATAGATACACGACCATTTTTAAGCGATTTATCCACTCATAAATTTTGCGTTCACTAAGACAGCTCTCACCGTACTGCTGCTGCATTCTGCGAATAATCTCCGCAGGTTTAGTTCCTTCAGAGTGCAGAAAACGTACCACACCCCTCATTTCTTCCTTGGTGCACACGGACAATGGGGCACTCATAATAAGATGCCCTGAAATCACTACGAATGGAGCTGAGCACTGAAACAACACTGCTAAAGAACAAAAATCTTTGATGTTATGATATGTCATTGTTCAGTCAGTGCTGCCATCCATTGCAGCAGGGAAAATAAAATTTGCCTTTACTTTTTTACTTACCCTGTATTATTAGTATATTATCTGTATTACACATGTATGATTCGTGTTCATTTAATTAGATTGTACGATTTTTGTACGTTTTGGTGGTTGAAAAAGAAGAAAGTAAATAATTTAAAAAATTTAATGAATTTTTTAAAACGGTTTCCAAAACTAACTTATTTTGAGTTACAAAGCGGTTTAAAATGAAAACAATGGCTTGAGAAGTTACTGGCCGTCGTAGCTATGCCTAAGGAGTGTAATCCATATTGTTGTGACGGTCACACAAATCGTCGTGCTGTAAAGTGGAAACAGAATAACTGGCATCTGATAAAGTCTGACTACAACTTTTGGTTGAATCAAAAATCAGTTACTCGCAAAATTAATAAAGAACACTCTTATACAATTATGCAGTTTAAAATTTTTCCAACACTTAACAATAACTGTCACCTTATTACAGTTTCGCACTGAGTAACCGATATCACTTAATCAGCAAGTCGCAATAACAATCACACCGAGCAGCACTGCCATATTCCCTGTCCAAGAAGTAACTTTTACCTGTCGGAAATTCTTATTGGTATGCCGCTGAGATTCTAGAATTGTATACCACTTTGCGGGTAGGCATGGAACTTACTAGAAGCCTAGTCAATGTCCGGACAGATGTCTAACAGTTTTGTGCGTTGTAGTGTGTTAAGGCTCACTTAAGCACTTCCTATTTTTTTAGGTGAACTCAGCATATCGTTTACGTTGATGATGATGACGATATCACCTGACGGTTTTCTTTGCCGTATTTTATCACAGTTCAGGATAGTTGCAATATGGACCAAAACTCACTTAAAGATTTATTCTTATTTAACCAGTAACCATGAATTGATCAACAATTAAGTGTTTTATAAAATTCTGCCAGTAACCAGACAGGCATTTAAAACGTTTTTGTCTATGGTTCCACAAATTTTTATCATCATCAAAGTTTGTATAAGAGATTATACATAAATTCGCTTGCGAATATATTGAGTATTTTATGTAAATTCGTGGACATCTGGTAAGTAGGCCTAACAAATAATAACTATTTATAATAATGTTATAATAATTATTATTATTTTCATCATCCTATTAGTGAGATGTAGTTATAATATTCTGCATAGGCTAATCCCTATTGCAGTGTACGTTTATTTATTGATCATATTTCTATTATATTATCCGTACACAAGTTTTAATAATGTACAACTTGCAACTTTGGCAACAATAGTTTTGCCGAAAAGTCTTCAAGAATATGAAGTCAATGAAGAAATCCCGAAAAGTTTCTCGTAATTACAAGTTGTAAAATACGCAGTTTTGTCAAGCAGCATATGGCACATTCTGTATTCTACAAATTATCGGTTTGTGAGTAAAAGAAGGCGACAAGCAAGTGTCTTATAGAAGTTAGCAAATATATTTTGTAAGGCTAGAGGCGTATTCGTGTAAACACGGTGGAGACGGTTTAGGAGAAAGCGGTGTTACGTAAACAAACAGAAGTATAGAGAACGGAAGTGGGTGGCTTTTGTCTGAGCGTGGAGCGGTAAGCCCTTATTCTGAGACCGTACGTGCGTCTCGACAAGGCGCTATCTTTTGTTTGCTCAACAAAGCATTTCTTTGTATCCAGAAATACACTTTAACAAAAACTCGTATTTTATTTTAAGAAGTAGGCCTATCATTAAGAAAAACCTTTAGTAGGATAAATTTAATTGACTAGACACGATTAGCTGTAGGTTATAATTAATTACCAATTCCTGTTTACCTTCTCCAAATAACACTACCAGTAATTGTACGGTAAAAGATTATTACGCCGTCCCGATTAGGCAATGTCTAATGTTTATTACGTAATACGTCCATGTTGTCTAGATGAAACAGGTAGGATTATTTGTACTGTTTCTGCGTCCTTGAAACATTATTACGTCACACAGTTGCGCTTGTCCGCTATCCCAGTTTCGCCTAAAAATTAGCGAGGCCGAAGTTTTTCTGACAAAGTGATAACGCTTTGAAATCAGAATTACAACATTATATAACGTTTCGTTACATTCATACATATGTATTACCAACATCCTAAAATTACCGGATTTTATTATGCTATAGGTGGTTTGTATGTTTTGTCCTACCTCACAAAATTAAGCTCAATAATGTTGGGCTGGATTATGTAATCAAGTTGTATGTCAAAATGCAAGGCAATGCAGCAGGAACAGTTAAAAATTTGAAATTAAGTTACACAAATTAGGCCTTGTTTTGTTCTAAGGCTTTAGGCGGCAGAACGCAGTTCTTGATAGCTATGGCTATAGAAATGTGAAGGAACTAACTCTGTTCTGAGCGATGAAGCACTCTACGAACTAATCCAAATGTATTTTATTGACTGAGCGATTTCTGAAAATAAATTATTATGAACTAAACAAGTGAATGGTTTCAATCCGGGCATAAACTGTTATGTCTTCTTGTATGCTTTATTAGGGTAAGTTCGATTGCCACATAATACTTTCTGTGAATAAGTGTTGACCAAAACTGGCTTTCTAATAACACTACATCTCTTATGATGTGATTTTTTTTTTACTTTCAAAAAACAAAAGTTAACTCTACTGTTGCTAATTTGGAAGTGCGAAGGATGTCTAAAGATTCTAACGGAAAAAATAATGTCTTGACAGTTGAAGGCCTCTAGCATTATTTCAATCAATGCAACAACGTAACCCCCGTGTAGCTTCCCCAATGCAGCTATTTTAAAGAGATACAGTTATACTCTAGTTAAAATTTTAATATTCAATTTTAAATTATCTGTCATATTGCTTTCTGAATAATCTTATTTTTAAGAACAACGGCTTTCTGCTAAGTCTGGTTGAGTTTTGGGAATCCAAGCAATAACCCAGGCTGTTAAAAATTGTTTGTTGTATGGCGGACTATTTTAAACATTCAATTTAGTGACATTGATTATTTTTTGTACAGTATATTTTCCGGTCAGTTTCATAACAAGGGCAACTATTGTAATACAAGTGTTCTGCTTCTTAAAATTTTTATTATATTTATGACTATCGAATTTTCTGGCTTTGAATAATTAATTCCACTGTTTTACACTACTATCCACGAGAAAATCTTAATACAGTTTTAGGTAAATTAATTACCTTTTATGTTTCTTTTTTATATTTTTATTTTGCTTTACTTGAATGTTCTGTTGTGAAGGATTGTCTACAATGTAGGCCAGAAGAACGCAATGTCTGATCAGCTTAATAATATCGTTTGTGTTACTCAGAAGATGTTATTACGTTAATTGTACTTCATTGCGACTACCGTGTTCTACACACAGTAGCCCCGTGTTACGTTCCAGCCAATTCTGCTTATTGTTAAATTGGTGCAAACGAAGCGTGTTGTCAGTTGACAGATCAACTCTTCAGTTTGTCATCGTCATCATCTCCGCTTTACGTTTTAGTCACGGTTCCCATCTTTTCCTTGGTCGAACTATATTTTGACATGATAATGTCTTTTAGCTGGACATCGTTTGAAACTTTCTGTAACATTTTATTTACTGTCACGCTGTATGACGTCATCATTTCGTGACGTCATAATCGCATGACGTCATTGGGATTGTTGTAAATAAAGGTTTGTTTTGATACGTCGCAATATACACACACACACATATATATATATTGTAAAAAGACTGTTTGTGACGAGGTATTAAATTGTGTCCCTCGTTGGATGCGTCTTTATAACAGGAACGAAAAGCCCCACTGTTGGAATCGTCACTTTGTAACTAGCCGTTCTTACGAGTTACTATGTCACTCGTTGTTCCGTTCGCTTCATCACAGAAACGAAGTACTCCCGGATCTGTCCTTACCTTAAGCCCCACTGTTGGGATCGTCACTTTGTAACTATGACGTTTCTCCGGGTTTATTTTAATTATTATTGAAGATTAAATTATTTATTAGTATGTAGCTGGCCGTTTTATACTTTGTCTCACTACTTACTGGTGACCGTATTTCTCGTCGCTCCGTTCAAATTTTCCGCCTCGCCACCTGATTGGTGCTCACTGTCTGGTCGAGTTGAATTCGTTAACTAAAATAATTTTTGTTGTTTGTATCACCCACTCAGTTATTACCTTTTTAAAATAATTCAAACATACAGTGGTTGGCAAGTACGAGGATTTATTTAATTACTTTTTATAATATCAGATCAATTACAACTGTGAACAAAACATACATTTATTATAGCTCCGGCTTTTACAAGTTACGAGGTTGTCAGTCCATTCTGATATCGCTCAGTCCATGCAGAGACGCCGTGATGGCGTATAGTTTTCGTTTCAATAATATATTATCTCAGAAAAAAAAGTTCTTTGGACTGCAGAATGTTGGTTTACAGACAAAAAATGCACATAAATTTACAATACTCCTTATATCTAATACATAATATGTGATATTTTATAATGTAAAAGTAAGTTATTGCAAATTGAGAAGTAGTACGATTCTAGGTTAAATTTTGTTGACAAGTTATGTTTTTAAGATAGTTAATGTTAAAATCGAAATGCAGTGATAGATTAGTTTTAATAAAAGTGATTATTTAGTCAAGTTCTCGTTTGAAAAATTTATTTAGTGACTTGTGAATTGGATATAAAATTGTTCAGTAGTTAAAAGTTTTTTGTTTTGGGGTAACGTATTTAGTTTATACTCATCGACTCTTGAATGCAGTTTTTCTTGCGATTCTCGTCTTCCTCTGGAAAATGTCCAAGGTTCCTCTCTTGTATGTGTTGTTTAAGATCTGGGTTCAAACGATCGAATTTCCAGGTTCTGTTTCTATCAGACGTGAAGCTTTTTAAGTTCCCCTCAGGTTGAGTTGAATATCTTCTTTCTTCCTTCAGTATTGATGGTATTAAACTTGGTTTATTTTTGGTTTCATGTTTCGGATATAAAATATTTATATAACTGTTTTTAATTATTCAGTAACTCATTTATAGTTAATTTAGATTATCTTCTTATAATTCTTCATTAAAATTTTTCTACATTTAATTATTTTGAGATTTATTCTTCTGCAGGGGTTCCATACATCTACCTTCTATGCTGTTCAATAATGGAATGCTAAAATTTCAATGGCCTAAGCTTGTAACAAACTTAGTTGTCATGGTAATTCCTCAAGATATACTATTTATCATTGGTCAATATCTTATAACATTGTTATAATCTAACATATTATTTCTGTTCAATTTTTACTAAAATCCTTTAAATTATAATTACTTCCTTATGCTAGCAGCAATCTCAATTACAATAATATCATTGTTTTGCTTTTGTGATAAGGATTAATTTGATACCCCTCATGACTACCTTTGGTACATTAATAACATATTTCTTATTTTTACTATAGACATTTCTTTATATAACTATTTGGAAACTAAATATTATTTATACATTTTTGTACCTGATATTCTTAATTAATTACATAAACATATCATATACTTTAATTGCCCTTTTTATACTGTTTTGTTTTGAAACTTACTAAATCCCTTCATTCCTGCTAAGCCTAATTCCTAGTTTCTCAATACTTCTATTTAAACATTCTTTACAATCCTCTTATATCGGTTAATTCTGTTTACTTGTTTATTGAACATTGAATAAAGAAACAAACTAACTTAGTAAAAACATTGGTGTCTTAAACATCACACATTTTATATAACTAACATATTTTTCTTTCTAGGTCCAATGCCTGAAACTAATCTTTTACTTATTATTGCTTACTAATTTCCACATCACTTGTCTTTTTAAACTTATTAATACTAGGGTTCATTCAGTAACAAAACTCTTATAACTATAACTTTTTAACATTACTAATCATCTTTATCAACAAATATAAATTCCCTTAACAAGATTCAGTGTCTAAATCTCACTGTTTCCATTAATATATTAATTTTATCACATTCTTCAAAATGTTTATTATTTATATATTAGTTAGTTTTCCTTGTTTTAATAATATAATAATTCTTATTGGTTAATCTACTATTTTAACACTGTTTCCTATATATTTTATATAGTCTTATTTAAATAGTATTTCCCAATGTGGACACTTACACTACACTTTTTCTATTCACATGGGGTTTATTTCCCTGATGTCACTATCACTTTTTTTATGATTTTATTCTATGTTATTTACATAGTTAGTGTTTATTAGTTTCTACTTATGTAGTTCCATACTTCACTTTACATTTCATATATATTGTTTATTTATTTACTATATCATCATTGGGTTATCATTGGTCCTTAAAATGTTTTTTATTAATTTATTATTTGTCACTACTGTATTAATTATTCCATATTCTAGGCTCGATTATATTGTATTTGCTTTTGCCTATTTAATATTTAATAAGGTATTTTTATTTCTACCTTCCTATCTTAGTTTTATACAACTATTTTCCTTTTCTTCTCATTTAACACATATAATATACCTTTTATTTTTTTTATGGTTTATACATTTACATTTCATTTATGCCCTCTCTGATTTAGTGCATTTGTTATAAATATTATTTATTTATCAGCTACTTTTGGGATTATAATGATTGTAGTCATACTTTTGGGTTGTATTATGGTTTCTTGTTCCTTCACCTTCTTTTATTTCCAATCTATTGGGTTAAGTCATAGTCAGTTTCTTAGTCATATGTGGTTTCGTAGTTGGGTTATCAATCTTCATTTTATAAGTTTATAATATTTCTTTCTATCTTCAGCTTTTCTTTTTATTAAATATTATTGGTACTTTGTGCTGTCTTATGTCATGTTACAATATATATATATATATATATTGCGACAGTACAAATAAGTGATGTACTGAGCATGAAATATAAAAATTTAAATTTGCTTAATAAACTGTAAATAATTAATAATATATTAGAAATAAGCATGTTATGCATTGCAAGCTTGACTCAGACAAAAATATGAACAGGTGTTTCGACCTGAATCAACGTGCACACACACACAAATGTAACTGAAAGTGTGTACACCAGTATTTTGCTAGTGTGTGTGAACGCAGGTCTCTGCAGGCAAGTTTGCCACCCCAGTATGAATAATTGCACAATGACTGTTTTTCCGTAATTATTCATAAACTAGAATTAAGAATTAAAATCCAAAAGCACCATAAAATGTAAATAAATTTAATAAATACTGTGTGCGAAAACCACGCGAAAGTGACACGCCGTACAAGTGCAATAGTGAAATAACTGTGTACAAATCAAAAGGGTTAAGTTGCAATGTCCAAAATTACAATGAACATGTGTTGTAAAATTAGTTATAAGATAAGTATAAAAAAATACTTACAGGACTCTGCAATTCGCAGAAATATAAAAAATAGTGAATTTGACAAAGAGTGGGGGAACTGACGCCAAAGACAGTTTCTAACATGTCGATTTTGTATCACTGTAGGGTGTCGACCAAGACATGGGTATAAATAGGACACGCAAGCTTCAGTGGTTCTCTTTCTTGAATCATCCACGATGCAGCGGGAGCTTATGCCCGTCAGCACGGCATATTTATTAATATTTTTATAAACAGTTTAAATTGCCAGTTATGTACAAATACGTAACCAAGCTATAAGACAAACATTGTAATTAATAACAGCACTACTGAAGAAGTTCCATAGCGATACGACGCTGGACAAGAGAAGCAGTTCCATAGCGATACGACGCTGGACAAGAGGAGAGGACGAGAGAGTGAGAGACAGCCGACGCTGGACAAGAGGAGAAGAGAGACAGCCGACGCTGGACAAGAGGAGAAGAGAGACAGCCGACGCTGGAGGCGAGACGAAGATGAACACCGATGGAACAAAAAATGATCGAGTATGATTGACGACAATAAGGTGATAGACAACTTATTCATATCTTAATCATACACAGTATACAAAGACAGTTAAAGACATTAATATTTTATTTAAAAATAAGAGTAATATTTCTTGTATAGTAGAGTTAAAAATCATAGATGTTTAGAAATACGATTAACTTAACAAGTATCAAATTAATATGATATAAAATTATTACAAAGAATATAAATAAAAACAATTAGTATTTGAGAAATCAGTACTGAGAAGTAATAACTATTAATCTTTTGAGTACGTACTATATATAAAAAAAAGATTTAAAAATTGATTTTGAAACATATTAATAGACTGAGTAGTCTAAAAATGAGATTTTTCTTTTATATACTATTTAGTAGCATAGAATGTTTAGTTAGTAAGGATGTAGATATCTTAAGCCTTACGGCATTATAACAAATAATAACTAATGTTTTTTAAATCGAAGTCAGTGCCATGTGCACATATTTTTTTTATAGTATCAAATAAATTTTAATTACTGTCTCAAGTTCCGTAGAGTTCTTATTGCAGATACACCTGACCCCCTACTTAAATGTTATATGTTTAAAGAATTTGTCAATCTTGAACGTGAGACCGTTCACACCTATTTATGTATATGTAACGTTGTTTAAATTTGGTGCTCCAAGATCGAAGGACTCCACAAATTTAAATTAAATTAAATTTGCCAAATTGTCACGTTATATAAATTTGTCGCCCTGGACGTGAGGCATGAGATGCCTAAATTTACGTACACAAATTTGTACACATACCATATAATATTATGCAACTTTTGCAATGTTGTAATGTTGCACAAAATGTCGCCCTGCACGTGGGGCATGACATGACTAAATTTATGTACAAAAAAAATTTGTGACATACATTGTAGATCATGAATGTATGACCCGATACCCATCATTTGACTCTTAAAATTTTTTATGTAGCTAAATGGTTGCTCTAAAATATATAAAGAGTGTTAAATGAAAATGTATAATATGTAATTATTATTTGTAGTAAACAGTAACTGAATGTAATGTTAATTGTTGTGTAATCACACAGCTGGCGCCCACCACAAATAATATTGTTGTCTATGTAACAGGTGTAACTGTAATGAGTATTAATAATAACTATTAATAAAAATACAGAAATAAATAAATAAGTAGGGAACGGTTATCAATAATAATTTTTAAAGAATTACTATTAAATAAATATTTTAATAATACTTCAACATGACGACTCCAGGAAATTTAGACGTCGAGGCATTCCAAATGATGATGCGTGCCTGGGTCGATGAAATAAGTACAAAACAAACGGAAAATTTAAATGCTAAATTAGACGAAAAGAAATTGAAGAGAGAAGGCCAAGGAATGAATGAGACAGTAACATTCCACAGCCGACCGTCTACATCAAAGGCGTCACAATGACTGAATAAACGGAAGCAAAATTATGAAATAAACAACATATACCCCTGCGATATTAGGGAAGACTTATTAAGCACCGAACAGGATATAAAGCGAGACGCGCAGCAAACACAATGCCCTATTGTGACGGTGAACATAAACAGGTGTAAATTACGAATGCTTGTTGACACCGGCAGCCAGCTGTCTGTTCTTAACGCTGCATGGGTTCAACGCAACAAGAAATATTTTAAAAATACTGCAATTTTGCCCGTAAATAATTTAAATATTACAACAGCTACCAATAAAAAAGAAAGAGTTAAACAACAAGCATATGTAACTCTAACATATACAAATCTAGAGTTAGAACACCCTATGATAATTATGCATAAATTGATTTATGATGGAATTTTAGGTATCGATATACTAAATACAATAAATGCTAAGATTAATATTAATGATAATATAATTATGTGTAATTATAAAAATGTTCAATATGAAATAAACCTGAACAGCGAAGAAGAAGAGTGCAAGGTAAGTGAAACACCTATTACTTTGTACAAGCCACAAATACAATATGGTCCAAATCGACATGTGAATGCGGTAGAAGAAGGGATGACGACACAGGAAGAAGAGAAACTACACGAATTAATAGAAGAATATAGTGATGTATTTAGTGAAGTACCGACGCAGACGACAGTATACGAGCACTCTATAGTTGTGTCAGACCCTACAAAAGTCATTAGGAAGACATACCCTATCCCAATGCGATATGAGGAAGAGGTTGAACTCGAAATTCGGCGTATGATCGAAAGTGGAGTCATAGAGCGATCGAACAGCAACTTCCTGAATTCTCTAGTGGTAGTGAAGAAGAAAAATGGAGAGATACGTCTATGCCTTGACATGAGGGAGCTGAACAGCATTGTATTAAAGGAGTATGACTGTGCACCAACTGCGGACGAATTATTTACTAAGTGTGAAGGAGCAAGGTATCTGACAAAGCTAGATTTACGCTCAAGTTTCTGGCAGATTCCAATTCGTGAAGAGAATAGAAAGTACACTGCTATCCTGTATAATAATAAATGCTACCAACACAGGGTAGTACCCTTCGGATTAAGCACGAGTTTAGCAGCCATCGTAAAGTGTCTAGAAAAAGCCCTAGGACCTGAAGTGGAACCCTACACCATGATATTTGTAGATGATATGTTAGTTGTATCTAAACCGTTAGATGAACATATAAAACATCTAAGCACGATATTCCAAAAATTTAGGCAAGCGAACATATCCCTTAACCTAGACAAATGCGAATTTATCAAAACCTCTATCCAATTCCTAGGTCACATAATTTCATCCTCTGGTATTCAACCCGATCCTATCAAAATTTCCAGCATAACTAATTTCCCTATACCCGGAAATCTCAAAGAGTTAAGAGCATTCTTAGGACTCACAGGATACTACAGAAGATTCTCACCGTTATATGCAAGATATACGCAACCGCTTCGAGAGCTGACGAAGAAAGAAAAAAAATGGAAGTGGGAGGAGAAACATCAAGATGCCTTTAACCAAGTGAAAGAGTTGTTCATTGAAAATATTATGTTACATCATCCTCAACGAGAAGGAAAATTCGTAATATACTCCGATGCTAGTGACTACGCAGTAGGAAGTGTACTGTATCAACAAGATACGACGGGAGAGCACCGAGTTATTGCCTACGCCAGTAGAGTCTTCAAAGGAGCTGAAAAACACTACTCCACATCAGAAAAAGAAATACTTGCTATAGTATACGCTCTTAAGCAATTCAGATATTATGTTTATGGTACTCATTTAGAGATACATACTGACAACCAAGCATTATCATTTTTATTAAAATGCAAGGTAACAAATGCCCGATTATTAAGATGGATTTTAGCCATTAGCGAATACTCATTTACCATTAAATACTGTAAAGGTAAAGACAAAATTGTAGCGGACACACTAAGCCGATACATCAAAGAAGAACGTGAAGAAGTTTATGTGAACGAAAAGAAAGAAGTACGATTGTTATCAATGAAATTCAAAGAGAATGATGAAATAAAACAAATGCTGAAAAACTTAGCACATCAACAAGATTTGGATGTAACGATAAGGGAGATGAAGAACCAAGAACAGCTACCAAATCATTATAAGGTACTAAATGGAATTCTTTTCAGGTTAGTAAGACAAGACTAGAAGATAGTACTAACGAATGACATGCTACAAAAATTAATTCGACCAGCACATGAGAGTTTAGCACATGCTGCCGCTCTGAAATGTTATTTGAGTCTACGAGAAGATTTTACGATCAATAATATGTATGGAAAGATAAAGAAAGAAGTAAAGAAGTGTTATGAGTGTCAAACGGCGAAAGGACCGAATTTACACGCATATGTAGGAATGCAGAGTATACAGAAGGAAAACAAAGGAGAGCTAATTGCAGTGGATTTTCTGGGACCATTACCACGATCAAGTCGAGGTGTGAAGCACATATTGGTATGTATCGATGTGTTTTCCAAGGCAGTCCGACAGTACCCAATTATGCGACCCACAACCAAAGTTGTTCTAAAGATACTGCTGCAAAAAATATATTCCGTTATATGGAAAAATGAAGAAGATACTCAGTGATCAAGGTGTGCAATTCCAAAGTGAAAAATGGGAGAGTACGTTAAGGGAAAATGGAATACAACCAGTACTCACATCCATAAGACATCCTCAAGGAAACCTTGCTGAGAGAGTTAACAAAGAATTAGGTAAATATTTACGAATATATTGCCATAATCAACACAATAAATGGGCAGAATATTTACCATTTATTGAAAAAGCCATTAACGAAAATTTTAGTGAAGCAACAGGATACACTCCAATGGAATTAGAAGAAGATAAGAAGCCAACCAGATTTTGGGCTAAATATCTAAACAAACCTAATAACCAAAATGTACCTGTACCAATAAGTGTGAAAATTGAATACGCAAAGCAACGAATAAGAGAGAGAGGTAACAAGAGAATAGAGAAATTTAATCTAACTCACAAGTTACAACAATTCAACGTGGGAGAAAGTATACTACTCAAAGCAAATCCAGTGGGAAAAAGGAGTGATAATACGGCGAAGAAATTCTTCAGACTTTATAATGGACCGTATACGTTAAGACAGCGAGTGGGACAGAACACTTTCATTGTATATGATGAGATACAGAAGAAAGAAATTGGTAAATTCCACGCAACGTCATTTAAGAAGTTCTACACATAAAACAGAGGTCATTGAAACCAGTCAAATCAGCTGTTTGTAAAGCCACCCTAATTCAAGGTCGCGAGAAGTGAGCGTACGAAAGAGGGGAGGTAAGACATTTGTATACACTCCAATTAAGGGTGAAATGACGAATATTATTCTTTATTATTTGTTACATTTTTTTGCAAATAATAATAATAAATAAATAAATAAATAAAAAATTGTAATAAATAAATTTATTAAATTTTGTTTGTTACCAAGCAGAGGAATAATGCGACAGTACAAATAAGTGATGTACTGAGCATGAAATATAAAAATTTAAATTTGCTTAATAAACTGTAAATAATTAATAATATATTAGAAATAAGCATGTTATGGATTGCAAGCTTGACTCGGACAAAAATATGAACAGGTGTTTCAACCTGAATCAACGTGCACACACACACAAATGTAACTGAAAGTGTGTACACCAGTATTTTGCTAGTGTGTGTGAACGCAGGTCTCTGCAGGCAAGTTTGCCACCCCAGTATGAATAATTGCACAATGACTGTTTTTCCGTAATTATTCATAAACTAGAATTAAGAATTAAAATCCAAAAGTACCATAAAATGTAAATAAATTTAATAAATACTGTGTGCGAAAATCACGCGAAAGTGACACGCCGTACAAGTGCAATAGTGAAATAACTGTGTACAAATCAAAAGGGTTAAGTTGCAATGTCCAAAATTACAATGAACATGTGTTGTAAAATTAGTTATAAGATAAGTATAAAAAAATACTTACAGGACTCTGCAATTCGCAGAAATATAAAAAATAGTGAATTTGACAAAGAGTGGGGGAACTGACGCCAAAGACAGTTTCTAACATGTCGATTTTGTATCACTGAAGGGTGTCGACCAAGACATGGGTATAAATAGGACACGCAAGCTTCAGTGGTTCTCTTTCTTGAATCATCCACGATGCAGCGGGAGCTTATGCCCGTCAGCACGGCATATTTATTAATATTTTTATAAACAGTTTAAATTGCCAGTTATGTACAAATACGCAACCAAGCTATAAGACAAACATTGTAATTAATAACAGCACTACTGAAGAAGTTCCATAGCGATACGACGCTGGACAAGAGAAGCAGTTCCATAGCGATACGACGCTGGACAAGAGGAGAGGACGAGAGAGTGAGAGACAGCCGACGCTGGACAAGAGGAGAAGAGAGACAGCCGACGCTGGAGGCGAGACGAAGATGAACACCGATGGAACAAAAAATGATCGAGTATGATTGACGACAATAAGGTGATAGACAACTTATTCATATCTTAATCATACACAGTATACAAAGACAGTTAAAGACATTAATATTTTATTTAAAAATAAGAGTAATATTTCTTGTATAGTAGAGTTAAAAATCATAGATGTTTAGAAATACGATTAACTTAACAAGTATCAAATTAATATGATATAAAATGATTACAAAGAATATAAATAAAAACAATTAGTATTTGAGAAATCAGTACTGAGAAGTAATAACTATTAATCTTTTGAGTACGTACTATATATAAAAAAAAGATTTAAAAATTGATTTTGAAACATATTAATAGACTGAGTAGTCTAAAAATGAGATTTTTCTTTTATATACTATTTAGTAGCATAGAATGTTTAGTTAGTAAGGATGGATATATCTTAAGCCTTACGGCATTATAACAAATAATAACTAATGTTTTTTAAATCGAAGTCAGTGCCATGTGCACATATTTTTTTGTATAGTATCAAATAAATTTTAATTACTGTCTCAAGTTCCGTAGAGTTCTTATTGCAGATACACCTGACCCCCTACTTAAATGTTATATGTTTAAAGAATTTGTCAATCTTGAACGTGAGACCGTTCACACCTATTTATGTATATGTAACGTTGTTTAAATTTGGTGCTCCAAGATCGAAGGACTCCACAAATTTAAATTAAATTAAATTTGCCAAATTGTCACGTTATATAAATTTGTCGCCCTGGACGTGAGGCATGAGATGCCTAAATTTACGTACAAAAATTTGTACACATACCATATAATATTATGCAACTTTTGCAATGTTGTAATGTTGCACAAAATGTCGCCCTGCACGTGGGGCATGACATGACTAAATTTATGTACAAAAAAAATTTGTGACATACATTGTAGATCATGAATGTATGACCCGATACCCATCATTTGACTCTTAAAATTTTTTATGTAGCTAAATGGTTGCTCTAAAATATATAAAGAGTGTTAAATGAAAAATGTATAATATGTAATTATTATTTGTAGTAAACAGTAACTGAATGTAATGTTAATTGTTGTGTAATCACACAGCTGGCGCCCACCACAAATAATATTGTTGTCTATGTAACAGGTGTAACTGTAATGAGTATTAATAATAACTATTAATAAAAATACAGAAATAAATAAATAAGTAGGGAACGGTTATCAATAATAATTTTTAAAGAATTACTATTAAATAAATATTTTAATAATACTTCAACATGACGACTCAAGGAAATTTAGACGTCGAGGCATTCCAAATGATGATTCGTGCCTGGGTCGATGAAATAAGTACAAAACAAACGGAAAATTTAAATGCTAAATTAGACGAAAAGAAATTGAAGAGAGAAGGCAAAGGAATGAATGAGACAGTAACATTCCACAGCCGACCGTCTACATCAAAGGCGTCACAATGTCTGAATAAACGGAAGCAAAATTATGAAATAAACAACATATACCCCTGCGATATTAGGGAAGACTTATTAAGCACCGAACAGGATATAAAGCGAGACGCGCAGCAAACACAATGCCCTATTGTGACGGTGAACATAAACAGGTGTAAATTACGAATGCTTGTTGACACCGGCAGCCAGCTGTCTGTTCTTAACGCTGCATGGGTTCAACGCAACAAGAAATATTTTAAAAATACTGCAATTTTGCCCGTAAATAATTTAAATATTACAACAGCTACCAATAAAAAAGAAAGAGTTAAACAACAAGCATATGTAACTCTAACATATACAAATCTAGAGTTAGAACACCCTATGATAATTATGCATAAATTGATTTATGATGGAATTTTAGGTATCGATATACTAAATACAATAAATGCTAAGATTAATATTAATGATAATATAATTATGTGTAATTATAAAAATGTTCAATATGAAATAAACCTGAACAGCGAAGAAGAAGAGTGCAAGGTAAGTGAAACACCTATTACTTTGTACAAGCCACAAATACAATATGGTCCAAATCGACATGTGAATGCGGTAGAAGAAGGGATGACGACACAGGAAGAAGAGAAACTACACGAATTAATAGAAGAATATAGTGATGTATTTAGTGAAGTACCGACGCAGACGACAGTATACGAGCACTCTATAGTTGTGTCAGACCCTACAAAAGTCATTAGGAAGACATACCCTATCCCAATGCGATATGAGGAAGAGGTTGAACTCGAAATTCGGCGTATGATCGAAAGTGGAGTCATAGAGCGATCGAACAGCAACTTCCTGAATTCTGTAGTGGTAGTGAAGAAGAAAAATGGAGAGATACGTCTATGCCTTGACATGAGGGAGCTGAACAGCATTGTATTAAAGGAGTATGACTGTGCACCAACTGCGGACGAATTATTTACTAAGTGTGAAGGAGCAAGGTATCTGACAAAGCTAGATTTACGCTCAAGTTTCTGGCAGATTCCAATTCGTGAAGAGAATAGAAAGTACACTGCTCTCCTGTATAATAATAAATGCTACCAACACAGGGTAGTACCCTTCGGATTAAGCACGAGTTTAGCAGCCATCGTAAAGTGTCTAGAAAAAGCCCTAGGACCTGAAGTGGAACCCTACACCATGATATTTGTAGATGATATGTTAGTTGTATCTAAACCGTTAGATGAACATATAAAACATCTAAGCACGATATTCCAAAAATTTAGGCAAGCGAACATATCCCTTAACCTAGACAAATGCGAATTTATCAAAACCTCTATCCAATTCCTAGGTCACATAATTTCATCCTCTGGTATTCAACCCGATCCTATCAAAATTTCCAGCATAACTAATTTCCCTATACCCGGAAATCTCAAAGAGTTAAGAGCATTCTTAGGACTCACAGGATACTACAGAAGATTCTCACCGTTATATGCAAGATATACGCAACCGCTTCGAGAGCTGACGAAGAAAGAAAAAAAATGGAAGTGGGAGGAGAAACATCAAGATGCCTTTAACCAAGTGAAAGAGTTGTTCATTGAAAATATTATGTTACATCATCCTCAACGAGAAGGAAAATTCGTAATATACTCCGATGCTAGTGACTACGCAGTAGGAAGTGTACTGTATCAACAAGATACGACGGGAGAGCACCGAGTTATTGCCTACGCCAGTAGAGTCTTCAAAGGAGCTGAAAAACACTACTCCACATCAGAAAAAGAAATACTTGCTATAGTATACGCTCTTAAGCAATTCAGATATTATGTTTATGGTACTCATTTAGAGATACATACTGACAACCAAGCATTATCATTTTTATTAAAATGCAAGGTAACAAATGCCCGATTATTAAGATGGATTTTAGCCATTAGCGAATACTCATTTACCATTAAATACTGTAAAGGTAAAGACAAAATTGTAGCGGACACACTAAGCCGATACATCAAAGAAGAACGTGAAGAAGTTTATGTGAACGAAAAGAAAGAAGTACGATTGTTATCAATGAAATTCAAAGAGAATGATGAAATAAAACAAATGCTGAAAAACTTAGCACATCAACAAGATTTGGATGTAACGATAAGGGAGATGAAGAACCAAGAACAGCTACCAAATCATTATAAGGTACTAAATGGAATTCTTTTCAGGTTAGTAAGACAAGACTAGAAGATAGTACTAACGAATGACATGCTACAAAAATTAATTCGACCAGCACATGAGAGTTTAGCACATGCTGCCGCTCTGAAATGTTATTTGAGTCTACGAGAAGATTTTACGATCAATAATATGTATGGAAAGATAAAGAAAGAAGTAAAGAAGTGTTATGAGTGTCAAACGGCGAAAGGACCGAATTTACACGCATATGTAGGAATGCAGAGTATACAGAAGGAAAACAAAGGAGAGCTAATTGCAGTGGATTTTCTGGGACCATTACCACGATCAAGTCGAGGTGTGAAGCACATATTGGTATGTATCGATGTGTTTTCCAAGGCAGTCCGACAGTACCCAATTATGCGACCCACAACCAAAGTTGTTCTAAAGATACTGCTGCAAAAAATATATTCCGTTATATGGAAAAATGAAGAAGATACTCAGTGATCAAGGTGTGCAATTCCAAAGTGAAAAATGGGAGAGTACGTTAAGGGAAAATGGAATACAACCAGTACTCACATCCATAAGACATCCTCAAGGAAACCTTGCTGAGAGAGTTAACAAAGAATTAGGTAAATATTTACGAATATATTGCCATAATCAACACAATAAATGGGCAGAATATTTACCATTTATTGAAAAAGCCATTAACGAAAATTTTAGTGAAGCAACAGGATACACTCCAATGGAATTAGAAGAAGATAAGAAGCCAACCAGATTTTGGGCTAAATATCTAAACAAACCTAATAACCAAAATGTACCTGTACCAATAAGTGTGAAAATTGAATACGCAAAGCAACGAATAAGAGAGAGAGGTAACAAGAGAATAGAGAAATTTAATCTAACTCACAAGTTACAACAATTCAACGTGGGAGAAAGTATACTACTCAAAGCAAATCCAGTGGGAAAAAGGAGTGATAATACGGCGAATAAATTCTTCAGACTTTATAATGGACCGTATACGTTAAGACAGCGAGTGGGACAGAACACTTTCATTGTATATGATGAGATACAGAAGAAAGAAATTGGTAAATTCCACGCAACGTCATTTAAGAAGTTCTACACATAAAACAGAGGTCATTGAAACCAGTCAAATCAGCTGTTTGTAAAGCCACCCTAATTCAAGGTCGCGAGCAGTGAGCGTACGAAAGAGGGGAGGTAAGACATTTGTATACACTCCAATTAAGGGTGAAATGACGAATATTATTCTTTATTATTTGTTACATTTTTTTGAAAATAATAATAATAAATAAATAAATAAAAAAAAAATTGTAATAAATAAATTTATTAAATTTTGTTTGTTACCAAGCAGAGGAATAATGCGACAGTACAAATAAGTGATGTACTGAGCATGAAATATAAAAATTTAAATTTGCTTAATAAACTGTAAATAATTAATAATATATTAGAAATAAGCATGTTATGGATTGCAAGCTTGACTCAGACAAAAATATGAACAGGTGTTTCAACCTGAATCAACGTGCACACACACACAAATGTAACTGAAAGTGTGTACACCAGTATTTTGCTAGTGTGTGTGAACGCAGGTCTCTGCAGGCAAGTTTGCCACCCCAGTATGAATAATTGCACAATGACTGTTTTTCCGTAATTATTCATAAACTAGAATTAAGAATTAAAATCCAAAAGTACCATAAAATGTAAATAAATTTAATAAATACTGTGTGCGAAAATCACGCGAAAGTGACACGCCGTACAAGTGCAATAGTGAAATAACTGTGTACAAATCAAAAGGGTTAAGTTGCAATGTCCAAAATTACAATGAACATGTGTTGTAAAATTAGTTATAAGATAAGTATAAAAAAATACTTACAGGACTCTGCAATTCGCAGAAATATAAAAAATAGTGAATTTGACAAAGAGTGGGGGAACTGACGCCAAAGACAGTTTCTAACATGTCGATTTTGTATCACTGAAGGGTGTCGACCAAGACATGGGTATAAATAGGACACGCAAGCTTCAGTGGTTCTCTTTCTTGAATCATCCACGATGCAGCGGGAGCTTATGCCCGTCAGCACGGCATATTTATTAATATTTTTATAAACAGTTTAAATTGCCAGTTATGTACAAATACGCAACCAAGCTATAAGACAAACATTGTAATTAATAACAGCACTACTGAAGAAGTTCCATAGCGATACGACGCTGGACAAGAGAAGCAGTTCCATAGCGATACGACGCTGGACAAGAGGAGAGGACGAGAGAGTGAGAGACAGCCGACGCTGGACAAGAGGAGAAGTGAGACAGCCGACGCTGGACAAGAGGAGAAGAGAGACAGCCGACGCTGGAGGCGAGACGAAGATGAACACCGATGGAACAAAAAATGATCGAGTATGATTGACGACAATAAGGTGATAGACAACTTATTCATATCTTAATCATACACAGTATACAAAGACAGTTAAAGACATTAATATTTTATTTAAAAATAAGAGTAATATTTCTTGTATAGTAGAGTTAAAAATCATAGATGTTTAGAAATACGATTAACGTAACAAGTATCAAATTAATATGATATAAAATGATTACAAAGAATATAAATAAAAACAATTAGTATTTGAGAAATCAGTACTGAGAAGTAATAACTATTAATCTTTTGAGTACGTACTATATATAAAAAAAAGATTTAAAAATTGATTTTGAAACATATTAATAGACTGAGTAGTCTAAAAATGAGATTTTTCTTTTATATACTATTTAGTAGCATAGAATGTTTAGTTAGTAAGGATGTATATATCTTAAGCCTTACGGCATTATAACAAATAATAACTAATGTTTTTTAAATCGAAGTCAGTGCCATGTGCACATATTTTTTTGTATAGTATCAAATAAATTTTAATTACTGTCTCAAGTTCCGTAGAGTTCTTATTGCAGATACACCTGACCCCCTACTTAAATGTTATATGTTTAAAGAATTTGTCAATCTTGAACGTGAGACCGTTCACACCTATTTATGTATATGTAACGTTGTTTAAATTTGGTGCTCCAAGATCGAAGGACTCCACAAATTTAAATTAAATTAAATTTGCCAAATTGTCACGTTATATAAATTTGTCGCCCTGGACGTGAGGCATGAGATGCCTAAATTTACGTACAAAAATTTGTACACATACCATATAATATTATGCAACTTTTGCAATGTTGTAATGTTGCACAAAATGTCGCCCTGCACGTGGGGCATGACATGACTAAATTTATGTACAAAAAAAATTTGTGACATACATTGTAGATCATGAATGTATGACCCGATACCCATCATTTGACTCTTAAAATTTTTTATGTAGCTAAATGGTTGCTCTAAAATATATAAAGAGTGTTAAATGAAAAATGTATAATATGTAATTATTATTTGTAGTAAACAGTAACTGAATGTAATGTTAATTGTTGTGTAATCACACAGCTGGCGCCCACCACAAATAATATTGTTGTCTATGTAACAGGTGTAACTGTAATGAGTATTAATAATAACTATTAATAAAAATACAGAAATAAATAAATAAGTAGGGAACGGTTATCAATAATAATTTTTAAAGAATTACTATTAAATAAATATTTTAATAATACTTCAACATGACGACTCAAGGAAATTTAGACGTCGAGGCATTCCAAATGATGATTCGTGCCTGGGTCGATGAAATAAGTACAAAACAAACGGAAAATTTAAATGCTAAATTAGACGAAAAGAAATTGAAGAGAGAAGGCCAAGGAATGAATGAGACAGTAACATTCCACAGCCGACCGTCTACATCAAAGGCGTCACAATGACTGAATAAACGGAAGCAAAATTATGAAATAAACAACATATACCCCTGCGATATTAGGGAAGACTTATTAAGCACCGAACAGGATATAAAGCGAGACGCGCAGCAAACACAATGCCCTATTGTGACGGTGAACATAAACAGGTGTAAATTACGAATGCTTGTTGACACCGGCAGCCAGCTGTCTGTTCTTAACGCTGCATGGGTTCAACGCAACAAGAAATATTTTAAAAATACTGCAATTTTGCCCGTAAATAATTTAAATATTACAACAGCTACCAATAAAAAAGAAAGAGTTAAACAACAAGCATATGTAACTCTAACATATACAAATCTAGAGTTAGAACACCCTATGATAATTATGCATAAATTGATTTATGATGGAATTTTAGGTATCGATATACTAAATACAATAAATGCTAAGATTAATATTAATGATAATATAATTATGTGTAATTATAAAAATGTTCAATATGAAATAAACCTGAACAGCGAAGAAGAAGAGTGCAAGGTAAGTGAAACACCTATTACTTTGTACAAGCCACAAATACAATATGGTCCAAATCGACATGTGAATGCGGTAGAAGAAGGGATGACGACACAGGAAGAAGAGAAACTACACGAATTAATAGAAGAATATAGTGATGTATTTAGTGAAGTACCGACGCAGACGACAGTATACGAGCACTCTATAGTTGTGTCAGACCCTACAAAAGTCATTAGGAAGACATACCCTATCCCAATGCGATATGAGGAAGAGGTTGAACTCGAAATTCGGCGTATGATGGAAAGTGGAGTCATAGAGCGATCGAACAGCAACTTCCTGAATCCTCTAGTGGTAGTGAAGAAGAAAAATGGAGAGATACGTCTATGCCTTGACATGAGGGAGCTGAACAGCATTGTATTAAAGGAGTATGACTGTGCACCAACTGCGGACGAATTATTTACTAAGTGTGAAGGAGCAAGGTATCTGACAAAGCTAGATTTACGCTCAAGTTTCTGGCAGATTCCAATTCGTGAAGAGAATAGAAAGTACACTGCTATCCTGTATAATAATAAATGCTACCAACACAGGGTAGTACCCTTCGGATTAAGCACGAGTTTAGCAGCCATCGTAAAGTGTCTAGAAAAAGCCCTAGGACCTGAAGTGGAACCCTACACCATGATATTTGTAGATGATATGTTAGTTGTATCTAAACCGTTAGATGAACATATAAAACATCTAAGCACGATATTCCAAAAATTTAGGCAAGCGAACATATCCCTTAACCTAGACAAATGCGAATTTATCAAAACCTCTATCCAATTCCTAGGTCACATAATTTCATCCTCTGGTATTCAACCCGATCCTATCAAAATTTCCAGCATAACTAATTTCCCTATACTCGGAAATCTCAAAGAGTTAAGAGCATTCTTAGGACTCACAGGATACTACAGAAGATTCTCACCGTTATATGCAAGATATACGCAACCGCTTCGAGAGCTGACGAAGAAAGAAAAAAAATGGAAGTGGGAGGAGAAACATCAAGATGCCTTTAACCAAGTGAAAGAGTTGTTCATTGAAAATATTATGTTACATCATCCTCAACGAGAAGGAAAATTCGTAATATACTCCGATGCTAGTGACTACGCAGTAGGAAGTGTACTGTATCAACAAGATACGACGGGAGAGCACCGAGTTATTGCCTACGCCAGTAGAGTCTTCAAAGGAGCTGAAAAACACTACTCCACATCAGAAAAAGAAATACTTGCTATAGTATACGCTCTTAAGCAATTCAGATATTATGTTTATGGTACTCATTTAGAGATACATACTGACAACCAAGCATTATCATTTTTATTAAAATGCAAGGTAACAAATGCCCGATTATTAAGATGGATTTTAGCCATTAGCGAATACTCATTTACCATTAAATACTGTAAAGGTAAAGACAAAATTGTAGCGGACACACTAAGCCGATACATCAAAGAAGAACGTGAAGAAGTTTATGTGAACGAAAAGAAAGAAGTACGATTGTTATCAATGAAATTCAAAGAGAATGATGAAATAAAACAAATGCTGAAAAACTTAGCACATCAACAAGATTTGGATGTAACGATAAGGGAGATGAAGAACCAAGAACAGCTACCAAATCATTATAAGGTACTAAATGGAATTCTTTTCAGGTTAGTAAGACAAGACTAGAAGATAGTACTAACGAATGACATGCTACAAAAATTAATTCGACCAGCACATGAGAGTTTAGCACATGCTGCCGCTCTGAAATGTTATTTGAGTCTACGAGAAGATTTTACGATCAATAATATGTATGGAAAGATAAAGAAAGAAGTAAAGAAGTGTTATGAGTGTCAAACGGCGAAAGGACCGAATTTACACGCATATGTAGGAATGCAGAGTATACAGAAGGAAAACAAAGGAGAGCTAATTGCAGTGGATTTTCTGGGACCATTACCACGATCAAGTCGAGGTGTGAAGCACATATTGGTATGTATCGATGTGTTTTCCAAGGCAGTCCGACAGTACCCAATTATGCGACCCACAACCAAAGTTGTTCTAAAGATACTGCTGCAAAAAATATATTCCGTTATATGGAAAAATGAAGAAGATACTCAGTGATCAAGGTGTGCAATTCCAAAGTGAAAAATGGGAGAGTACGTTAAGGGAAAATGGAATACAACCAGTACTCACATCCATAAGACATCCTCAAGGAAACCTTGCTGAGAGAGTTAACAAAGAATTAGGTAAATATTTACGAATATATTGCCATAATCAACACAATAAATGGGCAGAATATTTACCATTTATTGAAAAAGCCATTAACGAAAATTTTAGTGAAGCAACAGGATACACTCCAATGGAATTAGAAGAAGATAAGAAGCCAACCAGATTTTGGGCTAAATATCTAAACAAACCTAATAACCAAAATGTACCTGTACCAATAAGTGTGAAAATTGAATACGCAAAGCAACGAATAAGAGAGAGAGGTAACAAGAGAATAGAGAAATTTAATCTAACTCACAAGTTACAACAATTCAACGTGGGAGAAAGTATACTACTCAAAGCAAATCCAGTGGGAAAAAGGAGTGATAATACGGCGAATAAATTCTTCAGACTTTATAATGGACCGTATACGTTAAGACAGCGAGTGGGACAGAACACTTTCATTGTATATGATGAGATACAGAAGAAAGAAATTGGTAAATTCCACGCAACGTCATTTAAGAAGTTCTACACATAAAACAGAGGTCATTGAAACCAGTCAAATCAGCTGTTTGTAAAGCCACCCTAATTCAAGGTCGCGAGCAGTGAGCGTACGAAAGAGGGGAGGTAAGACATTTGTATACACTCCAATTAAGGGTGAAATGACGAATATTATTCTTTATTATTTGTTACATATTTTTAAAAATAATAATAATAAATAAATAAATAAAAAAAAAATTGTAATAAATAAATTTATTAAATTTTGTTTGTTACCAAGCAGAGGAATAATGCGACAGTACAAATAAGTGATGTACTGAGCATGAAATATAAAAATTTAAATTTGCTTAATAAACTGTAAATAATTAATAATATATTAGAAATAAGCATGTTATGGATTGCAAGCTTGACTCAGACAAAAATATGAACAGGTGTTTCAACCTGAATCAACGTGCACACACACACAAATGTAACTGAAAGTGTGTACACCAGTATTTTGCTAGTGTGTGTGAACGCAGGTCTCTGCAGGCAAGTTTGCCACCCCAGTATGAATAATTGCACAATGACTGTTTTTCCGTAATTATTCATAAACTAGAATTAAGAATTAAAATCCAAAAGTACCATAAAATGTAAATAAATTTAATAAATACTGTGTGCGAAAATCACGCGAAAGTGACACGCCGTACAAGTGCAATAGTGAAATAACTGTGTACAAATCAAAAGGGTTAAGTTGCAATGTCCAAAATTACAATGAACATGTGTTGTAAAGTTAGTTATAAGATAAGTATAAAAAAATACTTACAGGACTCTGCAATTCGCAGAAATATAAAAAATAGTGAATTTGACAAAGAGTGGGGGAACTGACGCCAAAGACAGTTTCTAACATGTCGATTTTGTATCACTGAAGGGTGTCGACCAAGACATGGGTATAAATAGGACACGCAAGCTTCAGTGGTTCTCTTTCTTGAATCATCCACGATGCAGCGGGAGCTTATGCCCGTCAGCACGGCATATTTATTAATATTTTTATAAACAGTTTAAATTGCCAGTTATGTACAAATACGCAACCAAGCTATAAGACAAACATTGTAATTAATAACAGCACTACTGAAGAAGTTCCATAGCGATACGACGCTGGACAAGAGAAGCAGTTCCATAGCGATACGACGCTGGACAAGAGGAGAGGACGAGAGAGTGAGAGACAGCCGACGCTGGACAAGAGGAGAAGTGAGACAGCCGACGCTGGACAAGAGGAGAAGAGAGACAGCCGACGCTGGAGGCGAGACGAAGATGAACACCGATGGAACAAAAAATGATCGAGTATGATTGACGACAATAAGGTGATAGACAACTTATTCATATCTTAATCATACACAGTATACAAAGACAGTTAAAGACATTAATATTTTATTTAAAAATAAGAGTAATATTTCTTGTATAGTAGAGTTAAAAATCATAGATGTTTAGAAATACGATTAACGTAACAAGTATCAAATTAATATGATATAAAATGATTACAAAGAATATAAATAAAAACAATTAGTATTTGAGAAATCAGTACTGAGAAGTAATAACTATTAATCTTTTGAGTACGTACTATATATAAAAAAAAGATTTAAAAATTGATTTTGAAACATATTAATAGACTGAGTAGTCTAAAAATGAAATTTTTCTTTTATATACTATTTAGTAGCATAGAATGTTTAGTTAGTAAGGATGTATATATCTTAAGCCTTACGGCATTATAACAAATAATAACTAATGTTTTTTAAATCGAAGTCAGTGCCATGTGCACATATTTTTTTGTATAGTATCAAATAAATTTTAATTACTGTCTCAAGTTCCGTAGAGTTCTTATTGCAGATACACCTGACCCCCTACTTAAATGTTATATGTTTAAAGAATTTGTCAATCTTGAACGTGAGACCGTTCACACCTATTTATGTATATGTAACGTTGTTTAAATTTGGTGCTCCAAGATCGAAGGACTCCACAAATTTAAATTAAATTAAATTTGCCAAATTGTCACGTTATATAAATTTGTCGCCCTGGACGTGAGGCATGAGATGCCTAAATTTACGTACAAAAATTTGTACACATACCATATAATATTATGCAACTTTTGCAATGTTGTAATGTTGCACAAAATGTCGCCCTGCACGTGGGGCATGACATGACTAAATTTATGTACAAAAAAAATTTGTGACATACATTGTAGATCATGAATGTATGACCCGATACCCATCATTTGACTCTTAAAATTTTTTATGTAGCTAAATGGTTGCTCTAAAATATATAAAGAGTGTTAAATGAAAAATGTATAATATGTAATTATTATTTGTAGTAAACAGTAACTGAATGTAATGTTAATTGTTGTGTAATCACACAGCTGGCGCCCACCACAAATAATATTGTTGTCTATGTAACAGGTGTAACTGTAATGAGTATTAATAATAACTATTAATAAAAATACAGAAATAAATAAATAAGTAGGGAACGGTTATCAATAATAATTTTTAAAGAATTACTATTAAATAAATATTTTAATAATACTTCAACATGACGACTCAAGGAAATTTAGACGTCGAGGCATTCCAAATGATGATTCGTGCCTGGGTCGATGAAATAAGTACAAAACAAACGGAAAATTTAAATGCTAAATTAGACGAAAAGAAATTGAAGAGAGAAGGCAAAGGAATGAATGAGACAGTAACATTCCACAGCCGACCGTCTACATCAAAGGCGTCACAATGTCTGAATAAACAAAAGCAAAATTATGAAATAAACAACATATACCCCTGCGATATTAGGGAAGACTTATTAAGCACCGAACAGGATATAAAGCGAGACGCGCAGCAAACACAATGCCCTATTGTGACGGTGAACATAAACAGGTGAAAATTACGAATGCTTGTTGACACCGGCAGCCAGCTGTCTGTTCTTAACGCTGCATGGGTTCAACGCAACAAGAAATATTTTAAAAATACTGCAATTTTGCCCGTAAATAATTTAAATATTACAACAGCTACCAATAAAAAAGAAAGAGTTAAACAACAAGCATATGTAACTCTAACATATACAAATCTAGAGTTAGAACACCCTATGATAATTATGCATAAATTGATTTATGATGGAATTTTAGGTATCGATATACTAAATACAATAAATGCTAAGATTAATATTAATGATAATATAATTATGTGTAATTATAAAAATGTTCAATATGAAATAAACCTGAACAGCGAAGAAGAAGAGTGCAAGGTAAGTGAAACACCTATTACTTTGTACAAGCCACAAATACAATATGGTCCAAATCGACATGTGAATGCGGTAGAAGAAGGGATGACGACACAGGAAGAAGAGAAACTACACGAATTAATAGAAGAATATAGTGATGTATTTAGTGAAGTACCGACGCAGACGACAGTATACGAGCACTCTATAGTTGTGTCAGACCCTACAAAAGTCATTAGGAAGACATACCCTATCCCAATGCGATATGAGGAAGAGGTTGAACTCGAAATTCGGCGTATGATCGAAAGTGGAGTCATAGAGCGATCGAACAGCAACTTCCTGAATCCTCTAGTGGTAGTGAAGAAGAAAAATGGAGAGATACGTCTATGCCTTGACATGAGGGAGCTGAATAGCATTGTATTAAAGGAGTATGACTGTGCACCAACTGCGGACGAATTATTTACTAAGTGTGAAGGAGCAAGGTATCTGACAAAGCTAGATTTACGCTCAAGTTTCTGGCAGATTCCAATTCGTGAAGAGAATAGAAAGTACACTGCTATCCTGTATAATAATAAATGCTACCAACACAGGGTAGTACCCTTCGGATTAAGCACGAGTTTAGCAGCCATCGTAAAGTGTCTAGAAAAAGCCCTAGGACCTGAAGTGGAACCCTACACCATGATATTTGTAGATGATATGTTAGTTGTATCTAAACCGTTAGATGAACATATAAAACATCTAAGCACGATATTCCAAAAATTTAGGCAAGCGAACATATCCCTTAACCTAGACAAATGCGAATTTATCAAAACCTCTATCCAATTCCTAGGTCACATAATTTCATCCTCTGGTATTCAACCCGATCCTATCAAAATTTCCAGCATAACTAATTTCCCTATACCCGGAAATCTCAAAGAGTTAAGAGCATTCTTAGGACTCACAGGATACTACAGAAGATTCTCACCGTTATATGCAAGATATACGCAACCGCTTCTAGAGCTGACGAAGAAAGAAAAAAAATGGAAGTGGGAGGAGAAACATCAAGATGCCTTTAACCAAGTGAAAGAGTTGTTCATTGAAAATATTATGTTACATCATCCTCAACGAGAAGGAAAATTCGTAATATACTCCGATGCTAGTGACTACGCAGTAGGAAGTGTACTGTATCAACAAGATACGACGGGAGAGCACCGAGTTATTGCCTACGCCAGTAGAGTCTTCAAAGGAGCTGAAAAACACTACTCCACATCAGAAAAAGAAATACTTGCTATAGTATACGCTCTTAAGCAATTCAGATATTATGTTTATGGTACTCATTTAGAGATACATACTGAAAACCAAGCATTTTCATTTTTATTAAAATGCAAGGTAACAAATGCCCGATTATTAAGATGGATTTTAGCCATTAGCGAATACTCATTTACCATTAAATACTGTAAAGGTGAAGACAAAATTGTAGCGGACACACTAAGCCGATACATCAAAGAAGAACGTGAAGAAGTTTATGTGAACGAAAAGAAAGAAGTACGATTGTTATCAATGAAATTCAAAGAAAATGATGAAATAAAACAAATGCTGAAAAACTTAGCACATCAACAAGATTTGGATGTAACGATAAGGGAGATGAAGAACCAAGAACAGCTACCAAATCATTATAAGGTACTAAATGGAATTCTTTTCAGGTTAGTAAGACAAGACTGGAAGATAGTACTAACGAATGACATGCTACAAAATTTAATTCGACCAGCACATGAGAGTTTAGCACATGCTGCCGCTCTGAAATGTTATTTGAGTCTACGAGAAGATTTTACGATCAATAATATGTATCGAAAGATAAAGAAAGAAGTAAAGAAGTGTTATGAGTGTCAAACGGCGAAAGGACCGAATTTACACACATATGTAGGAATGCAGAGTATACAGAAGGAAAACAAAGGAGAGCTAATTGCAGTGGATTTTCTGGGACCATTACCACGATCAAGTCGAGGTGTGAAGCACATATTGGTATGTATCGATGTGTTTTCCAAGGCAGTCCGACTGTACCCAATTAAGCGACCCACAACCAAAGATACACTCCAATGGAATTAGAAGAAGATAAGAAGCCAACCAGATTTTGGGCTAAATATCTAAACAAACCTAATAACCAAAATGTACCTGTACCAATAAGTGTGAAAATTGAATACGCAAAGCAACGAATAAGAGAGAGAGGTAACAAGAGAATAGAGAAATTTAATCTAACTCACAAGTTACAACAATTCAACGTGGGAGAAAGTATACTACTCAAAGCAAATCCAGTGGGAAAAAGGAGTGATAATACGGCGAAGAAATTCTTCAGACTTTATAATGGACCGTATACGTTAAGACAGCGAGTGGGACAGAACACTTTCATTGAATATGATGAGATACAGAAGAAAGAATTTAGTAAATTCCACGCAACGTCATTTAAGAAGTTCTACACATAAAACAGAGGTCATTGAAACCAGTCAAATCAGCTGTTTGTAAAGCCACCCTAATTCAAGGTCGCGAGCAGTGAGCGTACGAAAGAGGGGAGGTAAGACATTTGTATACACTCCAATTAAGGGTGAAATGACGAATATTATTCTTTATTATTTGTTACATTTTTTTGCAAATAATAATAATAAATAAATAAATAAATAAAAAATTGTAATAAATAAATTTATTAAATTTTGTTTGTTACCAAGCAGAGGAATAATGCGACAGTACAAATAAGTGATGTACTGAGCATGAAATATAAAAATTTAAATTTGCTTAATAAACTGTAAATAATTAATAATATATTAGAAATAAGCATGTTATGGATTGCAAGCTTGACTCAGACAAAAATATGAACAGGTGTTTCAACCTGAATCAACGTGCACACACACACAAATGTAACTGAAAGTGTGTACACCAGTATTTTGCTAGTGTGTGTGAACGCAGGTCTCTGCAGGCAAGTTTGCCACCCCAGTATGAATAATTGCACAATGACTGTTTTTCCGTAATTATTCATAAACTAGAATTAAGAATTAAAATCCAAAAGTACCATAAAATGTAAATAAATTTAATAAATACTGTGTGCGAAAATCACGCGAAAGTGACACGCCGTACAAGTGCAATAGTGAAATAACTGTGTACAAATCAAAAGTGTTAAGTTGCAATGTCCAAAATTACAATGAACATGTGTTGTAAAATTAGTTATAAGATAAGTATAAAAAAATACTTACAGGTATCTGCAATTCGCAGAAATATAAAATATAGTGAATTTGACAAAGAGTGGGGGAACTGACGCCAAAGACAGTTTCTAACATGTCCATTTGTATCACTGAAGGGTGTCGACCAAGACATGGGTATAAATAGGACACGCAAGCTTCAGTGGTTCTCTTTCTTGAATCATCCACAATGCAGCGGGAGCTTATGCCCGTCAGCACGGCATATTTATTAACATTTTTATAAACAGTTTAAATTGCCAGTTATGTACAAATACGTAACCAAGCTATAAGACAAACATTGTAATTAATAACAGCACTACTGAAGAAGTTCCATAGCGATACGACGCTGGACAAGAGAAGAAGTTCTATAGCGATACGACGCTGGACAAGAGAAGCAGTTCCATAGCGATACGACGCTGGACAAGAGGAGAGGACGAGAGAGTGAGAGACAGCCGACGCTGGACAAGAGGAGAAGAGAGACAGCCGACGCTGGAGGCGAGACGAAGATGAACACCGATGGAACAAAAAATGATCGAGTATGATTGACGACAATAAGGTGATAGACAACTTATTCATATCTTAATCATACACAGTATACAAAGACAGTTAAAGACATTAATATTTTATTTAAAAATAAGAGTAATATTTCTTGTATAGTAGAGTTAAAAATCATAGATGTTTAGAAATACGATTAACGTAACAAGTATCAAATTAATATGATATAAAATGATTACAAAGAATATAAATAAAAACAATTAGTATTTGAGAAATCAGTACTGAGAAGTAATAACTATTAATCTTTTGAGTACGTACTATATATAAAAAAAAGATTTAAAAATTGATTTTGAAACATATTAATAGACTGAGTAGTCTAAAAATGAAATTTTTCTTTTATATACTATTTAGTAGCATAGAATGTTTAGTTAGTAAGGATGTATATATCTTAAGCCTTACGGCATTATAACAAATAATAACTAATGTTTTTTAAATCGAAGTCAGTGCCATGTGCACATATTTTTTTGTATAGTATCAAATAAATTTTAATTACTGTCTCAAGTTCCGTAGAGTTCTTATTGCAGATACACCTGACCCCCTACTTAAATGTTATATGTTTAAAGAATTTGTCAATCTTGAACGTGAGACCGTTCACACCTATTTATGTATATGTAACGTTGTTTAAATTTGGTGCTCCAAGATCGAAGGACTCCACAAATTTAAATTAAATTAAATTTGCCAAATTGTCACGTTATATAAATTTGTCGCCCTGGACGTGAGGCATGAGATGCCTAAATTTACGTACAAAAATTTGTACACATACCATATAATATTATGCAACTTTTGCAATGTTGTAATGTTGCACAAAATGTCGCCCTGCACGTGGGGCATGACATGACTAAATTTATGTACAAAAAAAATTTGTGACATACATTGTAGATCATGAATGTATGACCCGATACCCATCATTTGACTCTTAAAATTTTTTATGTAGCTAAATGGTTGCTCTAAAATATATAAAGAGTGTTAAATGAAAAATGTATAATATGTAATTATTATTTGTAGTAAACAGTAACTGAATGTAATGTTAATTGTTGTGTAATCACACAGCTGGCGCCCACCACAAATAATATTTTTGTCTATGTAACAGGTGTAACTGTAATGAGTATTAATAATAACTATTAATAAAAATACAGAAATAAATAATTAAGTAGGGAACGGTTATCAATTATAATTTTTAAAGAATTACTATTAAATAAATATTTTAATAATACTTCAACATGACGACTCAAGGAAATTTAGACGTCGAGGCATTCCAAATGATGATGCGTGCCTGGGTCGATGAAATAAGTACAAAACAAACGGAAAATTTAAATGCTAAATTAGACGAAAAGAAATTGAAGAGAGAAGGCCAAGGAATGAATGAGACAGTAACATTCCACAGCCGACCGTCTACATCAAAGGCGTCACAATGACTGAATAAACGGAAGCAAAATTATGAAATAAACAACATATACCCCTGCGATATTAGGGAAGACTTATTAAGCACCGAACAGGATATAAAGCGAGACGCGCAGCAAACACAATGCCCTATTGTGACGGTGAACATAAACAGGTGTAAATTACGAATGCTTGTTGACACCGGCAGCCAGCTGTCTGTTCTTAACGCTGCATGGGTTCAACGCAACAAGAAATATTTTAAAAATACTGCAATTTTGCCCGTAAATAATTTAAATATTACAACAGCTACCAATAAAAAAGAAAGAGTTAAACAACAAGCATATGTAACTCTAACATATACAAATCTAGAGTTAGAACACCCTATGATAATTATGCATAAATTGATTTATGATGGAATTTTAGGTATCGATATACTAAATACAATAAATGCTAAGATTAATATTAATGATAATACAATTATGTGTAATTATAAAAATGTTCAATATGAAATAAACCTGAACAGCGAAGAAGAAGAGTGCAAGGTAAGTGAAACACCTATTACTTTGTACAAGCCACAAATACAATATGGTCCAAATCGACATGTGAATGCGGTAGAAGAAGGGATGACGACACAGGAAGAAGAGAAACTACACGAATTAATAGAAGAATATAGTGATGTATTTAGTGAAGTACCGACGCAGACGACAGTATACGAGCACTCTATAGTTGTGTCAGACCCTACAAAAGTCATTAGGAAGACATACCCTATCCCAATGCGATATGAGGAAGAGGTTGAACTCGAAATTCGGCGTATGATCGAAAGTGGAGTCATAGAGCGATCGAACAGCAACTTCCTGAATCCTCTAGTGGTAGTGAAGAAGAAAAATGGAGAGATACGTCTATGCCTTGACATGAGGGAGCTGAACAGCATTGTATTAAAGGAGTATGACTGTGCACCAACTGCGGACGAATTATTTACTAAGTGTGAAGGAGCAAGGTATCTGACAAAGCTAGATTTACGCTCAAGTTTCTGGCAGATTCCAATTCGTGAAGAGAATAGAAAGTACACTGCTATCCTGTATAATAATAAATGCTACCAACACAGGGTAGTACCCTTCGGATTAAGCACGAGTTTAGCAGCCATCGTAAAGTGTCTAGAAAAAGCCCTAGGACCTGAAGTGGAACCCTACACCATGATATTTGTAGATGATATGTTAGTTGTATCTAAACCGTTAGATGAACATATAAAACATCTAAGCACGATATTCCAAAAATTTAGGCAAGCGAACATATCCCTTAACCTAGACAAATGCGAATTTATCAAAACCTCTATCCAATTCCTAGGTCACATAATTTCATCCTCTGGTATTCAACCCGATCCTATCAAAATTTCCAGCATAACTAATTTCCCTATACCCGGAAATCTCAAAGAGTTAAGAGCATTCTTAGGACTCACAGGATACTACAGAAGATTCTCACCGTTATATGCAAGATATACGCAACCGCTTCTAGAGCTGACGAAGAAAGAAAAAAATGGAAGTGGGAGGAGAAACATCAAGATGCCTTTAACCAAGTGAAAGAGTTGTTCATTGAAAATATTATGTTACATCATCCTCAACGAGAAGGAAAATTCGTAATATACTCCGATGCTAGTGACTACGCAGTAGGAAGTGTACTGTATCAACAAGATACGACGGGAGAGCACCGAGTTATTGCCTACGCCAGTAGAGTCTTCAAAGGAGCTGAAAAACACTACTCCACATCAGAAAAAGAAATACTTGCTATAGTATACGCTCTTAAGCAATTCAGATATTATGTTTATGGTACTCATTTAGAGATACATACTGAAAACCAAGCATTATCATTTTTATTAAAATGCAAGGTAACAAATGCCCGATTATTAAGATGGATTTTAGCCATTAGCGAATACTCATTTACCATTAAATACTGTAAAGGTAAAGACAAAATTGTAGCGGACACACTAAGCCGATACATCAAAGAAGAACGTGAAGAAGTTTATGTGAACGAAAAGAAAGAAGTACGATTGTTATCAATGAAATTCAAAGAGAATGATGAAATAAAACAAATGCTGAAAAACTTAGCACATCAACAAGATTTGGATGTAACGATAAGGGAGATGAAGAACCAAGAACAGCTACCAAATCATTATAAGGTACTAAATGGAATTCTTTTCAGGTTAGTAAGACAAGACTAGAAGATAGTACTAACGAATGACATGCTACAAAAATTAATTCGACCAGCACATGAGAGTTTAGCACATGCTGCCGCTCTGAAATGTTATTTGAGTCTACGAGAAGATTTTACGATCAATAATATGTATCGAAAGATAAAGAAAGAAGTAAAGAAGTGTTATGAGTGTCAAACGGCGAAAGGACCGAATTTACACACATATGTAGGAATGCAGAGTATACAGAAGGAAAACAAAGGAGAGCTAATTGCAGTGGATTTTCTGGGACCATTACCACGATCAAGTCGAGGTGTGAAGCACATATTGGTATGTATCGATGTGTTTTCCAAGGCAGTCCGACTGTACCCAATTAAGCGACCCACAACCAAAGATACACTCCAATGGAATTAGAAGAAGATAAGAAGCCAACCAGATTTTGGGCTAAATATCTAAGCAAACCTAATAACCAAAATGTACCTGTACCAATAAGTGTGAAAATTGAATACGCAAAGCAACGAATAAGAGAGAGAGGTAACAAGAGAATAGAGAAATTTAATCTAACTCACAAGTTACAACAATTCAACGTGGGAGAAAGTATACTACTCAAAGCAAATCCAGTGGGAAAAAGGAGTGATAATACGGCGAAGAAATTCTTCAGACTTTATAATGGACCGTATACGTTAAGACAGCGAGTGGGACAGAACACTTTCATTGAATATGATGAGATACAGAAGAAAGAATTTAGTAAATTCCACGCAACGTCATTTAAGAAGTTCTACACATAAAACAGGTCATTGAAACCAGTCAAATCAGCTGTTTGTAAAGCCACCCTAATTCAAGGTCGCGAGCAGTGAGCGTACGAAAGAGGGGAGGTAAGACATTTGTATACACTCCAATTAAGGGTGAAATGACGAATATTATTCTTTATTATTTGTTACATTTTTTTGCAAATAATAATAATAAATAAATAAATAAATAAAAAATTGTAATAAATAAATTTATTAAATTTTGTTTGTTACCAAGCAGAGGAATAATGCGACAGTACAAATAAGTGATGTACTGAGCATGAAATATAAAAATTTAAATTTGCTTAATAAACTGTAAATAATTAATAATATATTAGAAATAAGCATGTTATGGATTGCAAGCTTGACTCAGACAAAAATATGAACAGGTGTTTCAACCTGAATCAACGTGCACACACACACAAATGTAACTGAAAGTGTGTACACCAGTATTTTGCTAGTGTGTGTGAACGCAGGTCTCTGCAGGCAAGTTTGCCACCCCAGTATGAATAATTGCACAATGACTGTTTTTCCGTAATTATTCATAAACTAGAATTAAGAATTAAAATCCAAAAGTACCATAAAATGTAAATAAATTTAATAAATACTGTGTGCGAAAATCACGCGAAAGTGACACGCCGTACAAGTGCAATAGTGAAATAACTGTGTACAAATCAAAAGTGTTAAGTTGCAATGTCCAAAATTACAATGAACATGTGTTGTAAAATTAGTTATAAGATAAGTATAAAAAAATACTTACAGGTATCTGCAATTCGCAGAAATATAAAATATAGTGAATTTGACAAAGAGTGGGGGAACTGACGCCAAAGACAGTTTCTAACATGTCCATTTGTATCACTGAAGGGTGTCGACCAAGACATGGGTATAAATAGGACACGCAAGCTTCAGTGGTTCTCTTTCTTGAATCATCCACAATGCAGCGGGAGCTTATGCCCGTCAGCACGGCATATTTATTAACATTTTTATAAACAGTTTAAATTGCCAGTTATGTACAAATACGTAACCAAGCTATAAGACAAACATTGTAATTAATAACAGCACTACTGAAGAAGTTCCATAGCGATACGACGCTGGACAAGAGAAGAAGTTCTATAGCGATACGACGCTGGACAAGAGAAGCAGTTCCATAGCGATACGACGCTGGACAAGAGGAGAGGACGAGAGAGTGAGAGACAGCCGACGCTGGACAAGAGGAGAAGAGAGATAGCCGACGCTGGAGGCGAGACGAAGATGAACACCGATGGAACAAAAAATGATCGAGTATGATTGACGACAATAAGGTGATAGACAACTTATTCATATCTTAATCATACACAGTATACAAAGACAGTTAAAGACATTAATATTTTATTTAAAAATAAGAGTAATATTTCTTGTATAGTAGAGTTAAAAATCATAGATGTTTAGAAATACGATTAACGTAACAAGTATCAAATTAATATGATATAAAATGATTACAAAGAATATAAATAAAAACAATTAGTATTTGAGAAATCAGTACTGAGAAGTAATAACTATTAATCTTTTGAGTACGTACCATATATAAAAAAAAGATTTAAAAATTGATTTTGAAACATATTAATAGACTGAGTAGTCTAAAAATGAGATTTTTCTTTTATATACTATTTAGTAGCATAGAATGTTTAGTTAGTAAGGATGTATATATCTTAAGCCTTACGGCATTATAACAAATAATAACTAATGTTTTTTAAATCGAAGTCAGTGCCATGTGCACATATTTTTTTTTATAGTATAAAATAAATTTTAATTACTGTTTCAAGTTCCGTAGAGTTCTTATTGCAGATACACCTGACCCCCTACTTAAATGTTATATGTTTAAAGAATTTGTCAATCTTGAACGTGAGACCGTTCACACCTATTTATGTATATGTAACGTTGTTTAAATTTGGTACTCCAAGATCGAAGGACTCCACAAATTTAAATTAAATTAAATTTGCCAAATTGTCACGTTATATAAATTTGTCGCCCTGGACGTTAGGCATGAGATGCCTAAATTTACGTACAAAAATTTGTACACATACCATATAATATTATGCAACTTTTGCAATGTTGTAATGTTGCAATATATATATATATATATATTGTCGCCCAACGTGGGGCGACGATCATCTTGCGGATGCAAGATCCAGCTACGCCAGCGAGCTACCAGCCGGCACACCAATCAACATGGCGCCCAACAGACACCTCTACAAGATCCGGAGAAGAGCAGTAGGCTAGCTACCGGAGAGCATTCAAGACCCGTGGGAGTTGTGGCATGGCAAGAGCGATTCATTACGTCTGCTCTCCGGTACCAGCGACACGGCGCATGACACCTGAAGAATACGAGGCGAGCCAATCCGGCATCAGCAGCCGCCGAGACGTGACCAACTACGTGTTCGGAGCTAGCCAATCAGCGGTCCCGGTTAGTTAATAAAACCCGGGCCGGCAGAAAATTTTGCGCACTCTTCATCGCCACGCCATCGGACGCACTTCATCTCCTCTCCTCTCTCGGACGACATCGGTGCGGAGTCAGCCGGAAGGAACGGCCGAAGAATAGACCGGCGTTCTTGCGTCTTCGCCCTCCAGTTCCGCGCCAGCGATGGATTTCGCTGGGCCGGCAGCCGACTCTACAACCGGTGCCGAAAGAAGAGGAGGACTGCAGTACGCCACGAACAGCGGGCGTAGCCGCCGAACATCTTAGCGCGGCACTACCAACATCACCGTTCTCGCCACTCGGTCCTTTTTAGGGCCACCAAAATAACTAGAGTGTACGATTGGCGCCATTTGTCATGCGGCAAGCATTTTGTCCGGTGACAATATACATACAATACAATATACATATATATATATATATTTAATGTGTTAAAAATAATAGCACTGCAAACAATAAACCAGATTTATAAAGCGTCCTGAAAGTTTAAAATCAAGTGTTAGCACAATTTACCAGCCGGGAATCGTTAACTAAAACCGCGACCGCTAACATGCTAACGTCGTCGCAGATTAAAGACCTAACAAGAAAACAACACTGCATAGCTGTAGATAGGTTATTGTCTCCAGTTAACGGTTGTCTTCTTATGTGATTCAGCTAACGATCCTGCATCTATTCATTAAAATATTTGTCTGTACTGCTTCGTAAATGCAAATCTACTTCCTCTTTATATTTAATTACTCACCGCAGAAATGTGAATAACACAGATACATAATGTCATTGGGATTTTTGTAAATAAAGGTTTGTTTTATGATGTGGTGAAATACACTACTGCTAATATATAGTAACCATAACGTGGCGACTGACTAAAACAGCGTTCGACAATGGATAGCAGCGACGAGAAGGCTCAGATCAAGAAACGACAAAATGCCGAGCGAGCAAGAAAGTATCGGGAACGAAAGAAGCTCGAGAAGGAAAAGCAACGAGCGGCTGCTGTCGGCGGTAAAGCTTCGGTACCAGTGGCCTCATCGCAACAAAAACGAAAGCAAGGTGGCTTGATGCGCGAAGAATCTCTGTACCAGTTGCTTTATTACTTGACATAGCCTCATACAATCTGGAAAAGGTACAGTACCGTTTACCAAATGGTAAAAGCTTAAGAGCATGATAATGTCTTTTCAGCCGCCAGCTGTATCTTTTTTTTAAAGGCAATTTGCTTTCTTTTATCCTTTTCAAACGTTTATTCAATTTAATAATGTTTTTTATTATTTAGATTAAGAATTTGAAACTTTTCGTTATTATTTTGCTTTTTTAATACCTCTCCGGTTACATCATTTGACTCTTCTCAAACACTTCGTCTCTTGAACATGCATTCTTCTCTATGTTGCTTTTTTTACGTCTGATTTGATTGCCGCGTATAAGCGTGAATAGTGCTACCGTTTTTTAAATCTTTGCACGATCTCTTTACTTGTTTTGTGTTTAGACTTTGGCCTATTATACAGCATGCATTCTTAAAAATTCCTAACTTTCAATCCAGATCTTTACTGTAACGTAGAACATGTCACATACTAACTGTTTAAACTAACACATACTAACAGTTTTGTATTTACTGCAATAATTGTGGCGTTATCCAATCCGTCGGAACGGAATGTTTCCAATTAGTGAATGCAGTAGTAATGATGAACTTGTACAGGAAAGAGAGAAGTTAAAACTAACATTTTTATGGGAGTCTAATCAAGACACGCAGACCAGCTGATAAAGTCAAGTAAGAAGAATGAGAGGGAACATGGTTCTAGACCAGCGGTTCCCAAACTTTCTGTCTTGAGCCCCCCTTTGAAATATTGAACCATAACGCGCCCCCTCACATAATGTGGTAGCCACGTACATTTAACAAGGTATTAATAAGGTAAATAACAAATATAAGTATTTGATAACTGTTGTTTATTAGGTAAATTTTCACCATTTATACTACATATAAAATTATAAATACAGACAACAGTTGTAAATATTCAATTACATTTTTGAATTAAATACTGTTGCAGTTATGAAAGTAACAATATTCTTAGTTTAAATACACAGTTTCTGATAAAAAATCATTATTACTTTGTAAATAAATAATAAATAACGTCAATTAAGAATCAGTGTTTCAGATAGTTCATTATAAATATTGTCTGTTCATTCAGAAGTATTTGTTTTGAAAAATATCAAATATTTCGCTTGAGCTTTTTTTACACAGAATTTTAAATATAACAATAGTTACGTTCATTAACAGCATGAAGTATAAAATGGTAAATCAAAATATTTCAATAATATCATATAGTTGTTGTAGCAGTCTTTAAAACTAATGACTTGGATGGGCCGTTTCTTGTCACAAAGTTTGTTAAATTGAGGTGTTATATTGGTAAGAGCAACCCTCATTTCTTTGGTCACATCTAGTCTGGCTCTGTATTTATTTTTAATCGCAGCCAAAGCTGAGAAACCTGTTTCACTCAAATAAATGGTAGCAAATGGAATTTTAACTTTCATTGCTTTTTCGCTCAGCTCCGGATATTCCTTGGCAATGCTAATCCAGAAATCTTGTAATGAACAGTTAGTAAGTGTCTTCTTCAAAGAAGGATCACATTGCAAATCAATAAGTTTTTCTTTTTCTAAAACACTCAGTGATTCAATTTTTGAGACATCTTCAAACGGGTTTCTAATCCAAGCAAAATTACTCAAATCCTCATAAAAGTAGTGGTCAAATCCTCGCCTCAGAGATACAATGTGATTTAAAAACCCATTTTTTAACTCCCCATCAGAAATATCCTTTTTAAATTCGTCCAAGACTTTTAATAATGTTGGAAACATTACTAGATTGTTGGTTTTCATGCTTTAACCCCACAAATCAAGCTTTCTGATGAATGCTTGAATCTTATCATTCCAAGTTAGTATGTTTGCATCTTGTATCTGAAGGGATCTGTTCAAAATGTTCAGTTTCTCAAAAATGTCACTGAGGTAAGCCAATTTTATAAGAAAATCTTCATCACAAAAGAACTCAGCTAGGAAATGGTTATCTTTATTTAAAAAACAAAAAACTTCGTTTCTCAGTTCAAAAATACGGTCCAACACTTTACCCCTGGACAGCCACCTTGCTTCAGTGTGAAAGGGCAATGAAACATGTTCTGCACCCATATCTTCACACAGAACTTTAAAAATTCTTGTACTTAAAGGGCGAGCTTTTATTAAATTTACTGTTTTCACAACAGTCTTTAACACATCATGCAGTTCAGGACTTAGTCCTTTTGAAGCTAAAGCCTCCCGGTGAATAATGCAATGTGTCCAAACAGCCTCTGGAGCCACAGATTTGATCCTTGCCCGTAGGCCAGTGTACTCACCAGACATTGCCCGGGCACCGTCTGTACAAAGCCCAATGCATTTATCCCAATTTAGCCCACTTTGTTTATCAATTATATCAAAAAGTTATCAATTATATCAAAAATCGTTTCTGCATTTGCATTATTTGAAAATGGTTCACAAAAAAGGAGCTCTTCCCGGAGTATGGTTCTGTCAACAAATCGAACGTAACCAATTAAACGTGCATCCCTATGTATGTCTGTTGCTTCGTCAACTTGAATTGCAAAGTCCTTTCCTTTTAATTTTTCTAATAATTGGTCACATACATCTTCAGATATATCTGAAATTCGTCTTGCCACTGTATTGTTTGACAGCGGAATTGTTTTCAAAGTTTCTGCTTCTTTTTCACCTGTCATCGTTGACACAATGTCTATTGCCGCTGGTAAGACAAGAGTCTCCCCAATTGCGTGGGCTTTTTTTGCATTGAGCAATTTTGAATGCAACTTAATATGAAGCTAAAAGAGCTTTCGATGGTAAACTTGCAGTTTTAGTGAAACTTTTTTGTGCTGATCTAAAATTATTAAGTTTCCTATCAAAAAATCCATAGGTTTAGTACTGACATCTTTATGTTCGTATCCAGGTGCCTTTTTAATTTATTTGGTTCCATACTCTCTGAAGCCAAAACTTGCAAACAAATAACGCACTGAGGGCGTTCATCACCGTTAACAATAGTGCTTGTGAAACCTAACGACAGGTAATTGTCATCATACTTTCTTACTTTAGCAGTCCGTGACGTAAATGCGCCCGTAGGTTCTTGATCTGTGGTTGACTCTTGGGAGACCGAACGTTCCATGTCACAGTTCATACGCTTCATAATAATTGAAAGCCACTACTATTTATAAACGAATTAAAAGTCTGGTTCACATCAATGTCTGAACTTTCATTCGCAACACATAACCTCACTACGCTGACGCGTATACTTGTAATAGAACAATTTTGTGTTGTTCACATATCGCTGCTGTTATTTATTACTTATCTTATCATACGACAGATATTTGTCAACAATACACAGGTTCTTCCCGCCTACACGGCCACACCACAACAGCAACACACGGTACACACAAGGACGAGCTCCTCGTCGTAAACGCTAACCTACGACGTGACAAATAGTGCATCAAAATTATAAGACCACAACACTCATGATATTTCATTAATAAAATAAGTTATTCATCATTCCTAATTTTACTTATGTCATGTCGACGACTTAATTATGTGAAATATAAATTTGTTTTCAATTTTAAATTTTGCTTGTTGAACGAGCTCCGCGCCCCACAGTTTGGGAACCGCTAGAATCTAGACAATACATGAGACGCGAGAGTTTAGTTTCTGCCACCAAATAACGATCAAAAGATAATTGAAACAGTTCGATGTCAAGCTTAGTTGTAACTAAAAGCGAGACAGTAAACAAAGCAAAAATTGAATATATCTATATTAAAACAGACAACTTTTGTAGATTCCTCATGAGAGTTGTATGTTCTGACGTCTGAAAAAAAACGATGACTAAGACAGAAACTTGCTTATATTTAATTTTAAATTTAAGAATTTAATTTTGTGTTTTGAAGTTATTTTGTTGGTATTCTTATTTAACTACTAAGTAGATTGTGTATAGAAAATTCCCGATAACGTATGGTAAAGTTCTTTTATATTTGGACGATCTGTTAGGAACTGTTCATTTCTTATTTGTGCAGATAATTGCAGATATTTACATTCTTATTTCAAGAGTCCATTACAATTTATATGATTATGGTATGGTAGACGTAATAATCGAAAACGGACAATGTTGCAATCAGAGAAATTTAAATTCCATGTTATTTGCCGATTACCAAGTGTAAACAGCTAGCTCAGAAGACGAACTACAAAGAGCCCAAATAACTCATGATCATTTTAAAAAGAGCACTAAATTGAAAAATTTCTAACATGAAAACTAAAATAATGGCTTTCTTGTGTGAAGCTATATTCTAATCAAAATAGAACTAGATCGAGTTCGGTACTATAAACACCGTAGATCAAGTTCCAGATTTTCAACAGTTTGAAGGTTATATACCCTCTGAACTTAATCAGGAAGTGCTTGACAAGCTTAACAATTTTCAGGAATGTGTGGTAAAATATAAAGAGCTCTTGGCTGTCCCTCCAGAAGCGAAAAAGTTAAGAAAAGTGTGCATAATGAAGACAGTATCAGCTCTCTTGGATGGTAATAAATTAGGAGTGACCAATAGGATTATTCGCAATTCAGTTAGTAATTACTACAATAATTGTGGCGTTATCGACGCCATCGGAACAAAAAGTGAATGCGATAAGAATGATGGACGCATACAAAACAAGAGAAAATTGAATCAAAATTTTATTGATGTCCAATCTTAATCCAGCTTAGCTGATACAGCCAAATAAGAAAAATTACATAAAAAGTGGCTGTAGATAATACATGGAAGATGAGGCAGTTTATGCCAGACAAATAATGATCAAAAGAAAACTGAAATCATCTACAAAGCAAAAATGTAATATAAACACAGGAAAAATGGAAAATATCTGATGTGAGATGCATATTTTGACGGAATGAAATGACCAATGTTAAAAATGATGACTATGTTATAAAGTTATATTATATTTTAGGTATTACATTCACTATGTAGGTATATATTACATTATGTTAAAAAAATTTTGTTAATTCTTAGAAATGTTAACTTCCTTCTCCAGCTTAAAAATTTGAGAATTTTATTATATGTTTGAAAATTATTTACTTTGGATTCTTTTTAATTCGACGTTGATTATATGTAGTAAATTCACGGTAAGAAATGGTGAAAGTTCTTTTATAGTCTTTCTATACGTTAGAGAAAACGATTAATTATGTAGATAATTGTAAATATCCGTAGTCATATGTACGAAAACAGTAGTTAGGGGGAGGGGAGGATAAGCTTTACTTTCTTTCGAGAGGATTTTTAATTATAAATCTAACATTCGTAGTAAATAATAATAGTACTTTTATTAAAAACTAAAATATAATTTTATCAGTGATAATAAAATACGTACATTTTTGGAAATATTTAAAACGTTTAACTGTAATTTTTACCATATTTTTTATTATGTAACATTATATTTTTACGATTACTTTATTATTATTAAACTTTCTATTACTTGTATACAATTTAGCATTTAATTTTCATACGGCAATAACCCCCTTAGAGTTAAAATTAAATTACTATTAAGTTAATCTCCTCTAAGTTAAAAGTTTAACTTCCTCCAAGTTAAGTTACTAGGTAACCCCTTTTAAGTTTAATGTTTTTCTCTTACATTTTGTCGTGGACGATTACACTTCGAAACTTAGCGTTTTTGTTTTTTCTTTACCGGTTGTTGACACACTCCGAGTGCTACAAAAATGAATCAATTTTGGAGGTGTAAAAACCTGAAGATCAATCATGAATAGTATAATTACATCCAAAAATGCTGTCATCAAGACGATGATGTGTTCACCGACATGAAAGGTCTGGTTCATTTAATGATTCGTTTCTAAGCTGTTGCTAACTCTATATAGTCTATTAGTTAAAAATCCATGGTACGGATTTTAATTTTGTGAGTTTTATTCCATGAATGATTAACGAACCCCACGGACTAATGTTTCTTCCTATAGTATTTTTATATCTTTCAATTGCTTTTGCGATTCTGGGACAAAATAATCTATGTGCTCCACTCTATGAAGTTATGAAGTTAGTAAAAATGTATCAGTTGTTTTTTTGCAGTATTATCCATGTAATTGTCGTCATTCATCTAAAGTACCAAAATGTTTATGAGGAGTAGTTTCCTTTAGCCTTAGTGACAAACATGAAAACGGTATCAGTACCATGTTGTCTTTTTTGAATCATTTAGTCAATGGACGGAGATTAATTCCTAACACATGTGGAAACGGATGTACGGTACGGTAGAAGGTTCAATGTACATAGTGACTATGTTAAAAAGTTACATTATATAGTAGGTATTACATTCACTAAGTAGGTATATATTACATTACGTTAAACGAAAATTTTTAAAATTGTTAGTAATGTTAAAATATGAGTAATTTATAAAATCATAATACGGTTTTTTTTCAACGACCTTCGCGAAGCATTTACTAGTGTAATTCATACTTACATACTGTGTTAACTCAAAATTGCCTTGGAAAATATACATATATTTCAGTATGACAGTTGAAATGAAGGTTAAGTTTACGACATTACAAAAACCTGATGTACCTTTTGAGCTGGCAGCATACCATATGTAATAACGGTCAGACACACATGGCGATAACAAATATCAAGGATGTGAGGAATTTAATATTCAACGGTTGAGTTATTGCTTGCTACTGTTGTGGATTTCCAAGAAAGTGACAATTTTGCTACAAAAGATATGTATTTTACTATTCAGTTATTTTCAATAAATAAATGTGTTTTGCTACGAATAGCTATGTTCAGATTACACCGTGAGCAGTAGTTTTGCTAGCATTTGATACTTGTATTTTTGTACGTTGCTATTTACAGAAGATTTAAGAAACGTTGCTAATAAAACCACAGACTATTGTACCATGACTGAAAATCTACCTTATTGTAATTCAAGAATAAGCAAATATAAAATAAAAACAAACTGGCATAAAGAATAATTACTATACTAATTACTAGATAACAACAGTAAACTGAAATTCTAGATCCAAAGAAATCAAATTCATTACAACCAAACATATAATCTAATAAATAATAGGAAGATGATTATAGTCCATATTATAGTGTAGATATACCCAGATAGAATAGGAGCAGGTAAGGAAAAACCATGGATAAACAAACCCACTGTATCGACAAATAAATATTGAAAAACAATACCACATTAAGTACGAATTAACGTAAGTACGAGTTACTGTAAGTAACAATGCCGTAAGTACGAATTACCAAAATTATTTAAAAGAGTGCATAGGAATGAACGGTGAAACCCATAAGAACATGACAAAATAACTAAATATTATTTAATATAACTCTAAATGTAAACATAAAACCCCAAAAAGATAAAATATGAAAGGTACAATAACATAAAATAAAAACGATGTAACTTAAGTTTAAGTAAAGATGTTAGATATAAGACGACATCAAGACAAAAGATAAAAGCAATTGGTATGTCATAAGATTATATGACTAAAGGTGTACAAGTGTAAATTATTTTATTGTGAAAAGTGACTACTAATAAGCAAACAGCATAATACCTATCAATGATGAACAAGAAATTGAGTTATTTTTTTATATACAATTACATAATTCAACTTGGAAGTGCAGTTGATAAACAATTAATAATGAAAATTAAGTGATGTTCCTTATTCCCCAAGACTTGATAAAATTATTAGAGATAAGATTAGGGAATACAGTGTATAGTGAGGGGAACCAGGGTAAATTCCTAAATCATTAAACAAAAACAGAAATAGACTGAATAAATGTTAATTTTAATAAACTGTGTAGATGAAGACAGATTTGTTTTGTTGTATTAGAGTTTCATTGAACCCATAACATTGAATGCTTTGGATTAAATTTAATTTAAGAGAATACCTTTGTTATGTTTGTTATGTTTAAATAATGTTAATTAATCATAGACTATGTTGTAGTTAAGTAAGGGCAATTAAGTTGTTAGGATTTGATTGGAATTGTACGTCAGAAAGGGTAATAGCAATCTGAAATAATTGTAAACTTAGTGATAGAACTACCATCAATACATAGGTCAAATTGTAAACCTCACCAACATTGTAAATTAATAGTGAATAAGTTAATGAAACAAATTAAATGAATGAAAAATGTTGAATTTAACACACTAACAATTTATTATAAATGTAACAACACTTTTTGAAAGTAATTAAGGAATTTATAGCATATTATTAGAAAAAGGCAAGTGTACTAACACTGGGGCCTAGAGAAAAGTCTAATTTGAAGGTAGGGTTCAAATTAGCTAAATAAATCATCACATTATTGAGAATTAAAGAAACCAAATCATAATAATTCAGTCAATGATCTTGTTTAATGATAATTGGGATCTAACATATACTGTAAACCATTTAATTTGTAATGAAGTAAAGGAGGTAAAGGCCTACAAGCAAGAATTATGTAAATATGACTTTTGAGTTGAAACTACACTAAAATATATCATGTATGGTATTAAATTATGCAGAATTATATAAGGAATTTTATTATGTAATTAGAATTTAATAAGAATAGATAATAATCAAAATGTAATTTGTAACATAATGTAAAATTCATTTTTTTGAACAAAATCAAACTTGAGAATTAAGTGTCAGCTGACTGAAAACAATGTAAATTTACTAAGAAATCAGCCAGGACCTTTTGAATGATGAAAAAAAAACTGGGAGTTGATTGTTGAACGTCAAAGGGAACGCATCAGAATGTTATAGTGAAAAAGATAAAAATTATTGACAAGAACTAAGCCTAAGAAAGGAAATCTAAAATATGAGTTGTTCATACAAAAATTAACTAATTCAAACCTAACCATTACTTTTATGAAGATTGGCAATTATAAACCAGATATAGAAACGGTCAAGGCACTAATAGAGAAAATTCCACTGTGAAAATCCTCACGACATTCTGCATGAACTATTTGAAACGAAGACACTTTTAACCAACACCTATTACCGAACCAAAAACGGATTACGAACACTGAATAATCACACTACAACGAAGAAAATTAATAACCACTGCTCTGATGAGGGACACTTAAATAATAAACCTTTATTTCCTTTATTTGGAGGAAAATCGTTGAGAAGATCTTTGTATAAATCCGAGGTGCAGGAATCGGCCATTTTGATGAGATAATATGTTGAGACGACTCCAATCATCTGTGATGACGTCAGCCCATGCGTAGCCTGTGGTTCGAACATTTCCATTTTACTAACATTTTTTATGATAAATACTATTTCTATATTATTAAGTAAGAACGTTTAGTTGTAAGTATTGTACTTTTCAGCATTGCCGTTTTCTTACTTCTGATAACAGTAAAAAGGACCTTATTAATGTTAAAATGTTATTAAATTAAAAAAGAAAAATTACTCGATTCAAATCGACCTGAGATAAGAGTTCGAGCCGAGAATAATTATTTCGACTCAACGTCGACTAATCGCAATAAGATCAATAAATTAAATTAAATATTCCATATTTGAGATTTATTTCTTTATAAAGTATATAATTAAAAGAATTTCAGATATTAATTGAAACCTGGACATCAAGGAGGAAGAGAACGACATCGAAAAGGAGTAAAGACATCGAATCTACAAATAATATAAATCGATTATTCAAATAACATAATCTATTTAACGTTTTTAAACAAACTATTCATCACCAACCAAAATAAGTACTCTAAGAAAGGAATTAATATAACAACTAGGATTAATACAATAACTCATAAACTAATAAATAATTAATTAATAATAAAAAAAAAATTCTCAATAAATTAAAATTAATCAAATTTTTTTTTCATCTTCAATTGATCAATAAACAGGATTTGTTACACTATTTACAACATAATAACACTTATCAATGTTAATGGTTGAAAAACATTAAAAAAAAAATAAGAAAAATACATCACTCGGTTACGCGGTAATGTTCCATGTTATTTACTTCAGTTTCGGTCAGTAACACTCTGTCGATCGCTTCAGTTAGACTATTTCCAAAGAGCTGACAATTTGAAATTACCGTTGACAGTGTTTTTATTGTAAGGACAATGAATTTTTCTGCAAAGACATGTAACAGTGTTTTCGTCGCTCGTAAGAGTTTGTGTGATACACTGTAATTAACAACACTCTAGTTCTTTTTAACACCCAACGCTAATTTTTCTTCAAAACAAAGGTTTTGTCCATGCCATCTTAAGGCTACTAAGAATGCCTGCTCATATTATAGTTAAAACGTCTGGTTTAAAGAAAAATTAATCAACGTATGTTTAACAGCAAAAGTTGTTATGAAAAACGTGGTTCCTGTTTCTAGTCGAGTGACAAAGAACCATTCATTGAAAGTTGGAGCACAACAGAAATTTCCCGATAAGCTAATAAATCTACGACAGGGTTTGCATGACAATATCAGGCACAATAAACTCTGAACCAGCTCAAACATTAGAATTTACAAGGCGGTTGCGCGGTCAGTATTTACGGATACAAAATTAACAAAATCTGACATTGTCAAGAAGAGGCAAGTGTTGTATGCAATAGACAAACAAACTGACGAAAACAGAAGAGATTTTATGAGTAGGCATAAAATACGTAGGCTGTGCAATATGGAGAATATTGGGAAACTTTGTGGTGAGAAAACGTTAGGAATGAGACCAGCCTGTAAGTAGAATGGTGGGTGTTGGAAGGCGAAAGTCGTATTAGATGCATGATCAACAGAAAAAAAGAACAATGGAAGCAAAGGAAGGGATTGTGGGAATCGTTAGTATTAACAGGCTTTGAGTCGAATCTACAGGAAGAAAGACTCAAGAAAGTTATTTGGTAACTTTTATTTTGCAGTTCAGGGCAGGTTATTAAAGTTAAGACGTTTTCTCCTCAATTCTGGCTTATGCAGTTGACATCAAAACTGTTGGAAGAACAAAAACAGCTATGATGGAAGCATTTGTGAATTTAGAAAAAGCTGCAACAAGACTGCATCTCCAAATCAATCAATGAAAAAAGTATATACCAATCACCAAAAAAATACTTTGGTGGAGGCTTTATAAGTTTAGAAATAGGATCTTATAGATTCGAGAGAGTACATAGATTTACCTACGTCGGCTCAGAAGTTAACTGTAAAAATAATATCCAAAGGCTATTTTGGTAGCAAATAGGTGTGTGCAAGGACTCAAAAAACATCTAAAGTCTTAGTGAATTCAAAGGAAGACCAATGTATTTATGTATAAGATCGTTGTGCGTCCAGTACTGATGTATGCATCAGAGACGTGGATGCTACCTAGATCAGATTATCAAACTACCTAGATCATCTGCTTTCAACTAAATATAGGCCTATTTGAAAGCAGGATCCTCAGGCAAAAGTGCTTGTCAGTTGGGGCCATGAAATACACACACTTTTAAAAGACGAATGACGACATTAGTAAGTCATTATGCCAACATGTTTTGACATCATTATACGGATCTGTATACGGCTAATACAGAAATATAAATAAAGAGTATTTCTCTGTGTGTGTGTGTGTGTGTGTGTGTGTGTGTGTGTGTGTGTGTGTGTGTGTGTGTGTGTGCGCGCGCGCGCGCGCAAGATATGTTATATAACGTGAAATAATAACTATTTATTACTTTATAATAATCAGATACAATGTTTCATGAATCCATCGCTTATTATATTTGTATTAATTATTTTGTATCACCGTGTTTAAATCACGAACACGATAACATATTTGATCGAAACCGTTGTCATCTTACCTTGCGTTGCTTATTATACCCTAGTAGCTGTTACTCGTGGCTTAGCAAGCGAAGATTTTATTTTTAATACGTATTTTAATATAAATTTAATTTTATCTAAAAATGAAACTTTTACTTGTAAACTTACTGTTTTTTCTTCTCGTCGAACGCATTTCGGCGTCGTATTCGCCTTCTTCAGCTTAGAGACAGACTGCCAATATTTAGTAACGGTTGTTGTATGGAAGGTGTAGTGGGGTGGTGCGTGGTGGAAGGGGATTGGCGCGGGGATTCAAATTAATGTAAAATTCAAATCAAGACAACTATAAATTTAATGTTTATATCTATATGGCGTTCTGTCAGCTCGTATTACAATTTTGTACTCATCAGTCAGCATTCTCTCGAAAATGTTTTGAACACTTCTGCTAAATTATTATGTTGGTGCAACAGCTTTTGGAGATTTAAAACAATATCCTTCCTTATACCGGGGTGCTTACACAGCGTCGATTGGCCTGGGCATGATCATCTCCTATGAAATAGATTTGTAAAAATTTCAGATTTTCATTTGGGACAGGAAGCAAAGACCTAACTTTGTGATACATTTGTCCTTTTATTTTAAAAGTTGGCATAAAACCATCAGTTTCTTCGGTTGCTGCTGTCGTACCGAAAGATGTCATTTGAAGGCATCAATTGTATCACCGAATATTTTGGAGAAAATGCTTGGATTCTGAAGTCGTTCCTGACATGTACGAACAAAATGTTTCTGGTGGCTAATTTAATGGATGTAAAATTTCTTTCCAATAAGAGTAGCACATACCAGGCGATTCAGTTTAAAAGTTTATGGCTTAATAGTATTAGTATATCACATTCATTTTGCCAATTGCAACTTTTGGATGTGACGAATAGTCATAATTTGGATCATACCGAAAAGCTTCTAAAATCAAATTACCTCGTCTGCTCAGTTGTCTGACTTGAGCATGTCGTATGCAGTCATTTTTAAGCAGATATTCATGTCGTTCTGGTAACTTCATATTCCTTAGTTTAGTCTGCCTTCCGCGTTGCCGGTAGACGGGCTCCCCGTGCTTCTCAAATATTTTCGCTGCCATTAATTTAGCTTTAATTAGACGTTGTTGGTCTACGCGCTCCCCATGCTCCCCAGGCGTCTCCACAGCCCTAATCTCTGTCTGCCTTCTTCATTATTGTTCAAGACGGGACTCACGTTCCTAAGGCGTTTTAGCTGCTCGCAATAACCTTGTTCGCTTAACATTTGGATCGATTTGTTCAATGCTTTCTAATTTTTTTGGAGGAATTCCGCAAAGTAAGGTGATAAAGTACTCGTACTTCAAAGGAGATTTAATTTAAAAAGACGTAAATAATAAGGGAAAACGGGATTTTAATATTATTTGAAGGTAAAGATTAAAAGGAGTGTTGTTAACTGGAGCTTGAAAGGAGGTTTAGTTTGATAGGAAGTGACTAGTAAAGAAAACAAACGGGACCGTAAAGTTATTTGAAGCTGAAATTTGAAAGCAGTTTAGTTAAAGAAAACCAATAACAGAATACAGAATAATTCGACCAAATAATTTTAACTGATAAGACGATCGATGAACAACTCAATAGAGATACAGAAATGGTAAAGACACTGTGACGGTATAACTCTCGTCCACTGTTTACTTGTCTTCAAAGTCGATGAAAAAACTAATCAACGCGTACGATCGTTGCGCCGTAGGGTACGGTTGGGAAACCCATTGAATTTCACACACAGGCAGCAACGAAATTGGTCACATTGGTCACACGTGGTAAAAATGCACGGTTTCCAAAGTCTACCTTGAAAACACACGCTGCGTTATCATGGTCTCCCGCATCGAAACGCAACCTCCTGAGTTTTATTTACGTTTTTAACACGGACGAGAGTGGTCACACGCACTGTTCAAAGATGCCGCTAAATAGCATTTGTTTAACTTCCTGTACGTGGCATATAAGTTTGTCTGTATTTAGTTAACTCTGTAAATCAAACGTTTTTAATATACTTTGGATATCTGTGTTTTTTTTACCAGTTTTTCTATATCCGGCTACTAGACTTTAAATTTAGTTTAAATCGTTAGCAGTTAAAAATTCTTTATTCATTACCATCCTTCCTTTGCTAGAATACGATAATACGCAGCAATAGAATACCTTATGAAACTTAATATTGACTTTGTTTCCAAAGTGGTCTTGTAGCTATCCCATTATGAAGTTATTAATATAATGCAAACTCATTATTTTCTTATTTTATTAAAATTAGCTAACTGTGACATAACAAATAAAATATATTTATATTTTCTAAACCGTGTTGATTACCGTTGTCATCAAATATAGTATTTTGCTAAATAGCATTTGTTTACTTGTCACTATGGTAATTAATTCTGGTCTCCATGGTGTTGTTGACATCTTTATATGCGTCACACATCGACTGTGAGTAAATCGCATAATCCGCATAAAACTGCAACTGTGAACGGGGCAGAACATAAAATTCCAAATTAAACAGTGTTTTTCGCTATGTCTCATGGTTACTTGTGCAAAATTTGGTGGTAATAGGTATGGATTTGTTTTCAACACGAAGTCATCCTCAGAATTTGAGTTTTATTTATAGATACACAGTGACATCTAAACTAAGTCTAACGTTTAGTGTCAAGCTACTAATGGATTATCCTGTGCTGACATTACATGAGTGTGTAGATAGGATGAATCTCCGCCGTCTTGGTTGGTAACTCGACTAGAAGGAAATTAACTCCAAACTTCAACTCCCATCCGCCGGGTTAGAGGTTGTGCGTTGGACTGCTAATTCTTTCATGGGAACTGCTCATTACTTATAATCCAAAACAATGAATGTAGCCGGTCTAATTATAGAATTGCAGACGGAGTAAACATAAAGGGCTAAAGAATTCAGATGACCGAATGTTATAAGGACAACCACATACAATATCACATGTGTAAGAGACAAACTAGTTAATCCAGTCAAAACACAGATAGAGAGTAGTATCAATGTAGTTAATGTATTGGGGATGCAGCAGCAGTCATAACACACAAATAGTGTGCAAAATTAACTAGTGCAATTTAGCCGGACGGTATGTGACCATCAACAAAAGCATCCATAACTGCCTGTACTGACCTCTATAAACTTTGCTAATATACATTATACACAGTAATGTTACTGTGTGAACCTACTGCTCGAGTAGACTTGGTAACGTTTAAATTTATTATCATGGATACCGGTATAATACAACAAGCATTCGATCCCAAAACTATTTCAACGTCATTGTACTTTACGTAAAACATCAGTAAAATGTTTATTCATTTTTTATACAATTTTGTAAACACGTCTACAACTGGCTCGACTCTATGGATATATAACAATCGAGAAACAGGCCTATAGTAAGGCAGTCATGGAACACACCTTAAGACGTTTGAAAGAAAAATTTAAGAATAATATTGGATCCAATTAGAGACCGTTTAAGGTAAGTAAAAATAAATTATCAAGAATTTTATAAGCTACACAAAGCTCTCTTGAAAATTAATATCCAAAGGATAGGATGGTGTAACTAAATAGGGCGCTTGAGCGAAGCACGACAGGTGAAGGCAGACTGTCATGTGGTCGTTGTTTGGGAAAGACATCGAAATGTTGTTTACAAGTACATTAGACATCTCTTTTGTCAAAGACAGGATCAAGAGGGCTCAGATATTTGTGGAAGCTAAAAATACTTCAGTCTCTAGGCCTAAAAGAAAAAGAAGAACCAGAAAATAACATTATAGTACCGTTTTTTTAATCTTCTGTTTATTGGCTGTGTTATTTCTGCTATTTTTCATCTTCATGTTGTCTATACATTATATAACACGTAACCTAGAGTAAACAAAAATTCTGAATTCAAATTATCTGAAAATTCGGTGTTTTTGGTTATAAAAACTTATGTTACATGCTACAATTGATTCCTATTCTAATAAATACTCTAAAAAGTGGGTGTCCTACAGCACTCGACAATATTATTAAGAAATGTATATGGCTGCAAAAGTGCAACTGACAATCGAACCGACTGTCTAAAATTTTTATACGATGGTGTCACATAGCGATTGGTGGTAGCCCTCATACTTTTGAGTTTTGAGTGTATACGGAAAACAAATTATCGGGAAGACAAGGACGGACTAGGAAGGAAAAGTCTCTTTAGAAAATTCGTAAGTCGCGCTAGTACCACAAAAAGTATGGTGCTGTTGCTTTGGCGAATTGAGTATTATAGTGTAGTGGTAAGTAAAAAAAAATTTTTTTTAATGTCACCCGCCTGGTTGTCGTTGACAGAGAATGTTATAGATTATGTCTTTTTCAAAAGAGTTTCATTGATACTAGACACAAAGCACAAAAGACAACAATTTTTTATGTGCTTGTTTTTTGAATAAAGGAAGTAATGGAAGAAAATCAGGCTTCTATTGTTCAGCGGGTAAAAGTTTGATATTTGGATTAGAATTTGTCGTTTTCAGAGCGTAGGAGACAAGCATGGATTTACTCCACAAGACCCTACCAGTTTGATGCCTAGCATGTTCCGTATAATGACGTCTTACACATGGATACTATCCACATTGTATTCTGTTTATACTCACTTGGATTTAGCAATAAACATTATCTCACAACAGAACACAATACAATTTTAAACCCGCCGCACAACCACTCTCCACAATGTGTCTTTCCTTAGCAACTTCTAGTTTAACATACAGTTTTCTATGATTTATAAATTTATTTTTACAATGTTTGTGATCGCTAATGACACATGCTGTTGCAGCAAACTGATAAATAAATAATCTAGCTACGTATTGAAATAGAAAAGATACCAATAATAAAATTAAGTAAAGAAAAATCTCTCTATAGTATTATTGGAATAAAAATGTAATAGGTTACTAAATGTCTACGGCTTTTGTAGTAATCGGAGTTAAAAAAAAAATCACCTGAGCCGAGAGGTGAACTTGTTAGCTGAGAAAAGTAGGTCTATAGATCTTATTCTGTGTGGTGAACAAATATTGGTAGTAGAGGGTAACGTATCTACCAGTACCAATTTAGATCGTACAGGAAATTTTGCTGAACAATTTTATATTAGACTGCTGCCAAGCGTAACCACTGTATACTTACTGGCAACTCTGGCACTGAACCACGGAAAGACGAGGAGACTACTATGATTTAACAGCCTCATGAGAATCCATAATTACTCTGAAAGCAATCGGAATTAACATATTGCACTTTCAGATAACAATGAAGAAGATTAACGTAAAAAAATTGTAATATTAAATTTAATCTTCTGGGGAGTTTAGGTAAAATAATAAGTAGGTCTACAGCACGATCGTCAAAGGAATAGAAAGCATACAGCAAGGAAAGCTTTCTTGAAATTAGCATAATTTAAAAGTTTATGGCAAAATACAAATATAACGTGATTGCAGAAGTGCGGGTCCAGTAACTGGGTAGATCATTTACATTTTTTCTTGCGGTTAATTTTATAGCTTACACGAGATTTACACCATCTTGTGTTTGAAACGGTAACAATGTCTATAAATGAGAATGTGTTCTCTTCATACTAAAGTACCTCTCTATGTGTACATGAATAAGATCACAGTTTTCACCAGTGAAAATTTTTCCAATAAACTGCTGTAAATGGATCACGTCAAACATAACACTTTACTTTTACTCAGTTGTGAAATATAGTGTAGTAGCTGTTACTCGCGGCTTCCCACGCGAATATTTGACTTTTAATAAGTATTTTAATATAATTTTCATTGTCTCTGTTTATATGGCGTTCTGTCAATTTGTATAATAAATTTTTACCCATTAGTCAAATTTTCTCCAAAGCTGTTTTCAACACTTGTACTATTTTAACTTGTACTAAATTATTATATTGGTGCAACAGCCTTTGAAGTTTTAAAAGTACCCGTTTATAAACCCTTTAAAGACATTTATAAAGTACCTGTTAAATCAAAAACGCTAAATTCTTTATTTTAAGTGTTACTGTTTGCCACTTAGGCCGTTACACAAAATTTAATAAATAGACTACTTGGCCTAGCAGAAGCGAAAAGTGTGCTGGAGCCCAGAGTGACAGGACTTTGAATCAAATACTCTTGTAACCAGTAACAATTTTTATTAGTGACATTTTCTTTAAGAACATCAATTTAGGTGTTGACAAAATATCGAGTTACAAGTCTTTCAAACAGTTGGATTCTAGTATCATTTTCTTGAAGAGAATTAACAAAATGTTTATCCTGAATACCAGGGGGCCAGTCTATGGAGTTGTTGTTGACTGAAGTTTAATAATTAGAACACTCCCACCTGTACTCTTGTTGTGGAACTCCAATGGTACCATGTTGACCAGTGTGGCATGAGTGCTGCAGATGATCCTTAGTGTTTTCTGAAGTTCCAGCGAGTCTCATTCCAGGCAGATGTCCTTCGGTGTTCTATAGCAGGAGTATTTCTGGGCCTGACGGCTTCGGCTTCGGGGAGCATCCTGGTGCACTGCTCTGCGGATAGTGACCGCTGTCAATGTTACTATCTCTGCATCCCCCTTCTCCAGGCTGTACGGGAACACTATAACATTTTATATTTGTAGATTGGCCGTCAGAAAATACACCCACCCTACACTCTCTCGTTTCGGAACACACACACTACACTCACTGTCACAATTTCAATCAACATTCTATCTGCTCTTATTAATTTAACATGGTTTACTTCATTCAGTTATAGTAATTACTTTTGATTGAATTTACAATTTGATTAAATTAATATACAATTAAGTACAATGTCACCACGTGTTTCCCAACCGGAAGTAACGTGTAAGTCAGTTTTACATTACCAAGGCATCACAATGAAGTATGCTTTACAAACGTCTGGATCACACACACACATACACAAATATAACACATAACCCGTCATTAAATGAACATAAAATAAAATAGTTGAGTCTCACCTGAAAACGCTTTACTGGCTTATGAAGTCATATTGAGCGATCAACTAAGTACTTCACCCTGGGCCGTCAGACCATCGAACGCTCTATTGGAAGGTTGACGAAGAAATGAGAGTGATGCCTGAATTCTTCAGTCCCACTATGCTACATGAAATGGAATTGTTTCGAATTGCCGATCATAACCTTTGGTAAGCGGTTTCCTAACCGTACACGAACAGCTGATACGTTTGAATAGGCCTTCTAGATTGCGTCGCCGTGGCGCAGACACGGCCTTAATAATCGAGTTAGCAGTGGCGCACAGCTGCTACGAGCTTTGGCGGCACTGAACGGTCAAATCACGCCGGGAAAATTCAAACCCCGGCACAAGAAGCATTGTAAAACACGTTAAACATTATGTTTATTCATTTCAGCAGTAAACTAAAAACCAAAAACCGTTGTCACCTAACTTCACAAATGAAAACAACACGTATTTTTGCTTTGCATTAAGTAACAGTAGGCCTACAATTTACAATTAGTACACTTCTTCTTTTCCACATCGTAATATATCGATACAGTTGGATATTATATAAAACATCGAAAATGTACAGCAGAAATGGATAAATGTACAATTCCGATGTCGCTAAATAGCTTTTGTTTATTTACTTGTTACTATGATAATTAATTCTGGTCTCCATGGTGTGGTTGACATATTTAGTAGTAGTATTTAATATATTTAATTACTTATTCATTGGATCATCAGAAATACGTATAAACAGAAATTTTATAATCGTTTAAGACAATTACAAAATATATAGACGTATCTGTAATACAAAATTACAAAATATATCGATACAATAGCATATTAAAAACATTAAAAACTGCAGGAACGGATAAAGGTACAGTTCCGATGCCGGTAAATATCATTTGTTTATTTACTTGTTACAATGGTCATTGGTAGCATATATTTTGTATTATATTTTCGTTCCTTTCTTAATTCTTGTTAATCGTTCCACTAGTATTATGTTTTTTCAATTACTCTTTTAATTGTCTTTTTAATAATTGACATTGATTATATGATCATCTTTTTCTTATGGATTTATTTATATATGGTTTTTTCTTTCTTTTTCAAAATTTTATTCTGCTCTTGCTTTTTATCCAAATGCACTCTTTAATTATTAATTCCATGTGTTTATTATCTCTGTTTATTTGACATAAAATTCTCATTAATTTTACTTCACAATAAGTTTATTCATTTTAATTGTATCAGTGGTTTGTACTGCCATTTCTTTATTCTTGAAAGTTTTTCAGAATTGGTACCATATATAATTGTTTGTAATGTGTTATCCAAATTCTTTTTCTCCTTGTTCATTTCTAAAAGTTGTTTTTAAAATAAGGTAGTAAATTGTTTTTACTTGGGTTTTTGAATTTTGATGATTTAATTCAAAATTCATTTTCTCTTTCATTCATAAATTGTTTCCTAAATGGTAGGCAGTAAGTAGTCATTACTTCATTTTTGAATTTAGTGGTTTAATTCAAAATTCATTTTCTCTTGTCCATAAATTGTTTTCTAAATAATAGGTAGTAAGTAGTCATTACTTCATTTTTGAATTTTGAGATTTAATTCAAAATTCATTTTCTTTCTGATTCATAAATTGTTTTCTAAATAATAGGTAAGTAAGTAGTCATTACTTCTTTTTTGAATTTTGACTTTAAAATTCTTTCTTCCATACATTCAATTACTCATAATATTTTTTCATAAATATGGTTAACATATCATATTATTACCCTAAAAATGGTATTAGCTCTCTTCTTTTCTTTATTTCAAATGTACTTCTTATAATTGTTTTTCTTTTAAATACCCAGGTTGAAGATTTCTATTAGGTTGGACAATTGCTCATAATTTCTTTTTCTTTGACATAGTTTTTTGCCGTTGCCGGTTATCATAACATCAGTCCCTTTTTGTGGAGGTGTATGGTATTAGACTTAACCGTAGTCTGTCACTTCATTTGCTCTCATTGTCCGGATGACCATAGTCTTCATCATCGTTCCGGTACTAGTGACATCTCTGGCCTTTGTCTTGTATTTCATTTTCCTAGCTGCTATTCCTTTGTTGGCTGCTAAGCTTATTCGGCTCCCTCTATCATAGTGTTTTATACACCAGTACTTCTCTGGTCCATATGTGGTATTGCATGAGAAATATCTGTGAGGATCTTCTTTTGAATTATTAATTATTTGCTTATCTGAAGCCTCATAATCTGGTTCATCATCACACATCCACCCTGAAGGAATACATTTTAGTGTACCTGTACACTGGAACTGTCCTGGATGGTACTCTAATGGAACACATTCTGGTGATTCATCTGTGCCGTCATCACAGTCTGGTAAAATGTCATACTTCCATCTTTCTGGAATACACTGTCCAGTCCTTCGCTGAAACTGATCTAGTCTCCATGTTTTACTCAGTTTACCTCTGGTCCCTTCCCAGTGGTAAACTACTGTCTGCTGGTAAACCATCTCTGAGATTACCCTTAATCTACTTCCATTATTCCTGGAACTCAAGATTTCTTCATGGTTGGTAATAGGGATATTATCGTCATCAAATAAACCATGGTTCATCATTTCCATTTCTTCCTTTGTTTTCATTACATTTCTTGGATACCTTCTCCTTTTCCTTTGTTTAATATTTTCCTTGTTTCGGTTAGTTTCAATTTCAGGTACTACCATTACTTGTTCCTGCCTTATAACATTTGGTACTTCTTCTGGTTCTGGTTTGCTATCATATTTTATTTCTTTGGTCCTCTCCTCTTCTTCTCTTTTTAATCTGTCCTCGTCCATTTTCTTAATGTCCTCGTCCAGTTTCTTATTCTGATCATCTAGTTTCTTATTGACCTTTTCTATTTGGTTTCTCCATTCTTCCTTATCCGTGGCATCCATGTTTTTCATTATACGCTGGAACAATTCCATTATCCTCTCCGTTCTCGTATCTTCTTCTTGTGTTAGTTCTGCCATTTTGCTTGTCGTTGTTCCCTTTTCTCTGGCTGGCTAACCGCTGCCAAGCTGAATTGGGTAAGTAATTACAGTAATTTCAACCCCTAATTACAGCCCTTTAGTTGGACGCCAATTTTGTAATAATACGATAAATATTAAATATAAAAATAAATAAATAGTTGATGTATGAGAATTGTACTCTCACTATTGTGTGTAGTAACGTAGCTAATATCTTCTTGTCTTCTAAGCTCTCACTGTTGACCTTCGCTTTTGTAATACAACCCTACTATAATTGTAATTGTATAGTGTTCTGGTATAATATTACCCAGGATAATTTTTATGGTGTGTATGTTCAGTAGTGACGTTCCGCTCTGGGAATCGTCGATTTGGTAAAGTTCCTGGTCTTTGTTATTGGTAATTGGGATGTTATTACCATCAATTAAATAAAGTGTATTTTGCTGTATAGCAAATTGAAATAAAATATAAATTTAAAATTTATATTTATAAAAAAAAAAAATAATTTCGGAACAAATATTTTCGAAGTATTTATGTGCTTAATATTTAGGAATAAATTGAGGTTGTGGATCGTAATTATAATTATAACAGTAAGGTGTTTAATTTGGTAATAAATTTCTGTTCGGTAAATTTGTTAAAAAGATAATCCAATTAACTTCAAGTTAGGCGAAAACGGCTCTCTTCTTCTTACTCTTGAAATGTTGTAGTTTCGCATATACTGCCTTTAAAGATTATCTATTTTTCTTGGTTAATTAATGATTATGTCCTTTTATAAGAGAAATCAACTCCAATTTACCAAAAAACAGACAAATACGTTTATTAAATACAATAATAAGGTTGGTCGATTAATTAATCGAAGTTACAAGCCATATCGAGTTCTTGCTCAGGGTCGGTCGATATTAGAAGTTTTACAATTGTATCATTTAAACAGGTTCTTTGAACGGTTATTTATATAAGAAGCCAGAGAAGGTCAGGGTCAGAAAGTATAACACTTACAATTCTAAAAATGTATTAAAATTAAACAATATAATGGTAATTATTAATAATAAAAGTTTATATATAATTTTTATTCACCCCAGTTCAGCAAACAGTTGTCTAGTTGAGATGACGAGATTGGGTCAAAATGGCCGCCTGGCGCATGCGCGGAGTTCACCTTCTAACACTGACAGAGTATTTATGGAATAAATATGTCCCTTCTGCGGTTAAATCTTCTTCGCAATCGTATATTATCTTCTGGTGTATAGTTTAATATCACTGTAGTAATATGGACTAATTCACTTGGTGTTAAAATGTTGTTAATTAAGTATATCAATTGGTGTTTATGTGTGTCCGTTTAACCTCGAATATTCACTTGGTATTTGGTGTGATTCCAGTGTTACTTCATTTAAATAGTTATATGTGGTTCTGTTTATTAGTGTTATGTAGTTCGTATGGCAACTTCACCACTTCACAATGATTAGAATAGTTAAAAATTTAATTTTTACACAAAACTGATTCCGAACTCTTGTTATACGTAAGCGTCATTAAGTTTGGTTTTATCAAATATTCCTGTCAAGTGCTCTCTTCAATGTATAATAATGAACTGTGTGGATTTCCTTCGTCTCATGAAAATCTTAGCCTATATAATATAGTTCAGACATTGTTAAAAATTGCCATAACTTCCGACACGTTTTAAAATAGTACACTATGTTCATAAATTAAATTCGTTATTAGTTAACTGTTTCAAATATAAAATACATATTCGTTTTCACTATTCTATTCTACTTATTTTGATAGTAATTAAGTTAGTATTACAAAGTTTTATCTGGAAATTATATTTCTTATAATTTTTTGGGAGGTAGGCCTAAAATTATACTTCCCTGTCTTCTATGTAAATAATAGCCATTTTAACTAATATAATTATTATTCTATGAAATCTGAAATTTGTATAATTATCAATTCTCACTTATTTTATTGCAATTTAGTATACTAATGATGGTTTTTTCACATAATTCAGTTGTATATGATTCCCCTTCTGATAAAGTTAGTGAACCTATTTCAGTTTCAAATGGTATTTCATTAGACAATCAAATAATTTTACTCATATAATGACCATATCTTTAGAAAGCCTTATTTACATAGTATTTAATATGTTGGGTGTATCTTGCCTAAATATTGTCAGTTTGCCTGGTTTATAAGATTAGGTTTATTAATTATTCTGCATTTTAACTTTATTATATTGCCTAGATTTGAATTGTGGCTATTTGCAGGATGTTTTACTAATGTAATTATTTTATTTCCTTCTCTGACTTCTGACTCTGATATATTTGATTAAAAATTAGTTCTTTGATCTGGCATAACAGTAATTATAGATTATACAATTAAAATATAACACCCAGATATATAAAACTGGTGTTCTTAATAACATTGTTTTGGTATATCACCTAATAACATAATAAAAAGTATTTCTACAACATTGGAATGATATCTAATTTTAGATAATGCATTCCTAAATTAACATGAACAATAAAATAACAATTATAATACTAATATCTCTTATGACTAACCCTTACTTATCTAAATGCTATATTTAATTGGAACCCCACATTTGGATCCATATATAATTGTTAATACACTAAATACATCATAAACAGTTAGTTCTGTAATTCCCCATTTTATAAGATTTATGCCCCCTCTTAAAGTATAACCCTGGCTATCTAAGTTATATTCCATTCTATGGAATGTTCATACAGTTTTAGTAGCTTTTTATTAGTAAAATTACTACTTCATTATCAAAGTAGACACTGTTCACAAAACTTAAAGTTTGTTACTTTGTACTGCTACTCATGCACCTTTCTTAAAGTTTATTAGTTATAATTTGATCATTTACACTTTTCCATGGTGAATTATTACTATATTTACTAGTCTTTTTCTAGTTTTTAATATGAAATATTCAACCATGGGGGAACTGTGAAGATTTGTTTATACACATTACACAATAACTTTTTGAATGCACTAATATTTACTACAGCTAACACTTTTAGTTTTTTGTCAGTTTTACAGTGATATGGTTTTTTAATGTGTTATACTTTCTCTTTGGGCATTCATTGATTTTGGGGTTTTTTGGGGGGTTCTTTCCCTATGGGGTTTTTGTTTTATATGGGTCGTCTTAATTATTCTTCTTTCTTCTTTGAGTTTGGTTATTCTTCCTTCTTCTGTAGTTTTGGATTATCCTTCCTTCTTCTTTCTTCTGTAGTTCTTATTTTAATGATTCTTCTTTCTTCTTTGAGTTTGGTTCTTCTTTATTCTTCCTTCTTCCTTCTTCAGTAGTAGTAGTTTTAATTAGTCTTCCTTCTTCTTTCTTCAGTAGATTTAGTTTGGGATTATTCTTCTTTCTTCTTTGAGTTTTGATTGCTCTTCTTTCTTCCTTCTTCTGTAGTTTTAATTAGTCTTCTTTCTTCCTTGATCTTAATTATACTTCTTTCTTCTCTCTTCAGTAGTGGTAGTTTTGGTTATTCTTCTTTCTTCTCTAATTTTAATTATTCTTCCTTCTTCTGTCTTCTGTATCTTTGATTGTTCTTCTTTCTTCATTCCTCAGTAGCTTTGATTGTTCTTCTCTCTTCTGTCTTCAGTAGCTTTGATTGTTCTTCTTTCTTCATTCTTCAGTAGTAGTAGTTTTAATTAGTTCTTCTTTCTTCATTAGATTTAGTTTGTTCTTCTTTCTTCTTTGAGTTTTAATTGTTCTTCTTTCTTCTTTAGCTTTGATTGTTTTTCTTTCTTCCTTCTTCAGTAGTAGTAGTTTTAATTAGTTCTTCTTTCTTCATTCTTCAGTAGTAGTAGTTTTAATTCTTCTTCTTTCTTCTTTAGTTCTAATCATTCTTCTTTCTTCTGTCTTCAGTAGTATTAGTTTTAATTATTCTTCCTTCTTCTGTCTTCTGTATCTTTGATTGTTCTTCTTTCTTCAGTAATAGTAGTTTTAATTATTCTTCTTTCTTCTGTCTTCTGTATCTTTGATTGTTCTTCTTTCTTCAGTAATAGTAGTTTTAATTAGTCTTCTTTCTTCTTTAGTTCTAATTATTCTTCTTTCTTCTGTCTTCAGTATCTTTGATTGTTCTTCTTTCTTCATTCTTCAGTAATAGTAGTTTTAATTATTCTTCTTTCTTCTGTCTTCTGTATCTTTGATTGTTCTTCTTTCTTCAGTAATAGTAGTTTTAATTATTCTTCTTTCTTCTGTCTTCTGTAGCTTTGATTGTTCTTCTTTCTTCATTCTTCAGTAGTAGTAGTTTTAATTAGTCTTCTTTCTTCTTTAGTTCTCATTATTCTTCTTTCTTCTGTCTTCAGTATCTTTGATTGTTCTTCTTTCTTCATTCTTCAGTAATAGTAGTTTTAATTATTCTTCTTTCTTCTGTCTTCTGTATCTTTGATTGTTCTTCTTTCTTCAGTAATAGTAGTTTTAATTATTCTTTTTTCTTCTGTCTTCTGTAGCTTTGATTGGTCTTCTTTCTTCCTTCTTCTGTAGTAGTAGTTATAATTAGTCTTCTTTCTTCTTTAGTTTTAATTATTCTTCTTTCTTCTGTCTTCAGTAGTGGTAGTTTTGACTATTCTTCCTTCTTCTGTAGTTTTTCGCCGTGTATGCCTTCGTTTCTTCTGGTCTGGTTTCTTTGACGGGGTATATTAATTGCCTGCTTCTATCTTACCTGGGTAATTTTGTTATTATTATTTTTAGTCTTCTGGGTTTTTAAATTTGTATTATTATATTATTTGCAGAATTTTTCTTTATTTAACCTTTCTTGTGAATATATTATTAAATAGTGCATTTTAATTGATTCTCATCTGGATATTCCATATATTAGAGCTTTATTAATGATCATTGAGTAATGCATTTGTGTGGATTATCTGTCACGCTACAGATTGCTCTCTTCCAGAAGTGATTAGTTCAGATCATACTTAGTTTGTCTGAAGTAATTGCTTATGACATTATATTATAAATTATATTCCTTTACTTCCTTCACATTTCTAAAAATTTTTTTCTCCCATATTTTTGAGCTTATCTATATTTCATTATTAACTGGATTCTTACTGATAGTAATAGTCATCTGAGGTTCGTTATTTTTTATTTTTCCATTTTCTTCTTAACTTGTTTCTTTATCCTTGGGATATTTATTCCCTAAAATTCCCTAACACGTTAGCTGGGGCAGTGTCCAGAGGGGCTCTGTAGGCATCTCACTCTGCTGGCCATGCTACGTCATTTATTGATAACAGAGGTAAATCATCTCTGACCAATACATAATAATACTGCTGGACTTATCTCAGACAGTCATTTATAAAAATTATATAAGAATAGTCCACCTTATGACTATAAAAAAAAAATTAAATATCTTTGGATATTTCACTTCGTATACGAACAGATCTATTAATATTTCTATCTTAGTGAATCTCTATCTCAGTTATTTTTCTCAATGGTTAGCCCTGCTGGCATTTTATTTCTCCTTGTGATTGGAAGCTGGTATAATATAATCATCACTTATTATTCAGTGTAAAGTTTTTAATTCTCTGTCATTTTTTGACGGTTATCACAATCTCCTTCTGGTCATTGGTAGCATATATTTTGTATTATATTTTCGTTCCTTTCTTAATTCTTGTTAATCGTTCCACTAGTATTATGTTTTTTCAATTACTCTTTTAATTGTCTTTTTAATAATTGACATTGATTATATGATCATCTTTTTCTTATGGATTTATTTATATATGGTTTTTTCTTTCTTTTTCAAAATTTTATTCTGCTCTTGCTTTTTATCCAAATGCACTCTTTAATTATTAATTCCATGTGTTTATTATCTCTGTTTATTTGACATAAAATTCTCATTAATTTTACTTCACAATAAGTTTATTCATTTTAATTGTATCAGTGGTTTGTACTGCCATTTCTTTATTCTTGAAAGTTTTTCAGAATTGGTCCCATATATAATTGTTTGTAATGTGTTATCCAAATTCTTTTTCTCCTTGTTCATTTCTAAAAGTTGTTTTTAAAATAAGGTAGTAAATTGTTTTTACTTGGGTTTTTGAATTTTGATGATTTAATTCAAAATTCATTTTCTCTTTGATTCATAAATTGTTTCCTAAATGGTAGGCAGTAAGTAGTCATTACTTCATTTTTGAATTTAGTGGTTTAATTCAAAATTCATTTTCTCTTGTCCATAAATTGTTTTCTAAATAATAGGTAGTAAGTAGTCATTACTTCATTTTTGAATTTTGAGATTTAATTCAAAATTCATTTTCTTTCTGATTCATAAATTGTTTTCTAAATAATAGGTAAGTAAGTAGTCATTACTTCTTTTTGAATTTTGACTTTAAAATTCTTTCTTCCATACATTCAATTACTCATAATATTTTTTCATAAATATGGTTAACATATCATATTATTACCCTAAAAATGGTATTAGCTCTCTTCTTTTCTTTATTTCAAATGTACTTCTTATAATTGTTTTTCTTTTAAATACCCAGGTTGAAGATTTCTATTAGGTTGGACAATTGCTCATAATTTCTTTTTCTTTGACATAGTTTTTTGCCGTTGCCGGTTATCATAACATCAGTCCCTTTTTGTGGAGGTGTATGGTATTAGACTTAACCGTAGTCTGTCACTTCATTTGCTCTCATTGTCCGGATGACCATAGTCTTCATCATCGTTCCGGTACTAGTGACATCTCTGGCCTTTGTCTTGTATTTCATTTTCCTAGCTGCTATTCCTTTGTTGGCTGCTAAGCTTATTCGGCTCCCTCTATCATAGTGTTTTATACACCAGTACTTCTCTGGTCCATATGTGGTATTGCATGAGAAATATCTGTGAGGATCTTCTTTTGAATTATTAATTATTTGCTTATCTGAAGCCTCATAATCTGGTTCATCATCACACATCCACCCTGAAGGAATACATTTTAGTGTACCTGTACACTGGAACTGTCCTGGATGGTACTCTAATGGAACACATTCTGGTGATTCATCTGTGCCGTCATCACAGTCTGGTAAAATGTCATACTTCCATCTTTCTGGAATACACTGTCCAGTCCTTCGCTGAAACTGATCTAGTCTCCATGTTTTACTCAGTTTACCTCTGGTCCCTTCCCAGTGGTAAACTACTGTCTGCTGGTAAACCATCTCTGAGATTACCCTTAATCTACTTCCATTATTCCTGGAACTCAAGATTTCTTCATGGTTGGTAATAGGGATATTATCGTCATCAAATAAACCATGGTTCATCATTTCCATTTCTTCCTTTGTTTTCATTACATTTCTTGGATACCTTCTCCTTTTCCTTTGTTTAATATTTTCCTTGTTTCGGTTAGTTTCAATTTCAGGTACTACCATTACTTGTTCCTGCCTTATAACATTTGGTACTTCTTCTGGTTCTGGTTTGCTATCATATTTTATTTCTTTGGTCCTCTCCTCTTCTTCTCTTTTTAATCTGTCCTCGTCCATTTTCTTAATGTCCTCGTCCAGTTTCTTATTCTGATCATCTAGTTTCTTATTGACCTTTTCTATTTGGTTTCTCCATTCTTCCTTATCCGTGGCATCCATGTTTTTCATTATACGCTGGAACAATTCCATTATCCTCTCCGTTCTCGTATCTTCTTCTTGTGTTAGTTCTGCCATTTTGCTTGTCGTTGTTCCCTTTTCTCTGGCTGGCTAACCGCTGCCAAGCTGAATTGGGTAAGTAATTACAGTAATTTCAACCCCTAATTACAGCCCTTTAGTTGGACGCCAATTTTGTAATAATACGATAAATATTAAATATAAAAATAAATAAATAGTTGATGTATGAGAATTGTACTCTCACTATTGTGTGTAGTAACGTAGCTAATATCTTCTTGTCTTCTAAGCTCTCACTGTTGACCTTCGCTTTTGTAATACAACCCTACTATAATTGTAATTGTATAGTGTTCTGGTATAATATTACCCAGGATAATTTTTATGGTGTGTATGTTCAGTAGTGACGTTCCGCTCTGGGAATCGTCGATTTGGTAAAGTTCCTGGTCTTTGTTATTGGTAATTGGGATGTTATTACCATCAATTAAATAAAGTGTATTTTGCTGTATAGCAAATTGAAATAAAATATAAATTTAAAATTTATATTTATAAAAAAAAAAAATAATTTCGGAACAAATATTTTCGAAGTATTTATGTGCTTAATATTTAGGAATAAATTGAGGTTGTGGATCGTAATTATAATTATAACAGTAAGGTGTTTAATTTGGTAATAAATTTCTGTTCGGTAAATTTGTTAAAAAGATAATCCAATTAACTTCAAGTTAGGCGAAAACGGCTCTCTTCTTCTTACTCTTGAAATGTTGTAGTTTCGCATATACTGCCTTTAAAGATTATCTATTTTTCTTGGTTAATTAATGATTATGTCCTTTTATAAGAGAAATCAACTCCAATTTACCAAAAAACAGACAAATACGTTTATTAAATACAATAATAAGGTTGGTCGATTAATTAATCGAAGTTACAAGCCATATCGAGTTCTTGCTCAGGGTCGGTCGATATTAGAAGTTTTACAATTGTATCATTTAAACAGGTTCTTTGAACGGTTATTTATATAAGAAGCCAGAGAAGGTCAGGGTCAGAAAGTATAACACTTACAATTCTAAAAATGTATTAAAATTAAACAATATAATGGTAATTATTAATAATAAAAGTTTATATATAATTTTTATTCACCCCAGTTCAGCAAACAGTTGTCTAGTTGAGATGACGAGATTGGGTCAAAATGGCCGCCTGGCGCATGCGCGGAGTTCACCTTCTAACACTGACAGAGTATTTATGGAATAAATATGTCCCTTCTGCGGTTAAATCTTCTTCGCAATCGTATATTATCTTCTGGTGTATAGTTTAATATCACTGTAGTAATATGGACTAATTCACTTGGTGTTAAAATGTTGTTAATTAAGTATATCAATTGGTGTTTATGTGTGTCCGTTTAACCTCGAATATTCACTTGGTATTTGGTGTGATTCCAGTGTTACTTCATTTAAATAGTTATATGTGGTTCTGTTTATTAGTGTTATGTAGTTCGTATGGCAACTTCACCACTTCACAATGATTAGAATAGTTAAAAATTTAATTTTTACACAAAACTGATTCCGAACTCTTGTTATACGTAAGCGTCATTAAGTTTGGTTTTATCAAATATTCCTGTCAAGTGCTCTCTTCAATGTATAATAATGAACTGTGTGGATTTCCTTCGTCTCATGAAAATCTTAGCCTATATAATATAGTTCAGACATTGTTAAAAATTGCCATAACTTCCGACACGTTTTAAAATAGTACACTATGTTCATAAATTAAATTCGTTATTAGTTAACTGTTTCAAATATAAAATACATATTCGTTTTCACTATTCTATTCTACTTATTTTGATAGTAATTAAGTTAGTATTACAAAGTTTTATCTGGAAATTATATTTCTTATAATTTTTTGGGAGGTAGGCCTAAAATTATACTTCCCTGTCTTCTATGTAAATAATAGCCATTTTAACTAATATAATTATTATTCTATGAAATCTGAAATTTGTATAATTATCAATTCTCACTTATTTTATTGCAATTTAGTATACTAATGATGGTTTTTTCACATAATTCAGTTGTATATGATTCCCCTTCTGATAAAGTTAGTGAACCTATTTCAGTTTCAAATGGTATTTCATTAGACAATCAAATAATTTTACTCATATAATGACCATATCTTTAGAAAGCCTTATTTACATAGTATTTAATATGTTGGGTGTATCTTGCCTAAATATTGTCAGTTTGCCTGGTTTATAAGATTAGGTTTATTAATTATTCTGCATTTTAACTTTATTATATTGCCTAGATTTGAATTGTGGCTATTTGCAGGATGTTTTACTAATGTAATTATTTTATTTCCTTCTCTGACTTCTGACTCTGATATATTTGATTAAAAATTAGTTCTTTGATCTGGCATAACAGTAATTATAGATTATACAATTAAAATATAACACCCAGATATATAAAACTGGTGTTCTTAATAACATTGTTTTGGTATATCACCTAATAACATAATAAAAAGTATTTCTACAACATTGGAATGATATCTAATTTTAGATAATGCATTCCTAAATTAACATGAACAATAAAATAACAATTATAATACTAATATCTCTTATGACTAACCCTTACTTATCTAAATGCTATATTTAATTGGAACCCCACATTTGGATCCATATATAATTGTTAATACCTTCTACTACTTCATCATAAACAGTTAGTTCTGTAATTCCCCATTTTATAAGATTTATGCCCCCTCTTAAAGTATAACCCTGGCTATCTAAGTTATATTCCATTCTATGGAATGTTCATACAGTTTTAGTAGCTTTTTATTAGTAAAATTACTACTTCATTATCAAAGTAGACACTGTTCACAAAACTTAAAGTTTGTTACTTTGTACTGCTACTCATGCACCTTTCTTAAAGTTTATTAGTTATAATTTGATCATTTACACTTTTCCATGGTGAATTATTACTATATTTACTAGTCTTTTTCTAGTTTTTAATATGAAATATTCAACCATGGGGGAACTGTGAAGATTTGTTTATACACATTACACAATAACTTTTTGAATGCACTAATATTTACTACAGCTAACACTTTTAGTTTTTTGTCAGTTTTACAGTGATATGGTTTTTTAATGTGTTATACTTTCTCTTTGGGCATTCATTGATTTTGGGGTTTTTTGGGGGGTTCTTTCCCTATGGGGTTTTTGTTTTATATGGGTCGTCTTAATTATTCTTCTTTCTTCTTTGAGTTTGGTTATTCTTCCTTCTTCTGTAGTTTTGGATTATCCTTCCTTCTTCTTTCTTCTGTAGTTCTTATTTTAATGATTCTTCTTTCTTCTTTGAGTTTGGTTCTTCTTTATTCTTCCTTCTTCCTTCTTCAGTAGTAGTAGTTTTAATTAGTCTTCCTTCTTCTTTCTTCAGTAGATTTAGTTTGGGATTATTCTTCTTTCTTCTTTGAGTTTTGATTGCTCTTCTTTCTTCCTTCTTCTGTAGTTTTAATTAGTCTTCTTTCTTCCTTGATCTTAATTATACTTCTTTCTTCTCTCTTCAGTAGTGGTAGTTTTGGTTATTCTTCTTTCTTCTCTAATTTTAATTATTCTTCCTTCTTCTGTCTTCTGTATCTTTGATTGTTCTTCTTTCTTCATTCCTCAGTAGCTTTGATTGTTCTTCTCTCTTCTGTCTTCAGTAGCTTTGATTGTTCTTCTTTCTTCATTCTTCAGTAGTAGTAGTTTTAATTAGTTCTTCTTTCTTCATTAGATTTAGTTTGTTCTTCTTTCTTCTTTGAGTTTTAATTGTTCTTCTTTCTTCTTTAGCTTTGATTGTTTTTCTTTCTTCCTTCTTCAGTAGTAGTAGTTTTAATTAGTTCTTCTTTCTTCATTCTTCAGTAGTAGTAGTTTTAATTCTTCTTCTTTCTTCTTTAGTTCTAATCATTCTTCTTTCTTCTGTCTTCAGTAGTATTAGTTTTAATTATTCTTCCTTCTTCTGTCTTCTGTATCTTTGATTGTTCTTCTTTCTTCAGTAATAGTAGTTTTAATTATTCTTCTTTCTTCTGTCTTCTGTATCTTTGATTGTTCTTCTTTCTTCAGTAATAGTAGTTTTAATTAGTCTTCTTTCTTCTTTAGTTCTAATTATTCTTCTTTCTTCTGTCTTCAGTATCTTTGATTGTTCTTCTTTCTTCATTCTTCAGTAATAGTAGTTTTAATTATTCTTCTTTCTTCTGTCTTCTGTATCTTTGATTGTTCTTCTTTCTTCAGTAATAGTAGTTTTAATTATTCTTCTTTCTTCTGTCTTCTGTAGCTTTGATTGTTCTTCTTTCTTCATTCTTCAGTAGTAGTAGTTTTAATTAGTCTTCTTTCTTCTTTAGTTCTCATTATTCTTCTTTCTTCTGTCTTCAGTATCTTTGATTGTTCTTCTTTCTTCATTCTTCAGTAATAGTAGTTTTAATTATTCTTCTTTCTTCTGTCTTCTGTATCTTTGATTGTTCTTCTTTCTTCAGTAATAGTAGTTTTAATTATTCTTTTTTCTTCTGTCTTCTGTAGCTTTGATTGGTCTTCTTTCTTCCTTCTTCTGTAGTAGTAGTTATAATTAGTCTTCTTTCTTCTTTAGTTTTAATTATTCTTCTTTCTTCTGTCTTCAGTAGTGGTAGTTTTGACTATTCTTCCTTCTTCTGTAGTTTTTCGCCGTGTATGCCTTCGTTTCTTCTGGTCTGGTTTCTTTGACGGGGTATATTAATTGCCTGCTTCTATCTTACCTGGGTAATTTTGTTATTATTATTTTTAGTCTTCTGGGTTTTTAAATTTGTATTATTATATTATTTGCAGAATTTTTCTTTATTTAACCTTTCTTGTGAATATATTATTAAATAGTGCATTTTAATTGATTCTCATCTGGATATTCCATATATTAGAGCTTTATTAATGATCATTGAGTAATGCATTTGTGTGGATTATCTGTCACGCTACAGATTGCTCTCTTCCAGAAGTGATTAGTTCAGATCATACTTAGTTTGTCTGAAGTAATTGCTTATGACATTATATTATAAATTATATTCCTTTACTTCCTTCACATTTCTAAAAATTTTTTTCTCCCATATTTTTGAGCTTATCTATATTTCATTATTAACTGGATTCTTACTGATAGTAATAGTCATCTGAGGTTCGTTATTTTTTATTTTTCCATTTTCTTCTTAACTTGTTTCTTTATCCTTGGGATATTTATTCCCTAAAATTCCCTAACACGTTAGCTGGGGCAGTGTCCAGAGGGGCTCTGTAGGCATCTCACTCTGCTGGCCATGCTACGTCATTTATTGATAACAGAGGTAAATCATCTCTGACCAATACATAATAATACTGCTGGACTTATCTCAGACAGTCATTTATAAAAATTATATAAGAATAGTCCACCTTATGACTATAAAAAAAAAATTAAATATCTTTGGATATTTCACTTCGTATACGAACAGATCTATTAATATTTCTATCTTAGTGAATCTCTATCTCAGTTATTTTTCTCAATGGTTAGCCCTGCTGGCATTTTATTTCTCCTTGTGATTGGAAGCTGGTATAATATAATCATCACTTATTATTCAGTGTAAAGTTTTTAATTCTCTGTCATTTTTTGACGGTTATCACAATCTCCTTCTGGTCATTGGTAGCATATATTTTGTATTATATTTTCGTTCCTTTCTTAATTCTTGTTAATCGTTCCACTAGTATTATGTTTTTTCAATTACTCTTTTAATTGTCTTTTTAATAATTGACATTGATTATATGATCATCTTTTTCTTATGGATTTATTTATATATGGTTTTTTCTTTCTTTTTCAAAATTTTATTCTGCTCTTGCTTTTTATCCAAATGCACTCTTTAATTATTAATTCCATGTGTTTATTATCTCTGTTTATTTGACATAAAATTCTCATTAATTTTACTTCACAATAAGTTTATTCATTTTAATTGTATCAGTGGTTTGTACTGCCATTTCTTTATTCTTGAAAGTTTTTCAGAATTGGTCCCATATATAATTGTTTGTAATGTGTTATCCAAATTCTTTTTCTCCTTGTTCATTTCTAAAAGTTGTTTTTAAAATAAGGTAGTAAATTGTTTTTACTTGGGTTTTTGAATTTTGATGATTTAATTCAAAATTCATTTTCTCTTTGATTCATAAATTGTTTCCTAAATGGTAGGCAGTAAGTAGTCATTACTTCATTTTTGAATTTAGTGGTTTAATTCAAAATTCATTTTCTCTTGTCCATAAATTGTTTTCTAAATAATAGGTAGTAAGTAGTCATTACTTCATTTTTGAATTTTGAGATTTAATTCAAAATTCATTTTCTTTCTGATTCATAAATTGTTTTCTAAATAATAGGTAAGTAAGTAGTCATTACTTCTTTTTGAATTTTGACTTTAAAATTCTTTCTTCCATACATTCAATTACTCATAATATTTTTTCATAAATATGGTTAACATATCATATTATTACCCTAAAAATGGTATTAGCTCTCTTCTTTTCTTTATTTCAAATGTACTTCTTATAATTGTTTTTCTTTTAAATACCCAGGTTGAAGATTTCTATTAGGTTGGACAATTGCTCATAATTTCTTTTTCTTTGACATAGTTTTTTGCCGTTGCCGGTTATCATAACATCAGTCCCTTTTTGTGGAGGTGTATGGTATTAGACTTAACCGTAGTCTGTCACTTCATTTGCTCTCATTGTCCGGATGACCATAGTCTTCATCATCGTTCCGGTACTAGTGACATCTCTGGCCTTTGTCTTGTATTTCATTTTCCTAGCTGCTATTCCTTTGTTGGCTGCTAAGCTTATTCGGCTCCCTCTATCATAGTGTTTTATACACCAGTACTTCTCTGGTCCATATGTGGTATTGCATGAGAAATATCTGTGAGGATCTTCTTTTGAATTATTAATTATTTGCTTATCTGAAGCCTCATAATCTGGTTCATCATCACACATCCACCCTGAAGGAATACATTTTAGTGTACCTGTACACTGGAACTGTCCTGGATGGTACTCTAATGGAACACATTCTGGTGATTCATCTGTGCCGTCATCACAGTCTGGTAAAATGTCATACTTCCATCTTTCTGGAATACACTGTCCAGTCCTTCGCTGAAACTGATCTAGTCTCCATGTTTTACTCAGTTTACCTCTGGTCCCTTCCCAGTGGTAAACTACTGTCTGCTGGTAAACCATCTCTGAGATTACCCTTAATCTACTTCCATTATTCCTGGAACTCAAGATTTCTTCATGGTTGGTAATAGGGATATTATCGTCATCAAATAAACCATGGTTCATCATTTCCATTTCTTCCTTTGTTTTCATTACATTTCTTGGATACCTTCTCCTTTTCCTTTGTTTAATATTTTCCTTGTTTCGGTTAGTTTCAATTTCAGGTACTACCATTACTTGTTCCTGCCTTATAACATTTGGTACTTCTTCTGGTTCTGGTTTGCTATCATATTTTATTTCTTTGGTCCTCTCCTCTTCTTCTCTTTTTAATCTGTCCTCGTCCATTTTCTTAATGTCCTCGTCCAGTTTCTTATTCTGATCATCTAGTTTCTTATTGACCTTTTCTATTTGGTTTCTCCATTCTTCCTTATCCGTGGTATCCATGTTTTTCATTATACGCTGGAACAATTCCATTATCCTCTCCGTTCTCGTATCTTCTTCTTGTGTTAGTTCTGCCATTTTGCTTGTCGTTGTTCCCTTTTCTCTGGCTGGCTAACCGCTGCCAAGCTGAATTGGGTAAGTAATTACAGTAATTTCAACCCCTAATTACAGCCCTTTAGTTGGACGCCAATTTTGTAATAATACGATAAATATTAAATATAAAAATAAATAAATAGTTGATGTATGAGAATTGTACTCTCACTATTGTGTGTAGTAACGTAGCTAATATCTTCTCGTCTTCTAAGCTCTCACTGTTGACCTTCGCTTTTGTAATACAACCCTACTATAATTGTAATTGTATAGTGTTCTGGTATAATATTACCCAGGATAATTTTTATGGTGTGTATGTTCAGTAGTGACGTTCCGCTCTGGGAATCGTCGATTTGGTAAAGTTCCTGGTCTTTGTTATTGGTAATTGGGATGTTATTACCATCAATTAAATAAAGTGTATTTTGCTGTATAGCAAATTGAAATAAAATATAAATTTAAAATTTATATTTATAAAAAAAAAAAATAATTTCGGAACAAATATTTTCGAAGTATTTATGTGCTTAATATTTAGGAATAAATTGAGGTTGTGGATCGTAATTATAATTATAATAGTAAGGTGTTTAATTTGGTAATAAATTTCTGTTCGGTAAATTTGTTAAAAAGATAATCCAATTAACTTCAAGTTAGGCGAAAACGGCTCTCTTCTTCTTACTCTTGAAATGTTGTAGTTTCGCATATACTGCCTTTAAAGATTATCTATTTTTCTTGGTTAATTAATGATTATGTCCTTTTATAAGAGAAATCAACTCCAATTTACCAAAAAACAGACAAATACGTTTATTAAATACAATAATAAGGTTGGTCGATTAATTAATCGAAGTTACAAGCCATATCGAGTTGTTGCTCAGGGTCGGTCGATATTAGAAGTTTTACAATTGTATCATTTAAACAGGTTCTTTGAACGGTTATTTATATAAAAAGCCAGAGAAGGTCAGGGTCAGAAAGTATAACACTTACAATTCTAAAAATGTATTAAAATTAAACAATATAATGGTAATTATTAATAATAAAAGTTTATATATAATTTTTATTCACCCCAGTTCAGCAAACAGTTGTCTAGTTGAGATGACGAGATTGGGTCAAAATGGCCGCCTGGCGCATGCGCGGAGTTCACCTTCTAACACTGACAGAGTATTTATGGAATAAATATGTCCCTTCTGCGGTTAAATCTTCTTCGCAATCGTATATTATCTTCTGGTGTATAGCTTAATATCACTGTAGTAATATGGACTAATTCACTTGGTGTTAAAATGTTGCTAATTAAGTATATCAATTGGTGTTTATGTGTGTCCGTTTAACCTCGAATATTCACTTGGTATTTGGTGTGATTCCAGTGTTACTTCATTTAAATAGTTATATGTGGTTCTGTTTATTAGTGTTATGTAGTTCGTATGGCAACTTCACCACTTCACAATGATTAGAATAGTTAAAAATTTAATTTTTACACAAAACTGATTCCGAACTCTTGTTATACGTAACCGTCATTAAGTTTGGTTTTATCAAATATTCCTGTCAAGTGCTCTCTTCAATGTATAATAATGAACTGTGTGGATTTCCTTCGTCTCATGAAAATCTTAGCCTATATAATATAGTTCAGACATTGTTAAAAATTGCCATAACTTCCGACACGTTTTAAAGTAGTACACTATGTTCATAAATTAAATTCGTTATTAGTTAACTGTTTGAAATATAAAATACATATTCGTTTTCACTATTCTATTCTACTTATTTTGATAGTAATTAAGTTAGTATTACAAAGTTTTATCTGGAAATTATATTTCTTATAATTTTTTGGGAGGTAGGCCTAAAATTATACTTCCCTGTCTTCTATGTAAATAATAGCCATTTTAACTAATATAATTATTATTCTATGAAATCTGAAATTTGTATAATTATCAATTCTCACTTATTTTATTGCAATTTAGTATACTAATGATGGTTTTTTCACATAATTCAGTTGTATATGATTCCCCTTCTGATAAAGTTAGTGAACCTATTTCAGTTTCAAATGGTATTTCATTAGACAATCAAATAATTTTACTCATATAATGACCATATCTTTAGAAAGCCTTATTTACATAGTATTTAATATGTTGGGTGTATCTTGCCTAAATATTGTCAGTTTGCCTGGTTTATAAGATTAGGTTTATTAATTATTCTGCATTTTAACTTTATTATATTGCCTAGATTTGAATTGTGGCTATTTGCAGGATGTTTTACTAATGTAATTATTTTATTTCCTTCTCTGACTTCTGACTCTGATATATTTGATTAAAAATTAGTTCTTTGATCTGGCATAACAGTAATTATAGATTATACAATTAAAATATAACACCCAGATATATAAAACTGGTGTTCTTAATAACATTGTTTTGGTATATCACCTAATAACATAATAAAAAGTATTTCTACAACATTGGAATGATATCTAATTTTAGATAATGCATTCCTAAATTAACATGAACAATAAAATAACAATTATAATACTAATATCTCTTATGACTAACCCTTACTTATCTAAATGCTATATTTAATTGGAACCCCACATTTGGATCCATATATAATTGTTAATACCTTCTACTACTTCATCATAAACAGTTAGTTCTGTAATTCCCCATTTTATAAGATTTATGCCCCCTCTTAAAGTATAACCCTGGCTATCTAAGTTATATTCCATTCTATGGAATGTTCATACAGTTTTAGTAGCTTTTTATTAGTAAAATTACTACTTCATTATCAAAGTAGACACTGTTCACAAAACTTAAAGTTTGTTACTTTGTACTGCTACACATGCACCTTTCTTAAAGTTTATTAGTTATAATTTGATCATTTACACTTTTCCATGGTGAATTATTACTATATTTACTAGTCTTTTTCTAGTTTTTAATATGAAATATTCAACCATGGGGGAACTGTGAAGATTTGTTTATACACATTACACAATAACTTTTTGAATGCACTAATATTTACTACAGCTAACACTTTTAGTTTTTTGTCAGTTTTACAGTGATATGGTTTTTTAATGTGTTATACTTTCTCTTTGGGCATTCATTGATTTTGGGGTTTTTTGGGGGGTTCTTTCCCTATGGGGTTTTTGTTTTATATGGGTCGTCTTAATTATTCTTCTTTCTTCTTTGAGTTTGGTTATTCTTCCTTCTTCTGTAGTTTTGGATTATCCTTCCTTCTTCTTTCTTCTGTAGTTCTTATTTTTATTATTCTTCTTTCTTCTTTGAGTTTGGTTCTTCTTTATTCTTCCTTCTTCCTTCTTCAGTAGTAGTAGTTTTAATTAGTCTTCCTTCTTCTTTCTTCAGTAGATTTAGTTTGGGATTATACTTCTTTCTTCTTTGAGTTTTGATTGTTCTTCTTTCTTCCTTCTTCTGTAGTTTTAATTAGTCTTCTTTCTTCCTTGATCTTAATTATTCTTCTTTCTTCTCTCTTCAGTAGTGGTAGTTTTGGTTATTCTTCTTTCTTCTCTAATTTTAATTATTCTTCCTTCTTCTGTCTTCTGTATCTTTGATTGTTCTTCTTTCTTCATTCCTCAGTAGCTTTGATTGTTCTTCTCTCTTCTGTCTTCAGTAGCTTTGATTGTTCTTCTTTCTTCATTCTTCAGTAGTAGTAGTTTTAATTAGTTCTTCTTTCTTCATTAGATTTAGTTTGTTCTTCTTTCTTCTTTGAGTTTTAATTGTTCTTCTTTCTTCTTTAGCTTTGATTGTTCTTCTTTCTTCCTTCTTCAGTAGTAGTAGTTTTAATTAGTTCTTCTTTCTTCATTCTTCAGTAGTAGTAGTTTTAATTATTCTTCTTTCTTCTTTAGTTCTAATCATTCTTCTTTCTTCTGTCTTCAGTAGTAGTAGTTTTAATTATTCTTCCTTCTTCTGTCTTCTGTATCTTTGATTGTTCTTCTTTCTTCAGTAATAGTATTTTAATTATTCTTCTTTCTTCTGTCTTCTGTATCTTTGATTGTTCTTCTTTCTTCAGTAATAGTAGTTTTAATTATTCTTCTTTCTTCTGTCTTCTGTAGCTTTGATTGTTCTTCTTTCTTCCTTCTTCTGTAGTAGTAGTTATAATTAGTCTTCTTTCTTCTTTAGTTTTAATTATTCTTCTTTCTTCTGTCTTCAGTAGTGGTAGTTTTGACTATTCTTCCTTCTTCTGTAGTTTTTCGCCGTGTATGCCTTCGTTTCTTCTGGTCTGGTTTGTTTGACGGGGTATATTATTTGCCTGCTTCTATCTTACCTGGGTAATTTTGTTATTATTATTTTTAGTCTTCTGGGTTTTTAAATTTGTATTATTATATTATTTGCAGAATTTTTCTTTATTTAACCTTTCTTGTGAATATATTATTAAATAGTGCATTTTAATTGATTCTCATCTGGATATTCCATATATTAGAGCTTTATTAATGATCATTGAGTAATGCATTTGTGTGGATTATCTGTCACGCTACAGATTGCTCTCTTCCAGAAGTGATTAGTTCAGATCATACTTAGTTTGTCTGAAGTAATTGCTTATGACATTATATTATAAATTATATTCCTTTACTTCCTTCACATTTCTAAAAATTGTTTTCTCCCATATTTTTGAGCTTATCTATATTTCATTATTAACTGGATTCTTACTGATAGTAATAGTCATCTGAGGTTCGTTATTTTTTATTTTTCCATTTTCTTCTTAACTTGTTTCTTTATCCTTGGGATATTTATTCCCTAAAATTCCCTAACACGTTAGCTGGGGCAGTGTCCAGAGGGGCTCTGTAGGCATCTCACTCTGCTGGCCATGCTACGTCATTTATTGATAACAGAGGTAAATCATCTCTGACCAATACATAATAATACTGCTGGACTTATCTCAGACAGTCATTTATAAAAATTATATAAGAATAGTCCACCTTATGACTATAAAAAAAAAATTAAATATCTTTGGATATTTCACTTCGTATACGAACAGATCTATTAATATTTCTATCTTAGTGAATCTCTATCTCAGTTATTTTTCTCAGTGGTTAGCCCTGCTGGCATTTTATTTCTCCTTGTGATTGGAAGCTGGTATAATATAATCATCACTTATTATTCAGTGTAAAGTTTTTAATTCTCTGTCATTTTTTGACGGTTATCACAATCTCCTTCTGGTCATTGGTAGCATATATTTTGTATTATATTTTCGTTCCTTTCTTAATTCTTGTTAATCGTTCCACTAGTATTATGTTTTTTCAATTACTCTTTTAATTGTCTTTTTAATAATTGACATTGATTATATGATCATCTTTTTCTTATGGATTTATTTATATATGGTTTTTTCTTTCTTTTTCAAAATTTTATTCTGCTCTTGCTTTTTATCCAAATGCACTCTTTAATTATTAATTCCATGTGTTTATTATCTCTGTTTATTTGACATAAAATTCTCATTAATTTTACTTCACAATAAGTTTATTCATTTTAATTGTATCAGTGGTTTGTACTGCCATTTCTTTATTCTTGAAAGTTTTTCAGAATTGGTCCCATATATAATTGTTTGTAATGTGTTATCCAAATTCTTTTTCTCCTTGTTCATTTCTAAAAGTTGTTTTTAAAATAAGGTAGTAAATTGTTTTTACTTGGGTTTTTGAATTTTGATGATTTAATTCAAAATTCATTTTCTCTTTGATTCATAAATTGTTTCCTAAATGGTAGGCAGTAAGTAGTCATTACTTCATTTTTGAATTTAGTGGTTTAATTCAAAATTCATTTTCTCTTGTCCATAAATTGTTTTCTAAATAATAGGTAGTAAGTAGTCATTACTTCATTTTTGAATTTTGAGATTTAATTCAAAATTCATTTTCTTTCTGATTCATAAATTGTTTTCTAAATAATAGGTAAGTAAGTAGTCATTACTTCTTTTTGAATTTTGACTTTAAAATTCTTTCTTCCATACATTCAATTACTCATAATATTTTTTCATAAATATGGTTAACATATCATATTATTACCCTAAAAATGGTATTAGCTCTCTTCTTTTCTTTATTTCAAATGTACTTCTTATAATTGTTTTTCTTTTAAATACCCAGGTTGAAGATTTCTATTAGGTTGGACAATTGCTCATAATTTCTTTTTCTTTGACATAGTTTTTTGCCGTTGCCGGTTATCATAACATCAGTCCCTTTTTGTGGAGGTGTATGGTATTAGACTTAACCGTAGTCTGTCACTTCATTTGCTCTCATTGTCCGGATGACCATAGTCTTCATCATCGTTCCGGTACTAGTGACATCTCTGGCCTTTGTCTTGTATTTCATTTTCCTAGCTGCTATTCCTTTGTTGGCTGCTAAGCTTATTCGGCTCCCTCTATCATAGTGTTTTATACACCAGTACTTCTCTGGTCCATATGTGGTATTGCATGAGAAATATCTGTGAGGATCTTCTTTTGAATTATTAATTATTTGCTTATCTGAAGCCTCATAATCTGGTTCATCATCACACATCCACCCTGAAGGAATACATTTTAGTGTACCTGTACACTGGAACTGTCCTGGATGGTACTCTAATGGAACACATTCTGGTGATTCATCTGTGCCGTCATCACAGTCTGGTAAAATGTCATACTTCCATCTTTCTGGAATACACTGTCCAGTCCTTCGCTGAAACTGATCTAGTCTCCATGTTTTACTCAGTTTACCTCTGGTCCCTTCCCAGTGGTAAACTACTGTCTGCTGGTAAACCATCTCTGAGATTACCCTTAATCTACTTCCATTATTCCTGGAACTCAAGATTTCTTCATGGTTGGTAATAGGGATATTATCGTCATCAAATAAACCATGGTTCATCATTTCCATTTCTTCCTTTGTTTTCATTACATTTCTTGGATACCTTCTCCTTTTCCTTTGTTTAATATTTTCCTTGTTTCGGTTAGTTTCAATTTCAGGTACTACCATTACTTGTTCCTGCCTTATAACATTTGGTACTTCTTCTGGTTCTGGTTTGCTATCATATTTTATTTCTTTGGTCCTCTCCTCTTCTTCTCTTTTTAATCTGTCCTCGTCCATTTTCTTAATGTCCTCGTCCAGTTTCTTATTCTGATCATCTAGTTTCTTATTGACCTTTTCTATTTGGTTTCTCCATTCTTCCTTATCCGTGGCATCCATGTTTTTCATTATACGCTGGAACAATTCCATTATCCTCTCCGTTCTCGTATCTTCTTCTTGTGTTAGTTCTGCCATTTTGCTTGTCGTTGTTCCCTTTTCTCTGGCTGGCTAACCGCTGCCAAGCTGAATTGGGTAAGTAATTACAGTAATTTCAACCCCTAATTACAGCCCTTTAGTTGGACGCCAATTTTGTAATAATACGATAAATATTAAATATAAAAATAAATAAATAGTTGATGTATGAGAATTGTACTCTCACTATTGTGTGTAGTAACGTAGCTAATATCTTCTCGTCTTCTAAGCTCTCACTGTTGACCTTCGCTTTTGTAATACAACCCTACTATAATTGTAATTGTATAGTGTTCTGGTATAATATTACCCAGGATAATTTTTATGGTGTGTATGTTCAGTAGTGACGTTCCGCTCTGGGAATCGTCGATTTGGTAAAGTTCCTGGTCTTTGTTATTGGTAATTGGGATGTTATTACCATCAAATAAATAAAGTGTATTTTGCTGTATAGCAAATTGAAATAAAATATAAATTTAAAATTTATATTTATAAAAAAAAAAAAAATTTCGGAACAAATATTTTCGAAGTATTTATGTGCTTAATATTTAGGAATAAATTGAGGTTGTGGATCGTAATTATAATTATAATAGTAAGGTGTTTAATTTGGTAATAAATTTCTGTTCGGTAAATTTGTTAAAAAGATAATCCAATTAACTTCAAGTTAGGCGAAAACGGCTCTCTTCTTCTTACTCTTGAAATGTTGTAGTTTCGCATATAATGCCTTTAAAGTTTATCTATTTTTCTTGGTTAATTAATGATTATGTCCTTTTATAAGAGAAATCAACTCCAATTTACCAAAAAACAGACAAATACGTTTATTAAATACAATAATAAGGTTGGTCGATTAATTAATCGAAGTTACAAGCCATATCGAGTTCTTGCTCAGGGTCGGTCGATATTAGAAGTTTTACAATTGTATCATTTAAACAGGTTCTTTGAACGGTTATTTATATACAAAGCCAGAGAAGGTCAGGGTCAGAAAGTATAACACTTACAATTCTAAAAATGTATTAAAATTAAACAATATAATGGTAATTATTAATAATAAAAGTTTATATATAATTTTTATTCACCCCAGTTCAGCAAACAGTTGTCTAGTTGAGATGACGAGATTGGGTCAAAATGGCCGCCTGGCGCATGCGCGGAGTTCACCTTCTAACACTGACAGAGTATTTATGGAATAAATATGTCCCTTCTGCGGTTAAATCTTCTTCGCAATCGTATATTATCTTCTGGTGTATAGTTTAATATCACTGTAGTAATATGGACTAATTCACTTGGTGTTAAAATGTTGTTAATTAAGTATATCAATTGGTGTTTATGTGTGTCCGTTTAACCTCGAATATTCACTTGGTATTTGGTGTGATTCCAGTGTTACTTCATTTAAATAGTTATATGTGGTTCTGTTTATTAGTGTTATGTAGTTCGTATGGCAACTTCACCACTTCACAATGATTAGAATATTTAAAAATTTAATTTTTACACAAAACTGATTCCGAACTCTTGTTATACGTAACCGTCATTAAGTTTGGTTTTATCAAATATTCCTGTCAAGTGCTCTCTTCAATGTATAATAATGAACTGTGTGGATTTCCTTCGTCTCATGAAAATCTTAGCCTATATAATATAGTTCAGACATTGTTAAAAATTGCCATAACTTCCGACACGTTTTAAAATAGTACACTATGTTCATAAATTAAATTCGTTATTAGTTAACTGTTTGAAATATAAAATACATATTCGTTTTCACTATTCTATTCTACTTATTTTGATAGTAATTAAGTTAGTATTACAAAGTTTTATCTGGAAATTATATTTCTTATAATTTTTTGGGAGGTAGGCCTAAAATTATACTTCCCTGTCTTCTATGTAAATAATAGCCATTTTAACTAATATAATTATTATTCTATGAAATCTGAAATTTGTATAATTATCAATTCTCACTTATTTTATTGCAATTTAGTATACTAATGATGGTTTTTTCACATAATTCAGTTGTATATGATTCCCCTTCTGATAAAGTTAGTGAACCTATTTCAGTTTCAAATGGTATTTCATTAGACAATCAAATAATTTTACTCATATAATGACCATATCTTTAGAAAGCCTTATTTACATAGTATTTAATATGTTGGGTGTATCTTGCCTAAATATTGTCAGTTTGCCTGGTTTATAAGATTAGGTTTATTAATTATTCTGCATTTTAACTTTATTATATTGCCTAGATTTGAATTGTGGCTATTTGCAGGATGTTTTACTAATGTAATTATTTTATTTCCTTCTCTGACTTCTGACTCTGATATATTTGATTAAAAATTAGTTCTTTGATCTGGCATAACAGTAATTATAGATTATACAATTAAAATATAACACCCAGATATATAAAACTGGTGTTCTTAATAACATTGTTTTGGTATATCACCTAATAACATAATAAAAAGTATTTCTACAACATTGGAATGATATCTAATTTTAGATAATGCATTCCTAAATTAACATGAACAATAAAATAACAATTATAATACTAATATCTCTTATGACTAACCCTTACTTATCTAAATGCTATATTTAATTGGAACCCCACATTTGGATCCATATATAATTGTTAATACCTTCTACTACTTCATCATAAACAGTTAGTTCTGTAATTCCCCATTTTATAAGATTTATGCCCCCTCTTAAAGTATAACCCTGGCTATCTGAGTTATATTCCATTCTATGGAATGTTCATACAGTTTTAGTAGCTTTTTATTAGTAAAATTACTACTTCATTATCAAAGTAGACACTGTTCACAAAACTTAAAGTTTGTTACTTTGTACTGCTACTCATGCACCTTTCTTAAAGTTTATTAGTTATAATTTGATCATTTACACTTTTCCATGGTGAATTATTACTATATTTACTAGTCTTTTTCTAGTTTTTAATATGAAATATTCAACCATGGGGGAACTGTGAAGATTTGTTTATACACATTACACAATAACTTTTTGAATGCACTAATATTTACTACAGCTAACACTTTTAGTTTTTTGTCAGTTTTACAGTGATATGGTTTTTTAATGTGTTATACTTTCTCTTTGGGCATTCATTGATTTTGGGGTTTTTTGGGGGGTTCTTTCCCTTTGGGGTTTTTGTTTTATATGGGTCGTCTTAATTATTCTTCTTTCTTCTTTGAGTTTGGTTATTCTTCCTTCTTCTGTAGTTTTGGATTATCCTTCCTTCTTCTTTCTTCTGTAGTTCTTATTTTAATGATTCTTCTTTCTTCTTTGAGTCTGGTTCTTCTTTATTCTTCCTTCTTCCTTCTTCAGTAGTAGTAGTTTTAATTAGTCTTCCTTCTTCTTTCTTCAGTAGATTTAGTTTGGGATTCTTCTTCTTTCTTCTTTGAGTTTTGATTGTTCTTCTTTCTTCCTTCTTCTGTAGTTTTAATTAGTCTTCTTTCTTCCTTGATCTTAATTATACTTCTTTCTTCTCTCTTCAGTAGTGGTAGTTTTGGTTATTCTTCTTTCTTCTCTAATTTTAATTATTCTTCCTTCTTCTGTCTTCTGTATCTTTGATTGTTCTTCTTTCTTCATTCCTCAGTAGCTTTGATTGTTCTTCTCTCTTCTGTCTTCAGTAGCTTTGATTGTTCTTCTTTCTTCATTCTTCAGTAGTAGTAGTTTTAATTAGTTCTTCTTTCTTCATTAGATTTAGTTTGTTCTTCTTTCTTCTTTGAGTTTTAATTGTTCTTCTTTCTTCTTTAGCTTTGATTGTTCTTCTTTCTTCCTTCTTCAGTAGTAGTAGTTTTAATTAGTTCTTCTTTCTTCATTCTTCAGTAGTAGTAGTTTTAATTATTCTTCTTTCTTCTTTAGTTCTAATCATTCTTCTTTCTTCTGTCTTCAGTAGTAGTAGTTTTAATTATTCTTCCTTCTTCTGTCTTCTGTATCTTTGATTGTTCTTCTTTCTTCAGTAATAGTAGTTTTAATTATTCTTCTTTCTTCTGTCTTCTGTATCTTTGATTTTTCTTCTTTCTTCAGTAATAGTAGTTTTAATTATTCTTCTTTCTTCTGTCTTCTGTAGCTTTGATTGTTCTTCTTTCTTCATTCTTCAGTAGTAGTAGTTTTAATTAGTCTTCTTTCTTCTTTAGTTCTCATTATTCTTCTTTCTTCTGTCTTCAGTATCTTTGATTGTTCTTCTTTCTTCATTCTTCAGTAATAGTAGTTTTAAATATTCTTCTTTCTTCTGTCTTCTGTATCTTTGATTGTTCTTCTTTCTTCAGTAATAGTAGTTTTAATTATTCTTCTTTCTTCTGTCTTCTGTAGCTTTGATTGTTCTTCTTTCTTCCTTCTTCTGTAGTAGTAGTAGTTATAATTAGTCTTCTTTCTTCTTTAGTTTTAATTATTCTTCTTTCTTCTGTCTTCAGTAGTGGTAGTTTTGACTATTCTTCCTTCTTCTGTAGTTTTTCGCCGTGTATGCCTTCGTTTCTTCTGGTCTGGTTTCTTTGACGGGGTATATTAATTGCCTGCTTCTATCTTACCTGGGTAATTTTGTTATTATTATTTTCAGTCTTCTGGGTTTTTAAATTTGTATTATTATATTATTTGCAGAATTTTTCTTTATTTAACCTTTCTTGTGAATATATTATTAAATAGTGCATTTTAATTGATTCTCATCTGGATATTCCATATATTAGAGCTTTATTAATGATCATTGAGTAATGCATTTGTGTGGATTATCTGTCACGCTACAATATATATATATTGTTGTTTCCATTCAATTTTCGTGTTTCACAGTAAATATTTTAGTAACTTTAATTGTATCCCAAGATTAAAATTTTTAGGAACACTTAAAATTTTAAGCACGTGGTACCGACAATTGGAAAGTAGTACTTGTTTGAAGCAGATCTGTATGTAAACTCGGTTGGAATAATGTTCAGTATTAACGCTGCTCACGTAGACGCTAGGAATTTATAAACTACACCCACGGACCCTCGCTTTGACATAGTACCGCCGAAAACTAGAGGTACGCTTATCTTCCACAGCGTGTGAAGAGTAGCATTCCACACCGCACAAAGAGCTGTATATTTCAAGATAGTGTTTATGAAAAATCGAGCATCACAGACGATCGACGACATCATTTTCTTACTAGGAACTGTCTCTTCACGCATGTATCCTATCCCATGCATGCCAGGCAGCTGAGTCCACATTTTAAAGAAACATAGTTTGCTACTAAGCTCTGATGGGACGGTTGTCTTAGGGGTATGTGTGGTAGAACGCCTTCACTTCATGCCAGAAGTAACAGGTCTGGTTTTGTTTCTGCACAGGACGCGCGTGGACGGCGCACGTCAGCTCCATTCGACCACACGATGCGGCCGAAGTTTTGGTATACTTCGCATCAACGGTAGAAGTGTGAGTCGGATGGCATTTCAAAGAGCTATAAAAATTGCTGGTGTCAGCTACTCCAAACCTGAAGGAGCAGTATGTTTGTCTTTATGCAGATCGATACAATTCTGCACAAACAGATAATTCTTGAAACCACACGTAGGTATTGAATTGAAAACCAAGAGTGGCATCAAGTCGTATCGATGGTGAAAGAGCATAGCAGGGATAATTACAATTGTAGTGCCACAATTTTGCGAATGAAAACGCCGATACTAACAACAAGGTAATAGTTAATATAATTGTGCTCAAGTGTAACATGGTCACTTGATACAGTTGACGAGTTTAGTTACAAAGCTACTTACGTAATACTTACAATTTAGAACACTAGGGTGCCGTCAGAAGTAGTATCGTCATGTTGATCATATCTTGCTTATGTTTGACATTAAGTACACACATTGCTGGAAATGATAATAACCCAGAAACTTAGGTTTTTCTTAGAATAATAAAGACATTAATAATTAGAAAATGATCAACATTTAAACCAAATACTCAAAAATTTTTCATGTAAGTGGAAACAATGGGATAAGCAAAAAAAAAATGCTTTAATATTAACTGTCTTTCAAGAAAATGTATATGGCGAGCATAGGGTTTAGGTAGGTTTTCACATTCCAAACACCGCCACGAGAAATCATACCTTGTTTTTAGCTGTTAGTGCGTATAGAGGCGATAGACTCAGGTTTATTATTGTGCGTAGTTTGTAGTTTGACTGAGCTTACCGAATGGAAGGCTCAATCTGGTTAATGAAACCAGCGTGAATCGGAATGTTGTGCATTGTGTAAACTCTTTTAGTAGTTTTTGTCATGTTTATGTAGAGTTGGCATTTTCCTGTAAAATTGACTTAAGTTATATTACTTAGTAAATTGTATGCAACTCCAAAGGATAGGGACGATGACTTACGATTTTCAGCGCCATTGAGTGGTACTGAAGCGGACCAGTTACGGCGCCTATAATCTTCCTTCGCTACACGTCTTTACCTGCGCCGACAACGCCGATTGTCGGAATCTGTCAACCTGTCTGCAGTTTATGTGTACGTATACAAAATGTACTAGAAATATAAGAGTGGTTCTCTCTGTGTAGCAAGGTTTTTCTGTTCTTGAGTAATCTTATTCAGGTAAACTTGGCTAAAACTTTACTGTCAGTGGCCTCAACAGAACGTCGAATAGTCGCCTTGATTTATCCGAAGTGTGGGGGATTTGTGTAATACGCCTCTACTACAGCAAGCGCATTAGGTAACATTGAGATTCTCTTAAAGTGATGAGCGTATGGGTTATAAATTTACTAATAATTTTTCTGACATTAAAGCTTTGTGATTGCGGTCACTGAATCGTGTGACGTAAGGTATGTGGCCTCATCATGTAAACAACGAAGCAGTTTTTTGAGTTAAATAACAATCAGCTAGACATAGAATTATTTACAATTTCTATGTATCTCTGTTTTACACACCGCATTTTGTGTTTAACACCTTTCTTGTTGAAAAAAATTATTTCTACAAACCAATTTTTAGGCCAAACACACCTCAATTCGAATTGCCTGGTGAATTCATTTATTATTCATTTAGTAAAGGCCTCTCTCTAGTTCCGCAGCTAGTACATAGTATACTATAATTCCAGTTAATTGAAACTTTGTTTTGCCTCTCATTCACTACAGCATTAACACTAAATCACTATCGAAGGCTTTTTTTTAGAATCCAGTAATTCAAACTTGAGAAGTGTAGCTTAGTAAAACCAACAAATAAAAGATAAAGCACTTTAATTGGACATTTGCTGAGTATTGTAGTAGTTGAGAAACAAGTGCAGGAAGGAAGAACATCAAGAGGAAAGCCTCAAACTCAGTTCATTGATGACATTAGAAATGGATGCCACTGTCACTGGAGCCAAGGCTGCTTTTGAAGATTGAAGAGTATTACAAATAATCTTACTGTCTACAAGCCTTAAGGTTGAGGACTCAAAATGTTAAGTGACTCAAATGTGACGATTTGTTGTCGTCCTCACTTGTACAGACGTTACACGATATGTCCTAAATTATCAATATTGTATATTGTGACAATACAAGCATAGGCTGTAATGCGCATATATGAAATAAAATAAATATTTAAATTAATTTTAGTAATATATAATAGACGAGCAGGTGTGAAATTGGAAGCTGGCTTATAAACAGGAATCAACAAGAAACATCACGCGATTACCGCTGTATGCGTGTACACAAGTAAATAGAGTGTGTGCGTGAAGCCTGTTCGAGCCTGAAAGTTTGCAATCTCACCCCAAATAAATGCTAAATTAAGATTGTGTTTAATTTTAAGCAAACCATAAATACTAGAAAGAGTGTAAAAACTTCTAAAAATTCGTAAAAATCAGACACATGTGCAGTGCGAATTCTGCGTAATTCTGACAATCAGTGAGAATTCTGTGCGATTTTAAAGCATAATAATTACACTAATGATTTGATCACTATGATAATTACATATCATGTGTGTAATTAAATTAGACAATATTAGATCACCTTGAAATCCGCATTCAACAGTGCGATTGGCGAAAAAGTGCGAAATGTGAAATGAGACGAGAGTGGGGTCATTGCCACCGTGGAGAGTTTTTGACTTGCATATTCCTGAGCCAACAGGTGTGGTTTTCTTGGTGAATATAAATACGAGCCCAGGAGAGCCAAACTCTCTCCTCAATCAGTCTTCAGTCGTGGCGGTATGCTATGTCCGTCAGCGACGAGAATTTTTAATCTCTTCAAAGAATCTTCAGTCGTGACGGTAGGCTATGTCCGTCTGAGACGCGAAATATTAATTACTTCGGACAGAGTTAGACGCTATGTCTAACAGCAAAAAGATTTTATATCATAAACTGTAAAGTATTACGAAAAATGTTTTATTTCAAGTAGTAATAAAAAAAATGAATAAAAAGTACCGTAACTAAAATCGTTGGACGTCTACGAACAGTCTACAACTACGAACATCAACTCTAGACAGATGGCGAGAGAACATCTAGCACAGGAACGATACGCAGAGCAATAGAGACTGTTTCTATCACAACAGCAGCCGATCCAGGGCAACACGTCATTACAATCTACAGCAGCCGATGGACCATGAAGGACGAGAGACAGGAGGACGACCAGTGAAACCAGAAAAGGCAAGAGGACATCCAGTAGGAGAGGACCGACAGATCACTGGAGGACATGGGACAATCTGCAGAATTTGAGGTGACGAAAAACCAATTTATAATTATCACAGAATAAAGACATTGAAAGACATTAATAAAAACATTTTAAAATTTAAGAATAACTATGTAGATCGAGATAAGCGTATGTAATTCAATTGTAATCAGAATTTTTTTAATGATTTTTTCTTTAATGAATGAACAGTTAATGTTAAGATAATTTAAATCCTTTCTTGGAGTATTAATCATTGATTTAATAGGTTAAATTTAGTATTGAAAGCACATATAGTAAAGTAATTGAAAAAATCAATTAGTTTTGTTAAAATGATTATAAAGCCGTAAAAGGTATGTCAAGTAAAGAATAAGAAGGTAAATATTACCAAATATAAAGCACACATTCAGACTGAGTAGTTGAGAATTTATATTATGAATAAGAAATGTTTTATATAGAATTGATAATATAAGACATAAGAGATAAAATATATTTATGATGAATGTACGGCAATCAAAGAAACATTGAAACGATAGATAATGAATTTCTTATGGCAAAGTAAATATTACTATTGTATTATTACTTTTAGTATGTTTATTTAAGGTAATAAATGAAAACATATTACGATTCCTAAAATGACTACTCTTATTATAATTACACCTGAACTTCCAATTATACATATACGTTGTTAGTAATGTTATATGAGTGTAAACACTGCACGAAGTTTAATTATATTAAATAACATTTGTTACGTTGTATAATTTTGGCGCTCCAAGATCGTGGGGCTCCACAAAAAAATTACATTATATAATTTGTGTTGTTATATAATTTTGTCGCCCGTTAACTTGGGGCTCGACACGCCTATATTAAATAATTATATGTGTTGTTGTAATATATTTAGAGAGGAAGATATTGGCTGAGTGTACGAGGAATTCTAGGGGCGCGTCAACCAGCTAGGTAACTGATGAACTGTAAGGCAGGAAGAAGATATATAGTAAGAGATGGAATACTTTTTGTTCACTACCTTTAATACTGATAAACTCATGCAGGCCTTTTGTAGTTTATTTGTTCCAGTTATGTGATATTCTATGCTTCTTGAGTGGGATAAAATATTTAGTGAGGTGTTCCTACTGCGACCGCGAAAAACAACTACTAATGCCGTTACTGCTCATAACAAAAGTGCATTTCTTGGTAATACATAAGTGATTTACGAACGCTTATATAAATCGAATTTACGTCGTCGTCGTCGAAACCTTTAAATTATAATTGATTCTTAGTTATACTAATATCAAACTGAAACCCTAGAATTCAAAGGTTGATTTGGGCGGCACAATAATTAAGCGCTATGCAGCTAAGAAGATATTGGAAGCCTTGCTTATATCTCAAAATCTCAAATTTTGAGATATAAGATATATATATCAAGATATCTCAAAATCTTGCAGTTTTTGAGATGTGATGTATTATGAATACTGTGAAAAGGAAGATTAGCTAATGGTAAAGTTACTAAAGAGAAGGTGGTTGAAAGAAGGATTCTTTTTAAAACCATTAAGGAAAAGAGAAGCAGCAAATTTGGTCACCTATTGTGCCGTACTTCGTTCGGCGCTCCGTGGTTATTATGCTAGGTCCGGTGGTATGTGCGTATATCATTCCAATTTTAAAACTCGCGCGCCGTGCACTGCTATGTTGGTGCATCGTCGCTGTGTGTAGCGGGCTACGTCGTTAGTTGTGGCTACGAAATCGTGTCGGCCAGTGCCAGCTGTTGTATCCTGTAAGAAAAGCGAGTTCTCGTGGGTGCAATTCGCCACGGGTTTTTCCTCATTTCTCTATCGACCTTCTAAAGAAATCTTCTCTGGTTACTACTGGCGGCGTCTGCATCATTCTGCCTGGTTGAAGCCCGTTACTATGGAAAAATAATTTAAAGCCAGCTCCAGGTAGGCATAGCCTAATTATAGCTCAATAATTTTTAACCTCGAAACATTTGTGTTATGTGTTCTTACTAAAAGGTATCCGTGTGTGTGTGAATTTCCAGGCATGCAACAGGGTCTAATTAAATTTAAATGTAATTTATTAACTTGGTCAAATCAATTGAAACTTATCTTACACTCAGCTACTCGTTCAGAAATTGTAAATTAGAGCGGCCTAGATAGAAAATATAATGTCATAGTTATAAAAGGACTTTTAAAAGTTTTATAAAACTAAACAATGCACATATTGTGGTTAGAGCGGATTGTTAATAGATAGTAAGTGTTTGTGAAAAGGTTCTTGTCCCGTGCTGAATATTAAAATGTGATTTCTCTATAGCATTATAATTGTGGCGTGAGTGCGAGATGTGGTTGTGTTATGTCTATGACACCCTATATAGCAAGTTGCCTGTCCTAGCTGCTCGCCCAATGGCGAGATGGGTGTCGGGGTTGGCCTAAGACCTGCCAACCCCTTGTGCAGAGAAACTCCATAAGCCTCGAGACGCCGTCAGTCGGGACAGAGATGCCAACTCTTAGAGAATTTCTGCCCCCAGAAGTCATCCGTTTCAACGACTGCTCAACCTAGACTTGGCCTCCTACAACATTGGACAATTCAGGTGTGATCCATCTCAATTTAATTTAACACCATCATCTACCACAACACGGTGCATCTGCAGACACTCTCAAAAACAGACTTATAAAATCCGCTCAGAACTTGTTTAAAATTTGCAAACACATGTTAGGTTTCGTGCCTGCATGTTCGGACACTACATAGATAAACACCTTATGTATATTTAAGACACTATTATACTATGTAAGGGATTACACATATAGAAGTACTTAGATGAATAGCTCTGAGTTCCCTTGTTTCTCGTGTTCAATGTATCAGAGTGTTGGTTGTGGCCTGCTTAATCATGTACTTCCATGTGGGCATAATGCAGGACTGGGGTGTTTAAATTTCGTGCCATAATTGAGGCCTTAATAGTAATTATGGCTATTTTCCTTAGTTGTTAATCCAGACTGCATGAATCCGGTATTAAATTACAAATTTAAGTTATCTTGTAACATGGGGGCAAATCAGTTGCTGAATTGTAAGTTGGGTATTGTTGTAATATTTCTATTATATGATGGGTTATAGCGAGAAGGTTGATGCAGGAATTGGGGTGTGTGTTATATGTGTGTGTGTAGTACGTGTTTATGTGTAATTCTTGATATAAATAAAAGAAAAGGAATATGATATATTGTTAATCATGTATAGCACATGTGCTATCAGGACTGTCGACAGAACTAGTAATTCTAGGCTACTTTGAATCAAATACTATATATTGAATCAATTACTATATATTGAATCAAATAGCATGTATCAGAGATCAAATATTCAGTGTTTTACATTAACTATCATAATATAATATCATATATATTATATTGAATTTCATATATTAAATAATATATATATATACATATCAAATACCTTTTATCAATTATCAAATATCGAATGTTAGATGTTAATATCAAATTTCTATCCTTGAGTTGCATTTATTTTTTTACTAGCCACTGCATTAAGCATTCATGCCTAAATCTATGGTGTTTTACAATAATTGTGCATGCATAATGATTATATATTGTAGCGTGACAGATAAATGGATAATAATAAATGGCATTGATCATTAGAATAATAAGATTATAACATTTAAATCCGAAAAAAGCATTAAGTTTGATATAAAGAATTAATTCATAGCAACTGTGCAGAACAATCATTGTTATATAAAAAGTATAAGTTCAAATAAAATAAGTTACTAGTGATGAGTCATCCAAAACCAGTCTAATAACCCAAGGTTTTTAAATTATAACTCAGGACGGTAAGATGTAAACAAAGAAACAACAGAGTATGACTAAACCCACAACGAGGATATATAAATTAAAAAGAAACCCTGAATAAGGCAAGATCCACCAATAAAGGTGATGTATTTCGAGAAACGTATGAAGAAGATGAAGAAATCCCAAGAAACCCGATGGCATCAAGAAGAAGATGGAGAAGATACCAGTCCAAGAAGACAGAAGATAAGAAGACGCCTTTGAAGAAAGAAGAAGAAGGCAGCATCCTGAGGAAGATGGAATGCTCTTATAAAAAACACCCATACCCCATATCCCAAAATAAATAATAAAATACAAATAATAAAAGTATAAAGAAATAGTGTTGGACAGTAACCACATGTACAATAAAATTAAGAGAGAAAAGTGTATAGAGTAAGAGTTGCCAGTGAACCAAGATGAAACAATAATATAGTACCCAAGGAACAAGTATTCATTGTAACACACAAACCAATTTATTGATGTTAATAAGACTAAACAACCATTTAGAAATAACATCAAAAAAGTGTAAAGTGAACCAGTGCTAGTTTGGGTATTATAAAAAATAAACCTTATGTTTCATTCTTGGCATCCACAAACTTTGTATACAATGAAACATACAACTTTCAGCGACTTAAAATTCGTACCATGTGAATGTGTTACATTTAATAATAACAAGCTATAAATCTGTTTGAAGTCACATTTTTGTTTTATAGAATGAGTAAAAACAGATTTCATTATACAGTGAAAGGGTAATATTATATACAATATAATATATTGTACAATAAATTATATTGTATTACCCAATACAATATTTAAAAGACAGTTTAAAAAACTGCATAATCAAACTTAATATAAGAGGTAACGAATAAGAATATAGTTATAAGGTTTCATGAATATAGGATAAGGATTTTAAAAATGTATTAGGTATAAGGACATTTATTTCAGTTTGGAACAACTAACATCATAACTGTAAATATATTTGTTACTTGTGTTTATAGTAATAAGTAAATAAGATGTTAGTTGGGAAAAAACCTCCGTTGTAAATAATATTTTTAATGTTAGTAATAAGTGTTGATTATAAAAAAATGTCTGAATGGTTGAAGACAACCATCTTTGAAAATATTTCTTATTTGTTTGACTGTTTATGGTATTGAAACCAATACTAATTATCGTTATGTTTAATTTAAAAAATGTTTAGTTTATAATACCATATTTTAAAAGTCAGAGAGGGTATGACACTATATTTATTGTTTGTATAAAAATTTTGTAAGAAAAAACTTATTAAAAAATCTAGGCCAAAGAATGAAAACCAAACTTCATCAAAACAGAGAAATTACTCACTTAAATACATCTAAACTAAAGGGATTTATATAAAATAAACCAGAGATGAAGCCATATAATTACAGATACCACTTAGAGGGATTTTGGAAAATTATAACCAGAGTTATAAATAAAAATGGAAATGACAGAAGTTAAAAATTTGGAGAGGGGAGTCACATATTCCAAAATAATATTTTAAAAATTAACCAATTCAAATAATTTCAAGAAAATAAGGGAATATAAACCTTTTAATACAATATGAGATTATTAATAATAAATATAACTGAAAAATGGCAGAATTTGCATAATGACAGGAAGTTAATTTTGAACTTTTACCAAATACAAAATGAAAGTAAAATTACCAATTTTAGACAAAAAAAAAATATAATAAAACGGCATTATTCAATATTAAAATACGCCGAATGAACTGAAGGATTAAATTGAGTTACATCTAGCAAATAAAATTGATTAATAACCAAAGTTTAGGCAGTTATATAATGTAATTGAAAACATGCACAGGATGCAAAATTATATTTGAACAATGTAAAGAATAATATTGTATTAGCTAAGATTTTAGTCGAAAGTGGAGGAAATAGAGAGTTGATTATTGGAATTTGTACGGAGCACTTGACGAGCGTAATATAACCAAGTTAACCTAACTAAAAGTACGGTAATGACGAGTCAGTGAACGACACGTTTTTTGAAAACCGCGAGTGGCGAGTAAAACCATTTTGGAACGTCTACATAGTGACAGAAACAATTACTAAAGACTAAATAACACTGAACAGCACCTAACTACACCGAATAACACTATTATACACCAGAAAACAGTATACACCATAACCGTAAATTAGTGCCGAATGACAATAAAGTGAACTAACTTATACATACACCGATATACAAAATACAACACAGAAACTTCACTCAAGACACTATACAACATCAGAAGGAACATTTGCTGACAGCAGGACGTGAATACTACAAGAAAATCTCTTATTTGGAACGTCGCATATACGAAGGACATTTTGACCAACTTCACGGCAGCCATTTGCAATCTACGTCGTCATCACCCAAGAGCAACGCCTCCTAGTCCCATCAGCTGTACGGTTCGACAACAAATTATTTTATTACAATTTCTATTCAATGTATGTACCTAGTATTAGTAATTCCTTGTTGTAACGTTATACATTTTTAATATTGGCCCGATTTCTCTGACTTTAACCATAACTAGCTGTTTAAAGAACCTTATTGAATTTTATATATCAAAAACTTGTAACTGTTCGATACCCTGAGAGTCGATTTTCTAATCGATAAGAGTCTATTAATCAATTATTCAATAAAACATTTATACTTTCTACCTCAAAATAGTTCTTTCTTTCTTAAATATACCAAATTACAATTAATATAATTTTAATAATAAACTACCAGAATTTTACCACCTAATCAGAAGGAAGATAACCTCCAAAACAAGAAAGTAAACAAATATCGATCGTCCTTGGAGACAATATTATAAGTGGTTGAAAGTTATTAAAAAATACAAGAACATTAATAAAATTTCATAGAGAAGTGAGACACATTTCAAAACTTTACGAAACTTAATTAATTAATTGATAAAAAGAAATTTTTTTTAATTATCAAATTTTTTTTTAACACAATCTTTTTTTTATTTCTTCAACAAGCAACTTTTTTTTTTTAACATTTTGTAATACTACACCTATATATCTTCAACAGCTTAACATTATTAACAGGATTCGTTGAAAGTTGGACGGGTCAACGGTGAAACTAAAGGAAGTGTTTCAGACCAGTAAGACTTTGAGAACCACACCAAGTAAACACCTGTCATCTATTGAGTTATTGAGTTTTAGTTATAATATATATCTACATACATAACTTCTAATAGTGATGACTGTCATATGCAGAGCAATAAATTTTGGTGATTAAAAAATTCTTGCTTACATTCACATGATGCTTTGGGATTGATCCAGGATATACATATATATTTGTATTGTAATAGTACCCGGTGGCATTTATATAATTGTACTTCACTAACGCTTATTATATTATGTACAGACTGGACATCAAATAAATATAAATTTGTTACTGTTAATAGAGTTGCTTATTTGCAAGTCCTGACATCCAACCAGTGGACATGTCTGAAATTGTGGCTTGGGTCTTTGCACACTTTATGCTTTCTTTAGGTTCATTACCTAGTTTTAAATATTATGTCTCTCCCCTTCAAAAAAAAAAAAATCATAAAATACTTAATAAAAAAATGGGGGTTTCACTATTACAACGTTGAAATTGGTTCACCACCTTTGTCGAAGGAATGACCGAGAGATTTAGTAGGAGAAGAAGGCTCAAACGGGTGTATATGGATGAAATAAAACAAGGAAAAAAGTATGGAGATATTAAGAGACTGTCTTCAAAAGAAAAAATATTTCAAACGTACCTACATCTGGGTTGAGGAGCTGAAGAAGAGATCAAAGGAAATCCCTGCTAACCAACTAAGAAAGCTTCCTGAATATATCATCTACTTTTTACTTGTATATATTATTGTCTTAAATAAGTGATATTAGTTGGAAATTTTATTTTTATTCTGTAGTTCCCTGCTATATAACTGTACTCTTACCAAAATGGAATTTTCATATACTTTCTGATGAGTAAAGAATTATTGAATATTGCAATTCGTCTTAAAATAAATGTAATTTGTTCAAAATAGTGAGTTCTGCAGTTCATAGAGCTTAATAGTTAATAACTAAACACATTCTAAGCATTTAAAAGAAGTAAATAAACATCAGCTTACAAAGTTTAATTTAAAATTCATTACCTTTGACATCAAATTTCATAACTGTAATATTATAAATAATGTTATATTTATTTTGTTTACTTGAACTAATTTTGGAAGAAACTATGAATCATTGTCTTAGGTTTATTAAAAGTGCTTTATCTGTTACGGCCTATATGGCGGCAACATTATAGTAGCTCAGACTAAGTGTTATGATAAATAGTTCGTTCTATCGCAAATGGTCCAATTGTGGAGTCCCGAGCGAATCGCTAACAACACTTGCATGAGCCAACATTAATTTATTATTAATCCCTCGTTTCGTTAGTACGTTTTTAATACTTTATAATAACCTTACGACAGAACACAATTTGTAGATCTGTTATGTATTTAAAGGTGAATAACCCATAAAGAGTCATACTCGATCATATTGCTTAAAAGTAAGTATCCTTATACTGTACTTAAATGTATACTAGATATCAGTTTCTAAGTTCTTAGTACACCAGTATGCATCCATCTTCGCTAATAATGCAGAGATTAATGATCTAGGTCATTTAGTTATATCGGAGGCACCATAAAGTCAAAATACGTTATTCAGCTACAGGTCGACTCAGCCTGTATAAATGATACGTGCAATAACTACTGTGGTAATATTGAGCAGTTACTGCGTAGTGCTGGCTACACTACCTTGCCTGTGTGCCAAACGGCTTACATAAGGGCTTTCTAGGTTGAGAGTTTTGCCACTGGGTTAATAACTCGTCCTGCAGAAAGTCATGACTACACACTTCGGCAATGTCAACCAAACAGAATGATCAACACTTTTCAATGTTAAATATATAATACAACATATCTTTTATTGACATTTATGTTTTTCCTTTTTTATAATTTATATCACTAATAACTCGTCCACCACTCTTCATTCTTGAAGTATTTCTGCCTGTATCATGTACATTAGGTCTACAATTGCTCCACAAAGTGTTTCCTTAGGCATGCGATATTTATTTTCCTAGTGATAAGTACTGTTTCAAAATGTGCAGCAGTTGGCTTGTTTAATTTCCAGTGGTTTGCAGTGGCATATAAATTTGTCTGTTTTTATTTAACTCTGTTAGTCACACATTTTCAATATATCTCTGGATATCAGATTTTTTCATACCCGTTTTTCTATATCCGGCTGCTAGAATTTAAATTTAGTTTTAATCGTCAATTAAGTTTAATTCTTTATTTTTTTCGTTTGCATACGATGATACGTAGTACTAAAACACATTATACAAATTAATGTTGACTTTGTTTTCAATGTGGTCTTGTAGATATCCCACTATGACGTTATTAGTATAATGCAAACTCATTATTTTCTTCTTTTAATAAATTACCTAATTGTGACATAACACATATAATATATTTAAAGTTTCTAAACCTGTTCATTACCGTTGTCACTAAATATAATTTTAAAGACTGTATCTGCCATCAAAGAGTAGATGAAACGTCTGTTCAGGTCTAAATCACAAACCTTTCCTATGCCTTCATTTTTCTTGACCACTCACGCTTATATTGGCAACCTTCCTTAGGCAACCTGCCATCCGTCTTCGTACTCGTATCAGCAATCCGTGTCTGTCTTTTTCTCCGCAGTTAGATAATGAATACTTAATATTTTAAAGTTTTTGTGTATGTCGTCCTTGTAGAGAATATCTGTTTGAGTGCAGCCTGCAACACTAAGATGTTTCTGTCACCGCAGCCCAAGTTTCAGAACAATACAGAAACACTGGCAGGGTTACTAACTTATAAAACTGTAGCTAGCCTCTTTTCTCGTTTTCCTTAAACATTCTTGACGAATCGCTTTACATACTGACTACATATTAGGCAAATAGAATTTAAATCATCATCTACGTAATACGTGATGCCCAACCAGGACAGTGGACATCTGCATCTTGCTTTATGCTTTTAATCTTAAATATTATGTTTACCCTGCAACACTAACGGCACAATTTACACTAATACCAATTTTAATATTAATAATAATATTAATTTTAATATTTTAATTTCACATAAATTTTTAATCTAACAAATCTATTAAACTAAATATATTAAAATAATTTGCCAAAAATGAAGAAATCAGAAGATTTGTGTCGATAAAGAAAGTTGGTACATCATTGAGCATGAGCAATATATGAACAACTCCACGTAAAAATATCTATATAATTTTATCAAACTGCAATATAAACGTATCCGTGGTTAGCTGTTAACAGGTTTGCAGTAAACAGTAATTAGTCGTGTTTACCAACCACCCTGCCTCATAGTTTCCGACCTAATAAACGCGTTTTGCTATGATACGTACTCTAACAAGCTCCTGCTTCATACAAGAAGTTTAAATTACACGAAACGTAGTTGGGATTAACAAACACAATGACCTTGTGTTTACCGTAATGCATAAATATTAACTGAGTCCGTCTGAGCGCATGCGGCGATATGACCCTCCACTAATGTACACACACACACTGATATATGTGAATAATAATATACTGTGTTAATTATTCCTCTACAGATATATTAGTCTACTAATTTTAATTTTTGATTATATACTTTTTAGTATAATTGATATATACTTCTAATTCAGGTAACGAGTTAAGGAACTTCAATCACAGATGTGTTAGAATCTGAAATATACAGAATTACGCGGACGCATTTATAAATAGCCGAATACAGACTCACAAACAATAAGTGATTAATTGGCAGCTGAAGGCAGGCAGACCAACGGAAAACTATAGAGACCATGTGTAGGGAAAAATAAAATGAAAGGAGAGACCCTGATGTTGATATGCGTAACTTCCTAAAATAGTCGGAAACAGGCATTGAATTAGTCGGATAAGCTATTTTCGACTAACAAGTTGTGAACCGGATTGAGATAATGATGATGATAGTAATGATGATGATGACGATTACAACGACGACAACAATGATGATACAGAACTTATACGAAATGATGTGGTACGTCAATAATTGGGACGAATTATCATATAGTGACGTAGAAGATATTGTTACGACGGTCTACTCGATCGTCGTAGGTACAGTGGAAACAAAATAAGTACAAGACACCAATTTAGTCATTAATCACACCTTTAATTTTTACAGTTAAACAGTTCGTAATTAACAACAGTGTCTCCAACAAATCAAACGAAAATTGTTCACACGGAATAAAATGTCCACTAACATTAAAACTCAATTGTATTACAATTATACCGTCCGAATATAAAACGCAACACTTCACTAATAACTATTTGAACGTACACAGTAATAACTCGAACCGCTCTGTAAATATAATGCACTAATACTCTCGAACCGCACAGTCAAGAATTCGCCTCTTACTGAACTGAACGTCGTTTGAGTACCGGTATTTATAGCTAGTCGAATATCTAGACGATTCCTAATTGCGTTGTAGCGTGCGTATAAACTACGTAATTAACTACGCCCTTGACACAGGCCGAGCGCCCGAGCGAAACCCGGCACAGTCGAGAAGATTCTCGCAAAATGCGTCTAGTAGCAAGTACACCACACGCTTACATTCTGGATCTCTCTGGAACGTTCGATAAACAGGTAGATTGTTCTGTGACGTCGTAACAATATCATTGGAGGAGCTGACATTAATGTACAAACTATTACTTTTTATTATCTCTGTTAGGTACTCAACTGAAAAGAATTAGATCAGACTTAAAATGTTAAAGTGTGTTTGGTGATGAACGCCTAAAACAGTCGTACAGTATAGATAAGATTGAAGACAATTTAAATGGAATGGAAAAGAGAAAGGGAATCAGCATGGAAATGTATTTTTAAAAACTAAATTGCACAAATTTCTTTAAGTGACTAATAACTAAGTAATAGATATGTAATTGACTAGCTAGCTCTAATTTGATGAAGTCTACACAAAAACGTAACGTGAGCTGTTGTCATTTACACCTTGAGAGTAGGCTGTATGTTAAATAGGGAATAATGTATCCGGGAACTTATAAGCATCAAACGTCTCCCACAGTGTTACTCCATATCACCGGCATTTTTGAAAAGATTTCTAAAGCATATGCTGAAATCTTGAGGAAGCAATGTAAAGGAATGGAAATACCATAAAGAGACGCCTATCTTTACATACTTAGCTATATATATTGAATAACAGAAGGATTACTGACGACGTAACTGTAGACTATCAACAATGGACAGGACCACCTACGAGAAATATGAAAAACACTCAAGCTCGATACAGATGTGCCCAATAATACTGACGAGAAGACACTGATTCGGTACGTTTGGCTGCGGCCCCTTATTTCTGTATGATCCATTTTGTTCTATAAACGATTTGGCATGACGACTTACACTGTACACAATAAGAAACACTCTAGTCTTACTACTGACACAATAACAACTATTACAAACAGTACGTGGCCCAATACATGATTATAAGTAAGAACACTAACTCATGAAGAACTATGAAACAATTATGTCTTGGTGAAGAATTGTGAAGCCGGATTAAAACGACGGACAGGAAAAGAAGCAGATTTCTAAATGTTTGAACATGTTAGAAACAAGCAGTTACGTATCCAAAACTGTTAGAGCACTTTAACTACGGTTTACACACACAACGTTACAAATGGTATTGCAGCCATGACCGCCCTTTGTGTCCGTGTTGTAGGTTAATCATTAATTTCGGAACTAGAACACAAATACAATTAACAAGCTGCTGTGCAACACATATGCTCCAGATATCCTCTAGACATATATACACTAGGCAATCATAAATGTAATGAGCCACTGTTTACCCACTAATGAATATTGCTCGTCTTAATGAACATGCCTACCCTTTATCAGCTGAAATGCAAATTATAATCGCCCTTAGGAACGCAAATAATTTTTTTAATTTCCAAAGCTGATATATTACTTACTTTTATATGACAGTATTTTTTTTAGTTTCTTCAGTTCAATCCAAGAAATGGTAGCCAATTTATCCTGTCACCCTTTAGTTCACATTCATTGTAAAATGTCCTACAGCTCTTTACACAATATACAATATGCAGTCACTTTATCTATAGTTTTCTATTGATATTCCTTAACATTTGTCCCACTAACCTTGCAAAACTGTACTCTTTGCAGCAGTACAAGAAAAACAATCTTTGTCAAGGTTTATCAAGTAGTTATGAAACTTATTGTGTAAAATTAAGTATTCATACGTTAACTACGAAAGAATTTTTTATCTTGGTACGGGCAAAAGGCTTGTCGCATGACAAATGGCGACAATCGTACAACTCTTCGTTATTTTGGTGACCCTAAAAAGGGCCGTTGGCCGTGGTGTTTGTCCACCGGAGCCGCGCTGAGATATTCGGCGGCTGCGCCCGCTGTTCGTGGCGTATTGCAGTCCTCCTCTTCTTTCGGCATCCGATGCGTCCAGTCCGCTGCCGCCCAGCGAAACCCATCTCTGGTGCGTTATAGGGTGAAGAATACCAAGAACGTCCTTTCTACTCTTCGGTTGTTCCTCCCGGCTGACTCCGCGTCGACGTCGTCCGAGAGAGGAGAGGAGATGAAGTGCGTCCGATGGCGTGGCGATGAAGTGCGCCAAAAAACTGCCAGATGTCAGGTGCAGAGGGCACAGATTCATGCGTGCCCCCAGTGGTTGCAGCGACCGGATGGTGCTCCGATGACTGCCTGTTGCTGGTGTGTAATACTTGGTAAGCGTAGCATGTAACATGTAGCACTGTGGTGGCGGGGGGTCTTTGCACCCGGTGCATGATTGCAGCATCTGGGTCGAGCCCAAAGGCTGCCTGTAGATAGACTTAGTGCTGCTACATTCGACTGGTGCCTAAAACTGGAATGGAAAACCGCCAACCAGTTAACTGAGAAGGCGGGGAAGAAAGGTTTCAATTTATTTATTTTTTAAAAAATTGTTGCAATCGTTGGGCACTGCCTCATGAACGTGTTCAGATAACAGTTGTCACCCGTCCCCAGTCCAGCGTGCAGACGCCATGACGCGTCGGTAGCTCCCCGCGAGGCAGAGAGCCTCCGTGCCAGTGATAGCGCGTAGTAGCGGCAATTAGCGCGGTCGGCGAACTAGGAAGGGAAGAAGGAAACAGCTTTGCAGGTAAACTCTGGGGCAGGGTCAGATGTTAAAGATGTTGTTTAAATTAATTAAATATACATTTATGGCGGGTCATCGAGAATCGCCCGAGGGCGTTTGACCCGGACAGGGGGAGGCGGTTGCGTAGAGCTGATGGTCCTTAGGTAATGGAAGGAAGAGTTTTCAGCTGCAGCAAAGAGAGTCGCAGTTAACGACTAGACAAAGGCAGAGAGTGGGAACTCGAAGATCTCCTCGAATTACACTATTTCTCACAAACCAAGGAGATCCCGACATGGAACGGAGGGTTCTGGATTGGAAACTTTCCAGCCTACGCCTGTTCGTGGCGGAGATAAGTGACCACCAAGCAGGTGCCGCATAGGTCAATACAGACCGAAGAAACAAGAGATAGAGGGTTACTTTCGTGCGCAGCGCCAGGGGGTTGCGGGTCGCGAGGTATGGGTAAAGTGTGGCTCGGACGCCGCGAGACTTGGAGAGGGTGTCGGTCACGTGGGAGTTGAAGCACAGACGCCGGTCGAGCTGAACGCCTAGATACTTCACCGACTCTTTGTAGGCGATAGGCCTCCCTTCCATCGGGAGATAGACTTACGAGGGAAACAGATCGCCTCGGATTTCTCCGTGTTGATCGTCACCCTCCATTTCCGTAGCCAGTCCGGAAGCTGGTCCAACTGACGCTGCAGCTTTGTACTCGCAAAACGCGGCGACAGGGAGCTCCAGTGATACATAGCATCTTCAGCGAACAAAGACAACGTGACACCGGGCAATACATGCAGGTCGTTCGTGTACACAAGATACAGAACAGGGTTGGTAAGCGGGTCTTGGTGCTTTCATTTATGGACAGAACCTTCTTTTTTTTTGCGGAGGGATAGGATAGTGGCTGTTATTGGTCGAATCGCGGGAACGACTCGCAACTGGTGATTGGCTGGGAGGCTCGCAGGACGCTCGCGCGGAGAAGGCTGGATTTGTACGCCCACAACGGGTCGTTACACTTCCGCCAGCCCGTTGAGAGTCCCGCGAGACTGCCTCAGAGAGGGCGGTGGGGGAAGTCGTCCGCAAAAGGCGGCGCTTGGCACACTTAAGGCGGGCGCAACCCCCGATACATCTGTTGGCATGCTACGGCACGGAGATGATTGTAAATGGATAGTAAATTAAGAATGATCTGGGGTGGGGCAGAAGGGCTCTGAGAGCTTATGGGGGTCGCCTAGTAGGGCTCTGGGTCGGCTGCGTTTTACAGGTGGCGGGCCTTCGTCTGTACTTAATCGGCGGATGTGGGGATAGGTTGAGATGGAGGCACGATCGAAAAATCTGTACGCAAGAGAGCGTACAAACTCGTCGAGCGATGGAACCTTCAGCCCTTGCCTGATAACATCATTTCTGACAAAACATGGAGAGCTGGAGATTTGTCGGAGGGTTTTTGATTTGAAGGCGTCCATGCGGGCGACTACGTCCGCGTTGAGTAGGGAGTAATAGGCCTGTGCTGCGTACGCAAGAACGGCTCTTAAGAAGAGCAGATATATTCAGTGCTTCGTGCGAAGTTGCAGAGGCACTCGATTGGATAAGAATTGGTAAAGTGTGGCTTTTAAGCCGAAGGGCACGCTGAAGTACATTGGTGACGTGAGCTCTGAAGCATAGGCGTCGATCAAGATTGACGCCTAAGTACTTCACAGTAAGTTTCCAAGCGATCGGGCTCCCGTTTTGGGAGAGGGACTGGCATCAGGAAGTTAACTGATGGGAGAAGGCGATCGCCTCGGATTTCTCCGTATTGATCGCCATCCGCCATTACCTTAACTAGTCCGGAAGCAGGGCGAGCTGACGTTGCACCACTTTAACAGCATGACCAAGATTGGCCGAGCTAGAGTGATACATTGCGTCATCCGCGAAGAGAGAGAGAGCGTAACTCCAGGCTGGGTAGGCAGATCGTTCGTGTACACGAGGTACAGAACGGGGCCTAGGACAGATCCCTGGGGGACGCCAGCGGCGACGGGTCAAACAGAAGAGTACGACCCGTCGATGCAAACCCTAAATGTGCGGTCACATAGATACGAGCGCATGACATGATCAAAAGATGCAGGTAGTGGTGACATGGAAAGTTTGTAGAGAAGGCCTTCGTGCCAGACTCGATTGAAGGCCTTTCTCACGTCCAAGAGGACGGCGACTGAGGACTGATTTTTGTTGAGGGCGTCAGTAAGTTGGGTTACAACCCTGACAAGTTGAAGGGTCGTCGCGTGCCCCTTGCGAAAGCCGAACTGCTCCTGCTGAATAAAATTCTCCAGCAGGGGTGCAATGCGGCTATGAATTTGCAAGGCCGCTGCTCCGATACAATCCTCGCCGGGTGCCTTTGCGCCAAAAAATTTCTAGCTGGGCTCTTTTTATGCCCTGACCGTGATCGCTGATTGGCTTGCTCCAAACACGTCAGGTGTCACGTCTCGGCTGCTGATACCTGATTGGCTCGCTGCGTGTTCGTCAGGTGTCACGCGCCACGAGGTGTTTCTGCGCTGGTACCGGTGAGCAGACGTTTGCCTCTTCGCCGTCACAGTCTTCAAAGTACTTTCCTTTGATATGCACACTCATATACAAACGTTAGTCGCTTTTGATCGAATCAGTACTGGAATCATTCCACTATCGACTCCGTGAGGTATTAAGTCATGACTTATTGGTCTTTACAATTTCAAAAAGCCAACTTAGAAGTTGTCTTTTGTTTGTGAAAACAGAATACAATAGCACGGACTAAGAATTAGGGACGCAAGGGATCTGGTGTACTATCTTTTTACCAAATAGTTTTACTTGCGCTCTAAGGCCAAATATTCGTTTATAGAAAATTAGGTATAACATCAAGCCTTAAAGTGATAAAACATCTAGTAATCTAAATTTTCTGGCCGGACAAAAATCATGAACCAGAAACAGTCTGGGTTCGTGGTGAAGACTCTCACTTTCGACACATTTTCATCAGTTCGTGCTGCACATGGTCGTCTAGAAGTAAGTTCATCAACCACGGTTTTGCGGTCATCCGAAAATATATTCTTCTGTTTACGAGACTGTTTTAGTTTGTAAAATGTTTCTATTTTACTACCTTAAAGTTTGACAAGAAATTTTGGAATGTTATTCAGCGCCATTTTTGTGACGTGAGACGAGTCACAGGCATAACTAGATATGAGTTGTAAGTTTATGACTCTGACCCCCAACAGGAGCTCAGTGTTCCCAACTGGAAGAAAATTATGAATACGACAGTCACCAGCATCACGTGTTTACACACCAAAGTCTTACAGCTAAATGAATAGTAGCATATTACATTAATGTGTGTGTGTGTGTGTGTGTGTGTGTGTGTGTGTGTGTGTGTGTGTGTGTGTGTGTGTGTGTGTATTGCAACGAATCACAGGATCATGGTAGGCGGGGCAAGCTCATATATTACACAGACAATGGACATTCATGTTATATTGATAGATGGTTAAGTTTGGTTATGTTATCAGTTGTATTTAGTAAGGATAAGGGTTTAGTTTAGTAAAACTGTGCATTATTTATTTATTGTTATTCATGTACTGTGTTTGTGGAAATGTGCGCGCGTGCGCGAGTGGTAAACGTTTCCCGGGCGGTGCGTGAATAAATTATCATTGTGTTTGACATTGAACTGAACATAGACATATGTATTGCTACAATCCCTATACATTTCTGACTATTGTTTACGTTCATGTATGATATTAGTATGTAGGCAGTTATGCATGAGATACGGGTAGGTTGATTACCGCTATGCATGCTGTTACAAAGTAAATGCACTCTACTGCATGAAAAGTGCATGTCACGATGTACTAACCATGTGACTTCCATCCACCAATAGAATGCTGAGTGGTGGTTGGAAATTTTCTTAAGCCTGTCGTTACACAGGCAGTTCTTCTACGCCATCTACCGCGAACGGGACGTGCACTCCTTGTACAAGATTCTACCGCTTGCAAGGTGTTGTAAAAACTATTCGTTGTTAGTGAAACGGGAAGACTCAGAACTGTGTGTGTAGTACACCTGCACACAGTATTGTTTTAACGCATTGTGCGTATAATTACAGGCAGTTCTTCACTGCTGCTACCGCGAACAGTACATACAATCCTTGTACAAGATTCTACCGCTTGCAAGGATCTGTTAAAACTTTTCGGGGATAGTAACGCGTGTGACGCATAACAGTTGATATTATCTCTTTACACACGATATTAATATTGTAGTATTACGTGTGTAAGAAGTGAGTGTAACTGTATCACTGTGCGAGATTTCCGCAGTGACAGTATCATTAATAGTTACGCAATAGTAAGTTGCTCCATCAAGACGTTTCCGTGCTAGTGCAAGATTTCCTCATAGGGTGGTCTGCTGATCGCGGTAGACCTTCGTATTCGCGTGAACACTTGAAGAAGCCGGAGTGGTATAAGTTCAATATACCGTTATTAGATTAAACTCACTGACACCTGAGATATTACTTGGTCATAAACTCTATATTAATTTTGCGAGTAATAAGATCCGTAGTACCGTTGTGTGTGCGAAGCGTCAGATTCATCGTAGGAATTGCAGGACACCAGCCCAGCTGTTATAGGACCAGCCCAGCTGTTATAGGACACCAGCCCAGCTGTTATAGGACCAGCCCAGCTGTTATAGGACACCAGCCCAGCTGTTACAGGACGCTAGCCCAGCTGTAAACGTTTCTGGGGAAACGTCAGTCATTTATAAGCCACACCTGACGAACCAACTACACCGCAAAGACCTGCCCCTCTCTTCAACAACATCATCGTGGGAATCTTCTTTATGTAACATATCACGTCTTGCGTATGAACATTATTTAACATTTTAAAAGAAAGACTCTATATCAAACATTACATTCTGTACATATCAAATATATCATATAAACAATTACTTGTGTTTGTGCAATAAATAATCTTAAACCCTCCAATATAGACTTTTAATTTGAGATACACATACTATCATATCCTATGCGCCAATAGTTTAGTAATTTGTGTTGTCGCAGTATATATATATTATATTTAAAATTTACATTTATTCTACCTCAAGATGTTATTTTTTCCTTATTTAGAACATGTTTTGAGAACTATTGTCCTCTCATCTTCAGCCTTCGTGATTCTGAGTCTGGTGAAGTACCTGTGTATTGGTTGGTCGTTATTGGGGTTTCTTGTTGGACTCTGGTAACCCAAAGTGGTAAGTGTGTGTGATTGTGGTGTATGTATTAGTATTTTGTGTATTTTCGATGTTGAGTGCTTTAAAAATTGTGTCGTGTCTTGTATTGATTTGTATTTGTTCGGGGATTGGTTTTTTTGCGTTTGATGTTTGTATATTTGTAAATTCTCCCAAATGTTCATTATGGTCATTTGTGTAGTATGTGTTTTATTAGTATCACATTGGTTATGTCTGGGAAATCTTGTCCCGTGTTTATTGTGTGGCCAAATTGGAATTGTATGTAGCCTCGCTAGATAACGTATCCACGATAGTCAACAAATACGTTAACGGCATTTCGCAACGCACTTATCATAAACAAAAGATTAAACTCCAGAATCTCATGAACAAAAAAATCAACGAAGATAAAGTTATATGTAAACACAAGTTTTTATACGCGCATCTCAAATTTAACTTCTACAAAGTTTAATAACGTTGAAATGGATGTCCTTAATAGAGGAATAAACCGGTGTCTATAAGCTTATATGCGACTATTGTGACCGTTTTTATATCGGCCAAACAGGTAGACCTTTCATCTAACGATTCCGTGAACACACACCAGACAGCCACTTTAACAGGAGTAATTTTTCCTTAGAAAATATTAAATCTAATTTTACACGACATCTAATTTCAAGCAATCATTCATATACCAATTTCAACGATAACCTTATACCTCTGCATTACTGTAGTAAGGGCCGTTACATAGATGCACTCGAAGAATTCGAGATTTATAGAGGTCATAATAACCCCGATGTATATGACGACATACTCAACGATAAACTCAACTTCAGGTCCAACCCACTGTATGATTCCGCGCTGCGATCGCTTAAAGATAAAACTAAATAATAGTGCCCATCGACACACTCTTCACATAATACACGCGTGCACCGTGTCGGTTACTAGTGCGCTGATAATATGATCACTCATTGTATTTTACGTGTTTACTTATTGTGTGTTTGTTTTACCCTGGATTTTAATATATATCGAGTTCCTTTGGAGTGAAGGTCTGAAGATGGGTGATATGACCTGAAACGCGTAACCCAGCTCAAATTACGTTAGAAGTCACTTGACGGAAATCATAAGGTAAATTATATTATTATCATACAGTGACTTGGACCGCATTAATTATGTATAAACTTTCACTGATAGCTGATACTTCTGCTCCGGTGTCAATTAAAATGTGTGTTTTAACGTTATTTATGTATGCATCGAGTGTAGGACATGTAGCTCTATGTTCTATTTTTTTAGAGTGGTCTGTGTCGCTTTCTAATAACGCTTCCCGCAAATCACACGGATAGATACAACTAATTTTGTAACAAGCATCCTCACAATCAACCATGTTATTATTACTTCTAGTGCTACGACTTATAGTGATTTAACTGTCTTTATCCAAACTCGTGCTAGTGGTATAGTAATGTTTATGGATTGCTGCTTTAGGCCGCATTTTTAGACACGCCGCTCCCACGTGATACTTTACCCGTTTTTTGGATCAGCATTCACCGTTTCTGATATTGTGTGTGAGTACGTATTATTATTTTCTATTTGCTTAACTGTATTCATTGACTGTATTTTCTTAGGTTTTCCTGTGAATTTATTTTTATCATTCCCAGAGGCTTTATCTTTATTAAATGGTGTACCCTGTTTATATGACGGTTTATTTGTGTCATATGTGTAGTGAGCTTTTGCTGCGGGCATTACATCCTCCCATTGTGACAACGTGTTTACTGTTTAACAGTGCCTCTAATGTATTTACCCTACGTGGTAATATGGCTGTACGAATGTTCATATCAAAGTGGTAGCTTAATTTTGTACTAGTTCGGTCTCTGATAGCTCCGGTCTCAGGTGTTTAACTTTAGAGATTACTTTGATTACGTACTGCTCACGTGTGAGTTTTCCGGGAGTAAATTTACCAAACTCCAGCCTATCTCGTACTTTATGTTGCACGTGCTCATTCCAATATCGATTTTCGAAGCATTTTATGAACTCGTCGTATGTTTTAATATTGTCTCGGACTATGGAGTACCACAGTGCTGCCGAACCGCTCAGCTTCCGTGGCACCCATTCAATTCTATCTGCGTCATTCAATTGATCGCCCACCGAGGCCATATCCCGTTCGCAATCCCGTATAAATTGAATTGGATTTCCGTCTCCCCAAATTCATTTTGGGCAGCATTTTATTCGTTATTTAACAGAATGTACAAAATACCCCTAAACAAACAAGAAACTGACAAAGGAAGAAATATAATATACCAAATTGGTTATGCAATTGGATACAATAAAAATACTATGATCAAAATAGAAAATAAAATCAAATACAAAATAGAAACTGAACAATTAAGAATTAATCAAACTGAACAACACATAAATAATAACAACAACAAAAAATGGGCCACATTCACATATATAAATAATAAAATGACAAAACTAAATAAACTATTTAAAAACACAGGTGTAAAAATAGCATACAAAACTAATAAAAATAAATTACAAAATTTAAATAGCTCACACAACAAGGTAATACAACAACCAACGGTATATACAAAATTGAATGCCAAGATTGCAATAAATGTTATATAGGACAAACAAAAAAACAGCTGAAAAAACGTTATTTTGAACACCTAAATGCATACAAAAAACCAAATATATATAAATCCAATTTAGCCACACATGCAATAAACACAGGACATGAATTCCCAGACATAACCAATGTAACACTAATAAAACGTATACCACACAAAGGCACCATAATGAACATTTGGGAAAATTTACAGATTTACAAACATAAAACACAAAACAAATTAATACCAGAACAAATACAAATCAATACAAAACATGACACAATATTCAAAGCACTCAACATCGAAAATACACAAAATACAAAAACAGATACCACAACCACACACAATAATGCAACTTTGAAGGACCAAAGACCAACAAACCACCTAAATAACATCCAGAAGCCAACACACAAATACTGCACCAGAAGCAAGATGGCGAAGGCTGAAGATGGGAGAACAGGATCTCCCGAAACATGTTCCAAATAGAAAAATAACATCTTGATGTAAATTTATGTATAAATATTAAATGTATTATATACATCAAGAAACGGACTGTAGCAGAAAGTGATTGAAATATATATATATATATATATATATATATATATATATATATATATATATATATATATATATAAACAGAACGTTTATTGAGGAAGTTTAATAGGGATAATACTGAAATAACACGTTCTCTGACGACCATAGACATGTTATAAATTGATTTTGTTCTTTTTTCGTAGAGTAGTTATAAGTTTTGAATTAAGATTAGGGTAAAAAAATAAAGTATGTCAAAATATCCATAATTTTATACTCTTTCATGTCACGTGCGATATTTGTGTATAAGTGCGCGGGTGCGCGTATGATTCAATTTTATTTAATAACTTCTTTAATAATTGACATTTCTTTTGAAATTTGGACAGGGTTTTCTCAATATTGAAGGTAACAGTTTTCATATACTCAGATCTCCAAAAGTATAATTTTTATATGGTTTTTTATAAAATTAGCCTAATTCTCTTTTTAACTCGTTATCTGTAAGAGGATAATAACATTTGTAGATTGAATCTAGGCAGGCCTTTGGAGAATCGGACAGAGTTTTAACTTGAAGTCTGTCTATCACAGTGAGCATCTATGACGTTGCTACATTTTCCACCAATCAAAAGGTCTAAAATTTTTTTGAGTCGGTACTCTGCCGAGTACGGATGCTACAGTTCGCTTCGAGGTATTGTCAGAGAAGGACGTACTGACTGCCACGAGATTTTTGTGTCAGGACAAGTCTATTTCTATGTGACGTAGTACTTTCGTAGACGATATGAGTTTATAGTATTCGGATCCAATCGGAGAACTCAATTACAATTATAATACATCAAATATAGTTTTTTCGCTCAAAGTAGAAGATTTCTGGTTTAGGGCAGCAATACCGACCGCGGTATTACTGAGTTTTACGCGAGAACACTTCAAAAATCGGGAGTTTGTGTGAGCTCAATACACACGATCTATTAGTAACCCATTTACAACCCTGGGATTAATTTTATAAACAACAACAATCCGATAACCGCAGCGTTTGTGTGTGATATGTTGCAGTGAACGACGCAGAGGTCAGCGAGCGACGCACGAGGAGTGAATTACGGGGAGCGCCGAACGTCTATAATTCTGTTGGAATTCAACAATCAAGTAACTATATATGTAAAACAAACCCAATATACTCTTTTATTTAAAGAGACTGAAATAATAATTTATTTTATGTTAACAACTGAATAAGACAATAATAATTATTAATATGTTAGTTCTTAAATGTTTCCTACCTCCAGATATAGACTCTGTGTTGATAATTTCATCTAACCTATCTATGCAATAATAATTTGTTACGCTCCAATGTGTGTGTGTGTGTGTGTGTGTGTGTGTGTGTGTGTGTGTGTGTGTGTGTGTGTGTGTGTGTGTGTGTACAGCTACACAAGTGCATGAGTTTAAACCTAAGTCTCTTTGAGATGCTGTTGTCTAATGTTTAATGTATACTAAAAGTTCAGAACTACTTTCTTGTAAGTCTTACAGACATGGCATGTAAACGCATCTCATAGCAATAGGTTTGTTTCTGGTACTGGGATTATAATTTAATTTTTCACATGGCAGGGCAATTGGTTGATTGTAGTAAAGCAACACTACAATAAAAAAAAAGCAAGAAATACAAAAGAGAATAGAAACTGGACAATACAAAATTAAAACTAAAAATTGAGACAAATAAATGAATAATACAATTACAATAAAAATTTTCTTCTCCGTATTAGTTTGTACAGATGATGCCTACTGTTTGCTCATACTTGGTTCTGGATCTCTGACGATATAATTTGTCCGCGATTTGGATGGACGGGTTTTAATAATAGGTTTATTGAAGAACTCGCTGAACGTTGTTTGATCTGAACTGTTTATAGTTTTTCCTTTGTAAATTTTGTAAAGTAGCCCCCAGTGAATTTGATGATCGATCTAGAAAGGTTTTTCTACACTTGATCTAGTATTTCAAAACTGGCAAATTCGTCGCTTATCATTGGTGTAGTCGTAAGCGCTTACAGTCGAAAATTATGTAGGTCGCAACTCGGCGAGCCACTGCGACCATTAAATATAATCAATAACGTTAATAATCATGCTATAATTATTATCTAATAAATAAAGAGTATTAACGTAATTCCCAGTTGACATGTAATAAAGGAGAGCTTAGGAAGGAAAACAGAGAAATGAGAGAAGAGATAGCAAAAGAGAGACATGCGCGGTCAGACAGAGTGAACAAACAATTTAAACTGTTAAAACAAACCACATCGTTAGTAAAGTTTCAGTATTGGGACATCATTAAATTTAAAAATTTAAAGGTGAATACGTGCTGTAACAAGGGAGGGAAGGTTTAGATAACCAGGAATGCGATAAACGCGATATAATAATCCGTGCGAGGGATCATACGCTACATCAAATTGCAGAAACACATCGACCTTATGATGCTTTACAGTACCCTTTAATGTTTTGCAGAGGAGAAGATGGTTATCATTTTACATTGAAATTAGTCGATCCTCAGACTGGGTTACAAACTACTAAGAAAGAGTCAGCTCTACAGTTTTATTCGTACAGACTCATGATGAGAAAAATGAGTAAAATCATTTAATTTATTACAAACAGCTTCTGAATCAATATATTGTTGATATGTATGCTAAGATAGAGGCGGAAAGGTTTATATACATCCGTACTCATCAAACTCAGTTAAGAGCTGAGAGTTACATATATTTGCAAGATACATTACCAAATAATGAAAGTTTTGATAATTTAGGCCGCTTGGTCATTCTACCCTCAAGTTTCACAGGAGGTCCACGATATACATTAGCGAACGCAAGACGCTTTTTGCTACGTACACAAATACTCGCGGCCTGATTTATTTATTACGTTCACTACAAATCCTATGTGGAAAGAGATCGTCCAGGAGTTGCATCAAAGCTTTTCAGCTCAAGATCGGAACGACTTGGTAGCACGCGTATTTCATCTGAAATTGAAGAAATTAATGGATTTCATAGTGAAAGGCAAAACTTTTGGCTCAGTTGTCTGCTACATGTACAGCGTAGAGTGGCAAAAACGAGGTTTGCCGCATGCGCATATTTTGCTCTGGTTAGAAGAAAAAATACACCAGATCAGATAGATTCTGTGATTAGTGCAGAGCTACCGGACCCTGATACAGATCCAGAGCTTTATGATATAGTTAAAACACATATGATTCATGGGGCATGTGAAACAATTAATACACAGTCACCATGTATGAAGGAGGGTCAGTGTACTAAACGATATCCTAAATCGTTTACAAAAGAAACGACGATAAATGATGACAGCTACCCTTATTATCGCCAGCTAAGTCCTGAAGATGGAGGTTTTCAGTGTGAAATCTGTTTGAGAAATGAGATTTTGATAGTTGACAATAGATGGATAGTTTCATACTCACCTGTGCTTTCAGTTGCAGTCGGACACGCTGTCCGTCGGCAGAACAGTTTTATTTTTTTATAAGGCTCATCTACGAACGAATAAAGATGTTTTCAGTAATTATGTTTACAGTATTACGGGAAACGTAGAGTACCGGGACCGTTTAAGTAAGCAAGAGTATCTAAAGAGAAGCTACAAAGAGCGACGCGAGATGCTGGAAGTTAGGAGACGCTTTTTAGACGCCTAACAGCCGAACGAGATCCACCTCGCAGCCGATATTAATTCTCTGGGACGGACCACAAACTGCTGGAGAACGACGCTGGACGCTGGACATATCCAGGACCACGCCAAGCCAGGAGTAACGGTAACCCAACTCTGGACAACGCTGGACCCCGTCAATAAGTTGTAAGGTCATCAAAACTCGAGGTGACATGCATAATGCGTTTATAAATGATTTTTTTAAAGAGCTTATAAAAATTATATAAAGAGACAATGAATTTGAAAAAAAAGAAAAAAGTTTATAATTAGGTAAATAATGTAATAGAGTCTTATGTAAATGTTTTAGTCGTAAGAATGAGCGATTACATATATAGATAAATATAGAAGAAAAAAAGAGTTTAATTTTGAGATACTATTTTTTTTTATCAAAGAAAAATAATTGAAATGATTTGAAATTTGCATTTTGTAGAAAATAATAATTTCAATTTTGAATACGAAACAAATGCCAGTCTAAGGGTAATTAATATAATTTTAAATTTATTCCTAAAACATTGGTATAGACTGAGCAAGCTGAGGTCAGATCTGATTTAAATGAATTCAATTAAAATAAAACTTAATTACCTTTAAATGTTATTTCTCTTACTAAATCAATTTGAATAAATGTCTAGATTAAGATTATTAACATGTCTAGATTTAAGAGTGTTTTAAATGTGTGTAACACCGTATAGCTTAAGAGATAAACACTTAATAAGGAGTGATATCTTGATCGGAGATTATTAACAATGTTTTATTATTTGTAATGCTTTTTAAACCATAAACATGAAATTTTAACTACTCATAAATTTACTACTCTTATTAGAGTTATACCTGGTATCGTTATAACTGTTTAAACACCTGGTATCGTTATAACTGTTTAAACACCTGGTATAGTTATAACTGTTTAAATACCTGGTATCGGTATAATATATATACAAGGTGAGCCTGGTACTGAATATAAATAAATTTTTAAAAAGAATATATTTTATTTAAATTATAAGTATCACATTATTGTACACTATTTAAAAAATTATTTTTTACATTATATGTTTTTGTATTACACACGAACTCTCTAAAAGTTAATCTCTGATTGGCTGGTAATGAAAACCGGAGATAAATGAGACATCAGCACTCCACCAGTTTTTATTTTATCTTGTTGAAAAGCGCTGCCGTCATGGTACTCAGCCAAGAGGTAACGCCATTATTAATATTGACATTGTTTTACAACGCTGGATAGCCAGTCATACTTTTATTCAAATATAACTTTCCCCGACCCTGCCCGCCTATGTACTTGTTTTTTGCGATTCGTCTCCAACAGCTCCTTCACACGGTCGTTTTGAATACGGTCTACACCGAATCTGATGTTAATTATTGGATTGCCTTCCTGTTTTCATGACAGTAATGTAGAAATTGTCTGAAATACTGTATAACATATTTTGAAGTAAAATATATTCTAATGGTTAAAATAATTGTATCTGTTATTAAAAAGTACAAAATACGAAAATGAGTAATTGTTGTTTTTGTGTGCATTTGTGTATGTGCATATTCGTACGAGCGCGCTCAAGAGTGTTGAGCTGTTCTTTCTGGTATGATTGGGCCTGGAATTATTTTACTTCATTCTTCTCTTCCTACGTTTCGTCATTTCTTGGTGTTATTCTTATTAATATAAGTTCATTTACGCCAGCGTAACGTTTGGCTACCGCAGTCTTGTTGCACGGAGTAAAGCAACCATTTGGGCAATGAGTACACGGTTTCAATTGTTGTATATGACAAAATAGTTTTCCCATATGTACTGACGTCAGGTATTAATTCATGTAATGCGTCCACGTTTACCAGTTAATTGCTGGCTAATCTCACTGTACAGCTCACTTCTTGTGCTATTTTACATGCATAGTGTAACGGCTTTTGGTCACGCAAGCTTACACTTAAATATCTCAAAGTTTTTGTTTTCTCATGAAAATTTTTTTTCAGTACAATTAAAGTACTCTTTGGCTTTCGACTTGATTCTCGTGGCCTATTTTATATGTTATAAAATTATATGTTAATATTATGACATCTGATTTTATATGTACGATCAGTTCAAGCAGTGGAAACAGAATACTGATTCTAACGAGAAAGGACAATACTTAAATATACACTAACATAAAGATATTGAAATAGTTGAATTAACAAAAAAAGCAATATACAGATTTTAAGTAACTCACACACAAAAAATGATACAATAATTAATGCAATTTACAAAGTATAAACTCAAAAACTGTAAAAATGTTACACAGGCGAGACGAAAATCGAACTTCAAAACGTTGTTATGATCACCTCAATCCATACAAAAAAACATACATTTATATATCCGATTTAGTCACACACGCAATAAATAAAGGCCACTAATAAGACATGTACCACAAAAGAACGCTATATTTAATATACATTTTTCCAGTCTCCAGATCGCTATTATGATTAGCTTAAGAATTTTTTTACCTTGTATAATCCACTATGCGATCTCAGTTTTTTATATACAACATGTTTCAGGGACTAAATCCCCATCTTCAGGTACAGTAAAAAATTTAAATAATCTAAAAAATATACTTAAGCCACGAAAACCAATAACTTTGGAGGAATGTTCAGGAGTATATAGAATCCAGTGCAGTGAGTGCGATAAGTTCTATATCGGACAAACGGGGAGAAAATTTATCGAGAGATTTAAAGAACACTTACCAAAAAAGAAACCCCAAACCACCTCATCAAATTACGCACTCCACCTAATAAACGAAAACCATAATTACACCGGATTCAAAGAGAACATGGAGCCGATACATGTTTGTAATAAAGGTCATTTCCTGAATGCTTTAGAAGAGTTTGAAATATACAAGGCATACAAAGTAAATAAAGAGCAGTTACTCAATGATCAGCTATCATTTAAATCCAATAAATTATATGATACCGCGTTGATGATAAGCAATGAAGCACGAACACGGGCTAGTTGACGATAGGAGGTCGACCGGTGCACTGAGTCGCTTTTAACGTGTTCATGTGTTTGTGTTATATGTTAATTTATTCAGTGATTTTTGTGCGTGTGTTTTTATGTATAAACATTTTAATCATTTCGACGACCCCAATGTATTAGGGGAATAATAAATTTTTTACTGTACCTGAAGATGGGGATTTAGTCCCTGAAACATGTTGTATATAAAAAACTGAGATCGCATAGTGGATTATACAAGGTAAAAAAAATTCTTAAGCTATATTTAATATACGCGAAAACCTACAGATATATAATCATAAAATACAAATACAAACACTTAAAATACAAACTAATACCAGAACAAATACAAATCATTAGAAAACATGACAGAATTTTTGAAACACTGAATGTTAGTAACACTATAAAAATACAATTTATACACTATATATGTTCACAATAATACCAATATAACCTACCAAGAGCCAAATAAATCCAACAGCAACAAACCAAGTAGGGCACAGATATCTCACAAGATTTCAATATAGCATAGTGACAACGGATAACGTGGTTGAAGGGAAAAATAAACCTCTAATGCAAACTAATGTTAGATTAAATATGCAATGCTATTTGCAAATGATCAAGTGATAGTTCAATCAGTTAAGACATGTTACACTAGACAATGGTCAGTGTAGCAGTGAATCCATTAGACACACAGAAAGAGGCTTTACAGCTATTTGATGTCAAAGTAAAATTGTATTAATCTTGCATTAATAAATAAGAAAAAGCCAGATACACACGAACTTGATGAGATGAATGTTACTGCATTACACACAATGTCCTTGAGAATTTGGTAGCTGTCCAATACTACTTAAGTGCTGTCATTTACAAGATCGCGAAGGCGATATTGTCTGATAACTATAGCATAACGGAAACTATGAGAAACTGTAATAACTGTAATGATTGGAGGCGAATAGGAGGTTTAGGTCTCATTTGCCAGCGAGAATGTCATATATACAACGTCTGCGCACGGTATAAAAAAAATGAATAAAAACTTTAATAGTATCCTGCATTGTTGACTTTAACGTTGTAACGTCACAGAACGTTCCATAAAGGAAATCATTTACATAGCAATTTATCATAAGAGGAAAGTGAGGTGAACAGTATCGAACCCAAGTAGTCCCAAAAAATTGTGTAATATTGTCTAATAATTAATACTACTAACATGAAAAACGACCAGACTATGACTAAGACTCAAACCCCATATATATTTTAAAGTGAATAACAGTGAAAAAACTATAAGATACTATAAGAGAGACAAATAATATCAGAATCAACCAAAATGAAGTCATTAATTACTAAGTTTTGTAACTCTGAATAGAGTATAAAGAACTATTTATTATGAATGAATGGACATGATCCATTACTATATTATGTAATGTAAATAAAATAAATGTATTAAATAATTTAAATACATTATTGGAAAGAATCTAAGTTAAAATAAAAAATATATAATTGTTATGACAAAAAATATTAATGTGTTGGATTTGAGACCAATCACTCAGATTTCATGTAAAAATTAATTATTATCACATCGAGATAAATACTATACGCAATTGTCAAGTAGACAAAGATGAACAATTTATCTTAAATAAAGAAAGCTGTCAAATGAATAAAAGTTAGTCAAAATAGCCAAAAACCGTATTAACAAAAAACATGTAGTAGGCATATAATATTGTGATATTTATGCATTTTAATGTTGACAAAATGCAACCAAATTGCATTAGAAAGTTGAAATATAATATAAAGCGACTATACTAATTTTTTTTTCTGACTAACTTAAACATTGTAATAGTCGAGTTAGCAAAATATTTACCTATACCATGTATGGCTGAGGCCAATCAACCATTACAAGAAATAGCCCTATCTGGCTAAATGTTTTCAAATTTTAACAAAAATAGAAGAGAATGGTACAATACTTTAGTGTACCATAAAAAACAAACAGACTCAGTTGAAAATAAGATCAATTATGAAAGAATTTAACTTATAAAAGTGAGATTTGTCACACAAAGAAAAAGGACATCTCAGGCAAACCAATATGATGCTAAGTTATCCTGCAATAAAAATAATATGTATAAAGACTAACCAGGTATCACAAAAGACAGACAATATAATAAACTCTTAGTGTACACTAGTGAAATTCTATATATGTTAAAGAAAAAGACTAATTATTGTGTTATAACAGTGACAACAACGTAGGCCACAGGCATGGACCATATAAAATTGTAATTATTTGTGTATTATATATGTTAACATTTATTTGTTTTGTTATAGGAAGATAGTAATATTTTGTGTTCATGTTGCGGAAGAAACCTAATAGTTTCACAACCATTTTTTTGTTCTAAAAATTGAATTTTAATTGACACAACCCAAGGTAAGATTTGTATATTGTGTTAATTTATTTAAAAACCAATCATGATTAGTATCATTAGATTCAGTTGAAAACAGAGAATCCAAATGTAGTAAGGGCATGCAAATTGTGAGTACTGATGTAAAACTGTTCGACAAATACCAGAGTAATTTTTGAAATATCCTTAGTGTGAAGATTAAGAAATTTTGTTCTAAAAGCTTCGACGGAAGTTAAATTTATTCCATGACGTTCCATTTCATTATTATCGAACAGTCTAGAAGGAATTTTTATACATATATACCGGAAGTTCATGAAATCAATAAGCCTGACACAGTATAAAAGAGAGACCAAATTCGACCCAAAAACACTTCAAGCTTGAAATCCAGAACAGACGCATCACCCACGACACTGATCAACGCAACCAAGGCGAAACCGAAGGCGAGAAATCGACACACACGAAGAAAGGCTTTTCCCGTACATTGACAAATAGACCGACTTAACCTCTACAAGAATCTACGCCAATGTGTTGCTGAAATAGAGCAGCAACACGGCACATTTTAATAGAAATCACGCAGCCAGAACGTCAACGGCCCAGGGGGGACCAAAATTTTAAATAGAGAACCAATTCTGCTGTGTTCGCAAAGACAAACTGACTTGACAAAAAAAACTCCCATAACGTAACATACACAAAGCCTTTCTCTCTACTGCAAGGGTATCAGCGCTGTGACGGCCAATTTGGGAACCAACGCGAAGCAGCTGATCTGTAGCGGCGGGGTTCGAGCGTAAATTTACTGCCAAACTGTTTCACAAAAAGTGTGGAAGTTGTAAAAATCGTATTTTTGACTTAAAATAAATTCAGTGCACACACGAAGAGGCGAGATTGAAAAATCTACCCGAGAGAAGTGTCCAGTGCGAGAATAATTAACCATTGGAACGTGAGTTGTCAAAATTAAAGTCATTTTTTACCTGGTTACATTTGTCACACAGTTGTACTACACATGCCACACACACCTTCAAATCACTTAATTTTTCTTGTAAAGCATCTTATTGATATGTCTTGGTAGTTCAAAGGAGTCACGTCCTGAGAGTAAAGATTTTTCACGTATTAAACTCATGCTTTTCAACTGAGTAAAAATTAAATATTTTAGCAGATACTTGATTGGATTAAAAACTTGTCAATAATAATAATAACTTATAATCGTTTTTTTTGTAACTCTGCAATTTTATAATTTCTTCATGAATGTTAGTCCTTCAGACGATTTTTTTTAAGAATCATTAAACTTACTTTATTTTTTCAAAACAAACTGACTTGTTTACATTTTTTTCATAGAATTAAGAATTCGAAATTTTAATTTTTTTAATAATAACATTTTTTTCTTGGAACAAAAGATTCCAAGTGGCGCCCACAAAAACATAGTAGATTAATTTGTGTTACAGGACTACATCACCGGCAGAGGATCCAGTCATCAGAGTAAGTAAAAAAAAAGTGCGCGGAGGTAACGCCCGACATTTTACAATATTACACTCACACCACACCACTGATATATTTGTTATAAATTGGCAGCCCAACTAGTGAGGCTTAAAAAAGAGGAACAAGCCCGGCAACTACCAACAGATCAAAATGCCGCAACCTAAGGGAAAAAAGGTGAAGTAGAATGTGGAACCCGAGTTAAGTGTGGAAGACGGAGAGGCAGTACAAATGGAGGAAACGGAATTAGAACCGCCCACACTAGAAATGGAAAGACTGGTACAAACGGCAGACGAATTAGAGGAGCAAACGGGAGAAGAACCCATACAAATGGTAGAACAAACAGAAAAACCCGAACCAGAAAAAATAACAGGGAGTGTTGACGTGAATATATTAATGATGATGCTCAAAAAAATGGATGAAACAAACAAAAATATAGAATCCCTGAATAAAAACAGACAGGAAGATAAGGAGGAGAGTAATAAAAACAGACGGGAAGATAAGGAGGAAATAATAAAATCCCTGAAGGAGGATAATAATAAAAACAGACTGGAAGATAAGGAGAAATTAGACAAAAACATAGAATCTTTAAGGGAGTATATCACCGAGAAAATAAATGATAATGGGAGAAAGATGGAGCTATTTTAGGAGGAGAATAAAAAACACATAGAGTCCCTGAAAAAAGAAATTAGCATAAAGTACGAAACAGTAAACAAAAAGATCAATGATAATAAAATCGATAGTGACAGGAAGGTCGAGAATATGGAGAAACAATTAGAAAGATTACAGGAGGGAAATAATACCCGTTTCGGAAATATAGAGGAACAAACAGTAGAGACCAAACAAGATGTTAGAAATCTCGAAAACAAGGTAAGGCAGAACCAAGACGCCATCATGCAGGTGGTGGGAGAAGTCCAGAAAGACGTTAGCGAGAGGATGCAGAGAACATATAACATCGCTAACAGGCTGGACGAACAAATAAAAACTAACAAAAATAGCATACAGGAAATAGACCAGAGAGAGAAAAACCTGCAGGAAAGATTAGAGGCGCTGAGAGACACACCTATACTAAATGGTCATACGAGTCACAGTGAAAACAGGGAAGTAATCAACTTCCAAAACTATCGTCGAAACCCAATGGAATTTTTAGAGAGAATGGAAGAGTTTATTGGGAGAAATAGAGAAACAAGGTGGGACAGGATAAGGTAGATGCTAGACGAGACGTTTAAAAACACTAGGGATAATTGGTGGATAGCGGTACGACCCGAAATCACGAATTTAGCCGAGTTTAAACGCCAGTTCAAGGAGAAGTATTGGTCGGAGACTGCACAAAACAGGGTACGAATGGACATATTCTATGGCAAATACGACGCGTCCAATGGACAGTCCCCGACGTCTTATTTCCTAGGAAAGGTATGTTTGGCACGGAAGTTGATACCGCCAATCCCGGAGGAATGTTTGGTAAGGCAGTTAGCTGGACATTACAGCTATGGTATCAAAGACGCCCAATTGTACCAACAGCTCAGTAAAATAGCCGACCTAGCCAAATTATTAGAAAATTGTGAATCCACTGGAAGGTTCCAGGATTACCAACCCCCCAATCGTAAGGTAGAATATAATAGCAACAATAATGGACCAAACCGGAATGGAGGTGGAAACGGTAACAACCCTAACACAAATAACCAGAACAATAATACCCCACCAAATGGCCGAAATAATAACACTCAGGGTCCAAATAATCGCAACTATCCGGGACCAAACAGAGGTAATTACCCCGAGAATAATTACGGTAGAAACTACCACCAGGGAAACAGTTATCGCGGAAATAACTATAGGGGAAATAATTATGGTCAACGTAATAATTATCGTAACGGGGGCGACCAAGGAGGAGGCGATAGGAGAAATTAAGGATATAGGCCCCAGGTAAATTATACAATGGCCAATAACCGACGGCCATATCCACCCAATGTACCCACTTACATGTTTTACCCACAACAGGCGCCAGGTAACCCGGGTAATACATCGAATAGCCCACCTATTAGTGGTTATCCCGAGGTCAGGCAAGAACCACAGACGGGTCAGCAACCCAATGTTCCGGGAGACCGGACCAATGAGACCGTGGCTCATTTTAACTAAACGCGGCAGTGGAAAAGGAAAACCGCCCTTCACTGAACCAATATTATGGGGTGACTAGTTACAAACATAGACAGGACAAAGACGGGACTATGACATTAAGAATAAATAATTATCTTAAGGATATTAGAGAAGAGTTATTAGAAGAGAGTGACAATATCGTTAAAAATCATAACAAAGGGAATAATGATATCGTACAAATCAAGGCAAATATCAATGGCATAGAAGCAATATTACTCATTGACACGGGGTCAAATGTATCGCTTATCGATAGTGTAGAGTTAGAGAGGATCAAACAAAACAGTAATTTACCCATACCCACTCTGCCTATAAATAACATCATTCTAGTCGGAGCAACGGGGAGGCAAAATAAATCGATAAAGAAACAGGTGTCATTAGAGATGACTAGTAATGGGGTAACGATACCAATAGGGTTATTAGTGGCGAATAATTTACCCATAAGTATCCTAATAGGCTGCGATATACTTAGGCCATATAACGCCGTAATAGATTTAGAAGGTAAGATGATAACTTTAAAAACTAATGAGGGAATTTGGACCAATAATTTGATTGATATCCAAGGAGATGGTAGAGACAACACACCTTATCAAGCGATAGTGAACCATTATTATTGTGCCGATCGACCAATAAACATGCCTTTATATCAGGAGGAAAACCCAGAGTTGTGGTTAGAAAAATTAGAAGAAATACGGGATTTCCAAAGGACGAAAGCAAGGGGTCTGATCAGCGAAACACAGGCGGAACAATTAATCAAGGTATACAACAATTATAAACACATATTCTCAAACGCTCCAGGTAAAGCCAGAGATTATCAATGCACCATAAGATTCAAAACTCCGGTGGAATTTAACAGGAAATCGTACCCGATCGCCTACTCGCTAAAGAACGAAGTCAGGGAAGAATTGAACAGGATGATAGAGGACGACATAATCGAGTATAGTCATTCGCCCTTTACCAGCCCAATCATAGCTGTGCCGAAAAAGAATGGACAGGTACGTATATGTCTCGATGCTAGGGAGATTAACAAGATGATTGTTAACGACCGCACATCCCCTGGGGAGAAAGAAGAGATATTGAAAAAGTTTCACGGGACAAAGTATATAAGTTCATGGGATACAGTATGCGGCTACTGGCAGGTAGAGCTCCACCCTGATAGTAGGAAATATATGGCGTTCATATTCGAGGGCAGAAACTATCAGTTTAAGCGGTTACCTTTTGGTTTAATACATTCTGTGGCGGTGTCTGTAAAGATAATGGACAGAATATTGGGGCAGGAGGTACTGAAGTTTACGACAGTATATGTCGACGATTTACTGGTAACTTCAGCGAATTGGGACGACCATTGTAATAGGGTTGAACAGGTGTTAGAGAAACTATCAGAGAATAATATTACCCTCAAATTAGACAAGTCCCAATTCATTGCAAATGAGGTGAAATTTTTAGGCTTTAATTTAACAGAAGAAGGGATTACTCCATCCAAAGAGAAAGTAGAGGCCATACAGAAATTCCCCACCCCAAAGAATAGGAAACAGCATCAGTCATTTTTAGGAATCTGTAACTATTACAGGAAGTTTCGGTCCAATTATTCAGAACTAACTGCCAGGTTCCAAAAGCAGTTATCAGCTAAAGACAAATGGACTTGGGGACCAGAGCAAGATGGAGTGCTCAATCTCATAAAGGAAAAGTTTTTAGAAGCAGTAATCCCGACTTTACAAAACCATTTTTTCTAAATTGCGATGCCAGTTTAGGTGCAGCCCTATATCAGGAAGATCAGGATAGTAACCATTTAGTAATTAGCTTCGCTAGCCGCGTGCTGAACAGTTGCGAACGGAACTACAATACTACCGAAAAAGAATTGTTGAGTGTAGTTTTCGCATGCGGTAAATTTAGGACATATATATTAGGGTACCCCATCACGGTTAGAAGCGACCACAAATCTATATCATTTTTAAAGCATTGTAAGCTGAACCACGGAAGGCTGACGAGATGGGTTTTGGCCTTGCAAGAATATAACATCACATGGGAATATATACCCGGCAAACAGAACGTAGCAGCCGACGTCCTATCACGCATCAATATACCAGATCAAACCTTTGACGGCGAAAAGGAACAATTAGCAAAAGTATACCATATTATTAAGAGCAGGGACGATTTAAAAGATATTTTAAACGATATAACGTCACAACAAGAGGCCGATCCAAAATTAGGAGATATTAGAAAAAGGGTACAGGAAGGCGATGAGGTCATAAATAGATATTACTGTATACACAACGACACTTTGTTTATAAGGAATACCCCGCACGAAGAGAATTGGAAGTTAGTAATTCCACCAGCGATAGAGAGACCGCTAATAATCGACTATCACGATAGGTACGGACATATGGGTGCCCTCAAAGTAAGGAAGGCATTGGAAGAGCAAACATACATCAAAGGGATGAATAAGAAGGTGCAACTGGCGATACTGTCGTGCGATATTTGTCAAAAAGTAAAGTGTGCTAACGAGAGAAAGGAAGGGGTCATGATACCCATAACATCCACCGAAAAATTGGAAAAGGTATTTCTCGATATCTGTGGACCATTTCCACGCAGCGGTGGGAGACACCGATATAAATTTATCGTAATCATCTTCGACCATTTTAGCAAATATACCAAGCTATACCCAATAACTAGGGCAACGACCAGGAAAATAATAGACATCATAATAGAGCGATATATATTGGAGGTAGGCCGACCGTATTCTATAATTACGGACCACGGTACACAGTTTAGGGGAAAACTTTGGAAGGAAAACCTTGGAGAACACGGGATAAAAACGTACAAGACGTCCGTATATCACCCGAATAGTAACCCAGCTGAGAGAGTGTTAAGGGAAGTAGGACGGTTGCTGAGAACATACTGCCATAACGAACAGAAAAGATGGCATGAATACGTAGCATCAACCGTGGATTTTCTCAATTTCACACATCACAATACCATCGAGGTGTCACCATACACAGTTATGTTCGAAAGACCCCCACCACGAGAGATAAAAGAGATTATTAATTTTCCCGACGAACCCGCATACCAATTTGAAAGAACCAAATTTTATAACAAGGTGTTAGAAAAAACAGAACAGCAGCGGAAAAAATATGTCAAATCCCAGCCCAAGGCAATTAAATATAAGGTAGGAGAAAAGGTGTTAGTTAGAAATAGAGAATTGCCCAGCGCTATACATGGCATAACGAGGAAATTGCTACTTTTATATACAAGACCTTTCACGATCACCAGAGACAATAAAAACAATACATACGAGGTAACCGACACGGTTAGTAACAAAGTAAAAGGTACGTATAACCAAACATCATTGAAAAAGTACCATGATTATAAATCACAAGTCAAATACTCAATCAGTGAGCAAATACCATGAAAAAAAAACCCAAGTCAAATACAGCATCATTGAGAAGGTACCATAACTAAAAACATGTTGACGTGAATTTTCTAACTTACCCATAATTAGAAAGGAGATAGAGATTATTAAATAAATATAAATATTATTATATTAATAAAGAAGGAGAGATATTATTAATAATAAACATTACGAGATGGACACATTCCACCAAAGGCAAGAAGATATAAATAAGACATAGATTTATTTCCAATAGCCATGTCAACGTATATTTACCAGCTTACCCGTACTTAGAGAAGGAGAAAAAGGAAAGAAGGAAAGGACATAATTAGTTGAATGAATTATTAAGCAATCAAATAACAATTGATATTATTAAGGGGGAGAAAAGAAGGAGAAATACTGTCATATAATTGATACTGAAAGGAAATGAAAAAAAAAAAAAAGGGAAACAGTGTGTTACATAAGGAGGTAAAGATGATAAAGATGAATATATATATAGCTATTAACATTGAATGATTTTAAACGATAATTTTACCTGCGGAGAACGATATATTAATATAATTGTGAAATAATCAGAAGAGTTTAAGAAAGGGTATTTATGTGTAGGAGCCTATGATCTTTGAATATTGTATGTTTTTTATTATTATTATTATTTGTTGCAAAGGTGCAGTTATTATTTTCTGGACAGGGATGTGTTGCCTCTGATTTCAGTAGTTATAGATAGGGAAGGGCAGAGAATGTATGCCATAGCGAGCCACTCTGACTCCCAACCCTCTATGAAAGTTAGGGAATTGTTAGGGAATTATATCAAAGATTAAATAATTAACACCAAGGTAAATAGGAAAGGAATAGGTGATAAGACAAAGAACGAAATAGGAATATTGAGTTGGATTAATATATTAAAGGAGTAGTACAGGAATTTAATTATAAGATAAAAGAATGAAATATAAAGAAGCTAATAAAAGGTGAATATAGAAATGATAATTTCATCAAAACCAAAGATATGTTTTTTCAAAAATTATCAATTTTAACGGAGAGGTATATGTAACGTCACAGAACGTTCCATAAAGGAAATCATTTACATAGCAATTTATCATAAGAGGAAAGTGAGGTGAACAGTATCGAACCCAAGTAGTCCCAAAAAATTGTGTAATATTGTCTAATAATTAATACTACTAACAGGAAAAACGACCAGACTATGACTAAGACTCAAACCCCATATATATTATTAAAGTGACTAACAGTGAAAAAACCATAAGGTACTATAAGAGAGACAAATAATATCAGAATCAACCAAAATGAAGTCATTAATTACTAAGTTTTGTAACTCTGAATAGAGTATAAAGAACTATTTATTGTGAATGAATGGACATGATCCATTATTATATTATGTAATGTAAATAAAATAAATGTATTTAATAATGATTTAAATACATTATTAGAAAGAATCTAAGTTAAAATAAAAAATATATAATTGTTATGACAAAAAATATTAATGTGTTGGATTTGAGACCAATCACTCAGATTTCATGTAGAAATTAATTATTATCAAATCGAGATAAAGACTATATGCAATTGTCAAGTAGACGAAGATGAACAATTTATCTTAAATAAAGAAAGCTGTCAAATGAATAAAAGTTAGTCAAAATAGCCAAAAACCGTATTAACTAAAAATATGTAGAAGGCATAAAATATTGTGATATTTATGCATTTTAATGTTGACAAAATGCAACCAAATTGCATTAGAAAGTTGAAATATAATATAAAGCGACTATACTAATATATTTGACTAAGTTAAACATTGTAATAGTCGAGTTAGCAAAATATTTACCTATACCATGTATGGCTGAGGCCAATCAACCAATACAAGAAATAGCCATATCTGGCTAAATGTTTACAAAATATTGACAAAAATAGAAGAGAATGGTACAATACTTTAGTGTACCATAAAAAACAAACAGACTCAGTTGAAAATAAGATCAATTATGAAAGAATTTAACTTATAAGAGTGAGATTTGTCACACAAAGAAAAAGGACATCTCAGGCAAACCAATATGATGCTAAGCTATCCTGCAATAAAAATAATATGTATAAAGACTAACCAGGTATCACAAAAGACAGACAATATAATAAACTCTTAGTGTACACTAGTGAAATTCTATATATGTTAAAGAAAAAGACTAATTATTGTGTTATAACAGTGACAACAACGTAGGCCACAGGCATGGACCATATAAAATTGTAATTATTTGTGTATTATATATGTTAACATTTATTTGTTTTGTTATAGGAAGATAGTAATATTTTGTGTTCATGTTGCGGAAGAAACCTAATAGTTTCACAACCATTTTTTTGTTCTAAAAATTGAATTTTAATTGACACAACCCAAGGTAAGATTTGTATATTGTGTTAATTTATTTAAAAACCAATCATGATTAGTATCATTAGATTCAGTTGAAAACAGAGAATCCAAATGTAGTAAAGGCATGCAAATTGTAAGTACTGATGTAAAACTGTTCGACAAATACCAGAGTAATTTTTGAAATATCCTTAGTGTGAAGAATAAGAAATTTTGTTCTAAAAGCTTCGACGGAAGTTAAATTTATTCCATGAGGTTCCATTTCATTATTCTCGAACAGTCTAGAAGGAATTTTTATACAAATATACCGGAAGTTCATGAAAACAATAAGCCTGACACGTATAAAAGAGAGACCAAATTCGACCCAAAAACACTTCAAGCTTGAAATCCAGAACAGACGCATCACCCACGACACTGATCAACGCAACCAAGGCGAAACCGAAGGCGAGAAATCGACACACACGAAGAAAGGCTTTTCCCGTACATTGACAAATAGACCGACTTAACCTCTACAAGAATCTACGCCAATGTGTTGCTGAAATAGAGCAGCAACACGGCACATTTTAATAGAAATCACGCAGCCAGAACGTCAACGGCCCAGGAGGGACCAAAATTTTAAATAGAGAACCAATTCTGCTGTGTTCGCAAAGACAAACTGACTTGACAAAAAAAACTCCCATAACGTAACATACACAAAGCCTTTCTCTCGACTGCAAGGGTATCAGCGCTGTGACAGCCAATTTGGGAACCAACGCGAAGCAGCTGATCTGTAGCGGCGGGGTTCGAGCGTAAATTTACTGCCAAACTGTTTCACAAAAAGTGCGGAAGTTGTAAAAATCGTATTTTTGACTTAAAATAAATTCAGTGCACACACGAGGAGGCGAGATTGAAAAAACTACCCGAGAGAAGTGTCCAGTGCGAGAATAATTAACCATTGGAACGTGAGTTGTCAAAATTAAAGTCATTTTTTACCTGGTTACAGTTGTCACACAGTTGTACTACACATGCCACACACACCTTCAAATCACTTAATTTTTCTTGTAAAGCATCTTATTGATATGTCTTGGTAGTTCAAAGGAGTCACGTCCTGAGAGTAAAGATTTTTCACGTATTAAACTCATGCTTTTCAACTGAGTAAAAATTAAATATTTTAGCAGATACTTGATTGGATTAAAACTTGTCAATAATAATAATAACTTATAATCGTTTTTTTTGTAACTCTGCAATTTTATAATTTTTTCATGAATGTTAGTCCTTCAGACGATTTTTTTTTTAAGAATCATTAAACTTACTTTATTTTTTCAAACCAAACTGACTTGTTTACATTGTTTTCATAGAATTAAGAATTCGAAATTTTAATTTTTTTAATAATAACATTTTTTTCTTGGAACAAAAGATTCCAAGTGGCGCCCACAAAAACATAGTAGATTAAGTTGTGTTACAGGACTACATCACCGGCAGAGGATCCAGTCATCAGAGTAAGTAACAAAAAGTGCGCGGAGGTAACGCCCGACATTTTACAATATTACACTCACACCACACCACTTATATTTGTTATAACGCTCACTCATAAGATGTGTATAGTAACAATCTTGATCTATAAATTCGCTGCAGGATTCAAAGATATTAAGAAAAGCTCCACTTACTATAAGAAACAATTAGATGCAAAATAATGAAAAATAGATAAGAAGAAAGGTTAATTGCAAATTAGAAAATTCTACTATATTAAATATTAAAAGGTTTGACATACATAAGTCCTTGGCACAGTATACAGTAGAAGATTATTAATATATACGGTTTTAATAGATAAATAAATGGGAAATATACGGAACAGCCAATTAATATTTTACTTGGAACTGCTTGTAAGTGTTTCATTTTAGGTGTTTTAAGCCGAAGATGGTTACTTTTCTTACTATTTAGATTTTAAACTTTCCCCCAGATATCCCTCAATTTATTTGACTTCATTTCTTTAGTGAAGTGCCTCTTTTCTTAAACTTATAAAACTAGTAATATTTATAAGTATATATTTGAATTTTAGAATTAGTTTAATAATATAATTATTTAGAGCCACCGTATAGAATATGGGCTTATAAGAGAATATCATCGCTTTGAATTTATGATTAGATACTATTCAGTTTAAATCTTTTTACTCACCGAAAACTGATAAAGTGAGGGCTGTTGGTCATTTTTCTTAACAGCAAAAATAAAATCGTGTCATTAGCATAACTAAGAACTTTTATTTGCTTATTTTACATAGATTAGATTTTTTCGGTGTATGTGAAGAATAACCTGATCACCGACAGCCACTAGTGTGATTAGTAATTAGTGTCTCGTGACTTGGTTAAAGAAGCAATAAAAATCTGTTACATATTTAGAAAATTAGCGTTGTCAACCGTAATAAAACATTTGAACTGGTGCTGTCCCTGTTTCCTAAAGTGTTGGACATTTTAGGGCAAATACTAAGCCGACAAAGACCTAGTTACAGATTGTAAGCTTCTTTACACAATGAACTACCCTAGATACTCTGACTTTTGGTATTGATTTATGTAATGAGTAAATATTTACCCGCTAATGCCTGGCTTATCTTAGAGTACAGCACACCACTTGTGTTTTTGATACACTGCATGTAATGGCTTTTAGTCACGCACGTGAATGTCGGAGTAGAAAACAAGGGTAACTTATTTATTGAAGTGAAATCCTTTGTTTGTAAACAGTAAACGTTAAGTGCAGGCAGGATCGTGTCCGCGTGCCTGAGTGATCTGAGTTCGTAAGTTATACAGGATTTGGCATTATAGAGGATATGGTTTGCAGTCGGGCGTGATTGTTTTTTGCCATAACGTTACATAAAATTATAAGAACGACCTATTGGGGGAGTGGAAGCCTGACTGATTTTGGGTTAGCTGGCCCTGGGAACGTGTTCATAAAATATACAGTACAATAAAGTAGTGACGATAAAGTAATAATTCAAACAGTGTAGGCAAGTTATAGAGGTTACTTACAAATTTTGGCTATATTTTCAATAAAATAAGATACAAATACCGGATATAGAAAACCATTATGCTTCTTTGACTAGAAATCTGTGAGATCAAACACAGATTGAAAAAATAAGATCATAAAAGAAGTAAGTCAATTCAACTGTTCAGGAATTAAAGTGAGATGTAATACTCATAAAGGTTGTATCGAAACGTGTAATAGTGTTGTGTTGTGTTACAAAATATATTTATGTGTTAGTGTAGTAATAAAAATTGTTTATTAAAAAAATTTTCTTTTAATTAAAATTTTTTTATTAATCAATTAATTAAGAACAACTAATTAATTGATTTTCGTGGTGTTCCGAAAAGTTTATCACTTAATTTAAATGTTTTATAGGCTTTTGGGTATTTGTTAAAAACTCCAGCCACTTATAGGATTGTCTCCAATAGCAATCGATCCTTGTTTATTTTCGGTTTGGAGGTTATCTTCCTTCTGGTTGTGAAATTCTTGTAGTAATTTCTGTTTAAATTAAGGTATTATGTTAAATGACTATATTTAGAAATGAAAAACTGTTTAAATATGAAATGTATCAATAATTTTATTAATAATTGGGTATTTTGACTTTTGTCGATATGTAAATCAATTCTCAGGGTATCGTTTTGTTATTACAAAATTTTTATATAAAGGTTCTTTGAACAGCTATGTTAGGGAATTCAGAGAAATAGGGCAAAGATTAAAAGGTATAACATTACAATATAAATTCTTAAAATTAACAGTACATATATTCGATTTATGTATAGAAATAAATAATTATGTTGCAAACTGTCCAGCAGCAGTAGATGGCTGTGTTCAGTTGAGTTGTTGAAAATCAGTAATGGCCGCCGTTGAAGTTGGAAATCGCCACCTCGCAGTTTTGATGTTCAAATAAAGATGTTTTCCTTGTAAATTTACGTCCTGGTGTCTGCAAATCTTCCTTCTGGTGTTGGTGTAGTGTCTCTGGTTCAGTATTGGTGTTGTATTCGGAAAATTGGTGTAGTTATAAGTCAATTTCACTTTTGTCGGTTATGTCATATGTTAGTCACTTTTTGGTTAAGTTTTATTACTGTTTTATCGGGTTTAATGTTATTTCCACTGGTGTTCTGTGCTGTATAATGTTAGTTCGGTGTTTGTAGATGTTTATTTCACTGTGTATGACTTTAAAAATGTTTTTTACCGCAACTCACGATTTTCACTTTCAACTCATACAATTATTCGCCATTACGGTATTCGTAACTAGGTTAATACGGTTAAATTGCTCGTGTCAAGTGGCCCGTACAATGTTCAATAATTAACTCACTTACTTCCTTCATCTCCGACTAAAACCTTAGCCAAAGCAATATTATTCCTTCCATTGTTCAAATTTTATTTTGCATCCTGTGCATGTAATAAAGTTACATTATATAACTGATTATACTTAGGTTATTCTTCAAATTTATTAGCTAGTTGTTACTTAATTGCTAAAATCTTTGCTAAAACACATGTATTACATTACCTCTGTACGTAAATTAAGTCACTTAAAAGTTGTATTATTTCATTATTTACCTAGTTTGTGAATACCATTAATGAAACATAAGGTTCATTTTTTATAATATTAAAACTTGCACTAGTTCTCTTTACATTCCTTGATTCTATTTCTAAATGGTTATATAGTCTTACTAAAATCAAGAAATTTATTTGTAGATTAAAATGAAGATTTGTTTTTTGGTATTATATTATTATTTCACCTTGGTCCACTTTCAAATCTTAATCTATACACTTTTTTGGTCTTATATCTATTGTACAAGTGGGTTTTTGCATTAATAATTTGTTATACTTTTTTATTATTCTTATTTTTATTTATTTTGGGGTATGGGTGTTTTTTACAAGAGCATTCCTTCTTCTTGTGGATGCTGTCTTCTTCTTGTTTCTTCATCGATGTCTTCTTTTCTTCTGGTTTCTTATAATTGTATTTTCTTCAAATTCTTGTGGTTGTCATCGGGTTTTTGGGTTCCTTCTTCACCTACTCTTCTTGTTTCTTCAAATGCATCACCTTTCATGGTGGATCTTGCTTTGTTCTGGGTTTCTTCCTAATCTACTCCTAACTTTCGTTGTGGGTTTAGTTATGTTCTGGGTTTCTTCCTTATCTACTCCTTACCTTCCTGGGTATTACATTTTTTCACCTTTAGTTATTAAAATTGGTTTTGATGATTCATCACTTGTAACATTTATTTTATATGAACTTATATTTTAAATCAATGATTGTACTGCACGGTTGTTCTGAATTAATTCTTTATTATATTGCTTTCTTCGGATTTAAACATGTTATTATATTATTTTAATGATCAATTCACCATTCATTTTTATGGACTTATCTGTCATGCTACAGATTGCTCTCCTCCAGAAGTAATTATTTCAGACTTGATTATGGATGAAATAATTTCTTATGATATTTTTTTTTTTTTCATTTTCCTCTCCATGTCTATATCGACTTTTTTATAGTTGAGCTTAATAAATTTTATATATATACACTTATCTGACTTTTGATCCTTCTTGGATAGTTAGTGTCTTCTGAGATAAATTATTATTATTATTATACATTTTCTTTCCTTATAAACTTCGTGTTGTATCCTTGGGATATTAATTCCCTAACGTTCCCTCTCATGTGGGCTGGGGCAGTTCAGAGGGGCACTGTAGGCTTCACAACTCCGCTGGCCATACACCACTTCTACAATTTGAGTTCCGAGGCAAATTCATCTCAGCTCAAAAAACATAATGCTGCTGGAATTATTTACAGTCAATCATCGAATAATATTAAATAAAAAGTAGTCTCATTGTCGACTAATAAAAATATCTTTGGATTCTTCACTTCGTAGTTTCTCAGATTATCTCACATTTTCTATCTTAATAAATCTTCCTAATTCTTATTTTACTCATTATATATATTTTTCTAAACTCTTAGCTCGTCTGATATATTATTTTAATTATGGTTGGAAACTTTTGTTAATACTTCTTGTTACTAGTTATAGTGTAACTCTTTTCCTTCTCCATCTGAATTCTCATTATACTTCCTTCTGGTTAATTACATTGTTAGCATGGTTTTTATATATAGTATTTTCTCTTTGGTTCTTATTCATTATTTGAATGGTCTTATTTTATTATATTTAATTGTTTCAAAAATTTCTTTGTAATTGATATTCAGGTTGTTATTGTGATCATATTATTTAATTATATTTTTCTTTCCTTTGTCTCAGAAAGTCATTAATCCGCCTTCGCATTCATTAAAATTAATTTATTTATATTATATTTCATGTGGTACTTTTTCTCTTTGCGTTTCATATAGATCTTATTATTATTATTTGTTCAAAATCATTTTCTCCATATGTTTGGTATGAGTTGTTCTTCTTTGCTTCTTCAGAACTGAGTAATATCATAATCATTTTCCTTGATTAGCTGTTTCCATTATTGTTTCATAAGTAGTTAGTCATAGGTCGTTCTTATTTTTTTTATTTTATTTTTTTTCTTATTTCGATTTTTATAATTTTATTATAATAACAGTTTCTTCTCTTTGTTTCCAAATTATTGCCTTCTCTTGTATATCACACTCTTTTGTGTTTTTCTTCTCTACTCCTTCAAATGCTAGATATTCACATTTATTCTGGATTATATTTAATTCTTTTTTCTGAATTAATCATATTATTTTCTTCTAAATTTAATTATAAATGTAACATATTTATTTTTAGAACTTAGTTAGTTTTATTCAAAATTCAAATTCTTCTTTTTATTTATTTCCATAACATCTTTCATAAATCATTTGTAATAAGTTGATCTTACTTTGTTTTAAAATTTTGACGTTTTTATCAAAATTCAAATTCTTTTTAAGTCATTTATTTCCAAATTGTTTCCTTCAAAATTATTTGTAGTAAGATGTGCTTACTTAATTTTTAATTTTTATAATATAATTCTAAATTCTAATTCTTTTAATTGTCTTCAAATGTTCTTTCTCAAAATTAGTTGTAGTAAGTTGGCCTTACTATTATTTTGGAATTTGGTGGTTTTAATTCAAAATTCTTTCTTTTATTTATTCCAAATGGTTTCTCTTCAAAATTGGTAATAAGTTATTCTTATTTTATTTTAGGATTTTGAGGTTTTACTCAAAATTCGAATTAACTCTTCATAGTACTTTTTTATGGATGCTTGGTTGTACACACCTTTAACTCTTCCGGAAACTATTTCTCTCAGTTCATACGTATTATTATGATTATTCTTTACAATAGCATATGGTTATACTATATACTGGACCATGTTATTTATACTTTTGTAAGTTGATTTTCTCTTTTTCTTTCCTAATTATTATTTTTCTTTTATACCCAGGATGGAGGATTTTCTTTATGTCGCTCATTTGCTCATCATTTCATTTGCAAGGTGAAGTTTCTTAAATAATCTTCTTTCATAGAACCCAGTTTTGTTTCTTTGTTCATTACTCATATCATTCCTTTTCAATGGTATTTATATCTCGTCTCCTTCACCATTGTTTTTTGCCGTAGTCGGTTATCATGACATCCGTCCCTTTTCTTGACGGTGTGTGGTATTTGAGTTAACCATGGTCCATCATCTCGGTTGCCCTCATTGTCCGGACGACCATTGTCTTCATTATTATTCCGGTACTAGTGACATCTCTTTTTTCTACTTTGTATTTCATTTCCCCTTCATTTATTCCTTCATTAGCTGCAAGTCTTACTCGACTCGCCCTATCATATCGTTTCTTACAACTATAGGCCACTGGTCCGTCAATGACTAATGATATCATTGATAATCTACTGTATATTCCTACGCTTGTTATCTGCCATTTACCTCTGGTCCTTTCCCATTGGTAAATTACTGTTTGTTGGTAAATCATTTCTGATATTACCTTTAATCTACTTCCATAATTTCTGGCGTTCATGATTTCCCTTTTGTTGGTAATTGAGATATTATTGATATCAATTAACCCGTGGTTCATCATCTCCATTTCTTCTTTCGTTTTCATTAGATTCTTTGGATACGTTCTTCTCATTTCCTTTGATACTATTTCCCTTTGTTTAATATTTTCCTGGTTTCGGTTAGTTTTAATTTCAGGTACTACCATTATTTGTTCCTGCGTTTTATCATTTGGTACATCTTCCGTTCTTGGTTTGCTATCATGTGGTAATTCCTTATTCGTATATTCTATTTTCTGATATAAATTTTTACAACTATCCTTCATCTGCTCATTGGTCTCTTTCATCTTTTTAATCTTAGTGTTAACTTCGGCTTTAAAATCTTGTACTTCTCGCTCCGTCTGACTCCACCTTTCGTCCGCTTCCATGATTCGTCGTTCGATCCTAGTTGTCTTTTCTTCTACTTTCTTGTTTATCGACACCATATTATCGTTTATCTTCCTGCTAAACTCTTCCTTTAACACCTCCATCTTCTCGTCTAATTTGTACAGGTTTTCTTGGTTAATTTTCCTTACTTCTTCTCTGAATAGTTGGTTGTCCTCTCTCAATTCTTCCAATTTCTCCCCCATCTTCTCTTCCAACTTCTTGTTATTTTCCTCAATTCTCCTATTGGTATTCTCAATTTTGTTAATCAATTCTTCCTTAGTCGATTTAAATTCCTCCTTAAAAGATTGGTTGTCTTCCTTCAATTCTTCTAACTTTTTACTATTCCCCTCCATGTTCTTATTCATTCCACTCAATTCTTCTTTTGTGGATTGGTTATTCTTCTTCAATTATTCTAATTTTTCTCCCATCTTCTCTTCCATCTTCCTACTGTTTTCTTCTATTTTTCCCCCTATCCGTTCTTCCATCTTTTTGCTTAAGGATTGGTTGTCTTGCTTTGTAGAATCCAATTTTTTGTCCATTCCTTCTCTCATTTCATGAACATTTCCATTAATCTGTCCATTTTACTCTCTTCTGTTACCTTGGCTTTCTCTACCTCCTTTTCCTGGAGATTGACTTCCCCTGTTTGTGTGGGCATCTCAGGTTGTTCCTCTGGTTGTGCAGGTTGTTTAGACAATATTGGTGGTAATAATCTTTCCACATCTTCCACTGGCGTAGCCTCTTTATGTTCCATATCCATTTCAACTTCCTTTTCGGCCTACGCCGCCCGTTTTTTGAGGTTGCTCGTCGTTGCATTTTTCCCTTTCTCTGGCTTTATAGCTGCTGCCAAACTCCAATTAGTGATTGGGCAGATTGTAGTGGCCTTTCAATCGCTAATTAAAGCCCCTCAGTTGTGCGCCAATTTGTAAAGGAAAGGTGTAATAGTGTTGTGTTGTGTTACAAAATATATTTATGTGTTAGTGTAGTAATAAAAATTGTTTATTAAAAAAAATTTCTTTTAATTAAAAATTTTTTATTAATCAATTAATTAAGAACAATTAATTAATTGATTTTCGTGGTGTTCCGAAACGTTTATCACTTAATTTAAATGTTTTATAGGCTTTTGGGTATTTGTTAAAAACTCCAGCCACTTATAGGATTGTCTCCAATAGCAATCGATCCTTGTTTATTTTCGGTTTGGAGGTTACCTTCCTTCTGGTTGTGAAATTCTTGTAGTAATTTCTGTTTAAATTAAGGTATTATGTTAAATGGCTATATTTAGAAATGAAAAACTGTTTAAATATGAAATGTATCAATAATTTTATTAATAATTGGGTATTTTGACTCTTGTCGATATGTAAATCGATTCTCAGGGTATCGTTTTGTTATTACAAAATTTTTATATAAAGGTTCTTTGAACAGCTATGTTAGGGAATTCAGAGAAATAGGGCAAAGATTAAAAGGTATAACATTACAATGTAAATTCCTAAAATTAACAGTACATATATTCGATTTAAGTATAGAAATAAATAATTATGTTGCAAACTGTCCAGCAGCAGTAGATGGCTGTGTTCAGTTGAGTTGTTGGAAATCAATAATGGCCGCCGTTGAAGTTGGAAATCGCCACCTCGCAGTTTTGATGTTCAAATAAAGATGTTTTCCTTGTAAATTTACGTCCTGGTGTCTGCAAATCTTCCTTCTGGTGTTGGTGTAGTGTCTCTGGTTCAGTATTGGTGTTGTATTCGGAAAATTGGTGTAGTTATAAGTCAATTTCACTTTTGTCGGTTATGTCATATGTTAGTCACTTTTTGGTTAAGTTTTATTACTGTTTTATCGGGTTTAATGTTATTTCCACTGGTGTTCTGTGCTGTATAATGTTAGTTCGGTGTTTGTAGATGTTTATTTCACTGTGTATGACTTTAAAAATGTTTTTTACCGCAACTCACGATTTTCACTTTCAACTCATACAATTATTCACCATTACGGTATTCGTAACTAGGTTAATACGGTTAAATTGCTCGTGTCAAGTGGCCCGTACAATGTTCAATAATTAACTCACTTACTTCCTTCATCTCCGAGTGAAACCTTAGCCAAAGCAATATTATTCCTTCCATTGTTCAAATTTTATTTTGCATCCTGTGCATGTAATAAAGTTACATTATATAACTGATTATACTTAGGTTATTCTTAAAATTTATTAGCTAGTTGTTACTTAATTTTATCCTTCAGTTCATTCGGCGTATTTTGATACCAAATCAAGTTTTTGATCTAAAATTGATAATTTTTCCTTCATTTTGTATATTCTAAATTTTAAGGTCTAGCTTCCTGTTGTTTTCCAAATTCTGCCATTATCAAGTTATATTTATGATTATTAAATCTCATATTGTAATAAAAGTTTATATTCCCTTAATTTCTTGCAATTAGATGAATTGGTTAAGTTTTAAAGTATTATGTTGGAATATATGACTCCCCTCTCCAAACTTTTGAGTTCTGTCATTTCCATTTTTATCAATAATTCTGGCTATAATTTTACAAAATCTTTCTTAGTTATATTTCTAATTACATGGCTTTGTTTCTGGTTTACCTTATCTAAATCCCTTCAGTTTAAATGTATTTAAGTACTTAGTTTCACAGTTTTGATGATGTTCAGTTTTTAACATTTGGCCTAGATTCCTAACAGTTTTTACATACAAATTTTTATAAATAATACATATTGAGTTATACCCTCTCTGACTTTTTGGCATTGTAACATAAATTAAACATTTTCTTCTATTAAACAAAATAACAATTAGTATTTGTTTCATACTATTAACATATAACAAATAATTCCAAATAGTTGTTGTCTTCAACAAACAGACATTTTTTATGCTCAAAACTTAATAATAATACATAACAAATATTATTTATAAAGAATGTTTTTCCATTCTAACATCTTACTTAATTATTAACAATAATACCTGTAATAAATATTTTACAATTAAAGAATGTTAGTGGTTCTGAACTGTTTAAATTTTCTTATTCCTAATACATTTTTAAATATCTTATGCTATATAAACAAAACCTTATTTACTATACTCTTATCCTTTATATTCCTTATATAAGTTTTATTAGCAGTTTTTAACTGTTTTTAATTGGGTTTTGGGTAATTGTACCCTGTCACTTCACTTTTTATTCTGTCTGCTTTTGTTTTATTAATCATTTAAATGAATGCCATTTAAACAGATTGGCAGTTCTTTGCTAAAACACATGTATTACATTACCTCTGTACATAAATTAAGTCACTTAAAAGTTGTATTATTTCATTATTTACATAGTTTGTGAATACCATTAATGAAACATAAGGTTCATTTTTTATAATATTAAAACTTGCACTGGTTCTCTTTACATTCCTTGATTTTATTTCTAAATGGTTATATAGTGTTACTAAAATCAAGAAATTTATTTGTAGATTACAATGAAGATTTGTTTTTAGTATTATATTATTATTTCACCTTGGTCCACTTTCAAATCTTACTCTATACACTTTTTTGGTCTTATATCTATTGTACAAGTGGGTTTTTGCATTAATAATTTGTTATACTTTTTTATTATTCTTATTTTTATTTATTTTGGGGTATGGGTGTTTTTTACAAGAGCATTCCTTCTTCTTGTGGATGCTGTCTTCTTCTTGTTTCTTCATCGATGTCTTCTTTTCTTCTGGTTTCTTATAATTGTATTTTCTTCATCTTCTTGTGGATGTCATCGGGTTTTTGGGTTCCTTCTTCACCTACTCTTCTTGTTTCTTCAAATGCATCACCTTTCATGGTGGATCTTGCCTTGTTCTGGGTTTCTTCCTAATCTACTCCTAACTTTCGTTGTGGGTTTAGTTATGTTCTGGGTTTCTTCCTTATCTACTCCTTATCTTCCTGGGTATTACATTTTTTCACCTTTAGTTATTAAAATTGGTTTTGATGATTCATCACTTGTAACATTTATTTTATATGAACTTATATTTTAAATCAATGATTGTACTGCACGGTTGTTCTGAATTAATTCTTTATTATATTGCCTTCTTCGGATTTTAACATGTTATTATATTATTTTAATGATCAATTCACCATTCATTTTTATGGGCTTATCTGTCATGCTACAAGGTGTAAAAATTAAAATCGACAAACACACTGTATGTTAAAAAACAAATTAAGAAAGGTCATAGTTTAATGACCGTAGTCAAACTATACAAAACTATGGCTACTTCAGACTTGCTATATTGCTTAGAAATCAGGAAAAAGCTAAGAAATCAGAATTGAAGTCATTTAAGTAAATTATTTAAAATACTTTGAGGCTGAACATTAAAGAAGAAACACTGGCTGGCAGATTTGTTGAATTTATCAAGAAAATTCAAATAATAATTTTTACAACACAAATAGGCCACCCCAATACCAGGGATAAAAAAAGATGAATCAACAATATAAAGAGTAATTCGTATAATATAAAATCTTTAATGAAAATAAAATGACAATGACGCGACCAACGACGACATGACCTAACCCAAGTGATTGACCAAATACAAGGAAACAAAAGGAGAAGGGGAAAACCGAAACCAAATAAAAAGGTGATTGACTCCATACTACCAATTGAAATAAAATTAAATGAGAAAGTGGGAAACCAAAATAAAATGAAATTAAAACGAAATAAGATGAAAGTGAAGAAGAAGGAAAATGAAGATCAAATGATATCAAATAAAAAAAGTCACAAACAAATGACATAGAATAAAAAAAAGGAGAAATGGTACACTCAAATATAAAAATGGAAACGAAACCAGTAACTAACCAATGTAAAAAATAAGTATTAGTATTGGCTAAATGATAGATGTAAATGATAATTGATAAAACCCGATAAATAAAAGTACACTAACAAAAGAATTAGAGTTACATGTAGTAAAGAACTCTATAAAGACATAAACTTATTGATAGTATAAATAACAATTTTAAAGAAAGAGATAGTGAGATGGTGAGAAAATAAAAATAACTAAGTGACAAAGAGAAAGTAATGGTAGGGATTACCCAACAATAAACACTTAAAATAAAAATTTGAGAAGTGCAAAAGTGAAAGTGTAAAACCACCAAAATAATGAGGAAATCTAGTGACAGATAAAAAACGCTTAGTAAATCAGTGATAAACACTAAATGGTTTAAAAGGAATATTATTAATAAATAAGAATATTGGGAATGACAGGATTAGAAAATATAGTGATAGATAAAAAACGCTTAATATATCAGTGATAAACACTAAACGATTTAATGGTGAACAAATAAGAATTTGGCTAATGATAGTAATTAAAGATAGTATTAAGATTAAATATAAATGAAGGATACGATGTTATTCAGGGGAGGAAACCCATAGAATGTCAACAGTTAGTGTTACCATGGGCAGAAAGTAAAGATAGTAAAAGGAAAAAATAAAGTAAAGAAATTAAAAACAAAATCAATAAACACCCCATGTTATAAGGGATAATCAATTAAGTAAGTTTAAATGGTGTGATGATGTGTTATCACCCAAAAAATAATAAAGAATGAAATGAATTGTAAACAAACATTACTTAATAGCTGTTAAAAAATTGTTCAATTAAATTTATGAATAGGATATGGCTGATGTAATTATACAGACCATAGGCCTAGATGTTATGTTTTATGTAATAAAGAATAGGAAGTAATAGCCATATTGTTAACAAGGGCAAAATAGATAAATAAGAAGGTAAATCAATACAGATCTAATAACACTGGAAAATCAGTTAGGAAATAATTAACAAGCCATGATGTAAAAAAACAATGGTAACATACAATTAGTATAAAAACAGATCCAAAACACATCAACAAATAAACAAATCAATTATAATCACAAAACAAAACACATAAGATGTAATTTGTATAAAATCAGTAAATATAATCAGTTACTACTTAGGCCTATGAAATGCCTAACTGTCAAAAACAAATAACTACAAATTGTAAAAAATTAACAAGGACATTAGCAAATCCAAGGCAAGTAACTAGCCAAGGATAATTTGTGAATCATATTAAAAGAAAAATGTTAGAATAAGGACATAAAATAAGAAATAAATATAATTAACAATTATTAACATAATTGTACAAACATTAATACATTAGGGAACCCAACCTTATGGGATGTCAAAATAATCTTTGAAAGGGAAATACAAACAGTAGTGATAATATTTAATACATAGGAAGGAAGACCGAAAAATTAAAAGCAATCAGAAGATATACAGTAATTTTGAATAAAAATTCAAAATTGATAACAATGGTTATAAGTCATGATCAACTAATCGGAATCAATTAGTAACCATGACAACAGACCGTTGGTTACGATTTTTCCGTTAACGCTCTTCCAGAATAGACGCCAGGCCGTGAATGACCTAAATTGTAATCTAAAATGTATAAAAGTTAATCAAAATTTAAAAAGATGGAAACATAAGAAGCAGACGAGGAACGAGAACATTTAACTGATGCCAAGGATCAAATTAAATAAATTTTAAAATGAATTAATTGCTACAACTAACATGAAAAAGATGCCAGAAACCCCAGATAATTGAAAATTGACCACGATTGAAGCCCTATTCCATTTAAACTGAACGACTGTTTACATCAAGACTACTGATTTGATAAGTATTATTAAATTACCCGAATTTCAGAAATAAACTCGCTTTAAATATTTCTCACAGTCACCTGAACTCTCACTATAAACTGAATATTAATTATTTCAAAGATTAGGTAAAAAATAAAACACTGAAAATTTGTTAACTAATAAAATAACCTGTTGTTAGATTACGAACTTTTGAAACACACTTTACTACACTGCAGGAACAAATTATAGCTACACATTATATTATTTAAGTACATATAATGTAAGGTAGTGTACTTTTTGTTGTAATCATTATTAATGTTTTTCTCATAATCCCAAAAACCCAAGACTTTGAACGAAAATAACTGTAAACAAACAACACAGTCGCCATCTTTGACTGTATAATCCGTTCAAAATCGATTCGCCAAACCCTAGAGATATTAGACTCATATTAATTGTCGGTGCAAATTTGTTGAATAACCAAATATAATTTTAATGTCAAACTGAATAATTACCAATCACAAATTAAAGAAACTATTACAGAGTGTAACCATTGTTTTATTTCATAGGGAAGTGTATTGTTTAATTTGTGCATTTTAGGGAACAACTAGGATTGACGGTAAGCGCTCACATCGCAAACTCGGCGAAGCTAGGATTGACGGTAAGCGCTCACATCGTAAACTCGGCGAACTACCTGCTTGATTAAGAAGGTCGAACGAAGGTGGGAATAAATTTGAATGCTCCAGGCCGTTGTAGTTAAGATCGCTAAACAATATTATTTATTTATTTAATTGTTTTAAGTAAACAATTTGGCGCCACCGGGATTAATAAACACCTATGAAAAAACAGGTAAGGTTTCCACTCGCGTTGTACTGGTAATTGTAGGATCGCTACGGACATCGTTAGCGCAAAACATAGAAGTAACGACACCCGTGTGAGGCGAACACACGAAATACCTACATTTTCACAGAGTACGCTAGGATTTAGTCCTTATATAATTCAATTACAAAATTTAAAATGTAGACATAATAACTAGCAATCATTATTATTGTTTAAATTAAGTATCAATAGACTTTTGTCACGACTTTTCAGGACTTTTGCTTCTTCACAGTTTCCGCTAAGCCTGGGTGTTGCTAACGAACTGCAACATGCACGTTAATATAGCACGCCGTAATATACAGTAAATGCTGCAGCTCTTTTCACTTTTCACATTGTCAGTGTAATAGGAACAGGGATGTTACACTAACAAAGCAACGACTTTCTAGCGTACTCCTCCTTTTACCGATGGCGTGCTGTATTCGTCCGCGTGATAATACGTTTACATCTTTCACACAGTCACATGTTCGAGCTGTGTTAGCATAAAGATTTAACGTCAACCGATATTTATAAATATCTGATATGGTAAGAATTCTTTAATTTACGATTACATATTAGTTGAGTACATATTTGTTATTGGTTAAATTTTTATTTGCTGTATTTGCTTAATTAAAAACAAAACAATTTGCTAATATGATATGATCGGTTTCTTATACAATAACGCAGTTGTAACATCAGAGTAAAACTGGTGCTTTCTCCAATCAATATAGAATATGTCCAATATAGAGTATAAACATATAGAAAAGAAATTTAAAGCAGTGGCCAACGTGGAGGAAATTGCTGAAAGTCAGTGGAAAAAATTAAGTAATTTTTTGTTGGACACATTGCCAAAAAAGTACTATTAGAAAACCATGGATAACAGAAGTCTTATAAGAGATGTAATAAAAAGGAAAAGAATAAAACAATACCAGTCCTTTATAAGGGACTGAATAATGAAATTAAAAGAGAGACTAGTGGGGTAAAGAGAAATTACAACATGGGGACATGTGGTTAAATCATGGTCTTTCAGAAAAGATAAAGATACGACCTGATAAAAGAATACAAATATCCTGAAATGGAGACAGAATAATAAATCATCTTATTTGCTATAGACGGCTCTCAAGGAATATTTTATACAATCCGACTACAAATAATTTAGGTCGGGAGGACTACGTACGTTAAAATCTGGGAGAAGACCTTCACCTTGAGAATAACCCATAAAAACACAACAGAGATGGCAACAGAAATTATCTTAACTAAGACGAGAATGGATGTAATATACTGAAGAATGAATTGGAAAGAGTTATGAAAGATTACGTACGCCTACCAGTGTATCTACAGAGGGATGTTGGAGACAATGTGATAAAGATATTGGACTCAACTTATCAACAGGTTTTATGAAACCCGGGAGTGATCAAACGATTTTCCCGAATTGACTACAATCTCACTACAGAAGAAGTAGCATGCTAAGAAATATCGCGATAACATAACAAACAGGTTTATCTGTACATAAGAAATGTACTTACTTCATCCAACGCCCGTCCGTGGCTGCTCGGCCATTAGACGCCTTGCTGACCAGTAGAGCCTGGCCCTTCCTTGCAAGTTGCCGTCCACGACTCAGCTTGTGAGGTGGTCGGCCGTGCCCTCGTCCTCGGAGCACAAGGGGCACAGAGGGGAGTCGGCAAGGCCTTTGCGGTGCAGGTGGCTCTGGAGGTAGTCGTGGCCGGTGGTCATTCTAAACGTGGCGACTGCGACATCCCTTGGCAGGTTGTTGGGGATGGCGTTGAATTTACAATCGGCTCCCGTCTTTTGCCAACAGCGGCTGCCTCCCAGGCTGTCTTCACCATTCTATTGATGGATGTCGTGATGAGGCTGCAGATTGCTGGGTAGCTAACTGGCCGGTCTTCTTGTGGGAGAAGGCATTCTGCTTTAGCTAGTTGATCAGCTCTCTCGTTTCCTTCGAGGTCGCAGTGGCCAGGGACTCACTGCAGACGGGCTTCTGATCTCGATTGCAGCTTGAAGAGGCGTTCTTGGCAGAGTGGGACAAGATCGCCATCCTGCGGTAGGGAAGAAGTGATGGCTTGTAGTGCTGCCGTTGAGTCGGAGAGAAAAACAATTTTCTTTAGACTAGGAAGACCCAGCAGTTTGTCTGCAGCTTCGCTGATGGCAGCTACCTCCCGTCGAAGTTTATTCGATTTCTTCCCACTGGGATGGAACCCTCGAGAAAGGTTTTGTAAAATCCTGCGCCGCTTTTATCGCCCATTGCAGAGCCGTCGGTGTAAACATGGCTCCATTCTGCTCGTGGATATTTGGTGGTAAGCATTTCCAGGGCAGTGGCCTTTAGAAGGTGCTGAGAAACGTCGGCTTTGCGTTCCGTTATCCCGGGAAGGAACAGATGAACTTGCAGCTCGGGCTTTTTGCGGACGAATTCGGCCTTTCGGAACGGCAACCGTTCTTGGGCATTTAATTGATACTTCTGACGGAGTTCCAGCTCTTTAGCCAAAGGTGTGGTTTGTGTCTTAAGCCGTGCGTTCGCGGTGCAGTAGGTTTCCCAAAATTCGTCACCAACTCTGCGAGATCTCTCAAAGAACTTTAGGACCGCTTTATCTCGTCGGGCTTCCAGGGGTTTGGTCAGAGTTTGGCTTTCAAGCGCTGTGATGAGAGGCGATGTACCCGCTCCACAGGCCAGGCGCAAGGCGTTGTTCTGCACTGTGCTCAGTTTCTTTTTGGTAGCGTCGCTGGCAGTGGCGAAAGCTCCGCAGCCGTATTCCATTAATTGGCGGATGTACGTCTTATAGGTGCTGGCTAGGACGTCTTGTGTGGCCCCCCACTTAGTGCCTGTAAGCCTCCTAAGAATGCATAGTCTTTTAGTGGCTTTGTCGGCTGTGCTGTCAACGTGCTGAGAGTAGCTTAGCTTGTTGTCTATGGTCACGCCGAGGTATTTCGTTGCTTGGAGTAGGTGAAGGGGTGTTGAATCATATGTCAGATTGATGGTGTGCTCCTTAGTGGACAAAGTGAAGAGTTGGGCAGTTGTTTTGTCCTCGCTGACTATCATATCATTGTTTTTGCACCAGGATTGGAGACGGCGAAGGGCTTTGTTGATGGAATGCTCCATTGCAGAGATTCTGGTGCTGGTGGCCCACATAGTAACGTCGTCAGCATAGCAGAGGACCTCGACTCTGAGCTCTTTCTTCAGTTCGCCAATCAAATCGTTGATCATGATGTTAAAAAGCACACAGTTAAGTACTGCACCCTGAGGGAGGCCCCTTTTTTGCTGGCGTAGCTTGAGGTGGTGTCTGCAAACCGCACCTTAACGAACCTCTGGGACAGGAAGCTGCAGAGCCATCTGATCATGTTGCCAGAGATATTGATGTCGATTAACTTGTTAAGGAGGATTTTTCTGCTAACAGAGTCGTAGGCTGTCTGGAAGTCGACGAAGCAGGCCAGGGTTGACATTTTTTGATGGAATCCGTCTTTAACAAATTGCGAAAATTTTACCACTTGGTTGGTAGTTGACCTATGTTTACGAAAGCCGGCTTGTTCTATTGCAATGATATGGTATTTATCGAGGAAAACTTGGAGACTATTGTTCACCATGCGCTCAGCGACTTTGCACAGGGTGGAGGTAAGGCTTATAGGTCTATAGCTTTATAATTATTATATATATAAACTTTCACAATATGAACTTACTTTCATTTATCTTTCCCAAACGTTTCGAAGTGATGTTCCTCTTCCTCAGTGGGAATGAATACTGAATGTCATTTTAACAGTATAACGGTTATGGACTAGTGTGTGTGGTGGGGGTTGATGGTGGGAGGAATGGGCGCTGAGGTTCAAATTGTGTGTTTGGATCAATGTATCGAATAGTGTATGTGATCTATAATGTAATTGTTCATTTAATATGTTGTTTGGTTGTAGTGCGTGATGTCTGTATATTTAAAATTGTTCAGCTGTGTTTAGTTTTCTACTTTTAGGTAAGTAGTGTAATATTTCCATGTTGTGTTCTATGTGTGTGTAACTGTGGTTTTCGTTTTGTAAATGTGTGGCAAATGTAGAGTGTATGTAGTTTGTGGTGAGGGCTTTTATATGTTCTGAAAATCTGTAGGAAAAAGATCTTTTTAATTGTCTGGGATCTTTCCCCTTCTTGAGAATTGGGATGATTTTGGCTTTTCTCCATGTGTCTGGGATACCGAGATGCCAAGTTTCGTTAGTCGCAAGGAGGAGCACAGTGATCGCCTTTTTGCCGAGGTGGGTGACGAACTCAGGAAAAATACTGTCGGATCCGCATGTTTTCCCGGTCTTAAGTGCTGTGATAGCCTGCTTGAGCTCGGTGATGCGGAAGTCGTCATTAAAAATTTCGTTGTTTGTCTCAGGAAGTGGGGCCAGTGGAACAGTCTTCCTTCTCCGATGGGGGAAGTTTCCCGTACATGTAGAAAACTGTTTGCAGAAGAGGACGGCGATCCTTTTCTTGCAGGTAATGGATTTGGTGCCGTTGATGATAGGATTCACCATGCGTGGTTGGCCTGCATTGTTGACCTTAGAGATGAAGCGATGGGCTTTAGTTCCATCTTTCCGGTAGTCCATGCCGGCTAGGTGTGTGTCCATGCTGGTTGCGGTAGGTGTGTCTCTTACTTTGGATTATCTGCCTCTGTAGGGAGGCTTGGGCTTTCCTCAGCTGCACGCAGTCGTTTAGGTGTTGGGTTCGTTCAGCTGTTTTTATGGTTTCATTGCGTTTGGTTTTCAGACCAGCGAGTTTCCCGCTCCAAAAGGTGAGTACTTCTTAACTTGTCCTCTAGGTACGTGCTTCGTAGCCGCCACGAGGATGGCCTTCGTGATGTTACTGAAGGTGACGTCGGGATTCCCGGTTATCAAATCTGGTGTCATGAGGGTATCTGTTTTTTCAGCTTAATCGCGCCATTTGGCTTTCTTGAAGTTCCATCTAGTGAGGGCTTTCTTCTTTGGAACCTTCGTTTTTGGCGCAATAGTGACAGCGATGATGCGGTGTCCACAGCCAGAGGGGTCATCCACTGGTTGGTGCCGGCATCTGTCGGAAAGGTCGGCATGGGGCAAGATAAGGTCAGGTCTGCCGAGGTGCCCAGCAAACGACAGGAAAGTTGGCTCCGTGTCGATAGGGATCTAGGATGAGTTGTCAATCAGTAACTCCATGATGCCGCCAACTGGAGAAGTGCGAGGGTATCCCCATCAGGTAGATTGGGCGCTGGAATCGCCTAAGAACAGTGTCCTCTCTGTGATTGCTTGCTCTAGTATCAGGTGGTTAAACGTATTCATAGGAGGGTTGTACGCCGCCACGATCCGGAAATGATTTTCGTTGAGCCACGCATCTATTTGTACAGCTTCTAATTTGTCCTCTGCGTCCGTAGAGCGTAAGATTTTGAAGTTCGAAGCGACATTGTTAGCGGTACCAATTATCATCCCAGATACGACTTGTCGGCCCCGTCGGAGAGTGTGGATGGTGTAGCCGTTCAGTTGATAGAATTGACCGTTGTCAGTCGCGGCGCCGGCTTCTGCGATAATTAAAATGTCTGGTCCGTGGTCACAAAAAAGGCACTTAAGCTCGCTAAATTTCGACAAATTCAGTCCGCCCGCGTTCCAGAAAAATACACTTAAACGTTGAGTGTTCTGCCGAGTAGCGCCCGTTCGTTCCCGCCCTGAAAAGGGCCGTTTTGTCTTGCGTGGACGGTTTCATGGCTCTGCTGTGGCATGGTAGAAGGCGCAAAGGTGTAGCTCATTCAGCGTAACCCGGGGTGCACCACGTGGAGGCGAGCTACTTTACGCCCCATGTAAGAAATGTTGTAGTAAGCTTAGACAACATGCGACTAATATCAACGTTAGAAGGAATGATTGAAGAAGACCAATTAGGTTTAAAGGAAGAAAGAGGAACTGGAAGTAATAAAACTCTTAACTTATACATTAACCCATGTATAACCCTCATGTATATATTCTGAATTTTTCTAGTGTCTTTACCTGATTCTCATAATGCGCTTGTTGATGTCCTGTAAACAACACGAATAAAAAACCTCGTTTACGTGCATTATGTTCCATCGACGTTTTCCCTAGAACTTACGAGATATTCAGTGAGAGTCCCGTATATTTTATTACATTATATATACAAAACTGTAAGTTACTTTAACTGTTTTAAACTTAATTTAGCTTACATTATTTAAATCAGTCCGTAATAAATTAAACCTCGCACCAATTTATTTAATGGCAGTGAGTACAACGGCCGACCTTGAAACGTTAATTTACTTGGTGGCTGTAGGGTGGGGGCGGGTTAAATACCGTATCGCGTTACGTGGAGTTGTTAGCGCAGTGTGTTTGTAACACATGTTTGTTGCCGATAACGTTTACCGTACACGTGGCTTACAACTGTGCGTTCTGTGACCATTTAATTAGTAACACACTTAAATTATACTTGCAAACTTCATTTAAAAACATGTTAACTGTTGGGTTTAATAAACTAATCATATACTTTGAGTTCCTTTGTAAGTTTAAATTAGACAAAAAAATATTTAGGGCACTGAATCTTTACAGGAAAAGCTTATTTGTATAAAATTTAAATCTGTCTACAGTAAATTTGTCTGATACTCAGCAACCAAAATTAGTAAAAGCTGACGCCTTTATCAGTATATTTTGAATATTTTTAATAATTGAAAATCGTTAAACATTATAATGACAAAATTAATGTATACGATTTTAATGCTGAAATTTTTTTAAAATTAAGATATACGTTCTTAGGGTAATTGTAAATGTAAACAGATTGGCAAATATAGACCTTTGATTAAAGTACTAGACATTTTACCACTATCTTTAAAGCCATATATTTAAAACACTGAACATTTTTAAATCAAAGGTTGCATTTATATGAACTATGTAATTTCTATTACGTCTACAATTCTAGGGAAAATATACTTTGAGATATTCAAATATTATATACTAACTTACGAAAAAAGGAATTAGGTGCCATATGAGTCCAGCTGAGTAAAACTGCTTATCTGTCGAGATGGGGTAGTACATATTAATATATATTTTTGTTGCAGAGATGATACAATTTTACAAGAAAAACGTGTTAATTCTACAAACGAGTTTCTAGATTATTGTTTTATCAGTATATCAGAAATTGTTGAAACCGATTTCTGGGAGAAAACATTAAAGATGAATAAGTACATTCTTGTTTACACTCTCCTGTCTTTAGAAAACATAAGTTGTTAGAGTATATCATAACAGTATAGGTAATATAATATGTTGTTATTTACCAAAAATTTACCAAAGCCTATTAGAAGTTTATTTTCAAAAATTAAGTGTATCAAAAATGAAATCACGTCTGTAGAGACAAGAGACCACAACATGCGACTGAAGTGTAATACCAAAAGGACAATAAAGCACAGGGGTTGATAAATGTGTGTCGTACAATTAGGGCGATTCATACAATGAGTCACAGACTGATGCACGTGTACTGAGCTGTAGTGATTCTGTTTGTTCTTCCGTGTAGGTTTGTTATGACTGTGCTTTTGAACTGCTTTCCCCACATTCAAAGGGGAAACTGTATATAACATTTTTGAATTCCAATTTGGTATTTGTGGGTTTTATTTACACAGAAATTTCCCTATGGGTGTACCATAGTCTGTTTGTGGTGTCCAAAGTCTGTGTTTTGCGGTAATCTCCTCAATAATTTCTGAGGTACCTTGAATATACGGTATACACGGTATTACCAAGTTTCAATTCTTTATTGCTGTTAATATTTTTATTTTTATTGTTATTTACCGTTTTATAAAGAGAGTGCTAGCTGTACCCATTCTGTAAAAAATTATTCACAATACTGTACTGTGAAATTTCATTGCACAGATTTTTATCATTCAAACAACTATTCTTAGCACGAGTATGCAATGTATACTAATACATTTCACATAAACTAGGTGATTGGAACCTTTGTTCACATACACCCCACTGTGAGTAGGTTTACGGTACCCTACTTGGGAGATCCTTGATTTTCCAAGGATCAGAAGAGAGTTGATATTTTATAATTCATAAGTAAATTTTATCGGTGTTATTAGGTTGTTAATATAATTAAAAATTTGTATAATTCTGCCCTATCATACTGCCAATTGACAAAAGTATCACGGATATACCTTGTCTATATTTTAGGTCTGTTTATAACTAAGTTATTGTACCTCTAACCGTAAAAATATTACCAAACGCTGGCGATAAAAAAAACCCAGTAGTCCTAGGGTACTTTTGAGAATAGTATCCGTTTTTATACTGGAAGTAAACTGTCTCTAAACATGTTTTGATGAGTTCTAAAATACCCTAAACTGACAAATTTGTTTTATTGATTAACAAAGAATCTTCTTCTAAACGTTCATTTAGCGTATCAAAAATAATTTTTGTTGCTTAACTTGGAATGATATTAACTACGTCAAAATATAATATACAAGATAATGTCAGATGTGCTTATATGATAGCAAGATTATATTCCATAGCACCAGGTGCAGTTTAAATGCAGTTAGGCGTCTAATCAAGATTGATGTACAGAGAAGTAAATACGGTTTACAGTTAAGAAACAATTTCTTTTAATTTAAATTATCCGACACTTTTCAAATTTCTGGCATGTATCCTGCCACCTATTATTTGGTAAGTGAAACTGTACTGATAGCCAAAATACAACTTTGAAAAGAATGATGCGAGATGTAATGCATCAAGGCACACTAATTTTTTTATATCACCTAAATACAAAAACCTCAACAACAATATCACCTTGGAATATAACTCGCCTTGAGTTTAGGAGGTTAGGAGGGTGAGAAGGTAGTTTGCTCTAATAACGTTGAGAACTATGCCGGCAGTAAAGTATCTATTGCAATGTTATTGTACTGGACAGGCTTTAACTGAGGAGCCAGATCAAGTACGTTCCAAAGCGTAATCTCTGATATTCTTATCCTCACCTGTTATTTTTAACTTTTCTCTTCCCTATCATTATTTGACCGTAGTGGCTTGAGATCTAGGAATGTTTACTAAGTACTATAAATACTAAGAAGCGTTCAGAATTATAACAACGTCTGCAAAGTCATTTTCTTATGAGATGGTTAAGATCGAACCGCTGGCGTCCCATAACCGAGCCCCTTCATTAATGTGCAGAGTTAATGAATCCTTGGTTCTTCAGTTTGGATGTATAGTGACTTACCTAGTAAACCATCAGTGTAAAAAGTTATGACTACAAACTTTGCCAGTGGCCATGGAGGGCATGGCATACACGGTAATGTTGTGGAATATCTATAAATCTAAAATGTTGCGTCGTTATAAGGTTCAGGAATATCGTACTGTTAGGGAGTCATTAAACGGAACAGGTCCAGTAACCTAAACCGGGAAATGATATCAATACGACTAATTGCAACAAAAGTTTTCCTTAAATTGTTTAATTTAAGTCGGGTTATGACTTGCTGAGACGTGTAGGTAAATTATTAGTTAGGTATATGGGAATGGATGTTGCATGAGGAACAACGATTAGACTTTACCTTGGGGAAAGTGTTAAACGGTGATAGTACACCAACTACTGCATACACAACAACGTACCAGACAAGTTTACACATTAATCATACCCACAACCATCTCTCTGTTAATATCGCAGCATGTACACACAATATTAACCTCATAGCACATAATTCCCAACGCATAGAGACCTCTTAGTGAAAACGACTTTTATGTAGTTACATGAAAATAAGTAGATTTTGTTTATATACACAGAATATACTGTAAATGGTAAAGTTACTAATACTCTCTTTCAGTTTAATACAACGATATATTTATCTTTTGCAATAGTTAATTACTTCTTGAACTGTACTACTACAAAAAATAGTTCAAGAAGCCCATGATACGGTAGCTCACTAATCGTTACACCGTAAGTAATTCACTTTATAAGTAAATCCCAGGTGTAATGATAGGTGTTATAATCATCTCGTTGACCATTTATACGGTACAGGGCCATTCTTAATGCAGTATATTGTTTACTGAATTACTATACTTCAACTGTTTACGTAAATGACTTTAGTTAACAGTATATATTTTCTACTTCTGTGAACTGCTTACTTACATGAATTATTATATAAGGTATTTGGTTTTTCTTGCAAATATTGTACAGGAGCACCACTAGGTATGTTTTATAGTGTTAATAGTAAAATGTATTACAATAGTTATAATTTATTAATAATAATTTGTAAATACAAAAATTGACTTCCAAATGCTGTAGCGTACTACTGTGTACATTAGCGTACTAATGAAACAAAATTACCAACGAAAAGACAAGTCGATTTCATAATGTAGTAGTCATCATTGTCTTTACACAAAAAATGGATCCCTAACTCATGCTTGAAGACTTACATATCTCAGCCATAATGGAATGTTGGGACAACGTTTTATATAACTTCTTGGAGTCCGTGCTTGCTATCTTCGTCAAAGCACTACAAATTGTACCGCATATCCTTTTGAACTTGCTCACATCAAGGACTACATTTTGTTGACTGCTAATTAGTACGCCCGATGTGCTCTAGATGGATTTTTACTGTGATTCAATTTGTGTTGTGTGACATCCTTTCTGTATCCTTTCCTGTCTGGTCCCTTTCTTAACCAACTTTGTTTTCAAACTCGACACTATTAAAATATTTCATGGCTAAAGTTTTATTTCTCACTTTTCTTCTAAGTACCACGCACTGCTTTGTATGGACAGGGATTGGCTTCCCGAAGGCTAGTATATGGAATTCCCAAACGACGCGACGATATAAAACCAAGGACAGACCGGCCTCTATGTTGTGATGGAAGCAGCCGTTTCAAGGAGAATAAAACTCTGACTTCATCCTCTTGGTCCTCCATATTGAGTTGTGCAGCAGGCAAGTAGCCTCCTTATGTAAAAGATGAATTCTCCCGCCCACATTATCCTAGCTATTCATTCCCACAGGATCAGTCGACTCGGATTTTATGGTGCGCCTTTGTATCGAAACCGGACGTCTAGATTACTAGCCAGGCCCACATCCATTAGTCTACTAAGCCACAAAATTTATAATTTTATGTAACATAATAACTAATCCAAATAATAATAATCCAAGAGACTCCACGCAGTGTAACTACAATCCTATTGAAGCAATAAACACGACGGCTGTTAACAATGGAGAATCATAAAACGGAGCGCGCTCTGTCGGATTCTACTGTGGGTGCTCAGTGTTTGTCTCAAGTATAGGTGGTTACACAGTAACAATTACGATGCGTAGTGTAAGAATCATGCAATCAATGAGCCTGTACACCATAATGCATCTATCGATTAGCGATAACTTCCAGCTCGCAGCCGTATTTTGATTTGGTTTAGAGAACGGAATAAAAATTTTCCTATATATAAAAGATTTATATTATTTCATTTTATGGTTTCAAAAATAGGCTTGAAGAAACATTAAAACACTCTGCTTCTGGGCTTAGAAAATCTCTTTAACAAACGTATATTTACCTTAAAGTTCTAAGAAGTTATGATTGTGTTCTGTGGTCTATACGGAAACAAAGGTGGCCTTTGAGTACTAGAATTTGTAGTACAGTTAAATCGATAAAAATTAAGTTTTTAGATTTAGTTCTGTGGTTAAGATGAAAGATAGACTTAAAAACACGTCACCTACAGATAACTTTGGAATTTCTAATTTAAACAAGATCAGAGGATATAAGAAAGGATGAAAAGCTGAGTGTTAAGAATGAAAAACGGACACTTGCAAAAATTAACGCAAATGCTCCTAAATTTGTATAGACCCAGAGAAACAAGAAACACCAGGCCAACAAAGAGGATGACCAATGAATCACAAAGGACCAAACAATTTTTAACTACAGCTTTGTGCCGTGTTTTGGAAAAATTCGGCCGTTTTTTTTTCTCAACGAGAACGGACTGCCTTGAATTTTTAAATTACGTATTATCGGCATCTTGCCGACGTAAGAAATTTACGTCCGTCTCGTTACCAGGCCACCGGGCCGATCCGCGCGCACTCTGAGTCCAGCGCTTCATACTATTTTTTCAGCAGCGGTACTGACCAGTTCACTCTCACCGTTCAGCGTAGTAGCGTCTGTATTCGCCTGACAACCTCGACTTAAAATTTTGTCTAGTATCTTTTACTATGTTTAAGTAAAAGCTACGCGACCTTCCGGTAAGTGTGTTTAAGATATATAACTTACTATTTCATAAAAATAAATTGTATTTACTTAATATTAACGCTGATGTAGGGCGATATATATATATATTTGCATTAATTTATATTAGCACGTGGCGTGCACCAGGCTAGATTTTGTTTATTCACTTTGTTGGTTTAAATTTTTGTTAACGCTGGCTAACAGATATGGTTTTACAGTTTTTTGTGCCTGTTTACTTAGTTCATTATATTAGAATGGGGCGTAAGTCAATTATTTTGTGATTTTGCTGAAATGAACGTACATCACGAACTTGATAAAGTTTGCTAGTTCCTGTCAAAGGGGGTTAAGTGCTTGACGAAAACTTGTGAATAACAATTTATTTGAAATGATTATTATGTTGAATGAATATATTTGGATATATTATATATTATAATATTTAAAAGTGTTATTTTGAAGTGATTTAATTCAATGCATAAGTAAATTTTCCGGAGATTGAAACTGGGCATGTCACGAAATGTGGGTTCAGCTGGGTGAATGGGGTAGTGTGATTTATTGAACCTGTAAGTAATTACCCTTATAATTGTGCAGGGTTCCCGAAGTAGCCGACAATCTGTCTCGCTCCAGAGGACGGCCGAACTCCTGCCTTCCATGAAATGAATTCAATCACTTCCGTCTAGCTGTCAGGTCGAATGGACGGACACACCCGACGAGATCCTCAACCCTTATGCTGCTAACCAGGTGACATTTAAGCTTTTTTTAAGAAACAAAATGTTTGTGGCCGATACACTTCCTTTGAAACACTTTGGAGATGCTCCAGTTTGGGACTTTGTTCCGCACAAGTGCAACGGGACATTTGGGTTTACATTTTACTTTTTCATTTTTACTAAGGCTTACGCCTCATTAACCTGTTAATGTTTATCTCATTAAGAGAATTTGTAAACTCAGCCAGGGTCATGCATCACCCGAATTGATGTTAGTTTTCTGTAAATATAGGCGGCACTTACTGTCACTAAATGATTTCAGCGTTAAGTATGCACGCACGTTTGTCTCGGTACCCTGTAGGGGAATTTTCATGGTTAATTACTTTCCATTTAATAGGGTTTTGTATTGGTTATTAATTTAAAGGTGAGGGGAGGTGCTTTAACCTGTGGACGACACCTGTTGGTGCCTTTTTCCACAGGACCATAACATGTCATAGTTTGTTGGATCTAGTCCGGGCGCATGACCGTGCCTGAGGTCAAGTGGATTCTTTATGAACACTTCAAGTATATTTTAGTAAATTAATTCCATAGATTCTGCTTTTCGAAATTCAATTCTACTGTTCAAATAATTTTGGAACCACTAAATTTTGCCATAGACAGCACAAGAATTGTTAAATTTTTTTATTGCTCATAATACTAATTCATTAATAAATGTTAAAGAATGTAAGACAAATTAATACCAGTTTATTTATGGGTGGTCACGTTCCACTGATTTTGCTTAAAATTTTTTGGTTAAGAAAATAAAAGAAATGAGAATATGCAGTTATGCAACCGGGCATCCATGTTGGCCTCTTGATGGCACTTATTATTATTATTATTTTTTTTCTTTTATAAAATTGCTAAACTGCTATAATTGTTTTTATTATTTAGACAAAGCTTTTCGTCATTACTGACATCTTCAGGTCTTAAACAACCAAATCGTTGTTTAAGACCTGAAGATGTCAGTAATGACGAAAAGCTTTGTCTAAATAATAAAAACAACTATAGCAGTTTAGCAATTTTATAAAAGAAAAGTAAGGATGGCTGCTAATTTAAACAATACGAAGAATATTATTTTTTGATACAAATTTGGTAATTACCTTTTGTGCTTGGTACTTGTGTGCCGTTTTGACTATTTAGCCAGTTTGACTTTGGCCTTTCACATACTTAGAATTTTTGGGGTGTTTCAACTCTGGTTTTGTGACTTATTATTTGGTTTTGGGTATGTCAATTGAGAAGTTTTAAGGTGGGCCGAATACTTGATCCGCATAAGAGGGTTTGAGGGTGTTACGATGATAATATATATATGCTGTTAACCAGGTGGACATGGTGTGTACTATTTATATGTAACTGTGTATCTATGTTAATTATATGTTGTGTGTTATGCCTTTATGTGATCATTACATTGTTATACGTTGTTATGCATATATATATATATATATATATATATATATATTTATGATTATGGTTTATGTCACTTACTGGGAGGGTCGATACTATGCGCCCTTCTTATATCATTTATAAGGAACTGTATACTGCTTAGTAATATCAAGCTCAATTATTTGGCGATGCCTATGTCTAGTGTCAATTATAATAACGATTTTAAGAATAATAACGATTGTGGTTTTTGAAATTTCGAGCTATTCTTAAGAAGGAAAGCACTTGTAAATTAACTTAATCATTCAAAGGCGCATATGTCGTATACTGGGGGAAATTCATTGTACAAAAACATGAATACAATAAATCTTGTTATTGTTACCTTAGAGCAGAGTTTCATTTGCAAGTCCCATCATACTGGACCAAGCGCATTTGTGGCTTCTCTAGGCTCTTGCCTAGTGCTAAATAACTAGTATCCTCTCTTTAAAAAAAAAAATAGAAATACAAAAAAAAGTTTTTTTTATATACTGTATAAAGCATAAAAGGAAAAAGGGGTTACAAATGGTAGCAGAGAGCGTGGTTCATTCTAGGGTTGAACCCTTGGTTCCTTTAGTGTGATGGGGCTTGCAAACTCGGAAATAGTTTGGAAAAAACAATAATATTTGAAAATGAAAATAGATAGATGCAATGGCAGGGTTGATATCTTACGTATGTATATATGTATTAGGTATGAATTATTGCTATGTGATTTGAATTGTAAACCTGGTGCCGCCACGGGCATGTGTTGTAGTTGAGTTTTTTGTTGTTTTTGAGATTGGACCTTACTGGAGATCGCGTGGGGATGGGCTCCCTTATTTATTGTATGGAAGTAATAGCGCGTGCGGTTAGCGGGATGCGGTATGGCCCGACTGGAAGTCGGTACCGTCCGACTGAAATTGTGATAATGTCTTAGTTGAAATGGCATATGTTGTGCTAGGTGTTCGGTGGTGTGGATTGTATGTTGGTGTTAGTGTCTGATGTCGTTTCTTCCTTTGAGTCTGGCGACTGACGGAGAGTTAGTTCTGGAGCGGGTCAGGTTTTCGCAGCGCTAGGAAACCCGGGGGTCCACTTGATGGAAGAAGAGTACTCAAGTTTTTCCTTTTGTAAATCATGTTTTTGTGTTAGGTGTATTGTGCGATTCTGGCGGGGGTAGGTTACCAGAGACTACCCAACCCTAATTCCGGCATCCTCCAAAGACTTCCGGTGGTGGATGGAGAAGATGAGAGCAAATTTTTGGATTTTATGGACATCGTCCTTGAGTTGGCGGATTTTCCGGGGCTGTCCGATGATGTCCTCTTGTCCCTTATATACCCGTATTGCCGCGGTTCATTGACTGAGCTGGTCACCGACACTCTGCGTCGTGGTGGCAGTATCGCCTTTCTCCATGGGGAGGTGTTGGACTCTATCATACCCCGTCGGCAACGTGAGCATTTGAAACATAATCGGTTCTATCGTGCACAGGCCAACGGGGAGGCGTTGGGGGACTTTGTGCAGGATATCCGTAAAAGTGGCCGTATTTTGAGGTTGGGGTTGCCCGAGAAGGATATCGTTAGAATTATTTTAGAAGGGGTGACGCCCCAAGAGACATCCCGTTTCGTGTTCGCGGACCGTCCACGTTGTTTTGCGGACCTCGAACGGCTGTGTGTGGTTTCTAGAATGGTCCAGGATATTGACGAGTCCCGTGAACAAGTAGCACATGGTAAGGTAAGACCCGAGACGCATGGAGGGCGAATTGTTCCATCATCATGCGGTGCCGAAATTCAAATCATAAACCCTTGTAACGAGAGGCGCCGTCGTTCACCTAATGTGACTTGTTTTAGGTGTGGTAGATTGGGCCACATCAGGCGATTTTTTACCGGGGTTGGGTCGAGTCCAACGTCCCTCCCCAAGGCGCCCAAGGTCATTCAGGAAAAGGTCAATGAGGGGAAGATATGTCGGAGGTCTTCTCCTACCTGTCGCGGGTCTTCTAAGGTACGCGCCTCCAGGCCAGTTGTAGGTCCCAGTTCTTTGGGCATCAAGGTCCTCCAAACCATCTCTAGGCCCACTTCCGTATGCCCCTTCTTGCTGTTGGAGTTGAAAAAGAGTCAACTCAGAGCATTAGTAGACTCCGGATCAGCAAGATCAATCATTTCATCCAAAGTGTGCGAGGACCTTGAACGACAGGGTTTAATTAAAAGGTCAGAACAGTCTTCCGTGGTGTGCTGGACGGCATCCCAGGAATTTCTGCCCATTTCCCGGGTAGTTTCATTTAAGTTTAAAATCGAGGGACTTTCTTGGGTGTGGAGCTTTCTGGTTTCTCCTGCTCTGGGAGTTGAATGCATTATTGGTGCCGATTTCATCTGCAAAAATGGTCTCGTTATGGACATCCAAGAGCACCAGTGTTTTTTTAAATTTAATCGGGGTGTTGTAATCCCTTTCCTTGGATATCAGGGGACCAGGCAAGATATCCAAGAGGTTAAGTGCCCCGACACATCTAGAGACCACCTCTCCCAGTCCCAGCGGTCCGCATTAGATCAGTTGTGTGAGCGTTTCCCCACTGTATTAACTCCGGCCCTTGGGCCCACACATCTCTTGGAGTATAAGATCCGCCTAACGGACTCCAAGGTGGTGCGCTCCCACCCTTATAAATTTGCCCCTCCGAAGATGAGCATCTTGAGGGAGAAGGTTCAAGAGTTATTAGATCAAGGGGTGATTGAACCTTCTCAGACCAGTTATGCCAGTCCAGCATTCCTAGTACCCAAGCCTGGAGGTAAGCATAGTATGGTCATCGACTACCGCAAGCTCAACGCCAACATTGAGGTAGATTCGGTCCCACTTCCTGACCTTCATTCCGCGTTTGATTGGTTCAGTGAGGCGAGGTATTTTACCATCATTGACCTCAACTCTGCATATCACCAGATTACGTTGGCGAAGGAAAGTAGGCCCTACACGGCATTCTGTGTTCCGTTGAACCTCTATCAGTACACTAGGGTTCCCATGGGTCTAGCGGTAGGGGCCCAAACTCTCACCCGTTTACTTGACACCGTTTTTCACGATGTCAAGTTCAAGTATGTCTTCAATTATCTTGACGACTTGCTGGTGTACAGCAAGGGGTACGAGGAGCATTTGGGTCATCTTGAAGAGGTGATGTGCAGGTTGAGGGGTGCTGGCCTCACTGTCAACCCCGAAAAGGTGAAGTTTGCCCAGACACAAATTTCTTTTCTGGGCCACCTGATTTCCCATAGAGGTGTCACTGTGGATCCTGAGCGAACACAGGGAATCAGGGACTTTCCCCCACCAAAGGATGCCAAAGGCATCGCGAGATTTGTGGGGATGGTCAATTTCTATCGGCGTATTATTTCAAACGCGGCGGAGATTGCGGCACCCCTGAATGAACTCCGGAAAAAGGGCGCCAAGTTTATATGGGGGGAAAACAACAGAAGGCTTTCGAGACCCTGAAGGAAGCCATCATTTCCCTTCCAGTACTGAGAATGCCAGACTTCTCGAAGCCGTTCATACTTCAGACGGATGCGAGTTCGATTGCGCTCGGGGCGGTTCTGTGCCAATTCGTTGATGGTGCTAGGCAGCCTGTGGCTTTCATTTCCCGAACGGTGATCCAGCAAGAACAAAAGTCTTCAGTGTACGAGCTAGAGTGTTTAGATGTTGTGTACGCTCTAGATAAGTTCAGGCGTTTCCTGGAACACGCTGAGTTCCTGCTCGAGACCGACAATCAGGCTCTCTCTTGGCTTCTTGCTCATCCCCGGCAACTGGGTAAAATTGGTAGATGGGTGGTCAAGATCTCATCCTTCAAGTTCAAGGTGCAACACATTAGGGGAACTCAAAATGTGGTTGCAGATGCTTTATCACGCATGTTTTCCCAGCCCAGTGAAGTCCAATCTGAGCAACCCTGTTCTGTTCTGCTAGACTTTCCGTTAGCCTTCAATGATGTGTAACCCCATCAGTTGAACGATGAAGAGCTGGGTCCTATCATCCAGAATATAAAGGAGGGTAACGTACAGATCCCTTACTTCTTGTCCAAGGGCGTCCTGTGTTGTCGAGAGAGAAAGGAACGTGCCCCTAAGATCGTGCTGCCTAGCAAGTTAGTGCCCATGGTCTTCAGCTATTATCACAATTCCCCAGTAGGAGGCCACAAGGGAATTTCGAAGACCATTTCCAGTATTAGGAAACACTTCATCTGGAAGGGCATGGATAGGGACATCGCAACCAGGGTTAAGAGTTGTCATCTGTGTGGCTTGAGCAAGCCTGCCCAGAACAGTAAGTTAGGGTTGTTGTCATCGGACGTGGCGAGCAGACCGATGGAGAAGCTATTCATAGACTACGTGGGACCTCTCCCGTGTAGCAAGTCAGGTAATTCTTACCTGCTTGTTTGCGTGGATGCTTTTTCGAAGTTTGCCTGGCTACTGCCCTTACGGCAGGCAACAGCTCGTTTGACCATAAGCGCGCTTTAAAATCACTTTTTTCAGTATTTCGGTCTTCCGACCATCATTGTCTCCGACAGTGGCCCCCAGTTCATTTCGGGTGAGTTCCGGCGGATGTGTTTCTCCAGTGGAATCAGACATGTAACCACTTCTCCGTATTACCCACAGCCGTCCCATGCGGAGAGATTCAATAGGAATCTCAGGTCCGCACTCATTGTTTATCATGCGGAGCAACAGACAACCTGGGACCAGAATCTGAAGTGGTTACAGCTAGCCTTTAACACGGCCTTGCACGACAGTCATAAGGCCGTACCCTTTGAGCTCATGTTTGGATTCTCGCCCGCACTCCCGTTGACTAACTTGTGGATCATTGATGATCTTCTGCAACGGGAGCCAGATAATGGAACTGCGGAGAGATGGAAGGAGGCTCGGAGGAATTTGCTGAGAGCGCACGAGCGCGTCCGTAGTCGGTACAATCAGGGGCGAATTCCAAATCCCTATAAAGTAGGTGATTTGGTCTACTTCCAGAGCCACCCGATCAGCTCAGCTGCCGATAAAAGAGCCGCTAAGTTATGCTATCGTTGGTCGGGGCCATATCGTATCCTGGGGTTCGCGTCACCAGTGACGGCTCGGTTGGAAGAGCCGGGTGGTAATCCGAAGGAGATTACCACACATATCTCGAAATTGAAGTTGTGTAGAAAGGGGTAAGAGCGCTGACAAGGGGGGATGATTGGTGGTCTCTGTGTGAGTAGGGATTTTGTCATTTTAAAAGGGTGTGCTCCAGGGGTGTTATCGAGAACGATCGGGTAGCGGGTAGATGTTTCCCACAGTCCCAGTGGGGTTCGTCTATTTCAGGGATGCGCCCCTGCCTGCGCGAGCCTTGGTTTTCTCCAATTGTCCTTATGTCCGGAGGGAGCCATGTCCTTACCTTTAGTCCCAGCTCATGACCTTTCAATGATCCTTGACCTTCCTCCTTCCGATTTTCCTAACCTTCCCCTTTAAAAAAAAAAGGAGTTAGAGAGAGGAGCGAGACTTGTTGGACGAGGTCGGTTGTGAGCTTCGTCTACTCGGTAAGTTTTGGGCATACCCTTGGATTATAGTTTCATGGAGACCATCATTTCCCCTTTTCCCCTTGCCCCATGCAGTTACGGTATTGTTTAGGATGGGTTTCGTTATTAGAGAATTCCCCCGTATTAAAATAGGGGATGGTGCCCTTTTAAGGTGGCGTTGGTGTTCAGGTTTGAGTGGACAATCCTCAGGAGGTCAGAACTCAGGGAGCTCCCGAACTTTTCTTTCGTCTTTTCTTCTCTGTCCCTCTTTGCTGTGGGCTGGTCCTGATCAGGTCAGCGTGCAGCACCCGCACACTTAAACACTACACGTCTTCTTTCGTCTCTTTCGTTTTCCTTCTGAGCCTCTGTTCTCCTGAGAGCAAGTGCTGCTGGGCCGCCGGGATCACAAGGTTCACTAGCTTGTTTTAGAAGGGGGTACACTGCAGGGTACCCTCCCAGAGTTTAACTGTGAGGCAACCAAGTTGCCCCTTTAGGGTGGGGGTGTGCCGTGTTTTGGAAAAACTCGGCGGTTTTTTTTTCTCAAAGAGAACGGACTGCCTTGAATTATTAAATTACGTATTATCGGCATCTTGCCGACGTAAGAAATTTACGTCCGTCTCGTTATCAGGCCACCGGGCCGATCCGCGCGCACTCTGAGTCCAGCGCTTCATACTATTTTTTCAGCAGCGGTACTGACCAGTTCACTCTCACCGTTCAGCGTAGTAGCGTCTGTATTCGCCTGACAACCTCGACTTAAAATTTTGTCTAGTATCTTTTACTATGTTTAAGTAAAAGCTACGCGACCTTCCGGTAAGTGTGTTTAAGATATATAACTTACTATTTCATAAAAATAAATTGTATTTACTTAATATTAACGCTGATGTAGGGCGATATATATATTTGCATTAATTTATATTAGCGCGTGGCGTGCACCAGGCTAGATTTTGTTTATTCACTTTGTTGGTTTAAATTTTGTTGACGCTGGCTAACAGATATGGTTTTACAGTTTTTTGTGCCTGTTTACTTAGTTTATTATATTAGAATGGGGCGTAAGTCAATTATTTTGTGATTTTGCTGAAATGAACGTACATCACGAACTTGATAAAGTTTGCTAGTTCCTGTCAAAGGGGGTTAAGTGCTTGACGAAAACTTGTGAATAACAATTTATTTGAAATGATTATTATGTTGAATGAATATATTTGGATATATTATATATTATAATATTTAAAAGTGTTATTTTGAAGTGATTTAATTCAATGCATAAGTAAATTTTCCGGAGATTGAAACTGGGCATGTCACGAAATGTGGGTTCAGCTGAGTGAATGGGGTAGTGTGATTTATTGAACCTGTAAGTAACTACCCATATAATTGTGCAGGGTTCCCGAAGTAGCCGACAATCTGTCTCGCTCCAGAGGACGGCCTAACTCCTGCCTTCCATGAAATGAATTCAATCATTTCCGTCTAGCTGTCAGGTCGAATGGACGGACACACCCGACGAGATCCTCAACCCTTATGCTGCTAACCAGGTGACATTTAAGCTTTTTTTAAGAAACAAAATGTTTGTGGCCGATACACTTCCTTTGAAACACTTTGGAGATGCTCCAGTTTGGGACTTTGTTCCGCACAAGTACAACGGGACATTTGGGTTTACATTTTACTTTTTCATTTTTACTAAGGCTTACGCCTCATTAACCTGTTAATGTTTATCTCATTAAGAGAATTTGTAAACTCAGCCAGGGTCATGCATCACCCGAGTTGATGTTAGTTTTCTGTAAATATAGGCGGCACTTACTGTCACTAAATGATTTCAGCGTTAAGTATGCATGCACGTGTGCCTCGGTACCATCTAGGGGAATTTTCATGGTTAATTACTTTCCATTTAATAGGGTTTTGTATTGGTTATTAATTTAAAGGTGAGGGGAGGTGCTTTAACCTGTGGACGACACCTGTTGGTGCCTTTTTCCACAGGACCATAACATGTCATAGTTTGTTGGATCTAGTCCGGGCGCATGACCGTGCCTGAGGTCAAGTGGATTCTTTATGAAAACCTCAAGTATATTTTAGTAAATTAATTCCATAGATTCTGCTTTTCGAAATTCAATTCTACTGTTCAAATAATTTTGTAACCACTAAATTTTGCCATAGCCAGCACAAGAATTGTTAAATTTTTTTATTGCTCATAATACTAATTCATTAATAAATGTTAAAGAATGTGAGACAAATTAATACCAATTTATTTATGGGTGGTCACGTTCCACTGATTTTGCTTAAAATTTTTTGGTTAAGAAAATAAAAGAAATGAGAATATGCAGTTATGCAACCGGGCATCAATGTTGGCCTCTTGATGGCACTTATTATTATTATTTTTTGATACAAATTTGGTAATTACCTTTTGTGCTTGGTACTTGTGTGCCGTTTTGACTATTTAGCCAGTTTGACTTTGGCCTTTCACATACTTAGAATTTTTGGGGTGTTTCAACTCTGGTTTTGTGACTTATTATTTGGTTTTGGGTATGTCAATTGAGAAGTTTTAAGGTGGGCCGAATACTTGATCCGCATAAGAGGGTTTGAGGGTGTTACGATGATAATATATATATGCTGTTAACCAGGTGGACATGGTGTGTACTATTTATATGTAACTGTGTATCTGTGTTAATTATATGTTGTGTGTTATGCCTTTATGTGATCATTACATTGTTATACGTGGTTATGCATATATATATATATATATATATATATATATATATATATATATATTTATGATTATGGTTTATGTCACTTACTGGGGGGGTCGATACTATGCGCCCTTCTTATATCATTTATAAGGAACTGTATTCTGCTCAGTAATATCAAGCTCAATTATTGGGCGATGCCTATGTCTAGTGTGAATTATAATAACGATTTTAAGAATAATAACGATTGTGGGTTTTGAAATTTCGAGCTATTCTTAAGAAGGAAAGCACTTGTAAATTACCTTAATCATTCAAAGGCGCATATGTCGTACCCTGGGGGAAATTCATTGTACAAAATCATGAACACAATAAATCTTGTTATTGTTATCTTAGAGCAGAGTATCATTTGCAAGTCCCATCATACTGGACCCAGCGCATTTGTGGCTTCTCTAGGCTCTTGCCTAGTGCTAAATAACTAGTGGCCTCTCTCTAAAAAAAAAATAGAAATACAAAAAAAAAGTTTTTTTTATATACTGTATAAAGCATAAAAGGAAAAAGGGGTCACAAATGGTAGCAGAGAGCGTGGTTCATTCTAGGGTTGACCCTTGGGTCCTTTGGTGTGATTGGGCTTGCAAACTCGGAAATAGTTTGGAAAAAACAATAATATTTGAAAATGAAAATAGATAGATGCAATGGCAGGGTTGATATCTTACGTATGTATATATGTATTAGGTATGAATTATTGCTATGTGATTTGAATTGTAAACCTGGTGCCGCCACGGGCATGTGTTGTAGTTGAGTTTTTTGTTGTTTTTGAGATTGGACCTTACTGGAGATCGCGTGGGGATGGGCTCCCTTATTTATTGTATGGAAGTAATAGCGCGTGCGGTTAGCGGGATGCGGTATGGCCCGACTGGAAGTCGGTACCGTCCGACTGAAATTGTGATAATGTCTTAGTTGAAATGTCATATGTTGTGCTAGGTGTTCGGTGGTGTGGATTGTATGTTGGTGTTAGTGTCTGATGTCGTTTCTTCCTTTGAGTCTGGCGACTGGCGGAGGGTTAGTTCAGGAGCGGGTCAGGTTTTCGCAGCGCTAGGAAACCCGGGGATCCACTTGATGGAAGAACAGTACTCAAGTTTTTCCTTTTGTAAATCATGTTTTTGTGTTAGGTGTATTGTGCGATTCTGGCGGGGGTAGGTTACCAGAGACTACCCAACCCTATTTCCGGCATCCTCCAAAGACTTCCGGTGGTGGATGAAGAAGATGAGAGCAAATTGTTGGGTTTTCTGGACATCGTCCTGGAGTTGGCGGATTTTCCGGGGCTGTCCGATGATGTCCTCTTGTCCCTTATATACCCGTATTACCGGGGTTCATTGGCTGAGCTGGTCACCGACACTCTGCGTCGTGGTGGCAGTATCGACTCTCTCCATGGGGAGGTGTTGGACTCTATCATACCCCGTCGGCAACGTGAGCATTTGAAACATAATCGGTTCTATCGTGCACAGGCCAACGGGGAGGCGTTGGGGGACTTTGTGCAGGATATCCGTAAAAGTGCCCGTATTTTGAGGTTGGGGTTGCCCGAGAAGGATATCGTTTAGAATTATTTTAGAAGGGGTGACGCCCCAAGAGACATCTTGTTTCGTGTTCGCGGACCGTCCACGTTGTTTTGCGGACCTCGAACGGCTGTTTGTGGTTTCTAGAATGGTCCAGGAGATTGACGAGTCCCGTGAACAAGTAGCACATGGTAAGGTAAGACCCGAGACGCATGGAGGGCGAATTGTTCCATCATCATGCGGTGCCGAAATTCAAATCATAAACTCTTGTAACGAGAGGCGCCGTCGTTCACCTAATGTGACTTGTTTTAGGTGTGGTAGATTGGGCCACATCAGGCGACTTTTTACCGGGGTTGGGTCGAGTCTAACGTCCCTCCCCAAGGCGCCCAAGGTCATTCAGAAAAAGGTCAATGAGGGGAAGATATGTCGGAGGTCTTCTCCTACCTGTCGCGGGTCTTCTAAGATTCGCGCCTCCAGGCCAGTTGTAGGTCCCAGTTCTTTGGGCATCAAGGTTCTCCAAACCATCTCTAGGCCCACTTCCGTATGCCCCTTCTTGCTGTTGGAGTTGAAAAAGTGTCAACTCAGAGCATTAGTTGACTCCGGATCAGCAAGATCAATCATTTCATCCAAAGTGTGCGAGGACCTTGAACGACAGGGTTTCATTAAAAGGTCAGAACAGTCTTCCGTGGTGTGCTGGACGGCATCCCAGGAAATTCTGCCCATTTCCCGGGTAGTTTCATTTGAGTTTAAAATCGAGGGACTTTCTTGGGTGTGGAGCTTTCTGGTTTCTCCTGCTCTGGGAGTTGAATGCATTATTGGTGCCGATTTCATCTGCAAAAGTGGTCTCGTTATGGACATCCAAGAGCACCAGTGTTTTTTTAAATTTAATCGGGGTGTTGTAATCCCTTTCCTTGGATATCAGGGGACCAGGCAAGATATCCAAGAGGTTAAGTGCCCCGACACATCTAGAGACCACCTCTCCCAGTCCCAGCGGTCCGCATTAGATCAGTTGTGTGAGCGTTTCCCCACTGTATTAACTCCGGCCCTTGGGATCACACATCTCTTGGAGTATAAGATCCGCCTAACGGACTCCAAGGTGGCGCGCTCCCACCCTTATAAATTTGCCCCTCCGAAGATGAGCATCTTGAGGGAGAAGGTTCAAGAGTTATTAAATCAAGGGCTGATTGAACCTTCTCAGTTCAGTTATGCCAGTCCAGCATTCCTAGTACCCAAGCCTGGAGGTAAGCATAGGATGGTCATCGACTACCGCAAGCTCAACGCCAACATTGAGGTAGATTCGGTCCCACTTCCTGACCTTCATTCCGCGTTTGATTGGTTCAGTGAGGCGAGGTATTTTACCATCATTGACCTCAACTCTGCATATCACCAGATTACGTTGGCGAAGGAAAGTAGGCCCTACACGGCATTCTGTGTTCCGTTGAACCTCTATCAGTACACTAGGGTTCCCATGGGTCTAGCGGTAGGGGCCCAAACTCTCACCCGTTTACTTGACACCGTTTTTCACGATGTCAAGTTCAAGTATGTCTTCAATTATCTTGACGACTTGCTGGTGTACAGCAAGGGGTACGAGGAGCATTTGGGTCATCTTGAAGAGGTGATGTGCAGGTTGAGGGGTGCTGGCCTCACTGTCAACCCCGAAAAGGTGAAGTTTGCCCAGACACAAATTTCTTTTCTGGGCCACCTGATTTCCCATAGAGGTGTCACTGTGGATCCTGAGCGAACACAGGGAATCAGGGACTTTCCCATACCAAAGGATGCCACCAAAGGCATCGCGAGATTTGTGGGGATGGTCAATTTCTATCGGCGTATTATTCCAAACGCGGCGGAGATTGCGGCACCCCTGAATGAACTCCGGAAAAAGGGCGCCAAGTTTATATGGGGGGAAAACAACAGAAGGCTTTCGAGACCCTGAAGGAAGCCATCATTTCCCTTCCAGTACTGAGAATGCCAGACTTCTCGAAGCCGTTCATACTTCAGACGGATGCGAGTTCGATTGCGCTCGGGGCGGTTCTGTGCCAAGTCGTTGATGGTGCTAGGCAGCCTTTGGCTTTCATTTCCCGAACGGTGATCCAGCAAGAACAAAAGTCTTCAGTGTACGAGATAGAGTATTTAGATGTTGTGTACGCTCTAGATAAGTTCAGGCGTTTCCTGGAACACGCTGAGTTCCTGCTCGAGACCGACAATCAGGCTCTCTCTTGGCTTCTTGCTCATCCCCGGCAACTGGGTAAAATTGGTAGATGGGTGGTCAAGATCTCATCCTTCAAGTTCAAGGTGCAACACATTAGGGGAACTCAAAATGCGGTTGCAGATGCTTTATCACGCATGTTTTCCCAGCCCAGTGAAGTCCAATCTGAGCAACCCTGTTCTGTTCTGCTAGACTTTCCGTTAGCCTTCAATGATGTGTAATCCCATCAGTTGAACGATGAAGAGCTGGGTCCTATCATCCAGAATATAAAGGAGGGTAACGTACAGACCTCTTACTTCTTGTCCAAGGGCGTCCTGTGTTGTCGAGAGAGAAAGGGACGTGCCCCTAAGATCGTGCTGCCTAGCAAGTTAGTGCCCATGGTCTTCAGCTATTATCACAATTCCCCAGTAGGAGGCCACAAGGGAATTTCGAAGACCATTTCCAGTATTAGGAAACACTTCATCTGGAAGGGCATGGATAGGGACATCGCAACCAGGGTTAAGAGTTGTCATCTGTGTGGCTTGAGCAAGCCTGCCCAGAACAGTAAGTTAGGGTTGTTGTCATCGGTCGTGGCGAGCAGACCGATGGAGAAGCTATTCATAGACTACGTGGGAGCTCTCCCGCATAGCAAGTCAGGTAATTCTTACCTGCTTGTTTGCGTGGATGCTTTTTCGAAGTTTGCCTGGCTACTGCCCTTACGGCAGGCAACAGCTCGTTTGACCATAAGCGCGCTTCAAAACCACATTTTCCAGTATTTCGGTCTTCCGACCATCATTGTCTCCGACAATGGCCCCCAGTTCATTTCGGGTTCATTTGGGTGAGTTCCGGCGGATGTGTTTCGCCAGTGGAATCAGACATGTAACCACTTCTCCGTATTGCCCACAGCCGTCCCATGCGGAGAGATTCAATAGGAATCTCAGGTCCGCACTCATTGCTTATCATGCGGAGCAACAGACAACCTGGGACCAGAATCTGAAGTGGTTACAGCTAGCCTTTAACACGGCCTTGCACGACAGTCATAAGGCCGTACCCTTTGAGCTCATGTTTGGATTCTCGCCCGTACTCCCGTTGACTAACTTGTGGGTCATTGATGATCTTCTGCCACGGGAGCCAGATAATGGAACTGCGGAGAGATGGAAGGAGGCTCGGAGGAATTTGCTGAGAGCGCACGAGCGCGTCCGTAGTCGGTACAATCAGGGGCGAATTCCAAATCCCTTTAAAGTAGGAGATTTGGTCTACTTCCAGAGCCACCCGATCAGCTCAGCTGCCGATAAAAGAGCCTCTAAGTTATGCTATCGTTGGTCGGTGCCATATCGTATCCTGGGGTTCGCGTCACCAGTGACGGCTCGGTTGGAAGAGCCGGGTGGTAATCCGAAGGAGATTACCACACATATCTAGCAATTGAAGTTGTGTAGAAAGGGGTAAAAGCGCAGACAAGGGGGGGATGATTGGTGGTCTCTGTGTGAGTAGGGATTTTGTCATTTTAAAAGGGTGTGCTCCAGGGTTGTTATCGAGAACGATAGGGTAGCGGGTAGATGTTTCCCACAGTACCAGTGGGGTTCGTCTACTTCAGGGATGCGCCCCTGCCTGCGCGAGTCTTGGTTTTCTCCAATTGTCCTTATGTCCGGAGGGAGCCATGTCCTTACCTTTAGTCCCAGCTCATGACCTTTCAATGATCCTTGACCTTCCTCCTTCCGATTTTCCTAAACTTCCCCTTTAAAAAAAAAAGGAGTTAGAGAGAGGAGCGAGACTTGTTGGACGAGGTCGGTTGTGAACTTCGTCTACTCGGTAAGTTTGGGGCATACCCTTGGATTATAGTTTCATGGAGACCATCATTTCCCCTTTTCCCCTTGCCCCGTGCAGATACGGTATTGTTTAGGATGGGTTTCGTTATTAGAGAATTCCCCCGTATGAATATAGGGCATGGTGCCCTGTTAAGTTGGCGTTGGTGTTCAGGCTTGAGTGGACAAGCCTCAGGAGGTCAGAACTCAGGGAGCTCCCGAAATTTTCTTTCGTCTCTTCTTCTCTGTCCCTCTTTGCTGTGGGCTGGTCCTGATCAGGTCAGCGTGCAGCACCCGCACACTTAAACACTACACGTCTTCTTTCGTCTCTTTCGTTTTCCTTCTGAGCCTCTGTTCTCCTGAGAGCAAGTGCTGCTGGGCCGCCAGGATTACAAGGTTCACTATCTTGTTTTAGAAGGGGGTACACTGCAGGGTACCCTCCCAGAGTTTAACTGTGAGGCAACCAAGTTGCCCTTTGGGGTGGGGGTGTGCCGTGTTTTGGAAAAATTCCGCGGTTTTTTTTTTCTCAACGAGAACGGACTGCTTTGAATTATTAAATTACGTATTATCGGCATCTTGCCGACGTATGAAATTTACGTCCGTCTCGTTATCAGGCCACCGGGCCGATCCGCGCGCACTCTGAGTAAAGCGCTTCATACTATTTTTTCAGCAGCGGTACTGACCAGTTCACTCTCACCGTTCAGCGTAGTAGCGTCTGTATTCGCCTGACAATCTCGACTTAAAATTTTGTCTAGTATCTTTAAGTAATTTTACTATGTTTAAGTAAAAGCTACGCGACCTTCCGGTAAGTGTGTTTAAGATATATAACTTACTATTTCATAAAAATAAATTGTATTTACTTAATATTAACGCTGATGTAGGGCGATATATATATTTGCATTAATTTATATTAGCACGTGGCGTGCACCAGGCTAGATTTTGTTTATTCACTTTGTTGGTTTAAATTTTGTTAACGCTGGCTAAGAGATATGGTTTTACAGTTTTTTGTGCCTGTTTACTTAGTTCATTATATTAGAATGGGGCGTAAGTCAATTATTTTGTGATTTTGCTGAAATGAACGTACATCACGAACTTGATAAAGTTTGCTAGTTCCTGTCAAAGGGGGTTAAGTGCTTGACGAAAACTTGTGAATAACAATTTTTTTGAAATGATTATTATGTTGAATGAATATATTTGGATATATTATATATTATAATATTTAAAAGTGTTATTTTGAAGTGATTTAATTCAATGCATAAGTAAATTTTCCGGAGATTGTAAACTGGGCATGTCACGAAATGTGGGTTCAGCTGGGTGAATGGGGTAGTGTGATTTATTGAACCTGTAAGTAACTACACATATAATTGTGCAGGGTTCCCGAAGTAGCCGACAATCTGTCTCGCTCCAGAGGACGGCCGAACTCCTGCCTTCCATGAAATGAATTCCATCACTTCCGTCTAGCTGTCAGGTCGAATGGACGGACACACCCGACGAGATCCTCAACCCTTATGCTGCTAACCAGGTGACATTTAAGCTTTTTTTAAGAAACAAAATGTTTGTGGCCGATACACTTCCTTTGAAACACTTTGGAGATGCTCCAGTTTGGGACTTTGTTCCGCACAAGTACAACGGGACATTTGGGTTTACATTTTACTTTTTCATTTTTACTAAGGCTTACGCCTCATTAACCTGTTAATGTTTATCTCATTAAGAGAATTTGTAAACTCAGCCAGGGTCATGCATCACCCGAGTTGATGTTAGTTTTCTGTAAATATAGGCGGCACTTACTGTCACTAAATGATTTCAGCGTTAAGTATGCATGCACGTGTAACTCGGTACCCTGTAGGGGAATTTTCATGGTTAATTACTTTCCATTTAATAGGGTTTTGTATTGGTTATTAATTTAAAGGTGAGGGGAGGTGCTTTAACCTGTGGACGACACCTGTTGGTGCCTTTTTCCACAGGACCATAACATGTCATAGTTTGTTGGATCTAGTCCGGGCGCATGACCGTGCCTGAGGTCAAGTGGATTCTTTATGAACACCTCAAGTATATTTTAGTAAATTAATTCCATAGATTCTGCTTTTCGAAATTCAATTCTACTGTTCAAATAATTTTGTAACCACTAAATTTTGCCATAGCCAGCACAAGAATTGTTAAATTTTTTTATTGCTCATAATACTAATTCATTAATAAATGTTAAAGAATGTAAGACAAATTAATACCAGTTTATTTATGGGTGGTCACGTTCCACTGATTTTGCTTAAAATTTTTTGGTTAAGAAAATAAAAGAAATGAGAATATGCAGTTATGCAACCAGGCATCCATGTTGGCCTCTTGATGGCACTTATTATTATTATTTTTTGATACAAATTTGGTAATTACCTTTTGTGCTTGGTACTTGTGTGCCGTTTTGACTATTTAGCCAGTTTGACTTTGGCCTTTCACATACTTAGAATTTTTGGGGTGTTTCAACTCTGGTTTTGTGACTTATTATTTGGTTTTGGGTATGTCAATTGAGAAGTTTTAAGGTGGGCCGAATACTTGATCCGAATAAGAGGGTTTGAGGGTGTTACGATGATAATATATATATGCTGTTAACCAGGTGGACATGGTGTGTACTATTTATATGTAACTGTGTATCTATGTTAATTATATGTTGTGTGTTATGCCTTTATGTGATCATTACATTGTTATACGTGGTTATGCATATATATATATATATATATATATATATATTTATGATTATGGTTTATGTCACTTACTGGGAGGGTCGATACTATGCGCCCTTCTTATATCATTTATAAGGAACTGTATTCTGCTCAGTAATATCAAGCTCAATTATTTGGCGATGCCTATGTCTAGTGTGAATTATAATAACGATTTTAAGAATAATAACGATTGTGGTTTTTGAAATTTCGAGCTATTCTTAAGAAGGAAAGCACTTGTAAATTAACTTAATCATTCAAAGGTGCATATGTCGTATACTGGGGGAAATTCATTGTACAAAAACATGAATACAATAAATCTGGTTATTGTTATCTTAGAGCAAAGTTTCATTTGCAAGTCCCATCATACTGGACCCAGCGCATTTGTGGCTTCTCTAGGCTCTTGCCTAGTTCTAAATAACTAGTGGCCTCTCTTTCAAAAAAAAAAAATAGATATACAAAAAAAAAGTTGTTTTATATATAAAGCATAAAAGGAAAAAGGGGTCACAGCTTTTGGATAATGTATATATTTTATGTGTTTTCTAATTACAGTTTGTTGAAGAAGAGGGACATTGCAAAATTTTAACTGACTTTTCAAGATGCTGTAGACAAATATGTTTACTCTGTGTTATTAGTGTTAAATAATTTGAATAAACTACTAAACGTATTTTGTAAAAACTATTCTAACATGTGTCGACATTATAATTTTTACTATTACTAGGTAGTCAGGATATCATTAAGAGCACCTAAATATATTTCTGCAGTTGCGTAGTCAGTGTAGTTTGCGTAATTTTAGTCAGTGTATATGGCATGTTGAGTGTACTGCGTTGCCACAACACTCTCAAATTGTATAAAGGATTTTTAGTATTTACAAGTACACCTCTAGGTATTCCAGTCGGTGATTTTCTTAGTTTTTCATCCGAGATGCATTTTGTAAAAGTTGTGGTCCATCTTCAATCGGAATCATTTAGTAAACTTACATATATAAAAAATTTCCACTCATGTGAGCGTCGTCGAAACACGTACATAAAACATGACACTTAAAAACACATAAAAACACAACACACATCAAAATTGTACCTTTTAGTGTTAGCTGAATCATTTTCAATATTATTCTGTCGAATCTTCAAACTTGCTCTGTAAATCTGAATTAGAGATGATGACGTTACAATTTTACTTATCGGTAGGAATATGGCTGTTCTGGTCACTCTCAAATTGTTTGTGGTGTTTTGGTATGGAGACATCATTAAAGAATCGAACAAGGGAAATGTCTGTAAGGAGGAATTTTGGTAACAACATAATGAGATTTCCAGATTTGTATTAAGACAAGCCCACACACCATTCCACCGTTTCTCGCACACAGGCACAGACACAGACACAGACTCACACAGACAGACAGACAGACAAACTGACACACACACACACACACACAAATGTATTGTAAGGTTTTACTGTGTATGTTGAGTTAATTGAAAACTGTGTTAGTAAGATTGCAATATAAGCAAGCTCGTTTAAGAAGGATTCAATGTAAAGTATTTTATATGATATATTGGAACGTTACAAGTATTATACAAAATTACACAAATACAATACCATGTACTCAACGCAACTATGAAGTGTATCACACCGGCCAGGTCGCAGGATTTTTTATTCTCGTTGCGTCAAGTATATGTAGTTGCACAATAAAAAAATAATTTTCAAAGAGGAGTGAGATGTTGAAGACATGAAATAATTAATTAAATCCGTTTCAAAATAATCATTATATGATTTATTAATATAAATAGAAAATATGCAAATATTAAAATTTCTAATTATAAAAATAGAAAAATATTCTCTTTTAAAATTTTACAAAAATACTATATAACCTTCTATGCTGTTCACGACATATAAAAATAAACAACCATATAATCTTACTAGCTAAACGGACATGTTAAAGAAATTATCTAAACAGTTTTTATTTCAGTGTGTCTGACTTTGAATCAAATTTTAAATAATAATAGCAACTCATTTTCAAACAAAACTAATATTAAATCTCAAGAATAAAACTAATCATTGCTTTAAAAAAAAATGACATTTACTTCCAGCCTATTATTTATTTCTACTGACAAACCCAAATTTTAACATACAACAGAAGATTAGTATTTTTAAATTTTCTTGTTGAATTAAATTATTTTCTTTAACTACCATTTAAATTTATGTACAGTGATTATATTTAAAACTTTAAGTCTTTACTGTCATATATAAGTTTCTTTTTAAGAATTATTTTTACAAACAAAATATATAATTGTATATTCATCACCTGCGTACTGCCGACTTTACCGTTGCGTGCGTGTGTGTGTGTGTGTGTGTGTGTGTCCTGAATCCTGAGAATTTGATGATGATGATTATGCTGATGCTGTGTTCTCTGTCTCTACGGTTTGTTGTTTGTGATGGTCCAGAGTTCCACCATAAATCTTGGTGTGTGTGTGGTAAAGATATTTGATCGGTCCGCAGACCAGCAGCGTAACGTTGTGTGAAGATATCTTGAGTCTGAGATCGCCCCAAAATTGCAGGTGGTATTTATACTGGACGGCGATCTGACAAGTCCAGGACTGTTTTCGACCTGTTAGATATTGTTACTTCGGTCAAGGCGTCCTTTTAATTACAAATCACTTTTTGGTTCATTTTCGCGATTTCGTAAACATACTCGTAGCACGAGCGATATCATCGTTTGCGTAATTTTTTCTGGTCACTCACATATAACACACTTATCAATTACTATTTAATGACACTATTAATTAACATTAAATTACTTAGCTTCTTTATTATTGCATATTTTTGCAACAATTTTCCATCACCATATTCTTTAAAAATTCCTTAATGTAATGGTCTCTTTTTGACTGGGGTAAGTCTTTGTTCACAGGTTTAAAACGTATTAATTAGTTTATTTGTACCCAGTTAAAATCTGATTACAGACAAACCACTAATTCGTACTCATCACCCCATCTTTGCATATCCGAGCTGGCTTCACTCACACAAACACACAAGCGCTGTATTCACTCGCGGGGCAGGTGTACCCTTTCTGACAATTCTTAGCCTGCCTAATATTGTTAAAAACTGTTCATCATATATTTTCTATGCTAAATATTTACAAACATACCGCCCTGGGCATATATGCAAATATATGTATTGTTGCAATATAGATTCACGGTATTGATTTACAGTAAACTTAATTTATTTTAAATTTACGTCACGGCTTAAAGTTAAACAAACTGGTCACGTAATTTTAGTTATACTTACATTTTTAAAGCAATACGGTATCCAGTTTGTAATATAAATTAGAATCCTTGTCTCGTTATATTACATGAATAAAGTATGAGTTGTATGCGTTAAGGCATTAAGCGTACTTTGTAAACAAGCCTGTACATTATTTGTTCTAAAAATGCTAACATTTGAGATATTAAACAGCCTATAATATTAACAGTTTTTATGTCTTACCAAAGTCGTGACAGGCCTTTTTTAGCTACTCTTAATTCCGATGTGTAATGGTATCCGACTGAAAATATGCAAATAATTCCCTTGCACTGTCTGACTGAGATATCAAGGCTTATGTTATTTATGTCTTGAATAATAGGCTCGTTGATGTCATCATGCTGCAAACTATCGGAAAAACTTCTAGAATCTGAAAAGATAATAAACCTCGAGTCCGTAGAATTTGTATTATTTTCTGTGCTAAAAACATTGCATAGGGTTCTCAGAAGAAAACCGAGCAGACCACATTATACCTGAATTTCTTTAAGCCTGAAGGTAATTGTTTCCTTTGTCTAGTTACCATGTCAGAAGTGGAAAACAAGTAAGTTATGCGCCCACGCAACAGCCGTTATAATATTTTTTTAAATATTCATGACACTGGAAAAATTTTGCAATATACCGTATCTTACATTATATTTATATTTATATTCATGTTCGGTTAATGTTACTGCATATCCATTATTTTCATCTGAGCAAGAACCATCTGTGAACACGTGAGTGTAGACTTTGTATTTATCAATCTTTTCATGGAAATTAGACAGAAGAAAATACGCATTTGAAAAAGCTTTCGGGGATCCTGAGGTTAGCTTTTGAGAAACTAATTCGAGAGGTGGTCAGCACCAAGAAGGCTCTTCTGGATGTTGTTGGGTGAAAACAGTAGAAAAATGAGTATTTAATTTGCGTAGGTCGATATTAATACGTTCATAGAATGGTTTGGGTAGAGTTGGATGTTTAGTAAATTTTTTGCTGTTTCTGTGAGAACACTTTAAAACAGACAGCCTATCAGGATTTGAAGCTGGCTTTGAGGCAAATGCCATACTGAATTTCATTCTTCTTATTCTAAATGAATATTCTTGAGATTCGGCTAGAATCCTCTTAACCGGACTACTTATAAGCGGTCCTATTTAGATGATTCTGGATCTTGGCAAATGTAGATGTATGTACAGTCCCCAGAGATTATTGTAATAGTTTGTTTAGTTGAGTCATATATTACTGATAAGTAATCTATTTTTGAACTTATAAAGGCTTTGCAGGTGTTCGTGATTACGTCTTTCCTAGCTACCAAGTCATATGATGCAATTGATTTAATAAGATTCATTATCCTTAAACATTCTCATTGAATGTCCTTACGTCTGGTCCCCATAAGAGTCGCTGGTCAAACGTGAGCTTTAATATTTCGATTTTATTTGTTGGTCTAATTTCTTTGGTTCCAAGTAATAATGTTATATTGCTTGTCAAAACAACAACAATACAAAATATGTAACGGAATTATAAAGGAAACAGAATAAACTTAAATTCATAACATAAACAGAATAAATAGAATAAAATATTTGAATAAATGCGGCCCACACTAATCCATCACTGGTTAGTGTGAGTTAGTGTGAGTGGAAATATAAAAGTTAAAATGTGAAAAGCGAAAAGTGACCAAGGTCTTCTAACGCTGTACCATAGAAACAATCACTGTAAATAAAGAGTGAGATACAGTAATATTCTCTCCAAACGCAGTGCCCACTCTACTCACCCTATCCCACCCATCAGTGTACACAGTGGTGTGTTCCTCGACGTATTCTTCCACGTCTTATCGAAACAGGAGTTACAGTTTATTTGGATTGCACGATTTATTGCTGCTTAGTTCAGTCATTTTATTGAGCCATTTTCCTTGTTGCGAATCGAGTTGAAGTATTGTGGGGAAGTGGTATATTTAGTTATTGTGTTATAATTAGTGTGGAACTCTATTATTTAACATTATTATTACGTGTGAACACCTTTAACTAGAATTGTACGAGTTGTTGACAAATTGTTATTTGTGGTTAAAGCTGCTTATTAGTGGCATAATTGGTGCCTGCATTTTGTTTTCCAGTGTGCAATACGACGGTCAGTGGAACCATCGTAACAATACTTTCTAGTTTTAAATAAACTGTTATCTGAAAGCGATAACAACGACAAACGACTACACGTATAAGGCAGTCCATCCATAGAGGTACCCGTCCTGGCGCACGCATTGGTGTGCACTTGACTGGAAAATGTTTTATAACGGTTATTGGATTGTACGCTTCAACGGTTCTGTATAGCATTTCGCGTTCCATTGCGTAAGGGAATTTTCCGTTTGGGACTACAGGAAAAATGTTAAAACCAATGAAAATGCAAAAGCCAGTTATATTATTTAATTAATATTACGTGGTTTATAATATATTGCAACAATACATATATTTACATATTTGCCCAGGACGGTAAGTTTGTATTGTAATTAGTGTAAAAAGAATAAGACGAACAGTTTTAAACAATCTTGTGCGGGAAAATGCAGGCTGGGGCCTGTCGAAAGTGACACCTGCTTCGATAGTAAAAATACAGCGTTTGTGTATGTATGTGTGTAAGCCAGTTCCGACCTGCATTGAACGACAGAGAAGAGGAGATACGTACGAATTATTGGTTTCCATTAATCAGGTTTTAACAGGATTAAAATTAACTAATTAATACCTTTTAAACCTGTGAACAAAGGCTTACATCAATTATAAAGACACCATTATATTAAGGAATTTTTAACGAGTGTGGTGATATAAAATATTGCAAAAATGTGCAATAATAAAGACGCTATTAATTTAATATTAATTACTAGTGCAATTAAATAGTAATTAATATGTGTGTTATGTGAGTGACCAGAAAAAAATTACGCAAACAATGATATCGATCATGCTACAAGTATGTTTACGTAATCGCGATAATGAACGAAAAAGTGATTGTAAGTAAAAGGACGCTTTGCACGAAACTGACAACATCTAACATGTCGAAAACAGGCCTGGACCTGTCAGATCGCCGTCCAGTATGAATACCACCAGCAATTTTGGGCGATCACACACTCAGACTTCAGAATTCTTCACACAACTTCACGCTGTCGGTTTGCAGATCGACCAGGACACACACACTGTAACACACACTTAGAAAGAGATACTGGGTAACATCCATAACCAACCTCCGGTTCAAATTTTTGGAAATGAATTACCATTCGTGCCATTTAAAATTTTGAATTAATTAGCGGAACGCGGATTTGAAAAAAAGAAGAGACGACAGCGGACTAAAAATATACCTTCTAATTCAATATCATTGTCTGATGTGAGAATATGCATTTTCTCATTTATGATTCAAGACATTTTAACGGACTGCAAGAAGGTTGAGTTTTTGTCTTAGATGGAATCTTAAGGATAGTACACAATTAAGATTAGTTTATTATTTATACAGTTATATTACAATGAGTTGAATGTGCGTATAAATTAGTAGCGTTTGGACATTGTTAAGCAATTGTTTTAAGAAAATTGTTAACGTCAAATTGTTAGTTTTAAGTAATTTCTAGGCAGTAACAAACTGTTAGTGTTGTGAAATGGTGAGAAAAAATGCGCAGGAGTGTAGTGAGTGCGCGTGTGCGAGAATATTTAAATATTTTACAGAATAATAGTAGAAAACATGTTTAATTAAATATCTTTTGGTAAAATATAAATTTTGAGATAAGTCTTTTAGCAGAATACGTTTAATGAAAAGCCCTATCAAATGTCAGTATTTGTGAGTAATTTGAAGAACTCAATAAATAACATTTTTAGCACAGAAAGGTATACGGTCTTTTAGATAAGTTTTTAAATTATATTGTTTTTTGACAGGCCACAAATTGATTACAAACAGAATAATACAAGAATAATTTTATCTTGGCTTCAGGCGCAAACAAAAGTTATAAATTAACCAATCAGCATACGAGAAATAGAGCTGATTTTCATTCGGAATTTGATTTCTTGTCAGGCAGTCTAATCTTTCTTTGAACTTGAAAACTTGCAGTCGTATTGCTCTAGTCTAGACGCTAAATCTACTAACGAGTACGAACACATGTTCGAAAATTTGCGAATTGATGATATCGTAAATTTTTAAGTAGTGCTAATCCAGGAAAGTGGAAAGTATCTGTGTAGTGATTAAAAACACTTGGAGTTTACTGGATCCATTGTGTACCCTCAATTCACAAAAATTGTAGTAAAAATAATTAGAAGTGAAAATTAATTAACTGCAATTTATAGAATGGCTTAACTCTAGTACGACCCTGAACGCCGGACACCAGGAGGAGGTCACATCGGTATACTGAACCTGTACCCAGAGTCAATGGCAAACACCTATATTGCAGACTAGATCATCAACATCTCGACCTAGAACCATTATAAAGGAAAGTGTCTTAATATTTTTGTTATAAACGTTAAAAAACGTATCAACTAAAGAGACAAAAGAACTTATAGAAAATGGTTTGATGTATTAGATTGTAAGAGAAAACGTTATTTAAACTGTATTCAGGTGAACAGAAACACAGTAATTAGTTTCCTTTATTCCATAAACTGTATAGTGCAATTTTGTAGTCGTATCATTAACAAATCCGATAGCATTCCAATACACAATTTACCGCCTATTTATTTTATGCGACACGTGTACATTTCAATATATTTGGGTGTGTTGATTTTTTGAAAATTGTTTCGGGATACTGGATTCGAGGCTTTCAACCTCGGAATATTCACTTTCCGCAAAGTACATATTCAGGATATGCAATTCGTGAAAATTTCCGGGAACGGTTACAAGATTGTGTATTTGTGTACATGTTAGTTGTGTACCTTAAAATAACTTCCTTAGTATTTGTATTATATTCCCGTAAGTGAAAAATTATGTTACATAATCAATAGTGATAGTATATTAAAAATAAGTTGGATTTGTATTTATTTAAACAATATTTATTTTATTATGTGTTCCTTTTTATTAATAGTTTTTATTTTTTGTCTACTGTTATTTATTAATTACCGCAGTCTGTCGAGAATTATTAAATTAGATTAAATTTATTAAATTTTTTAACCTTATATCGAGTATTGAAAAATAATTAAATTTCTCATTATAGTTAGATAAAGTATTTTTATTTATTATTAAACTACTTTCCAAGCAACATTTTAGCTAATTATGTAAACTTTTTATAGAATTTAATCCATTAGTACATTAATTAGCTAAATAATTTAATAATTCAGTAAATATAATGTACGTGGTACATGCAATTTATTAACACAAAGCTAATGTTTAAGTGTAATACAAGAGCCGAGTGGCCAACAGTGATAATCCAGACATTGAATACAACCGCTGCTAAGCCACTAATAACAATGCCCATTTATCACTGTTACCGCCCAACGTTATCTGCGTGCTGACGTTAAATACATTTGTCTCAAGTGGAGGCGTAGAGATAGGGTGGTGCTGAGAGGTGTAACAGTCGTCCGTTTATTAAAGGACAAATTAATTTTTAGATAAAATAAAGAAATAAATAAACAAATAAACTACTTAATAATTATAAAAAGTGGACTATAAATTGCTTAAAATACCAAATATATTTTTCTATATTCTCTAGTAATGAAAATAATTTTTCTGTTGCTGCAATTTTATAACAAAATAAGCGTTTCAACATCAATATTTATACAAAACTGTTTCTTTTACTTATTGTACCTTATGTAGCCGACTACAAGAAAGTGGCCTAATGTGTTTTCCTTGTATGAATGTTCATTTCTTTATTCCCACGTAAATATTGAACGGGTGAAGTTTTAAAATGTAACGTGGTGTCCCCCAAATTCGCCACGATTCCACAAATAGCAATGAGAAAATCACGTAATATGTAAAACGTATTAACGAATGTAAGATGGCATACTTTATAAAAAGAAAGTTAAAAATCAAGAGGATGTTATGTTGTAAGCAAAGTGTTAATATTTTGTAACAAGTAGTTTTTTAAAAAAGATTTCTAAGCCTCCGGGTTGCTGAAACATGCCTTGTCCACTATGATAATTCTTATTTAATCAAATTGGAATACTTTCTAAGTTGAGGTAGCTGTTTGCCTCCTACTCAATTCAATACTATGAAATATTTGGAATAGTTATATTACAATAAAACAACAGTTATGTAACACGGTGTATAGTATAATAACGTATAGAGCAAAGCACTGGCTCATAATAAAATTGTATAAAGAGGAAATAACAATAATTAGCGTGGTACGGGTACATAAGAAGAGCTGGAGATGACAAGTGGATATCAAGGGTTGCGAATCTGGAGTGATGACGGAGGAAGAAAAAGAAACGTATGTGTGTGTGTGTGTGTGTGTGTGTGTGTGTGTGTGTGTGTGTGTGTGTGTTGTTTGTGGATTCTTGACTCTGCTATCCAAGAAGAAATGCCTTCTGTGGATCTTATAATTAATAAGTCTGCATTTCCTAGGCACTGTGAAGTCTTTAATCTTTATCAAAGTTGAATGTTTAAGGTGAGTAAATGTGAAACCGAGTAATTGAAGGAGCGTGCAAACATTTAAACTTATTGTATGTGCTAACCGCTGGGGTAGTGAGACATTAAAATAATTTATTAAAGAAATTAAAGTATTTTCAATAATAAATAATTTGCAAGTAAAATTTGTTTCATTTTTACCCTCGTACGTGTACCTTTCCTAACACTTTGACTTCCAGGCTTCCAATCATAGTCTGTATTGTACAAAAGCTAAATTGAGGCCGGTGGTTGTTCACTAGGTCAGAGCGCAGAATGGACACTGTATCGCCAGTGTAAACTGTAAAAGATGCAAGTTTGTCTGTAATTAGTCCTTTAACAATCAAGTTACCTGTGGTTTTATGAAGCGTGGAGACTGTGGAGTTCTATATCTTTACATCGCTAATTGGTGCATTCACCCTCTTTTCTCTGATTTTTCATCTGCCAACAATCTGCTTGAAGGTGGCCACTTTTCCCACAGTTGTAACCCTTAGGTATTTATAAATCGTTCCGGCACTATTGACTTCTTAAACTGTTGTTCTTGAGTCGTCTATTTATTCTATCCCTTATGATAATACTGTGAAATTGAATTCGTTTGGCTACAACGTGATGACATACTTTGATAAATGTAGGTCGCCGACTCGGCAGCTTCAAAACGGAGAGCATGACTTCTTCTGATTTATATGATGTCGTGGCATTCTTAACATTCTTAACAATGTACACATTCTTAACATTCTTGTAATTAATTATCTCTGATACCGTCAATAAACACAATTTTAGCAATATAATTTCGGAAGTCCTTCGATTCTTCGGGATAAGCCAATCTCGTCTCAGTCGGTTGACATTTACTTCAAAAACTTGAATGTCCTCCCATGAAGACTGTCGCTTCGCTTACAGTTGAACGATATATTGCGCACAAATGCTGGTCACCATACCGTAATACCAGAACTTTTGTTAAATCAGCATAGACTTTCTGGCTGTCAGATAGCACTTTCTGAATTAGCTCTGCGGCAGGTCCTTTTAAACTAAGAATTAGTCAAACGCGTTTCTCTTCTTCCATCCGTTAAGCGAGTGGCACCTTCAAATTGGTAAATATAAGTTGCCCAGTGAGTGCTTTCATCAAAACGTTAGGGCCTTTACGTAAACTGGGCATACTGCAGATATTGGCACAGTTTTATGACTCTTAGATTTTGTATCTTCTTCAGCGTTTATTAATGGTATTGCTTTTTCAACTATTTTTTTTCACTAAATGGTCGACTTCCATTACAATTTGTTTTACTGGATTTGTAATAGAATCTTCAATATTTGATATTCTAGTTTTTCATTTTTATGCTTACATTTTTCGTATTGTCGTTTTTCTACTTCTTCCGCCTTTTATCTGCTTCCTCTGTTTCCTCTGTCTGTAACAGCGGCGCCTGGAAAGTTTCCGTCATCCACTGATTACATATTAATTACAAATTAACTAGTCTTTTACAGTGTCTTTGTTTCCACTGTTAAAGGTTCTACCCTACTTCTGACACTACTGTTATAACGATCTCACTGTCGTCATCTGGTACAGTGAAAACAAAATACAGACAGTAATGAAGTCACTAATTACCAGATTTAATTATCCACAAATAACAATTCGTAATTAAATCGCACAATAGTTGAAGTTAAATTTGTCCACATGCAATAATAATGTTAACTAGTAGAGTTCCACGCAAAAAGTACTTTTCACTAATAACCAATTAAGACGCACTGAGTAAATCGCTCAACGTATACTATTCGGCACTTATTAGATGCTTATTGGAAAATATTGTACTTTATCGTATAGACACGCGATCGTCATTCGAGTCAAAGTCGTTCGCAAAACGAATCATCGCAAAGTTATGAGTGACGTAAACCTTAAATGTATATGTAACGTTCGATTCCTCGGACAACGCCAAGGTACATGACAATTACTTGTTCTGCTTCAATACGGAGCTATTAGATACAGTATGCTTAGGCAAAAGATACAAAGAATTTGGCAGCTGAAAAGTCGGCAGTGAGCATTCAGCCACAACTAATCACATGACAAAATTCATAAACGCATCTGTTATTTGGTCGAGCAATACATATTATGAGAGAATAATTATTATATTCATATTTATAAGTATGAGTGGTGTTTACGAGACCACTAACATTAACCACATTACTGTGATCTCTAACGGGTGCCACTCCACGTTAATGTACACACACACACACACACACACCCACAATTAATTGTAATCTTAATTTAATTTTTACGAAAAAAGGTAGAACGACGAATCTTTAGTTTTAAAAAAGTCTTTAGTCTTTTAAAAAAGTAAACAATGTCCAGCAGATTTTTCAACAACGGGCACAAATTACGTAAGTTAATATCTCTGCTTTTGCAGAATATTGTGTTTTTCAATCCACAACTGGCTGTTGTCTTCCTCAATGGTAAGCGTGTTTTGTATAACTATACAACTTTCTCATAAAAGTCGATAATTTTTTTTTTTACTCTTTTCCAGTAATGTCTAAATTTTTGTCTTTATACGTACGTGTGTAATTGTAATACGATGACAGTTTTGAAATTGTAAGTGTGGCAGTTTATGTTACATGTAAGCCTGTATTCCATTCGACGAAACTGATATTATTAATCTTATTACTGTGTGTCTTTAATCAATAAAATAAAATTAATTATTATTTAATTAATAAATAAAATCTCTGGTTATGAAACTCTAAATGGCATTAAAGCAGATAATAAAATTTATCTTTTAATTTTTATTTTCTAGCGCCTTTAATGTTTATGATTATATTCACCTTAGTAACACTCCATTACCGTTGTCAATGCCTTATACATAAGTTAGAGGCCCCTCTCATGAGCACTAAAAAATTTAATTTTACTTCACATTTAAAAGTACAGTAGTAGTTTTATGCCCACCATAAAACTAACTTAATGTATAGTGTTGAATTATAGCTGCGCAAATAATTAATAGTAGTGTCATATTTGTTGGTTTACTTTTGGAGATTCACGACTTGTACACTAGCTGGATATATGACTCGTAATATAAAAAAAAAATAACGCGACATAGAAAATAAGAACAAACATCAAAGTAAATAATTGAATATGTAGTGCACATATAGAAAAATTTGTGACGGAGACAAGAAAGTAACACGTGTCTCGCATTTGGAACGAAAGCTAAAAATGGGAGCACGAAAAATTGTGCAGTAGAATCTACAAGGCTACAGAGCTGCTGAACGAATAAACGATTGCTGGATTGAAACTGGAAGCAAATGAGTAGAGGTTTAAGGCATCTGTAGCTGGGAAGTTTGATAGCGGAGTTATTCGTACAACATAATTTGCATTGTACCTTGACGAATCGTTCGAAGGTAACACAGATTGAACAGACTAATTGCGAATAATAAATATTAATAAATTTAATATTTTTCTGTTTTGCCACCAGATAATATTTTAACAGGTACATCAATAGTTTGATAGTAGAGAAATTGAAATATAATCGCATAAAAATTGTATGTAACTAAATAATACACAAACATTAATAAACTGTCTCATACATGTGACGACGTAGAGATTTCTGTCCAAACTGTTTTCAGTCGAGATGATTTAAAAAATAAACCGTTCCGATAATTTCGAGAATACAATACAATTTTAGCTGTTGAATCGAAAGAATGCATTTTTTATCGTAATTTCACTTTATTTCTTTAATAAAACTGAATGCGGAAAAAGTTAGTTTATTTAGGGAAGCCAGACAATGTTAATTAAAATATAATTGATTGAACAAATAATTTCAGAAAGTAAAATAAGTCTTTGGAACCACTTATATTCAATTCTGATAATTACAGTATTATTAGCTCAACGACAAACTTTTTAAACAGTGAACAGTGGAAGCACTCGTTGCAATTTAAAACAGCCAAATACAATTTTTGTTATTAGTACAGTTGTTGAAACAAATTATTGAGTTATATCAAATTATTGGCGTGCAGGTTTCAGAGATTATACTATACCACTGAATTGAAGTTCTGATTCTGAACAATGGTAAATTATTCCTATTTGTAATACTTGTGCGAAAATTTGTATTTTTTGTAGATACGCGTTACCGCGTTACCCAGAATATGGACGTAGATATTTCGTGTTGTTAAGACCCCGCTGCCCCTATTCTGATAAAAATACTCAATGATTATTGGCTCCAAATATACCAATAGAGAGTAAGAAACAGCGGTTTCTGCTAACATTAACAAAGGAATTGTTTAGCGATTTCAAAACCTACGGCATATTGAAAAAAAATGTTATATGAACTGGGTATAAATTAAATATTGTGCACAGCTGAGAAGGGTTAGGGTGAACACCATAAATTCATAATTACAATGCACAGACAGGATATGCACATACTTATCAGTTAATATGCAGACGATGCGCTGCTCGATACAGTTCGTTCCACTTGGACAGGTACATGGAGAATACAACGTTAAGTAACTAATGTTACTGTTGTACACTGAATACGATCCCACATTTATAATGGATCCTTTTCAAACTAATTGACCTTGCAAAGTATTTCATGAGTATGTATATGTCTATCGTTATAATATGACAATATTTATTTCTTTTGCACAACTCTACCAAAGGGACCAATCCCTGGCTTATATTGTAACCGACACTTATATATACGGTATAGTTTTTATGTTTGTAGAAAATATTGGTTGATATTAAAATGATCCGTTGACATATTGGATTAATTCAAAGCACTCAGCAACCCACATACGGCGGACTATTGTTGGGAGCTGGGTATATGGATAATATATTGCGGTGGCTTGCCAGCACTGAGAACGTTCGCTCCTCCTACAATATTAATATAATTTGTCTGGTTATTACACACACGCATGTAATTTGTTTGTGATCACACGCACGCATTCGCAAAGGCTTACTAGGCACTTATAGAAAGCTAAGAGTTAAGACTAAGGGTAAAATACTTATGTTTTTACTGCTGTCTGAACTAACATAATATTTTTTATCACTAATTAAATGTAAATTAATGAAAAGGAAAATTATTACTTTTAAAATATTAAGTAATTGCTGGAATATAAGATGAAGGAAAAAGGTGACTCAGACCGTAAAAAAATTTATGGTTTACTTCTTAGTGAAGTGAAAAGTGACGGAAGTGCTATACAGAAACTAAAGGAAAGAAGTACAGGAAACAAACAACGTGCTAAATAAGGTTCAAAAAGAACTGCACGCTAAAGCTTTACAATAATAATATTTTAACAGTTATTATAAACAATTGTTATACAAACCAAGTTTCTTAGTTTATACAGTTGTTTGATGGCGTATAACTACTTGTACTCGGTAAGATCTGGAAGTGTGTTAATTACTTAATAGCGTTGGATGAAGTCATTAGCAAGTTGTACATATAATTAAGTGCTGTGCTCGTGTTGTGCGTTTCATACGCTCGAATGTTCAGTACTTCTGACAATCATCAGCCTTAATGCCAGTTAAAAAGTAAATACATTTTATTTTACACTTTAAAATGGTACGCCTGCTAGCAATAGTGACGCAATTAATTATAGAACAATTAGCATACAAAAGTAATGGAAGTTTTCTAATAATTGCATTTTTGCAGTTGAATATCTAATGTCGGGAATAAACACCGCCACAAAGACTTACCTTGTACTTTACTTTTATCGGGCGTGGATTTCAAATCGCGTAATCGTACCGAACTTAACCCATAAGGTTAATGTATTTCTCTATCTTGCCCATCGTTGCATCCGACTGTGGAACCAAGAATAGAATAAAAGCAGACATAATGGGAACGAATGGCCGTCATCAAGATGGGTAGGTGTTATCGGACTACGGCAGAAAAGCACAAAACAGGGAATCGTAAGGAGCCCTTCAAAGAAGAAATAAGGCTACATATTAATTTTCACTAGAATTATTGTGGTGTTAGAACAGACAGTCGGATTTATATAATTGCAAAAGTTAGAATTAACACAGAAAAATCGTGCGGCATAATGCATACCTTTGTGCGAAACTTACTGCGTAAGTTGTATTGACCGGTGAACAAAGGTTATTTCTAATGCAAAATAACCGTGAGATTTACAATCTCTGCATAGGAACCAAGCTCACAGACTATATAAAAATTAAGGGTCTCCAGTGGACGCGACGTATAGATCGAAAACGAAGACAGATTCCTAAAACCAACTGAAGTAAATAAGTGAAAAAATCAACATGTAAATCAAGTAATGAACGATTAATTATTGTGACAAGAAAACATGGTAGGTATTAACCGTGCAATTGACGAAACTAGCGATGAGTCACATTAAAATTGAAACAATAACCAAATGCTTCCTCAATATCACTGAAAGAATATAAAAACTACCACAACGCAGATGCCTGATAACTGGCATTCAGATAAAAATTCGCCTTTAAAATTATCCAGGCTGTAATAGAGTAACGAAAAAGGCTAGAAAATCAACTGTTTGTCTAGCCAAAGTGAAACGACTAGACGTATGTGTGCGTATGTATTTGTATGTGTGTGTGTGTGTGTGTGTGTGTGCTTGACTTGTAATCAAAATGTAATGATAATGATAATAGTCATGAAATTTACTAGTAATTATTAGTTATTTTTTCATTATTAGTCAACAATAAAGAAAAATCAAACACACTAGAGAAAAATGGAGTATATGAAATACACTGCAGAATGCGATGCTATTTATATCGGACAATGTGGGCGTGCTCTGAAACATCGCATTTCTGAACATAAGAAAGCGATTGTAACCAATGCAGTCAATAAAGGTTTTGCAGATCATTGCTTACAACACAGTCACTTAATAAATACAAAAAATATAACATAACTGCAAAACATACAAAAAGGTAAAAAATGGATTTGTTAGAAATTCTAGAAATTAAAAAAGCAATAAAAAGTAACAAAATTTAATAAATAAACAAACTGAATTCTGTGTATCTCCTTCATTAAAAGCTGTTACTTAGTTTAGTTAATTTTTATATTTTGCATTCAGATTATATTTAGTTTTTGCAGACACTTGACCTTCCCTTAGCTCCTACAATCCCCCCTCCATCTTCACCACCACACATATCAGGATACACGCCTTAAACAGATGTTCACCGCCATAACATCCTTTGTTTAGTTGTTCACTGATCTCTTTGACAATAGCTTCATAAGCTCAAACATCTGTCAGAGTTAAATAAAAACTGTGAAACCTACCAAGTGCTTATATATTTTTAAGAAACCTTTTTAAAAAGTAAACTTTTTATTTATAAAGTGTATGCACTTAATATACCTAAATTTCAAGAATATAATTGATCAACATGAACACTAGTCTAGATCCACGTGAACACTCAGTGCAAACTGCGGTACAAAGATGCAGGCATATTAATGTGACCTCATGTCGCTGGATCAGGCGGGATTACATACCTTCATAACATGACTAAAGTTTTGCAAACAAAAATTCTCTACACGAGTGATATGATGTGACCACTGGCTGCTTTTGGACAAGAGAGGTTGTGCTTTGTGGAGCAAATGGTCTAAAAAGAAGTAGTAGTAAACAAGTGAGCGTCCAAATGAAATACAATTAGTAAAACAGTTTTACCTCTGTCTTTTCCGTCTGGTGGCCTTTATCCTTTACGAAACTCTACGCGTTTCGGGACATATGTCCCATAATCAGGAATATCCCTTGGTGAAGTTCGTCAATAGTTAAAATATTAAAAACAACTTTTTATACAACTTTACACATCACAATAAATATAAATATAAACACAAAAACACATAAACACACACACGGGTCCAAATGAAAGTATTTGGGGAAAGGAAAACGAGGCAGTTTTCACGACCAAATGTTAAATCCCAAAATATGTTTTGTATTTTTTTAGTTACACGGGCAAAAAATTGTCTTCAATAAGAAAAGCAATAATCTCGCAATAATAAATAATAAATAACCTTGCAATAATCTTTACTTTTCTTCGAGTATACAAATGTCTTGAGATTGACTTCAACTAAGCAAAATGAAATACATCAAATAACTTATGAAATACAAAAAAAAAAAAAAAAATAGAAGTCAAAAATTTGATAATTCTAACAAGATATTTCAATGATGTTTTGTTATGTAACGAATTCTTTTCTTCAATTTATAATGAACTTTCTAATTTGACAAAAGTTTTTACTCTTTCTCCTTTTATCTTTTCCTACGTATAGCGTAATGCTTTCTGTTCTTGGTACAAGATACTGTCACCTTCTTCAAAAATTTCTCTTTCATCCCATTTGCCTCATTTCTAAGATATTTTTCTTTTGGTAGTTTTTTTATATGCTCCTTGATCTTTATTGATTTATTTTTAATCAATTATTATTCTAGTAATAATATATTCTGGTCCGTTACCACCTGATGTCTATGCCGTTTAACTATTCCCTTGTGTTTATGTATAAATAGTTTTTCTCGGTGTTACTTTCGTTTTTCTCTTCAACTTTTGTTTCCAATTTAAGTTTAGCAAATTATTTTCATGAGCTAATTATTTTTTAGCAAATTATTTTTCCTTGATGCTCTTACTATCGAATTGATATGCTTTATGCTCTACATAATAAATTAGTTAGCAGATGAATTTAAAAAATGGATTTTCATTTACATATTTTCAAATCCTGTATAAGCTTTAATATTGTGTAAACAGCAAGCAATTTGCTTTATTATTTTTGTTGAAAATATGGAAAACCCTTGCGAACTGTCGTTTTTGGTAGATGTTAAGATGTTATATGTGTATATGAGAAAGGCAACCTGCATTGCATAGGACTGGCAGCGATGTTTACCGAATCCTCTAACTACACAATTCCGGAGACTTTATAAGACCTTATATTTTTCTACAAATTATAGAGGTTGGCCAATGTTTGCGTGTTAAGAAGATTTCTGTGGAAAAGTATTGTACTCCTGCGTAATATAAACAGCGATACACGGAAGCGGGCAGCCAGTTGTGAAGTTGCGATTCAGGGCATGTGTTTCAGCGGTTTAGTGTAAAGTGATTGTTGTGCGGACGTTTATTTACACTATTTGTTGCGACACTGTTATTTACATTGTATTTATTGTCTTTTACTTTCGAGTGTTTTGTACAATATTTGAATATTGTTAAGAATGTTTATTGTTTTGTTCATTTAAACCGTGATGAACGAATTTTTTCTGGTTTTAATTATTTATTTCACTGTTTTCGAAAAGACCGTGTTCCGTGCGGCTTTAAAGTCCATTATATCGTGCGACTATTATACTGAATACTGTGCTTGTTGCAGACTGGGACGGCCTGTTAGATATGCAAGGGAATTCAACGACATCAGCCTAAAGACTTTCTGAACAAGTGACTGTCATGTTACACCTACCCTGTAATTAGATTTGGAATTATTTTCCAAAAAAGTAAAGAGAATTATAATTTTGTGATTGGTTTAAGATGTCTGACGTCTGATGTGTGCTACTGGAGGAAAATATTGACAACCAAGAATCTGTTTGAATGTTTTAATTTATACAAAATTTAATTAATAATACTTTTAAAACAATGGTACCGTGTAGTGTATCAACAAATTATGTAATATCGACGATAAATATTATGTTCACTACATTTTATGTTATATATTTACAGGTGTATGCATGTGTTTATGTATTTATAAATTACATTGTTAAAAAATACACAGTGTTTATTTTGACATACCTTTTTTTACATAGTTGTCGAAACGTATATATGTATTACTTCTCTATGTATATATATTATATTATATTATATATTATATTATATATGTATGTATATATATTACTTCTCTAAGTCGTCTTTTCCTTATCACGCGGTAAGCATTGTAGATATTATTTGGCATTCTCCTTCTCCGCCATGCCAAGTTTTAATCCCCTACTAATCTTTATTTATGAGGATGAATTTCTATTCTATTTTTCCATACGCTCTATGCGATTCTCCCTGTTTTTATTTATGAAAAAATATACCAATGTTCTTATCACTGTGTTCCATACTCATAGCCCTAATTCAGTGTTTTGTTGTACCCTAATTGAAGAATTTTATTGGTTTTATTAAAAAAAAATCAATGTATTGACAAAATATTACATCATTTTTAAATTGCTGTTTAGTTGTGACAGATATTCAAAAATGAATTAACAGACTAGCCTATATTACAGGAAGATACGCCTATATTTGGTAATCGAACGGAGGTCATTAGTAATTATGAGTGACGGTGGGGATATTTAGCTTTGCGTCACACCTGTCAAACACTGCATTGCGTCCAACGGCACAACACACACACATTTTGCAGGCACAGCAACTAATCACGTTTAACGCCCAAACTGATTTGTCCGATTTATCGTAAAATTAATTCAGCGACTGATATCGTACTGGGATTTTAGGTTAACGAAATGTTTAAATCAGATTACGGAAAGTCTCTAACAATACAATAAGCGTTCTCATGCTTTTGTTTAAGTGACTGTTCTAGGAAAATCCTCATTTTTTAAATTGTTACAAACTGGCTAAGTGCTTTTGCGCTATAACTGTATTCACCATAAAAGTTAATAAGCTCCGTGAGATTTAGAACTTACCTACAATTTAGAACAAAGTAAATTTATTGTTATACAAAATAAAAATAATAAATTTTAATGTTTTGAAGCTGCGAATAAATTTTATATATTTATATAACCACACCTGGCCATAAGGGATTTTCCTTTTTCATACAGGTTACTTTAAAAAATGCAAAGGTACAAAGTAACCGATCTCAAACAAACATGGGAAAGTCAACACAAAGAAACACTTTCCATAAACCGGGTCCCGACATAAATTTTGGAATTCTGGCAGTAAAGTTTTACAGAATGGCAAGCATTTCATCTGAAATACTGCCGACAACTCGGAACAAGGACTATGCTGCCCTGTACTCTTTAAAAAGGCTTCATTACTTACAGGCAATAAAGTTATAGTAATATGACAAACATTTCTTAATACTTCTACAACGGGTCTGATTCTTCTTCTTATTATTGTTTCGCACTCCAGATATTAGAGAACATGTTTTTTCCATTTTCAAAGATTCAACTGACTATCCATGTTTCCTTTTTTATAAAAGCTATACAAATCCTTTCCAAGGGTATATGTTACAGTTAACCCTTTCATGATCAGTTTTTGTGAATTCTGATACGTTGGATTTTCTTGCAAATTTTATTCTGACATTAACAACATTCACGTTTAATACCTATCTTTACTTCTCATTCTATCGATCCATTGTATATTTCATTACCACACTGAAGCATTAGTTTTCTGTTGTCTATTTCTGTAACAGTCTAGGTTTTACTCCCATATAACAGAGAGATCATAGCCTTTGCATCATAGCATTGTCAATTTTTCTTTCCTCTGCAACTTTCTTCTCCAGTATTGTGTTTAGTGTTTAACGTATGTTTATTGTTATGCATTTATTTGTTTTCGTTCTTACCCTTACTCGCCGTATTGTTTGGCAAGAGTTTCGTATTATATCATTAAGCGTACAATGTAAATAACATTCTTATATTAAAAATTATTTTTTATTCTTCAAGAAATAATGCTAAACATGGAGATCCAAAATTAAACTACGCGTTACTGAAAGTTTTCTGAAACATTACGGAATTGAAAATATTTTTCAGAAAAATGCTTACTTCATAAAGAACTCTAAAAAGTTATATGTTTTTCTAACAGATAGTCATATCATAAATATACTTATCTAGATTTGCCTAGACAATTCTTCATCTCTGTGTGTAGTATATGTGTGTGTATATTACCGTCAGTAATTGTAGTTATTTACAAGATTTTTGAATGTAATATTCTACTTGTTTAAATTACCACACGCGCGCGCGCGCGAGCGCGGGGTACACACAAGGTTCTTAAAACACATTCTGTTTATTATTTCTTTAAACGCTGTGAGTTCTGTCAGTAAATAATGTTATGAAACACGTGATGAACTTCTAGGCGCTGTTAAACAGATAGTTATTAACAACTTCCAATTTCGTTTATCGTTCTAATATTAAATTACTTTTGACAAAAGCCCTTAAAAAATATAAGAGAGAATTAAATTTGAAAAGTGTCTGCCATTATAAACGCGACGTTTGGAGACAGCAATACAAAATCCATTAAGGAAAGAATTGGACACAAGGCGAAATTTCAAATAAAGATTGACGTTCATTATTCGCTTCAATTTTGATTCTATCATTGATATTTTAGACGCGTGTGTGTGTGTGTGGAGGGAGAGGCACCCAGGCAGGCAGATAGGCAGACAGATAATATTGTAGGATGATGCTGGAAAAGGTCTTATACGTCCATCATTATATATTGTTAGTATACATGTATATCTATGTCGGCAAAGACATTTGGACATTATTTGATTTCATGTAATAATGAAATATTATGTAATATAGTGCAGTTTATTATTCTTATTATTTCAAATATTATTTTTGTATTAAAAATTTTGTGCTAAAATACCGAGATTCCAGTGAATAATTATCGTCAGTCTGAACTATCTGCTGCTTTCACCTGTTTTATTTTAAGTGTTGTGATTTAGAAATAAGTGCACATGCTAAAAACGGAAAACCCTTACAAGCTGTATACATTAGAGACGGAAAGCGAATTAACGAATCAGGAGTCTAGAGAAAAAGAGACAGAAAGTGAAGAAAAGAGAGAGTGGGAGAGAGGGAGAGACAGAGCAAATAAAGGTGTCTCGTGTTATAGTGTAGGGACTATGTTGAACCACACATATGCGATTAACGATATTGTGGTGCAAACAGGAATTATTTGCAATACAGATTTATTAGAAGGACGAACAATTTGATTGCAAAATATAAATGAACACTCAACTCAAGTACATTTTACCGCATTTCAACGGAATTACAACTACAATCTGTAATTAATTAACAATTAGTATCGCTTTTGTGCAGCACAGACAAAGTATTGAATACAGTTGCATTCATGTGTCAAATGTGTAGGTTACAGCAGGAGAGTGAGAGAGTAGCATTGTTTGCAAAGCAACGGGCAATGGAATCAATTAAAACTCTGTACATGTGTATCTGACGTTACCTACCACGCATATAGTATGCATAATCTAAACCGCAGTTAATCATACATAATTCTGAATATCTTTAGGGTTTAATAGAAAATCAGTCTACTTGAAAGTAAAATACCGTCTTCTAAATGTTTGTGGCTCCTAACCTAGGAATAAAACACAGACTAAAGTCTACGATCCCTTGTAGTATTAAAAAGTATGTCTCCTTACTCTTCGTCACCATCATTATGATCTTCTTCCTCTTCTCCTTATTCGTCTGGCTTCCAATATCAAACTATCATTTGCTCCCATTCAACTAGAATATCACTCCGAACCTGCAAAGAACAGAGGTAACAACAGAAACAGATGAGCAACTCCGCTGGTTGCTTTGAAATCACCTTAGGAGTACCAAGCGACACGACTATGATTGCAAGGATGTTCCACGGTCTCGAACTCTTGGAAACTAATTGACCAGTAGAATACTCTGGATAAGTGATTTCCAATTGGTGTGCCACTACACCTTTTTACGTGTCCTACGATCATGTTTCAAAAAATCAATATAATAATTACTTCAAATACTTTAAAAACAAATTAATGATAAATTATTATTTTAACTGACAATGGTATTATATGTGAAACACATTTTATTGTTCACTAATAAACTTACAGTAGATTTCAGTTTATTTGTTTAATGTAATGTGTATTTGTTCTAGTCCTCCTTTATTGTCATCAAATTACAAAACCCAGTCTATTACCTTCAATCCCTCGCCTTTGAAAATCACACAATACATACACTATATTTACCGGTAATTTCTTTCTTATATCTTCATACTTACACTAACATAATGAAGTTTCCAACGTTGCATATATGTAGTAAGATATGTTAAAAGTGTAATTATATCTTTTTGCTAATTAACAGTTTTGTAATGCCTGCTTCCCATTATTTGTCGGAAATATATCTTGTATGTTGCGACCCGTCGATAGGTTTCTGATTTTTATTTTCGCCCTCATGCGCTTTTAATTTGGAAACCTCTGTTCTAGTCGTTCCAAGCTGTTATGTTAGCCGACCATGTAAGCTTAGTGCTATGCAAGTTGCGTATCTCATTGGGGTAGTTATATATTTGTTTTATCACAGTGATTGAGTGTTGAACAAGAAATGAATTTCGCTATCGGATTACACGTAACAACATTAAATTAATAAACCTAAAGTGTTATGATTGCTTTCCAGTTGTTGATTTCGTCATGTAACTGGTCAGTAAATAAAGTATATGTCCTACAGCTTAAATTTACTAAAAAAGGTTAGCAAAAACACAAGCTTGTGAGAATGTAATTTTTGTGGTGTGACTTTCCGGGGGGAAGATTAGACAATAGAAAGTTTATGCAATTTGTTAAAGATTTTAGGAGGTAGATAAGAATGTTATGTGTCATAATTGTTTAACGAAGAAAGAGATTGCAGGCGCTGTCTTTTAGTTGTTATGTAGAATAAATGTTTTACTCTAAGAAGAAAAATATTTCACTGTAAAACAGATTAAATTTTACATAATATGCGAAACTAGAAACTTTCTTCCCGTGTCTTCTTCATTAGCTAGACTGTAAACCGTATATTACCTTAATAAATATTATATCGGTTTTCTAATATTTAATTGTACTCTACAAAGAACGTTAGTTATTTTCATTTAAACATGGTCTTAATTGTATCTTTATAATAAAACAATCTTTATACCTTTATAATAATAACGATTGTATGTTTACAGTAAAACAGTTGTCTATTCATTAAAACAAATAATAATATGAAACCCGGTATTTTTGATTACTTAATATGGTTAAACGTTTTTGGTGTTTACAAAATATTTGTGTTTCTGTACGTTGTATTACTATTATATTGAATAAAACGTTGCATTTTTCAATTGCATATAAATATTTCTACCATTTCTTCATTGATATTTTCTTTTAACAGTTAGCCTACACACTTCCTTGCTTGCACAATCCGTTTTTGCTCGTCATCGGTCTGTTCGTAACATAAATCCATCTAAGTAGAAGCAGTCTTTTCCCTTTTTATATTAGAGACTTACCCTAATATACTTTGCAATGCAATGGTAATGACTACTTCTGCCGCTACTTAACAATTTTTCTAAGGGCCATCATTTCATCGTCGAACACAGAGCCCACAAGTTGTCTCCACCTGACTCGGTTTGTTTAATTTCTCCCCAAGATTTCCAGCTTCTTTGCCTCCTTAAGGATTTTTCCTCCCTGTCATATTCAGTTGCCCTCTGAGTTGCCACTAGGGCTTTGTAAGTTGTATTCAGCGCCTTTCCCTAGATGTTAAAAGGTTTGCTAAGAATATGGCTCTTTTAAGCTTATTGCTTTTTTAATTTGTTTTAAGCGGCTTCTGATGTTTTAATCTGGAGAAACGTGCACAGTTTTTGTAGATATCTGTAGTATACCATATCTGTTTATGAAAGTCTGAATTTTTGTAGTGAAAAGCTTTTGTGACATTATAGACTTTAGAGGAAAATGCGAGGAGAGATTTGGTGCTGGAGTCAAAATTACGAAGTATGGTTTTCCGGAAACAGAGTATGGTTTTAAACATGCCAAGCGACTTCTGGATTTTGAATTGTCACGGTACCTGTCACGGTGTGGAGATGGCTCTCCACACATTACGGTAATTATCCTCAACTTTATCGATGGCAAGGGAAAGATAAACAAACTCCGTGATAACCTCAATGGACTAAGTGTTTATGCAGATTGGTTTAGCATTTCGCGTGTTTATGCAAAACTGTTTTGTTCTGTAACATCTTTACGCGTCCGCGTCTTAAACTTATTTGTCTTGTGACCTGCTTGACAAATAGTTCTGTTTGTGCTATGTACAATGATGATTTTGTAATAGTTGAGACAGAAGGTTTAGAAACGTAAAGTGATCTTAAAAGTTTCCGCGAAAGATATTAACTTTTGTTTTGTCTAATAAAACTTTATGATTCTTTTTTTTTTAGATTTGCTACACTTTTCATCTCAATTTACACCTATTTTAGGTAGAAAACCTAAAACGTCGTTTAAGTTAAAGGGTACCCTTCGTTAAAATAGATAACTCTTCAGCCTTGTCCAACGTTTTTTGTATTCGTAATCTTAGTTTTTCTGGGTCACAAGAAAAATTGCTTTCCTTTAAATCCGTATTTATAAATTATTCAGCTTTTTTTCGTGTGTCTATTCTTCTTCTGCCTTTAGATTGGGTCATCATTTTAGCCATTGTACAGACATGTCTGCTTATTATGTTTAATGTCATCTGTATCTGCACGAGGGAATGGATCTGTATTTTTTAACGAGTAGCATTTTAATACAGAAGACTAACAACAAATTACGGATTCAATTTAACAAGTTGGTATCGATACCCTTTTGTAATACGTGAGTAAATGCTGGGCACCGAGAATAAAGAATATGAGGCAAATGAAATTATCGGAGATAAATGTCAAGGAATATACTGTAAAGATAGAATTAAAAATGTAACTATAGGAGAATTAAAAGTACAGAAAATGGTAAAATTGTTAAGGGGACTAAGGAAAATATAGTACAGTTTTGGTAAAAGACTGTCCTATGCAAGGTTTAAGAAGTACAGTTTTGGTAAAAGAGTGTCCTATGCAAGGTTTAAGAAGCTGGCTATGATGACGAGATAATGTAGTAAGGAGAGTTCATTTTTATTAAAACTGGAAGGACTAAAGAAGACAAAGAAAAGAGCCATACATTGTATGATCCGGCTGTTTGTTATCCTATCAGTTTAGACTTATGGGTTCCGAACCTCAATTCATCAATGTGTAATCTACCGGATCCGTTCGGAAGCAATCAGTGTGTAACAAAGCAGCACTGTATGTGTACGTATTACATACAATATGCTACTGGAAAGCAACCTGGGATACAGAAATCGCTTACTATTTTCAACGATACACATTTGTTAATAAATAAAATCAAATTAGGAAACTAATATTGTAAAACTTTGAGTGAAAATTTTCTTAAGAATAATCGGTTTACTTCCATAAGAACTTATTAGTACTTACTAGGGTTAGCCGAGAAACCATTTAAGAACGTGCTCACAAGTTGATTCTTACGTTTTATACGTTTTGTTTTTACTATTTGAGTTTTATGGATGAGTGTACAAACAAACAGTTTACAAATGATGTATTACGTTTCAAATTTGATCTTAGTATGAAAACCAAAAATCTCACAGTGTTCTAATCGACTGCACATACAACGTTATATATTCCATATGTACGATCTTACAATGTTTTACAGTTTTTATTTAAAAGTTTCCAGTAGTGACCTTAAAGTTAAAAACTTCAAAAACAGTACATTTAAATTTCGAATAAATTTTTTTAATGTAATAAATGAATGTTTACAAGTCTTTTTTATAATTTTTTGGGATATGGTAATCCAAACATTTAAAACTTTTAAAATCTGAATACCATATTAAAGTTTTCGTTACGATTTTTAATTTCATACAACACAGAGATATTTACAGTTTTTTTATAAAATATTGCCACCTGATATTTTAGCCTACCACGCCATTATTTTTGGTAGAGATTAAACTCAGAAACAGAAAGGGCCTGTGAGATAGAAGTCTGAACGATCCTGACAAGTATTTGAAAATCTGTTAATGCGTTTAGAAGTTATCGTAATGTACCCTATACAGACAGACAGGCAGACAAATATCAAACGATTACAATAAAAATGAGAACTTGCTTCGCTTAATTTAAATAATACTATAATTCAATAGACTATTTAATACACATTTTATTAATGCGCTCTTTACGTTAATATCTTCAGTATCGAGGTGCCACAGCAAACACAACAATATCATCAAATTGTTTTGCGGTTAGTATCAAGACACCGAGCGGTCATGTAGTAATAATTTACGTAACAGTGTGAAAACAAAGAGAACTAGCACAATTGTGAATTTTCAAAGTAACACAGAAGCGGATTGATATGTGTATATTGTTTGTAAAAAAGCCGTTATAAATTAAGTCAAAGGCGTCTGCAAGTTTTGTGAGCAGAAACTTATGTACTTCCTTTCAGACAGTGAACAGCCATAATATGAATTCAAAATCCAACAAATTAACGGCTAATTTATGAAAGTTTAAGCAGGCCATAAGAAGGATACAATTTACTTCTGAAACTTTTAAAATATCTTTCAAAATCAACAAAAATATTAAACCTAAATTTTAAAAATATAATCCGTCGATCAAAAAAATTTCCATGGTGCAGTCCGTTGATGTCGTACTCTTTTGACTATATTTGACAACTGCTAATAATGAAACAATACTCGTAATAACCAGGTAACCTTTACCTGATCAAGGAAGAAGGGAAAATTTTTATAACTTTTTGACTTGACCATGTAAATATTGTGTCAATTACCCATAAATAAGTAACGAAAAATGTTTTTACAATATACAGTTACAGTATCATGTTAGATCGTGACTTTAGAAAAAAAAAACTATCGCTAAAAGTCAGCAACCGTTGTTCCGTAGAATTAAGCAGCTTATCATCTTGTCTTGCTTTCAGAGCAATACGACCGTGAGGAAAGTGCTTACATAATGCCCAGTGCTGGAAAGCTAACGCCCAAGGCTTACTGTTTACATTATTTATTATTGTTTACCATACGCACCTCCAACTTGACGTGATTCTACACGAAACTATAAATAAATTTGAAATACACAATCTGTGTAAATAAAATAACTAATGTTGATGTTTTTACATTTTTGTCGTCTGCCAGGATTTAAGCTAAATGTACACTGAATTGAATAACTTTATTTTAATACGAAAACGTCGCCTATTCTACTATGTGGTATTCTACTATTCTGATACTACCTACTCAATACAAATTTATTAAGTAGTTTTAGCTTGTTTTAGGTAGGCAGTTTCTCAAGTTTCAGGTGGGCTTTATTTACTGTTGTAAGAGTCTCCATTGCCGATCCAAAATTCTTATATCGCATACCACGAAATGAAAAATCATAAATATTCATCTCTTTCAGCGCACAGTAAATTCTTACTTAAGATTATGGTCAAGTTTTTAAAATGTTTTAATTTAATTTAACGGAAACAAAGTAAATTGAGACAATATTTTTTATAAGAGTCAACGGAGATCAGCTTCTAGGATACATAAAATGTATAATGTAACAGTCGATTTTTGCATAGAAAATATTTCTTATGTTCTGACTAAGGTAACAGTTTAGTTGACTTTGTAGATAAACCTACTGTATTTATACATATTTTTGTTGATTCGCCCAAGCTAAATAAGGTTCACTTTCTTTGTAAGTAGCTGCGAAGTTGGGCACACTTGGTGTTTCCGTTCAGTGTGATGCGGAAACACTATCCGTCGCCACACATGGATATTTAGCTGCTTCGACCGCTGTCGTTTTTGACCTATCTTAGCAATAAACTTTAGTAGTTTCGGTAACGGTATTAAACAAGTTTCGTCCGTGTTGTACATTGCAGATGGCGGAATAAAGTTTTTATTGAAAACTTTCCCCAGGTTCGTGAAAAAATTTCTTCTTTCAGGATCCTTTTAGCCTGTTTAAGGTAACAGGCTCTGGTTCTTGGAGACGTAAATCAAGATGACGTTGCAAGAACAAGTATATCCAGTTCCATTCAGTTGCCTGTTTTTCTTTGTTGAAGCGATGAGAAAGTTTGTTTCCATGTGTAAACTGATAAGCAATACGTCACAAATCTTTTGTTGTTAGGCCATGAAAAGTGTTACTCATTGCGTGTTCGTGATTGTACAATTCCTCTTTCATTTCATAACTAAAGGTTGTTTTTCTGCCTGATGTAGGAAGTCTCTAGTTACCGTCTCTGAGGGGATCATATAGTGTACTTTTTGGTAAGTTGAATTTGAGTGCCGCTTCTTTCACTCGTTTCATTTTTTTGTGTGCATATTGTATAGCTCTATTAAGATTTGATTGATCCCACGTGTTTCTGTTAGCTTTGGGTTGTTATTTTCCTAAAAATAACGTTCGATATTAAAATCGTGGGCAGAAAATAAATATGAAAATAACACTGTGGCTTTACCGGACACTTCTGTAACTGTCCGACGTTACCTCAAGCGGGACTGTGAATGTTGTCCGTTATTGCCCTGAATGACGCCATTTTACTTTTGGCAGAATTATGTTACAGGCTTAAAATATTTATGAGCCAATTTACCATGTTATAATAATTTATAAACAAGTAATCACAAGTATTTTAAATTTAGAATATAAAACAGCATGACATACCTGATATGAACTTCGAAAGCGGAAACAAAAATCTAGTTACAAAACACTAATGTGTGTACACATATAACTGAGGACCGTATCAAACATTTTTAACCCATACATTGTAAAATAAAAACTAGTAACGCTGACGCACAGAAACAGATCTACCAATTTCATAATTAATTATTTACATCATGTCCGTTATTACCCCGTGTCCGGCTATACCACACCTTCGCCTCCACTGTAGTACTGTAAAAAGCACTGTGTAACAACATACATCCCTTGAGCTCTTATGTTTTCCTTAGCTTTACTTAGTATAGTATTGTATATGTGTCTCGCCGTCAGCAATTCTTGTAATTCTGGTTCCTTCTCCCCGAGTCCCCTAACATTCCAAGTAGTAACTTGTAACCTACCCATATTGTCTAATGTTTAATCCGGTGCATGACTAGGTCGTTGTCCCGTTTACTATGACGAATTGGAGTAATATGTTACTCTGGAAGAGTTACAATCACTTGGCACAAGGCAATTTGACAGGCCTGCTGTCATATGGGTAAAGCTTAGCCATCATCCGTACTGTCTCCACATGAAGGGTTATTGTCCCATAGTGTCATCTCTGATCCCTAGACTTTGCCATTGTTACCTCGGGCTTGGACATCCATACTATTTTTAACAGTTGGGGATGCCTCAATTAATTTTCTTTACCTACTCTGAGCTGTGGTCTTTTTCCAAACCCTGGATCAGGGCAATGTGATTCACGCCGCAATACTGGGTCTTTAGAGTAACTTAGACTCTCACCCAGTATTGACAGGCCCGCCGCCCGAGCCGTGGACGCGCCCACTGAGAATTTCCTAACTCCAAGAGAGACGTGGCTACTCGCTTCCCTTAGGCTAGGTTACTATGTCTGATGACGCAGGGAAAATACTAAATTCAATTTAATATTTGTCTTATTTAAATTAAAATTAAACAAGTTAAATTTTTATTATAAATTTTTGAGCTTTTAGCTTTTATAGTATAATGCGGTGTATGGTTGATCACGTAAGCATATTAATTTCAAGCATAAAAGCGTCTTCAACGGAAAGAATCGTTCGGTGATGTTTTATTTACAAATTAACTGTTTTTTATTATTGCCTTGGTGGACGTCAGATTCTCGTAGCCTGTTTGACACTAGATCCGTCCACAATGTGGTTACACACGCTTACTGTAGCAGCTAGCATATAATATAAAAAGAATAGTTACTCTATGTAATGTTACTGCATTTTGTAGTCACCGGTAAGCACAGAATGCATCCATAAGCACAGTTTTTAATAGTAAAATACTGTTTTGAGCATCAACAAGCACACCCGATTTTGTAATTTCACATCACCTTTAGACGTCACTACACGGTAAAACAGCATGGAAGATAATACTATGAAAGGTATACACGTGAAATTAATTTGTTTAACAAATAATTTTGTTAAACGCCACAAACGCTGTTTTGTTACGACGAGTCCTATTAATTTTATGCATTAATTTATTCCCTTAAAATTTTATACAGGTAACTAATTATTTACTAATTTCTGTTTATAAAAAAGATCTTGTCTTATTGTTATTGTACTTCACACCTTGTATAATACATCCTGCATACTTAATAGCTCCGTCGTAATTAGTTTAATTTAATTTAACTGCAACTTAATCTGTGGTTTAATTTAAGTATCAGTAAATTCTAAAAATTATATTTTCCTTCTCTCCTCTTTGGCCTTCTTCTTCTTCTTCTTCTTCTTCTTCTTCTTCTTCTTCTTCTTCTTCTTCTTCTTCTTCTTCTTCTTCTTCTTCTTCTTTCTATTGCTGAAAAATTATAATAATTATGAGTAATTATGACAAAAAAATAATATCTTAAACATAGTAATAATAATATTTGCTTTACTTTATATAGGTACAGCGATTGTTTCCGTAAATAAAAAGAGACAGGCGTCAACGAACCTTTACGTTGTTCTTCAAAGTGGGGCATAAATTGGTTTATACTAGACGTACTCGTTAGTTTATTATTGATAGTGAATTAATAAACTGTAAAGTGCTTTGTAAAAGTGTTGGTAATTTTGGTTATTTTAAACATTATACTGCTTGGTTTTAATAACAGCGTAAATTATTCGTCACGGTTAAAACCTTTTAAAAGCAAATTAACAGATAAAAGTACACTAATATTTTCTGCAAATATCTCTTATGATAGCCAACGTTTGCATTAATTCCTCTTTTCAATACTGTACAGAATCTTTTGTAATTATTCATCTATACAGCTACAGACTCTAATATTAATTTTAAGTTTATCAAATGTAGACAATTTTTTTATTACACAAAGTCTTTTAAAAACTTAAAAATTAAACAGCAACAAGATCAGATTACAGAAGAGCAAAAGAAATTGTCCCATCACTCATGAAATCGACGAAAATATGGACACATATGTTTGCCATGAGAGTTTTTGCTCCACTATCTTCATCAGCTTCTAGGAAGGCTGTGCAAAAACATTATTAACTCGTGGCGCTTACTTGCCAGTGTCTTCCAGACAAACAAGAACGAAACTCATTCGATGAGGCTACTCAAGTCATGGCCATACTAATTCTGTGCTGTGCTATGCTGTTTTGAGAATTTTGCTCTCTTTAAAAATGAATGCTAAGGTGGTCCGCTAGAAGCTATGTTTTCAGATATTAATTTGTGATACCTTGCTTGTTTCGTTTTCGAAGCAAAGCAACACGCTCTGTGTTTGCCCCAGCAACAATGTACAATCATCTTCCACCCGTGAACAGCAAATACGTCTATGTTTCCATCCACTGTTTGTTTTCCAGTAACTATTTCTCCTTACAAGTTGTTTAATTGTAAAAATGGAGTATTTCGTTAAAAATATTTTATTTAATCCCGTCTGTTTAGGAAGTCACAAGTACGATATTTTATATCAACTGCATTGTGCGCAATCTACAATTGGTTGAATGTCTTCCATACTGATTTCATAAAATACGAGATTTTACTTCATACGAGACATTATTCCATACTCCATACATGCTGCTTTCTTGCCCTAAATTCTTGCAAAGTAGACTAAACTTCTAATGTGTATTGCTCTTTAGATTCATCATCAACATTGCTTAAGTTTGTTAGTAAAAGAATCAATACACAGAGAACACAGGTGAATAATAAATATAATCGAATACAACAAAACACGATAAGCAGAAAAATAGAATCTGTGTCCAACCCAACACACTGTCCTGAGATGAATTGATTTGCTGTCTCTTGCGTTGTATTGTACCAACATCAGAACCACTTGTCAGTGGAGCACTGCGGTTACGGGCGACAACGCACTCCAGGAAATTAATTATTAAAATACCTAGTTGTATAGTATTAATAAAAAAGATCCGTTCAAAAATACTCCTTGCGTGTGGCATACGATTAGTTTTGACGTTACTCAACAAGCAATAATTGAGATTTTATAAACATGTTTTTTGGTATCCAAGTCGCGTAAATGTTAATAATTAAAAATTACCTTAATAAACGTCTTGCGACTTCTCCTTATTTTGTCCTGACGCGTTTCAAAACCTAGGGTTTCATCTTCAGAGGAATCACTCTTCCGTCGTCAAACGTTAAAAATTAATGACACAATGACACTGGACCTCCATACAGTGCGCACTGTGCAATGTGAAAAGGCCTAAGTTTGTGTGTAAATTATGTGTATGCGTGTCATTGTGTCATTAATTTTTAACGTTTGACGACGGAATAGTGATTCCTCTGAAGATAAAACCCTAGGTTTTGAAACGCGTCAGGACAAAATAAGGAGAAGTCGCAAGACGTTTATTAAGGTAATTTTTAATTATTAATAATTGAGATGCTTCGATGCTTGGACTAAACCAATTGCAGATAGCGGGCACATTGTTGAATAGTGGCGTCACCTAGCGAAACGTAACAAGCAATACTATCACAAAAATCATCTAGTTTTGAAATATTTAAAAAAGGTAACTGCCTGGTGACAGGTTCTCCAAGGTAACACCTCAGCTCTGTACTTACCATATAAGACGCTGGTAACGTTTTTCGAGATAATATGTTTGTATGCTCACAGTTAAAACGGACGTTTAAGGTATGGTTATTGGATCTTGCTTTCCTAATCTCTGTAGCAATCAACAGAACCATTTTCTCTTAATTCCTAAACCGTTTTATTATTCCTCCTTTTGACCCGACTTGTTTTGGGCAGTACCTTCCATAACCCCACTTCCGCAGCTTCATGATGTCTTCTCTCCAGCCCCACATGTTCTAAACTCATAGCTATACATGAGTATTTCTGTTCTCCTTTAACATCCAGAAGTTACGGGAGGGCGGGGTGTGTTGCACCAAGGGGCATGTTGCAACAATCAAAGTTTAATTGGTTCAGTATGAATATAAAACGCAAAACAACACTCCGAGCATGCGTACTGGCGCCAAGATCCAGTACCGGTACGGTTGAATGAACTGGGACAACACTCTTTTAATTACTCCGTGTTTTGTATTTTACAGTAAGGTAAGTAACTTTTTATTTAGTTACCTTTATTTTAAATAATTTGTGTATGCTTTACTAACATTGTAAATAGCGTTTTCACTAATAAAAAGAAGTATTTCTCTCCAAATTAAGCACTAACTTTCAAAACATTATTTAATTTTTAGGTTAGATTTTTTAATGTTATTTCCTAAACTCCTTGTGGGGCACTTTGCAACACTTGTTGCAAAGGGCCCACAGTGTTGTAACGTTCCCGACTACCATTGCTGGGCTACATCATCGACAAAAATATAGTTTAGATGCAACTCCAAAATGCTAGAAAAATAATAAACTATTAATTTTTATGCAATACATTTCAGAATGACTTCATGTACATACTTCACTTCACTTCATATACATTACATATACGTTACTTCACTATTGCGTTGTTTTTTTTTTAAACAGACATTTAAGTTTAATTCACTTTACTGTTACATTGAAATTTATATTTACCTTAATTATATATTCACTACTTTCATTAACATAGGCCTATAGCTTATTACAGTGCAGCCCCCTTCCTCCCTCAATCACAGGCATATACATAAGTATAAAGCTTAAACTGTGTTCAGTAATAAATACAATGAATTGCAAACATATTTTTATGGTTTCACTTATATTGAAAATGAGAACTTACAAAAGGAAGACTGAGAAAAGAAAAGTCATGGTCATGATAAAGGCAGCAAAACTAATACTCGACAACCATCAAACAAGGAATTGTCGTTGAGAAAAGTCGCCAGAGTTCCATTACTCAACAATGTCAAGGTACATAAATAAAATTCAAAACCAAATTCCAGCCGGTTGTGATACAGTTGGTAAAATTATCTGCCTGAATTTTGGATACAAAAAACCAGGGCTTGTTTTCAATAACAAACAAGAAAATGAATTAAAATCATACAGTATTGAATGAAGTAAAATAATGTACGGTTTGTCTCCTTTAGAAATTAGAAAACTTGCTTACCAATGTGCCAATAAGTTTGGGATTAAATATCGATCCATATGGAGTCAAGACCAGCGTGCGGGAAAAGACTGCTTTATTGGATTTAGGAAACGACATCCCACATTATCCATTCGCGAACCTGAACGAACTAGTCTTGCTCGAGGAACTAGCTTTAACAAAGAAAATGTTTCTTAGTTTTTTGAGAAATTTGCTTTATATTGATTTATATTCAAGGTTTAAATTTGATTGTTCCCGAATTTACAAAATGGACGAGACTGAGGTATCCACAGTACTCAAACCTAACAAAGTAGTTGCCAGAAAAAGTGTTAAGCAAGTAGTTTTTATTACTTCTGCAGAAAGAGGCGAAATGATCACTGTAGTTGTTGCCATCTGTGCCTTAGGAAACACAATTCCTTCCATTTTTTAATATTTTTCATAAACATTTACAAGTATACTATAATGGTAAAACTTTTCAAAATGTTTGTACCGTTAAGTTGTACTATAATATCAAGAGAAGTCTGCGTTGTACACATTAATGGAATTAAAAATTTGCAATTTTATTCGTACATGTGAATTTTATTTATATATGTAACAGTGTTGCAACAGTCCCCACCAGATGTTGCAACTTACCCCAGCACTTGGGCTAGTTGCAACGTGTGCAAGCTATTTACAAAGAATTAAAAAATCAAACTAAAAGTTAATGAACACTTTGTTTTTTTATATAAACAGGACTTGATGTTAGGTAACTAGATTCCAAAAATTATGTTTGGACATTTAATAACATAATTTAAAAAAATTTAAAACTGAAAAATGTTCCAGCACTCCCCACTTTCCGTATTTATCGTTAGCAGTAATCATGTAAAAATTTTAGAGTAATAATTATTAATGTTAAATATTTTGTGTCTATAAAACTTGCGCTTTATTCGAGCACGATCTTGCAGACGGTCAAAGTTTTCTGTTCAATGGTTGATGCAAGCATCAGATTATGGTAAGTCAAATACCCATTGTACAGTCCTTCTGTTTTCCTTACAGTGCTGTTTAAGTACTTATTCTATGTACATATCCAGACTGCACATATATACTATTCTAAATACAAACCTACAATTAATACTGTATTACATAGCCATATCTTTTTGGTCGACATGATATTTTTATTTATTTAAAAATAAATATTATTAGTGTTATTGGAAAATAAGTCGAATTACCTGACATTCTGGATGATCAGAATCCGGCTTAACGATAATAATATACTGTATATGTTTTGAACTTATATTGATACATAACAAATTGGTAAGCTGTGTGAGTACAGAAATCATTATTACAAAAACCCAAATTTGTATCCTTATGAAACTGTATATAGCAGTTTCTTTGTTAACCTTGTGAAGTTCATTTGTCAATGAGTAGTATTTTTATCTGTACCACACCCGTCAAACACTGCATTGCGTAACACCTTTGGCAATAAGGCGGCTAATCGTGTTTAACTGTAAAACTGATTTGCTCAATAAAATTAAATCAATGGCAAATACCGAGATGGAATTATAGAGCTACGAAAATGCCTGAATCGGAATTAGCAAAATCTGTGACATTATCCCTGCTGGCCTAACGATTCTGTTTTAGTAAAGCTTTTGGATTATCTGTCTTTATGATTAATATTCACTGGCTTGTTAGCTTTAACAGAAGCAAGTTAACGATTTCCTAAAGTCGTTGTGAACCCAAATAATTTTTGGCTTTCATACCTACACTTACATCGTGCTAAAAGAGACTATACATTTAAAACTAATTTATTGTTTTCTTTAAATAAATCTTCTGATTCCTTCTAGCAAATTTGCTACACATTTCGGAACAATCGTTACATCTTCATATATATACATCACTCATACAAGGTTGAAAAAATTAAAATTTTAATAAATCCCAACATATTTCATCTATTAAACGTCTGTTTACGTTCACGCTATTGGAGCGGTGTACACCTTGTCTCAACGTTAGGAAAGGGCACTAACAATGTGTTTAATATGAAGGTTTAATATTGAATTTGGTATTATTAAATCGGAATATTTTAATATGGAATTTCATCTGGTTTTAAATACTTTTTATATTTTAAACTCTTTAATAGCACCCACATATGTGGGTATCTTTAATACGCCTATATACATATGTGACATACGTTTAAATGTTCAAGATGTCCCAAACGAGTAACAAACTGATTACAAAAAATTAACGAGAAGGAGTTAGATAAAGGAAATATCTTCATTAAATCAATGTGTGGAGTGGAAAATGGAAAAATTAATTATAAAATTCCGCAGTAGTTATTTACATACAGAGAGCATAATCGCTACGAAAGAGAGAATTAAGAAAGAGAAGTGGACATAAATTAGGATATGTTTCAATCGGATTTTGCATAATCACCAACAATTATCCTATCGTGGTGATAACAGTACCACTGTATGACTCCACTGATATTGCTGGTCGACCACTGCCAGCGGAGGAAGTGATGACCTCTAGGTGAAACACTGGAAACAGCTCACTAGACCTGTATTCCATGGAACCTGAGAATAAAAAGGAGAATACACTACACTTTTTTGACTATAATAACATAGATCTATACACCTTAAATTTCAAAGAAGAGTGCATTTGATCAAAACTTTTGGGTACGATATGTTGGATCAGAATATTTACATATGTGGTCAGCAACGCGTTCTAAAATTTTCCAACAACACTCGACATAATACGCACACATACAAAAGATATAAAAAGAAGCAGTCAAATAGAGTATCTTAAATTTTCATCAGTTAGTTTATTTCTCAGTTAATTAGTTGGCGAATACGTTCCTCAACAAGTAACACGTGTGTGTGTGTGTGTGTGTGTGTGTGTGTGTGTGTGTGTGTGTGTGTGTGTGTGTGTGTCATTATAAGAACAGGAAATAAGTCATCTACTGATATGCATTTCTTCGACGCCCGAACCACCGTATTATAATATTTTGAACATTTCTGGAATCTTTATCAAGTATATAAAAAAATTAAAGTAGTTTTTAACTATAATAAACAAGAATAACGACATTAACAATATCATTGTCACAATACGCTCTAATTGTGGGAAAATACCAAATAACTCAGATCCTGTGTGTAAATAGCCAGACAGATACATGGAGATGAATAGTTTAAATAATCTTTTAACTTTTGATGTCACAGTCAACTGATAAATGTTGAGATGTCATGGCACAAGTTTGAGAAAGGCAACAAATATAATCTTGAAAGAAGTGTTTTCTATAACCTTACCTTAACTTACTTTACACTTGGCCAAAGTAATTCAAGAAAAGTTAGGAAAGCTGGTTTTACTTTGATTTTTAAAAAATCCACCTAAAAAATCAAATAAATAAAATCAAGACGCTTTTTCCGTTTATTTAAAGCTATGCTCGGCAAAGTTTGATCTATCCGGTTACTAATCACTTGAGGCAGTTTAGTAAGTACAGTTATATTGTTATAAGGCAATAATATGTTCCCTTCGTACGTTATTAGCATATCGCAATGTCAGAAGATGAGGGCTGATGGACGTGAGGGATGATTTTTTGTCTGGGTTTTAAACTGGCTGTCTTACCAGACTATAGATACCACTCTTTCTTCCGTTCCAGATATCCACAAGGATGTTTGATATGGGCAATGCATAGGGGCAAGCTGTGTGCAATAATGTCACTCTTGTTAAGGTTTATGGGGAAAACAAAATCTTCATTGTCACCTTCTCTTTTTAACTTGTATATAGACGATTTCATACAAAATTGGCAGATGAAGCTTTTAAAACACTTAGTGACTGGAACTCTGGAGTTTACGTGCTGTTTGCTGCTGGCCAGGCTATCCTGTCGAAATGGGAAAGCAGCTTGCAAATGGCTGTGCACTCGATACGTCGAAACTAAAAGGATTCCGGATTGTAGGTCTTCACATTAAAGACCACATTTGGTCTCATACGAGCAAACATTGTTGTAGCTAGTAGCCTACTGTTCAGTAATTTTAAATATTTTTGGGCTGTAATGTATTTTACGTTACAAAAAATGATATAGTGGATTAGTTGCACAAATGCAACCATATGTGTGGGGCAATCAGGGGAACTCTAAAATCAACAAGGAAAGAAACACGAATAAAGTTCTACAAGGTGATGGTCCACACTTCTCTATGGGTCTGAGAATTAGACTTTATCTAAGCCCCAGGCCAGTTGTATTCAAGCGATCGAAATGAGATTCTCAGGAGCGGTGTAGGATATACTCTGCATAACCCAATAAATGCAGATGTCCGACAGAAACTGAGATTTTTCAGTATACTTTGCCCATTGTCGTTTAAAATTGTTGGAGTATCTTAACCAAATGAATGACTGCCGTATCCCTAAACAACTGATAAATTATAAGACTAAGTGATGGAGAAGTATGAGACGTTCAAAGAAGCGTTGGAAAAGCAGTTCTAGTTCATCTTTGTTGGACCGGAACAAACCATTTTTTGTTTAACCTTGTCGAAACAATGATGATGAAATAAAACCAAACCCATCTTACCTAATACTATGCATTTGAAAAATTTGACCTAATTTATCATGACACATCCTTATCAAAATACAACGGATTACGACAAACCGATAAAAATTAATGAAAACAACTACGGTTTACTAACGGACTAATGACGTCACGTTTTATAACTGTGTGCCTAAATAAACCTCTTTCTATTTACCATCATATTGGCAAAGTCATTCGACATAACATAGTTTTAACAACAATTCTTTGTTCAACTGAGTTTGAGGACTTGGTGGAGTAATTCGAACAAATAACAGCGCGGTTAATGTATACCCCTTAGGTCTGCAATACGCCCGGATTTGGGAACATGGGTGCAAAATTGATGGAACCAAAACCTCTTTCGGTAACTTCGGAAGCAAGTAAACTTTGTAACTCAACACATACCTAAGTGCTATTTTATTGTTTCATTCTCCAAATTGTATATTTTATTTTGGTTTACAACATTCAAACATAAACCGAACAATTTTACTGCCATCATTCCGACGAAAACGACTATATATCGACATTGTTAATATCGACTTCGATAGTGGCTGGTGGGAGGTAAGACGCACAAGTAGCGACAAACTATATTTCTACGTCATATTTTAAGCTTATTTCAAAGCAAAGGTTCTCATGACATCGTACTCAATAGGTTTCACTTTCACAAAGTCAAAACAAAATTAAATTTTCTCTCTCCTTGTAGACACAGTCCTTGTTGTCTCACATCTTGTTTATATTAAAAGTTCAGCCTCAAACATAACACACTATACAAACTGAAATTCCTAAAATTCTATTTTTCTGTATGAACTTGGTAGACACGTATAATAAGTTTTCTTAGTACTTTCTCTTATCCTCTTCTGTCTACAGTATAATTCCAGTAAAAAGCTGAAGTCTAGACAGATTTTTCATATATCTAATTATATGTTTTGCTACACTATATAAATGAACCTTGTTACTTAAAAACTATATTAATGTTAAACAACTAGTAATGCGTAAGATATAGGCCTAGATTGTAAAGCATGACATTCGAATTGTCTAAACAATATTAAGATATGGCTGTGAAACCTTTTTGGAAATTTCGCTTGGAATACAATAAGGTTTATATATATTACAGATAAAAGACGGGAATGGAAAAATTAAGATAAAGGGAAACCAAAAAATGTAAAATTAATTTAGATACTAAAAACAACCATAAACAGCTAATAAACAAATAAGCTCAAAGTAATTGAAAATTAAAATACAATATAAGGTACTAGTAAGAAGTTAGGAATACTTGAAACAGAAATAATATCTGTGAAATCATATGTAAGAGAGGCAATGTGCCTCAGTAGCGAGAAATTAAAATGTTGTTGAATAGTGGTTCTCAACCTTCAGATGGCCACGGACGACGATTTGAAAGGTAGGCCTCACTCAACCAGCAAGACTTAACACTCCTAAGAGAAAGCACAGATTAGTTTGTAAACGTCTCCATTAAATAATACGAATTTATCTAGTTAAATTTATCCAATGGAAATAAAGTAATATTATGGTAAATTTTCTATATCAGCTGAAACTCTCACTGCGTTAATAGAGATTAATCAATGTCATATTAGATTTTTACGGGTTGTTTTAAGATATTTGTTTCACTGGTTGTGGAGTTTCTAGGCTCCAGTATAGGATACCAGTATCCTGATGACCTAACCTGTCTGTTTATAATTCAATCAATTATTTTGAATTGTACCTTACTGGTTCGATACTCTATTTTTATTCAACGGTAGAAAAGTTTAAAGGTTTAAAAAATTTACAGATTGATGACAGTTACGTTGTACAGGATAATGGATTTGGGTTTCAAAATAAATTGTATTACGCTTTTTTTGCCACAGGATTTGCAGGATTAAGCTTTATTGGTTATATAATTATAACGTAAATTTTCGTATTTAAATTTCAAAACTAAAATAAAAAAAGGTAATTTTTAATAGCATTAAAGCAAATTTCCTTAATTGTTAGTTCAAAGTTATACATTTTATTATCTACATCGTTGGCATACCTTACATTACATGAAAGAGTTGATACCACATAAAATACTTTATGTTTTCATTTAATTAGTTGAAACAACCCGTGTAGTAGTCCGTGTTGATCCAGCTCGATAACAGATTTGGCATACCATTCTCCCTCACTCTCTCTCACCATCACGCTATCTCTCTTTTTCCCAATCTCCCAATCACTCTCTCTCTCTCTCTCTCTCTCTCTCTCTCCCCCCCTCTCACCACTGTCTATAAAAGTCTCTATCATTTTCTCACTCAAGAATTCTTCTGTAATACATGTTTATCAACTCGATCCTCACTGTTAGGTTTTACTCTAAAATATTTTCCGTTTATTAGATGATTGAACGATAAGGGGGCAACCAATGGATGAGTTTTGGTGCCGAGATTTCCACCTCGCTTGAATTAAAGTCGGAAACAAAGCAACCATTACCAGTTGTAAGCGGTCTTTTATTTCCATCCATTCAGTTTCCTTTTTCACTTGTTTTTCTATATTACTCATACAAAACTTGCAACGACAGTATACCGACGATTACACGACGGGAGTCAATTTTATTAAAAGTGATGAATTGCAATTAATAAATAATAATTGTGGCAACGTTGCGTTTCATGGACTAAATGTGACGATGTCATTTTACCAAGAGGTAATCTAATTGCTGTAAAGAGGCAGTTCTACAGTTTAGTAACACATTACTATAACAAAGACTTCCAGTTGTTAAGCTTCTAATTGGGGGAGTAATAAATTCTCAACTTCAAGAAGAATGAGTTTCAAGAGAACTTATTATGACCGTTGTTTCTCTTCCTTTTTTGTATATTTTTAAACGTCGTTTGTAGTATTATAAATGTATAAAAAATATTTTATTTAGTATTTGTGTTACTTGTAACGAAGTGTGTTATAGAGCAAATATGTGGTGGCCTGTTTAATTTCAGGAACTTGACAGATTCCTTGTTCGGATATTCTGTCTTCCAGATCAGACTCCTAATTGTCTATATAGATAACTCTATATAAGTTTCTTGCGGCAATTATATATAATGTTGTGATGTCATTCAATTTGTTTCTTCTGCAAGTAGCGTAATTTCGTATTTTCTTTTTAACACCTGACGCACGTTTCACTAAAAAGTATCAGTATCTCCAGAAGTTTGTAAGTAAATTAATAACAATCGAAATAATTCTATGTTAATATGAAAAATTAACGAATAATCGAAGTTGTATCGATTTTAATATAAAATAACTGATAATCGATTTAAGTCGATTAGTTAACGATTGTTTTGTTTATTTTCTTCTGCAGCTGTTTTCTCGGTTATATTTGAAATATTTTTTGTTTATATTTATTTTTTAATAAATTTATAATTTTAAATACATCGTCTTGTTTGTTTTGATTTGGGTTTGTCCTTTAAGTAGTAAATTACTGTTATTTTGTTTTTAAATATTAAGATTTTCCCAAATATTCATTTTTTGATCTTTTTGTATGTTTTTAATTAATTTTATATTTTCAGTGTTTGGAAATTGGTGGTTATTATTTAGACAATGTGTGGCTAAATTAGATTTATAAAATTTGGTTTTAAGTATGCATTGCGGTGTTGAAGGAATCTATCTAGTTGTTTTGTCTTTGTCTAGCCCACGTAAAATTTATTGCAATCTGGACATTCTATTTTATATATTCCATTTTTATTGAGAATATTGGATTTAGTTTTAGGTTTTATTTTATTTAAAATTTTATTATCTGTATTACAAGATAATTTAAATTAGTATCTTTAAATATTTTATTTATTTTTTGTATTATATTTTCGTAATAAGGGAAGGTTGTATATTTTATATTATTATTAATAGCTGAATTTTTAATGTAGTGTTCTTGGGAATTTTATTAGTGATTTTATGTTTAATATTGTTTTTTAAGTTATTAATAGTTTTTATTTTGTATCCATTTTTAACTGCTATTTGTTGGATAATATTTCTTTCTTTGTTACTTTCTTTGTTATTTAATGGGATAGGATCCTAAGAATTCGGTAAATCATGGAATTAAATACTACCATTTTATGTTGGGGAGGATGGTTAGAATTATTTGGTATTACTAAAGTTTCCAAAGTTACTAAAGTTTGGAGTTTGGGAAGGTTTCCTGTATATTGAGTATTCAAATTCTGTTTCATTTTTCTTTATTGTTAAGTCTAAGTAATTTAATTTATTATCAGATTCTTCTTCTAAAGTCAATTTTATTTTGGAATGTAAATTATTTATTCAGTTGAATATTTTTAATGTTTATACCATTGTTTTGGGAAATGTACAGAGTATCATCTAAAGTAACATCCTAATGTGTCGTTTAATTTTATAGGATTTATTATTTGTTTATCGAGTTTTTGTAGGTCGATTTCTGATATTATAGCGGAGATTGGTGCTCCTATAGAAAGGCCATCTGTTTGATAGTACAGTTTGTTATTGTATTAAAAACAATTTTGATTTAAAATTATTTTTAAAATATTAGTTAATTGTTTAATGTATGTGTCAATTTCGTTATTTGTTTTCAGTATATTTATTATAATATTTATAGTTTCTTCAATGGAAATGTTTGTATACATGTTTGATATGTCGAATGAATATAACTTTGTATTTCTGTTTACTTGTACGTTTTTTAGTTGTTCCGCGACTTCGATACTATTTTTTATATTGTATTTTGCTGGAAGTTCAATTTTACGTTTTAAGATTTGTGTTAGTAATTTTTGATATTTATAATTTGGTGCGGTTCTAGCGTTTATTAAGGTCTGATAGGTTTATTGATTTTGTGTAATTTTATTAAAGAATTTAATTTTGGTGCACAAGGATTATCCATTTTTTATTTAAAAGAGTCTTTAGGATTTATGATTTTGGTGCTATTTTTTAGTATATTTGTTATTTGTGGGATCTTTATTTAATGTTATGTAATTATTATTAACTATAAATTCTTGTTGTATCGTCTAAATCTTTTTGGGAAATTATTATTGTAGTATTACTTTTATCAGCTTTGGTTAAAATGAGGTTATTAGCCGTTAGTTTGTGTTTTATGCTATTAATTGTGTTTTTTCGTTAATTTTTATTTTTAATAGGACGATATTCGTTATTATATTTTTTGATAAATTTTGTTATTTCTATTGAGACTTCTGTTCTTGTTGTATCTTGTTTTCCTTGTTCTATATTATTAATTACATTTTCAGTTTGGACTATGATATTTTCTATTACATGTTTGTTTACATTTTTAAGATTTGTTTTGTTTGATGTTTCTAGGGTAGCTATTTGGTTTTCAGTGAATTTAATATTAGATAAATTTACGAAATTAGGATAAAAAGTGTGGTTATTATTAAATGTGTGTAAATGTTGGTTATCTTCTTTAGGTTTACTATTTATTAGTAGATTTTAAAATTTTTTATTAATTGAGTTAAATTTATTTGTTTTTGTTTATTTAGTATTTTAAGCATATTAATACATTTATTATTCCATGTATGATAATCAAGTGTGTTGTTGGCTAAAATAAGATTTAAATTAATTAGTTGTTTATTAATGTAGTCGATTTTTCTGTAATTATTTGATATTTCGTCGTTAATCCAAGTATACTGGGCTTGAGTAATACATTTTAATTTAATTTTACCACGTTAGTTTTAATAATCGTATTCTGAATTCTTTCACACTAGCCACCATGACCCCCCGTACAAACACAAACACACACACACACACACACACACACACACACACACACACACACACGCACACACGCACAAAGAGATCCTTGTCCGCAGAAACACAAATTTACAACCAACTTCAAAAAAACAGGCACAGAACAGTTACACAACATCACACAAACACTTTTTCATATTTATAATTACCACGCCTTCACACCCGCCTACCTCACACTACAGTACATTTACAATAGCTACGTATTTTTTTTTTAAATAAACATAGCCCTGTACTTTTCGAACCCAGTAAGAGCTGTTTAGTTTTCACGTCCTAGAATAAAATAACGGAACGCAATTTAAAAGTTAATAAAAGCGCAATATTTATAACTGGTTAACTTTTAAAGCCTTTAAGAAACTAAATTAATAATAATGCTTAACTCTGTTTTAATCGCTAGTAATAATTTATTGAAGAGAAGATGTTTTGAAAATGTAACGAAAAATTAATAGTTGAAATTGTTGACGCATGACATTACAAAAGCGGCTTTTTACTTCAACAATAAACAAATTTATATTAAGTGACATCCGTTAAGGGAAGGAAAATAATAAAATTTAAATAAACTTTTAGAATTAAGAGAGCCAGGATCTTTATTGTGACATTTAATTTTTCTTGGTAACAACACAGGTTCTTTTCATTGAGAAAAGAAACCAGCTCACTTAAGTATTTTTTTCTAGTAACTGAATATTAAACTGTAATACAGTTTCCCTAGTAACAAGCTGTAATAACCTTGATGTTGTTAAACCATATTATTCCCGCTTGTCACCCTGTTGCTTGAAGGAGGAGAATCCGAAAACCTTCAAGGAAACCGTAACAAACATGGTTTGCAAGGAAATGGTCACAAAACGGGAAAAGGATTTAATATGTATGAGAGGTACTAAATCAGTAGGGGTGCTTAGATACATGTGTAGAAATTGTTGTCCGTCTGTTGGAGTGATCAAGCTTTCGGGGAGTACGATTAAATAAAAAAGAAAAATTAAACCTGTCAACTGTAAAAGTAAAGGATTACTATCTTGAGTACGAAAAAACAAAACTACAAATTCTATAAAACCATAGCAAAAGAGTATGTCTCAATTTGTCAATACCAATAGTAATTAACACGTAAGTGCTTGAGAAATATTTAGTCACTGTACCTAAAATGTTAAACGTACGTTTCTTTCTTGTGATAATAAATAACTTAAACAGTACGAAAAACTAAAGTAAAATAAAATAGTTTAAAATAGATGAAAATTTTTAATTTCCTTTATATTTAATAAAAAATAAGAGAAAAGAAGACATTTAATTAAGACTGAGATTGACGTAATACGGTTGAAATCATTTACTTTAAAAATTATGTATGTATGGTAATTTTCATATTACTTCCATATTCCTTAAGGAAATGGAAGTATGGTGATGGCAAAAAAATTCGTGTTCGAGATTATTGCAGATTCTGATTGTACTATACTCAAAACATGAAAAAAAGTCATTTTTCGAAAAGTGTCTGTGTGTGTGTCTGTCTGTCTGTCTATGTGTCTATCTGTAGATTTTTTTTCTCTGGCAAACGATAACTGCCGCAAATTCAAACAGAATCAAATAACTTTTGCGTACAGCCCTGATTTGTAGAGTACTCACGACCTATTGTTTTTGGTGAAGATCGGTTGAGGGAAAGGGGTAGTTTACCAGCAATGGTTTTTTTTTATCAAGGGTATTTTTTATTTGGCAAACGATAACAGCCGCAAATTCAAACAGAATCAAATAATGTTTCGCATACAGCCCTGAATTGTAGAGTTCTCAAGACCTATTGTATTTGGTGAAGATCGGTTAAGGGAAAGGGGTAGTTTACCTGCAACGTTTTATGTTTTAACAAGGGTATTTTATATGGCAAACGATAACAGCCGCAAATTCAAATAGAATCAAAAGATTATCTGCATACAGCCCTAAATTGTAGAGTTCTCAATATCTGTTGTTTTTGGTGAAGATCGGTTAAGGGAAAGGGGTAGTTTACCAGCAACGTTTTATGTTTTAACAAGGGTATTTTATACGGCAAACGATAACAGCCGCAAATTCAAACAGAATCAAATAATGTTTTGCATACAGCCCTTATTTATAGAGTTCTCAAGACCTATTGTTCTTGGTGAAGATCGGTCAAGGGAAAGGGGTAGTTTACCAGCAACGTTTTATGTTTTAACAAGGGTAATTTTTTCTATGACGAACGATAACTGCCGCATATTCAAACAGAATCAAATAATGTTTTGCATACGTCCCTGAATTATAGAGAACTCAAGGCCTGTTGATTTTGGTGAAGATCGGTTACGGGGAAGGGGTAGTTTACCGGCAACCTTTAACGTTTTAACAACAGGAAAGTACTTGAAAATTCATTTAAACTTTTTCAAACAATGGTAATTGTTAAAAATAAAATAATTTTGTTGCCTGGCAATAAAATTATAATTTTTTCATTTTAATGTAACTTAAACCATGTATGAGAGAAAATATATCGTTCGTGGCAAGCAAGCATATCTCAGTTATGTAATGTTTACGTTTCCATTTTATTATTATGACTACCGCAATAAAAAGGCAGGGAAGACACACACACACACACACACACACACACACAAAATTCGCGTTATTTCTGGCCTCATTCATGTTTATTTTCTTAAATTTGCACGCTTTTTAAATGGAAAGTGCCGAAAGCCATACCAACGTAACGCGTGCAAGCCGAAAAAGTGTCCAGCGTGGATAGCGATTTACTTCCTGTGGATCGCTGGGCAATGTAACTGCACGTGTTTACAGAGGAACGACTCATAGACAGACTTTTCGTCTTTAGGGAATGAATCCTCTGCAAGATGCTGAGGGTCCATGAGTGACTTCGAAGCGCTCCTTCTTTTCCGCGTGTTTGTTCTGTGAAACGTACACTGCAGATTCGCAGCTTTACTCTAAGCAACGCTCAATAGGAAATGTTGAAAATTTTTGTCCACGGTGTACCCTCATACACACTAAACTTGCTCTGATGTTTTAATTACGGACATCATAATATTAAAACTTTGGAAACTTGAGCACTACTTAATGGAAATCAACCATTAACTTATACAAGCCATTAATTTTATGCATATTTTATATATATATATATATATATATATATATATATATATATGTGTGTGTGTGTGTACAACGTTATCTGCAACAAAGAAGTAGTTTTTGTTAAAATTCCTTCCGGGATATTTGGCCGTAATCCAATGTTTTCTACAAAACCAGACGTTTCGGCAATGCCATCGACTTCCATCATATGTGAAAATCGAGTGCGATAACGTGAGGTGGTATACGTTAGTGACCACAGTACATTGGTTAAGGCTGAAGCAGTAAGTAGAAAGAAGTAGTTTCTATGGTAATATTTCATTTCGAAAATGATTTTAAATATAAATCTTAGAATATGGAAGTCATGTATGGTTCTCCATACCGATATTTATTTAATCTGATAAGAAAATCTGTTGAAATATTAGTAAGAAATTTTTCTCGTATGCCAAACCGAATCAATTTTATTAAACCATCTGAAACAACCACTTTTATAGTATATTATGAAATAGAAATATAAGTGTCTAGCAAAAATACTGGACTGCTGTAGTAAGTTTGAAAAAAATAATGAATAACTTGTAGGCCTACCCACAACACTAAGCATCATTTTGTATTTGAAAGGTTAAATTTAACACGGCAAAGACAAAATTAGTAGTTTCCCTGTTTTACGGAGTACTATTATTTCTAATCAGTGTTCACTAATATTAAAATTTTCGTTTTAAAGAGAAGATACTGTGTAACAATAATTCTCTTACACATTGTTGTTTTTGAGTCTATACCTCGTTTTGCGAATCTGCTTTTAAAAGTTGTACAAATTGTTTATAGTCTGTTGGTCATAAAGATATTAATAATTATTGAACCGATTTTAGTTAATATAAATATAAATTCTCAATTACATTTTAAGTTACCGCGTTAGCTTCAAGCGTTCTTAGTGCAGACCGGTAAATGAGTGGATAGAATTAATGGGAACCTACAAGACTACTTCAAGACACGGATGAAAAAGAATCCACTGTAATCATGGACTCAGAAATCGTTAGTAGGAAACGGAGACAAACTTGGGGGTACTGAACAATCTCGATTACAAATGGCAGAGGAACTTATATTCGTTTGAATTATTAGTTGCTGAAAGACCTTCCAACAAATCTATACACAACTGGGACCTATTTTTCTCTAATTTGGCAACCTATTTTTTACTGCTGATTGTAAAAACTACCTACAATAGCACTCTCGACACAACAACACTTGGCGAGCCTTGACTTTCTTTATTATCCTCTTTTACGCATCCCTATCATTAATCTTCTCTTCCCATTCCCTCATTATCATCGGATTTATAATTAGTATTGCTTTGTACAACAAACGACGACTACTTCAAGGGATATAATTGTGCTGCGACTCATGCTTCATTAGAACAGAAATGCGGACGACAATAATAAGTGAGTACTTCGGCTCACAAAGCGACAAAGTAAACCTACACGTAAAAATGTATCAAATTTTAATATCGTTTAAATAATACGTATTTTATGTAAACATAAGGTGTGTATATATGAGTCTATATGCAGGGAGAAAATGGCACCAATAATCTAATTTATTAGTAACTTCAATGTTTTTTTACTACCTATTAAGCTGACAAGGGGTTGAACAGGGTAGACTGAATTCCCGTGAGACTTTTGGAATAATACTACGCCTCAGCTACCTATAAATATTTCTCGATGTTATCCGAGATACTCATTTCTGTGGGATGAGTCGACATTCCCGCGAATTTTATATTAACCCCGGGAATGTAACACGGGACCCCTAGGTTAGTAGTCAGCCGTCGCCGCACATGTACACTATGCTACCGTTTTCATTAATAATTATTTAAAAAAGTATATTATTATCTACGTTTTAAATTACCGTAATAAAGGTGTTACGTAATGCAGAACAGTTAAACGAACGGCTGTGATTAGAAGGTAAGATACCGACGTCTAAAGGTAAATGAGGTAGAAAAATGTTTAGTTGTAATCGTGCAATTGAGTAGTAGAATCATGAGGTACAGTTAGGCAACTTGTTGTTGTTGTTGTTGTTGTTGTTGTTGTTGTTGTTGTTGTTCTTCTTCTTCTTCTTCTTCTTCGTCATCATCATCTTCTTCTTTTTCTTCTTTTTCTTTTTCCTTTTGTCTTTCTCTTTACCATTTTATTATTTTCCTTTTTTTTTAGCGTTAGGCCCGTGGCTGACAACACAGTGTTAAATTACTCTCTATTTAACGAGTGTAGAATCACATTCATATAGATCTGATCTGGCCTCAAGCGACATACCCATGTCCTATGGCTCTAAGTCAAAGGCAGAGAGAAGTAAGTCTACATTTAACAAAGTACACGAAGTTATCACGTGGGTATGTGTGTTCACTTGATTATGCGGCGTTGTTATTGACTAATGTCCATCTATCTTAAACGCACTGTTGTATTGGGTCAGCTGTAGTTAGTTGTGATTAGATTGGCGGTCCCTCGAGCCGAACCTACAGGAGAGTATGACGACTAAACGTCACAAAAAACGAGGTCTATTCCAAGGAGACATTTGATTATCCGCCACATTATAATTGTTCAAACGTCAGAATAATCATATTACTGATGAGTGTAACAGATTTATTTTCCACACTTTGTAAATGAGCACAAGCAAGCTCATTGTTACTTCAATGGCTACGCTATCATTGTTAATTACCTTTAACTTGTTACTTATGTTTCATTTGTATGTATTATAGTAATCTTATCTGTAAATTTCTTACCTGAAAGAAACATTTAATTAATTTTATTCTGCGTTTTCTTATTTCAATGTAGCAGACTCTCCAACAATTCGAAATCATAAAATCTTATTCATCAATCTTATCAAAAAATCATATATGCGTATTCACATATGAAAAATTCTAAGAGTAGTTGCTTGAGATCGTTGATAAAATACGGGGAGGTGAAAATAAGAATTAGGTTAGATCGTATATTGATATGTTTCGGATTTATTCACGATAATTTGAATTTGCACTGTGTGTGACAATACAGTTTACGACAACAAAATCAAACTTATTTTACTGCCTCTCTTGACCTATTTTACAATTTTTTAAAATAAATTTAAAATGAATTTTCTCTTATATTATCTAAAATACATTTTTTATTTATATGAGTTCTTTTGTCGTTTAGTTTAAAAGTGTTTTTTTTTTAAGAAAGTTTATGACAAAATAAATTGATTTCCCTTTACGATGAATGACGAGATGTTGACGATCCAGTCTGGAAGACAAGTGCAGTTGTCCACTCTGGATAGCAGTTCAGATACCGCCTCCTCCTGCGATCTCCTCCTGTTATGCGATGTTCAGGGTCGTCGCGAGTTAAATACTTCTACAAATCGTAGTTAATTAAATTTACCTGTAATTTATTTTGTGTATTAAACGTGCACAAAGATCCAGCAAACTTCAAGTGCCTTTTTAATTTCTATGCGGAAAATATTGTATATTACCGGATTAGAAATATTAAATAATCAAATCGTGAACTTTCTGACTTGTTTTCGTACGCTTTCATAGACCAAGCATCTAAACTCCAGCAGCACGACCACACGCTCTCAGGGTCAAAGAGATACTGAATTTAACGATACGGCGTACAAAATCAAGTGAGATATTAGCCAGTTACTCGGACGTTCATTGGCTGCAATATTCTCTTTCCCTGCGGCTTAAGTTAAGATAACTTAAAACGTGTAAAATATTGTCTATAAACAAAGTGGAACTTGCAAAAAAAGCAGTATAGATTGGTTACTTTTATTCAGGGTCATAAAAATGTCTTTATAAAAAACTCATATATATTCAGTTCCTTCCTTTATACAAACATATTACCATTCGATAGGTCTTGTATTTATGCGTACTGAGGTGTAAGCCTCATGACAGAATTTTTATTTTAACGGAAGTTATTTAATTTAATATGCTTTTCATAATTATCCCGTAACATACTTACAAAATCTCGCACACGTGCACTCGCCATATGCCTACGCATAATTCCGAACCACATCTCAACACTAATTACTTCCATGTTCATTAAGGAAATGGAAGTATGGTGATGGCAAAAAAAATCGTGTTCGAGATTATTGCAGATTCTGATTGTACTACACTCAAAACATGAAAAAAAGTCGTTTTTAGAAAAGTGTCTGTGTGTGTGTGTGCGTGTGCCTGTGTGTGTGTCTGTAGATTTTTTTCTATGGCAAACGATAACAGCCGCAAATTCAAACAGAATCAAATAATTTCTTGTATACAGCCCTGATTCGTAGAGTACTCGCGACCTGTTGTTTTTGGTGAAGATCGGTTGAGGGAAAGGGGTAGTTTACCAGCAATGGTTTTTTTTTATCAAGGGTAATTTTGTTTGTTTGGCAAACGATAACAGCCGCAAATTCAAACAGAATCAAATAATATTTCGCATACAGCCCTGAATTGTAGAGTTCTCAAGATCTGTTGATTTTGGTAAAGATCGGTTATGGGGAAGGGGTAGTTTACCGGCAACGTTTTATGTTTTTACAAGGGTATTTTCTATGGCAAACGATAACAGCCGCAAATTCAAACATAATCAAATAATGTTTTGCATACTGCCCTGAATTGTAGAGTTCTCAAGACCTTTTGTTTTTGGTGAAGATCGGTTAAGGGAAAGGGGTAGTTTACCGGCAACGTTTTATGTTTTAAAAGGGTATTTTTTATGGCAAACGATAAGAGCCGCAAATTCAAACGGAATCAAATAAGTTTTTGCATACAGCCCTGATTTCTTGAGTACTAAAGGCCTATTGTTTTTGGTGAAGATCGTTTAAGGGAAAGGGGTAGTTTACGAGCCATGTTTTTTGTTTTATCAAGGGTATTTTGTATGGCAAAAGATAACACCCGCAAATTCAAACAAAATCATATAATATTTTGCATACAGCTCTGAATTGTAGAGTTCTCAAGTCCTATCGTTTTTGGTGAAGATCGGTTAAGGTAAAGGGGTAGTTTACCGGCAACGGTTTTTTATCAAGTGTAATTTTTTCTATGGTAAATCATAACAGCCGCAAATTCAAACAGAATCAAATGATGTTTTGCATACAGCCCTGTATTGTAGAGTTCTCAATACCTATTGGTGTTGGTGATGATCGGTTAAGGGAAAGGGGTAGTTTACCAGCAACGTTTTATGTTTTAAAAGGGTATTTTCTATGGCAAACGATAAGAGCCGCAAATTCAAACAGGATGAAATACGTTTTTGCATACTGCCCTGTTTTGTTGAGTACTGAAGACCTATTGTTTTTGGTGAAGATCGGTTAAGGGAAAGGGGTAGTTTCCAGACACATTTTTTGTCTTATTAAGGGTATTTTGTATGGTAAACGATAACAGCCGCAAATTCAAACAGAATCATATAATATTTTGCCTACAGCCCTGAAATGTAGAGTTCTCAAGACCTGTTGGTTTTGGTGAAGATCGGTTAAGGGAATAGGGTTGTTTACCAGCAACATTTTATGTTTTATCAAGGGTAATTTTGATTTGACAAACGATAACTGCCATACGTTTAAACAGAATCAATTACTCTTCTGCATACCTTTGTGAATTATACAGAACTCAAGGTGTGTTGATTTTGTTGAAGATCGGTTAAGGGAAAGGGGTAGTGTACCTGCAACGTTTTATGTTTTAACAAGGGTATTTTTTTATGACCAACGATAACTGCCGTAAATTCAAAGAGAATCAACTAGTGTTTTTTATACAGCCCTGAATTGTAGAGTTCTCAAGACCTATTGTTTTTGGTAAAGATTAGTTAATGGAATAGGGTAGTTTACCTGCAAAGTTTTATGTTTTATCAAGGGTGTTTTCTATGGCAAACGATAACAGCCCCAAATTCAAACAGAATCAAACAATTGTTTGCATACAGGCCTGAATTTTAGATTACTCAATACCTGTCGTTTTTGGTGAAGATCGGTTAAGGGAAAGGGGTAGTTTACCTGCAACGGTTTTTTATCAAGGGTAATTTTTTTCTATAGTAACCGATAACAGCCGCAAATTCCAACAGAATCAAATGATGATGTTTTGCATACAGCCCTGTATTGTAGAGTTCTCAATACCTATTGGTGTTGGTGAAGATCGGTTAAGGGAAAAGGGTAGTTTACCAGCAACATTTTATGTTTTAACGAGGGTAATTTTTTATATGACGAACGATAACTGCCGTAAATTCAAACAGAATCAACTAGGTTTTTGCATACCTTTTTGAACTAAAGAGAACTCAAGGTCTGTTGATTTTGTTGAAGGTCGGTTAAGGGAAGGGGTAGTTTATCAGCAACGTTTTATGTTTTAAAAAGGGTAATTTTTTTATGACGAACGATAACTGCCGAAAATTCAATGAGAATCAAATAATTTTTTGCACTCTTTCCTGAGTTGCAGAGAGCTCAAGGTCTATTGATTTTGGTGAAGATCGGTTAAGGGAAAGGGGTAGTTTATCTGCTATATTTTATGTTGTAACAAGAGAAATGTTTCCATGACGAACGATAACTGCCGCACATTCAAACAGAATCAAATATTTTTTGCATGCTTCCCTGAATTGTAGAGGACGGAAGGTCTATTGATTTTTAGAGAAGATAGGTTAAGAGAAAGGGGTAGTTTACCTGAAACATTTTATGATTTAACAAGAGTAAAGTACTTAATTTTTATAAATAAAGTATCCTGATAAGAAGCTCATAGTAATCCACTGTAGAAACGTAGATGAAATATCTATAAATGAAGAGGTTAGGTGAACGGGGTGGGGGTAATTTTCTATTATTAAAAATTATAGTTGAAGGTGGAGGGGAGAATTTTTTATATGTGTACTACGTTATCGGCAACAAAGAAGTAGTTTTTTGTTAAAATTGCTTCCCGGGCTCTTTAGCCGTAGTCCAATATTTTCTACAAAACCAGACTTTTCGGCAGTGCCATCGACTGCCATCATCGGTGAAAATCGAGTGCGAAAACGTGAGGTGGTATACGTTAGTGACCACAGTACTGTGGTTAATGCTGAAGCAATAAGTAGAAAGACGTAGTTTCTATGGAAATATTTCATTTCAAATATGATTTTAAATATAAATCTTAGAACATGGAAGTCATGTATGGTTCTCCATACCGATATTTTTTGTATTGACAACAATTTACTTAAAACTAACAAATGTAACAAGTATCTTATTGTCTATCATACAGTGTCCAAACCTGCAGTCTTTATTTAGACAAGTTTTCATTACAACATGCTATCATACGCTCACAGATAAATTACTAATTCATATGCAAATCCTACCCACCGCTACACACACACACACACACACACACACACACACACACACACACACACACACACACACACACACACACACACACACACACACACACACACACACACACACACACACACACACACACACACACACACACACACACACACACACACACACACACACACACACACACACACACACACACACACAAGACTTGGTCTGCGGTGGCGAGCCGCATGGTGAAGTGGAAGCTGTGTGTGTGTGTGTGTGTGTGTGTGTGTGTGTGTGTGTGTGTGTGTGTGTGTGTGTGTGTGTGTGTGTGTGTGTGTGTGTGTGTGTGTGTGTGTGTGTGTGTGTGTGTGTGTGTGTGTGTGTGTGTGTGTGTGTGTGTGTGTGTGTGTGTGTGTGTGCCTGCCATATAAATCATATTGTCAGGGCATGCCAGATAAGACCGTTGTACTGCTGCGGTAGAGTGAGCAGCCAGCCCAAAGGCTGAGATTTGATTCGATACACGACAATAACACACCCGTTCCAATTATGAGTCGCAAAAGAAACCACAACGTAACCTAACCTAACCGGTCCGCACGCATAACATTGCGTATTGTGCACAATGTAGCTGGAACATCTCATGAGAAATAAACAGAAATTTTACTTGTTGCAGTCCATACTACAGGGAAAAGTACTTTGAAAAAGACGAGTTGGGAGACCGAGAATCTCATAGCTGAGAAATTCAAGGACCTGGTTTGGCATGAATACAACTGACTTATTCCGTGCAGCGGTGCAGAAAGTTAAAATGTTACGTATGATATCCAACAGATATCCAAAAACTTAAACGGATAGGAACTATCAGAAGAAGAAGATTGTCACAATGTATCACTCTGTATAAATCACAACATTGCATTAGTAGGCCTACATATTTGATTCTATATGAATTAAATTATTAAAATTATTATTTTGATTAACTTTCTTATTGATTCCAACAAATTGGGTTTAAAAAAGGAAACTGTTTGAAAAGCGAAAGTTAAAAGTGAAGCAATATTATTTACACAAATTATCTTCTCTTATACTACATTAAAACTTCAGCACTTAATCTCATTTTATGGAAACTAAATATACAATTACATAACATTCTTCGTGTAATCGAATACAAATAACTTTTAGTTTTCAAACCCTGCAAACCCTGATTATGCAACACATGGCACAGGGCTTCTATCTGTTGTAGTAGCTGGTAGGCTGTACCTGTGATGCAGAACCGGCGATGAGGTCCAGCGAGTCTATGCAGACAGGTATCTCAAGCCTCGGTGTCCACAGTACGGAATAGCTTTTCAGACGACGTATAACTCAGGGGTTTACCCATTCGCCGTCCTCGGCAACGTCGATGACCAGTAACCGCTCTGAACAACCAACGTACTCCCCATTCTATTTGTTGTCTTTGATCCGTCACTATACGACGATTCCTTTGCAATCGACAATCACCAAACGGAATCGAAGCTCCTATACAGATTCCTGTACTGCTGACTTCTCTTCGGGAACCCTTCGGGAAATTACGTTAACATTTTATACGTTATGATGTATTGAGTTTTATTTATTTGTAATAGTACACACATAATTTTAAGTTAATTATTGTAGTTTTTCACATACATTTCTTAGTACTACATTATCAATTTTCAAAATTATTTATTATATTTTATAATTATACTACAACACCCCGTCTATTATGGTCTAAGCCTTCTTGCTTTTTTATGACCTAATATTTTTACAGATTTTACAGTTTTTATGTACTGTAACAATTTACAGCTGTGCACTATGCAAGTACAGTGAGAATTGTGCTGACCATATCAACACAGTGGGTGATACAATTCTAGATAATAATGTTATTCTCTAATAACAATTAGAGATAATCGCTCTAATGTCAGACGATGGAAGATAGAAGTCAGATTGCAGGAATAGAGAACGACCAACAATACAGAAACACATACAAATAGTTGTAAGGCATTGGAATAGTAAAGCTGTTTATACATAGAGGTATCATTCTGCTCAAGAGAAGAAATAAATGAACAGGAAGATTAATACTGTTGATTTTCTATTGTAGTGTATTTATTGTTCATAGCAAAAATACATATAATTTTGCAATACAATTTTTTTTTATTACTCACATTCTTAAAAACGATCGATTTCGGTCATAGACCATCGTCAGGTTATATACAGCACACTTGCCGTCAGAATATCGTAAAAAAGCCACTATTTACAAAAACGAATTAGTAGACATTAATTAATGAACGTGATACGTACGTCGTTGTCTAAAGTTTCCCGAGAACACTTTACTTATTGCAAATAGTGGCTGTTTTACGATACTGTGACTGCAAGTGTGCTGTACATAACCTGATGATGGTCGACGACCGAAATCAATCGTTTTTAAGAATGTGAGTAATAAAAAAAGTTTATTGCAAAATTGTATGTATGGTACCGTTAGGCTATGAACAATAAATACACTACAATAGAAAATTGAGCTTATAGGTACCATTAGTAAACAATAAGAGTTTGTATATTATAAATACATCACATTATCATTAGTAATATTGTTTGTAATATTCTCTCGGTTATCGCAAGTCGCTGGTGTTCCACAATGGAGAACGTTATTATTTCTCTTGTCGCATTTAGAACAGCTACCACTTGACTTAATTAACTTGTATTTAACAATTATATATGTTGCATATTCTCATAATCTCTATAAGAATAATGCTTAATTTATTCTAACAGTACCCTACGGACTGCTCGTTTCCTTCTGCCTAGGCAGCATCTTCAACCACTGAACTTAATTAGACTTCCCCTTACTTCCACAACAGCCACACCACGTGTTGCTTATAACTTCAGGCATTATTGACAGTTGTGCATACCTTTTGTTTTCTTTCCGTACAATTGACAAGGTGTACATAAATTATCGTAACGTAAAACATTAGGGAAACTCATTTAACTACTTTATATTATAAGTGTCTCTCTACTCTCTTGTCATCGCTTTGTTTATTAATACTCTTTTTTCAGACATAAATTTATGAATTACTTTTGTGTTTTAATATTTTGCTTATAAATATAAAAATACTTGTATACTAAATTTACTATATTGCGTAAATTTAATATACCATGTGTAACGAGACCGCTGTCCGTCTATTCTTACACGGGTATAAGTATAATGGGTGTAAAGTGTCTTCTCAATCCGTCCTCGCTTTGGAACGTAACTTACGCAGATTTCGTCCGTTGCGAACGTACGAATAACCAGGTATATCGATACCTGTTGTTTCCTTACCTGATGTTCACTAGGGGAGTGAAAATCCCGGGTGGCGCCAAATTGTTTTATTAAAACAATTAAACAATTTTTATGTTTGTATGACAAGCGCAGCTCAGGCGGTGTGGAGAATTCAATTTGTTCCCGCCTCGCCTTGGCCGTCTGAATCGGGCCAGTAGTTCGTTGCGTTGGCTGTGCGAGCGCTTGTCGTCAATACTAACTGTTTGCTAAAATGTACACAAATTAACATACACCATCCTAATGAAATTACAACACAGTGGTTACACTCAGTACTTGTTTATTATTTGTTGATGATGAATTATTCAGTCAATACAAATTATGTTTTCTTTTGTGATACATTTGCACCAGTAAATAGTATGAGACACTTTCTCTGGGTTTAACAAATCGATCTTTGAACGTAACAACAGACATTCAGTAATGGCGTCTGCTGGAATTGTACACAAATTATTATCGTTCAATGTTTTGGATTCTTGTGATTACGATAAAAGGATTAATAATGATTACAACAATAAAATACACACCCTTACATCAGTTAAACTTAAATAATATACGGTGTAGTTCTAACTTGTTTATTGGAATGTAGTAAAAGTGTTTCAAAATATCGTAAACTAATAACAGGTTAACTTTACCAGTTGACAAATTTTCAGTGTCTTAGTTTTTTATTTTAATCTTTGAAAGTAATTATGTGCAGTTTAGTGAGAGTTCAGCTTTCAGTGAGAAATAATTAACGTGAGTTTATTCGGAAATTTGGGAAATTTAATTGATACTTAACACTTCAGTAGACTGGATGAACTCTGTTGATCTGGTAATAATGAATTAGGCTGCAATCATATTTAATTTTTAATTGTTCGGGGCGTCGGGCATCTTTTTCAAGTTAATCGGCAGTTTATTCGTTTCTTTTTTTCTTTAATTCGTCTTCGGCATCAGTTAAATGGTTTCAGCCATCGTCTGCTTCCGTCTTGTTCATTTGCTAATAACTTCGTTTATTATTTTGATGTTTTAATTAATAATTTTGATCGTCCAAGATCTGGCGTCTATTCAACAACAGAGAAAACATTACGAGTAAAGAAATCTAACGGTAAATTAGTAACCAAACGTCTGTCGTCATAGTAACCAATTAATCCTGATTGGATAATTCTGATTTATGACCACTGTTATCAAATTTGAATTTTTATTCAAAAAAGCTGTATATTTTCGTATTGATTATATTCTTTTATAATCTTCCCTACATATTAAATATTATCACTACTGTTATTATTTCCTTTCAAGGATTAATTTGATATCCCTTAAGGTGGGGATCTTCAAAATATTAATGTTTGTACATTTATGTTAATACTTCGTATTTATATTTCTCCTTTAATTTAAGTTGTTATTCTAACATTTTTTCTTTAAACTGATTTACAAATTATTCTTGGCTATTTACTCGCATTGAATTTATTAATTTCCTGGTTGTTTTTATACAATTTGCTTATACAATTTATACAATTCGTTATTGACAGTTATACATTTCCCAGGCCTAAGTAGCCATTGATTATTCTTACCTATTATATTCTAATTATATTTCTTTTTACTACAAAGTGTTTTGTTCTGTTGTTATAATTGATTCGTTTATTGGTTATTGTGTCTTGAATTTGTTTTTGTTCTGATTATGTGTCAAGATTATTTTCTATGTCTTGGCTTGTCAATTATTTCCTAACTGATTTTCTAGTGTTTGATATTTCTGAATTGATTTAACTGCTTATTTATACATCTTGCCATTGTCAACAATTTGGCTATTATTTTCTATTCCTTAATGCATAAAATATAACAACTAGGCCTATGGACTGTAAGCTTCCTTCAGCCATATCCTATTCATAAAATTAAAATGAACAATTCTTTACCAGTTATTAGGTACTGTTGGTTTTAACATACATTTCATTCCTTTACTATTATTTTGAGTGAGAAGCAACATCACTTCTTTCAAACTTACTTAATTTATTACCCTTTAACATAGGGTATTTATTAATTACATTCTTAATTTCTTATTTCTTTACTAATCCCTTTCTCCATTCCATGTTAACACAAACTGTTTACCTTACATGGGCTTTCTCCCCTGAATAACATCGTACCCTTCATTTATGTCTAACCTAAATACTATTTCTAAATACCCTTAACTATATGATTTTTATAAGCTCACTCTTAAATCATTTATTGTTTCATCATTGATTTATTAAGTGTTTTCTTATCTATTACTATTTTTTATCATACTATCATTTACAATATCCTTTTTCACCCATCACTTTCACTTTTAATTAATTGGTGTTTATCACTGATTCATTCAGTATTTTCGGATATTTACACTTTCACTATCAGCACTTTTTTAAACATTTTACTTTAATCGTTTATTGGTGGGTAATCCCTATTATTATTTTTCTTTGTCACTTATTTAATTTCAGTTTATTTCTCACTATCTCCCTATCTTTACAATTTTTATTTATATCTAATAAGTTCATATCTTTCTAGATTTCTTACTTACATATACAGTACTACTAATAATACGGTACTCTTGGGTTAGTGTATTTTGATTTACCGGTGTTTTATTAATTATGAATTACATTTGTCACTTAGTAAATACTAATATTTCTTTTGTATATTGGTTATTTAGTGGTTTCGTTTCCTTTATGATATTTGCTTGTATCATCTCTCCCTTCCCTATTCTATATTATTTGTCTGTGTTTTATCACCTTGGTTCTCTTTATTTTCTTTATAGTTGGTTTGTTCCTTTTTTAATTTCATTTTTCTTCTCCTTCACTTCCATCTTGTTTTACTTTATTTTGGTTATTATCTGGCCAATCTCTGGGGTTGAGTCACAGTCATTTGTTTGTCAGTCTAGTCTGTATTTTTATTTAATAATCACCTTTGGTTTACTATTCTTCCTCCTTCTTTCTTAATTACATTTACTATTTATATCATTTATTTATTAACATATATTACTTTTTTGCATTTCTGATATACTTATAGATATCAAATATGATCTGAATTTGGCGATGTTATACATGTAGTGTTAGACTGTTGTGACATTTAATTTAAATAGGAAATCAATTAATATAAAACTAAAAAACATTAAAACATAGACTTTTCATTTATACATAACAGTTTTCATTCAGAATCAATTATTATCTATAAATGTAATTAACTATCCATTAGCTTAATAATAATAATTCATTTCCAAATATTTGGATATGTTGTCATTAAAACAAGTCTCCAAGGGACAAATAAAAGTGAAACTTAAGAATAATTTAGACTATTTAAGCACAATGTAAACAATAAGTTAAGTAAAAAAGAAATTCATATGATTCCAAATAATTGATAAAATTATAACTATTGTAATGTTACACTAAATTTAATTACACAGGTGTGTGTGTGTGTGTGCAAAAGTATGATGTTATACCATTATGTAATGTGTAATAAAATATGTCATATAAATATATAGGCTACGTGATGTAAAAATTATTATCATTTTCTTTTTCCATCAGTAAATTACTCTTTCATAAACAATTCAATTTTATAATAACTTCTTTTCAAATAAACCTTTTGATTGTTGTTTATACAACTAAATATTCATATATATTATAGACCTATACATTATACACAGCTATGGTTTATAAAGTTATTTACTTGCATATGGATCCATATAAATTGGCGCTGCATATTTTTTTGTGTCCTTAATTTAATTCATTACGTAAATTGCAAAAATACACTTTTCAAGAGTTTACAATATTTTCCGCATACAGCATTCAAAACTTTCTGTGACTCTTTTGTTAATGCGACATCTGAATAGGCAGAAAATAAAGTACGTTTTTAAAAGGTGTTTCAGAATGAGTGCTATTCAGAAAAGAACATTCCTTGGAAAATAAATCCACTAACTTTTTAAATTACTGTATGCCATTGTGTATGTATGTGTGTGTGCGCGCGAACAAACACACGCCCGCGCGCTTGTACAACACATAGCCAATATAATAGGACGTTTTATAATCTGTATTAGTTCAGGCAGCTTAATTTTTCTAACATTTCAAAATTATTGGAAAACGATTATTCAAACTGATTGTTTAAGTCATAAATTTACTCAATGTGAGAGTTGAGATATTTCATTTAATTCCAAAATTGAAGTATATTTTACCTTAATAGAATGTATTCGGGTGGAATAATCTTGAAAACTTGAAAGTAAAACCGATCTAAATGTTAAAAAGTAATGCCCATCATTACTCATTCTATTACTTACAGGTCAAGTACTATAACGTCATGAATGAGTTTGAGAGGTCAGTGTCTGCAAGGTCGGGCTAGGCATTTGCTGAATCAGACAACATACTGAGAATCTCTCCTTATGACGTTCGGTGTCACGATACGTTTGGTGTGAAACCAAAAAAAATTTAGATATGTAAACATTAGACAATAATTTTCTTCTCTATTTCACACCCTATAATACCAAAAGTTGTATCCCGTTAGTTTCCTGCTTGTTAAAGATTGTTGCCGTTTAAATATAAATACTATGCACTTTACCTATAATGCACTTGAGAAACCGCAAGTCGCTGTAGTGTTGCTTTCATAGAAAACAAGTCTTAATTTCAGTAAAACCAAAGACAAAATTTCCCAAATATTTGACAGGACTATGCAAATATTTTAACCCTTATTTTCTATAGTAAAATCCGGTACTAAAAATTTTTGTTTTTACATTACTGTACCTAAGAATTTTGTGAACTTTAATCATTTATTTTACCACATGTTAAAGACTTGGTGTACGGCTGCGGTGATCCCCATCTCCTGGTGGTCCGTACCGCTGTAATCAGCAAACTCAGAGCTCTATTTTTTCCATTTATCAGAAGTCTATCAATCCTGACTAACAATGGTTCAACTTATTTGAATCTGTGTCTTTTATCTATGATGTTAAGTCTATCTTATCCGTTTTCTTCTCAAGCCCAGATCTGTTACTACTCAAGGGCTATAGGCGTTTTCTTACACTTTCCTTTTACTATTTTCCTCCTGAGAATTGCGGTTGAGTCCTTAAATAAATTTTACAAACGCATTAGTGTCCTTGCCATTACGAGCTAAATGGAATCCTGGCCTGGAGTATACTACATGCCTTTTACACAGGCGTAAGTATGAAGACCTCGACGGACTTTATGTACGTGTCTATTCTTCAGTGGGAAATTTGGATATTTATTCCCCAATAATATGGAGGTAGTCCTTTACGGTCTGTTAACTCAGGAGAATAGGTACCTTATATGTGAGGATAGTAAATTAACTGGATCACACTCACGCAGCTACACTGTCCCCAGCTTACCTCATGAAGCGTGGAGCTTCTGCCTGTAATACTGAAAAGCTGCAAATGGGTAACACTGAATGGACAAAATAGTAATAGTCCAGTCAACTTAGCCAAAATAGGGAAAAAATCCCAAAGTTTTGAAATTGGCATAGTTGCTCATTCGAGTGTCCTGTACAACATACTAAAATTCACCGAATGATGATGGCGAGCGGGAGGGGGGAGTCATTTAAAGGTATTTTTTTAACTTGTTCTTAAATATCTCGGGAAATATTGAGTTTAGCGAAAAACTAACCCTATACAAAATTACACTACAGTAAATTCTCTTCAAAAAAGGACGTATTCATTTTTTCGTAGTGGCTACAATTTTGGAGATAGAGTCGGTGGAAAATTGAAAAAAATTCAAAAATCTGGGTTTTGGCTTAATTTGTACAATTACAATTACAAATAAATAAATATTATTGTTATTATTCAAACATAAAGTACACAAATCTTAAATTATACATTGTTTAAATATCACCTACGGTAAAAGAGCGTGCTTTAAAATTACAGGAATGTTTTAATTTTTTGTGTTGTAATTACTAAGGCAAGATGATAAGGTAAAAAATGCCTGAAAGAACTCTAAACATTCTAAGCAAACTTTACAAAGCAATCTGCTTTGAATAATAAGCGAGATCAAGTAAATCGTAGCAATATTTCATGTTTCGCTTGTTAGATTCCCCGCGTATAGTAACGATAATAGAGTACGAGTACGAGTAACAGTACTACAGTATAGGTAATACTGCATGGATTGCCGTACTGCGTTATCGAAAGGCTCCAAGTAGTTCATGCCGGTTTGTAGACAGCGCTAGAGTCGCGGAGAAAACTTGATTCATACAACCGAATCAGTTTCAGTGCCCCTCCAAGGCTTCTTATGAGCGGTAATAATTCGAGAGTCGAAAGTGTTTTAAATAAATAGTGTTTTTCCTTTAGCGGTGTTCCGGATTTGTGCGAATCATGTCCGGAAAGTGTTTTTTATGTGAAAAGGAAGTGTCACATGGTGACGCCAGTCAATTGGGCGCAAAAGCTTTCCAGAATTTGATAAGTGCTAGTATGGCTAGAGGAGATGGAAAATATGAAAAACCTGAAGGACAGAAAACAACAGTTATGCATACGTCTTGTAGAAAACAGTACACAAGAGCTTCCTCACTAGCAGCTGACATAAAAACAGCTAGAAAACAAGATGCATCCACTTCATCATCTAAACCTCGCCCTCCCCACGAAAGTTTTGATTTTAAACCAAGTGTTTTTTTTTTGTGCTACGGAGATCAGCCAAGAATTTCGAGAACAACAGAAAAGGAGACCCCTTGATAAACGTGAGGATGTCTTTGCGGTACGTACCACAGAAATGAATGAAAAAGTAATGGATACAGTAAAAAGAAGGGATGATGAATGGGGAAACCAAGTTGCCACAAGAATAATAAATACTCCTAATTTATTTGCTGCTGATGCCATCTATCATCTCACATGCGCCAAAATTTTCTTTACAACGAATCTACCCACGGGGAAAAAGAGAGGACGTCCTGAGGATGAAAACGTTTTGAAAACAATGGATGAAATCTGTAAGTACTTAGAGAATAATAATGATGACTGTCAATGTTCACTTGATAGTTGATGGAGCAAATTTCGGGAGAAAAGCCTTCAACAAAAACTATTGTACATAAGTTGAAGGAACATTACGGTGAGCGCTTACTTATTATTCCTTTACGTGCACACGAAACTGTTGTTTGCTTCCGTCATGTTGGTCACAAAATACTGAACAAGTGGTACACATCAAAGTGTGAGGACGAACAAGAAGAGCGTCTTGGGGTTGTTCGCACGGAAGCTGCCATCATAAAAGATGATTTGCAATCTCGATTTTATGAAACAAAGACATACCCTCCATGTGACAACTTTATGAGTGAGGCAGAAGAAATGATTCCTCAGTCTCTCAATGCCTTGTTGGAGCCACTATTACAAACAAGGAGAGGGAACACAGAGAAAATCAAAAGGAAGAAAATATCGCTCGCCCATGTTACCATCTCCATTGTTCGGCCAAGAAATTTTACTTCACCAATTCTGCATGGTCTTGTCCTTTTCATCCATAGAAAATTTGGTTCAAAAAGTTTATTGAATCTGCTTTCAAATTTAGGATTTGGTGGGTCGTACAATGATGCTCAGATGTTGGAGTTGTCTGCCATCTATCACCCTCAACAGCCTGTTCAACCTGGGACATTCACACAATTCGTCTTTGATAACGCAGATTTTAATGTGGCAACTATTGATGGTTTAAACACGTTTCACAGTATGGGAGGGATCAAATGTATAACTCCTGCAAAATGTATCCCACTTGGAACGAACATTGAGAAACTGACCTCTGCTCCTCCTGCCAAAAAAATTGGGGAAATAGGGGTATGCAAACTGCAAATGTATGAGAATCCAGGTGGAAATGGGTTAAAAAAATGCTTTGTGCAAAATCTTAAAGAGCTCAACCCCTTTGTAATTGACAATCCTGAGCCCAATCATTCTGATATGTTGTGGCTGTGTTCAAAATGGCTTGAAATAACTAGGACACCAGAATGGAAGAGTTCCATGCAATGTATTAAACCAAACAAAACGTTGGATATAAGTGCTGTGATACCTTCACAATTTATGAATCATACTCCTAGCGATTACATTACAATCTACACAGCATTGACGATGGCTGCAGAAGAGTGCGAGAAGAGACAAATCAACACGTGCATCGTCACCTTTGACCAGCCACTATACATTAAGGCTCGGGAAATCGTGGCATGTTGCCCAGATGATCATTTGCAAAATGCCGTGGTTAGACTTGGTGGATTCCATATGGTAATGTCATTTTTGGGGTGCATTGGACAGACTCTTGCAGGACGTGGTCTTAAAGAATTACTGAGTACAATTTTTCCCCCAAATTCCGTAGATGAAATGCTGGATGGACATGCATATAGCAGAGCTGTTCGTGCTCACTTGCTCGTTCAGAATGCTCTGGCAAAAATCATATTGTCGAGCTGTGAAATCTCGAAAGAAGAAGAAGAAAGTGTACGCTTGATCATGATGAATGTGGAAAATAACCAATTGACCCTCGACACTATTAACAACAATGACCAGCTGGCTTCTCTTCAACTTAAATTTAAAAATAAATTAGACGAATTTAGAAAAAATGGGCCAACTGCTGCGCTTTGGGTGCAGTACTTTGATATGATCACAATAACGAAGGATTTTATTGCTGCAGAACGCTCTAGAGATTGGGATGGTCATGTACGTTGTGTTCAGCTCATGATCCCTTTTTCTCACGCTAGCGGCCACTTCTTGTACGCTAAGTCATCACATCTTTACCTCCAGGATATGATCAACCTTGACCAGATGATGACCTCTGAGGAGTTTGCGATGTTTGCTTCCCAAGGAAATTTTATAGTAGTAAGGACTGACCCTCAATGGTCTGGAACTTGGTCAGATATGGTAATTGAACAGACCTTGATGAGCAGTATGAAAAGCAGATGTGGTCTGACCCATGGGAGAAGAATTACAGATTCTGTATTGGCCAAATGGTTGGCTGGGAGTACAGTAACCAGTGCTATCTGCTCATCGTTGGAGCAATTTGCAGGAGTGCAATTTTATTTGGCGAACAGCAAGTTGATTTTATAGCTTCACGACAAATTCGAGATAAGGAAGACACAGAAACGCTGAGTGACTGGTTTACGAGCCATCCTCCATTCCCTAAAATAGACAAACTTGTATCGTTATCAATAGGAATTGTGGGGAGCTCTAATATAAACCGCCACCTTGCAGTACAAGTGGGAACGGGAATCTTAAATAGGCTTGTTGGAAGTAACTTTGCAGGCCTGAAGCAGTCACGTAAGAACAAGGTTCTTTCCTTAGCGTCAATGACTTCTACGGTTAAGATTAATAATGAAGCAGTGGTTGTCAACCCTCTGCTTATATTTCAAAGAGTGGCTATCGCTAAGAAAAATGATGAAGATTTGGAAGCTCTTTTGAAGTTTGAATTGGCACCCTACCTGTTGTCTCTTTTTGACGAAGGCGGCATGAGGAAAACCAAAAAATCTGCTCTCTATGGCCTTTTCCCAACAACGAACATCAACTTGAATATTCCAAACATTTTTAATGTTATCGATGGTGGATTTCTTCTTCACAGGCTCAAGTGGCAAGCCTTGGCTCTACCTTTACTTCTATTTGCCAGCAATGTGTCACTTACGTCAAGAAGCACTATGGCCATGAAATAACAGTAGTTTTTGATGGCTACACTGATGTGAACAGTACTAAAAGGGCAGAGCAGAAGCGAAGAGGAAAAAATTCTGCAGATATAAATATTGAACTGCATATGAAGGTGACCGTTCAACAAGAACAATTTCTTTCAAATGAAAACAACAAGACTAGGCTGATTAACTTACTTTCACAACAAATGATAGATGCAGGAATCGAAACACAAGTTGCTGCTGGTGACGCTGACACTACACTAGTATCGTGAGATGTTCAATTGACAAAGCTCCTCTACATCGAACAGTTGCTTTTGTTGGTGAGGATGTCGACCTGATAGTATTGCTAATAGCACTATCACCAGCAACTAACAACATCTTCTTGATCAAGCCTGGACGGGGAAAGGCAGAAACACAGATTTATTCGTCTCAGGAACTCCAACAACTTGAATTTAGCGAAGGCATTCCCTTCCTTCATAGTTTCAATGGATGTGACACTACCTCTGCAATGTTTATGAAAGGCAAAACAACAATTGTGAAACAACAAACAACGCTGAAGGACATAGCAACCACATTTTATGATTCATCATCGACACATGATGTGGTATCAGTAGCAGGTGAGAAGATGTTCCTGCCAATATATGGCGCGGTCTCGACTGAGGTTGAACTAAACCGCCATCGATATTCTACACTCTTGTTATATCCACAAGAAAGCTCACACCTGACCTTGCCTCACTCCCTCCAACAAAAGGATCTGCAAAGCAACTCTCCTTCAGAGTGTACGTGCAAGTACAGGAATGGCTGGGGAACACATTATCACCAGAGCACTGGGGATGGTTGCGAGGGGGGGATGGCACTTTGGAGCCAATAAAAACCTTGGACTTTCCAGCCCCCGATTATGTTTTAAGCAACATTTTCTGTAGATGCACAGGTACTTGTGTGGGGAGATGTGGCTGTCGAAAAGCTTGTATGAAATGCAGCTCTGTTTGCACCAAGTGCCAAGTATCCTGCACAAATGGTCCATTGCTGGATGAGGAGGAGTTCGATGTTGACTCTATTGAAGATTATGACATTTTTTGAAGAAATAGACCTTCATTTGTAAAATGTAAAACAATGAGAAAAGTTTCCTATATGTATTTTATGTTTGAATAACTGTACAATTAAAGCCAAAAATCCTGATTATTTAAAAATTTTTTTTTAATTTTCCCCCGACTTTATCTCCAAACCTATAGGCCATACGAAAAACATTAATAGGACCTTTTTTGAAGAGAATGTACTCTAGTTTAATTTTGTATAGGGTTAGGTTTTCGCTAAACTCAATATTTCCCGAGATATTTAAGAAAAAGTGTAAAAAAAGAACTTTAAATGACTCCCCCCTCCCTCTCCCCAACCACAAACGGGGAATTTTAGTATGTTGTACAGGACACTCGAATGAACAAGTATGCCAAGTTTCAAAACTTCGGGATTTTTTCCCCTATTTAGCAATTTTTTGGCTAATTTTACCGGACTATAAACGTTGCGACGTGAATACGTTTGGCGGACCAATTATTGGGATGCTATGATAGGATGAAAGCGTATTCCCTGTAGTTGAAAGAAAAAGGCATTAGATACTGCAGGCTTCAGTATTATTAATGGGGTGCAATATTGATCCAAATTACTGATCTGAGTTTACAGGAACTTAACGGCTTCATTGTGTTAAACTGCGTGGCGCGTAACTTTATAACTTAGTATTAATAGCACAAAGCGTCCTTGTCCTAAAGAAATCTTCCTTAGTGCCTCACTGAATAATTCTTATTTGTAACATGGTATTGTTTATCTTTTAAACCCGAATAAGTAACATCATTATGGGTTTACATCTCGGCATCTTGGCACAGTAGTTGTAATCCTCGATACAATCTTCTGTAATGTTTAGATAAGATTTGACGTTACACTTCTTCGTAGAGACAGCAGTATTTTAATGGTCAACACAATTTTCATTATGTACTTGTTAAATATTTTTTATGTAAATGAAACACAAAGTTTTCTTATAAATCAGTACCTTACTCTGGAAATAATGCACAGTTTACCATTTCCTTTCTCTACATGCTTTTTTCATCTACTTGTAACATCGTAATACACTATAATCAACTAGGCCTACACGGCAATTTTTACAAAAAGTATAACTTGCACAGAGATACCAGTGAGAACTTGTTTATTTTATTATTAGTAAAATTTGTATGAGTCTAAAGATTAGAATTTTACAGAGCAATGAATGTATAACCTTAATAAATTCATGAAACTTGTTGGAATTGGCACGATAGGGTCAACCCAATTAGCTAAATTATATCTCTTATGGAATTTGCATAACGGTGGGAGGATGCATATAATCAAGACCGAAACTATGAGATTAATGTTACACAATTTTCTGTATTCCGGTTTAAACATTTCATTACCTTGTGCGCTGTCCATCATATGTTTAATAGTACTATAACTAAAATTAAATCAGTTAGAGAGTTAAATGCAATTAGTTTCTACTTTTTGGCATGGATGCAGTAAGACGTTGACAGTTTTAACATTAATCGGTATAAGTACCAGTAAAATTCATGTTTGTATATTGTAATAAACCGTGATTCTTACCAATTGAAAGGTTTATAAAATATTTTAAACGTTCTAGTATTTGAAGTTATAAGTGTGTTTACAATTGAAAATTAAAGTTACAAGTTATGATGAATCGAGAAAAAAATTTATAATTGTCTTAAAAGAACTCCTTTAGATAAAAATAAAATAATTGCAGTAATGTTATTTGAAGAATAACGTTGCTTAATTCAATAAATAAAGCGTACTAGCTGGTTGCTTGATGAAGGTAGCCGTCGCGTTGATTCTGGCAGCGAAACTCCTCTTCCAGGTTGAAAGTCGTCTAAGTACGTAAAGTCTAGTCACGTCTGGACAATAAAATTAATAAAATACACTTCCACGTACCTGGTCGTGATTCTGGAAGTTCCGAAGTTCACCTTTTTAATAAATTAATAAGCTGCCAAGACGGTTTACAAAACCAGCTTACTTTATTTACAAGGTTAGGTTACCTTGTTTAATAATGGGCGCCACACAGGTTTATTTCGGGAAAATCCCGTGTAAAACCCATTAACAGAATCAATAATTGTTTTAAAAAAAAAACTGAAATTGTGTTTATTGCCCTTATGGCAATTAAAATTCAACAACGTATGATCTCTACTAAAAATTACTTTGATAATTTTGAATTAATTCTTGATATATTTTTAGAAATAAATTAAGTCAAGTTATGCTGCTAATAACTGGGTTTTATTTGTACCCTTGATAATGAATTCGAACAAACATAATTAAGAAAATACATTGATATACAATTGAAATTAGTTCGTTAACTTACCCTATTCTACTAGCTCAGAGCATAAACAACAGTTCTGGTTATGTCCAGATAAACTTTACTTTAAACATTAATTTTATTTATATCTCGGGCGTAAATTCTTTGAAACACAAGAAAGAATGCTCATGCCTACACAAAAGTTAATTATTTTATAATACAATATTGACTAGTAATGCCGTGTTGTTTACTAACAAAAAAATCAAACCTATTTAGGTTAGGCGTTCGTCACGCTTGCTTAATTATTCACAAAAGTTATATAGTGAGACCACTTAAGACTAACATCATTCTTAAACAGGATTGACAAATCCACTAAATAAATTCAGACATTGTGTAACACAGAAAATGTTTTGGTGTTATGCGTCAGTACAAATTTTGTTTACAAAATATATAGATTAGTGCACTCAGAGTAATGGAATAAATTGTCACGCTGTTACCTCTGTATTTTAATCTTTTCGATTAAAATTTAATTACACTCCCCAAGGATCGGATTATAATGACCCTGGCTTTACACTACACACGCACTTGAACAGAGAATATTGGTCCGCTTCTGACTAAAAAGGACCTTGTTTAATACTATTTAATTATTTTCTCCTGTTCGATGTATCCCGCACTAAATAAAATAATACTTCACATCGATGCACTGATTCTATGTAGACTATACAGTCTAACGGTAATTATCTGCATTCCTTTATATACCGTCTATTTTGATACAGCTTAGGCGATTGTTTCATTTAGTAAACTATTTTCTGATTGGCTTAACCAGACGTTACGAAATTGACGCATTGTTTTCCAACTGTCACTAACGGTTTTTTTTGCTAAGATGATTGACAGCTATCGTTGTTGTTGTTATTAATAAACAGATTTTTTGCTTTCTATTTTCAAATGATGCTAACGCATGTCACGCACTTATTATAGTTGCGATCGGGGTTGTATCGCTATCAAATTAAAGGATATTTTTTACTCTTTCATTTGATATAGTTTGACACTGGTTTATTTACACTTTCACTGACATTTTTTAATAAATAATGTTCAGGTATATGGCTTCGCGCTGTCGTCTGCTAACGAAGCCGACTATGATTCTCTCTTATCAATACATTATTTGTGTTCCACATCGCATTTTCACTTAAACGTCTGTGTTGGAACACTAACATATCCGTCTGTATACTTATTTAACGAATATAATGATTAAATCTTAACTTATTGATGTAATACATTGCTATGAACTATCCTTACTTCCTAATGACATTTTGGTTTACACTATTTTGCTCTATGCTATTCATTAATAATTGAGTTATTACGTGTATAATATATTAACAATGCTTATTGCTACGTTTGGTATAAAGATTGTTCAGTGTATGTGATTTACTCGTAGTACTTTCTACTTATCACCTTACTGACAATTGTTCGTTTTAGGCGTTGCCTAGGCATACCGTTTGCATCGGATTTATGCCTTAATAATGTTTATTAGTCACATTTGGTACCTTGGTGAGGTAACTTACTTATATAAGGTTCCCTCTTACAATTATTTATACTTATTATGATTACATTTGAGATTGTAATACAGTTTCAATTTTATTGTGGCCATAGCTAATCTTAGTCCTAGGCGTTAATAGTTACTAGTCATAGTTGATTTATTCTCAGCCAAATACTGCTGCTGATATAATAGTATCCGGGCCGTTATTTAATTATTTTTATTAACATGTCAAATTACATTCAAGTTATTCACTGACTCGCTTGGCAGCTTAAAGTAAATTTAATTTGTCCATTAGTTTGTGTCAGTTATAGTATTGGTTGTAGTGTCAAGCAGTGTCTTGTTTACTGCTTCTTGTGGCACTTCTTCCTATTGCTTCTTCAATGGTTCTTTCCTTCCTTGCTACTTTTATCATCATATTATCTACTTACATTCCCTTCGTATTTATTAATTCTATGGGCATATGTCTAGGTTATGTAACACCTGGTCATGTTACATATACTCCCCTCTCAAAATTGATAATTTGAGGGAAAATTTTATTTTTCATCATATTATCATTTCAGTTTAAGTTTAGTACATTATTACTGCTTTTTGTCTTGTATTCTCTGCGTTGAATTTTAACATAGTCTTAGTGTGTTGCACTAAGTTGAGTTCTTAGCTAGTGCTATAATTCTTAGCTTACTAATATTTCTTCAAGTTTCTCATATTCTAAGTTATTTAATTACAATAGGTTCCACTTCTTAAATTAACAATTTCCTGTCTTACAATAATACATTTTTCTTTCTCATTACATATCTTTATTTTCGTGACGAGCTCAATGGTTCTTTCATTTTTTACCTCACAGTTTTTTTTTTTATTAATAGTCCTTGATATATTACTATATAATTCCCTAACATTTGTAGTGGGTTCGGAGTCAGAGGGGCTCTATTTGGCATCCATTCTCCGCCGTTCCTCAGCTACACGTCCTCAGAATCAGAGGCATCCTCATCTCTGTCTGAGACAAAATAAAAATTGCACGTAGCAACAGTTGAACTATCACAACACATAAAATATAAAATATCATTCATTTTTTAATAATATAACATATTCAATATAACATTCAAGGTATTAGAGGTTTCATTTGTATCACATTTCATTCCTTTATACTTTCTAACATACTTCTTTTCACAGGTAATTATTCCCTTTCAGACACTTGATATATTGGCTATGTTCTTTATTAGCCTTGTGGTTACTTGACTATACTAGTTGATAATTTGCTTTGGTTTATCTGAGTATTCTTAAAATTACACACATATATTGATCATCATACCATCATGCAGTTGTTTCTTAAATATAGGGTTTACAATATTTCACTCTTACAATAGTTTACAATTATCCTGAATTATCAGGGTTTACAGTATTCATATACTAGACATTTTGTTAGATATTCTCTGACATATTTTGTTAGTAAATACAATTGGATACTTTTTCATCGTCTAATTAATATTTTTTATATTCCTTGAAAATAGTAGTATTTTGACACTTATCTTTGTCATTTATTTTATTCTAACATATTGTTAGACAATAGTTGACTTTCTCTCCCTTCATTCCATAATACATATAGCTTTCTTCTTTATAATTAACTCTCTTTGGTATTCTGCCTCTCTACTCCTTCAAGTGTCTGATAACTTATACTTATTCTGGATGGTTTATATAATTTCTTTGGTTTTGTGAGAGTTATACAATATTTGACATTTAAATTCTTGTTACATACGACATTTGGTAATTAAATAACATTTTTCTTTCTCTTCATTCCATAATAATAATAGCTATCTTTCTAATTAACTGTCTTTGGTATTCTGCCTCTCTACTCCTTCAAGTGTCTGATAACTTACACTTATTCTGGATGGTTTTATATAATTTCTTTGCTTTGACATAGGAGTATTTGAGTAATTTTATATCACTACTTTATGTACATTTTTGTTATATGATATTCTTTTGTTCTACATAATATAATAGATATCTTCCTTATCCTTAGATTATTTAGTTTATAATACACATTTTTCTATCACTTAATATGACAAATCTGGTTCTTATTTAATAAGTAACAAATAGTTTTGGCATACACACTTATACTACACACTTTTTATAGTACAATATGGTAAATGGGCTTGCTATAGGCAATTAGTCACTTTCAATACCTTGGGTATAATAAATGACCCTCCTGATCACTAATTTAATCCTTTTATAGTAGATACTTTTAACATTTCTTATACAATAATCATTCTTGTGGTAATCGTCGTACAATAATATAATTTGTCGTTTTATAATAATAATTACATTTATCATTTATATATTTGGGGTTCTATGGGCTTTTCCATTCTATTGGGTCCATTGGTTGGGAAAATTACGTTTCACAGGTACCCTTTTTTATAGCTGTCTCTAGTACAACATGTTTGTGGTATTTGGCACCCTATAATAACATCTCATAACAAACTTCCTTGCATATAATATTTCTTTAACGATGCTTGGTTGTAGGTACCTTTGACCTTTTTATTTATTATATCGGTAAGTTCATATGTATTATTTTTATGGTCCTTTGTTATGGTATAAGGGCCTATGTACAGTACTAGTAGTTTTTTGGTGATGCCCTCCATTGTGCTGGGCAACTCCCTATTCTTCAGTAGTACCTGATCTCCTACGTTATATTTTATTACTCGGGTTGGCACTTGTTGTTTATATTTTCTTTTTCGTTGTTCTAGTTTTTCCATGATCTTGTCATGGTATTGGATCTTGTTAAATTGATACTCCGGACTCTGGGGGAACTGAATTACGTCACTAATCTCTCTAGGTGGAGGCTTCTCGAACATTGCATTATAAGGTGTGGTTTCAATTGACTGGTGGTGTGCTAAATTAATAAAATCTTCCGTAGCTGGGATGTATTCACTCCATTTCCTTTCTTGACTGGAACAATAGGTTCTAAGAATCCGTCCAACTTCCCTTAACACTCTTTCTGATGGATTGCTGCTGGGATGGTACACTGAGGTCTTATATGTTTTTACTCCATGTTCCAGCAGTGTGTCTCTCCATCTCCGTCCTTTGAACTGGGTACCATGGTCCGTTATTATTGTCTTCGAACAGCCCACTTCAGGTATGTATTTCAGTGTTATGATGTTGTGCACTTTGTTGGTTGTTGCGCGATTCATTGGATACAGTTTCACAAACTTAGTATAATGGTCGAACATGATTAATAAGTACTTATACTGTCGTCGACCTCCGCTTCTGGGAAATGGACCACAGATGTCCACAAAAACTTTCTCTAATTTGGCTGATGAGGTTATGGGAATCATCTGCCCCTCCTTCCTTTCGTTGCTGCACTTCACCATTTGGCATATCTGACAAGTTTTAATATACCTTCTCACCCTTCTGTTTATGTCCTTGATGTACATGTGCTCCTCCAGTGCTTTTATTACTTTAACAGCACCCATGTGTCCATAACGGATATGGTAGTCCGTTATGACGTCCTTCTCTAGTGTCTTAGGTATGACTAATTTCCAGATATTATAGTGACATTTAGTTTTAACAAATAATACATTATTAAATACACAGTAATAAGGGGTTATTCTCTCATCTCGATCATTCAATCTTTGGAAAATCTGTACTAATTTACTGTCTTGTTTTTGGTGTAGTTCTACCTCCTTGACTACATCTTCCAACTCTGTCCGACTCTTTAAAATGTTGTAAACCTTTGCTATTGTTTCTTTCTCTCCTTCATAAGTTTGGTTGGTAATATTCACACGTGACAGTATATCAGCTGCTATGTTCTTTTTCCCTGGGACATATTCCCAACTGATGTTGTATTCCTGTAAGACTAGGGTCCATCTGGCTAAACGACCATGACTTAACTTGCAGTTTTTTAAGAAGGATATGGACTTGTGATCCGTCCGAACAGTAATGGAATATCCTAGTATATAGGTTCGGAATTTTCCGAATGCAAATACTACGCTTAAAAGCTCCTTCTCCGTCACATTGTAATTCCTTTCGCACTTATTCAGGGTTCGGCTAGCGAAACTTACAACAAGATGGTTTCCATCTTCGTCCTCTTGGTATAGAGTAGAACCTAAACTGATGTCACTTGCATCACAGTTGAGATAGAAAGGTTTGTTGAAGTCTGGGTGATGTAATATCACTGTCTCTAAGAATTTTGTTTTGATTTGTTGAAATATAGCTTCTTGAGTTGGTCCCCATGTCCATTTGTCTTTTGAGGACAACTGTGGAGATAATTTGGTTGTTAATTCCGAGTAATTATTCTGGAATTTGCGATAATAATTGCATAACCCTAAAAATGATTGTAGTTGTTTTTTATTTCTGGGTGTGGGAAACTTTTGTATGGCCTCAATCTTTTCTGTGGATGGTGTTATTCCGAATTCTGTCAGTTGGAATCCTAGAAATGAGTTGGGACTTTTCTAGTTTTAAGGTGATATGGTTTTCGGACAGTTTGTTCAGTACATGGTCTACTCTCTGACAATGCTCCTCCCAGTTTGTAGATGTAATTAATAGGTCGTCCACGTATACTGTAGTGAACGTAAGTGCTTCCTGACCCAGTACTTGGTCCATACATTGTATAAATATCGCCACTGAATTTATTAACCCGAAGGGCAACCGTTGAAGTGGTAGTTGCGTCCCTCGAATATAAATGCGACGTATTTCCGGCTGTTGGGGTGCAGCTCCACCTGCCAGTAGCCGCAGACCGTGTCCCACGAGCTGATGAACTGTACTCCATGAAACTTTTTCAAAATTTCTTCGATTTCACCCGGAGATGTCCGATTATTAATTAAATGTTTATTTAGTTCTCTCGCATCCAAACAGAGTCTCACCTTCCCATTCTTCTTCTTAATGGCAACAATGGGGCTGGTATAAGGCGATTGGCTGTACTCTATAATATCGTCCTTCAACAACTGGTTGATTTCAGTGCGAACTGCTTCTTTAAGAGAGTATACAATTGGGTAAGACTTGCGGTTGAAGTTGACAGGTTCCTTAAAATTTAATACACATTGATAGTTCTTTACCTTTCCAGGAAGCTCTGAAAATACATGTCTGTACAGGTAATATATGTTTATTAACATCTCGAGTTGATCTGGACTTGGTGAGTGGGTTCGGTTGGTTGACTGGAATTGTCGTATCTCCCTGATCTTCTCCTCCCACAAGCTGTCGTTAGTGGTCGGGTATTCAAGTTCATGACTGGACATTTGATACCTTGGGTTGTTCATTCTTTGGATGTGGTAAACGGTTCGTCCTAGAGGGAATTCCATGCTTCCAATAATATCTGCCATCCACTTTGTACCTGACATATTTAAAGTTAACTTTCCTCTACTTAGGTCAATTATAGCTGAGTGTTTTCGTAAAATGTCGCAGCCGATTAAACTGCGAAATGGCAAACCTGTTGCTATTAAGAATATCATTGGTATTTTAACTCCTCTACTGGTTACTTCTAGACTAACCTGTTTCTTCACAGATTTATTCTGGCGTCCCGTAGCTCCCATCAGGATAATGTTGGTAACAGGCAAAGTTGGTATGACAGCTCTGCTTTCCTCCTGAATTCGGTTGAGCTCGGTGCTGTCCATTAAGGAAACGTTCGCTCCCGTGTCAATCATTAAGGTTGCGGTTACTTCATTGATTTGTGCTGTCACGTACACGATATCGTGGGTGCACTGACGGTGATTAGTTCCTTCCTCTTCTAATAATTCTTGTCTTATATTTTTAAGGTAGTGATTATGTAATATTGTAATTTTATTTGAATTAGTGCCGTAATTGTACCCAATAGAATGGATCAGCGAGGGGTCTATGTCGTTATAGTTTCTCACTGCCGCGAGGCGTTTAAAGAGAGGGCATTCTCTTCATGGCGCCTGTCCTGAGTATCTACTTGATTTCTATCGTCGGTTTCCGGCCGTCCTCCATGATGGTTTTGTTCATGGTCTGGAGCGAAGTGCACTTGCGGCCGATAGTCATTGTTGCGGCTATCGCCCTCAATACTGTTACTCCTCCACCGTCCTCCTCTTACATTTCTTCTATCCCCACTGAAACTATCTCGTCGCTGGTAGTACCGCCGTCTACCTGGGTCGTAGTTGGCCTGAACATAATTCGCTCTACGACATTGTTGCGGTGGGTTATTCCCGCCTTGATTTTGTGGTCGGTTTGGATTATTATTGTAACTCTGTCGCCTATTATTATTATTATTGTAGTTACTATTATTATTATTATGGTTATTATATTGGTTATTAGGTCTACTGTTATTGTCATTATTATTGTTATTTTTGTAATTTTGGTTTGAATTTACAATTGAAAATTAAAGTTACAAGTTATGATGAATCGAGAAAAAAATTTATAATTGTCTTAAAAGAACTCCTTTAGATAAAAATAAAATAATTGCAGTAATGTTATTTGAAGAATAACGTTGCTTAATTGTTTATTAATACTATTATTATTATTATTATTAAAATTACCTCTGTAATTTATGAAATTCGGATTATTATTATTTTGATTACCGCCCCTGTCCTGGAAGTTGTCATTTCTCCTGCGACTTCTTCTGTAATACCCTTCGTGCTCTTGATCTTCGAGTAAGGCTGACATGGCTTGTATTGTCTTAATCTGTCCCCACTGGCGTGCTTTGGCGACTCCCTCCTCGAAGTGGTACGAAAGCTTGGTAACGAGGCGCTCCTCTGGTATTTTTGGTTCTAGGTTGCGTGCTAAACACACCTTACCTAAGAAATAAGATGTCATCGTAGTTCCTCTACCCGCATCATATTTACCATGGCATATGTTATCGCGCACTATATTTTGTGTGGTCTCCGACCAATACTTCGCGCGGAATTGTGTTTTGAACTCGTCATAATTGTTGAATTCATGGCGCGTGGCAGTCCACCAATTGTCATAAATCTCCTTGAAATATTCATCGATTAGGCTTCTTATTACATTCCACCTGTTTTCTCGGATCCTTGCCAAGTTTTCATCGATGCGTGCTAAAAATTCAATCGGGTTCTTCCGGTAGTTTTTGAAATTAATAGCGTCACGGTTGTCAGTCGGTTGTATGTACTGACCTTGTATAGGACGGTTGCGAATAATTTCAATTTCCTCTCTCATTTGCACGATTTCTCGTTGTCTTAACTCTTCAATTTTTTCCCGGTTAGCGACGGTTAAAGTTCTTACCGTGTCCACCGATGCACTTATCTCCTCACATCGCTCACCTACGTCGGTTCTCACACACTTGATTTCATCTTGGCTCATTCTTTTCAACGACTCGATCCGGGCTTCAGTTATCTCCTCTATGTTGTCGATCCTCCCGTCGACCTCTTCTCTCGTTCGTTTTATATCCTGGCCATGCTGTTCACATCTTTGGTTCACTTCTATAATTTCTTCTCTCACGACCGCTATCTCCGCGTCTATTCTAGTATTAACCTTTTCATTACCTTCCTCCATTTTCCGGCTAATCTCATTTAATGTGTTATTCAACTCTTCCTTCCACGCTCTGTTGTTGTCGTAGATTTTATTGTTCAACGCGTTCATGGATCTATTGGTATCGTCTAATTTTGTATGGAGATCTTCTCTTAGTGATTCGATATTTTTATTTAAGTCACGATGATTCTACTTCATTGACTCTATATTTTTATTTAATAACTTGACATTCTTCTGATTCTCTTCCCGGGATTTCCTACCGTCTTCTTTTAATGACTCGTGATTTTTATTCACGGTTTCTTCCATCTTCTTCTGGTTATCTTCCATCATTGTTCGTATCATCTCGAACACGCTCATATCGCCTGGTTGTGGGAGTCCTTCAGGTCGTCAGGGTCGGTTGTCGACCCTCACTTCCACTTCCGGTCCTGTATGGGGAGTTTCTTCGGGTCGAGTTTCTATGTTGTTAATTGTAATGACTTCCATTTCGGGTGTTGGTTGTTTCTCATGTGTCTCTGTGTTTGTTTGTATCTCCTCTACTCGGCTGTCCTTGTATCTTGTGTCGTACTGATGTGTGTGTGGCATGTTTGTTCTTTTGTGTCTGCCGGGCTGATTATAAATATAAAAAAAATATTTTCGTTCAATATTTTTTCAGCCTCACGTTGCTGGTCGCCAACTTGTAATAAACCGTGATTCTTACCAATTGAAAGGTTTATAAAATATTTTAAACGTTGTAGTATTTGAAGTTATAAGTGTGTTTACAATTGAAAATTAAAGTTACAAGTTATGATGAATCGAGAAAAAAATTTATAATTGTCTTAAAAGAACTCCTTTAGATAAAAATAAAATAATTGCAGTAATGTTGTTTGAAGAATGACGTTGCTTAAATCAATAAATAAAGCGTACTAGCTGGTTGCTTGATGAAGGTAGCCGTCGCGTTGATTCTGGCAGCGAAACTCCTCTTCCAGGTTGAAAGTCGTCTAAGTACGTAAAGTCTAGTCACGTCTGGACAATAAAATTAATAAAATACACTTCCACGTACCTGGTCGTGATTCTGGAAGTTCCGAAGTTCACCTTTTTAATAAATTAATAAGCTGCCAAGACGGTTTACAAAACCAGCTTACTTTATTTACAAGGTTAGGTTACCTTGTTTAATAATGGGCGCCACACAGGTTTATTTCGGGAAAATCCCGTGTAAAACCCATTAACAGAATCAATAATTGTTTAAAAAAAAAAACTGAAATTGTGTTTATTGCCCTTATGGCAATTCAAATTCAACAACGTATGATCTCTACTAAAAATTACTTTGATTATTTTGAATTAATTCTTGATATATTTTTAGAAATAAATTAAGTCAAGTTATGCTGCAAATAACTGGGTTTTATTTGTACCCTTGATAATGAATTCAAACAAACATAATTAAGAAAATACATTGATATACAATTGAAATTAGTTCGTTAACTTACCCTATTCTACTAGCTCAGAGCATAAACAACAGTTCTGGTTATGTCCAGATAAACTTTACTTTAAACATTAATTTTATTTATATCTCGGGCGTAAATTCTTTGAAACACAAGAAAGAATGCTCATGCCTACACAAAAGTTAATTATTTTATAATACAATATTGACTAGTAATGCCGTGTTGTTTACTAACAAAAAAAATCAAACCTATTTAGGTTAGGCGTTCGTCACGCTTGCTTAATTATTCACAAAAGTTATATAGTGAGACCACTTAAGACTAACATCATTCTTAAACAGGATTGACAAATCCACTAAATAAATTCAGACATTGTGTAACACAGAAAATGTTTTGGTGTTATGCGTAAGTACAAATTTTGTTTACAAAATATATAGGTTAGTGCACTCAGAGTAATGGAATAAATTGTCACGCTGTTACCTCTGTATTTTAATCTTTTCGATTAAAATTTAATTACACTCTCCAAGGATCGGATTATAATGACCCTGGCTTTACACTACACACGCACTTGAACAGAGAATATTGGTCCGCTTCTGACTAAAAAGGACCTTGTTTAATACTATTTAATTATTTTCTCCTGTTCGATGTATCCCGCACTAAATAAAATAATACTTCACATCGATGCACTGATTCTATGTAGACTGTATAGTAGTTACTTTTTGTTGCCGAAATAATTCAATGGACGCACTAATACAGTGAAGCTATCAGTTAATAACAATTTTGATGAGACGAGCGGCACCTTCTTGCTCGTGGTGAATGTCAAAAGTGTCTAACGGTAATTATCTGCATTCCTTTATATACCGTCTGTTTTGATACAGCTTAGGCGATTGTTTCATTTAGTAAACTATTTTCTGATTGGCTTAACCAGACGTTACGAAATTGACGCATTGTTTTCCAACTGTCACTAACGGTTTTTTTTGCTAAGATGATTGACAGCTATCGTTGTTGTTGTTATTAATAAACAGATTTTTTGCTTTCTATTTTCAAATGATGCTAACGCATGTCACGCACTTATTATAGTTGCGATCGGGGTTGTATCGCTATCAAATTAATGGATATTTTTTACTCTTTCATTTGATATAGTTTGACACTGGTTTATTTACACTTTCACTGACATTTTTTAATAAATAATGTTCAGGTATATGGCTTCGCGCTGTCGTCTGCTAACGAAGCCGACTATGATTCTCTCTTATCAATACATTATTTGTGTTCCACATCGCATTTTCACTTAAACGTCTGTGTTGGAACACTAACATATCCGTCTGTATACTTATTTAACGAATATAATGATTAAATCTTAACTTATTGATGTAATACATTGCTATGAACTATCCTTACTTCCTAATGACATTTTGGTTTACACTATTTTGCTCTATGCTATTCATTAATAATTGAGTTATTACGTGTATAATATATTAACAATGCTTATTGCTACGTTTGGTATAAAGATTGTTCAGTGTATGTGATTTACTCGTAGTACTTTCTACTTATCACCTTACTGACAATTGTTCGTTTTAGGCGTTGCCTAGGCATACCGTTTGCATCGGATTTATGCCTTAATAATGTTTATTAGTCACATTTGGTACCTTGGTGAGGTAACTTACTTATATAAGGTTCCCTCTTACAATTATTTATACTTATTATGATTACATTTGGGATTGTAATACAGTTTCAATTTTATTGTGGCCATAGCTAATCTTAGTCCTAGGCGTTAATAGTTACTAGTCATAGTTGATTTATTCTCAGCCAAATACTGCTGCTGATATAATAGTATCCGGGTCGTTATTTAATTATTTTTATTAACATGTCAAATTACATTCAAGTTATTCACTGACTCGCTTGGCAGCTTAAAGTAAATTTAATTTGTCCATTAGTTTGTGTCAGTTATAGTATTGGTTGTAGTGTCAAGCAGTGTCTTGTTTACTGCTTCTTGTGGCACTTCTTCCTATTGCTTCTTCAATGGTTCTTTCCTTCCTTGCTACTTTTATCATCATATTATCTACTTACATTCCCTTCGTATTTATTAATTCTATGGGCATATGTCTAGGTTATGTAACACCTGGTCACGTTACAATATTCAATCATATACAGTACCGTTCAAAATAATTTGATATATTGATATCGATACTGAAGTGTACTGGTACCTGTCTACTAATGCAGACGTCTGGGTTTCAATTTTCAGCAGGGCGATGATAACACACAAAAAGTTATTATTCATAACATTGCCGGCTGCAGTGTCAACATTAGATATGTCCTTTGTCAATTATATTCTTCCTGTCTTAGGATTAAGGAAACACGGGGGCACGTAGACAAAAATTCACTCGTTTTCTCTGAAAAAAATGATGTGGTATCGTCGCTTCAATATAACTCGGCAGACTGTAGAATTAATTTAATATCCAATTATTAAATGGAATCTTAAAGACTTAGTAGACTTCTGGGAATGGTGCTTGACTACTAAACTGAAATCTCTGGTTCAATACCGTGGCGTCCATAAAATCAAGCCGCATTGTTCAGCCCCACGTATACTGTGTCTGCGAAAGTAACAATGGGGGCTAGAGAATAGTGCTAACCACACTGTCTTCATTATATAGTGAGATAATTATTTATACAGTCTACCTTTCTTCTAAACTACTTCGTTTGTACAAAACGAAGTCTTTGTTATATAAAACTGTTAAAATCTTTATAACCACGGATTAACAAAATCAAAATACGAGTAAAAAGTAATTCAGTTCGAAGATATAAAAAAAATTATTAAAGAAGAAATAAAGTAATTAACAACAGCATTTGTTGTTTTAAAGGGTTTGAAACAGTTTGTCATATATTAGAAATCCAACTTTCAATTTACTCAAATTTTAGAAAGTAAAAGGAATTATATATAAAACTGAGGTTCATAATGGGGTTTCCATGTAAAAAAATGATGACACATAATATCATTTACAGGTTTTTTTTTTAACATCACCGTCTCTGAGTGATGTGCGCTGAGTGAGTACTAGAAGAGTAGAGATGAATTGTATGAGAATAAACTTAGCGGGCACAATAAAGAAGTAATACTAACACAAGAAGAGGATCCGAGATACAGCCTGTCTTAAATGTTATAGATCAGAGTTAATTCATTTGGTGGGGACAACTTAATAACGTATGGAAGAATTAAGACCTGTGATAAGAACTGAAGAAATAATATTCAAACAAAGAATTAAAAGATAACCAAAAAACTCTGAAGAAACTAATTGATAAATGTTTTGAAAATGAAGGCATAGTACAGCAAAGGCGAAATGGATTGATAGAAAATAGTAGAAGAAATTTGTGTAGGGTGAGATTGCGATCTAAATGTAACTTAATGTATTACAGAAGTAATGTATTTTACACATACATACCTCCTCGGCGCTACAGCCCAGTCCGGGCCCTGGCCTCTAAAAGAAATCTTCCCCACTGGTCTCTACTCCCGGCCAATGTCCACCAGTTTGCTGCACCCAGCCTCACTGCCTCCTTACCAACCTGGATATATAATGTACCTGAGTAATTACCTGAGTAATGTATTTTACTCCGAATATAATATAATGTTCTCTACACTACTGTATGGAAATAGAGTTATGGATAATAAATATATCTATATTTGGCTACATACACACGTTACTGCTTACTGCGTTTTTAACTATGTGTGAAAACATAGGAGTTAAAATAAGGCACACAAAAACCGTTTAATGGCAACTGGTTCGTTGCTTCATTGCCGTAGTTCTTTTTGCAAAGATCTTCGCCTAAATATTTGCCAAAAGAACGTGAAACACAACAAGAAGTTAGAGTTGTGATACAGATCAATTGTTTTTATTGTATACCTCGTTGATTTACTTTTGGCACTGTTTCTCACATGCTAGTGCTCGTCAGCCCAACTTCGTGAATCCTTTATACCGCATTGCTTCCTACATATTCATCTTCTATGTTACGTTTGGTCTTTGATTTTTTATTAAACATGTTTACACTATCTCAGTCATTTTTTATCCACTTATTTTAATATACTCATGTTAGAAAACATGAGCCCGTTCTATTCCATATCCTTGTATTCGTGACCATCTCTTGTTTTGTCAACCCTATAGCACTTTCTGGAACAGACCATGTCTACAGATTGGAAGTTAGGACTATCTTTCGCATTAATTACCCACGTCTGAGCACGATACGTGCCAATATTTTCGACTATGGCTTTGTGGGAGAAGACAGCTTGATCGATTCAAAAGTAATCGACATCTAAAGCGAAATCAGACAATCATTTTGGGTACATGAAATATGAAGGGACGAAATCAAAGGATAATAGCTCCATTGAGAAGACGGTTTCTGAACAGACTCTAAACAGAATGGTAAATTTCAAATGAAGAAATCCAAGGAGATGCCCTTTTATGCGGCTGAGTAAACAGGGGCGAACAGCGAAAAAGGCAATAAACAGCTCCTTAGTGCAATAAACAATTTCGACGCTAGACCACAATATGGCAACTCCAACAAGCGTGTTACATACGTAGGTAACGTTGGATGTATGCGATTCGCTGTGGTAGGTAGGTACCATAATAAGCTGGACAGTTTGTAACAAGTCTAGTCTTACTCATCTATATATCTGACATAACTGAAACAAACGCCAGTACCAATAATTCGTTCGTCGATGATACTGCTGGTCTGTTGATTAAAGATAATCTGCAATTAATAGTTAACAGCTACAAATCTATCTAAATTTATCGTCCAATTCGGAAACTAATAGCAAACACAATTCAGTGAAATCAAATTATATTTTCAACCGGACACATTGTGACGATTTAATTGAAACTGTAATCTTAAATAAATAAAAATTAAATTTGCGAGCGATTAAGTTTTTTTCAATCGCACTATTAAACCTAAAGCCCCTGTACTAAATCAGAATGAGAATGAGAAGTGAATGAAAATCAACAGAAGCACTAATAAAAAGTCGAATTGTAAAAAACTTATTAATATCACAATTAACCCTTTGCTAGTCATCATGCGGTGACCTGTTAGTTCCGGACTCAACGTGTTTATCGAGTCGTCTGTAATTTAGGAAGATATAAAAATCATAATGTTTGTAATTAGAAATTTGAAGGCACGAGTAGTAGTTAAAATAATTCACTTAAATTATATATGTATAATTAATGTATTGTTTTTGGTAATAAGAATGTCAATTTAAATAAAAATAGGAACTATATTGTCGCGGAGTACTTGCCCCTCTCCGTTGTTATGTGCCAGTCGAATCTAGTAGAGAGTCACTATGCTGCCGTCAGACCGTACAGACGTATGAGCGAGAGCTCCACGAAAATGCATTTGTTTTTTTAATTTAATTTTAAAATGTTAGCTACCACTGCTAAACGTGGCGAGCGTTGTGTAATGTGTGAATGATATAAAGATGTGTTAAGAAGAAAAATTTAATAAGTAAAACGAAAACTTAACTAGTAGTAAACAAGATGACGTCTCCCCTCAAGAGGTAAATACAAGTACAACCTTATACATGAAGATGTGATCTGCATAAACTTCATAAATACACGTATACGATGCATAAGACGCTGACGAGGACCTCCGTGGATCTACACCTACTATCACAAAAGAAACTCCAATCTCCGCAGTGAACATCCTATCTAGTACTTGCCGAAGACACGACCCAGATGATGATGCCGACTTCAAGAATTCCAAAGAGAGACACCCCAGGACGAGGTTACTACGACCAATTGTAAAGGTGACTCGATAGCTTGCCTATCGAGAGTTAATCATATTTGATACACAACTCACATTAAAAAGAGACTTTTCAAAGACTATAAATTTTGTTTAAAATTAAAATGAGACAAGCTAAGAGTTTACTGTAAGATTCAGTATCGTACGTTGTAACGCCTTAAATGTAAATGTAATTTATAATCACTTTAAGTAATAATACCATTCTTCAAATGGTAAAAGAAGTCTTGCAAGCGTCTAGATGAACTCAAAATACTTAGAAGTCTTTGCTATAAATATACTTAAAGTAAACTCGGATCCGAGGTAAAAGAATACATAATCAGTTTGATCCCTAAGTTTTTATGAAAAGCATTTAAATATTTTAATCTAATTAATGATGTCATGAGATCTTTGAGTAACAGTTGTTAATAAAGAGAAGTCATCTTGTTACACATGAAAATGAGTGCATAAATCAGTGAAATACCTTCCCTTGTTTCCTTATAATTATCTTATGTAAGTTGTTCAGTTAATTTGAGTTTAATAACAGTTCGTTACAACGTAGGCAGCCCATGTAATTGGTAAGTGTCAGTTAAGATGGGTTCCCTGGATTTGTAACGTGGCAATACGTTACAACATCTGTCAAAGTGTAGCGATCAATAACACATATCGACCGGTGATAACTCAAAATAAATTTCTTTCACTGCATTTTGGTCCGTTGTTCACCTGGCATAACCATATTCAGAACAAACTAAGACGGCTAGGTCTCAGACATGTCGATCTTATGTCGTAAGTCTAACGTAGCATTAATAATCATGTATTATTATAAAAAACCATGCTGGGACCTACATGGTTCTATGGACTCCAGCTTTAAAGAGACATCAAACCTACAAGATAAAAGATGCAAAAAGCTTCAATCAAAAGTGTTAAGAGCATTGGTGGACGCCATATTGAACGTCAGCTATCAGATATTTCATTTTGATGAAATCCAGAGTACTACAGCCAGATACAGCCAAATGATAGTAGATCACAAAAATCAGTTAACAGAGCTGCAACAGTGGTTCAGACCGTTTGCATAACTGGCCTAAACTGGAAACACCGTTCTATTAGGAGAGAACATTAGTGGACATTTCCCTTACAAGCCTAAATTGTTTATGTCTTTTTCTTACTATTGTGTTATAAACGTTTACTAAACATTGTCGAAAAAATTATACGATATGACTAATGTAATATATGGGAAAGGAATGTATATGTTATACATTCAAATTATGGGAAAGGAAATAATGTAGCATTTTAAGACCGTTAGGTAGTCAAATTTGGGTAAACTTAGGTAAACCATTGTCTTGTAAAACCCCACGTTAAATGTGTTGTAATAATATTCACCATTTCATGAAACGCTGAAGCAGACTCCAATTTTAATCATGCTAATGACGTGTGGAATGGTACACCTATTCGCTGTGTATTCCTAATCGCTGTTAATCTCGAAAATAAATGTGCAATCACTTATCTATATTCTTTGTATATGTATTAAACACACTATACCGCCTACTGTTTGTGTCAAGAGCGTTTAGGTGAATGAATGTGAATGTGTGTATACTAAGTATTCCATCGTTTAATGTCTGTTATATATTTTAATCGGCGATATCAGTGAGTGTGTAAACAGTAGGCTAAGTAAACAAATTAGATGTCAATAAAAGTACGTACAGAGGACTTCCTACTGATAATTTAGATGACTGCAGACGACAGAGTAAACTCCTGCTGAGTAAAAGTAAACGGAATTAATTGGCTACTATGGATTTAATTGGGACTATGGTAGCCTTTATCTGACTCAAATTTCAGGAAACAGGTGAAAGTCTCACTACTCTTGCTGCTACATAAGACTGGCGACATTACAGTTTTTAAACATTAAACGTAATTTGTTTATTTATTTATTTGATACGCTTGACACTATTCAGTGAATCAAAATTATTTGATCGCTTTTTGTTTCCCAATGGGATGATGTAGAAATTAGTATTATCCCTGGTTTTGAGAGCACTGCATTTATTCACATGGTCGCAGTCCATAATTGACTCTCCCACACATGACACATATCGAAGAGTGTAGAATATTAAGCCTTTGGGACTATTTATAAGTCTATTTATATAAATAATGTTGTTATGTTGATTGTAAAATCAATTCCACAATATAAAAAATATAAAATAATCATAAAAACTGATCTAACACGTATTCCAACAATCATGCTAAGCGAAAACTGGTAATCTATTAAGATCTATTCTCTAAAAATAACACCCAAAAAGCTTATGAGGTTTAAGACATTTGATTTTAAAACAAGTAGGCGTGACTAATAATTATCATTTTTATTAGCCACGTGTTTGGTTATATAGCTGAAATAAATCGTATCTGACTGCCTTGCGCTATGACAATATGTCTGTAGTCGCAGAAAAGCTCTGTAATTATCAAAGGCATTAAAACTATCTTCGTTCTTTGTCGAATATTACAAACATATACAAAACTTGGTATAGGCCTATACATCTTCTATGACATCACACTGTTATTTCATGACAGGTAGTAAAAATTAATTTTCTGTGAAGAAATTAATAAATAAGTGGTATATATGTGTTTGTGTGCGTGTGTCTCTGTGTTAGTGAGTGACAGTGTATATTTGTGTGTGTTATACAACTTTTCCTGTATCACGATCTAATTGACCTACGTTTATTTACAACTGATATAGCGAGAAAGAAACTTTCATTAAATGATACCTATCAATGAGTAGGCCCTACTGTTTTTCAAAATTGTAAAGTGGTAGGAATAAGCAACTGTGAGGAAGTAAACTGAAGTAGCTTTAGTAAAGTTCAAAGTACGTAAGGAAAAATTATTAAATATTCTTCCAAAAGTTTCAAAGTTTTAGTAATAGACGATATTTACAGCACTGAAAATAATGAACGACTTTTTAAATAACGTCATTTTTACTGTAATTGTTTCACAGCGCACAAACAAGTAAACCAAGTTCCAACAAAGCACTTATTTGTCCAGGATGTAAAATATAACATAGATTTATTTATGAATTTCTTTGTGTCTGAAAAAATTAACGTAGTCTTATATATATAATGATAATATTCAAAATAGTTTCTTCTGCAAGTACTGTATTGAAACGACACAAACGTAATGCACTACATGTAGAAGAAAGTATATTGAATATTATAATATTATATAATTGCTGGAAGAAACTTTGAGTTACGTATATAGGAATATATCTGTAGGCCTAAATACAAATTCTTAGTCGTTGTTGTCATCGTTATCGTTATGATTGTAATAGACTTCTTCTTCTTCTTCTTCTTCTTCTTCTTCTTCTTCTTCTTCTTCTTCTTCTTCTTCTTCTTCTTCTTCTTCTTCTTCTTCTTCTTCTTCTTCTTCTTCTTCTTCTTCTTCTTCTTCTTCTTCTTCTTCTTCTTCTTCTCATTCCTCGTCTTCTTCCGCTTCTCGCTCTCCTCTCCTGTTTTTCAGTCTTATCTAACTTCTCTTACCTTTTCTGAATTTCTCCTTTGCTCTCTTTGTAAAACCATAAAAGTGACGTCATTGACTCCCTCTAGCAATAATAATCTTTTTTTCTCTTGCAGTCTTTTTATTTTGAGCTCTTCTTGTATTTCCGCGTTTATCTTCTATAGTTGCTTGTGTAGCGCTTTACTGAGGTCAGGTTATTATCAGTCCCTGTGGAGAATACTGTCAGAGCTGATGAAAACAGATGCCTCTAAAAGATAAATTTGTTATCTATTTCCGAAAACAACATTACTTAAATTTTTAGTAACAACACTGCTCCTGGTGAGGAAGATAAGTCAAAACGATTATGTTTTTAAAAGCTACATTGTTACGTTTGCTACTTTCGCCTTCCTAGTGGAGGTCGTGTGAGAAAAATTGGTAATTTTGAGGACACCGCACAGTAAATATAAAAGAACATTTACCATTTGTAGCAGTATTCTATTGAATATTTGGACCAAACCATCAAATGCAGATTATCTTGGAATGTCCGATTATATAAATCCCATTCAACAAACTAACTCTGGGTTCTATAACAGAATGTCAGTGGTTAATACAGTTTTTAAATACAAATTGTTGATTAGTTGAGTAGATGTCTCGTTAAGGAAAAGTTTACTAGTTATCTATTTATACAGAATGACAATGTATGGAGTCTACACATCGACCATTAAGATGTAGACTTGGCCCTTTGAGGATCAGCGTCCCGTAAATTGGACGTCACGTTTTTGTCACAATGTTCCAATTCCGATATCCCGAATGTTATTTACAATTGCCACTGTTATTACAGGATTCAACTCTTGGTTCTACAAGTCGTCAGATTTAAAATAGACATTATTAATTTACAATGGCAACAATAAAATATCATTGATTTTTAGCAGTGATTGGATAATATATCACCAGTATTTATATAGTATCCTTCCTAGATTATGTTGTTATTGTAAATGTTAGTGGATCTGAAAAACTTTTTTTATTTATGAGGCTCTTTTTTAACGATCGTCTTGTCACGCGTGTTTAATATAGTTCTGTAAATGCTTTACTTAAATAATTAATTGGGTCTTATATTTACGTAAAAATTGGGTAAACGTTAAAGCTGCATGAACCTTTTTGTTTCGTTTCAAGAATTTTACACACTTGAAGTACTATTTTGGTGTTTTGTATGTGAAAATAATCTTGTTTTATACTATTATTATTGTATTATGTAATCAGTCCGTGGAATTGATTGTTTTTAAAGTAAAGGAAAATTGTTATATTAATCTGTATATTCACAGCATGTATACCTGTATACCGACATCTAATGACTCAAAAGTTAGGTTACATTGGTGCGAGAGGGTGGAAACTAAAAACATGTTATTGTCTTTCCTTGTCTTACAAACATGGCGTTTATTGTTCTCATATGATTAGTACTTACTATATGGGAGTATATTACTTGAAGAATTTTGGAGCGCTAGAGACTTCTTTTTGTGTTTTAAGTATAATTTGAATACAATTCTCCCCAGACACTGGATTATCAGCTGAAAAAATTATTTAAAAATGAATTATTATATAACAATGCAGTGCATTTTTTACAACCAAACGGTGAGGTGAAACAACACCAGTCACATCCACGTACGTATTGTACTGCACAGAGATGGTGAAGAAAATTTAGAGAAGGTGCAATACTGCTGGGGCCTATTCGTACATCTTCTTCTTATTATTTTAATCCTCTTCTACCGCAAACTGTAGAAGTTGAGCAAAGGTCTCGCTACCGTGGTCTCTGCATGGCCAGAGCCTTGGTTTCATTCCACTTCACTCCCAGCCCCTGCTGAGAGCACTTCACACTCTCATCACAAGTCACTCTTCTCCGGCCCCTAGGTCACACTTATTCCACAAATTCTTGCCTCATACAGTTGTTTTGGAAATATATCGCCCTCCATCCTCTAAACGTGTCGAAACCAGCGCAACTGTGCTTTCTTAATTTGATCTTCCAAAGGTACTGTCTTAAGACTCGCTCTCATAGTATTGTAGTAGTGTTTCTGACTCGATCACTTCTTGTCTTTCATTTAACCTTCCTAAGATATCTCATATCTATAGCTTGGAAAGAGTTAGGATGCTTTTCAGTTAGAGCCCGGGTTTCAGCCCCGTAAGTAAGAATTGGCACATACGTGTCTTTGAAAATGGTTATCTTAACTTTCTTCGAAATTTTTGCCTTACCAATAAACTCGGCCTTTAGTGCATGGAAAAATCTCGAGCCACTGCCTATTCTCGAATTGATTAGGCATTGATCTTACCTTATTATAGAGCCTACATATTTGAATTGTGGGACTTTTTCCAGTTGCTTCCCTTTGATGGTGAACCGGTGTTGAGCCGGTTCTCTGGCAACCATCACTCTCTTCGTCATTGCCAAAATTACTTTCAGTCATCTTCTTTCCAGCTCCTCCACCAAAACATCAAGGTTCCTTTGAAGTCCCTCTTCTGTACTGGAGAGTAAGGTTACGTCATCTGCACACGCAACAGCCTCTGCGGATTTCCGTTCAAGTTGAAAACTCCTGTGATTTTAAATTTGATGTTCTTACAAAACTTTTACATCTATTGTAGAAGTTTAGAATGTTTGAAACTAGATCTTCACTCATTCTTCTTCTCCTAAAGCCTATAACCTCTTCTCTTGAGTTATAACTTAGGGAACCAGTAATAATTGGATGTGCCAATTATACCGGCTGCCTTCGTTGTGAAGCACTGAAAATAATCACAACAAAAAAAAAAACAATTTATGTAGCAGGATATTAGGAAGGGGAGACTGTTGATTTATGCACTCATTTTACTCGATACTTAGATGACATCTCTTTATTACATTTGGTGATTAAGTTCTCAATTGAAAGTTTTCAACCAATATAGTTTACTATATGATTAAATATATAAATTACTACTTTACAAAGGGGCCTCAAAATATGATGTACATCCTTTTTTAATTAATTCCACGGATCCGGGATCAAATATATTAAATGAATAATGGTCACCTTGCCATGTACAATATTGAAACTCTAACCATTTGAAGAATGGTTTTTTATTAATCTTCTAAAACAACAAATATTAGATTACATGTTACCTATAATGTCCGTTTTCTAAAGTCTTTAATGTTATTACATTTAAAGAATAAATTTTAAAGTCTTTAATATGATAATTTAAATTGTCTTTTGGGGTTATAATTTTGTAACTCTTAACCATGGAAGACAAGCCTCCATGTCACCTGTGTGTTTCCTGAAATTGCTGCAGAATTAGTTCTTCGGTCCTCCTGATGTTTCTTGAAGTTCAGTCGTTACATTATCATACTTTGGTGGTGAAGTTCTAGAAGTATATGAAATCATCCCTGGTGTGGTACATTTATCTCAGGCGGCTGTAGTTATTCTTAGTAATTCTTGTAGTTAGAACACATAGATAGAAAGTTTGTTTCACTGTTATACACTTCACATGATGATAGATTATTTTACTATCACCTTCTTGGTTGTAATCCTGTATTATTTACATGGTCCGTTATTTTATAATATAGAGAGATGTCATCACCACACAACTTTACTTATTTAACAAGTCATTGTATCAAGATTTTCACATTTTTATAAACGCGTAGCGAAATAACGCTTTACGCTGCTTACGGCGTGAGCGCTCCATTCCAAGTGGTAGAAAATAGTTAAGGGGAGCGTAGTAATCTCAAGACAATTACTAGGCTACATAAAAGTAGTTCCGTTTTTCTAATTTTAATTAAAGGACTACGGTTGATTAAATAATTAAATCGTGATATTCTTAGTTGCAGAAGTTATCAAAGTACGTAACAATGGTCTTATTTAATTATTTAAATAATAACAAATTTACAATAATACTTAGTTTATTTAGGGGTCAGAAAACACAAGTTAATTCTGGTCAGTTCCTGTTTATGCAGGAATAAATAATAAGCTTTACCCTTTCTGTACAATGCAATTCCCATTTAATTTTATTATTAGACTTATATTAAATATTATCATTATTAAATGATTGCCATAAGATTTAGTTTACAATGTGAGATTTTATTAAGAATTTAAAGTTTCTCCGATTATATATTATCAACTCAATTAATTAACATATTTTTATTAATGAAATCGTCACATACTCCGCCGCTTTAGCCACAGACTCCGGTATAATTTTTTTTGAATATACCGAGAGTATGTTTAGGGATTTCCGTGTGTAATTTCTCTCACCAGTTTCTCTCTGTATGTAATTATGAGTTACACACGTCAGTCTCGAATTGTTTATTCTTACTATCTACATATCCTACTTTACAGACTAATTCTAATAGAACATAAAATTCACACATTATAAAACATATAGTTAACATTCTAAATTTTCTTAACACTACTACTTATGACTACTACCGGGTTTTTCTTTAGTTGGGAGTTATTCTAGTAATAGAATTACTCATTAAGTAATTTGTTACTTAATTATTCCTCATCTTTGCTGTCAGCTGACTTCTTACTTTGCTCTACTTTCGAAGAATAGGATTCAAGGGTGATCAGGCCTCGTACCTATTTATACCATTAGCTAGCTAAACGTTACTCTAGTACTCCTTTGCAGTTGAGTACAAAACATATACCTTTCTTTTTCTGTACATTCATTTAACTTGCACTCTACCATTACCTTCTTCGTGATAATGTTTTATCTGAGAAATATGTGTCCTTCGTACATATTTTTGAGTAGAGGGTTCATACAGTGCTACGGTTACTGGAGTTAAATATTTGCGAATTTGATAAGGACCGCACCATCGGTATGATAGCTTGGAAGTGGTCTTATCGATTGCACTACTCGTAGGATGTGTTTTACACATAACTAAGTTACCGATTTGGTACTTTACTTCATTATTATTATTTCGCACGTGATATTTCCTTGATTTCGCTAAGTTTGTTCGTAAATTAGCGCGCGCTTCATTCCATATTTTCTTAATATTTTTATCCCTAATTTCAAGGGGTAACAATTCATGTATTTTCCACTTAGCGGATAATGGGTGGTTAGGTTTATATTTGAACAATAATTCAAATGGGGTCGACTTATGTCCTTCATGATATGCAGAATTAAAGGCGAACTGTATCCAGGATAAGTTCTGGTCCCAAGAAGTATGGTCGTTAGCATGGTAGGCAATTAAAGCAGATTTTAGGTTTCGCAAATACCTCTCAGCTATATTACCTTGCGGACGATACTCTGTAGTGGTAATATGGTTTATACCTAGTTTGAAACACATGTTCCTGAATTCCTTGGACTTAAACTGTGGTCCGTTATCCGACACTAGATGGACCGGAATACCGAATTCTTTAAATAATCTATGCTGTAAAATACTTACTGTGGTTGTAGCTAAGGCTCGCCGCATGGGGTACATCCAGACGAATTTGCTAAAAGAGTCTACACAAATTAGTAACGTTGTATTTCCTGATTTGGAACGCGGGTAGGGTCCTGAAAAGTCTAAATAAATTTTGGATAACGGGGTAGCAGGAATCTCTGAGATTAACTGATTTATTTGGCTGTTTCTCGCTGGTTTGCTGAGTGCACACAACTTACACTTTTTTACAAAATTGGCGATCTCACTGTTCATATTTTCCCAGTGATATTCTTTACGAATTCGGTGTATAGTTTTATTTATTCCCATATGTGCTCCAATGGTGGAAGAGTGATAATATTCCATCAGCATAGGTTTAATAATATCAGGGGCAATTATTCGTAGATATTTTCCGTTCGCTATTTTACAACATAATACTCTCCTACTTAATATGTATTTCTCTGACTTATTTCCTTTTTCAAGTTGTTCAATAATTGGACTCAAACGTGGGTCTTGTATTTGATACTGGGCTAAATCCGTAAATGCAAGAGCAAATTCGGTAATTAAAGTATTAATAATCGGCGTTTCTTTACTCTTGTTTTCGTAAGTATTACTACTAGGCTGGAACATACGTGACAGTGTATCGGCAACTACGTTTTGGGTGCCTCTAATATGTTGTACTTTGAATTTAAAACAATTTAATCTTAATACCCATCTTCCGATACGACCTAACTGTTTTGGGTGATTTAGTAGCCAAGATAACGCTTGATTATCTGTTTCTAATAAAAACTCCTTATATTCTAAAAATGGTTTGAACTTCTCAAAAGCGAAAACTATAGCTAAACATTCTAATTCGTATGCGGAGTATTTCTTTTCTTGCTCAGTCAGGGTGCGAGAAGCGTAACTAATAGGTAACCTTGAGTTATCTACTTCCTGATATATTACTGCACCTAGTGCGACACTAGAACTGTCTGTTTGCACTACAAATGGTTTTGTAAAGTCGGCTAATTGTAGTACGGGGGGTGATATTATGCTTTCTTTTAATTTCTCGAATGCTGTTTGGTGTTGCTCATTCCATTCAAATTTAATTCCCTTTTTTCTTAAGGTATTTAGCGGTGCTTCAATTTCGGCTAGATGTGGGATGTACTTATGGAAATAATTTATCATTCCTAAAAATCGGGCTATTCCTTTTGCATCCCGCGGCGGTAAAAATTCTCTGATGGCACGGGTTCGCTCTGGGTCTATGCTTACCTTTCCGTTTGCTTTTACGATGTGACCTAAAAATGAGAATTGTGTCACAGCAAAATTTACTTTACTGGGATTTACGGTTAATCCAGCTTTCTCCAATCGGGTTAGTACTTCACGAAGATCATTAAGATGTTGCTCAATTGACTCGCTGTAGATAACAATGTCATCTAAGTAGTGATACACATATTTAAATTTTATGTCATGAAATAACTTTTCTAATAATCTGCTACATACAGAACTACCTTGGGATATACCAAAAGGTACCCTTGTAAATTGGTACAGGTTGAAAGGGACGGCAAAGGCGGTAAGACGTTTTGATTCTTCCGAAAGGGGTATCTGATGAAATGCCTGATTTAAATCCATAATGGTAAAGATTTTTGCTTTCGTAAAATAATGAAATGCACTGTGGATGTCGGGAAGTGGTATAGATTCAAATTCTATCCGTTTATTTAGTTGTCTGTAGTCCACAACTAATCTATGTTTGTCGTTACTTTTGGGTACTAAAAACGCGGGTGATGAATAAGATGACGTAGAAGGTTCGATGACTCCTTGTTCTAACAATTTATTAATTTGGTTCCTCATCACTTCCATTTTCGGTGGTGATAATTTGTATGGGGCTAAACGAATTACTTTGTTGTCGCTCAAATTTATTTTGTACTCTATCAGATCCGTCAGTCCTAACTTTGGGGTGAGGACGTTGGAGAATTGTTTTATTAAAGTCTCTATGTTCCGTCTATCTTTACTTCCTAGATGACTTAATTCAGATTTGTGATGCTTTATATGTGTAGAAGTGGTGCTATTACTTTCTCTATTCTTTGCATTACCATGCAAGTTATATTTCCGTGAACGATCGAATCCAAAGTAAAATATCTTCTCGTGAATGTCTAAAATTATTCCTGTTTTACTGATAAAATCAGCTCCCAATATTAATTCGGGTCCTAATTCGTCGCATACCAACATTGGAAAATACCACGTTAGATTTTTAATTTTTACTTTAAAAGTGATGATAAGCTTTATCATTAAGTTTTGCTTTTAGCTGTAGCGCATCTAATATTTACTGATTGACTGCGTTTAACTAAATTGTGTTTAAATAATTGATTGGCTAGCTCTTGACTAATTAAACTTCGCGTGGATCCGGAATCAATTAATCCGAGGGTGGATGTAACACCAATGTCAACTTGTATATAAGGTAATTCACACCTATTGTAATCACATTTACTAATAGAGTTACATTTATCGATAAATTTCCTAACATAGGGGTCTAATTTTCTTTTGTTATTATTATTAGTATTTTGTTTTAATTTGTGGTCTCTCAGGGGTTTACCTGTTTTCACGATGCTGCGGAAGACACAGGGTTTCGGATCTCCCTGCCTTACACGTTTTTTGGATAATCGGTTTTCTGATGATACTGTTTCCGTTTACAGTTTCTACTGAGGTGTCCAGGTTTTCCGCAGTTATAGCATATATATTCTTTACGCGGGGTCTCACTGGTTTCGTGTCTAGGTGGTGCCTCTTTGGACTTACCTTGGCCATGAACATAGGTTGGTCGCCGAAATGGTCGTCGTTCTCGTAGACTTCTTGTATCTGAGGATAGGGCTTGCGTTTCCTTTCTATGTGGTGTTGTGGATACCGGTGCATGTCGATGCTGATCTGCATACCACACATTTGAAGAGTGCACACTACATTGTTCAAGGTCAGCGAAAGTAAGGGGTCTACTTATTAGAGCTAAACGGGAGCGTTCTTCAGGAGATAAGCCTACCAATATAGTATCGACCAATTGTTTTTCAGTCCAGTCGACTTGCAGTAGACGTGAAGATTCTCTGATGTCTGCGATATAGTGGGCCAGTCTTTCTTGAGCTCTTTGTACTCGAAGTACGGTATTCCTTTTTATCTCCTCATATATTCCAGTGGGGATAAAAAATTTGATTATATTTGTATGAAGTTCTTCTACCGGAAGAGTCGAGTTTAATGCTTCTAGCACGCGATCTCGTAAAGGTGGTTTACATTTGGGTAACATGACCTGCAGTATTTGCCAATCGCTCAATAGTTGTAGATCTTTTATTTGCAGTAGATATCTGATAAAAGTCAATAGAGTCGTGATGCTTAAGCCATCGGTGTAAGGAATTTCATTAATTATTTTCTCTACTGGGTGGGAAATCTTTCCGTAGAGGTCTACATTAAAACATACGTTAGGTGTACTTTTCGAAAGATTGGTGTTTGCATTGGGATTTGTAATCGCATATTTACTAGTGCGAGTATGCTGAACATTTGGCGGTGGGGGTTCTGACATAGTGTGGGTATTTAATTCTCTACTAGGTAATTGTTCATGACTCGGTTGTATCTTCGATACGGTGGGTGATTCGGGGTTCGAGGTGGAGGGAGGGTGTTCTAAAGTAGGGGATTGAACTGGGGAGATATATAGTTTTTGTAAGTAGTGCTCAATTTCCTCCATTCTCGATGAGTCTGATTTTCGTCGTAAGTCATTGATAATTATGGGTAATTGGCTTAATGCCTCCTCCGCAAATTTCGGCACATCGCCGGGGATTACGGTGACGTCGGGCCAACTTAATAAATTATTTAACCGGCGGGTTAAATGTTCTATACGTTGCGTAACGCGCAAAAATTCCGTAGGTGATTTCTTGTCCTCAAGGTTCTGAGATAATACTATCAGTTCCCTATATTTCGCATAACAGGTTTCTCGTTCGCCGTCATAATCGAGTTCACGCAATCTATCTAACTGCGAGGGTGTATCTGATCCGGTTTGGCGTAATGATTTTCGTAACTCCGACACGGTTACATTTACGTGTTTTAGGCCTCGTAATAGTGCTTCGTAGCATAGCTCATCTTTTAATAACAGATCAGGATTAAATTCAGCCATTTTTGTAACGTGAGCGGCTATAACTAATTATTCTACTATTTGCATTAAATGCTATACAACGCTTCCTTTTTCTTTTACACAAAAATATAAAACTATAAATCAATCGTTTTCTTACTCCTTTTTCTTTTTACAAATAAACACTTAAAATGTTATGACAACCTTTATCGTTTTACTGTGAGAGAGAGAGAGAAATTTCACACATGCATGAATATACGTACGACAAAAGATTCCCCCTTCGGTTACTAACACATGAACAGACACGCTTCTTATAACAATAGACCACACAAGGAGGGTGGCTTATTGTCAAACTCAACTAAACAATGACAATTTTAAACAAACGGCAACAGGAAACTTACACGTCCGAGATTGTCGAGAATGTGGCACGTTTATGAATGGGACTTTTAACAAGTATCGACATGGTTTGTTTACATGGGATTATATGCTAATATTACTTTACACAAATTATATTTACTAATAAAGTTGTTTATACTATATTACTATAATATTAATTATTATTTTTATCTTATTAAAACTCTGACACATATTGAAATACATGAGTGAATAGATCAACAGCTTTTGTGCGTGGGATATCGGGACGCAATTACTTCTTTCTTTTCTCTTACGCAAAATTAGCAAATTAGCAAAATAGCAAAAGAATAGCAAAATAGCAGAGTGGCGCAACTTATAACCTCTTCTCTTGAGTTATAACTTAGGGAACCAGTAATAATTGGATGTGCCAATTATACCGGCTGCCTTCGTTGTGAAGCACTGAAAATAATCACAACAAAAAAAAAAACAATTTATATAGCAGGATATTAGGAAGGGGAGACTGTTGATTTTTTGCACTCATTTTACTCGATACTTAGATGACATCTCTTTATTACATTTGGTGATTAAGTTCTCAATTGAAAGTTCTCAACCAATATAGTTTACTATATGATTAAATATATAAATTACTACTTTACAAAGGGGCCTCAAAATATGATGTACATCCTTTTTTAATTAATTCCACGGATCCGGGATCAAATATATTAAATGAATAATGGTCACCTTGCCATGTACAATATTGAAACTCTAACCATTTGAAGAATGGTTTTTTATTAATCTTCTAAAACAACAAATATTAGATTACATGTTACCTATAATGTCCGTTTTCTAAAGTCTTTAATGTTATTACATTTAAAGAATAATTTTTAAAGTCTTTAATATGATAATTTAAATTGTCTTTTGGGGTTATAATTTTGTAACTCTTAACCATGGAAGACAAGCCTCCATGTCACCTGTGTGTTTCCTGAAGTTGCTGCAGAATTAGTTCTTCGGTCCTCCTGATGTTTCTTGAAGTTCAGTCGTTACATTATCATACTTTGGTGGTGAAGTTCTAGAAGTATGTGAAATCATCCCTGGTGTGGTACATTCATCTCAGGCGACTGTAGTTATTCTTAGTAATTCTTGTAGTTAGAACACATAGATAGAAAGTTTGTTTCACTGTTATACACTTCACATGATGATAGATTATTTTACTATCACCTTCTTGGTTGTAATCCTGTATTATTTACATGGTCCGTTATTTTATAATATAGAGAGATGTCATCACCACACAACTTTACTTATTTAACAAGTCATTGTATCAAGATTTTCACATTTTTATAAACGCGTAGCGAAATAACGCTTTACGCTGCTTACGGCGTGAGCGCTCCATTCCAAGTGGTAGAAAATAGTTAAGGGGAGCGTAGTAATCTCAAGACAATTACTAGGCTACATAAAAGTAGTTCCGTTTTTCTAATTTTAATTAAAGGACTACGGTTGATTAAATAATTAAATCGTGATATTCTTAGTTGCAGAAGTTATCAAAGTACGTAACAATGGTCTTATTTAATTATTTAAATAATAACAAATTTACAATAATACTTAGTTTATTTAGGGGTCAGAAAACACAAGTTAATTCTGGTCAGTTCCTGTTTATGCAGGAATAAATAATAAGCTTTACCCTTTCTGTACAATGCAATTCCCATTTAATTTTATTATTAGACTTATATTAAATATTATCATTATTAAATGATTGCCATAAGATTTAGTTTACAATGTGAGATTTTATTAAGAATTTAAAGTTTCTCCGATTATATATTATCAACTCAATTAATTAACATATTTTTATTAATGAAATCGTCACAAGCCGCCCATATTACTTTTATGGGAAAGCTATCAAAGGTCTTTTCTAAGTATATAAAACAGATGTGTACTTCTTTACTTTACTCTATTTACTTTCTCTGTTATCTGTCTAATGGGAAATATAAAATCCGTAGTACTTTTATTAGGCCTGAAACCACACTGCTCTTTCTCCAACCAGACCTCAACCCCTCTTCTTAATCTGCTTTCCAATTGTTTGCTGTAAATCTTTTAGCTACACTTAACAGTGACATTCCTCGATGATTTATACATCTGTATTTATACACTATCCTTTCCTGTGGATTGGAACAGCACAAGATGTTTCCCATTCTTTCGGTATTTTCTTTTCTTTCCAGGCCAACCTTGAAACTTTCAGCAGACGCTCTTCTTCTTTTGGACTCATATACTTTACCATTTTAGTGTTAAGCCTATATGGGCCTGCAGGCTTTCCAACTTTAATATTTTTTATGCTATTATTTAGCTTGTTTTCAATGTTTAATGTCTGATTGTCTTGAGCAACTACTACATCTTCTTCTTCCCAAATTTCTTCTGCTCCCACTAGAGGTTGTGGAAAATCATTCCCCTATTGCTCCATAATATCTTCTCCCTTGGTTAGCAGTGTTTCATCTTCTGCTTTAATACATTTTATTGGGCATGGTTTGCGTTTCCTCAAATTTTTGAGAACATTGAAAAAAATTTCTGATTTTCCTTAAAACTGTTCTCCATGACGCTGCTAAATTCTTCCCAAAACTGTTTTCGCTCCTCTAACGTTGGCTTCCACCACTCTTCTTTGCTTCTTATACCAGTGCTTATCTTTGCTTTTTTCCACTACCAATCAAATCTGCTCTCCAAAGGGCAAAGCAGATTGCAGAATATGGGCTGAACGGATACGATGAGAAAGAAGATTGTAATAGGATATATTAAGGGCAAGAGAATATTATTGATATTTATTATGGAAAGGGAAGCCAGCTATTTGTAATGCATGTTAAAAAATGAATTGCCATACTAAGGTTATAATAGAAGGAAACGTAAAAAGAGCAAAAGAAAACAGTTGTATTGATACTGAATTGTAAACTCTTGTTGTGGAAGAAAAGGAAAGGAAATAGAGGCTGATGTTTAGATCCAAAGTTTTGAGTTAGTTACAAGAGAGAAGTTTTTAAACTATAAACTGTAGTTAAAACTTTTGGACACTTGTAGCGCGAATTAATATGTTAATTAATTTACAAAAAATAAATGAAACTGAGGGTTACTTTGCTTTTGATCATAAAAAAGGTAATGGTTTTATACGGTGCGTTTCTGGGAATTTATGAGACGATAAACATTGTTTGGTCACATGTGTATTTTGTTTCTACCAGTTTGTATATTTCGTGTTTCAATAAATATTTAATTGTGCAAATACTCTACATTTTTATTGGTGTGTGTGTGTGCATGCCTGTGTTTATCCGGATATGTGGACATGTTTTCTAGAATTCTTGACGTATCAATATGCAAACGCAACGGGAAAATAAAAATATTTACATTTCGTGTCAGTGATTGAAATGCATGTTATTTTGTAAATTTAAATGACTATATGAACTATGAACTGTTAAATGCTAATGAAACGTTGTTTGTTGATACTAGGCCATGCAAGGGATTAAAATCTCTATATTTACAGCGCTTGGAATATTTTTAAACTAAATAATTTACATGTGTTTTGAAAGCCTTGTTAGAAGGTACATGGCTAAAGGCGTTTTCGACTTTTGAAAACAACAATTTTTAAATTGGTAATTAAGTTTTATTGATATCATTCTTAATACTACACCGTAACGTTCTGTGACATCCTCAGTGACAAGCATAACTAAACGACAAGCATTTGACACCTACGTTATTTATGTACCAACCACAGCGGGCTGGATTATTTCAAAACGTACAAAATACTTCAAGAAGTGTGGTCACATTTTAATGGAGTCAGACAACATAAAAATTTCTAAAAATTCCCTTATACTAGTCGTAGGTAATATGATATTATGTAGATCGCACTGAACCGTATCTTATGACTGTATAATAAATTTAGAACATCATAGACATCAAATTATTTACACCTTTAAAAATAAAAGCACTAGTACATACAACATTCCTGATTACACAATTGTTCAGTACACATTACTGCCACAAATATTAAATGTCACCCAGTGACGCATGTCTGCTAAAGAATAATTCATTTTTAACTACAATTCCAGTAATGCGCACAGAATCGTAAAGCTAAAATAGACAGCATGCAGGACGGTGTGTATGGTGCGGTACAGCAAAGGTTACGAGACTTTGTACTGTATGTCTGTTCCCGTTGATGGCGACCGTACGTTCCTTCAATAATTCAATATTCACAGCCGTCATTCATTACGTTTAAAATTCATAATCTTCTGAAAGTGCGTAAAAAGACTTTCCATAAAAGTATTGTAGAAAGGAAATAGTTTTATTTTCAATCAATATTGCAAGCGCAATGTTTAACAATTACGAGATAGTCTCAGTGGTGCAAGTAGACCAACCTGTTGAAGGTACATAAGCCTTTAGGACATTTCAAACCGAGTTGCATGGTTACCATCTAAGGTTACAACGCAAGTTGCCTATCTCGTAGGTGTGATAATATAACATACGTCTGACCTAATTAGCATGATTTTTAGGCACATTCGTATCTGTACCAGCTGGACATTCTCCAGTGTCAATTTATTTAAAAAATGATGGCGGAATAAGCTTTTACTCATGTCTGTTTTAAACATCTAAAATTAATTAATAAAAGGAGGGACATTTTTAAAACTGTGAAGAGATAATAGTGTGACGTTTCGGCTGTCATTAGTGGTTACGTTCAACCCGAATGATTACTCTCTACGTTAGTTTATTTGCAACTTATTGTAATTGTAACTTTGTTGTTTTCCATCTCTGGAGTATTTTGTTTGGATCTGTGTTTGTGAGAGAATGCTATATTTTCTTAATCTTATTTTACACTTCTTATATTTTTTTTTTCTTGTAGTTAGCAAGTAACTTGTCGTTGCCGTGAAACACGTGTTCAGTTGCCGAAACATCACGATGATGGGAAGTGTCCGTTTTTTCAATAAGGCAGTAGTCACGTCCGTCGTTTAAATCGACTGAAAGTTCATGAAAAGATATATTTTTGAAAAAGTATGTTCAAGTAATATTGAAAACGTAATCAGTTAATTAGTTTGAAAAATATGACTGTTTGTTAGTGTTTTAGTTAGCCTATATTTAAATATAGCATTTGATTTTAAATCTACTAGAAGTATGTATAGGCCTACTATAAATTTCACTGAAAAATGCCCTGTACGATTTAGTTAGTATAAATATTTTAAATGTTCCTGTGCTTGTTAGGTTCTATAGTAACTTAATAATTTTTATAGTAGAGACGCACTCATAAATAATAGCGTCTACTAATTTCCAGATTAAGGTCTCCCCCCCCCCAAAGAAAAATAGTACTTCGTCCAAACAATGTATTTATTTTATTTTATAATATAGATATTCACTAATCTACAGATTGATAAAGGCAGCGCCAACAATTCCCCTAACTTAGTGTCCTTTTTAAACGTTATAATCTGTGCAGCGTTAAGAGTAAACGATTATTGTAAGTCATTCAAAACCCTTCAACTTATTTGTGCCACACGTGTTTACTTGACAGTACCATAAACCAGTAACATACGATACGTTTACATATAGTCTATTTGACACTTACGCTGCAATACGTTACGGTATGAGGTCGCCACAATATAATAGAACGTGTCAGCAAGCGTTGCTGTATTGGTCTCATGAGACTGAGTAGGTGGTATACTGATGACAAAGATATTTCACGCAACTGAATGTGAAAGTGAGACTCTCCTCTATAATTCTGAATACGATGTAGACTCACAAAATATAACACAAACACGTCCAACTCGAACGTGAATTGAGAATATTTAAAAAAACCTTTATTTTGAAGTAAAAGTAAAATGAATTCTCAAGAACTGAGTACAATTATTGAGATGCCAAATTTTATTAAAATATATATGGTAACATTAAAATGTTAAATTGTTATGGACAAAGGGAGGTGGGGCATACAGTACTCTGAGAAGTAAGTGACGTTTGTGAGTGTAATATGTGTCTAGAAGATATGATAAGTAGTAATAAAGATTAACAAGAAGTGGTTAGCATTGGAGAAAAGAAAGACATTTTTTGAGTTTTGCTGATGCTACAATGATTTTAACGGATACGGCAGACTTTAAACAGCCTTCGACTCCATCATTTACCTTTCACCGGATAGGAAATTACTGAAAGCATTTATTATCCAAATACTTTTTATTAGCGTTTAGGCTAATTAACCGTAGTCTAATTTTAAAATGTTTCAATGTTAACGTTTCGACAGCATATACACTAACTATTTTCAGAACTGGGTGTAGATAAAAAATTTCCCAATACTGGAATTAAGTCTGATGTATCAAAGCTTTGTTGAGCGTAATATATAGCTTAGCTGACGGTGCTAGATATAGTAAAGGTTTACAAACATAACGTTTTCCTTCGCGGAGCATGCGTCAATAAATGACCACTCGGTCTTTATCAACCAATCAGAAATCCTAGCCATGACACGTCAGGATCTACTTCTCTCTCATGTACAGTGAATCGATTGAAATATTCAAGGATAGTGACCGTTTTATCGATAAACGGCACGAGAATGAGAAATTAATAAAGCCTGATTGACGTTACTAGATACTGGAGAAGCCTCGGTTAGTTACCAATGGTTATGATATTCGACCGTGAAACTAATAACTATGATAATACTGACCGGAAAACATTTTTTAATTAAAAAACAAAATGTCTGATTTATAGCGAAGGATCTTACTAAATGCACTACCAGTTCCAATCAGTGCTATAGTAGAATTACTGTATCATATGAAATATCTATCAGTAGACAGTGATACAACTAATACGCTAACGTTAAACCAGTAAACTTTTGATGGGCACACTATGTGTCTCAAACAGAAGCAAATGTGTCTAACTGCATATCAGTTATTGTAAAATTAAACCGGTGATGAACAGAATGCCGTATAATGAAACGTTTAAATCGGATTACGGGAAATCTGTGTGATATTAATTTAGTTGTCCCTGACACATTTGCTTTTACTCTGCCTTGGTAATCTGGGTTCCATACGCCACGTGATTTGGCTTATTGTTGGCCATAGAGTCTTTTGCCATTTTGCTGATTTATGGCCAATTAATAATTGTGTTTTTATTGTAGCACAAGATATTTCCGACGTTCTTGACACTGTTATATAAAATAACTGTAGCTATAACTGCTATATACTGCTATAGTCATGTTCAATTTACCTTCTGAAAACAACACTGTTTGTATTTTTAATATGATATTAGTCTTCTAGCATAAAATGCAAAAAAGTAGCGGGAGACAAAAGCATTTTATCTAAAAAATGATGTAGGTATTGTCAAATGATATGTTAGATATTAGAAAGAAACTACTGAATGAAAACTGTGTCAAAAATGTAGGCAATAAGGAAAGTTTGAGAACTGATGGAAGCAATCCAAATGATGAGCTGTAGGACACGAAATAAATGGGTTGAAATAACAGTAGAAAGGAAACATCTATAGAGAGCTATAACGAGAAGGCAAGACAGGTCCTGTAGCACTCACTCCTGTAAACTTGTTAAGGCACTTTAGGCTCTTAGGGCCCTTTCACACGGGTAAACCAGTCTGCGGCATCTGTCTACGACAGACGTCTGCCGTAGTAGTCTCACTAGGCACACTGTGCCTGGGTGTCTCGCACCAAACGGTCCAGCCTCAGTTCAGTCAGTGCAGAGTAAATACGCTAAGTCAACATATTTTTTTAAATTCCATTTTTATAGAGTATTTCAAAATTATGAATGAACAGGAAGAAGTAGTTGTAATATTGGCTCCAGCACTAATTGAAAATAGAAAAAGAAGAAAAGAAGGAACAGGAAAATGTTGATTGACCCACTAATAAACAACAGATTTACCACTAGTAGTTTTGCACATATTTTTTACTCCAAAACTCGAAAAATATGTGTCTGCGTGTTTTTAATGCAAAACAGTATTGATGAGTTTTATTGTTCTTAATTTTCTTCATTTGTAGTTGTGGCCCTGTATCTATTTAAAAGCTTTCCTGAATTTCCGTCGAAGTACCTAGCCCTTCGATTCACAGCTATGAATCAGCTGTGAATTTTTCTCAGCTGACCAGATAGTATCAACGATAATAATTAGTAAACATAATTGTTGTAATTTGTTTGTGATGGCATCAAAAATGAACTTATAAAACGCTAGTCCAAAGGGTTGAAACTGAGCTTTTTTCGATTTAATGAATCAATGTTGGCTTAACAAAAATCTACCCAATCTATCGTAAAACCAATATTCAAAAAAGGCAACGGATCAAAATGTGGAAGCTATATAAGTTTATGAATACTTAATATTGTAAAGAAAATACTCTAAAGTCATAATAGGAAGACCGAAAACAATATTAGAATACTATCGCTTGAAGGTCAAGAAGGTTACAGAGTTGGAGGTTCTGCGAAGATAATACTTTTATAGTGCAACAAATTATTGAATATCATAGATAATTTAACTGACCAACATACGGATTTTGATAGATTAAGCAGACACCAGATGTGTTAAATTATAATGAAAAGAGACACCCAGCTTCTTTTGAACTAATTAGATACAAATATAAACGACAACTCCAAATGACATTAATAGGATTGAAGAAATAAATTTAGGTGTAAGACAAGGCTGGGGCTTGTCGCCATTTCTTTTTAATATATACTGACGAAATTACAGACAATGGACAGTAACTTCAAAATTTTACTTACTTAATTCCAGTCAACGGAATTTTGTAATGACAAATCATTGATGATGACCAAATGACGGTCTCAAATGTTTAGGGATCACTACACGAAATATGTAACACCGTTATGAAATTTTGATCAAACAGGTAAAAATAGAGATTCAATTATAGGCCTATATATGGTGTTTTGAGAGCCTCCAAAATTTAAACTTAGAAATGAGGCAATATTAAGGTAATATACCTTACAAGGTAAGGTAAGGTATCTTATAAGATAATATAAGGTGCACAATTAACTTGCAAAGTAAAAGAGATGTGCTTCTTCCTGAAACTGTCATGCGTGAATATATTAATACTAGCTGAAGTACCCGTTCTACGCCCGGGTGGCGAGCATTTTTATTAGCACCAATTTAATTATTTATTGACATATATTAAATACATTTAATTACATATACATTTAATTACATATTGGCTATGAAATTTAATTATTGGGCAAAAACTTCTTTGTAACATTTTTGGTGTAAACTCTGTTGTCTTTCATTAAGTTGCCTTGTTGGTCAGTTCCTAAGACTTTTACCTTGACTTGCTGAAAGGATTTTGTTCTTGAAAATGCAACATAAAGTTGTCCATGACTGAATACTGGAGATGGCAAATAAATACCCACTGAATCCAGTGTTTGCCCTTGGCTTTTGTTGATGGTCATAGCAAAAGCAAGTCTAAATGGAAACTGTTTTCGTCTTAATGTAAAGGGAAGGTCGGGGTCACTCGGTGCAAGAATAACTCTTGGAATAAGTACCCTGGCACCTTTAAAAGATCCGGTCAGGATTTCACAGTCAATGACTTTTGGCATCATTTGCTTGACGACCATTCTGGTGCCATTGCAAAGACCTCTTGTTGAGTCAAGGTTTCGTAGCAACATTACTACTGCACCAACTTTCAAGTTAAGTCTATGAGGAGGCATACCTCCAGGTGTTAAGCTGTTCAAAAACTCCATTGGATAGTTTGCTGCCTCCTCGGCATTTGCACTGTCTTGCTGAATAGAATCTATGCTGGTATAGCATTTCAATTCAGATTGAATTCGTCTAAGGACATTTTCATTAAGTTCAAGTGACTCGTGGTTTTTTGGAGTCAGGATTGCACGGTTAGCAATGCTGTCATCTCCTGATTGGATGACCTCAGGAAAGACAGCAGCAACAATACATCCATTTTAAATGCAGACTGGAGAAATTTCGAAGATGCCTTCTTCTAATCCAGGCTCTTGGAGTTTTCCATTCCCAGGTTTTAAAAGCCAATCGGAAAAGCCTCGGTGTTCTGATGGGACATTGTCCTCATTGGCACGCATGTTTTGGTCTAACTTTAGGACCTGAATATTTTTCCAACACTTACTATTCTTCATGCATGAACAAAGTATTTCGGTTCTGCTGCCAGGTGGAACAACAGGAAGAATTTGTCTGAAATCTCCACCGAAAAGAAAGTCCGCACCTCCAAATGGTTTTTTAGAAGGAACTTTTGGATCTTCAGCTAAGAGTTCTTTATACAGTGTGTCAACTGCATTTACTCCATGTGCTGGGGCCATTGAAGCTTCATCCCAGATTATCACTTTGGCCTTTTCCAGTTCATTTGCCGTATTAGTCCCATGTCGAACATTACAGGTTGATGTTTCATTTATTGGAATAGGCAGCTTGAAGCGACTGGGAAGTTCTGCCTCCCTCAAGCAAAGTTGCTGCTATGCCTCTAAATGCACATGGCAAGACTAATTCATTTTTGCTACGCACATAGTGCATGATTGTGTTGTAAAGGAAGGTTTTACCACTTTCGCCAGGTCTATCAATAATGAATGATTTAGTTTGGGTAAGTTAGGGTTTTCAATTGCTTCCCTGATTTTGTCGAAAGCCCTTCTTTGCCCTGGGTTGAGCATTTGAAACTTTTCTTCGAACATGGTTTTTTTGGCAATTGGATCGTAATAATTTCCAGAATTGATTGGCTCGTCATAGCTGCCGACTGGAAGTTCTAGGCCAAAATCTACCAATGACTTTCCATGTGTTCGAAGGACAGATTCAATTTCTTTAAGCGTCAAATAGAGAGCTTTTTCTCCATCAGGAAAGCGTCTCTTATAGTCTTGCATAAGATTGTCCTTATGTCTGTCGAATAATGCTGCTGCATCCGACGGCTCACACATGATACAAATAAATGCAAACAACTGCCTAAGTTTTACTGGCATTTGATGGGTTGCAGCTTCTGTTAGGCAAGTATCCCATTCTGAGTCATCATCAGTTAATCCCCTTGCAATGCATGCTTCTTGGAAAGTTGCAAAGGGGATAGGATTTCCTTCGACCGTTCTTACGTCCTCGAAAGATGTTGGCTCCTCTAACACTGAGAAGGAGAATTCGGAGGAACCATTTTTCTCTATCCGTGGGACTTACGGCAAACATTCTGCCAATTGTAGTTTCATGTCCTCTAAGACGTGGTTTCCATTTAGAATTTTTGTCATCCCAGGTATAGTGTTCGGGAATTTCAATATATAAATACTCTCGGGCATTAGGGTCTTCCTGATTAAGTTTAAACCAAGCCAGAAGTTTGGACTTGGTGGCTTTTTGCTGTACAGCTTCAGCTTCCTTGCCTGGTATAAAACATATTTTATGCTTGTCCTCAAGGTGGACATTCAATCTTTCCACACGATCAGTTTGGTGGTGCATTTTGTATTCCCTGAGCCTCCAGCATGCTTCAGGTGCATTTACATATCGGGTCTCCAAGTAATTTTTTACTTCGTCCCATTCAATAGTAGCTTCCTGTTCTGTGGGAACAGTAACGAATTGAATATTTGCACAGTCATGCCCTTTGTAAACGTATTTGAAGAGGTATTTAACGCTTTGAATTGAGCTACAAATCTCTACGTTAATGTGGGCGTTGTATTTCAGAGACAGGTATGGGTTGTATGGCACCACCCATCTGTTATCCACTTTGTTTCCCCCAAGTTCAACAAAGTTACCATCATCTCGGCATTGATATTTTGGGTAACCATTGACATTGCTGTTGGTCTCGGCACAGAAATCTTTTGGGAATTCTTTTGTTCATTTGCCGTTTTCCATACACGGTGCGTTTGGATTTAATGGACCACATGGGCCGTGTATCATACAGGATTTTACAATTTCATGTAGCCTCGGGTGGGCATCTTTATCAGGCAGTTCTGCACAGACAATTTTGTCAATTCTTTCATTCTCCCAGACTTTGTCTTCGTACATGAATAGCAATATGTGCCCATGTGGTAGACCACGTTTTTGGAACTCGATCACGTGGAGCATAGCCCTAACATGTCCAAATCTATGGCTAAGTCTTCAAGTAGCAATTTCAGTTTCAACTCAAACACTCTTGCTACTAAATCAGGTCGGTCGCATGGTTGCTGACCGGGAAGTAAGTTTTCCCTGATTTCCCTCCATTTAGGATTGCACGTGAATGTTACAAATAAGTCAGGTTTGCCATATTTCCTGACCATGGCCATAGCATCTTGGTAATTTTGAGCCATATTTCTTGGACTCCCTTGGAAGGTTGAAGACAATATAACTTTCTTTCCAGGCAATATATTAATTTCCTCAAAATTGTGGTTGTTCACAAATCGGTGAAGAACATCATAGTCTTCAGCTCTTACTGTGTTTTGATTTTTTCGAAACCAATTCAAACGGTTTGCCTCGGTCTTGCAATAGGCATCAACCATGAATTGGTGAGTCAGCTTTCCTGCGTTGAGGAACTCGTTAAAGTTTCCATCACGAATGGCAAAATGGTATGAATACCATTGAAGCTGGGACACATTTCCTTGACCAACAGCTCTTCAGATCTGTGGTCCACCCTGAATCCCCATATGGGAAAAGCAAAGTGTAGTACATTGGGTCACAGAGTCTACTCAGGATGGATATATTTTGTAAAATTCCGCTTTTCGGATAAATTGTAATATCCCGATTTTCTGGGGGTGCACCATCTGCACTGTGAAAAACGGCAGCAATTTCTCCTCTGGCAGTGGGAGCGTTGGTTCTGCCGGGGAGCACATTATTTACTGTTTCTCTCAAGAAAGTCATGCTATATTCAATTGGCGTTCGGTTTTCCCGATTTGCCTTTAGCATTTCGTCTTGTTCAAATTTGAGCATGTTCTTGTATTCTCTAGAGAACGGATTGATATCTCCAAGAAGTTTTGGAGGTTCTCCATTACGACACGAATGCATCCATTGTTTGCTTGTTTGTTCATTCTTTCTGTCATATCAAGGCTTGGGCCGAATCCAAAATGTACAGTTGGGCATACTTTGGTAACTCACATTGATTTGGGTGTAATGCAGATGTAGCGTGATAAATTTGCCCATGGATTCTGTAACAAAAAGGACCTGAACATCTGGTCACTGATTGGTCAACTTGTGCTCCCATTGAGGCAAAGGCCATTGTACTGTTGTAGGATCTTATGTTTTCCATGAAATTTTTAGAATTTGGATCAGATCCATTCATGTAATTTGTAATGAAGGGATGCATTCGTATTTCATCTAATGCAATGGTCCCTTTATGATAGCAATTTGACATTAATAAATTTTTGAAATGCGTGGCATTGCAAAATGGACATTTAGCGTCCATTGGGCCAAGATAACTTTCTTCAATTTCGTCTTCATTGAAGTTTTCGGGAAGCAAAGCGGTGTTGCGGGATCGGACATATCTACTCAGACGTCCTCTTTGATGTTGGCGTGCAACCCTTTGTCTTTCAGCGTTTGCCTCGCGCTCTTGTTGAAGTTGATTTTGTGGCATGTTTTCTCTGTGTTGCCGGTGACTTACAGCATTAGCTTCACATTCTGCTTGAAGCTGCTCTTCTGACATGGCCGCTCTACGGCGTCTTTGAGCTTCAGCATTACTTGCTTTTTATGCTGCAATTTCTTCAGCAGTCGGTGGTTGCTGGCGTTTAGGAGGCATATTTGATCGTATTTCATTACTTATTCATTGGATCATCAGAAATACGTATAAACATAAATATCACAATTAAAACATATACAGAAATATAGGACAATTACAAAATATAGACGTACCTGTATACAAAATTACAAAACATTCAACAAAATCGCATAGTAAAAACTTTAAAAACTATAGGAACGGATAAATGTATACATTCGATGCCGGTAAATATCATTTGTTTATTTACTTGTTACTATGGTAACATACCGATGACTGACACACTACCTACCGCGTTATATTAAACAGAAATATAGGACAATTACAAAATATATAGACGTACCTGTATACAAAATTACAAAACATATCAACACAATCGCATAGTAAAAACATTAAAAACTATAGGAACGGATTCGATGCCGGTAAATATCATTTGTTTATTTACTTGTTACTATGGTAACATACCGATGACGGACACACTACCTAGCGCGTTATATTATAGATTTTAGTCTGCCATATTAACAAAAGTAAGTTGTTAATATAAGTCTTTAAAATAAATTTTATAGTATCTTTAATACGATTCTTAAAACTAAGGATTGGTAATTTGAAATTATTATTAAGCGCTTTAGAGCACCTACAGGACATTTTCTCTTCCTCCATTTCTGTATCTATGCATTTCTCCATGTCTCAGTTTTTGCAATTTCTTTGAAGTTGTCCGCCAAAATACAAGCGAATGAAATACATTTTTTTAAGAATTATAATAGGCTATATGAAATTGACGAAAAACCCCGGATATCCGAGAAAATTTAAAAGAATTTAGCAAACGGATATCCCACTTAAAGACAAAGAAACCAGAAAGACTGACCTGAATGTTTAAACATTACAGATTATTTTGCCAAACATTATGCCACTGATTTGTTATAATATTATTATATACACACCACCAAAATCAGTAAAATTCCATTTTCAAATCAACGAATAAGGCCTTTTCGAAATATTAAAATTTCATCCTCATTTCGTATACTGTAATGTTATAACATCATAACAGGAACATTACAGTATACGAACTGAGGATGAATTTTTAATATTTCGAAAAGGCCTTATTCGTTGATATGAAAATGGAATTTTACTGATTTTGGTGCTGTGTATATAATAACATTACAGATTATTGCTATAACGAACTATCGGAAGTTCAATCAAACGTTAAGCGGACCAACTGTAGAACAAATGTAGGTGATACGAGTAGAAATGCCTCAAACACGAATGATAACGATGATGACGAATTCGCTCTTTAACATGATCGACTGCAGCTGTCAATTTACATTTTTCTAAGCTAATATTCTTTAAGGTTTAATCAAATCGGTAAGTTCACATAAATACATGTATACACAGTAAATGTCTCCTTGATATCCACCGGTGACATGAGAAATACGAACTGTGAAATGACAATGACAATTTTTTAATTATTTTCGTATGTCGATTTCTTCTTTCGATGAATTGCATAGTTTTTTGGAGAATAACATTCAAAAACAGAACACCAACATGAGGAATTCCGTTGCAACATTTGAAAAGTTAGCGATTACATTAAAAAATGTATACACTTTATTTACAGTACACATTGTTTTTTATTCAATTTGTATTTTTATTAGTAAAATTTTTAAGTATATTAATAAGACAAAATTGCAGTCACTATTTACTTATCTAATGCAATTTTGTCTTTTCTTGATATTTCTTCGTAATCTTCATAGGTAATTAGAAATATTTCTTTCCAGTACTGTTGTTTTCTTGTTTTATTAATATTAACTTTTCAAGAACAATCCCATATAGCTGGATCATTGCGAATTTCTTCAATAAAAGATTCGATATCGAAAGTATGATGACTTTTCCATGCGGAACAGGCAGACGTCTGCCTCGTGTGGAAAGGTTCTAAGGATTTGCACTTGTTAACTAGCAACAAGGCTGCCCGACGAGTTGAATTCAACGGTCGGGGAGAGAACGAGCCGGCAGACGTCTGCCTCTCGTGGGCTCACTCGCACCCTCCTGTGAAAAGCTATGCATTGTTTAAATGGGATTTTTGTCCCTAGAAGAGGTTTGCCGCAGACGTCTGCCGCACTGTGTGCCTCGTGTGAAAGGGCTCTTACAGTTAGTATCTTTGTCGGTGCAAATTCTGTATCTGTTGCACATTGTTCAGTGGAGGCAGTGGTCGGAGAAACGGTTTTTCTATCCAAGAGCTGGAACTGTTACGACTATTATTATTACGACCATCAACATCACGATTATGCACGTAAGTGTATACCGCACTATTCCAAGGTCTGAACCTGATGAAAAATATTAACTTGCTAACATATAAATTTAAATTATACATAACATCAAAATACAAAATATTAATTAACATTAAATTAAAATCTTTAAAATTACAACTGTGAGCCATGAATCGGAATCAATACTAACGAACCGATTTGTTATCGAGTGTGGCAACATCGAATCCACATCGGCTGAAGAAGAAAACATCAATGTTATAACGGGCAAACTGAATGACGTATATGGATAATATGACAGTCCCAATAACACATTTTTACATCAAAGCGCTCAGCATGTAACTTTCTGACAGTTTGAGGTGTACAAACTATACACATATTATTGGTATTATACTCCAAAGAGCTGAAATAACAAAATACAAATACCACGCTTACCTGTCTCTACTGTACTGAATGCATTCGTTTAAAAATCAGAAGCCTCATGGTTACTATGAGGTTAATAAAATCCGTACGCATTACGGTGATGAATCATTATATATTACAATATTGCCAATTAGTATCTATTATTAATAGAAGCCCAAGCAAAATAACTTTAATATAGACATTTTTATTTATAATTATAAAGAACGTAATGTTGTTAGTATCACCAATAACTCTACTACTGATGTTCTGTCAGCGATGAAGTGTCTGAAGGTGAGAACGGCATTATGCATCGATGGGATTCCATCATTTATTATTAAAGGTGTAGCTGATACTGTCACTTCCGTTCTTGCCTCGCTTTTTAATTAGAGCTTGGCGTGCCATCTCCATGAGACATCTTCTTAGTAACATCTTGAAAATATCCACTACTGTGGAAAGTAGCTGCTGTTACTCCTATTCCCAAGAAAGATCGTAAGGTAATATATTAATATATTATTTTAGGACAACGTCAGTCGTTCTTGTTATTCTGAAGGTTTGTGAAAATATCATATCTAAGTATCTATATAATAGCACATCATCTCTTTACTTCCCACCTACATGGATTTATAAATGGGCAATGTACAATTAACAACTTATCGTCCTTTCTGTCTGTCGCCGGTCCAGCTATCGATAATCGTAGCCAGGTGGCTTTTCATAAACTGCCACACCATATTATTCTAAATAAATTAACTAGTTTTGGTATTTGTCCTCAAATAATTTAGTGGGTCGGTTCATACCTGCACTAGATTGATTTCAAGTAAGATTTGTTAGAAATATATCTAACTTTACTTGATGTTTGTTAATGACATAACATCCGTCCTAAATTGTGATGTCCAAATTTTGCAGATGTTATCAGGATCTGACTTCCCATGAGTGGCAAAGAGGATCATGTTACATTTCAACAATGTATAGAATATGCTGTAGAGTGGGCACAACGGAACTCCATGCAACTAAATCATTAGAAAATTGTAATAGCCACGTACACTCATAAGACAAATCCCAAATCCTCTTACTATGCTGATAAAGTAAAAGGCGTGACTGTAGAAAGAAAGGATGCATCTGTTCTGGGTGTTCTTAGGGATAGGAAACTTCTCTTCCTTCAGCACGTTGAAAGTGTAGTATCCAAAGCTTATAGAAATTTAGCCCTTATTAAATTGGTTGGGAACACTTTAAAAGTCAGACAGACATAAATATTCCTGTGTAACTCTTCAGAGAAGCTTTAGTCGGAAACCATCTAAAATATGCTTTAGTCATATAGAACAGGAACCTGAGTAGACAGCTAACTCCACTGAGGGAGTTCAGAGATCTTCCTGCACTGGATGCCAAGAGATTTAATGTAGACAGCTAACTCCACTGAGGGAGTTCAGAGATCTTCCTGCACTGGATGCCAAGAGATTTAAATTATTGTAACGTGATGTAGAGATCACGAAAGCTCTTGGTCTTCCTTCACTCTTTACTAGTAGACGTTTTACTGATCTGCTCTTTTTTGATCAAGTTCTTCTTAGAATTAGTGCATTACCCATGATCGTTAGTTTGATAGCCTCTAGCTACACACTTTGTGTAAGTGTCAAGTTTATTGGTAGACATGCAGGATAATGTAGTCCATTTGTGAGTTTTGTTGAAGCTGCTAACCTGTATGTCGACGACCTTGACTTTTGTTAGTGAAAAAAGTGGTTTCAACGGCAATAAGAAATGTAATTTTCGTACTCCACGTTTTTGGCTTGTCACATTCATTGGTTACAGTACTAGTATTTAGAATCTACTAGGTCTTCTATTTATTCTCGTCACATATGTCTTCTGACTTGACACAATGAATCCTTTAGATTTATGTCTTTTTCAAGTGTAATATATTAAGGTTCTATAAACCGTTCTATCACAGTTTTCCCTTGTTCCTGTACTGGGTGTCCTTTTGCCTCAGTTGGTAAATCAGCGGTGTGTAGGAGTGTAAGGGAGCCCTGCACAAAAAATTGTTTTTATTATTAAACAATTTAAATGATGTCTCAACGTATTTCATTGTCATGTCTGATCCCCCCCCCCTTGTGGCTGCCAGAAATGATTTCAGAAACCCAATCTAAGCCGACTGGACTCAACTAAATGATTTAGTACGTAGAGTCTAAACATTGCTTCCATAAATAGAACAGGCCACAGACATACATTTATTCAACTTTAACGTCACGTCCCTTCAGCGACGTTTTGCTTGTGTCGCACACCACGATACACATTCATTCGCAGTCTCTATATAATATATTTCTTCAGTCGTCTTTAAACCCTGAACGGCAATGAACTAATACAAATACAATAAGATTGTTGCATTTCATAAAATTATTTGAACGTCAGAGCCATCGGGTAAAAGTACAGCTCAATCTCCAAGTAAGCAATTATTCAGCATAGGTAATTGCTTTTGTTATTAATTTCGGCCTTAATAAGCGAGCACAGATATTGCATTTGCTCAGTCAGATATTAAATGTAACCTCTTGGCTTTGTACAACTGTCAAGTAATTAATATATCTCAAAGTGTGTGTGTGTGTGTGTGTGTGTGTGTGTGTGTGTGTGCGCGCGTGTGTGTGTGTGTGTGTGTGTGTGTGATCACAACGACCAGACAAATTACTTGAATTAATCGCAGGCAGCCAACGTTCTACGTTATGCCAACCCACTGTAATATATTATCGTACGTACTCAGCACTTAACCTTAGTGTACCATAGAGTATGTGTCGTTACTTTGTGCATTGAATTAATCACATACGTTATGAAATCATTTTAATATCACTACCGTATCTTACCGTTTAGCTGCTCGATTTTAGGCAATATGACAATTGTTTCCGAAATTGAATATGACCTACCAAGTAAAATAATTTTAGTTATTTTTGAAAAGGTATTTAGGTGAAAGGAGGGCAAAAACAATTGTGTTGTAAAGAAAGATATAATTTAAACAAAATAAAATTAAAAAGAATGAGATTTTTGAACGAGTTTTATTTATTTTAAACAAGACTTGTCTATAATATTGTTACGACATCACAGAACAATCTACGTGTTTATCGAACGTTCCAGAGGTATCCGGAATGTAATGCGTGTGGTGTACGTGACTCTCGACGCATTCGCGAGACTTTTTGGAAGCCGCCAGCCGCGCGGACTGTGTCAAGGCCGCAATTAATTACGTCGTACACACTGGCGCTAACGCGCATTTTGGAATATTCTGGTCTGTGAGCGTTGTATAAATACAAGGCGTCAGCAGCCTTAATAGTTCAGTTACAGTCGCGATATAATGCGTGTGGTTTGAGTTATTATCAGGCGATATTACTGTGTGGGTTCAAGTGGTTATTAGTAAAGTGCTGTGTTTTACAATCGGGCGGTATATTGTAATACAATTATTGTGTTTTAATATTAGTTGACATTATATTGCGTGAGAATAATTTTTATCTGATTTATTTTAAGAGAAAGTGTTGTTAAATGTTTAACTGTGAAAATTAAAGCTGGTGATTAGTGACATAATTGGTGTTTTGTATTTTGTTTTCCACTGTACCTACGACGATCAAGTAGACCGTCGGAACAGTATTGTCAGAAGTGGGATAGAACTGTTAACAATGGAAACAGTGGACACCTTGTACAAGACGAGGTAATGCGTAACTAATCGGTAAACAATGGATGCCTGTCAGATGATGGAAGCTTTCCAAGCGCTGCTGCGTCAGACACGGGTAGAGACAAAAGAAGAACAAAGACAAGAAAGAGAAGAACCAAAAAAACGACAAGACGAGAAAGCGGAAGCGAGAAAGAAAACCCTCCTGCTGGAAACAGAGGAACGGGAGCGTGAAACAGAAGACATCAAAGCATTAATACAGAAGCAGAAACAAGAACATAGTACCGCAGAATTGGGTCTCCTACGAAGTGAGCTTAAAAAACAAGTTACTAAAATATCAGAGGCACAAGAATCAATGATATTAAAAATAGCTAAATTTGAAAAATCTGTCTCGAGTGTTGACGAATCGATGTCTAATAAAATAGCTGAAGTAGAAAGATCTGTCACGAGTGTGGAAAAAGCTATGTCAACAAAAATAGAAGACTCGATTACAAATATAAAAAAGCAAATTAAAAGTGAAGTTGAGCAGTACCTGAAGATGCAACCAAAAGAATTTTCTGAAAAACTGTACCAATGATAAAGACAGAAAAAAGACACAGAAAATAAGTTAATCAAGTCACTTTGCTTGCAGTAGGGGCAGTTCGTGTCAAAGCTCCAACCTTTCACGAAAGTAGTCACTGGGCAACGTACCTCCGCCAATTTGAAGCTACTCCATGCGCAAATGATTGGACAGAGAAAGACAAGGCTGTTTCACTCGTTCTTGCATTAAAAGGACCTGCGGCAGAACTATTCACAGAAAGTGCCACCTGACAGCAAGAACATCTATGCCAAGATGATGAAAGCTCTAGAATTACGCTACGGTGATAAATGTTTGCGAGATGTGAACTACGCTCAGTTGAGAAAAAGACGACAACGTTCCGAGGAGAGTATTTAAGAGTTTGAAGCAAGTATCGACAGATTGATTAGATTAGCCTATCCTGAAGCACCAGAAGATTTTCGAATAAGGTTTGCGGTGCAGACATTTATTGATGGCATCGGAGATTGTGAACTTCAGTAAGTGTTACGAATGGCAAGACACCGAAATAGCTCAGAAGCTCTTGTTCACGCCCTACAGTTTGAAGCCGCCAAGTTGGCGTTCCGCTACATTAATGGGTTTTTGCCATCACATTGCAGTCTTTTGAAGATCCCTGTATCACATTGCCGTTATGATGGGTGCAGAAAATCAATGTTGACGGACAAACAATTCAGAAGTTCAATAGCGTCGCAACGATTTGAACGATGGGGAAAGACAGAAGTCCGAAGTATTACAACTGTGGAAAATGTGGTCATCTACAGGTAGACTGTTGGGAGAAGAAGATACATCGCACCGAGAGAAGAGAGTGATCGCACCAATTGGAGAAGTAAAGCCCAGAACAGCACACATTATCCACGCTACATAACAGCAGTGGAAACTTGATTGCTAATGGATATGCCGAAGGTAAACCAACATCATTTACAGTTGACACGGGCGCAACAGTGTCTATTGTGCGCCCTGACTTAGTCAGCAACTGCCAGCCTCTAATTAGCTCTTGTACAATACAGACTGTGACTGGAAGCTCCGTCAAGGTGCTAGGAAAGGTAGACGTATGTGTACGCCTGTGTCTTCTCGAGTTTAGCCACCAAATGCTCGTTGCAGGCATTGTCGATGAAGTGATTCTTGGCACGGACATTATGAACGCCTACGGATTCGTTGTGGACTTAACAGAGAATATCCTGAGGGTTGGCCAAGAGAAGATAATGCTTTGCAGGGCTAAAAAGACAGGATCTACCAACCATTCGATTAAGCAAGTGGCATTATTCGAAGAAAAGGTCAACAGGACTGGTCAAGAGGAACCCTCCCTATTGCAAGCGGAAATGGAGGAAGAACTAGCAGAGGAAACACAAATAAGTGTAACGACAAAAGAAGTGATTGGAAAGCCAACTACGGGTGTCGAGATAACTCTTGTTTGTTCCTGAGCTAATAAATGCGCCCAGGGGAAATTTGCTGAAGATGAGGTTACGCAAGGGGTTGTTGGCGAGAACAAAACAGACTTGGATCAGCCAGTGGTGTTTAGGCCATCAGTACATGACGCAACGGGAGTGTCTTTAGCAAAACTAGTAGATGAGCGTAAGATTCGCATTCCTGGCAACTTGATGTTCGGATCACACGAGACTGAATTCGAAGAACCGGATAATTATCTTTCGCAAGGTCGTCCACCTAGATCGCCTGGTCGAGTATTACTTCAGAGACGGTTTGCCAGTTCGGGACGAACAGGCTTAAGGATGGAGAAGTGTTACGACATCATAGAACAATCTACGTGTTTATCGAACTTTCCAGAGGGATTCGGACGGTAATGCGTGTGGCGTACATTACTCTTGACGCATTCGCGAGACTTTTCTGAAAGTCGCGTGCCGAGCGGACTGTGTCAAGGCCGAAATTAATTACGTCGTACACACTGGCGCTAACGCGCATTTTTGAATATTCTGGTCTGTGAGCGTTGCATAAACACAACGCGTCAGCGGCTTTAATAGTTCAGTTATAGTCCCGATATACTACGTGCGGTTCGAGTTATTATCGGGCGATATTACTGTGTGCCTTGAAGTGGTTATTACTGAAGTGCAGTTTATTTTTATAATCGGGCAGTATATTGTAATACAATTGTGTTTTAATATTAGTTGATATTTTATTGCAGGTGAACAATTTTTATCTGATTTTTTATAAGAGACTCTGTTGTTAACTGTTTATCTGTGAAAATTAAAGCTGGTGATTAGTGACTTGATTGGTGTCTTGTACTTTGTTTTTCACTGTACCTATGACGATCAAGTAGACTGTTGTAACAATATATTTTTTTTATCGAGTGAATTATGATTTCTTTTTTTGATGCTCTCTTCTTAGTGCCTTGTTATTTTCAACAGTCAGAACAGAAAGAGTGGTAAATAGACAGAGTAGCAGAGGCTGAGTACGAAAAGGGTTAATGAGAGCGGAGGGGTAAAGAGAGTCCAGATAAGCGCCTAAATTTCAGTTATGGTTGCATTCAACCATATTGTAGCTACAGTGTTCAGTAAACACCAGTTTAATCTAGCACTGCGATTGCGCACTGCTTCATTGAATACAAGACTGGAACGTAATATTAATGTGTCTTAATATCTTCATGGAGAAGCCACAGTGTTTCTCATTACAGACACCATTTAATCAGCATTATGTGCATCCATGGTACCACAATTGATACGACTTAACACGTGCTATATAAAGGCATTTCAGTTCAATTGTAATACGGTTTTTCTGGATATAATGTGTTTTTTACGTGAGAGGGGAACGTCCGGGCTAATTTGTCTAAAGTGAGGGTTCAAAGAATATATCGTAAGTTACATAGTTAACCTAGCTTTTTGGGAAACTTATTGCCGCCCACACCTCAGCTTGGGGTACGTTTGTCCTACCATTCCGTGTCGTACTGAAGAAGGCCTTAGAAGCCTGGTAGATGTTGATTCTTTTAATGTTAATTACGGTAGTATTAGCCTCCGTAATGGACTTGGTTTATTATATAGTTACTATACTGTATGTATGTAGTATATAATACGGGTAACTTACTTAACATGTATGTGGTTTTTGTTATTATTAAATATTACGTATACTTCATAAACTAATAATTTTTAGAATCAATTTACAAATTTTGTAATTTTCCAAAAACTCCGTAATTTTATTGTTAACGACATGCCAATGACACATTAGATGTGTCGTTTTAAATATAGACCAACAGGTTCCATGTCCTAGTTGTTGAATGCGATTTCCCTCGGAATTCATTTTATAGGATGGCAAGTAAATCGTTTCAAAGTTGTTTTGTCTCCTGCGCATGTAATATAATGAATTCATTTGTAATTGCAGTTATTCATCTTTTATAAAACTGACTTATCGACTATTTGTCTTGTATGTGATCCCAAAGACAACATGTTTGCAGCAATTTGCTTTTGTTACAAATATTTTAGGTAAACAAGCTGTGGAGCCAAAAATATAACACACTTGGGTTCAGCGAGTTTCCGGTTACCGGAAATCAGCGGAAAATAGAAGTCGTTGAAGATACGTGCGAAACATCGTTGTTATGACAGATATAACATAATTAGTGCACAGTATTAAATTCAAACACCTACATAATATTAAGGTATGATGTTGCCAAATTACACCTCATTACCTTTTTTACTAAATTTAATATACTATACAAAATCGGAATTGTTTAAAAAAGTGTCTTGGAAGTCGGTTTGCTGTATTTGTGTTTTTTAAAAAAACGCAGTAAAACTATATTATTTAAGTTTACTCGGTATAAAATAGTTTCAAAATATGATATTTGTCACTGAAGACAAAATAACGGAAGCCGTAAAGTTTACTTTAATGTTTTAATATTTTTTAAAGAAATTGAAGATTTTCTACAGGTTTTTCCTTAGTCATATGAAAATGTATCTCTTATATTTTAAATTTTCTTAAACCACGTTTCTCTACAATAACTGCTCCTGAAATATATAATCTATGCAACCAATTTTAAAAAGTGGCATTATTTACAAGTACTCAGTAGAAAATAGAGCTCCGGTGAATAGAGCACGCCGAATGATAATTATAAGCACGGAGGATAACACACATAACACACACGCGTACGCGCCCAAACACACAGACAAACACACACGTCTAAAAATTGTTACAGTTACGTTCTTAATGCATTAATAAATTAGTGTTATGTTAACGTGCCATGAAGACATTTATAGTGCTAAAAAAAAGTGAACGTCTTTATAATTTTTGTATAGAATAGATTTATTAAATATTATGCATAATGTACAATATATAATAAGAGGTAATCCAAGTATAAATTTATACTTTATACTTTGAGAATAAATAATGGTTTAAAAGAAGTTTTTGCAAAACGTATGAAAGCGGCTACAATTTTAACAACTGAGGAAAAATTTATATAATTTCTCTCTCTCTCTCTCTCCCTCTCTCTCTCTCTCTCTCTCTCTCTAATGTAACATTTGTATAATTATTTTCAACTTATATTTTACGATACTGATTGATGACTCGATGAGCACTTGGTGAACATATTAATACAAAGGCTTATAGAAATATACAAACACTTAGTAAGTGTCACCGTTTATTATTTACCTCTGACAGTCGTTTCAGCTTATTAAGGTATTCTCAAAGTGACCAAGGAACAGCTAAACAAAGAATGTAAGTGTGGTGAACATGTGTTTAGGGTGTGTATCCGGACATGTGAGTGAGGTGTGCATGGTGGAGGGGGTATAAGAACTAGTAAGTGAAGATAAAGCGATTGTAAAATCTAAGTATAATCGAAAAAATATAAAACTTATCTAAACTAAATAACAACTTTTAATAAAGAGGATACACAGAATTCAGTTTGTTCTTTTGTTAAATTTTTTTGTTACTTTTGATTGCTTTTCTAATTTCCAGAATTTCGAATAAATCAATTTTTTTACCTTCTTGTATGTTGTACAATAGTGTTATGTTTTATGTACCTATGGAGTGATTGTGTTGTAATCAAAAATCTGTAAAACCTTTATTGGCTGTATTAGTTATAATCGCTTTCTTATGTTCAGGACTGTGATGTTTCAGAGCACGGCCACATTGTCCGATATAAATAACATCGCATTCTGCACAGTGTCTTTTATATACTCAATTTTCCTCTAGGATGATTGATTTTTCTTTATTGTTTACTAGTAATGAAAAAAGATTGCGTTTGTTTATTGTTAATACCATGCTGCTGCCTTTCTACCTTTCATTCCATTCATTGCTAGTAGGAATTCTTCTACAGTCAACAATTGCACTCTCAAAATATAACTTTCTATAATGGTTTGTCCATTCACTTTTCTCAATCATATCAATACAATGCTTTCCTCTTTCAGAGCTATTCAATGTTTTCATCACCTTATCTGGCATAGTCTGTCTACCACAGAAATCGTGTTGTACAGTAGCTATTAAACTCCATATTGTTACTATGAAACTATTGTTAAACGGTTACAACCCTAATTTAATAAACAAACTACACAGCACATCATAAACAAAAACAACAAAACAATAAATACCAACAACACACAACAAAATAAATAAATCACACTCACATACCATAACTCCAAAACACACAAAATCGTCAACACATTCAGGAACACAAGTACAAAATAGCATACAGAACAAACAATACCATCAAAACACACATCAATGATACAAACACGGACATAGACGAATACAACAAAACAGGTGTTTACAAATGAAACTGTAATGATTGTAATAGTTTCTATATAGGCCAGACTGGAAGATCTTTTTCTTCACGTTATTCTGAACACCTAAAACCTGTATCCAGCAACAACATACATTCCGCGTTTGCCACACACATACACACAAAAAAACCACAGCTACACCAACTTAGATACTAAACTTGAGATATTACACTACTTACCTAAAAGTCGAAAACTTAACACAGCAGAACAATATGAAATATACAAACACTACACAACACAACCAAACAACATACTTAACGACCAATTTCAATATAAATCACACACGCTCTTTGACACAATTATACATAAAACAAACAATAATTCGAATCCCCGCGCCAATTCCCTTCCACCCCCCTCAGCCTAACAAACTAAAAAAACCTTTACAAGTTACTCACAGTCTGTCTCACACCGCTGACGAAGCCGCACATCAAGCCGAAACGCGTACGGGTGGAAACAAAGTAAGTTCAGAAGTAAAAATTTAATAACCAATATTAATTTAGTGCTGTGAAAAAAGAAGATGAACTATCAAAACGTCTGTAATTTTGTTTTCCTCTGTACTATATGTTCACTGATCGTCGTAATCATATGTTCATATAACATCCATTTAAAGTGGTCCATTAAATAATGCTAGAAAACGGATTAACAGAATATTGGAACTAATCAATAACATAAATTAAAAAAGTGTCAAACTGAGTAGTTATTCCAAAAAAATTTATTAGGCTTGTAGATATCCAAACAATTTTACATGTAGCTTCCGAGCACGGGGAACCATAATTTAACCCGTGTTGATGCAACTGATTCCGATGTAACGCCAAATGATGTGTTAAAAAAACCACTAAAAACGGAACTGTACAACAACATGCTCACACGAACTCTGATTGACATGTGTGGTAAGGGCACGGTGACGACAATTCTGTTTGTCCGTTGGATCGAATATTTTGATATCTTTTCTGAATAACAATGTAGATAAATAATTTTCTAAATATCAATCTTTTTATATTCACAGTTTTATATTTTACTAATATATGTATCCTGTTTCGATTATTTTACATTAATTAACACAGAAGACTAAAATTTGGCTTTATTTTTATAATAAAGTGTTAATACAGCTAAAGTGTCAACTTCCCAAAAAATGTTAAAATATTTTATAATTTAAAAAAAAATATTGCAAATTGTTATTCCTTTCCTAAGGAAACTAAATAATGCATGTAATTTTTGTACATTTTTACCTGTAAAACTTTGAAAACAAGTCTTTAAACGTTAGCAAGCCTTTATTTAGCTGCGGTACCCTACTCTTATTTCTTTATCCAGTGTTACTAGTTCTCGAAAACCACATGGTGGACTTTCGTCAACTACTGAATCTACTATTTGTCCTTTCTTTGTAAATTATACCCAACAGAATCTCCTTCTATTAACCAAAGTTAACCTATATTTTATATGTTTACATGTTACATACTTTTTAATGTTTATATTGCAATTAGTTATAAGCTATCAAGCAATTTTATTCTAATAATTATGCTAGCAGTGTGTAGAACTATCTCTTATTGGCGCACTCTTACTATAGCATAAACATTTTTGTGGTTAGATATTTAAACAGTTTATTTGTCAACACCAGCTAAAACTATTCTGTCTGTGGAACAGAGAAACAAGTGCACCAACAATGGTGCAAAATATTGTATTTTCAATAGTTTAAATTATTTATTTGTTAGATTTCTTTAGTTGCAACCCCAAAGTGCTTCAACGTTTACCCACACTAGTTTAAAAATGTTAACAGTTTATTATAAAATAGTAGCTCCAATTTCCTCCCAATTACACCACATTTTGTGATATTTTGTATTCCAAATTTAACAATTTAACAAATATTGACAACTTTGTGGTTCAAAATTAATATTCAGGAAATCCTCAATATTGGTTAATATAAGGTGATGGTATTTTTCAAAATTTGTGTGGTTGATGATGAGTACACAAAACTCATGAAAGAATCTATTAAACAATGTTGGTGTACTAAATCTGTTAAACAAAACCAAATGTTATGGAGAAGAATTGTAAGGTGAAAACGCTCATGCTTGGGATACCTAATTGGAGATAATAGATTGATGAGAATGATAGAAGAGGGGAAATGAATTGACCAAATGGTAATGGATGACTAAAGAAAAGCAGCCTAGATTACTGATCTACCAGTTTTATAGTGAGGATAGAATATAAAGAATATTTACCATCATCGTTCTTTTTATCATTTACTTATGCTGCTTAAATTAATTTTTTTCTTCAACTTTATGTCATACACTAAAATTGGCCGTACCAACTCGGCCTTCCTATCTGTTGATTAATAATATTGGCAACATATATGTGTGATCGCTATCCTAGACTCGCTAGCAACATGTAGCAAATTTATCATAAAATCTTGTATAGATTGTATATCTCCTTATTTCCGTTAGAGGATACATAGTTAATCCATACGTCACCGTATTCCAATCTGTGAATTACGTATTTTTTCTTGCAGTTTGACTAACAGTTTTATATCAGTTCAGTCTTTGCCGTGCCTGTATTAAGACATTCTTGAACGTCTTGAACTCTTGCGCTATTCAATTAGTGTAAGTATAAAAAGGCAATCAAACAAATTTTACCTGTTTTCATCTATTCATAATATTAATTTGTTGATACCGAGCATGCAAGTATTGATTTCAATAATATTGAATTATAGTTATTAAAGTAATCAAATAAAAACATAGTTTCTTCACTTGTTCTACAAGAGATCAAGAAATGGACGCTAGTTGTAAAAATGATCTAGTACCAGTTACATCAACTGAACGCGACCTATAAAATTGATATCCTATTTAGACAAAACAGTAGTAACAGAGTATGTTGCAAGGATATACGGAGAAAAGAAAGGCAAATGGATTCTGCAGGAAGCCAGCGGTTATAAAGAAAATAGTTCTGTATATACAAAATAACTGTAGCAAGTTTCCCACTTTTAGTATCCTGGCTGTGGTGTCATACGTGAATATGGTAGGCCTACTGTCAACAAAATTAATAAACTTCGGTACGTATATGGAGAAACAGCAAGTGGCTTGGTAAGGGAAAATTTTTTGAATAACATCTCTAAAGCCATGAACAGATCAGAATATGAAACTGATATGAAGTATATAGAAAGATAGGCTACAAATCTTTCCGAACAGATTGATTTTCTTCACTCGAGTTGCCATATTATTTACGCAACATCACGTTTCTTAAATAGTGACATCTTTCTTGATTACTTAGTCTTATGTTCCATTACATGTGCGGACTTATCTTTTCCGTAAGGGCAAAATAGTATCTAATAAATGGCTTTAAACTTTGCGCAAAAGGCTTCAACATGGACTTGCCTTCTTATACGGTCTGCATGAGATTGCTATGCATTATACAGAAGTCCACAGGAGACGGGTCTATTATATAAAGAGCACTCTATATAAAGTACGGTTGCATACTTTGCTTGAGAATTTTAACGTTACAAAAGGCTGGGCTGTACTAAATGAATTAGGTTCCTTTACAAACTCCGGCCACACTTTCCAACAAAGCTGCGCCACCACATGCTTTATTGAGGAAGAAAATAAATTTACTCTAACAATGTGGGTGTTCATTGTACTTATTCATGTGTAGTTGAAGGCAAACATTTCGGTATAGAAAACGTGTAGTGTGTAGTGCAATGCTTCTTTATTTTCCTTCTTTCTAGGTACAGAATTAAATTCTTGGATTTCGTTGTCCATGACGTGTCCGTTACTTAACTAAATATCACTATTACTTTACGACTCGGAACACTAGGTTTTTTATAAGTAAAAGCAAAAAGTTTTACCTTACAGCCTTAACCGGTTTTCTCCTTTAAAAGGCTTCTTCAGAGGCTGCCGCAGGTTAGTAATAGTGATATTTACAGAATTAAACTCCTACATACGAAGTGTGTCTAAAAACAAATGATAATATTTTTTTAAAAATCAATTAATGTCATACTAAATCCATAACCATTTTGTCCCCTTCAATATAGTTTCGACGGGACAAACGTGCTAACTTTCTCTTGTGATGTTGATCACACTCACTGATGGAGTACAGTAGTCTTCAGCTACCAATGTCATTAACCGGTCCGTCACAATATTTTAAATATTTCCTACACTTTCTAATAGCAGCCCCGGAGTAAGCTTTTGATTTCTTGTAACAGAAAGTAACCATATAAAATACATTCGGAAAGAAATATATGGGTTGCCACACAGCAAATGTTTTGGTTATATATTCTGATCATGTAAATTGTAACTACCTAAACCCATTAAAAAATAATAAAATTTTTTAACAATTTAAAAACTGATAGGGTAAAGAAGCAAGAAGTCTTTCAACCATATTGAACTGAGTAAAATGTCAAACTGTAGCGTAAATAGAAAATTTTGTAAGCTATTATATATAATAATAATAAGTAATATTAATCAATGTATATAAAAACAGTAGATATCTTACTTAAAATTATATATGTTGTAAATAGACGTGTCGTTTGTATTATTAATAATGTTGATATGTAATAAAACTGTGTTGTTATTACATCCTTCTGCTCTATGTGTATTTGTTTTGTCAGTTGATACTAATAATTGCGTGTATATTCCTCGTATTTATGTTAATTGTTTTTAATTTTATATTTAGTTTTATGTGTTATTCTTCTTTATTGATTAATTTTCGAATTGACTGAAGAGAATTCTTCAGTTCGTCTGCTTCACTATTTGAATGTGGCGGTTGTATCTTCACGAAATATTTCATTAATATATAAGTTCGATTTCCATCTCAACGCATTCGTTGAGATTAATTTCGGTTTCGTAGATTCTGTTATTCTTAAAGCTCGCAGACATCTTCTTGATCTTCGTGCGTGTAAAGCGAATCCCAATTATACCTTACGTTCGAGAAATAAAACACATTACAATGATTTTCTCATTTTTTGTTTATTATTTTCAACGGTATTCCTGTGAATACTGTCTATTTTATTTTCTAGCTGTTCAGTTGTTTGCCTATTATCTTCTTTAATTTGTTTTAAATTCTCATCACTTCGGTACCAAACTTTTCGTTCATTTGTTTCATTTAGTTTTCACTCAAAGCATCGTTTTTTTCCTCCATTTGTTTTATTAAATTTTGACTCAAAATTTCACTTTGTTTCTTTGAGTTTTCAGTGATTTCTTCGTTCTGTTTCTTAAAATGGCCATTCATTTTTTCCTTATTTATGTCCAATTTTTTCTCCATTCATTTACTGTCTTCCTTCATCAGGTTAACATTTTCATTTGTTTGTTTATTTTGTTCATTCGTCTGTTTAATATCGTCCTTCATACTATTTAGTATTTCCATTACTTTCAGTAAATTCGGGTCATCTCTAGGCTTCCTCCCTTATTATCGGTTCCACATCCTCAACCGATGTTACTTCCTTTTTCTTCCATCCTGATTTCATTCTCGGCCTCCTTACGCCGTTTCTTTGATGTCGCCATCCTTTTCATCTTTATTATTTTTTAAAATCTATAGCAGTCGCCAGCTAAAAATTAGGAAATTAATTCAATAATTTTTATTTCTACACCTATTATTTCCCTAATTTAAGCTTCACTAGTTGGTGCGCCAATTTGTAAATAGACGTGTCGTTTGTATTATTAATAATGTTGATATGTAATAAAACTGTGTTGTTAATAAATCCTTCTGCTCTATGTGTATTTGTTTTGTCAGTTGATACTAATAATTGCGTGTTTATTCCTTGTATTTGTGTTAATTCTTTTTAATTTTATATTAATTTTTATGTATGAATCTTCTTTATAGTTTAATTTTCGAATTGACTGAAGAGAATTCTTCAGTTCGTCTGCTTCACAATTTGAATGTAGCGGTTGTGTTGTCCCGGAATAATTCCTTAATGTATACGTTCGATTTCCATCTCTACGCATTCGTTGAGGTTAATTTCGGTTTCGTAGTTTCTGTTATTCTTACAGCTCGCAGACGTCTTCTTGATCTTCGTGCTTGTAGAGCGAATCCCAATTATATCATACGTTCGAGAAATAAAACACATGGCAATTGTATTGGTAATATTAATGTTTAATCTTTGACAGTTTTATTTAGTTTAGCAAAAATGGTTGATTCGATATACACGTTAGCAATGATCGCTTCTTATCTCAGGGTCAATCGTCAAATGATTTAATTATATAAAAGAGAATTCTTTTGGCTGCTACGCAAGGTTCCATTAATTAATAAAAAAACAATAAAGAGTACATTACAATAGACATGGATTAATACTTATTATCTAACGTAATATTATAAATAGTTATGAATGTTGAATAATGTGGCTTGCAATATTTCGTTTCGTTATGTGCGCAATGCATTCTGGTTGTCGAGTGACGTCATAATCATGGCCGACGAGTAACTCCCTAGTTAGTGTATATTTGTTCCCAATGTATTTTAATAAAATATTCACTTAGAGTTCACTAGTTCTTTTATTATGTTCTTGTTTTCTTTTATAACATGTCTATCAGTTATTAATGTCGTGTGAATTGTTGGAGTCGCTGGTGATGACTTGTATTTGGATTACAATAATTGTTTGGTTACAATTTTGTAGAATACGTACAGTTCCTCAGTTAAATTTAATTTAGGCTTCTTCCTTATTAATCGCTTTCGAATTTCTTCATTTAACTGGTAGTTGTTCCTGTTGAGTTATATGATTTTTTGTAATGGCTTCATGGTTGTTCCGTTTGGCAATTTATTCTTCTGAATTTGGTTTCTTACTTTTTAAAATGTTTTACATAATAATATTTTTGATCTACACTCCTAAACCGTATTCAATCGTGGTTAAAAAATAATGTGTTCAATTTCTTCTTTTTTTCATAGAAACTGACCAAAATTTCTTGGATTCTTATTGGCCCATTATGCAAAGTTCAAATGTTACAATACATTAAATATATTACATTTATATTTTACCTTCAAATTACTTTTTATCATAACACAATAATATTTATTAGAATGTCTATGTGGTTAATAAGAATAAAATTACAAATCATTTGATACTCAACATGGCCTGGTTTGGTCATGTAAAATTTAGTATTTTGTGGATTTTACATTTATATTATTAAACAATTTAGAATGATGGATGACGGTTGACTATGACCCTTTGATGTAATATTATTTTAACTTGATCTGCTAGAAACATGAAACATTTATAATGTAAAACAAAACTCTTAACTATACTCCTTATTTTAATAATTATAACTTATTCATTTAAATGGTCCCACACTGCTAAACAATTGTTAGTGTGTTAATTCCTAAATCACTATTGTCAATCATGATGGATTGAACATCACTTTTAAATCTAAATAACATTACACTTTTAACTGTAGTCTATGTGATTATTATTATGCCACCTTTCATGTGTTTGTTTTTACTTATAGCACTATAATGGTTTGCGCCCCTTTTTTCACCTTATTTTTATAAAATGACAGATATTTATTGGCCTATTTAGCCATATAGGTCATACACATTTTAACTATGAAATGGTTGTTCTCTTTATTATTTCCATTATGTATATTTATTTAGTGTTTGCTTACTGCTTTTTATTTTTTGTATTGATTCACTGCCCTATCTTACTGAGTAATGTCTGGTTATTATTTGTTAGTCATAGTCAGGTCAATGGTTGGTTTTGTTGAGTTAATTTTGATCCATTCATTACCTTAAACTTTTGGGGGTTTCTGTTTATTAGTTGGTGATCATAATGCCTGGTTCTATTCCTGAATGAGGTTTCACCGTTTAATGTTTATAACTATTCCTACAGCGCTCTGTTTCGTTACAAATTGCCCTCCTTCAGAAGTAATTATTTCTGAACACTTCATTAGGTGTGATGACATAATTACTTATGTTACATTTTCCTTTTCTTCTTCGTGATATTTCTTCAGCGACAGTTGATTGCCATTGCCTTTTATCTTCTTAGTGTTTGGATAATTGGACTTGCTTGGGTAGATGAAATGCCTTCATTTGTTTCTTGCTTCTTTTCTCTTGTTCTCTCGATTTCTTTTCTTCCTTATGGTTTCAGGGATTGGGTTGTGATTAATTTTCTTGTGTTGTGTTATTATATAACAATTCACAACTAACTTCCTTTTCTTCTCTAGGCAAATCTAAAAAATATATTATTTTTTCCTCATATTTCTTATACAGGTGGTTACCAACTGATTTTTCCTTTCCTCTGGGGTTCCTTTTCTTTCTTCCTCTGCTTTATCTACGGTTCAGATCGATTCCTTGGTTGGGGTTATTAATTCCTCCTTAACTTTAAATGGCACGGTGAATGCATATCGGCTGTGAGTGGCACTATACTGACCTATTCCTCACCCGACCATTCCCCCGTACAGTGCTCTTTGGCTCTGCCCACTATAATAATATTTGAGTGGCGCCATAGCTTTCACCACTCTGTAAAATGGTAACTATTGCGTTACTTTAACACCCTCGAAATCCTGTTGCCTTCTTAACAATTCTCATTACTATTTTTTCCTACCATCAGCTTCCCTTACTTTTTTATATTATTTATTATCAGTTTTGGTAAAATCCTTGGTATATTTCTCCTCTTCTATTTAATTTCACTTCGTAGTTCATTGATTCATTTGCCACAGCGTCATTCATCTCCTTTTTTCAATACCCCTTTTTAGTGCAGCAGTTACAACTATGGTATTTGTTATTCTATTTATTTCCAGACATCGAGTCTTCTTTTGCAAGTTCATCCTCTCATTTATTTGTTTTAAGTACTTACTCTCTTTACTCATTATGGCCCCCTTATTATCGTTCTTAACCGTCATATGATCTACCGAACCCTTTATTGGTGGGCTATTTGTTTATGTTTTCATAAATCTTCATTTATCGTTTGTTTTCCTAATTATCATTAATTTTTCTTAAGTCTCTATAGTGCTTATTTATTCTTTATTTATTTTATTTGTGTTTTAATTATCATTATTTTTTCTTCTTCATTTCTCAAATGGGTTGCCTTGTCGGTAATCAGGAATCGGTCATTTTTCTCGATAGTGTGTGGTATTTTGTTTATCCATGGTCCATAATTTCATTAGCACTTGTCGTTCGGATCGCTCTGGTGTGGAGAACTGTTTCCGGCCTTGTGATATAGGTATCTGCTGCCTTGTACAGCAATTCTTCTAATACTACATGTTCATTAGTATCCATGCCAACATCAGCCACTTTTTATTATTTAGTTTATTGAACAGATATTTTAATGGTATTTCAGTTATTGATGACATTACTGACATTTTACTACACATTTCTATTTCTGTTATATTTAATTTAAATATAGATTTTCTGAAGTTTTTACTCACTGGTTTGTTGTGAGCCACTTCTAGAATTTCTTTTAAAGTTCTCCTGCAATCCTTAAAGTTAATTGTTTCAGTATGGTCAGTAATCGGTAGATTAAGCACGTTAATTAGTCCATTCTTCATCATCTCCAATTCTTCACGTGTTTTTATTATTTCCTTTTTCCATGGTTTCTTCGTCTTATTTTTCGGGTGCTTAATATTCTCTTTGTTTCTGTTATGTTTGTTTCCAGATAACAATGCTCTGTTGTTTCTTTATTTTCTATTTCATTACCACTATTTCCTACTTCCTGACTTACTTCTTCCATGTTATTTTTTATTTTCTTTTTTTGTTTCGATTGACTGTTTTCCTTTCTTCATCGTTTTTAGCCCCCTTCTGGTTAATTGTCTCGTTAACCTGCTCAATCTTCCCATTAATTCGTCTTAAATCTCTTCATTTATTTGTCTGAACTCTTCCTTCATTTGGTTATTATTGTCATGTATAATTTGCCATAAGGTTTCATTAGCACTTTCCTTAATTCTGTCGATTTTCTCATTTATTTGTTTATTATTTTAAACGGTATTCCTGTGAATACTGTCTATTTTATTTTCTAGCTGTTCAGTTGTTGCCTATTATCTTCTTTTATGTGTTTTAAATTCTCTTCATTTCGGTCAAATTTTCGTTCATTTGTTTCATTAAGTTTTCACACAAAGCCTCGTTTTGTTCCTCCATTTGTTTTATTAAATTTTGATTAAAAATTTCATTTTGTTTCTTTGAGTTTCTCGTGATTTCTCCCTTCTGTTTCTTACAAATTGTCATTCGTTTCTTCCTTATTTCTGTCAAATTGTTCCTCCATTCCTTTACTATCTTCCTTCATCTGGTTACAATTTTCATTAATACCGTCAATTTTTTCATTTGTTCGTTTATTTTGTTCGTTCGACTGTATTATATCTTCCTTCATACTATTTAGTATTTCCAATTACTTTCAGTAAATTCGGGTCTCCTCTAGCTTCCTCCCTTACTACCGGTTCCACATCCTCAACCGATGTTACTTCCTTTTCTTCCATCCTAATTTCTTTCTCGGCCTCCTTACTCCGTTTCTTTGATGTCGCCCTCCTTTTCATCTTTATTACTTTTTAAAACCTATAGCAGTCGCCAGCTAAAAATTAGGAAATTAATTCACTTATTTTTATTTCTACACCTATTATTTCCCTAATTTAAGCCTCACTAGTTGGTGCGCCAATTTGTAAATAGTGTAATAGTCCTGTTTGTGGGGTTATTTTTATCTACTTACAGTGAAACTTCGATTAACCGTCAGGGTCGGGACCGGGACCGTGACGGATAACAGGAAAACCTTAAACAACCCACCCCCATCCATTCCATATGAACGAATGATAAAAAATGCACGTTTACGAATGGAAATACACTGTACATACATGTATTTTATTTTACAGAAACAAACAGTATACAGTACATAACAGTAAGTAACATGAGTAATATATTACACTAAGTACATTACAGTAATACATTTTACATTAAGTACAGTATATGTAGTACAATATATGTACTGTACATATTGTTACATGAACTTACGCTCTAGACGTACATACATAATCAAATCTTAAAATAGTTTGTCATTTTCTTTTGTTACTTCGAGGCTCGTGCTTTCTGAGCGGCAATATTCCGTACTTTACGTAGGAGAAGTATCTGCGTTGCGTTTGCCTTTTGTTGCCCCTCAAACCACTCAATGCATTTTGATAACATTGTTTCTGCTTCTGTATGGCTTAACGTAGTTTTTATATTCAAAATATAACACTCGTCTTCGTCAATTTCTTCTTCTTCGTTGTCAATCACACTGGAAACAATTTCATCGTCGTTCAAAATGTCAAAGCCTCCGTCCAATTTGTCACATCCCAACCACTCTGTTAATTCTGCTGGCGTTATGTCTTCAGCATTCGGTACATTATTGCACAGTTGCACAATTTCGTCGACACTAACATTCCCAGTTTCCTTAGGTTCGCCATCATTAACTTCAGGCCAGAGGTTATTCCACCCATTTTTAAGATTTGACACTTGAAGATCATCCCATGCAGCAGCAACATTGAAAATTGCATCTTTTACGTGGTACTTTTCCAAAACTCTTTAACAAACATTTCATCATCAGATGAAATCAAACTTCCAACAAAAGCTTTCCTATAACGACGTTTCATGTTTTGCGGTTCCGCTCCTTTGAATGCACCTCTCCCCCGTGATTCTAATTGTGAATGTGAAAGTAGCAGTGACAGTAAAATTTGCGATGTGCATATGGGGAGTGCTGGGCCGGGAGATGAAGAGTTTTCGGTTGTGAATGGCAAACGCGCCAAACGCAAGCGAAAGCTGGCCGCCGCCAGTCAGTCTCCCGCCTCACCAAACCAGGTCGCTGATTCAGGTAACAGCGGCAGGCAGCCTGTTAATCTTGCTTCTTCTTCCACTAAGCCTGACCCATCTACCCTTAAGTTCCCCCTATTATCATACCCGATAATAGGAATTACACCCAGCTTCTTGTTAACCTCCGTTCTGGCTTTCCTTCGACTTCCGCGCTGTTCAGCACTTTCTGTCAGCGCGGAACATTTCCTTTCATACCTTCGCTCTCCCTGAGGAGCGTGAGGTAAAAATTGTCATTCAGGGTATTCCTTATCATACCTCCTCCGATGCTATCGTGCAGGAATTGACGACTCTTGGCTATTCGCCAACAGCTGTGTCGGTTTTGCACGCTGGCAAAGGGGACAACAAGCATCCCGTCAATACTTTCCTAGTTAAATTGCTAAAAACTGAAAATTTTGAGGATGTCTATGGCCTTCAAACACTCCTTCACCTGCCGGTGACAGTTAGATCATTTGACCCGCGCCCAGGCCCTGCTCAGTGTTTCAAATGTCAGGGCTTCGGGCACTCCTCCCTTTTCTGTCATGCGCCCCCACGTTGCGTGCGGTGCGGCGACTGTAACGATACCGGGGGACCCAAGTTCGATTCCCGGTACCGAATCACAATTGTATAGTTATTATTGGTTCTATTCTTATATTTTTGTTAATAATAATGTTATTGTTTGTTAATAATTATTATATTGTTTTGTAATAATGATAATTGATATAAAATGTTATATATAAATTATTATATATGTATAACTGAATGTATGGAAACAGAATTTTGTATGAGTGATGTAATGGAAAAATGGTGGCGTTGCCAAGGAGACTGTTTTTGAGAGAGTGAAGATGAATTGTTAATTTTTTGGATCTGTAGAAGAAAAGATGAAATAAAAATTGTTCTATTGATATCTAAAGTGAAATTGATAGAACTAAAAATTGGTACAACAACAAACTGTGAAGGTATCGATTATATTATAACATTAAAAAAAATGTTCCAAATAATAAAAAGACAAAACACAAAATACCAATAACACACAACACAAGAAATACATCACACTCACATACCATAACTCCACCACACACAAACTTGCCAACACATTCAGAAAACACAATTACAAAATAGCATTCAGAACCAACAATACCATCAAAAAACACATCAACGATACAAACAAGGACATAGACAAATACAATAGAACAGGTGTCTACAAATTAAATTGTAATAACTGCAATAGTTTCTACATAGGCCAGACGGGAAGATCTTTTTCATCCCGTTACTCTGAACACTTAAAGGTCCTTTCCAACAACAATATACATTCTGCGTTTGCCACACACATACGCACACATAACCATAGCTACACCAACATAGATACTAATCTTGAAATATTACACCTCTTACCCAAAGGGCGAAAACTCAACACAGCTGAACAGTATGAAATATGCAAAAACCACACAACACAACCAAACAACATACTAAACGACCAATTGCAATATAAATCACATACACTTTTCGACACAGTTATACACAAAACAAACAATAATTCGGATCCCCGCGCCAATCCCCTTCCTCTATACACCACCCCCACTATACCTTCCAACCAACAAACGTTACTAGGTACTGGCAGTCTGTCGCAAAGATGAAGAAGGCGAACACGACGCCGAAACGCGTTCTACATACAAAACAGGCAAGTAAGTTTCACTTGAGAAAAAATTTTTCAATATTATATAAAGAATAAAAAGACCTCCGAAGAGAAATAATGAAACGCTACAAAGAATAAAACTGGTGCTCAGCGGTGTAGATTATAATCTTAGAATTTGTGCAGAAAATATGAAAATAACACACAAATTAAAAAAACAACAACTGTTGCTAAGAAAAAAAAAGTATATATACTGAAAAGGGAGATACATATTGATGCTGATTTTGAACAAGAGGCAAGAAGTCCTGAAGGAACGTGAACTGGAAGTCGTCGGAGGATTTTTTCGGAACTAAGAAGGAAGAATCCAGGCCGAGACGAGACAGTCCTTGCAGTTCGAGTTGAAGGTAACTTATGTACAAGAAGCTCCTGAAGGCGGATCATCAAGGTGTTTGGGTGAGTCCGGCAGATTTTTTTTGATTTGTTTTATGCTGTTGATGTTGTCTGTGTGTTCGTGCGGTATACTGTCTTTTTGTAAAATATCTCATTAAAATGGCATTTATTCAACGGTACCCAAAAGTTGTTTTGCACAAAGTTGCGATCGATCTAGATCTTGAAATTCGCGAAGGAATGAGTAAGAAGGGTTATACTCGCCCAATTCAATCGTATGAATATTACGATGAAGAATTAATCAAATATCTGTTACAGAAAACAGAAACAGAAATTGTTAGACGTGAAACAGTAGCAGCTGAAGCTGTGAAAGAAGAAAAAGATTAGAAAGAGAGTCTGAGTTAGAGAAATTGAGGATTCAACAGACTTCTAATATTGAAGTTGAAGTAAGAAAAATTGTAGAACCAAAATTGTATAATATAAAAGATGTAGGTCTATTTGATGGAAAAGAGGAAGATGTGTCAATTTTCCTTCGAAGATTTGAACGTGCTATGGTACATTCGAAAATACCTCTTGAAGACTGGGTTATTGTTTTAACTAGTGTTGTACCAATGGTAATCAAAGAACTCATTCATCAATAGAGTTAGCAGAAAATTATGATTATGTAAAAGAATTATTTATGAGAAAATATCAGTTAAACCCTGAAAAACTCAGACAAAAATTCTTTAATATTAGACGCTTACCGAACCAGACTTGGGAAGATTTTGTATATCAATTGACCATATATTTTGAAGGATGGACTGAAGGAATGAAGGCATTTGATGTCAAAAGCTTGAAAAATTTAATGATTTTAAATCAGTTAAAATATCGGGTTCCTACCCAAATAAAAGAACAGCTGAGTCAAGATTGGTTAAATTTAAGTACACCTTTGGAGTTACAGAGACAACTAGAGAAAAATGACGATTTGAGGACTTGTCTTAACCAAAAAACAAGGTTGGATTATATTAAGATAGAGTCGAATCCGAAAAATGTTCTGAAGGTGCAACCTAAATCTAATGTTCCAGACAAGGAATTTAAAAAAAAGGAAGATTCAAAGATAAGTGAATTTAAACCTGAATTTGAAAAAGGGATAGAGATGCGATGTTATTTATGTAATTCATTGGATCATTTGAGGAATAGATGTCCTAAAAGTTTATCTAGTAATGAACCCTCAAATGTAGCAGGAATAGTTGAAGAGGTCTCTAGTTTTATGAAAGAGACTAAAGAGGATTTGAAAATTGGAGGCATTTCTCAATCTGATTTAGAAAAGCAAGTAATGCCATTCAAGTGTCAAGGGAAAGTTAACGGTAGACAAGTTAAAATACATCGGGACACAGGTGCTGATATTGATGTGGTGCATCAAAATTATGTATCCATTGAACATTACACGGGCGAACATAGATGGCTTAACACCCCATTATTTCCAGAACCCTTCTGTTGCCAAATAGTAGACGTCACTTTGGAAATTCCTGAAAAGGTAATACTTGCTCAGGCTGCAGTCACAGCTAGTCCAGCTTATGAAGGAATTTATTTGATGGGGAATGAAACGGCGCAGAGTTTACAAAACACAAATGCACATTTGTTAGAATTTGTGAATGCCGTAAACATAAAGTCTATGTTAGTTAGGCGAGAAATAGAAGTAAAAGAGCAGGAGGAACAAGAAAAAATTCAAAATGATCAGCTATCAACCGTTGAGACTGAAACAAAAGAGGAAGATAGACTCCTTGAAGAAAATGACAGTCATCAACATGGTGAAATGTTGTCCCTACTGAATACGACACATGAACAATTCATGGCTGCTCAAAATTCTGATTCCGAATTGTTAGAGATGATCCAAGAAGTACAGTCTAGACCCGAAGAAACAAATTATGACTTAGGAAATGGAATATTGTATTATAAAACGAATAAATATGAGGATAACTATAGTAAAACGATTGTTGTGCCTCAAATATTTCGTGAGCAGTTGATGATGGCATGTCACGATACGGCGTCCGCACATTTGGGAGTTACCAAAACTCGAAACAGACTTAGTAAGTACTTCTATTGGCCAGGTTGGGCAAAAGATATATCGGAGTTTGTTCAGACGTATCTCCCTTGCCAGCTAGCAGGAAAAGGGGGAGAGAAAAAGAAATCTCCACTAGTCTTGGTACCACAAATTGAAGAAATATTTTTTCGAATCAACATTGACACTTGTGGGCCTATGATTGAAACGTTTAGAGGGAATAAATATATTCTCACGGCCATTTGCATGGCTTCTAGATATCCAGAAGCCATTGCATTGCCAGACATAAAGTCACCGACTATAATACGTGCCTTAACAGAAATATTTAGTAGAACAGGTTTTTCAAAAGAAATTCAAAGCGATTTACGAACATCGTTCACTAGTCGACTTACTAGCGAATTTCTGAAACGATTGGGAATTTCAGTGATCCACAGCACTGTTAGTCATCCTCAAACAAATACGGTTGAACGACTTCACAGAACTTTACAAAAATTATTGAGATCGATGTGTGAAGAACAGTGTGAAGAATGGGGTGAATGTTTACCGGCTGCGATGTTTGCTATTCGAACAGCAGTGCATGAAGGAACTGGATACTCACCAGCAGAACTGGTATATGGGCGGAATTTAAGAGACCATTTGACGCTAATCTATGAAAACTGGAATGGGAAGATTGCAGAAAGTTCGTCTGTAGTGGAATATGTAGGCAAATTAATTAAAAAATTGCAGAAGACTAAGGAACTACCCCTTCAGAATCTTGAGGCAGAATTACACCGTCGCAAGACATATTATGACAAAAAGGCAAAAATCCATAAATTCGAAAAAGGAGATAAAGTACTGGTTTTAATACCTTCTCGGGCACATAAGTTACCAGTTCAGTGGTCGGGACCAGCTGAGATTGTGAAGAAAATATCAGATACGAATTATATTATACATTGACCCAAGAAGGAAAATCAAAACAAGGTATAACATGTCAATATGTTAAAGCCTTTTTCCAAAAGACAAAAACTTTTCGCTGCCATCATACAAAAACCTGAAAATACTGAATTCGATGAAGAAATTATTAGTCCTGTAGAACGTGTTTCTAATAAAGATTGGGTTAAGGGTGCAATAGGGACTAATTTAACATCCGAACAGATTCAGCAACTTAAAATGGTAATTGAGGCATATAAAGAAATATTCACTCCTGAACCCGGATTAGTCACATCAGTTACTCATAACATTGAGCTGACTAATGATACCCTTTTTTAAGTAAACCATATCGGTTGTCACCTCGACAGACGAAGATCTTAGAAGATGCAGTTAAAGATATGCTAGAGCGCGGAATAGTGGAAGAATGTACTTCTGATTACACGTCACCTATGATACTAATAGAAGTCCTAGGCCGAGACCCACGGCCATATATAGATTATCGGAAATTGAACCTGATCACTAAAACAACTTATTATCCACTCCCGAATATTGATTCAAATGTTGAAACTGTGGCGAAAGAAAATTTTATAACTGTACTTGACCTTTCAAAGGGATACTGGCAAATTTCCATGACAAAACAAGCCCAACAATATGCTGCATTTGTTACTCCATTTTGTACGTATCAACCGAAACGTATGCCTTTTGGGCTTACAATTGCGCATTTCATATTTTTCAAAATAATTAGAGAACTAACATCAGGAATACACAAATTTGTGGAAACATATTTTGACGATATAGCAGTGTTTTCATCTTTTTCGGAAGATCACCTGATACATTTAAAAAAATTATCTGAGACTTTAAAAAAAGCCGGACTAACAGTCAAACCCACTAAATGTCAGTTTGCAAAAGCCACCGTTAAATATTTGGGACATTTAATTGGACAGGGTTATCGGACACCAGCCGAAGCAAAAATAAAGGCTATTATAGACTATCCAATACTGAAAACAAAAACTGAAGTTCGATCATTCCTGGGCCTAATTGGATATTATCAAAAATATCTCAAAGATTTTTCTACTATTGCTGTTCCTCTGAGTGATCTGACGAAAGGAAAAAAAAATCACCAATTCAATGGAATGAGAAATGTGAGACGGCGTTTAAAATTTTAAAGAAAATGATCGATTGTGAACCAGTATTAAAGGCGCCTGAGTACGAAAAACCATTTATGCTTCAAGTTGATGCATCCGACGTCGGAATTGGCCGTAGTATTGAGTCAGACCGATAAAGACGGATATGAACATCCAGTTATTTTTTTAAGTAGAAAACTGAAAGAGCCAGAAATAAATTATGCGACGACCGAAAAGGAATGCGCTGGCACCGTCTGGGCCGTTCTTAACTCCGTCAATATTTAGATGGCGGACTGACTTTTACTATTGTAACAGACCACAATCCTCTGATTTATTTAAAAACTATGGGATCTGCAAATGCCCGATTAATGAGATGGGCACTTGCCTTACAACCATTTGATTTTGTCATTACTCATAAGGCCGGGAAATATCACAAAATTGCTGATAGTTTAAGTAGGGCCATGTGCCAAAAAGGTGATGTGGACATACAGACAACAGCACGGACTCCCGGCCGACGACATCAGCAGGCTCAACCTGCCGAAACTCAGCGGGACTCTCCCGCCCCTGTCATATCCCAACCTCCGCGTGAGCAGACCGTATTTCAGTCCGCTAACCTAGCGCCATCTGTTGTCCTGACCGAAGTTCCTCAGGAACGTCCGCGCGGGTTCCGGGAAATTTCTCGGGCTCCAGCGGAACCCCTGACGGCTTGGGCCACTCAACTTGTAGAAAGCATCAGGTCTGCTCCTGACACCTCGACTGTACTGATGTTAGTTTTCCAATCCCTCTCTGCTCTCTTCCCTCTCCTCCCCCTCAATGGCTAGATCCCTGCGGATCGTCGCTTGGAACGCCGATGGCGTTTCCTCTCGATCTGAGCTGGCGGCTTTCGTCGTGGAGTACGACGCTGATGTCGTGCTTCTCTCCGAAACCCATCTAGCCCCCTACCATCGATTCTCATTTCCTGCTTACACTTGTTATCGTCAGGATCGTCCCCTACAGCCGCGCCATCCCTCATCTGGGGGTACGGCGATTCTGGTCCACAGGCGGATATCCCATAGGCCACTACCCCCCGTCACTACTCGACTCATCGAAGGTTGTGCGGAGGCGTTGGACGCAGGCGACTCGGAGTTGCGCATTGTTTCTGTGTATCTCCGACCTCGCCGGAGCCCGCCGCCCTCGCCAGAGGAGTGAAACGCTCTCCTCGACCATCCAATCTCGACGATTGCAGCCGGCGACCTTAACGCCAAACATCCTTCTTGGAACAGTAGGGCTACCAACGCCTACGGCAACTCACTCCGCCGGTTCGTCCTAGACGACCCGGATACGCACGTCATCGGCCCTGATGATCCTACCCACTACCGCTATGGCGGTCAACGACCGGACGTTCTTGATGTAGTTGTAGTCAGGAACGTGGCCCATAATATCCAGGTCTTGTCAGTGTCAGACCTCTCGTCTGATCACAATCCCCTGCTAATAACTGTTTGAGAGGTGTCGGCTTCACCCCGACTTCCCGCTGGTCCTGCTAGGAGGGTCAATTGGCGCTCCTATCACGACGAGCTCTCTCGAAGGTTACCATCTGTCCCAGCGGACCCAATCGCCACTCGTGACGATCTGGATCTCCGTGCCACTCATCTTCAGGAGTTGATCCAAGGTGTCATGGATCGACACACATACAACGTTGAGGTGAATCGCAAATCGGCCCTTCAACCGGATGTTATTCACGCCATCTGGCTTCGGCGCAAGCTACGCCGCAGATGGCAACGAACCCGAGATCCCGCCGTCAAACGACGGTTTCAGGCCCAGTCTCTTTACGTTCAGCAACTTTTGCGGGACGTAAACTCTGATCAGTGGGACTCATATATTGTGTCCCTTGAAGTCGGCCAAGCCTCCGTCTGGAGAGCGACGAGTCGCCTTGCTCGCAAGAAGCGTACTCGTAACCCGTTGAATACCCCGAACGGCATTGTTTCTTCATCGGAAGGCAAGGCTGTGGTCTTCGCCGACTGCATGGAGACTCAATTCACCGTTCATAGAGGCGTCTCTTACCCTGCCCACTCGGTAGTGGTTCGAGACTTCCTATCTAGATATTTTTCCCGCCCTCCACCTGACCCTCCCGCTCTCTTCGACAGGGACGAACTAGTTTCGTCTATCTGTCGATTGAACCGACGTCGCGCCCCTGGTCCTAATCGGATCGGAGCCGCAGCTTTGCAACATCTCCCGGCCTCGGGCGCTGAATTGGTCCTGGATCTGTTCAACTCCAGTCTCCGGCTGCAATACTTCCCCTCGCCTGTGGAAAAATACCAACATCTCTATGATTCCCAAGCCCGGCAAACCTAGAATGCTTGCAGGCAGCTATCGTCCCATATCATTGTTGCCAGTACTCTCAAAGGTGTTTGAGCGTCTCCTACTCGCCCGCATCTGTCCGCTGCTAGATAATTTTATTCGGAACGAACAGTTCGGGTTCCGTAGAGAGCACTCGACAACTTTACAACTCGTCCGAGTTGTCACAGCATTGTCCGACGCCGCCAACTAGAAAGAGTCTACGGGCGCTGTCTTGTTGGACGTGAGTAAGGCCTTCGACAAAGACTGGCACAAAGGTCTTCTCTACAAACTCGCTCACTCCCCCATCCCACCGTCCATTCTGCATTTCTTGCGGTCATACCTCAGTGATCGTACCTTCAGGGTTAGCGTCGAAGGGTCCTGTTCATCAGTTCGACCCGTCGCCGCTGGCGTTCCGCAGGGATCTGTCCTCGGCCCCGTTCTGTACCTAGTGTACACGAACGACCTGCCTGTTATTCCTGGAGTCACGTTATCTCTATTCGCTGACAACACAATGTATTACTGCAGCTCCCTGTCCCCGCGATTAGCGAGTACAAAGCTGCAGCGTCAGTTGAATCAGCTTCCGGACTGGCTACGGAAGTGGCGGGTGATGATCAACGCGGAGAAATCCGAGGCGATCTGCTTCACCATTAAATCCACTTCCCGGTGGCAGCCGCTCTCTCTCGAAGGGAGGCCTATCGCCTGGCATAAGTCGGTGAAGTATTTGGGCGTTCGGCTAGACCAGCGCCTTAGCTTCAACGCACACGTGACTGATACCCTCAACAAAGCTCGAGGCGTCCGAGCCAAAATATTTCCCATGCTCTCGTGCCGCAACCGCCTGGCTTTGCGCACTAAAGTCACCATCTATCTCTTGTTTCTCCGGTCAGTATTGACCTATGCTGCTCCCGCATGGTGGTCGCTTTTTTCGACCACTAACAAGTGTAGGTTGGAAGCTTTCCAATCCCGCACCCTCAGATCCTTGTCGGGGTCTCCATGGTTTGTGAGAAATAATGTTATTCGTGGAGACCTTCGAGTTCCTACCCTCGCTGATTTCGTCCGGTCTCTTGCCGAAACTCTCTTTGCTTCTGCAGCGACCTCGTCCTTTCCTCACCTCCGTACTATCAGCACGTCAGAACCACCTCCCGCTATACGCGTCAACCGCCCTCGGGCGGTCCTAGACGACCCCCCGTAATTCTGTATGCTGTAACTTAGGTTCCCAAGCAATTCGATTTCCTTGTTACCTTCCTATTCAGACTGATACCTTCTCCAAGTATGTTGGTTTGCAAACTGCTTGGCGCTGTTACCGTATGCCACAGACACGGTGGTTCCCTGCCTCCCGTGGAACGACCGGCGCTATAAGGCGCCTGCATGCCGGGCCGGGCGCGTGCAGCATCTGTCGTTCGCCCCGAGACCGGCGGCAGTGTTACCATGATCCGGAACCTATGTAATACAAAATTGAGAAAAATTTCTGTCGCCTTCTCAGTTAACTGGTTGGCGTGTCCCTCCCGATAATTAGGAAACCTTCTTTATGAAAGTCCAGCACTGTTTTCTTCTGACAGCAATCGGGCACATCCCGGAAGCTGTAATATAGCCAGGGGTGCAAAGACGCCCCACTACCTGACGCAACGCAACGGATGGATGGATGATGTGCTGGCGTCTTTCGCCCTAGTTTGTGTGCGTTGTCCAGGCCAAGGCTTGATGAACGCCAGGTGCCAACAGTTCAGCGCGGTCGTTTGCTCTGCACAAGGGAGTTATGGTGCAGTCCGCGGGTCTTTGATAAATTACATGGCCACCACGGAGGCAAGCGTGGGCGGCTTACGGCGGCCGTATGAGCCGGGTCAGAGATGCCTCTATGGACGGTGAACTGTTCATCAATATCAGATCAGTGAAAAGAAGAAGAAAGATATCCAGATCAGACACAAAAAGGGAAATAAAATGAAGTATAATGAACTAACATAAACCTATGAAAGAATAATTATGAAAGAAGAAATAAGAAATGTAATAAATGACATGATATAAATCCCTAAGCTGTAAGGTAAAGTCAACACTGACCCCAAACTCATTTAATGAATACATTCCTTGTCCATGTAGAATAAACTGTAATCAACAAGGACTAATTATTGTACATAAAGAATAACAAATAAAATGAATAATAATAGGATAATTTCTTAGCTAAATGATGTGTAGACATAAAAAGAAGACTATGTCCAAAATATAAATAACCAATTGTACAGTGGAATTGATGTTAGAAAAAACCACTAATTATTAGTAATTAGGACAATAAAAGATAGACAAAAGGTACTCTAATAACTAACAACCAATGTACCAACATTAAATGAAAGCAAATCACTCATATATAATGCAGACATACAAATCCAGGAACAACACATTACTGCTTACCTAGTATGTAACATAACCTAATCTGGGTAACCAGTTTTCACTAAAACTGAAGAAAAACAAAGCCAAAACAATATAAAACCAAAATGTATTATAATATGAGGTAACTAGGTGATATAAGGAACGTTTTGTATACAATAGATAATGTAATGAGTAAATATAAGAGCTGTATTAATGTAATTCAATATAACTATATGCTTGTTATAGCAAAGATGCCTGATGCAACAAAATTATGTTGTAAACTTATTATAAAAGAGTAGGACCTCAACTGACAACATTGAGTGAGGCAGAATACTATTCAATTGAGTAAGTTCAAGAAGTATAACTACCTAAAGAATAATAATAACAATAATAATAACAAAACTATGTCAACAACTAGCTGCAACTAATCTTGATAACACATAAACCAAGGTAATAACCAGTATAAATGCAGAATGACCTGCTGCACAATGAGAACAATGCTATTAAAACCATTATAAGAGTCATTTAAACAACAATGAAAATAATATGAAAAGAGTATTAATCATGTAATAATGTAACTCCATGAAGTATGGTAAACTTACTTAGCAAACCATAATTAAGGTAATAAACCTATGATATAAGGAAAATGAACCTTATTAGTAGTGACAACAACCAATAAAGTGTACAATTACCATATTAGAATGTAATTAAATGTTAATAGTAGTAATAAACAAAATGTATAATCACGATATTAATTGATGACTCGTTGGGCACTTGGTGAAACATATTAATACAAAGGTTTTGTAAAATATATAAAAACACTTGGTAAGTTTCACAAATTTTTTAATTAACTCTGACAGCTGTTTCGACTAACTTAAGCCATTGTCAAAGAGCGAGTGAATGAAATTACTGAACACAGGATGTTAGAGTAGTGTAGGTGGTAAACATCTGTTTAGGGCGTATCTGGAACATCTGTGTTGTGATGGCGAGGGGTGGGGAGTGTGTGCATGAGACAAGGGAAGGTCTGGTGTCTTTAAAAACTAAATACAATCATGAATGCAAAATATAAAATTAACTGAACTAAATATAAACTGAATGCAAAATTTAAAATAATGATGAACATTCAAAATAATATAAAATAAACTAAACTAAATAACAGATTTTAATAAAGGGGATACACAAAATTCAGTCTGTTCATTGGTTAAATTTTTGTTATTTTTTATTGCTTTTTTAATTTCTAAAATTTCTAACAAATCCATTTTTCTACCTTTTTGTATGTTGTGGAGTAGTGTTATGTTTTTTGTGTCTATAAAGTGATTGTGTTGTAAGCAATGATCTGCAAAACCTGTATTAGATGTATTGGTTAAAATCGCCTTCTTATGTTCAGAAATGCGATGTTTCAGAGCACGGCCACATTGTCCGATATAAATAGCATCACATTCTGCACAGTGTATTTCATAAACTCCATTTTTCTCCAGTGTATTAGATTTTTCTTTATTATTGACAAGTAGTGAAAAAAGATTACGTTTGTTTACTGATACCATGTTAAGACCATGGTTTTTTAACCTATTATTAATCTTATCTGTTATACACGGAATGTAATTTGTTAAGTGAAATTTTTTGTTACCCTGATCTGGCTCTATGGAATAAAATTCTTTTAAAGTAATTTTCTTCTGTTTTTTTAAAATTAAAGAATTAATTATTCTTTCATCATAACCGTTATTTTGTGCTATGGCTTTTATAATATCTACCTCTTTATTGAAATTTTCTTTGGATAAAGGAACTATAAGGAGACGATTAACCATTGCATGAAAACTGCTTAATTTTATGTGCCATGATGTTAGTGATTGTTTATGTATAACGGTATCTGTAAAAGTAGGTTTTCTATATATCTGAAAACTAAGATTATTTTGTGATCTAGTAATGGTAAGATCCAAAAAATTTAAACTTTTCATATTTTCTGTTTCAAGTGTAAATTGCACGCTACTATAAAAGGAATTAATATAATCTAAGAACATATGGAGCTGTCTATCTGTTCCCGTCCAGATACAAAATATATCATCAACATACCTTGCCCAATGAAAAACATATTTTATGTTGGGGTTATCAGATGTAAAAATGTTTTCTTCCAAAAATGTCATAAAGATTTCACTTAATAAAGGTGATAAAGGAGAGCCCATAGGTAAGCCATTAAATTGTTTATAGATTTTATTATTAAACTGAAAATAATTTTGTCCTATGCAAATATCTAAGGCCGAGAATAATTCTTTTTTCTGATCACTATTTAAGGTTAAAGTATTTTGTATATGTGAGGAACAGATAGACAACAGAACATCTACAGGTATAGATGGAAATAAATTCTTAACATCAAATGAAACTAATTTTGCATTCAGTGGTAAATGTACATTTTTTATATTATTAACTAATTGTAAAGTGTTTTTAATAGCATACTTTGGGTTAAAGTTAATATATTTTGGCAATAATTCATTAAGTTTTTTACAGACTTTATATGCAGGTGCAGTTACATATGAAACAACTGGGCGCATGGGACAATTAGGTTTATGTATTTTTGGTAAACTATACAAAACAGGAGCTTTTGGGTTCATCATAGTTAGCATGAAACTTTTTGTGTCTGAAAATATATTAGGGCAATTTTTAATAAGTGATTTTATTTGTTTTTGAAACTTATTAGTGGGATCATTTAATATCTTGAAATTGTCATTCCTGAAGAGAAGTTCTGTCTTTTCAATATATTCGCTCCTATTTATTATTGTAATTGTATTGCCTTTATCAGCTTTGCAAACCACTAAACTATTTGAATTAATTTTTTGTTTTAAACTGTTAACTATGTACTTATCTGAATCTTTTAGACTGTACTTATTCTTATTACTTTTTGATATAATGTTTGCACAGGAAACTAATTCATTATTTCTTATATCTGGGTTATCTACATTACTAAGTGCTATTTCTGTATTTACACATAACATTTCCATGTCTCTTTTGTACCGTATGTTTGGACAATATTTCAAACCTTTATTTAACAGATTTAGTTCTTTCTGAGTAAAGTTTATATTTGAGAAATTTTCCACTCTGTTATAAAATTTATTTACTGGTGATGACATAGTAGTTACTCTCTTACTACTTAGCTTAGTTGTGATAAGTTTTAGTAATTTTGTTTTTTGTACTAAATATTGTTTATGAGCATGATAACTTACTTGTTCTCTGATCATATTATCAATAAGGTCAAATTCCACTGCACTGTATCTATAAGTTAATTCACAATGTATTAGTTTTTGGTGTAAAGACAAATTATTTCTTCTAGAGTACCATTTCTTGAGTTCCAAATGTAGCCAGTTCTTGTATGCCTGTTGAACAGCAGTTTTTGCTTCAGACGATTGATGGCGGCAACTAATCTTCATGTACGTTGGAAATACACTATTCTTTAGGCACTGTTTATTAAACCACAAATGGTTGTTGCACTTCCGGAATTTTAAAAGACATCTTCTGTAGAAAGTAACGAGCATTGCTTTACTTTTGCGTTACTTGCGTTACTTTCTACAGAAGATGTCTTTTAAAATTCCGGAAGTGCAACAACCATTTGTGGTTTAATAAACAGTGCCTAAAGAATAGTGTATTTCCAACGTACATGAAGATTAGTTGCCGCCATCAATCGTCTGAAGCAAAAACTGCTGTTCAACAGGCATACAAGAACTGGCTACATTTGGAACTCAAGAAATGGTACTCTAGAAGAAATAATTTGTCTTTACACCAAAAACTAATACATTGTGAATTAACTTATAGATACAGTGCAGTGGAATTTGACCTTATTGATAATATGATCAGAGAACAAGTAAGTTATCATGCTCATAAACAATATTTAGTACAAAAAACAAAATTACTAAAACTTATCACAACTAAGCTAAGTAGTAAGAGAGTAACTACTATGTCATCACCAGTAAATAAATTTTATAACAGAGTGGAAAATTTCTCAAATATAAACTTTACTCAGAAAGAACTAAATCTGTTAAATAAAGGTTTGAAATATTGTCCAAACATACGGTACAAAAGAGACATGGAAATGTTATGTGTAAATACAGAAATAGCACTTAGTAATGTAGATAACCCAGATATAAGAAATAATGAATTAGTTTCCTGTGCAAACATTATATCAAAAAGTAATAAGAATAAGTACAGTCTAAAAGATTCAGATAAGTACATAGTTAACAGTTTAAAACAAAAAATTAATTCAAATAGTTTAGTGGTTTGCAAAGCTGATAAAGGCAATACAATTACAATAATAAATAGGAGCGAATATATTGAAAAGACAGAACTTCTCTTCAGGAATGACAATTTCAAGATATTAAATGATCCCACTAATAAGTTTCAAAAACAAATAAAATCACTTATTAAAAATTGCCCTAATATATTTTCAGACACAAAAAGTTTCATGCTAACTATGATGAACCCAAAAGCTCCTGTTTTGTATAGTTTACCAAAAATACATAAACCTAATTGTCCCATGCGCCCAGTTGTTTCATATGTAACTGCACCTGCATATAAAGTCTGTAAAAAACTTAATGAATTATTGCCAAAATATATTAACTTTAACCCAAAGTATGCTATTAAAAACACTTTACAATTAGTTAATAATATAAAAAATGTACATTTACCACTGAATGCAAAATTAGTTTCATTTGATGTTAAGAATTTATTTCCATCTATACCTGTAGATGTTCTGTTGTCTATCTGTTCCTCACATATACAAAATACTTTAACCTTAAATAGTGATCAGAAAAAAGAATTATTCTCGGCCTTAGATATTTGCATAGGACAAAATTATTTTCAGTTTAATAATAAAATCTATAAACAATTTAATGGCTTACCTATGGGCTCTCCTTTATCACCTTTATTAAGTGAAATCTTTATGACATTTTTGGAAGAAAACATTTTTACATCTGATAACCCCAACATAAAATATGTTTTTCATTGGGCAAGGTATGTTGATGATATATTTTGTATCTGGACGGGAACAGATAGACAGCTCCATATGTTCTTAGATTATATTAATTCCTTTTATAGTAGCGTGCAATTTACACTTGAAACAGAAAATATGAAAAGTTTAAATTTTTTGGATCTTACCATTACTAGATCACAAAATAATCTTAGTTTTCAGATATATAGAAAACCTACTTTTACAGATACCGTTATACATAAACAATCACTAACATCATGGCACATAAAATTAAGCAGTTTTCATGCAATGGTTAATCGTCTCCTTATAGTTCCTTTATCCAAAGAAAATTTCAATAAAGAGGTAGATATTATAAAAGCCATAGCACAAAATAACGGTTATGATGAAAGAATAATTAATTCTTTAATTTAAAAAAAACAGAAGAAAATTACTTTAAAAGAATTTTATTCCATAGAGCCAGATCAGGGTAACAAAAAATTTCACTTAACAAATTACATTCCGTGTATAACAGATAAGATTAATAATAGGTTAAAAACCATGGTCTTAACATGGTATCAGTAAACAAACGTAATCTTTTTTCACTACTTGTCAATAATAAAGAAAAATCTAATACACTGGAGAAAAATGGAGTTTATGAAATACACTGTGCAGAATGTGATGCTATTTATATCGGACAATGTGGCCGTGCTCTGAAACATCGCATTTCTGAACATAAGAAGGCGATTTTAACCAATACATCTAATACAGGTTTTGCAGATCATTGCTTACAACACAATCACTTTATAGACACAAAAAACATAACACTACTCCACAACATACAAAAAGGTAGAAAAATGGATTTGTTAGAAATTTTAGAAATTAAAAAAGCAATAAAAAATAACAAAAATTTAACCAATGAACAGACTGAATTTTGTGTATCCCCTTTATTAAAATCTGTTATTTAGTTTAGTTTATTTTATATTATTTTGAATGTTCATCATTATTTTAAATTTTGCATTCAGTTTATATTTAGTTCAGTTAATTTTATATTTTGCATTCATGATTGTATTTAGTTTTTAAAGACACCAGACCTTCCCTTGTCTCATGCACACACTCCCCACCCCTCGCCATCACAACACAGATGTTCCAGATACGCCCTAAACAGATGTTTACCACCTACACTACTCTAACATCCTGTGTTCAGTAATTTCATTCACTCGCTCTTTGACAATGGCTTAAGTTAGTCGAAACAGCTGTCAGAGTTAATTAAAAAATTTGTGAAACTTACCAAGTGTTTTTATATATTTTACAAAAAATGTATAATCATAGACTTAGGACTTGAACCTATGAAAACAGACAAAAGTGAATAATACGATAAGGATACGTTATCACCATCAAAATATGGGATAAAAACAATGTATTTCAAGTGTTTAATAACTTAATGGACATTATATATTTATACCAAATGCGATTTCAGCAACCCCAAATCTGAACTATATGATGAGGGGATGCAAAATACTCGTCATTAAAAAATAGAAACGATAGGGATAATAAAAATAACGGGAGTGCAGTTATAAATAAGATATTTGACTTATAAAAATAATTGTGAAGTGCTGAGCGCTTGCGCTTGGGTCTGTGAACCAGGGATTCATAATCTCAAAACCAGCCTACTGACGCGACTCTAAGCGTCTCTTTTAGCGAAGCCCGCCGAGATTGAACGAATTAAAAACTATTAACCAATCAGAGCCTATAAAAAATACGAAGTGCATGATTCCGACAGAGGAACCAGAGACAGTTTCTTTACCAGCAATGAGAGCGACTACCCGCTCGTCGTCGATCGTCCAGAAAAACGTGCTTTTGACAGCGAACAGCTGTAAACACACTCACTAACCTCAAACTTTGAAGGGAGGTTAGAACGACAGAAGAAGACAGTGCAGTATATTTTCAAGTGAGGTAAATACGGAGTATGTGCGTATAGGAGTGAGTGCAGTGCATTTATCAAAATTAATTAATTAATTAAAGAATATTAATTAATTACAAAAGTTGTGAAAAAGTGTTAATTCTTCGAACGACCAGTTACGCAAGTATCAATCCAAATAACAATTATACTATGCTTGTCAAGTAATTAATAATTTAAAGTACGCTAGTAGCGAATCGAATTAATTAGAATTAATCAATAAATTTCCCGAATTCCAAAAGGAAGGTAACTCAGAAAAATTTAGATAAAAAATGATAAAATTGAACGATTTCAGTAACGACAATTGTAACTATTTATATGATTCAAATGTATTAGTATAAGAAAAAGTCATTGAATGATCAATGAAGGGAAACTGAACCCTGACCATTAGGAAGTTAAGAATGTTTTATATTTTATGTTAATAATTGAACTTAGAGTTACACAAGAGGGTAACCTAAATGTATCAAAGGAATTTAATTTACCTGTGTTATGTACATCCAATCCATGAGATGATTCAGAATCATGACACTGAATTTAAATAATTATTATCACATATTAAATAATTAATGCATCAAGAAAAAATAATTAATAAATTTTAAACAAACCAGGTTGCATGAACCTGTATTAACCTTAATGATTAACAATGAACAGAGGACTTCTTGGATTCTCCTTCTCCTTCTCACAGATTCTTCTTGTTTCTTGTTTCAATTGTGTCCTTCTCACTGATCTATTGGGTAAGGTATGTAAGTCGTCTCGTTGTCAGTCTTCTTTATTTCATTTATTGTTACATTTACTAGTAATTGCTTCTTCATTATAATTCACTTGGTTTAACTTATGATACTTTCTCTTTTTTGTCCATAGTGGTATGCTTGACCTTGTAGGTATTCTTAATAGTAGTGGCTTTCAAATTATTTTTGGTACGTTGGTGTAGGTAGTGTCATATGTACCATTACAATGTGTACAAGTGTATGTGTGAGAGACCTGTGTATGTTTTATCAATGACTTTACGTGCATAAATGAATGTAGTATAGACAAATTCAAGCCACAGTTATTTATATACTCATTATAATTCAAAGCATTGCACGCTTATGTGATAAATACATAGTAAAAATTATAATCACTTACATCGGCAAACCTTCTTAAAAACACCCATAGCTGGATAAATAGCTATATAGGGAAAAGAACAAAAACGCTATTAAGTCATAGAAAAAATTGTGGCTAATACTAAAGTAGCCTTCTTTAACATAGTCCGTGGATTCACTTAAACAACAGTTTCAACAAAGTCACCAATAATTTTGAATATATTAGTCTCTATCGAAAACTTTCGTGGTGTTCACTTTTAATAAGAAATCAGCTTAACGGTATAAAAGTACTTTATTTTTCTAGTAGCAAACGTTTTGCCTCTGAAAATGTGAAGCATCATCAGTGGCTGGACCGAGTCTAATCTAAGAAAAATAAAACTTAAGTTAAACCGTAAATATAAGTTGTTACTGAAATCATATAGGCATTAGTGTCAATGACTAGATAGGCAAGACAACAAATTATTTCTACAGAAAAGAGAAGTAACTGTAATACTTACAACATCAGCAGTTGAGATGTATATTAAAAGGGGTTACCCTATTCATTAATAAAGCCAACACTGCTTACCAATTAGGAGACAAGTTGTGTTTGTCGAATCAAGAATATGAGACAACTTATGTACCATATACTATAATAAACTTCACTTGACATAAATAATTTCTAATCTTAATGCAATTACGATTACTTTGGAAAACGTTTATTTACATGAATAAACTATGCTTGCGTTTTACCATGGCACTAAGCTAAATTACCAACGAACACTAAATATGTTAAGGCACACTGTTTGATACAGGACATTTATAACTTGCATTGTGATTTAGTTAATACACAAGCCCCTCCATGTAAATATTCATCTGTTAAAAGATTAATATATTGAAAAGCTATTTTTTTTAAATATATTTTTTCAGCTTGACGTTAAAACAGAATGATTAACTTTATTTTGTAGGAAAAGTTATTAAAATTCTAAAAAAATTCTAATTACACACTCTGTGTAGTAATAGGTACTTTTAAATTAGTATTAATTGAACTTTAAAAGAAACGTGAAAAGGTAAAATAATAGCATTTACAAACAGATAACACAAAATTTCAACAAAGAAGCAAAAAGTTTAGGAAACGCTGATTTCAAACAGGATTAAATTAAATCAAATATACAATCTTATCTTTATTTATTGGCTAGCAAATATTAAAAATCATAAAGTATATATCATGTAACAGAGGTATCGATTTGAATACACTAGTTCAATTGTTTGCATGTAGAGCACAAAAATAAAAAATTTTCTATATTTGCTTTTGAAACCTATTTTTTAATCAGAAAAAGCAAAGTCAGGCAATAGTTATTAACGAAAATATATAGTCAACTTGAACTGAAGAAAAAATTGTTTTAAATTATAAAAACTATAATGGGATAAAAATGTTTTACCTAATAAAGATATAACTACTCCTATCATTAAGATATAACTTAAGATGTTTGAAGCAAACTTTTAGCAAAAGAAAAATCAATAAACTTTTGTGGGTAGCAAACAGAATATACAGCATAGTAATTACAAGTTATATATTAGTTTTACTTAGATAAATGCAAAAGTGAAAATGCATTATGTTAGTCGTAACTTTAGTAAATAAGTTTTAATGGCACCATATATGTTTTACTATTATATCTGATAGATTGTCTGCTCTTGAATAGCTTGAACATCATGTAAGCCTACATAATACATATCCGTTAGTTTACATTGAATATTAATAATGAAAGCCCTAAAATTATATAAATGAAACCCGCATCTGGTGAAGATATAATGTACTACATATTATGAGTAAAGAAATACTTGGAATAATGTATAAAATGCATTATTTAATTAACGAGCAGGAAAAACGTCCGACTTACGTCGATGTTTTAAAAAAATGAAAATATTGTTTTGAAAAAAATTAATTTCCATATGTTACTATGGAAACAAACTAAATTGTTGATTTTTTCTATTAAATAAATTTAGAAAAGTAACTGCTTCCTTAATTAAAAATAAAATTTCCAAAAATATGATAAAGTACAGGAATTTTGGTCAGGGGTGGTGGTATGATGCGCACACTGTGTTTGGGAACAAGTGTGGCGTTGTCGACTCCACATCTGTATTTGCCAGCCGCCAGGTATGAACAAAATTCCTGTACGATGAATACGATCCGTAATGGAAGGAACGGTCTGTAGGCCTAAACGAAGCTTGCATTTTGGCGTTACTTTTGTGGCATACGTTTCTATACACATGTAGTTTACTTTTTATACTAAGTCTCAAATTTCTTGTATTAATTATATTTGTTTATATAAACAAACTAATAATAGATTTCTTCTATTAATAAATGCACATAACATACAAGTAACTTATTCATAGTAACTTAACACAGAACTGTTTATACATTTGTATTGTAATTATAGGAGTAATTTAGTTTTAAGGCATATTGTATATTTTAATGCATCTAACAAACGACATACAGTAAATCTAGCATAAAAACGTTGGATTAAATTTGTTGATATTTAACCTTTTTAAGTAAGAGTTTATCTCAGTCTGTCGCAATTACTACATATATGTAATATTTTTATTTTCATACTTCTCCTCTTCTGATAGTTACTGTCCGCTTCGGATGTTGGATATCCTATAGACTATTTTAACTTTCTGTACTGCTGCACGGAATAAGTCAGTTGTATTCATGCCAACCCAGGTCCTTAAATTTCTCAGCCATGAGATTCTCGCTCGCCCAACTCCTCTCTTTCCAAGTATTTTTCCCTGTACTATGGAATGCAATAAATAAAATCTCATCTCTGTTCATATCTCATGAAATCTGCAAGGTACTGAAGCTTTCTTATCTTCACTGTGTTAATAACTTCCCTTTCTTACTTCATCTTTCTTAGAACTTCAACATTATTTATATGCGCTATCCGTGAAATGCTCAATATTATACGGTACAGCCACATTTTGAAAGATAACTAATGAATAAAAAAGACGTGTACAAGGGCTCTCGAAGATTCACCGGTGAATCTCTATCCTCTTTACACCAAAGTTCCATGCTTGCTGAAGCAGGAACAATTTACCTTACCAATATACAAAATCAACAAAATTTAAATTGTTGAATCCATTCTCCGTACATGCGAGCAAGCTGTTCTTGTTTCGATTATATTGTCCGTTATACAATAACAAAAGATATAAAATAAATACAAGAGCCTGTATAGTCAGATAAGGAAATTCAAGCTTATATAGCTCGTTTGTTAAAGCAATACCATGTAAACATTCAAGTTTTAGTTAAAATTTCTATTTAAAATATCTTTTTTTTATCAGCTACACCACTTACCGTTTGTTCCTCCAGCATATCGAAGAAACAATGCTCTTTGATAGTACTGCTCTCAGATATTTCAGTTCCTCTCTTAATTTTGATCCTTTCTCACAACTCACAGGATTCGATTGAAATTTGTTCACAAACATTCTACAGCATGACGGTTCTGACTGTCTGACAATTTAACACTCCTATGGTTAACATAAGGTGACGCTTAAAAAAGCAACGGACACTCGAAGATTTTACTAACTATATAGTTATATTATACTATATGCTACGTGCTGTAAACTATTGGTTTGTACGGCGTAATGTTCCTACTATTGAAGTATGTATGATTCTATATAAGTTAGGTACGCGTATTTATTACTCTGAACTCCGTGCCCGGCAGTCATAGAAACTCTATTACGTACAATTACTTTAAAGTTCATCGTTTACGTTTGCCACAATTATTTTATATTCCATTTAGAAATCAAATACAGTTTCACTATATTTGATTCGTTGTCGACTTAAGAGAGAATGTCCTTAGGGTTGGCCAAGAGAAGATAATGCTTTGCATGGCCATGGCTAAAATGACAGGATCTACCAACCATTCGATTAAGCAAGTGGTATTAGTCGAAGAAAAAGTCAACAGATCTGGTCAAGAGGAACCCTCCCTATTGCAAGCGCGGATAGAGGAAGAAATAACAGAGGAAGTACAAATAAGTGCAACGACAAAAGAAGTGATTGAAAAGGTAAGTATGTGTGTCGAGACAAGACTCTCGCTTGTTGCTGATCTGTTAGAAGCACACGGAGAAAAGTTCCTGAAGATGAAGTTACGCAAGAGGTTGTTGACGAGAACCAAACAGATTTGGATCAGCCAGTGATGTTTAGGTCATCAGTACACGTCGCAACGGGTGTGATTCCAGCAAAACTAGTGGTTGAGCGGAAGACTCGCATTCCTGGAACTTGATGTTTGGATCACACGAGACTGAATTCCAATAACCGGAGAATTATTTTTCGCAAGGACGTCCACCTAGAGCGCCTGGCGAGTATTACTTCAGAGACGGTTTGCCAGTTCGGGGCGAACAGGCTTAAGGAGGAGGTAGTGTTACGACATCACAGAACAATCTACGTGTTCACCGAACGTTCCAGAGTGATCCGGAATGTAAATGCGTGTGGTGTACGTGACTCTGGACGCATTCTCGAGACTTTTCTGGAAGCCGCCAGCCGCGCGGACTGTGTCAAGGCCGCAATTAATTACGTCTTACACACTGGCGCTACGCGCATTTTGGAATATTCTGGCCTGGGAACGTTGTATAAATACAATGCGTCAGCGGCCTTAGTTTTCAGTTATAGTCGCGATATATTACAGTGCAGTTCGAGTTTATTCTCCGGCGATACTGTGTGCGTTCAAGTGGTTATTAGTGAAGTGCTGTGTTTTATAATCGCGCGGTATATTGTAATACAATTGTATTTTTATATTAGTTGACAATTTTTTTATTGCGTGTGAACAATTTTTATTTTATTTGTTGTAAGAGACTGTGTTGTTAATTACGAACTATTTAACTGTGAAAATTAAAGCTGGTGATTAGTGACTTAATTGGTGTCTTGTATTTTGTTTTCCACTGTACCTACGACGATCGAGTAGAACGTCGTAACAACACACACACACTCACACACACACAAACACATATATATATATATGATAACATTGTAATTTGTTGGTAAACGTGATAGAAATTTGTTTTCATGGTAAACGTTAAGAGGCTTGCGTTTAATACTTTATAGTTTAATTCCCAAATTTTGTGTAACAATCAGAAATCGCAGCAGAATTCTACAAAGGAAACTAAATTGCTTAGGGTCCTTATGAGAAGACAGAGAGAAGGCTATCGGTGTGCAAAGGAGAGTGAATATTTGGGAAACCAGAATCTAGTAATAAAAATAAGTATTTGCAAACAAGCCGGAAGTTTTTTACTTAAGTCTCTAAAGGAACAAGTGTTTGGAAACAATAAAGACAAAGATAAATTAAATTTACTATGTAAAACACTCTACGTTATATTTGTATTCTCAGAAAGTATTTTCTTGCACCTGTAGGCTACAGCATATCGTGTTGCTTTTGTAAAAGTAAATACACTTTAAAATGTGTTTATATTTAATAATGTGTTCAATGATTATCGTTTTTAAATGCTGCTAGTTATATTTAATAGCTTTTCTTATATGCTTTTAAACTTTCATATAAGCTACTTCAAGTTTTTTACCATTACACATTACAACGATTACAAATATCAGTCAGTAATGATTTTACCTTACATACGTTTTTTAGTACAGAATACGAAACGTAAAAGAGGCGACTTTTTATTAGTTAATATAAGCATACTTTTATAACTTCTAAAAATTCTCTCACACAGACTTACACACAGGCACAGGCGCAAGAAATACTTAACTTTAATTTTTTCCTTTGCGTATTAATTAATTATTTATTGTACATGTATCTATACTGGCATTTATAATCACACGCACACTTGTTTCTGTATGTATGTGCATTAGTTTATAATTTCGTGGGGAATGTAAATTCTTGTCTGTGCTCTCACATATGGTTACATGAAATATTACCACACGATCTATGCATTCCCTTGAGACCGATATAATACACTTTACTGACACCAAATACTTTATGGTATGGCTTCACTCTTAAACTATATCTTATTTGCGCATCTCCCTCAATAATTTACACACGTTTTGACTTTGCCAATAAAAGGGGTCTTCTGCATAAGTAATTATTACAGTTTAGAGTTTTTATTATCCTTCTTCTTCTTTTCTTGTTCTTGTTGTTCTTTTTCTTATTATTGTTATTGTTCTTGTTTTGTTGTTGTTGTTGTTCTTCTTCTTCTTCCTCTTCTTCTCCTTTCTTTTTCTCCCACAAGCATTAGACTGTTTAATTGATCATCTTATTTGGTGCTTCCAATAATTCTTCTCTAGGTATAAAAGATTTAATTTTTTTAGTAGGCTTCGTATTTTGTTTTTAATTTTATGGGCCTTCCACCTTTATTTGTATTCTTTGATTTAGTTTATTAATTTATAAAACGTAAGGCTCCTCCCGATTGTTTTATTTTTATGTGTACCTAGGAGCTAACCTCAGGAAACTGATCTCAACCCATAGGCCTCTACTACAACTTCTATTATTTAGGGTCCAGGTTTCTACACTCCTGGGCACAGCCATTTTACTTGTTGTATATTGCATAAATGTTATGTTATTAGGTAGCTTTAGTGTGCCTAAAGGTACACTAAATAACAATCAGTTTTCAATTTCATTTTTAATTCACATTACATTTCCATTAGAATATATGTAAATTCTTAAACATAAAATGCAAAGAAAGAAGAACAGAATATATTATACATTAGTAATTAAAAATTGTCCCAAAAACTTACTACGTAAAATGAATAGTTGGAGACGAAAATTTGATTAATATATTGAACAAAATAATGTTGACTGTCTTTTACAGCAGCTGCGATACTTCATACTAAATCGTCGTAATTACTAGCTCAAATCCATGTAAGCTACTGTTTAGTGTAGTACAGTTCTCTATCTCTTATTTTTACTTGTAACTGATTGTCGCTTGCGGTAGCATGAGCTGAGTCAATGCAGAATTAAGTCTTTGTAAACGCTCTACTTTGGCGGGATGACACTGCTGCCTCTACCAGGAATGATGTTAGATCACCTGCCGGTCTAGATAAGTATTGTTCTGCCCCAACAGAGTCACCTATTTGGTTTTTTTGTTAAGCATACCTTGTTGTAGTTAACAAAATTCAACAGATATAAAGCAAGTAGTCCAGTATGACTTAGGTTATTCTAAGCTACACTGTTTAAGTTTACATTACACACTTTATTGCAACAAGAGCATTTTGCAGTCAGTCAGTCTAATTAATGTGAAATAAACTAAATTGATACTTTTGAAATATAATAATTACAGAATTTATTTAATTATACACTTAATATTGTATGAGTAACAGATTAATTATAGTAATGACTAAGACGGAGAAGAATGTAAGCCGCTGTGTTAAAAAAAAAAAAAAATCACACATAATTCTGTGCAAGGACTACACACTGGAATGTACAAGATTGGTGTAATTCAAACTTCCCTTGTATATGATACACTACAACCCTTATATATACACACTACGAATGCCTCATTGCTCTCCAGATACGGGGGCAGTCTCCGTCAATGGCAACCATATCTTACACAATCACAGACTTTGTGAAGAGAAGGGCGTATACGCAAAATATTGTTAGGAATTCGTATGATATACTGCGCCCAAACAAATTCCATTTTTTATCTTTGCTTTATTATGCTGTCTCTCTGCTTACACAGTTTACGAGATTTAATGAAATAATAAAAGTAAAAAGACCAAATTCTTTTTTAGAATGTAACGTAGCAGCACAAAGAAACGTACAAGTAACGTTTTGTAGCTGTAACGTTTGGTTGCTTCTCTATACATTTTGAACATCTTATCCTTTTGTCCTTATTATATTCCATTGTGGCATAGTTTCTGTAAGTTATGTCTTACGTTACAAACATAGCGTTATGCTATTACATTTTGCATCAATCATCAAAACATTTTAACAGAAACATTCAAGAAATGAAATAAACCAACTATATACATTACATACAGTTAAATTCAAACTGAGAAAGCTGTTCCATTTTTTTAAAGCTTTAATAGCAGTTAATAATGTTACTAATTACTAAGGATAGTAGGCAACAAAAAAGCAAAATCTCTGTTGTCTATTCAAATAAATGGTGGATCAATAAAAAGTATTCCTATAAATTAAGGGTATAGTACAAGTATGCCCATTTCGCAGACAATATTTAACATATACATTTAGAACATGTATATATATGGGCTACAAGAAGCATAAATCGACTGAATGAATATACTTGAAGGATACCTACAATTGAATTATTTTCTTTATATGATTCTTAAATTTAATAACATCCTATTAAAAAGTGGGCCAGAGATCGTTGTTACAAAATCTTATAGTAGTAACATAGTTACAACCTGTATAATAGTTAAACATTTGATTAGTTTAAAGATAGTCTAGGACAATCAAATGTATAAGTAAAATAATTATATTAATTACATGGAATGGAATATTATCTTTTATTTAAGGACAATATTGGCTGAGATAATAAATTACCAAAGCGTCTAGTTAACAGTAAAGAAAGCTATAGCAACGCAAAAGAAAAACAAGAAAGAATACCTGCATGAAATTTTATCAAAATTATCCCCACATGTCTGTGTACAAATAACTAAAATATAGACCCTTGATAGAAACAAAAAACAGAAAATGCTATAATGAAATTTTTAAGGAAGATACAAGGATATTCTATCCTAGATTGGAAAAGCTCTAAAGACATTATAAGAAAATTAAGATAAAATTATTGAAGGAGAAGAGTAAAAATATAGAAGGAGTTGATACAAAGACCCGATTCACATGCTATATAACATGTGACTACCAGCAGCATACTTGCAATATCAGCCCACTTGAAAGAAAGGTGTTGGCAGACCAAGGAGAAGATAGGCTCTGGAACATGTCATCTGAGGTTTAATCTTTAGAGAGTACAGGTGATAAACAGAAAACCATTATTTTTGTAGTGTAGTAATTAACATTGTCTACAGTATTATTATGTGTATTTCCACGTAGAGGATTTTCCTTTTATTTTTATTAACTCACTGCAATTTAGTAATGTTTCAATAATAAGTCTTTGTACAGATTTTATTGACATAGTTGGTTAATACCCTATGCCTCAGAGTTCTTATAAGTACCTTATAATTATTAACCCATAACTAGTCTGAGGAATATGTGTGAATATTAAACCGCTGAATGTAAAAGTGCCGCGGCCAGTAAAGTAAGCTTTGCGAATATCGTAGCTAATAAACATTACGCTCTACGCTGATGAGTTCCAGCAAAAACAAACGTCTTCCTTTGTTTCTGTCACTATCTCTATTCTAATAGTTTTCTATCTCAAAGGGACTGGTACTAGTAATGTGTTATTTGGCATGCATTCCATATGGGTAGGATTACCCTTTTGATTTTTTTTAAAATATGTTATTAAGAAAATAGATTTTTGATTCACTTATAATAACTTCATTTCTTTTCCCTTGTACAGTATGCTTCCTAATACTTTTAAACGATCGTTTTTACTTTGATTTTCTTTTTTTCTTCCGAAATGCCGTTTACAATTTAGAATTGCTAATTTTTTTGGTAAAAGTAGACGAAGTTGTAGTTTTCTATTTTGTAGGTTTCGATAAATCGATCTACAGGTGTTTCAAATTTTTATTATTCTAGTCAATGTTTTTCATATGATACTGTTCTTCCTTGCAATTAAACAGATTACTATCCTTAAAAATTGTATTATCTACGACTTTCTTCTTTCTAACAGGATGTTGATATATGAAACCGTAGTTGTGAACTTGTATCGCAGACGCTTATTTCATAGTTTTGCGATGCTGTCTTGTGTGTTATAGTTCAGTGGTCCTGTATGCTTCTAAGAATTTTTGTTTCTGTTTGTCCTTAGACTTCTTAGTAAGCATTTGTTCTTTGGTGCCATACCAAAGAAGAGGAACTCAACAGTTTTCTATACCTATACTTTTGTCTTCTTGTATACGTATTTGCATTTAAAGGGTTTTAAGTGACTAGGGTTGTGTCGACACTGTATAATTTAGTGTAAATTTTGGGAATATTTCTTTATTTCTCATTTAAATATTAAGCATTGTTGGTGCAACCTAGAATTTGTAGTATTGTTGTGCTTTTTATTGCGCACGCTTTTATGTCACTATAGTTGTCTAAACATGGCCCAAATCAAGGATACCAAAAGTTTACGTAGGTTTTTGTTAGGTATTTTGTCAATCTTTCTTTCATTAATTTTGTAAGTTTTATTTTCTCATGTTATTCTAAAAAACAACTTTTCTTCCTATCTTTGTCTATCTGCCAGCCTTACCGTTCTCCAAATCAACATTTTTACGCAGTTTCTACCCGGATATTCCCCTTCACATCCAGTATCTTATTATTATGTAATCTGTTAAGTACACAGTCATTTACCTAACGTAATAGCAATATTAAAACTTTGAAATCTTTGTTGGCATCAATTGTAAAGATTTCTAAGCCCAGGATAGCGAACCTTCCCGATTACCGTGCTACTTGATGTTCGCATTATTACTTTTCATTGCTTTATTACTCTTATTAAAAAAAAAAAAAAAAACAGAAAAAAAAATCGTTTCTGTGCCTTATAAATTACATTTTATAATACAAAATTATACTATATCATATTTAAAAACTTGGAAGTGTGCAAATTCTGTGATTTTCTTTAATATACCGTAAATATTATATTTAAACATTTCTTTAAACCCTAACTTTTAATCTGTCATAGTGTAATAAACTAATATACTAATTGTAACACGCCTCTTTATTAACTGTCTGAATATTAAAATATATATATATGCCCTTTCAATAAACGATAATGACACCGCAACGTAAATCAAGAGCGTTAATGCATGTGATGACTGAAAAAGTAAACAGCACTGTGGCAAATCTCTTTATGACCAAAAACGTTTATAGGAACCCCTTCCACTCTTGAAGTGTCAAGTTCTGTAGTGTATATTTAGCAGAAACAGCATTCTCGATAGCCTTCGATGGTTTACCAAATTGGACAACGTTTGATAACCTACTGTACCCTTTAAATTCTGTCACCTCTGTTTTTAATTATAAGTATTCAACCACCCAAAGAACGTCGTCTAAGGTAACTAATTTTACTAATATGAAACACTGTAATAAATTTGAATGATTTTTTTTTTTAATCTCGAAACTCAGAAAATTGTGCTTAGTTATTTGTTTAAAACTTCAGGAGTTTTAAATTAACTTGAAGAAATATTCTGTGTCTTCAGAAATTAAGTTATTAGAGAATAGTATCAAGCATGTGCACATAGGAAGTTGACTATTTTTGTTACCATCAGCAGTACACTTTCAAATGACTATACATGCTACTGCACACGATACATAAAAATGTAAAGTGAAACAGAACTGCATAATACAGTGCAGAGCCACTTCAAAAAGAAATTTAAGAAAGATATTTATTCTTCACACCATATTTGGGGCGCCACCTGGCATTACATACACAATTTTTATATGTAACTCCAAAAGGTCCTCATTTTTCCTACAGAGTCTTGCTTCATTTCATTTTCCGCAGTAGTCATAATTGGTGAGTACAACAATGTAACTGCTATCCACCTCATTATATTTCGACAAAAAAGTATGGATAACCAACAAACCCACTTTATGGCCTCATATCGACGATTTCGTAAAGACATATTAGAAATATCTGGGCGTTGTTCAAATCAGGTTTCGTTTGCTGTAAAATATCTTTACTTGTTCTTATATTCAATTCTTTGACAGTTTTTATTCTGTATGGAATTTCTTTATTTTTATTTATTAGCCATTGTTTGTTGAGAAAATGTTCAAATAATGTATCGAAAGTGAGTAACAAAATCCGATTTTGCAAACTGACTATGAGAGAGCGAGTTCGCATGCCATGGTATACAGCTAGACACATGAAAACCAGTCATAATGATATTATTCCTTGATCTAAAAGGCTTTTCTTTGGTTAACAAGGCAAAATGTTTTATGACTCGCATGAAAATGTCACTTAAAGTAAGTGTGCGGAACACTACTGTCAGAACACAGATAACAGAAAGCTCTTATTTATAAATTTTCCAAACTCTGGTGTCTGGTGCCTCCTAAGAAATTTAAAAATAATTATTTAAAAGTCCAGTGACTGTCTTTGGTGACTCTCCCGCAACCGTTACTGAATCGTAGCAACTGCGACAGCTGTGTATAACAAGCGGATAACATAGAATGCAAGACCCTATTACGATGAAATGAAAAATAAGGTGTGAAATGCATACGAATGATGGTGGCGTGTTGTATGGGACACTAATACTGCTGAATACTAACATTGTATTCTTCAGAGTTTGGTTCAGTTAGATACAAAGTGCGTAATCTGGCAAAATAGTAGTAACTAATCATGACGTTGTCAAAAGAAGTCAGATTTATGCACTGCTGACCGAGTTGTATGTGACCATACACAAACATCCATTATGATGGAAAAATCCCCGCCCCATCGAAAACCCACAGTATTGCGAAAAATGGCGGTTTAGTGTAAGTATTGTTTTCAAATACATAATTTTTCTCATTCTTCATTCAAGCAATTATACTTGCGCCCTATTGCTCTCCTTGGCGATGGAACAATTCACGTTACATCACTGCCTGAGTGAAGTCATACATCTAGTAACCAAGTGAAGTGGCGAGTCACACGTAAGGAGAGGGCGTTTTGTGTAACGCTTGGGTAGCATAAGAGTTGTTTATATAACCCATAAATGCCAGAAAATACCTCAATATTGTGTTACCATGATAGGGGTGAGCAGACAGACCGAGTAACCTTGACTCTATACCATGACAGCAGCAAGCTTGAACGTTACCACTGCGACAAAAGATGTTTAATACCGTATGTTATCAACAGTTTGTGTTTATCATTGAATACAATGCGATGAGCAAATTCCAGTGTATTACTTACTGTGTATGATTCCAGGTTACACTGTGTTATGATTTCATAGAAAAGAGAAAGGGGGAGAGAGCGTGACTGAGTGAGAGATAGGGGATTAAGAGTTATGGTGATAACCTAAAACATGTGTTTATAAGTGTACGTTTCACAACAGTGCGATTAGGAATCGCAACCCTCAAGGCGCTGTCAGAATTGCGAACACAGTGACAAACAACATGTCTGAATATTTTTAATAAAGCAAGAAACACTGACTTTTGTAGTCACTAAAATTAAAAATGTGGTGAATGAAAATTCCATTAATATTTGTTGAACAATATATTGTTATTTAGAGGTGTATATGCGTCTGCTAGTGCGTGTGTGTCTGAACCTTACAAATGGATATGAAATGTAGAGTCATATGAACCGCACGCTTTGCCACTGCCTCATCCCCTCTTTCTCTATCAGGCACAATATGCACACCAAAATATGACAAACAAAGGCTTGGTTCGTATGGCGTTGCGTGTGTCATATGGGTTTTCTGTATCCAACTACACTAAAGTCACAGTAGATAGAGTAGTTAATACCAGTACAATCCATCGTTTGTCACAACGCGTAGGTACAGTTTTGTTTTCCACTAAACTCCAACATACGTAACTGATTAATATGTTTTACAATTTCACAGAGGCGCCACTGAATTCCTCATTACATATTGTGTACATTCGTGATACGTTCAGCAGATAATCTCAGCTAGTTACAATGTAGAGGGTTTTATATACAACTGAACCCTTTTGAAATCGATTCCTCTGCCTTTCAATAAATACACGTAACAAAGAGACATGTTCTTGTAATAATGAGGCATATATGACCCAAATTAATAATATAAAGTTAGCAAAATTATTTGTCTACCTAGGGACTCTTTTAACAAGTATAGGCGGATAAAACTGTAGTAACTACAGAAATAGCAAAATTTGTACTAACACAAATAAGATAAAGGTTGGAAAGCCACTATACACACACGCGCACACACACATATATATCTTTATTTATTTAAAGGAAAAGAGTACTTAATGAATAACCTTGTGTTTTCATGGTGTTGAAAACCATGAATAGGAATGTTGGATAACAATCACAGCTGACCATTACAGGATTGATTGATTTGCTAAACAATAATGCATAGAAGACCGTAAGACCGTGCTATGCTACAAGAACAAATCGACCCATACCGTAATATAAAAAATATAAAATTTTTTGAGTACACTTTGTCATAAATAAGAAAACATTTTGAACACATCTTAAGCAAGGGAGGCCTAGAAAAATGAATGAAGTAGAATACGTTGTAAGATTTAGGGGTAGAGGAAGATAAAGTGAATGGTTTACTTATAACTTATAATAAAAAAAAAAAAATATCGGCGTGTATCTAACTCAATATATAAAGGTGGCCGTAGACATCAACGCATGGAGAAAAATATCAAAGTCAAATATTGATAAAAGGTCATGGCGTCACTATGCGCAACACGACAAATCGACGACAAAGAAGAAAACGTTTCCTTCGATTTTACATTAAACCTTTTATCTGTTTATTGTTATTGTAGATGTAGGGCCTACGTCAAACGTGTTATTTGCAGTCTCGTAATTACAACTAATAATAGGTGCAAACTTTAAAAATAATCTTAATTTATCATAATCGAATCTCATTAGATGGTTTTTCCATAATGTGCAGAAAATTATTTGTAAAAATTGTCTTTTGCTAAAAGAATTTAAAAAATTTAGAGTATTAAAACTTTATTTGAAAACGGGGCTATTACTACGTCTATGTTTTAAAATATTCTTGGCCATTTATTTAGGTTCTGTAGGCAGGTCTCACTTACCTTGCATTGAAGAGACAGACGCAGATAAGGGGGTAGTGAAGCTTAATTAAATTTTTCGGACGACGAACAGAACACTGAAGAGAAGGGATAAAAGAAACATTTTCTCTTTTTAAATTGTGCAGAGCCATGGCGGTGCCATGTAGTTTTTGTGGCATCAAACCTGGGCGCAATACAAAGGCCTACAGTCTCTTACAGGCTGGTGAAATGTGGGTGCTTAATATAAATATTGGGAGTATCACACAGAATCCAAATTATAAATGCTGACATAAAATTCATACGGAGATGTTAAAACCTAACACCAAAATAAGCAGTAGAAACAGAATTGTACAGACCAGGAAGAAAGGATGCGTGAGAGCACGAACCTGAAAAAAATTCTTATGTATAATGGGACAGGAAGAAGAAATATAGGAAGAATAGATAAAAAGTAAGCCGAGCCCAGTATTACACAATATATGGCAAGAAAAGTTGAAAGGAATTTAAAAACAACAACAACAAGATACATTTTTGGATATAATTGTGTTTACCATGTAGTTTACATACAAAACTTTTAAGTGCCTGTTCTTTTGACCACCCCCGCCATTAATTACAAATTGTTACGTCCACATATACAAACCACACACAGACACACACACACACACACACACAGACGTCGACTTTTCCTTACTCTGGAATCGTACAGCTCGCACTTCGTACAAATTATGTTTTAATGAAGTCTTATCTAATTTCATACAAAATATTATACATTTTTTTGAAAAGGTAGCTAGAAAATGTTCTCAACAAAATATGTCCGGAAGAATGCATACTTGAAGGTCTGTGGGTTTGATAGTTTGGGTATTATACCTTACCCACAAAAAACAACTCCCTTTTCTCTTCTAGCACACTGACCTCGAACCGTTTGACGAATTACTTCGGCCTAGAACTATTGTTCTTCAACCCTTGGGCTCAGTTCTTGCTTGTTATTCTTCTTCTGTTTAAATATTGTACACTTCTATCTTATTCGACGATAGAATTTCTTGTGTGAAGCGCGTCACATAGTTCTAGGTGTCCTCTCCTTTAAGAATAAATTCTAGAAACATGGTGAGAAGTAAACTCAAAATGCTGCCGATTGCTAGAGAAAATAATCAGATTTTTACCAGCAGAATTAATAATCAATGCTGGTGAATTACAATAATAACCCGTCAAATAAGTATATAGAATAAAGGGCTATAACAATAACACTTTAAAGTATGGTCGAAGTGGCTGAATCGGATGCAGTTAATGAGGACGGCCACATACAGGAAAGGAGTGCAGAACTACGTAAAGACAAATATCTAGAAGGAAACTCTTCAAGAAGGAAAATGCTCAATACAAGGAATAGGAAGAATGAATTTAGATTTAGTAATAAACGGGGTAAACGTTAATTTAATTTTGCATTCGCATAGGAAAAGGGCCATGCCTAAAGAAGGTACAGTAGTTTCGGGTAAGTCAAAATAAATTAAATTAAAAAAAAATCAACTGAAATTGAGTTTTATAGTCAATATAAATACACAGTTTTAACTTATCATCAACAAATGTGAGGTTTGATATTGTTGTTAAAAAGGTATTATTTTAACCTTCTTATTAAACGTTCTGTGGATATAACTTACAGTAAGAAACGTTTACTACTCCTATGACTTATAACACAATGTACAACCTTACGCTTCCATACAATTTCTTAGTATAACGGCGATAATAACGTAACTCAATGTAAATACGTTTGTCCTGACTGCGACACACTCACACTTTAACCGAGATTTTAAATACATAAAATTGTGTATTGTAATAAATATACCCTTTGCTAAGCGCTTTGTTAATCATAACGTTTATTAAGATTGTAAGCCAAGTTTGCTAAGGTCCTTGAGTTTTCTGTTACTGTATTCAATAACAACACAAGAGTCAGCGTTTTGCTAGAGTAATATGCATTTCTCTATGTATTACGTAAACAAATTGTAATAAAACAGCTCTGATGCTTCGTCACCTTTGTTAGTGATCAAAGAATGGTCATAACCCGAATCAAATGTTTTCTTATTTTTTATTATTTCAGTTACAAGGTTAGGATTAGTGGTATCTAACAACAGCTAAACTGAATAAAGAAATTAGAAACATTTAAAGTTGTCGTCAGTGTAGGGACAAAACACTAGCTAAAATATAAAAATGTGAGACAATTTCTAAAACGGTAAAACAGAAGACGTTTGTCTTTGAATTGTCCTTGAAAAAACAGCTGTAGATAAAAGAAAATTCCAAATGGTTGAGGCGTCTGAATTGTAGATGTACAGCTAGATGTCCGTGATGGGTATCACAACAGTAACTGGGAGCCTGGCTATACCTATTACCTCTGAAACCGCATACTTACCTTATTTGTTAAACATATTTTTGTCGCAAACCACATTATCATACCATGGAACGGTAGGTAAAGTCCTCACTCTCTATCCTTTTACTATGGCAATGGACGGGATAGGACTCTGCAATTATAAAAGGAGACAACTACACTCCGCCACTGTAGTGTAAAAAATCATAAGCTGTTGACACAAAACGTAACGTTGCCTAACGGACGCCTTTTGTTACCTAGATTAGCGGGAAGAGGAAGAAAATCACCTGAGCATAAGTGAGGTAAAGACCCCAACACCGTCGGTTACAGTCTCCACTCAGTATCCACTCGGCTTTCCACCGAGCTCTGAATAAACGATTTGTAGTAATCATCGAAACTGATACTGCGGGCAAAGAGAGCGACCCCGCATCCGTAAATAGTGGATGTTACAGAGACAGATAATAGCCACCAGAAATTAGCAATATAGATTTCACTCCTACCTGTCAAAGCTCCAGCCACACCTTAGAAAAAAGTGCTTGCCAAAGTGAAAACTCCAGGGGATTATCTTGCCACGCAGCGACTTACCCTAAATTACTCTCCCCCACCTGAATAGCGTTACGCTATATTTTAACGAGATCAACTGAGACAAAAGTTATCTAGCGCAGTTAAATACACGCCTTGGTTTGGCCGGCATTAATTCCAATCCAGCTGAAATGCTGATTCATCCCTTCCGCTCTAATAAGGCGGTGTGTGACGGGCGCGGGTGCAATATAGAATCCGTTCCTCTTGCCCCAGGCACCATGAATGGAGTACTGTAAACATATTCGCATAACGTCGTGAATTTCTGGAAAAGCACTGATCGATTGTGACACCCGGTTTCAAAAATTTGTTTGGTTTAAGCAAATTTGAAATCCAATGTACATTAAAATGTGTAATATTGTAAGACACAATATAAAACTGATATCCAGAGTTCCAGGACCGTGCCATCAACAAACATTTACAGTGTCTCTATATAGAAAATGACGTTATAATTAATTGGTACTTATGTTACAAACGAAACGTTTTGTAGTGTGGTAAAATTTTGAAAAATTATTTAATTTCTTTAAATTAGATTCAACTCATTGTTTTGGTATAAAATACCTTTACTTTGATCCAACTTCAACTACGGTAACTTATTGAATAATTGGTTTACAGGCTATAGCATTTAATGCCTCTGTATTTGTACGATACTAACATGTGCATATCATATATAAAAATACTAAACATAAAGTACTTCTTTGAATAATGTAGTAGTTACTCCCTAGCCATGCCTAAGTAATATTTGCGTTTTGTACAAGTAGGCAGAAAACCATTCGTTCAAGTAGATGTATAAATTAATGCTTAAATTGGTGACATTACTCTAGTTTTGAATAAAATGTAAACTAATCTTAGTTTCTAATATCAATTTTTTATTTGTTTTTTACATTTCAGACTATGGGAGTTGCTCTCGTAATTAACTTTTAAATAACTTACCAGGATATATCAACAAAGAAGACAGAAAGGATGTTTCGAGGCAGCGTAAACAAAAATAGGCCTACTTCTAAAATATAAATCCCTGTAGGAAGTTTCTCACTTTCTGTGTTTTGACTGTAATGTTACAGATGAATATGATGCCAATTTTGTCAACAACATTATTGAGTGTCAACCGTATGTAGAGTACTAGCAAAAACATTTACAAATAAATATATATTAGAGGCTAAAATTGGTTTGTATAATACTTTGGATTCCGTGTAGTGTTGTACGGGAGTGATTCGTGGATATCTGTAAAGACCAGAGTACAAAGACTTGAAACATTGGAATAAAATTCGTCAGAAAAATAAATAAAGACAAGAAAGAAGACATAATAAGAAACACAATCACACCCTCGTATAATTTAATTGTCCTTTTACTCTTATTTGCATCCTATTAATTCTGTATAGTAAAATCTTTCTTACGCATAATACACACAAGCAAACGTTTACACTTTGAGTCAGGTCATTCGTCATTTGACACTGAAGTTCTCACTCCTCGTATGTGCTTACGTCAAACCCATGTTTATAGTTTAATTTCTTCTATACCAAACCATTATTACTGAGACAATGTTTAATAAAGGTAATGTACAATTATTGTATATATACATTTTCATATATAGTAACTGTACACACGCCTGTTGACGTGCTAGACACTTCAATCGTCTGGGCTTGGTGTCAGATCTTCTTTTAACCTGTTCGTATAATCCTCGCAGTTATTTATCGAAAGTATAGGTGAAATCGGACCGCTATTTGTAAGCGGTAGTAAATTCGGTGTCAATCATATGTGAAAGAAAACTCCCCGGTAAAGTTACTTTCAGTTGTACTTGAAACAGAATTACACTGACTGTGGCTAATTTCTAGAATGGAACAGTTATATATCTTTCGAAAACGTAATACTAGTGTGATAATACTTTTTAGGAGCAAAAAATAAAATCGTACCTGCCAATTAGTCATAAGTCATACCAGCATATAAGCATAATCATGCTGTTTAAAATCACGACCCACACTAGTCTAGCAAACGGTGTAATATAAACTCTAATAATGTTAGAAATTAGAACACTACCCTTAACATGCTACATCATTAGCTGTAAGTAATTTTAATGCATTGATAGCTACTTACTTTTTACAACTATTGTGAAGGAAAATGTAAAGGAGTAGTTTGTTTTATGTCAATTATCTCATACTTTATTAAGAACAGCCAATGAGCGTAAGGACCACTAAAACATCGTTATTTTTGGGAGTTGTATGTACATAGAAAACAATATAAAGAGACATATACACGTCCTTGTGCTGACGTTGAACTTATTTCTTCTTCACTGCGTTACCATTGTTTAAAAGCTTCCCTTCCAATACACATATCCTACTGCCGTCTCCTGTTTGTTTTTTATTACTTTAAATTCCTTCAACATATAATGTATGGAACCAACTGTGGACTCAGTGGATCAATAACAGTCTGTTAGAGAAACTGATTACCAATTTTTCATACTTACTGTCTGTACAAAGACATTTTTTCACCAAGCCGTTCGTCTTGCCCAAACATTGTTTTTTACGTTCAATAGAATTAGACATTTCTTTTCGAACAGTGTGTATTACACACTGTGTAAGGCAAAAATTGAGCAATCGCAAAATTTTACGAAATCAAACTATGCTGAACGCAAAGAAATGTGTATGTTTTAGAAATCGGGGAGGTAGTGAAACGCCTGTACCGTTAGGCGGCGTTACATGAAAGAAATTAACATGTGAAAAAGCTGTAGAGTATAGCGGTAGGTTAGCATAGCCGGCCTTGGAGCTGACGTCATAAGGAAGGTAATATTAGGCTAAGTCACGTTTTGGGACATAACTATCATAAAATGTATTATTCGCTAGGATATTAGGGGTGTTTGCCAATGTTATAAACTTTAAGTGGATGTAACAATAGATACCGTTATGTTCGAGAGAGCGATGAAAGAGTGAGATAGATAGTGACGCTAGTTTTTTCAAGCACGTGAGAAGCGAAAAACGTTCGGCAAATCAGAGGAAGCGTCATGTGTTGCGCGGGAGGTTTTCGCTAAGGAGATTGGGCGATTTTGTATTTAGCGCTAGTCTATACCTATGGGATTGTTTTCTATCGAGACTTGGTAAGGGAAATTCAAAGCCTAGTATAAAAATATGAATTTGGAGAGAAATCAGGCAGTCTTCTTTTATATCGGCGAAACTACACTGAAGAGACTCGCGTGCACTGTTTTGTGTTAACTATATAGATATAAATTTTATTAGTAATTTAAAGAATAAATTAAATTCGCAGCAGTAAACAGAAGTACGGGAACGCGATAATTGCTAACGCCAAATTTATAAAGTATAATATACAGTAATAAGTTAATGAGTGAATGTTCGGGCTAGTAACGAACAACGAGAAGTAAATACTACAAATAAATGTTCATCAATACGATATGTTGTGGTGAAATCACTGAAGAAAGCGAATTAGTTCGGGTTAAATTCACGACGGTATTAGATAATCGAGACGCACGCGACGCGAACTGTTATATGCACTTAATGTAAATTCAAGAATACGTTGTAAACCAGAATGTATAATTATACGACATAATTGTATGTATCACCAATTGTCAAGTGTAGTGTACATCTGTGATAAAGTGAATTAGTGCATTCATAACCAGGATTGACGCGCAACAAACAGCTGCTGACGACTCACCGGCATGAAACACCTTAAGGACTACGCACATCGGAGGGATTCTCCACGCAAGTAACAAGTAAATGAACATTTTATTCAATATTGTTTTATAAATATATATATTTGTAATCAAATATATTGACTCAATTTGTCTAAAAAGAACTCATTGCCACGAAATAATATTCAAATTGTAAGGCAAAACTATTCAAGTCATGTTAAAGAAATTTGTAGTATACAAATGCAAATGAATCATTGAAAGTTGATTGATATATTTTAGTTTTTGTTTATTATTATTGGCGCCCTGAGGTACAATAAAGATTCGGTACACTGGAGTAAGTGTTATAATCTATTGAGTAGAAATATTAATATTATCAGTGATTAAAATAGTTTGTAAACCTTACTTGTTACATGCTCTTTGGCCAACATAATATGCAAATTAACAATTTAACTTTTTCGTAAAGGCCTATCAAGTAGTGTATTACAAGTAGGATGCCCAGATCGAAATAAAAAGTTAACACTAATTTACAAATTAATAAGTATTACATACGGTGTTTAGAGAGAGTACGAGGTAAGAATTTGCTGACTGTCTATCATATACTGTCACTTCACATTAAAACATCAAATAATCTAAATTTATCATTAGACAATTATTTACATTTAACTTTGTCGATTACATTTATTACACGTACTAATTTATAGATTCAATACGAAATTCATTTGTATTTACAATATTTGTTTGTTTGTATTAAGGAATTAATTAACAACTAGTGGTCGCCCAGTGGTCGAAATTCGACCGTAATTCATTAAATTTTTAAGTTTGAACGTTATTGAGGTTCTTTTGTCAAAGAGTATACCTCTATAATCATTGCATATAATTTTTTTGAATGTTGTTCTATTACGTCAGCTGCGAGCGTGTACAAATACGTCATTAGCGTGTGTTGTTTGCCTTAATTCCCTGCAATACCTATGACATTTAAAATTTAATGTTAGTAACAGTTGAAAAAAAAAACACAATTACAAATTGTATTCGTATTTATTTTTTGATTAATTCATTGTCAGTTTTAATTTTTTCATGTTATTATTGAATCAAATAAACGCTAATAAAAATGAGACTTGACATTCATAGAAGTATAAGATACATTGTTTTCAATTCCAGTAGATTACATTTCATTTTTGTAAGGTACAAAATTCGAAAACAGTTTGAAGATTATCTGCTACAAAGCTTATATAATTTTTTAATTTTTTTTTCTATGCATTAATTTTCGAGTTATTTGAAAAATATGAAAGATAGGAAAAATGAGGTTTAGCTTGGCTAAGCCATATTTAAAAAGCAATAACGCGTTTTTTGATATTTTCTTGGGTTTTACTTCCATATTCCTTAAGGAATGGAAGTATGGTGATGGCAAAAAAAATCGTGTTCGAGATTATTGCAGATTCTGATTGTACTACACTGAAAACATGAAAAAAAGTCTTTTTCCGAAAAGTGTATGTGTGTGTGTCTGTCTGTCTGTCTATGTGTCTGTGTGTCTATAGATTTTTTTTCTATGGCAAACGATAACTGCCGCAAATTCAAACAGAATCAAATAATTTTTTGCATACAGCCCCGATTTGTAGAGTACTCACGACCTATTGTTTTTGGTAAAGACCGGTTGAGGGAAAGGGGTAGTTTACCGGCAACAGTATTTTTTTATCAAGGGAAATTTTTTTTTTGGCAAACGATAACAGCCGCAAATTCAAACAGAATTAAATAATGTTTCGTATACAGCCCTGAATTGTAGAGTTCTCAAGACCTATTGTTTTTGGTGAAGATCGGTTAAGGGAAAGGGGTAGTTTACCAGTAACGTTTTATGTTTTAACAAGGGTATTTCCTATGGCAAACGATAACAGCCGCAAATTCAAACAGAATCAAAAGATTATTTGCATACAGCCCTAAATTGTAAAGTTCTCAAGACCTATTGTTTTTGGTAAAGATCGGTTAAGGGAAAGGGGTAGTTTACCTGCAACGTTTTTTTGTCAAGCGTATTTTCTATGGCAAACGATAACAGCCGCAAATTCAAACAGAATCAAATAATTTTTTCATACGTCCCTGAATTGTAGAGGTCTCAAGGACTTTCGATTTTAGTGAAGGTCGGTTAAGGGGAAGGGGTAGTTTACCTGCAACCTTTTACGTTTTAACAAGAGTAAAGTACTTGAAAATTTATTTAAACTTTTTGAAACAATGGTAATTGTTAAAAATAAAATAATTTTGTTGTCAGGCAATAAAATTATAATTTTTCATTTTAATGTAATATAATATTTTTCATTTAGTACGGCAATAAAAAGGCAGGTAAGACACAAACACACACACACACAATTCACGTTATTTCTGGCCTCACTCATGTTTATTTTCTTACGTTTGCACGCTTTTTAAATGGAAAGTGCCGAAACCCACACCAACATAACGCGTGCAAGCCGAAAAAATGGACATCAATTTGCTTACTGGCGAAGTTAGTAGTTAATGAATGGGTAGGCAAAAATCTTATCTTAAATTTTTTTTAAGGAATCACTAAAAGGACGGTGGGTCAAATCGGACGCTGAGGTAGAGTTTGCTGTAAACGAATGGTTCCAAAAACAACCGTAAGAATTTTACTAGCAGGGAATCTACAGGTTAGCGCAACAGTGGAACTCATGTCTTAATGTTATTGGAGACTTCTTTTAAAATCGTTGAATAAAAAATGCTTTACAGCTCTATACGTGTGTCTATTGAACAATTCTTGTATTAGACATACACAATAATACAACTGATTGAACTTCAAATTTTAAACTTGATTAGTTTCTATATATATGTTTAATGTTACAAATAATTCAAATAACAATCTTGATCATCTGTTAGTTCAGCGGAATAACAGTGACACTTTTAATAACCGCATAAAGTAAACACTTAGAAACAACACAGACGCTTTAACTTAACTGTTTGGACCACAGAAGTGAGGCATGCCTCAACGCTCTATGTGTACAGCGCGGGACAATCCCCCCTCCCTACACTTCCCTATCACACCACTACATTGCTTACATACGATGTATACAAAGAACGCTGAGGCAAGTTCAGGTTGCCTCATTCGCTTTAAACGAACTATGCCGAATCTCACCTGTCACCATCTAGCGGTCGCTCAATAAAGCACGTTTCGGTTTAATAAATTTGACAGTCGCAGTAACAATGTATAATCTTTACGTTATGTAGTTCATACGTATTTATAATTTATATTCTACAGAATTTTTTAGGGTAGGCATTACCTCAATTGCCTCCATGTAACTTCACCACTGATATATATGTGTACAACGTTATCGGCAACAAAGAAGTAGTTTTTGTTAAAATTCCTTCCCGGGATATTTGGCCGTAGTCCAATGTTTTCTACATAACCAGACGTTTCGGCAATGCCATCGACTTCCATCATCAGTGAAAATCGAGTGCGATAACGTGAGGTGGTATACGTTAGTGACCACAGTACTGTGGTTAAGGCTGAAGCAGTAAGTAGAAAGAAGTAGTTTCTATGGTAATATTTCATTTCGAAAATGATTTTAAATATAAATCTTAGAATATGGAAGTCATGTATGGTTCTCCATACCGATATTTTTTTATTGCCATACTGACCAGGTTTCGCCAAGGCTACACAGTTATTTTGTCTATCTTTTTCGAATTATATAAAATTTAAATAAAAAATTATTAAAAAATAAAAAATGAAATAAAAAATACGTGCCTCGTATTTTATCATATATTTTTCATTAAATCAAAGAAACCGGGCGGTTAAAAAAATGAATGTTGTCCATTGAACTTAAAATAGTTTGAAAGTGAATTTAATGATTCAGTACTTCTGTGTAAACGATGTTTTTTGTAAAAACTCTTTCATCATTTGCTAAATGCCCTTGGCCATTATATTCGGAAATATAAAATCTCAAACCATCGAATGATCGAACTCTACTTGCTGCGACGTACAATTGACCATGTGTAAAAACTGGCTGCCTCAATAAAATTGCAATTTTTTCGAATGTTTGTCCTTGAGACTTATTTATTTTCATCGCAAATGCAGGTATAATTGGAAATTGAGTTCTTTGAAAGTTAAATGGTAAAACAGTACCGGAATATGTTAAATTTATACGTGGAATCAAAATTCTCTTATTGCGTGCGGTTCCAGTTAAAACTTCGCAATCAATAGCATTACGATGCATACAATTGATGCGCATTCTTGTTCCATTGACTAATGCCTTCTTTGTATTTAAGTTTTTGATCAGTAAAACGATGCAATTAACTTTCAATACTAACTTATGTGGTGGCAAACCACTAATAGTCAAAGAATTCAAAAACTCTACTGGATAGTTATTGATTTCATTGTCATCAACACAAATTATTTTATCGTAGTTATATGATTTCTGTTCACGTGGTATTCGATTAAGTATATCAGTATTATTAAAAGTACAATCATCATTTTTAGGTGCTAAAATAACTGAGTTCAATATGTTATCTGAGAGTATGTTTTCGGAAATATTTCCATACACCTCATTAATAATATTATTTTCATCTCCTATTAATTGCTGAGGTATTTCAATAATATTTTCACCAAACTAAGGGAATTGTGGGGCTTCATCATTACCAATTTTTTTCAAGAATTCGACAAATTCTATTTCACTTGGTAAGGCTCTCATATTTTGAGTAAACGTTACTTTATGAAAATAAACAAATTTATGCCAACTCGTGACACAATTTTCAATTAAAGTTGCACGTGATCCATGTGGGACAACTGGTAAGATTTGCCGAAAATCACCGCACAGAAGTTTCGTTTTCCCTCCAAATGGTTTATGTTTATCATTTTCATCGCATAGATCCTGCAATAATCTATTTATGATTTTCAACACTTGCAGTGGGCACATAGAATTTTCATCAAAAATTATCAATGATGATGAATTTATATAACGTCCATAGCTACTATTTGCGGTAATATTCGCTACAGAATTTTCCAAAATGGGTATAGGCAATTTAAACACACTGTGTAAAGTTCTACCTCCTAGTAATACAGTTGAAGGTATGCCACTGAACGCTGTTGCAATGCAACTAAGATTAAGCGAATTTAATTTGTGAATGATTGCTGTCTGTGTGAATGTTTTTCCACAACCTGCATGAGCGGTTAAACAAAAAACATTAGATCCAGTATCATGATGCAAAACTTCACGAATCACACGATCAATTAGATTACGCTGTACAATATTTGCAGTTTCATAATGCTCAGAAAACAGAAACGCTTGTTCTATTGGATCAATAGCATTTGCTTCGTCTGTTCTCTGCGAATACGTGGGAACTGGTAAACCAAGTTCTTGACATGACAAATTATAAACATTCAAAATATCTTCAATTTCTAATAGAGCTGTGTTAAAGGATACTTCTTCGTTGTAATCTCTCAAAAAATCTTCACTAGATATATTTTAAATTCATTCCATAACGCCAATGCATTGGCTGGCACATTTAATGCACAAATGTTACCAAATAAATTTCGCATTTGTTTTGGTGAATGTAATTCTTTTGCTTCATTTAAACATTCGCGCCATTCATTATCATTTGAAGCAATGCCGCGAGCATGGCACGCTTCAACAAAAGAAGTGTGTATAATTCCATTGTATGTTCTAACATCCTCAAATGATTTTGGACCACAGACATGTAATAAAACAATCGTAAATGGAAAAGTTCGATGTCTTTTGGTGATACTACATATATGCGTGTAATGATTTTATCACCTCCACGCCTACTCTTCTTCCATTTTTTTCGGGAATCTTCCCACACATAATGCAAAGGAATTTCAATATACTTATATTCATGCGCTGATGGATCTGATCGATTCAATTCAAAAAATGCTAATAATTTGGTTTGTCTTGCATTTTCAATTGCTTGACGTTCTTGCCCTTCTCGAAAGTAAACATTCTGTCTACGCGGTAAATGAATGTCAAGTCTAACGATGACATGTGATTGAAAATCCATTGGTAATTCATAGATGCGCCATACAGTTTCAGTTGATCCGACATAAAGGCCATTTAAAAAATTTTGAACTTCATCAATTTGTATTTCTTGACCTGGTTCATTTCTCTCTGAACCTAATTCAACAGATGCACTATCATAGCCTTTATACACGTATTTATAAATGTATTTAACACTTTTAACTGTAGTGCATACTTCAACATTTATATGGCAATTAAATGTGGCAAGTAAATACGGATTGTATGGTACAACGTAACGATTGTCGAGGCAACTACCGCGAACTTCAGCATTAATACCATTATCACGCCTTCTTTATAATGGATATCCATTTAATGATTCACATGTAAATTCATTTAATCGTTTTGGATAATCTTTTGTGCATTTTCCATCTCTCATATATACATAATTTGGATTAAGTACACCGCATGGACCATGCATCATGTGTTTTACAACATATTCATGTAATGTAGGATGTGTTTGAATGTTAGGAATCCCCGCAGATACAACTTTATCAATATCGGTAGCGTTAACAATTTTATGTTGCTCATTTAAAGAGAGTAAAATGTGAGCATGAGGCAATCCTCTCTTTTGAAACTCAATTGTATAAATAAGTGCTTCAACTTTACCGAAGATTTTTTTTAGTGTAAGGCCTTCAATTAATGCTTTCAGTATGGACTTGAATACACGCCCAACAATATCAGGTCGAAAATTAGCTGACTCACCTACACCAATATTGCTAATTATTTCAGGCCAACTTGGATTGCAAGTCATTGTAATAAACAATGAAGCCTTTCCGAAATGTTGTACAATTGACATTGCATCTAAATAATTCTGATACATATTTCTTGGAGATCCATTGAATGAAGATGGTAAAATTACTCTACGGCCAACATTATTGGCATTGGGGTTCAATTCTAAATAATCTGTTAAATTGTTTTAAACTTCAGACCTAAGACTTGTTTGATTTTGTCGAATGAAATGTAACCTTGTGCCCTCTATTCTCACATACATATCAACTATCCACTGCAGAAATAATTTGTGTGAATGGTGCAACATGCTAAAATCTTCTCTAATTGCAAGTCGATAGGCTGCATACTGAAGCATGGTTAATTTATTTCTGGGCGCTCTTGAATTAGATGTAGTTGGTACATTATGAGAAATATTGATATGCCACCCAGTATCACCATTTGGAAAAAGGAATGGATACCATACTTCGTTCAAACCATATTTCGTTCAAAGGGTGGCTCACCATCAACTGTACTAAATATTACTGCTACATCAGTTTGAACTGCATCATTATAACGGCGTAGATCTAAATCACGAATTACTTTAATGAGCATACAAATTTCTTTATTTTGATTTTCAACTCTCTGACAATGATCTTTCATTGCAATGAATGACCGAACGAAAGGATTAATGCGTTCCAATTCAAGAGAGATTTCGTGCATTATATTGTTATTGCATGTTTGATAATAGTGTTCGCGTAAATCTATAATTGACAGCAGTGTCAACATCATAAAAATATAACTGCGAATAACATGGTGAGCGACCATATCCAGCAGTCATTGGACCTGATCTGTGATAAAAAACATTATGTATTTTAAAATGATGTACTCCACGCGTAACTGTATCCGAAATTTTAGCTTTTGAGCTAACCATAGCAAATGATGAATTGTATTTACGAATGTTTTCAAAATAATTTTTTGACTTTCTTTTTATTGAATGTTCATTTGAAGTAAGTCCATCATACAATGATTTAACGTATTCATTTTGACTTAAGGCCGGTTATATTACTTTACCCTTATGACAACATGAAGTGAATGCAGTCCTTTCACCTAAAGTGACCTCAGATTCGAAATGTTTTGCATTGCAAAACCTGCATTGTAAATGCATTAAAAGTATCAAAAGTATCCACAATCAAAAGTATTAAAATTTCTTGGTATGACATTCAGTGCGCATTTAAATGTATCCCTCAAAATAATTTCATCATTTTGTATACTATTTACACTATTTAAATTTGCATTTTGTCTATTATCATTTTGACTTTCACGCGAATATATATTCCTTCTTCTTTGTCTCTCACTCCGACGCGTCAATGTTATACTATTTACACTATTTAAATTTGCATTTGGTCTATTATCATTTTGACTTTCAGGCGAATATATATTCCTTCTTCTTTGTATCTCACTCCGACCCGTCAATGTTCTATGTCGAGGCATAATGGAAGTAGGTGCAAATATCTGAATGTAAAAAAAACATGTAATGAAATTACTGAAACTAAGATTAGACAGGGTTTAATTTAAAAATAATAAAATGTACTCACTTTTTTGAAACCACTTATTTTTTGCTGGTACAAAATTTTCCTTTTGCAACAGGTGTATATTAAGCAAGCTGTATTTCACTTACAACTGCACATTAAAATATAAAACACAGATATCTAATATACAAAATATAAAATAAACGCTTTTTTGCCTTGACATACACTCCACAGACTATTGAAAAAGGAACATTTGAAATCACACAAAATTAACAGCTCATTCAGTCAATCTGTCGGTATTAAGCAAGCTGTATTTCACTTTCAACTGCACATTAATATATAAAACACAGATATCTAATATACAAAATATAAAATAAACGCTTTCTTGCCTTGACATACACTCCACAGAATATTGTTGCCTGGCAACAAAATTATTTTATTTTTAACAATTACCATTGTTTGAAAAAGTTTAAATGAATTTTCAAGTGCAAATGAATGTTTTATTTTATTTTATTTAATGTATTTGTAACACATATTATATATAAATTTTAGCTTTCTGCACTCCTTCTCCATATAATCTTTAACTATGCCAAATCTCACACTCCTTCGTGCGCGCAATATGCTTAAAAAGGGGTACAAAGTTTTCTCTTCACGTATTAATATATACATTCCAAATTCCAGTTCAATCTTAAATGTACATAAATTACATTTACTATAACCGATGTACTCACAACGTAGCATTGTAAAGACTGTACTGTGCATATGTGCGGAATGAATGAGAATTTCGTTAGACTTCCAACAATGGGTTCGTACGTTGTACATCTCAAGCTGAGTGTTTAATATGCAGTAAACGGATTTATACTAGTAAATCGATTCGTGCGCTGAAAAATTATTAAATTTTAATACCCTTTAAAATATTTTAATATTACAACATTTTGAAAAAAGTGATAAACAGTATAAATAATATATATAAGTAAATACAGTATATAATATTAATAGGCCTATATAATTATTAAATAAATATATAAGTATGATTTTAACATAAAATATAGAGTTTAACGCGTTTTAAAACTCCACAAAGTGACTGCTATTCTAGAAGTAATATACGTCAGTGAGACGTCGACTCTAACAAGACGAGGGGAGCAGAAGATAAGTTACCAGAGACAAAATTTTTAAGAAGTATCGTATCACGTGGCGCTTTAAATAAAGTAAGGAACGACAATGTAACGAGGTGATAAATCTATCATCTCAAAATAGTGCAATAAAAGGTAAGAAAATAACATGGTATATCTAGTTAGAGAAAATGCTGAAAATTATAGGCTAAATGTGGCACTGAGTTATAGGGTGAAGTGAGGAAGCAATGTTTAATGGCAGAGCAAACGGAACACAGCTAAGTGAAGAAAGAACAAAACCTTTCATAGTTAGAATTTGTTACATTTTATTCAGAAACACCTATATCGTGTACGCACAAAACAAATGAATCTGATTACTGCATAAAATGTTCTGGGAAATAAGATATTGTTGTGAACTATTGTCAAGGCTAAAAGTAATCGATTTGGAGTATTGCCTTAAGTATCGCTCGGATAAGAATTCCTGATTGTAGTAACTATTACAATGTAACATATGAACAAAAGTGTAGACTATTAAACGATACATTAGCTTAGTCACGAGACGTCGCGGCGTAACACACATTGGTGCTTACATACAGTAATTTGAAATAGTATGTTTATTAATTTTATTTGCTGATAATCCAGTTAATTATGTTTAAGAAAATGCAGCAAGTTAAGAATCTTCACTATATTTTTAACAAAGTGTAGTTTCTGTCCCCAGTCAGGAGCTGGGAACAATTTATACGCTGGGAACATGGTAGTATGTGATTATTTTTCATAAAAATTAAAATGTTTAAGTAAATTTTTTATTATATTCTCCTGCCTGTAGTTTTGATTAATAAAATGGTTAACATGAAATGTAAATGTGAATGTGAATATGAAATTACCCTTTCTCTGAGGCTGTTGTACCATGAAACTGCGGGCAAACAAAGAACACAATGTTGTGAAGCAATCGTTCAGTGTATGAATAGGGTTCGCATATATTACAAACTGTGCAACGGTACCTCCACTTAACTTTCAAACCGCAATGTTTCAATTACTATATGCACACTGAAGAATGTACACTGATATGCACAGTGAATGTAGGAGCCCTTTACTGATATAACGTAAGAATTGTAAGTGTATTAATATGTAGTGTATTATAGGAAGGTTTTGATTCATATAAATATTACACTTATGTGTAACGTCCATAGACTATGTAAATTAGATACTGTGTTTGGAGCAACAAAAATATAGTAAATTAATGGAGCAGTACACTCTGCTATTAAGAAATTCTATAGAATTTCGATTCTGGTATCCAATACAGTACAAACACGTGGTTTCGTATTACTTAAGCTAACAAGAATAACAGTAAGCACAATTTCACCTAGTTTGCAAAAACTTTGGAATCAGTTTTCAAAAACTGCTAACGTAATATGATTATAGTAGATCATACTTTTTATGACAATTTTATATGTATGGAAGTGTATGTGCTAAGAAGGAGATAGAAGACTAAAGGCAATAATAGATTCATTATTCTCAGAGGACCTAAGATTATACTATTTCTGTTTGGAAAGAAAAGGTTTTCTTTATCCATGAATCATTTTATTCAACAAAACTTTAATTATCAATTACGAAATATTCAAATAAATTCTGTCACTTCTTGTATCGTTAAAATTCCCTAATTTTTGCGAAGTCATATTTGTATATTCACTATATTTAAATAATTATCGGAATGTCTGAATATCTGTTATATTACTGAACTCTCGTACACGTTTTGATTAGGCATCATTTGACGTACTTTTGTTAATTTAACAATTAGAGAAGGCTTTCATCCCAAACATGACTCCAGCTGGGATAATTAATTTACTATATTTTATGCAGTTATATGTTTATTGTTGAACTTTTTAGAAGTGTTCTTCAGTATTTTGAATGACGCAGCCTAATTTTCTGCTTTCGTGCAATTGTAAACTTCAGTTTGTGTTTGTTAAGATAGTGTATCCTACACTACACAAAAAATGTTTATATTTTTTAATCTTAAGGAATTTTAAAAAGTATGTTAAGAAAACCTTAATATTCCGGATCCAAAAGAGTAAAATAGCTTAGGCCTGAAAGTGTTCTCTAATGGTGTTAACGTAATTATGTAAAACATGCGTTAGTATAATAATACCCCATATAATGTATAACTCTGTAAAATGTAATAATTTTTATGTGTAAGAAAAGTGAGTTAATGATAACACTATTAATTATAAAATAGCTAGAGTTTGAACCGTTTGAACAGTTACAATTTCGCAGCATATACCGTGTAATATTAGAAATTGCAGCTCTTAGCAAACAGTTTATATACGTATTGCCAAATAACTAATACTCGGTTTAGAGAATAACTAATTTTTGTAGTTTTAAAATGTAATAATATCAAATAAAACAAATTAATTTTTTTCAAGTGTCATTTAAATATCTCAAGTTTATGGTAATTTTAATTCTAACTGAACTTTGATGTAGGTACGTTAACAAATTTGCAGCAAAGTACTACAACTACTATATTCATCACGGTTAGGTTTCGTTGCGAGTCATATCACCTAAATTGTTAGCTAAAAATTTAATATACAATTTGTTGTAATTAAATTTTCTACACCAGAATAAACTAATTATATTTACATATTTGATATAAAAATTAACCCACTGCATATCTGTATTACAGTGTATTTATTTTAATGATGGAAAGTTTAGCGATGATCGGTCAGCCGTGTAACACAGATTTTATAGATTTGTGTCGACGATTTGACAATACTTATTGTCACAATCAGGACCTGTGTACGGAAACAAGAGAAATTATCAAACACAATGAGCTCAATTAATTGAGTCAGTGTGTTTGTATATGTGTGTGAGACAGTAGACAGTTTGTTTTAGATCATCAAAACAATTAAATTCCTTACATATTGTTTTCCTTAAATGTATAGGCAAAATTATAATAATCCAGAATATCAATATTAAAATTTAAAATACAGATAATTCAATAATTTCTTATTAATGCTTGTAAGTAATTAAAGAAGCAGTTATCATCGAATGTATATTTGAATTGGTACAGATACCAATTCTACATATACATGTCTATAGATACATGTCTACATATAGCATAGTAAATTATATTATAGCTGAATATAGATTGCAGGGATGTTCGATTGTTATGATGTACCACAAGGTTTAAGACCACAGAAGGAGATGGTGTGAACACTTGGATCGCATGCCTGATATCCGCCTACCTGTGGTTGCCTTGGGTTATAAATTTTTATATTGTTATAAATATTATTTACTGAGACCATAATTTATACAGAGTACTGCAGTATACTGGAAAATTATTTATACGTCGTCACACCCTCTCCCACTCATTCTGCCTCCCCGTTTCTGTCTGTCTGTCTGTCTATCTGTCTATCTGTCTGTCTCTCTCTCTCTCTCTCTCTCTCTCTCTGCACTGACACTCCAACACTCCCCCATCTCTCATACACTCTGCCACTCCCACTCTCAATCATAGTCTAAACACGTACACACACCTCACTCCCAAACGCTCGCGCGCGCGGCGCACGCATGCACACACACACACACACACACACAGGCACTTGGACAGACACACAAACACGCGCGCGCGCTTACACACACAAACACTTAGGTATATATATTATCTTTTCATAAATAATACTTGATAAGGTTTAATCTTTATGCCTTAAGAGAACAATATATTAATTCCCTATCCCAGATCATAGCGATGTTCAATTATAAATATTATTAAACTTATTATTGTCATTTTTCAATCACTACCGGTATTGAAATCACTATCAATAATTTTGAGGTACAAAATAACTGGCGAGAAATATAAACTTATATTACAGGATTAGAAAATATTATAAACACAAGATTATGCTAAACCAATGTATCATGTGCAAATGGTTATTAATTTATACTTAAATTGTTTTAAAATATTATTTACCGACAAGTTAGTACGAGTAGTACAGTATATTGTAAAATTATATATATATATCGACAGCATGCTCCCCCCTCTCATACTCTCCCTCACACACACTCTCTCTCACTCTCTCTCTCTCTCTCTCTCTCTCTCTCTCTCTCTCTCTCTCTACCTCTCTCTCACTTTATCTCTTTCTGTAGTAGCACTCCAACACTCTCTCCATCACTCATTACCCTGTCCCACTATCACGCGCACACGCATACATAAGCGTCCAGGCACACGCCTGGACACACACACAACCATACGCCTGCCTGCACATACACACATACCTAGTTATATATATTATCTTTTCACGTAAGCGTAAATTATGTAAAACCGCGTATGACTAACTGCACTTCCGTACGTGTCATTATGAATTCCTCATTTGTTTAAACTAACAGATATTAAATAATACGATAGTGAACCACTTACAATTGTTGTTGTATTGTTATGATCCCAAACACACAACTGTTTATAAACTCCAAAACAACCGTCCTGTTTATAAACACAGGCAGATGACATCTATACATCATTTGCTTGACTAGTAAAAAAAATGAAAATAAACACGTTTGGATGGCAGTTAAAGTGTGAATTAAAACTACAAAGAGGAGTCAAACCCAAATAATATCTGATAACGTGCTCAGCCGACAAAGATTATTTCCCTACCCTTGATAAGGATAATTAAACATCCTTATACTTGATAAGGAAGGGTAAATAAAACATTGAAAAAAAAGAGCCATTGTTTTTAACGCGTCTTTAGAACTGCTATGACGGTTGTGAAAAATATTTGTCGGAAACAAATAATTCCGTTGAGGGATGCCATCACCGGTTCGCTATGCTGATCCAACCGGTTCCTCCTACCATCCAACCACATGGAAATTTAATAAGTCCCTTAAAACAGAGCAGTCGCACTGGTGAATAAATACGACGGAATGGTTGGTGAAACTGAACCTATAATAAAGCAAAGTATTTAGACACAAAGAAAAGTGTATCAATACAATATCTGAGCAGTATGAGCTAAGGAACGTCTTAGATTACTTGCTCGAAATCGCACATAACTGCCAACTCCAAAGCTGCTGAATAAATCAGACGTGTAAGTCTTGTATCAATTGTAAGTAGTGCAAAAGATTAGACAATATTAGAAATAAAACACATGAAAGTAATTAAAAATTTTGTTTAACGGTACAAAACCTGAGTCTCTCAACAAAGAATATTAATCCTGGCTCTCTTGAACAGACAAAAATTAAAAACCACTGTTTTCTTTAATCGAGAAATATTCATTACAAACAGCATTTACGACTGAATTTATTAACCCAAGGGAGTCACAACTCGGCAAACGCAGAGTGGTACTCTTTGTCTATAAAGAAACCTATTTCACTGAGAAGAATAAAGGGAAAACAAAGTCAGTACTCTGAAGTCCCGAAACCTCACGACATTGATTGGGAGACAATTGTCCGGGGAGCAATTTTCCGAGAAGCAATTGCCTTGACACGGTCAGAAAAAGTATGTACTCAACAATACTGGAACCTAAGAACTCAGTACTGTTTATATGAGGTTTGTATACTGATCATATTAATCGGTATTACATAAGTATTAGTAAAACGTAGTTCCAGCAAACAATCCTTTTTTGAATTATTCATTTGCGTTACATAGGAATACAAAGGCAATAGGTTTTGCCTATGCCAAATAATTGAATTTAATTCAAGAGGATATTATTCTGCTTATTTGGTAAAAAGTAACAATATTCCAACAACAGACAAACTTAATAACACTAATAATGTCTCTCTCCCTTCACATTCTCGTCCCTCTCGGAAGCTATACAACTGTAACTGGATTTGGCTTCGTCGATTGTTTGGCTCTATTTTCCTCTAAACTGATTCGACGATAGTACAAAAATAAACAATGGAAATCAAATAATTAATTGCGAGATAATTTGTTATTTACAATTTTAATTTAATTTTAAAAATCACAGATACTCCTGTATATCATACAACAGTTTTCAAGTGTGTTATCGTTCAACGCGCACTACTGTAGCAAACTACAAACATCACCCCATTAACACTCCCACAACAACTAATACAGTATGTCCTAAGACAAATGACACTGGAAACTAAGGCTTTATGAAACGTAAAAATTACAAAATCTTTAACAACCTAAATTAGAAGTAAGTCAACTTACAGCAATTCTGAGATATAAAACAAGATTCAATGTGCTCGCCGTGGCGTCAAGCAGCACGGATAACGTACATGAACTTTGTTAACCATATTGTAAAAGAGGCTACTGCATTCTTGTGACGCAGGTTACAGTTCTTCCACGAGTAGAGGCTTCTGAAAATTTTATCTAATTTTTTGGCAACCACTAACAAACTAGGTCCATTCAACCGCCTGGTTCCGCAAAATAATGTTTAACTATAAAAACATTTTCTTGTTTTGTTAGCACCATTTCTTTGACATTTCATTCGGATAAACAAAATCTTGACTTTCCATGACAAAAATTGTTACATATATCACTTGGTATTTCATAAGTTTCTCCTATATTTCAGTGTTCAGTGTTCTTTGTTATGGCGCACACCGTTCATGTAATCAATTACAAACGTCCGAACAAAATAAGTCATAATTATCAATTTACACTAAACCGCTGCACAACAACGTGCACCGAATCGCAGGTCACACCAATTGTTACAACACGCCTTATCACTTCCATCCGCGATACGGTATAGCAATATTACGGGCAGGCCGCTTTGAAAACACCTCTATTTATACTTCAGGTGTGTATCGTAGTAACATTGGTAGAATAATCGAACGGCAAATGAAAGGCGCAGAAAGAACTCTGCACTTTTTGTCTTGCGTTGCAGGAAACGTTTGCATCATAGTGCTGCTCAAAAAACGCACACAAAGAGTTACGTAGTTACGCATGTTACCTAGGTTTCTCCTCACCGTAACAATACCTTGCAAGTCGCTTGTAACTCACCATTCCTCCAGTTGCTCCATGGAAGTTTATTTTTGTTTTCCTGTCTTGATCCAATCTTTCAACAAGTGCTAACCTAACTAGTTTCCGTAGGTTTACTCTTCAGCGTATCAAAATAATATCACTGTATATTTAGTATTCTCCTCTTTTCTCTTCCTTTACATGAAATTGATGTTAATAATTAATTTTGTTCAAAAAATCTCTTATTTCTTAAGAAGTTTTAAAGTTGTTACTACGTCACTATTGAAGTTGATGTTTCAACAATTCTTCTATATGAGTTATCCATTTTGCCCTGTAATATTTAATTTTATTTGTTGAATACTTAAATAATTGTGCTCTTTATCATCATTTTTTTTGTATAACTATTTTTGTGCAATTTAAGTTTCCTCTTGCAAGTATCAATTATTGTTTTGTATTCTTCTTTCTTTTTCTCGTTTATAGTTTACTAGCTTTTATACAGTTTGTCATCATCATCATCATCATCATCAAAAAGCATTTAACCAAAATGGTGTGTTCCGGTCCCAAACAGGCATACTACAGCCGGTTACTTCAATGTTTCTTTGGAAGTTCTACACCTCCCCCTCTTTCGGTTTATAATTCAATTGTTGTTTGGTGATAAGGCAGTTATCCATTCGGTTAATATGTTCCAACAATTTTAGGCGATATTGGGAAATCGTGTCAAGTATACTCATAACATTAAGTTAATACTGTATATCTGCAACCTGGAAGAAAACCCAGCACGTGCCTGTGAAATCTCATTTTGGCTGCTTGAATACCACATGCTATACTCGTTAAAGTCTTGTTCTTAGACCCACAACGAATTACGGAGAGCACAATTTATGTAGTTTTAATTTTGTAAAATTATAGCTGAAATATCTGCTACTGTAAATAGAAATACTGTATCTGGTGTTGTAAGTGCAAGTACCCAGTACGTTGGCTGTTACTAGTATAATCTTAAGATATTAAATTTGTAATCTTTTTTTAGCATTTAAGAGAACATTCCTGACTTTGAAAGATTCGATTCATTTTCGACAGTCTCTCTTTTGCTTTTGTTGTTGTTCCTCTTTAGAGCAGGTCCAGTAATACTATTGTGTAAATTTTAATACCTAATATTGCTAAATCATGTAATGGGTAATTGCAGTAGACCTTTTTTATAAATATTCACCGCCACTAAAAATTTACTTTTAATACAGTTTTAAAAAAACTGTTTTGAAAATTAAAAATGTTGATCGCTACTGTTAAATGTAAAGGCATGAATATCGGTTAAACACCAGCAAAGCAGTATGATAAATAGTGCGTGACCGAATTATGAAGAACGTAATGGAAGTAACAGAGGAAACGATAGCAATTCATAGTTTGGTAGGAAAGGAATACACTGACAAACAAAGGCAGCTCGCAAATTCATCAATGATATCTTTTTTACGTAGTTGCAACTGTTTTTAACATCAAAATAGTTAAGTGTAAACAAACTCACTGGCAAGGTAGACCTTAGATCCGACTGCTTTTTCAAGCAACGTCATTGACTTATGTAAGCTTATGGTAATTTGCATGTCTTAACGGAAAAAATGTAAAACTTACTTACAACATCTCCTTTTGTTCTCTTCTAAAAATAAGTAAGTTTTAGAATCATCAGTTGGACGTTAATGTTGCTGATTCTGTTCCCCTTTAATACTAGAGACAAGTTGTTTAAGCTGAATAAGCTTATGCTCGGTTGTTGTTATGTAGACAACTATCACAGGTAAAAGGGTGAATAATAATTGTTTTCGAAGTGGACATACAATGATGTTTCTGTAATTTTCTTACTGAGCTCATTTTACAAAATTCAAAAAAAGTATATATACTTTTATTTAAGTCTTTGTGTAATTACTTGTAATAAATTTTGTTTATTATGACCATTAATAACAACCAATATTTTTTATAAAAGAATGTATAAAGGTGTTTTTATAAAAGATTTATTAAAGTGTTGGCAGTTTTTTGTTCTGTCATCTTCAAATTTATAAACATAAAAAAGAAGTAATTAATTAATAATTAGTAACTAACAAGAAATTTTAATTATTCCTACAAAATAATTAACCTTACATTAGTTTGAATATATTTTCGTCTCTAAGTATAGAAAGGCAACTATGGGATGCGTTTAGTTTACGTAGTACATGTTTGTTGCTAAAACCTAAACCATCAGTCCTTAAATCAACCATCAGGATTTACAATAAACACTACAGAGCTGCAGAAGCAACAGTTATGTAGTGAAATAAATTTACCATAAAATAATATTTACATAGTTACTATGCATGTGTGTTACTTTATTGTAATCAGTTGTTTTTAATCACAGAACATTCAACGTTTAAAACCATATTTCTAAAATAGTTACAAACCTCAGACTATACACAAACCGAAGCGATTTACTTAAATAATTCCTTGTCAAATTTTCATGTAAATCGGTTAACTACCACTGCCGCTATAGCGATCGCAGATTACCACACCTGCACACGCGCACCAATTCATACAAAATATACATGACAATATAGTACATCTTTTTATGAAGAGTTTGGTGTAACCTATATACTTATCAATTTTTAAATACAAAACTTATGACTAAAAGACAAAATATTACACAAAACAAATTTAAACAGGAAAATGCTCGTCATTCATGTACTCTGATATAAACAGCATATCTTATCATCCTGTGTTCTGTTGCAGGATTAACCCCTCCACGTGTAAAAAAAAAATTTTTTTATCAGCTGTTATCTCCTTATCGGGCGCTCCACCGTTACCCGTTATCTTATCTATGCGATTATCAGCTGGTTTCTGTATGTCGACGGGACTACATCGGTCAACGGCATTGTCACATTCACTTTCCTGCCTAAGAGAATAATTCAACTTAATTTTGGCTTCACATTCCCTGCTGTGAGATTTATTCCTTTCTAAGGCGGTCTCACTACTACTACAAATTAATTCTAATTTATCAGCTATACGTTTTTCAGTTGACTCTAAAAGTTGTTTACTTTGTTTAGCCTGGTCCTGAACGGCTGTATACATTTTTTTATTCTCATCATGAAGTGATTGTAGCGACTTATTTTGCTTCACCGTTTCGTCTCTACCAAACTTATTTCTTCTGAGAGCTTTTGTATATTAGCTAGGATTCCCGCTAATGTATTCTGTAATTCTTGTGATTCGGCCATATTCATTTATTTATTATTAAATTTATAAAATATTATAGTTTTTATTTATAGTAACGTCAATATTTTTGTATACGTATTATTACTAAAATGTCGGTTTATGTTATGTATTATTATAGTCCAGCCTCTCAATCAAATGTAAACCAGCTTAATCTAACATAAATACCAATAATAATTCAATCTCCACATTGACAATTTACTACTATTGTTCAAATATCTGATAAGAGAGAGTATTCAAACTTTTATCTACACTCCCTGATAACATAGAACAGCACATAATAAATAGTTCAATGAATTTAGTCTCTACACACTCAAATAAATATTTATTTTTTAAAATTATTTCAAAAATCGAGCCCAACGTTGGCAAGCGACAAACATCCTTATGCAACAGATCAAACTTTATTATTCTAATAAGGATATTGTGAGTGTGTAAAAATCTATACAAGTATACAAGTTTATTATGGAGGAGATGAAAAATTATTTATTACATACAAAAATTGTTTATACAGATGTATAATGTATTTTAAATTGTCATGTATTGATATTATATTAAATTGTTTGTATTGTTTGATTAATATAAATCAATTTTACTTGTTTGCTGCAACGTCCTCCTCTCGTCTCGTCGGTCCCGTCTCGTCGTCCTCTTCTACAGCTTCACTCCTTCCTGGTGTCCTCTTCGTCCTGGCGTCCTCTTCGTCTCGTCGTCCTCTTCCACAGCAAGCAGCTCCAGCGGCGATATTTCACAGAGTCTCGTAGTTATGTTTGACTGCTTTCACGATATCTTGTAGTGTCTTTAAGTTCCCTAAGCGGATATCTTAACTTACACGAAACAGCACTGTATTATACTTTAAATTTTATTTAATTATTTACCCTCTCGGTTCTTATCGCAAAACTTCTTTAAGAATTTCAAGTTTTATAGTTTATTTTATATAAGATATTCCTCTATTCCTTCTGGGTTCTTACCGCAAAACTTCGTTAAGAATTTTAAGGTTTATTGTTCATTTTATATAAGATATTTCTATTTTTGTAAGAGAACAACCCTCTTACCCGGGCACAACTTCCCCTAGCAACGTCGACAGACAGACTGTGTCCATCCTAGCTCTGCAACGTACGAATCTCACTCAATTTGGTGTAATTTGATAGGCCAAGCCCAAGTCACATGATTGATGGAACGACCAGATACACAAATTTCATGAAAAACTTTGTATAATTTTGCATAGTCCTGCATGGAAATTATCTACAATTTTTATTACCCTATCACTGATAAGAGTTACACTTGAGTTTTGCTTTACTTATAAAACCATATTTTTAAAATAGTTACAAACCTCAGAGTATACACAAATCGAAGCTATTTAGTTAAATAATTCCTTGTCAAATTTTCATGTAAATCGGTTAACTACCACTTCCGCTATAGTGATCGCAGATTACCACACCCGCACACGCGCACCAATTCATACAAAAAATACATGACAATATAGTACATCTTTTTATGAAGAGTTTGGTGTAACCTATATGCTTATCAATTTTTAAATACAAAACATATGACTAGAAGACAAAATATTACACAAAACAAATTTAAACAAGAAAATGCTCGTCATTCATGTACTCTGATATAAACAGCATATCTTATCATCCTGTGTTCTGTTGCAATATATATATATATATAAAATATATATAAAATACATATTCTCTCTAAAGCAACCTTGGCCAAATGGCCTTAAAATCCATTACAGCAAGATGACAATACACAAACAAATTTATGGCCCGACCATATCCGCACTCTCCGCAAAAGAAATCGAAGGGCTTCTGCTGCTCCGGAACTATCAATCAATCAACAGTGCCTTCGTCCAACCGAAAATGAACAAACAATAACCAACTCCAACAAGAAAGTGAGCCAGTATATATATATATATATATATATATATATATATATGTATTAAACAAACATAAACGTGTGCGTGTGACCCGTACTGAACAATAGCCCACGTTGGCCCCGGTTTACATCCAATACATATGTATATCACATCTAAGCTAACATATATATATCACACAAAATACAACATCAACATTTTATACAATCAACATAGAACACTAATAAAATCCTGTTTGAATCTCTTTTCTCTTTCAACATATCTATTTGTGCCCACACCCTCTTTTACTATACCGGAAATCTTACCCTGCAAAAATCCACCAAAGAAACCTCTCAAACTATCTTGCAAGTCCTGTCACATTTTGGCTCAGGGGCTCAAAATGAACCACGCTCTGCTACCATTGAAACGCCCCCTTAATTCCAGAAATTAAAAAAAAAATTTTTTCTGGGAAGGCGTCACTTAATATTTAAAACTAGGCGCGTGGCCTAGATGGAATAAAATGTGCTGAACCCATAGTGACAGGTCCTGTAAGAGAACACTTGATCAGCAATAACAAGATTTTATTTATGCTTCTTGAATTTTAAGGAATTGCTTTTACACTTACATCTTTGGTTTGAGTTTTCCTTAATTCTTAACATCAATTCAAATATTTCCTTAAAGCACCATGGTGGTTGATTTACAACAAAAATATTTCAAAATAACTCCAACAATTATATAAGGACATACCAAACCTACTAAACTTATTATATTTATTATAAACTTGTATTTTTGTATTTCACTTTCAAAAGATTTGTTTTTATTACATTAGTAAGGCATGAACCATTCATTAACATAAGATATTTATGAGTACCTCAAGATGACAATCCATGATCAGTAGATAATAAGATAATAATTAAATTAAAAGAAAACTAATTACGTAAGTGTGTTGCAGTACCCTCATCTACCTGTTCCCCAGCAATAGGATTAATCGCATTAATATTGAAACAGTGATCGCATTAAACCAAGGTTGAAGTTTGTTAATTAAATATTCAAATATGTCGTTTAATTTTTTTATGTTAATTAAATATAAAAATTAAAAATTTTATTGTATTATTATAATTTGAATAGGCAAGCAGAACCAAATAATAAATAACTAAATCAACAGGAGTTTAAATTTAGAATATAAAGAACGGAAAAAAATGGAACGTGCAGGATCACAAGTCATATGACAGGTAGATGATAGTACTCTCCGGGTATTACATTTTCTTAAGGTCTGGATTTTGTTAATAAATGAATTTCAAAATTGGTTTTCTTTTTGCAGAAAATAGAATTAAATATTTATATTATAAAATGGTAACCCTTGACATTATGCAAAATCAATACACGAAAAATTATAAGTTATTCATAACACAGTCATCACGGTCCACACTTTAGCATGTCTTCACAAAACATGTTCAGTAATGTTAACTCTGAAGCATGAGTCTAATTTCTAGAACTAAGTTTCTGCGTGTGTGTTACCCGATAACCTGCGCAGCATTTCGTGTGTGAAGTTTATAAAATAATAGGAGAGTTCCCACCTGATCTTTCAGATTGCATTAAGAATATTTCTGCATTTCCGGTTGGGTGCAAAGAATGATGTCGCATGGCGTGACGACGTTGGGGCTTCTTACGCAGGCTCTGCGGATGGGCGAAGGTGTTGAGTGCCCATCTCGTCGACCCCTTTCCTACTGACTAAAGCGGGGAAACCTGTGAAAAATGTTACTTGTATATTTGATTCAGAGGAATGCACATACCACCCCTACATTCCTTCGTCAATGCACTTAGATCACACACACCACTATAATTTCAATACCGCAAATGCCGGTCATTAACTCCGGTCAAAATCACCCTTCAGGCTTTTAATTTGAATTTTTAATTTCACCTTATCACACAGAAATCATTCCACTTTAAGCTTAAAAATTTTTATGGGTTACCTTGTATGTTTAACTTCCCATTATAAGTGACTGACGAGCACGTGGTCTCTGCTATTACATTTATAATTATTTCAATTAATAACCAGACTTCATTGAATCACAATTATAAATTAATACGTCCTTTAGTTCTTTTTTTTAAGCTTACTCTGTCCCTAACATTATTTCTTTAACTTTACTGCAAAATAATTTTACCACGTTCTTGAATTTTTACCGGCACGAACATGGACAGCCTGAGCCACACGCACACATTATCGTTACATTTCGTAGACACAAGCCCCAATTAGATTAATATTTAAAATAAACCCTCAACACTGGCTCACGTGAAGCTCTTTATCGGATTACCTACTCATAGTAGTATATCACGTTATACCGTCACAATCCAAGCCGCACCAAATTGAAAAGGAAAAAGAGGAGGATGAAGACGCTGCGCGAACTTATAAAACTAAAACATTGCTGTCTAAATCTCGTTGTCAGGAACAGACGCCACTGCCAACCAAATGACTTTACCAATCAAGGTCGCAGCGGCCGGCTGATTCTCGATATCAAAAGCGGGCAATCGCAACATGCAGCGATAATGCACTGAACGCACGGAAAATACAATTAAACTGGCCGTGGTGTTTAACTTTTAATATAACCACGGAAATTTCAAGATTCTCCTTGATTGCCTCGTTTTTAAGTCAGTCGCATTTTCGTACTCCTCAGAAATAACTTTATGCAACTCATCTCAGTTCCGCTCTAGGTAGTAGGTAGGTACCCCTCCACAATACCACTGGTAGGTAGACTTAATTCAGTGTTAGCGACACTGCTCACGTGAGCTCTAGGGTTGTCGTAACACCCATATAGAACCTTTCTAACCCAACTATTTCCTGAATGCCCTTTCCTTTTTATCCCTTCTTGTTTCCGTGACTCCTTCCATACACAGTTTAAAATGGGGTGGCAGACCTTGTACGCTGTACAGAAAGCGATCTGCCTAAAGGGAAACACCTCACAGGAAGAAGCAAGGTGGCAAACTCAGCACTAAACTATTCCTGTGCAGCCTTTGAATCTCGGGCAAGGAAGAATTCGTTCCTGTTTGACGTGGCAAAAGAATTTGGATTTATTTAGTTACAAAACGGTCAAAGATAACTCAAAAATATTGTTTTTGAAAATACAGTATTTTTCTTGAATATAAAAATAATCTTAATCAGAACATTAGAAGTGATCAACCGTACATATCAGACTATATAAAGAAGTCAGACACTGCAAACGTTTTCCCGCGTACACATTTTTTTATGTACTGTGCCTTTAGTTACACTGTACTGTCCGTTCTGCACGACTTGTCTCTCGATTTGGACATAAGACGGACATACTATTTACTCTTTTAAAATATACTACTTATACTTTAATTTACTACTGAACATTAATTCGGACATTAAATTTACTATTGTATAATAAATGCCTTTTACTTTATGGTATTTATGTTCCTTAACGTTTAGTGTATTATCTCTAGAATAACGATTCTCGTAATATAGTGCGACAGAACAAATAAGTGATGTCGTACTGAGCATTGAATATAAAAATTTAAATATACCTAATAAACTGTAAATAATTAATAATGTATTAAAAATAAGCATGTCAGGGATTGCAAGCTTGGCTCAGACAAAAATATGAACAGGTGTTTCGACCTGAATCGACGTGCACACACACACACACAAATGTAACTGAAAGTGTGTACACCATTATTTTGCTAGTGTGTGTGAACGCAGGTCTATGCAGGCGAGTTTACCACCCCAAGATGGATAATTGCATAAATACTGTTTTTCCGTAATTATTCATAAACTATAATAAAGGTGTAAAATCCAAAAACACAATAACATGTAATAAGATTTAGTAAATACTGTGTACAAAAACCACGTGAAAAAGAAACACCGTACGAGTTTAGTAGTGAAATAACTGTGTACAAATCGAAAGGGTTAAGTTGCAATGTCCAAAATTACAGTGAACATGTGTAGTAAAATAGTTGTAAGATGAGTATAAGAGTATACTTATAGGACTCTGCAATTCGCAGAAATATAAGAAATAGCAAAATTGACGAGGAGTGGGGGAAGTGAACCAAGAGACAGTTTCTGACATGTCGATTTCGTACAACTGCAGGTGTTGACCAAGACATGGGTATAAATAGGACACAGACGCTACAGTTATTCTCTTTCTTCAATCACCCACAGTGCAGTGGGAGCTTCTGCCCGTCCGCACAGAATATTTAATTTTTTGTAAATAGTTTCATCCTTCCAGTTACATACAGTTATGTAACTGGATTGTAAAACAAACAATTTTTAAGTAGTAACAAAATTACATAAGAAGATCCACATAAGAAGATCAACTGACGTCCGAAACAGCACGAAGTTCCAGAGATTCATACGACGCTGGAGAGAGAGAGAGTCGACTCTGGACAAGAGAGACGACGCTGGACAAGAGAGAGACGGCGCTGGACAAGAGGACACGACGCTGGACAAGAGGAAGTGACGCTGGAGTTCGAGACGTGGACGATTACAGATTGATCCAATGATTGAGTATGATTGACGACAATAAGGTGATAAACAACTTATTTATCTCTTAATTGAACAATTAACTCAAAGACAATTAAAGACAATCTTGTTCTATTTAAAATTAAGAGCCAATGTTTATTGTAAATATAGAATTAAAATCATAGATGTTATTGAAGTAAGATTAACGTAAACAAGAGCTCAATTTAGTATTGAAATGAAAAGAATACAAAGCATTTAAGTATAAATTAGCGTTTTATATAAATCAGTACTGAGAAAAGAAAGATACATTCAGCAACTATTAATATTTTTGAGTTACATTACAATATATAAAAAGATATTTAAACATTGATATTTTTAAACACACTAATTGTCTGAGTAGTCTGGAAATGAGATTTTTTTTAATACAATAATTAGTAGAATAGAATATTTAGTCAGTAAGGATGTATATAGCATAAGGCTTACGGCATAGAAACAAAATAATAACGAATGTTTTAAGTCGAAGTAAGTGCCATGTGCACAATTTCATTAATATCAAATAAATTTGAAATACCGTTACAAGTTATATAGAGTTCTTATTACACATACACCTGAAACCAAATTTAAATTGTACTTATGTATATGTATCGTTGCATAAGAAATGGCGTCCAAGATCGTGGAGCTCCGCAAACACAAATAAATTTATATTTGCAGTTGTATCGTTACATAAGAAATGTCGCTTCCAACGTGGAGCATCACAAATTTAAATTATATTATATTTGCAATGTTATATTGTTACATAAGAAATGTCGCCCTGGACGTGGGGCACGACATGCCTAAATTTACGTACAAAAGTTTGTTACATTAATTGTAGCCCATGAACATATGGCCCGATCCCCACCATTTAACTATTAACATTTTTTATGTAGCTAAATGGTTGCCCTAAAATATAAGAGTGTGTTAAATGAAAAATGTATTATATGTAATAATTATTTACATTATACAGTAACTGAATGTAATGTTAATTGTTGTGTAATAACACAGCTGGCGCCCACAAAAAATATTGTTTTTCTATGTAACAGGTGTTACTGTAATGAGTATTAATAATAACTATTAATAAAAATAAAGAAATAAATAAATAAGTAGGGAACGGTTATCAATAATAATTGTTAAAGAATTGCTACTAAATATATATTTTAATAATACTTCAACATGACGACTCCAGGAAATTTAGACGTAGAGGCATTCCAGACACTGATGCGTGCCTGGGTCGATGAATTAAGCACAAAAAAGATAGAAAATTTAAATAAACAGACAGAAAATTTAAATGCTAGAATAGACGAACTAAAATAATTTAATAAGAAACAATTAGAAGAACAAACTGAAAATTTTAGACAATCCACCATAAAAATTTCAGAAAGTCTAGAAGAGTTAAAAATTGATAAGCTGGGAATAAAACAAACTATAATAAACGGTACTACACAGTTAACCGAAAAAATTGTTAATACAAATTTACGTATTGACACGATCGCAGAAAATGTCTGTGGAATAATTAATAAACAAACGGAGTTAATATGTGAAAAGACAATATTTGAAGAATTCATAGTAGTTAAAAATACGTGTGTAATTACTAACGATAATTATAAAGTAATTAACAGTAAGGAAGGGAAGCAAATTAAGGTTAATAAAACGTTCCTTATTAATAGCGATATCCCAAGTGTGAGACACACACACAATAGTAATTTACACAAGATGACACATGTGAAACACTTAAGACACCACACTTACGGAGATAAATATCACTGTAGGCCTAATAAGAAACGTAGTAAATTATCTAGACAAAACACTACACAAAATTGTGGTAAATATGACGGTAGGTATAAGCACGAGAAATGTAAAGTGAACAATAATCATAACTATAATTTTAGTAATTACGATGAATAATATCATAAAAGACGCACGAATATAGGTTCAACTGTTTATATGGGCCACGAGAAAACTGTTGCGATGGAATGCAACCGTTACGAGAGAAAGAGAGGGAGAATAAAGTTTTCACCCTATAAACAAGTAGATCACGCGATACAGGCAGCAACGATTCAACGCAGCGACGAACAGGTGACTTATACGATCAAAACAAACGTTCACACGGTAAGTACGCACAATAAAGAGGCAGTAATACAATGGAAATTTGTCGCAAGGTTAGCACAATGAATTTCCTGAGTACAACAACCAATTGTTATAATAAGAGGAGTGTCAGATCTAACGACACGGCAACTCAGAAATCAATACCCGAAAATAAATAATTATTTTTAAATGAAAAATCAATATTACTACTAATTATTAATAATCAGAGAAGAGAGTATAATTAAGAAATGTTATTTATTGAGGATATGATTTGCAAATAAAAAAATAAAAAGAAATATTAGTGAAAAGAAATAAGGAATAAAGGGTTAATTAATAAATGTATTATTAATGGTAAGGAACGATAGTGTAGAGAAATATTTAAGATAGTAATGGTAAAAGATGTTATTGTTGTTATTGATGTGAAAAAAGGGTTAGGAATGGAAAATAATTGCTATGATTGTCAGAACGACTGATCAAGCGAACAGTTAATGGAGATACAAGGGCACAGAAGAAAGCAAGAGTGAAAAGCCAAAGGGCAGAGACTACTTAGTATTAAAGACTTCGAGAAAAAAATCGTTGTTTTCCAAGACAGTTCCTCTGTAACCGATCATCCGACTCACTACAAAGCTAAAAGAGTATTTACTTACGGAAGTGTATTTCAGGAAAGTAGTAGCGATCAGAAAGGTAATGTTAAAGCAATGTAATAAAAGGTAATGAATGTTAATGTATTGTATAAGTAATATATTAGATAAAGTAATATCATGTTAAGAAAAGAGTTAAGGAAGATTAGAAGCGAAGGCAAGAATGTATGAGTAAGATAATGTAAAATTAAGGACCGAATTTATACACATACGTAGAAATGCAGAGCATCCAGAAGGAGACCAAGGGAGAGTTAATTGCAGTGGATTTCCTGGGACCACTACCACGATCAAGTCGAGGTGTGAAGCACATATTGGTATGTATCGATGTGTTTTCCAAGGCAGTCCGACTGTACCCAATTATGCGACCCACAGCCAAAGTTGTTCTAAAGATACTACTGCAGAAAAATATTCCGTCATATGGAAAAATGAAGAAGGTACTCAGTGATCAAGGTGTACAATTCCAGAGTGAAAATTGGAGAGGACGTTAAGGGAAAATAGAATACAACCTGTACTCACATCCATAAGACATCCTCAAGGAAACCTTGCTGAGAGAGTTAACAAAGAATTAGGTAAATATTTACGAATATACTGCCATGATCAACACAATAAATGGGCAGTATATTAACCATTTCTTGAAAAAGCCATCAACGAAAATTATAATGAAGCAACAGGATATACTCCAATGGAATTGGAAGAAGATAAGAAGCCAAACAGATTTTGGACCAAGTATATAAACAAACCTAATAACCAGAATGTACCTGTACCAATAACTGTCAAAATTGAATACGCAGAGCAACGGATAATAGAAAAAGGTAACAAGAGAGTAGAGAGATTTAATCTAACTCACAAGCTACAACAATTCAACGTGGGAGAAAGTGTACTAATCAAAGCTAATCCAGTGGGAAACGAAGTGATAATACGACGAAGAAATTCTTCAGACTTTATAATGGACCGTATACGTTAAGACAGCGAGTAGGACAACACACTTTTATCGTATATGATGAGATACAGAAGAAAGAAATTGGTAAATTCCACGCAACGTCATTTAGGAAGTTCTACACATAAAAACAACGAGGTCAATGAAACCAGTCAGATCAGCTGTTTGTTAAAGCCACCCTACAACAAGGTCACAAGCAGTGAGCGTGTGAAGAGGGGAGGTAAGACATTTGTATACACTCCAATTAAGGGTGAAATGACGACTATTATTCTTTATTATTTGTTACATTTTTTACAATTGTAATAATAACAATCATAAAAAAAATTTTAATAAATAAATATATTAAATTTTTTTATTACCAAGCAGAGGGATAATGGGACAGTACAAAAAAGTGATGTACTGAGCATTGAATATACAAATTTAAATATAGCTAAAAAACTGTAAATAATTAATAATGTATTAAAAATAAGCATGTCAGGGATTGCAAGCTTGGCTCAGACAAAAATATGAACAGGTGTTTCGACCTGAATCGACGTGCACACACACACACAAATGTAACTGAATGTGTGTACACCAGTATTTTGCTAGTGTGTGTGAACGCAGGTCTATGCAGGCGAGTTTACCACGCCAAGATGAATAATTGCATAATTACAGTTTTTCCGTAATTATTCATAAACTATAATAAAGGTGTAAAATCCAAAAACACAATAAAATGTAATAAAATTTAATAAATACTGTGTACAAAAACCACGTGGAAAAGACACACCGTACGAGTGTAGTAGTGAAATAACTGTGTACAAATCGAAAGGGTTAAGTTGCAATGTCCAAAATTACAGTGAACATGTGTAGTGAAAATAGTTGTAAGATGAGTAAAAGAGTATACTTATAGGACTCTGCAAATCGCAGAAATATAAGAAATAGCAAAATTGACGAGGAGTGGGGGAACTGAATCCAGAGACAGTTTCAGAAATGTCGATTTCGTACAACTGCAGGTGTTGACCAAGACATGGGTTGTGCCGTTCTAAAATAGATCGGCGAGTATACGGTGCGTGTTCGGTATTTAGCGTCAAGAAATTGACGTTAAATGCTGTACGGTATTTAGCCCTAGCAGTTGTGATAAGCAATACTGCTGCCTGAATTACCATTAAGAGCGAGGCTTGATCGGTGCTGGCCTCTCGCGCGAGCCCCGGTTTGCGAGCTCACAATGCGGAACCGGTATCAAGAAACTTTGTCTCGCACTGATCGTCGCCTTGTTGGGAGCTTTTTTTTTGTTCTCTCCGGCAGATAAGAAATTGTTGCACCATTCTTCCACCTAGGGCAAGCTAAACCTAAATAGAACTGCGGTAAGTCTCAGCAATATTTTTATAATTATCTATTTAAAGTTTTACTAATGAAAAAATTGTTTAATTGGCCACAGTAAGTAAAATCAGATAACCTTTTGTGTCACCACGTGTTGAGTGGTGCAATAAGTAATTTAAAGGTAATTATTTTTAGTAATACTATATTAAATTCACATGCCTTAACTACGGCACCAAAATTGAGAGTTAAGTAAAGGCAAAAAGTATTTGTTTAAATAGATGCCATCTGATAACCTTATTACGCTGCCTCATGGCGAGTGTGTAATGCGTAATTCAGAGTAAGTTACATACAACCTTTACTAGTGATTATAGTAACACTTTATCAATTTCAGAAAGCTTACTAAGGCACCAATTGAGAAGAATGTAATTGCCAAAAGTATTTATTTAATAAACATAGAAATGATGTAATCAGGTAACCTCTCTCAACCACGTGGCAAGCAAAAATTCAGACTATGTGTAATTTTATTAAAAGTGTAACAAGCCGAATAATTAGCTAAGCAAAATTGAAGTATGTTAACCCACATGGGTAAAGTTTATTAATATTAAATGTAACTGTACTAAATGTTTCCAAATAGGGCCTGTTGGCCATATAACGTTGCCAAGTGTGTCAAGTATTATATTTAAATAGCCCTAAAGCTGTGTTAAGATTATATATGGGTTTTGTGTGTGTGTGAAGTTTCTGGCGGAATTTGTTTTGTGTACTTTAGCTGATAATATATTGTATGATCAGGGTTCCTCGATGAAGGCGGGGACCAGCTCCAACCTGAACTTTTGAACATCCAGATTTCTCTCTCAACTTCATCTGCCGGAGAGGAATAGGAATGACGAAACACAAACACCCTATAATGTAGGCCACGAGATTGCCACTTCACACCCATGGACAAAATAAGGTGAACTCAATCCATTATATTCTTTACACATTGTGATGCACTCAATAGAGCCAGTGAACAAATTCAATCGTTCAACAACATGACTTTAAGTTTTCGAACATTTTAATTGGATCCCCGATTAACGGGACAGAATAGAGCGTGAACTGGGAGGGAAATCATTTGTAAATTTTATTAATTTGTTTGTATAATCTGTGAGCTCAGAGGCTGACATGCATCTTTGGCTGCTCACCTTTCAAACGTGCAATTCCTTCTTATTTTAAGTATAAGGGTTTCATCAATGCTATTATTTCATTCAATCAACTTGTAATTTCTCTGTTTCAATTTAGTGTTCTTTTTATATATTAATTTCTCATTTTTAAATTCAGTTTGGTTTATATAGGGATAGAATTTTCTGTGGTAGTTAAGTAGAGTCACAAGTTTAATCCTGTACTGGTGCATGTTCATGCAGTGTTAAACATGCTGTTGAGACAGGTTGAGTTATGCACTGACTTGCCCATCAACATGTCGGTCTCTGGGCCAAAATTACTTTTTAAAAGGGTTATAAGGTTCATGACACATTACTATTTTCAAAACTTAACAATATTTCTATATATATAAATTCTATTAATTAATTATGATAACTGGGGTGTTCACTGTATTCTAAATTTTATTTCTCCCAGTATAAGTGCCTAGTGTGGCAGTATTTTATAATAGTATTAGGCACTTGGCCAAATCTTTGAATTTATTATGGCCTGGGGACTACTGGTGTTGCATATATACTCAGATACACATGTAATGTGTTATGCACATATTAAGAATTAAAACCTGACATGGAATATCATAAATTATTAATGATGTACCTCATGGGGGTAGAAAAGGGTGTGGCAAGAGATCTATGTAATAATTGTCTTGTATTGTGGAACATGTAGATGTATTGTATATCGTGTGTGTATTTTGTGGGATTCTATATGTATTGTACATTTGGGTGTATTTTTGGGGGGGGGGAGTTAGATATAGGGCTTATAAAAAAGAAAAGATAAAACCTAGGGTTATATATATATATATATTTACATTTAATTTTAATGACAATTAATTAATTCTATCTCTATTAATTTTTAATTAATATTTTTTCTAATAGAGTTAATTTATTTTAATTAACTTTAATAAAGAGTATGTAGATTTGTCTCGATTTAATTTTACTTAATATTTTTTTCTAAAGAGAATTGAGTTATTCTAATTAACCTTATCAAGTAGTATATAAATTTTATCTCAATTAAGTTTCAATTGATTTTATTTTGAGAAGATAGAAAATAAAGTTTGGATTTATTAATAAGTTCAAGTAACCTTTTCAAAGAACATAAATTATTTTAATTAACAGTTTTTAAGGAGAAAATAAATTCTGAATGTTATTTATTGCTTTTGTAAGTAACAGAAAGGAGATAGAATAATAAAAGGATTTTATTGATTGTTAATTTTATGAGTTTTAATGGCAAGTCCCGTCTCACTGCATCCAGCGCATTTTTGGCTTCTCTAGGCTTTGGTCTAGTTTTAATTATCTTGTGGCACCTCTTTAGAAAAAAAAAAATTTCAAAAAAAATTTAAAAAAAAAATAATTTTTTTTTACCAGTATAAGTTAAAGCGGGGTTACATTTGGTAGCAGAGCGTGGTTAAGATTAGGGTCAAGCCTTGGTCTTTTGGGTGTGACGGGGCTTGCAAACTTATGAAACATTTTGGGAGTTCCAATGGAACTTAGAAGAATCTTTGAAAGGCCCTATATCTAAAAGTGAATATGTTTTGTTAGGTTTAAGGTTTTGTGTATAATATGTCTATGTACTTGCCCGCCTTGGATAGTTGAACGGTAGGTTGCCACGTGGTGTGAAATTTTATTCCTTTGGAAACACTAATTATCGCAGATCTGTGCCTAGGTGGAGATGGTTTGCGTATTACCTTGCCCATTATAGGGGAGGTGTATAATTTATGCGGTATGGCCCGATCGGCAGTCGGTCTCCTCCGACAGAGGGGAGCCGAAGTTATTAGAGATATTTTTTTGAAAATTGTCGTTGGTCGGTGATTTTGTTGTGTTGTGTGTGTGTCGCGTTCCTTAATGTGTAGAGTTGTTGAGAGAGAGCAGTTCAGGTAAGGGGGCTGGGTCCTCGCAACGGTAGGGGGACCCGCAGTCTACTCGAAGGAAGAGTTTAGTACTCGAGTTTTTTCTGTTTCCTGTGTTATTATTGTCATTATTTTTGTAAAGTGTTAGGTGTTTTGTGGGAGTTATATTTTGTTGATTATTGTAGGGTCGGGGCCATGCCGCATTCCCTGGTTGATTTCCCTGGTAGGTTATTTTTGGATTAAATGTAGGTTGTTAGACGATGCCGTGCTGAAGTAAACCCCCCTTGCTAGTTACGCAGTATTGAAGAGTAAATGAAGGGATGATGTTCGCGTGCCCTCTATGCGGTTTTCTCTGTCCGGCTAATCGGGGCCGTCCGCCCTAGTGTAGGGATGCGGGCCAGTCATATGTCAAGGATTGTGATGCCTTGTTTTGCTGCATATGGCTGGTCAGTCCAAGAGATGGACAGTAGTGGTATGGTCACTCACATATCAAGGTCAGTAATACCTTGTTTGGTCTTCGGACGCGTATGTGAGTGGCAACAGTAGTAGTAGGTGGTGGTCACCTGAGAGGGTGACGTTTTGGGGCGGTCCTGTGGGGTTGGCATGGCGGAGAGGGTCGCGTGGGGATGGTCGCAGTAGCGTTGAGATTTTCCAGTCCTGTGAGGGGGGATAGACGTTGTCCTGAGTGGGTATCAAGTTTGGGTCTCAGTTTGTCAGTTTGGGAGGCCTTGGGAGGTCAGAACTCAGACGGTGCTCTTGATTGAGGTCTTTCGTCTTTTCTCCTTCTTTCCCTTGTCGCCGTATGCTGACCCTGATCAAGTCAGCATGCAGTACCCGCACACATTCATACACACTACACTTCCTTTTCTTTCCTATTCCTTCGTTTTCACCCTGAGCCTCTGTTCTCCCGAGAGCGGTTAAGTTTCTGAGATTTCCCAAGACAGCCAAGAAAGTTGTAGTATTATGACTAGCCAAGTGGCTACGGTTTAGTTCATTTGTGAGGCAACTATGTTGCCCTTTTGGGGTGAGGGTGTGCCGTTCTAAAATAGATCGGCGAGTATACGGTGCGTGTTCGGTATTTAGCGTCAAGAAATTGACGTTAAATGCTGTACGGTATTTAGCCCTAGCAGTTGAGATAAGCAATACTGCTGCCTGAATTAATATTAAGAGCGAGGCTTGATCGGTGCTGGCCTCTCGCGCGAGCCCCGGTTTGCGAGCTCACAAAGCGGAACCGGTATCAAGAAACTTTGTCTCGCACTGATCGTCGCCTTGTTGGCAGCTTTTTTTTGTTCTCTCCGGCAGATAAGAAATTGTTGCACCATTTTTCCACCTAGGGCAAGCTAAATCTAAATAGAACTGCGGTAAGTCTCGGCAATATTTTTTATAATTATTTATTTAAAGTTTTACTAATGAAAAACTTGTTTAATAGGCCACAGTAAGTAAAATCAGATAACCTTTTGTGTCACCACGTGTTGAGTGGTGCAATAAGTAATTTAAAGGTAATTATTTTTAGTAATACTATATTAAATTCACATGCCTTAACTAAGGCACCAAAATTGAGAGTTAAGTAAAGGCAAAAAGTATTTGTTTAAATAGATGCCATCTGATAACCTTATTACGCTGCCTCATGGCGAGTGTGTAATGCGTAATTCAGAGGAAGTTACATACAACCTTTACTAGTGATTATAGTAACACTTTATCAATTTCAGAAAGCTTACTAAGGCACCAATTGAGAAGAATGTAATTGCCGAAAGTATTTATTTAATAAATATAGAAATGATGTAATCAGGTAACCTCTCTCAACCACGTGGCAAGCAAAAATTCAGACTATGTGTAATTTTATTAAAAGTGTAACAAGCCGAATAATTAGCTAAGCAAAATTGAAGTATGTTAACCCACATGGGAAAAGTTTATTAATATTAAATGTAACTGTACTAAATGTTTTCAAATAGGGCCTGTTGGCCATATAACGTTGCCAAGTGTGTCAAGTATTATATTTATATAGCCCTAAAGCTGTGTTAAGATTATATATGGGTTTTGTGTGTGTGTGAAGTTTCTGGGGGAATTTGTTTTGTGTACTCTAGCTGATAATATATTGTATGATCAGGGTTCCTCGATGAAGGCGGGGACCAGCTCCAACCTGAACTTTTGAACATCCAGATTTCTCTCTCAACTTCATCTGCCGGAGAGGAATAGGAATGACGAAATACAAACACCCTATAATGTAGGCCACGAGATTGCCACTTCAATCCCATGGACAAAATAAGGTGAACTCAATCCATTATATTCTTTACACATTGTGATGCACTCAATAGAGCCAGTGAACAAATTCAATCATTCAACAACATGACTTTAAGTTTTTAAACATTTTAATTGGATCCCCGATTAACGGGACAGAATAGAGCGTGAACTGGGAGGGAAATCATTTGTAAATTTTATTAATTTGTTTGTATAATATGTGAGCTCAGAGGCTGACATGCATCTTTGGCTGCTCACCTTTCAAACGTGCAATTCCTTCTTATTTTAAGTATAAGGGTTTCATCAATGCTATTATTTCATTCAATCAACTTGTAGTTTCTCTGTTTCAATTTAGTGTTCTTTTTATATATTAATTTCTCATTTTTAAATTCAGTTTGGTTTATATAGGGATAGAATTTTCTGTGGTAGTTAAGTAGAGTCACAAGTTTAATCCTGTACTGGTGCATGTTCATGCAGTGTTAAACATGCTGTTGAGACAAGTTGAATTATGCACTGACTTGCCCATCAACATGTCGGTCTCTGGGCCAAAATTACTTTTTAAAAGGGTTATAAGGTTCATGACACATTACTATTTTCAAAACTTAACAATATTTCTATATATATAAATTCTATTAATTAATTATGATAACTGGGGTGTTCACTGTATTCTAAATTTTATTTCTCCCATTATAAGTGCCCAGTGTAGCAGTATTTTATAATAGTATTAGGCACTTGGCCAAATCTTAGAATTTATTATGTCCTCGGGACTACTGGTGTTGCATATATACTCAGATACACATCTAATGTGTTATGCACATATTAAGAATTAAAACCTGACATGGAATATCATAAATTATTAATGATGTACCTCATGGGGGTAGAAAAGGGTGTGGCAAGAGATCTATGTAATAATTGTCTTGTATTGTGGAACATGTAGATGTATTGTATATCGTGTGTGTATTTTGTGGGGTTCTATATGTATTGTACATTTGGGTGTATTTTTGGGGGGGAGTTAGATATAGGGCTTATAAAAAAGAAAAGATAAAACCTAGGATTATATATATATATTTACATTTAATTTTGATGACAATTAATTAATTCTATCTCTATTAATTTTTAATTAATATTTTTTCTAAGAGAGTTAATTTATTTTAATTAACTTTAATAAAGAGTATGTAGATTTGTCTCGATTTAATTTTACTTAATATTTTTTTCTAAAGAGAATTGAGTTATTCTAATTAACCTTATCAAGTAGTATATAAATTTTATCTCAATTAAGTTTCAATTGATTTTATTTTGAGAAGATAGAAAATAAATTTTGGATTTATTAATAATTTCAAGTAACCTTTTTAAAGAACATAAATTATTTTAATTAACAGTTTTTATGGGGAAAATAGTTTCTGAATGTTGTTTATTGTTTTTGTAAGGAACAGAAAGGAGATAGAATAATAAAAGGATTTTATTGATTGTTAATTTTATGAGTTTTAATGGCAAGTCCCGTCTCACTGGATCCAGCGCATTTTTGGCTTCTCTAGGCTTTGGTCTAGTTTTAATTATCTTGTGGCACCTCTTTAGAAAAAAAAATTCCAAAAAAATTTAAAAAAAATACTAATTTTTTTTTACCACTCTAAGTTAAAGCGGGGTTACAGGGTACAAATAGAACTCACACGCTACAGTTATTCTCTTTCTTCAATCACCCACAGTGCAGTGGGAGCTTCTGCCCGTCCGCACAGAATATTTAATTTTTTGTAAATAGTTTCATCCTTCCAGTTACATACAGTTATGTAACTGGATTGTAAATCAAACCATTTTTAAGTAGTAACAAAATTACATAAGAAGATCCACATAAGAAGATCAACTGACGTCCGAAACAGCACGAGGAGAAGTTCCAGAGAGCGATACGACGCTGGAGAGAGAGAGAGAGTCGACTCTGGACAAGAGAGACGACGCTGGACAAGAGAGAGACGACGCTGGACTCTAGAGGAGCGACGCTGGACAAGAGGAGACGACGCTGGACAAGAGGAAGTGACGCTGGATTTCGAGACGTGGACGAGTACAGATTGATCCAATGATTGAATATGATTGACGACAATAAGGTGATAACTTATTTATCTCTTAATCGAACAATTAACTCAAAGACAATTAAAGACAATCTTGTTCTATTTAAAATTAAGAGCCAATGTTTATTGTAAATATAGAATTAAAATCATAGATGTTATTGAAGTAAGATTAACGTAAACAAGAGCTCAATTTAGTATTGAAATGAAAAGAATACAAAGCATTTAAGTATAAATTAGCGTTTTATATAAATCAGTACTGAGAAAAGAAAGATACTTTCAGTAACTATTAATATTTTTGAGTTACATTACAATATATAAAAAGATATTTAAACATTGATATTTTTAAACACACTAATTGACTGAGTAGTCTGGAAATGGGAATTTTTTTAATACAATAATTAGTAGAATAGAATTTTTAGTCAGTAAGGTTGTATATAGCATAAGCCTTACGGCATAGTAACAAAATAATAACGAATGTTTTAAGTCGAAGTAAGTGCCATGTGCACAATTTTATTAATATCAATAAATTTGAAATACCGTTACAAGTTACATAGAGTTATTATTACAGATACACCTGAAACCCAATTTAAATTGTACCTATGTATATGTATCGTTGCATAAGAAATGGCGTCCAAGATCGTGGAGCTCCGCGAACACAAATAAATTTATATTTGTAGTTGTATCGTTACATAAGAAATGTCGCTTCCAACGTGGAGCATCACAAATTTAAATTATATTATATTTGCAATGTTATATAGTTACAATAGACAATATTGAAAAATGAGTTTCATAGCAAAAAGTACTTTTTGTAACTAATAAACCTTTGTTTCAATTGATTACCTATTAAACAAACAAATGCAAAAGTTGTTTTACTTTTATAAACGAAAATACAGTAGACAATTAAGATGAAACGAAAGAGATAAGTAAGTAAAACAACTCACATTCAATTAAAATATACAAAACATAATAAAAATATGTAAGTATAAAAATATACAGGCAAAAATAAGTTACTAAGGATACAACACAATTTAATAATCATAAGTAATAACATCACATTTTGCTACAGTCTATTTCTTGATGCACACATTATTTATTTAATATTTACAACTATTTACCTTAAGGTATATTATTTTATTAATTAGAAAATGTTTTGGAAATCCTAGTATACGAAATGATAGGTAAAGATAGAAAAATATGATTTCCGAAAGATGTTCCAAATAAAAAAATATATATCCTAAGGTAAATAGTTATGGATATTAAATAAACAACATAAGCAATACTGCTTGTTCCTAATAATTAATTTTTACTCATATTCGTATTTTATATAAGATATTTCTATTTTTGTAAGAGAACAACCCTCTTACCCGGGCACAACTTCCCCTAGCAACGTCGACAGACAGACTGTGTCCATCCTAGCTCTGCAACGTACGAATCTCACTCAATTTGGTGTAATTTGATAGGCCAAGCCCAAGTCACATGATTGATGGAACGACCAGATACACAAATTTCATGAAAAACTTTGTATAATTTTGCATAGTCCTGCATGGAAATTATCTACAATTTTTATTACCCTATCACTGATAAGAGTTACACTTGAGTTTTGCTTTACTTATAAAACCATATTTTTAAAATAGTTACAAACCTCAGAGTATACACAAATCGAAGCTATTTAGTTAAATAATTCCTTGTCAAATTTTCATGTAAATCGGTTAACTACCACTTCCGCTATAGTGATCGCAGATTACCACACCCGCACACGCGCACCAATTCATACAAAAAATACATGACAATATAGTACATCTTTTTATGAAGAGTTTGGTGTAACCTATATGCTTATCAATTTTTAAATACAAAACATATGACTAGAAGACAAAATATTACACAAAACAAATTTAAACAAGAAAATGCTCGTCATTCATGTACTCTGATATAAACAGCATATCTTATCATCCTGTGTTCTGTTGCAATATATATATATATAAAATATATATAAAATACATATTCTCTCTAAAGCAACCTTGGCCAAATGGCCTTAAAATCCATTACAGCAAGATGACAATACACAAACAAATTTATGGCCCGACCATATCCGCACTCTCCGCAAAAGAAATCGAAGGGCTTCTGCTGCTCCGGAACTATCAATCAATCAACAGTGCCTTCGTCCAACCGAAAATGAACAAACAATAACCAACTCCAACAAGAAAGTGAGCCAGTATATATATATATATATATATATATATATATGTATTAAACAAACATAAACGTGTGCGTGTGACCCGTACTGAACAATAGCCCACGTTGGCCCCGGTTTACATCCAATACATATGTATATCACATCTAAGCTAACATATATATATCACACAAAATACAACATCAACATTTTATACAATCAACATAGAACACTAATAAAATCCTGTTTGAATCTCTTTTCTCTTTCAACATATCTATTTGTGCCCACACCCTCTTTTACTATACCGGAAATCTTACCCTGCAAAAATCCACCAAAGAAACCTCTCAAACTATCTTGCAAGTCCTGTCACATTTTGGCTCAGGGGCTCAAAATGAACCACGCTCTGCTACCATTGAAACGCCCCCTTAATTCCAGAAATTAAAAAAAAAATTTTTTCTGGGAAGGCGTCACTTAATATTTAAAACTAGGCGCGTGGCCTAGATGGAATAAAATGTGCTGAACCCATAGTGACAGGTCCTGTAAGAGAACACTTGATCAGCAATAACAAGATTTTATTTATGCTTCTTGAATTTTAAGGAATTGCTTTTACACTTACATCTTTGGTTTGAGTTTTCCTTAATTCTTAACATCAATTCAAATATTTCCTTAAAGCACCATGGTGGTTGATTTACAACAAATATATTTCAAAATAACTCCAACAATTAAATAAGGACATACCAAACCTACTAAACTTATTATATTTATTATAAACTTGTATTTTTGTATTTCACTTTCAAAAGATTTGTTTTTATTACATTAGTAAGGCATGAACCATTCATTAACATAAGATATTTATGAGTACCTCAAGATGACAATCCATGATCAGTAGATAATAAGATAATAATTAAATTAAAAGAAAACTAATTACGTAAGTGTGTTGCAGTACCCTCATCTACCTGTTCCCCAGCAATAGGATTAATCGCATTAATATTGAAACAGTGATCGCATTAAACCAAGGTTGAAGTTTGTTAATTAAATATTCAAATATGTCGTTTAATTTTTTTATGTTAATTAAATATAAAAATTAAAAATTTTATTGTATTATTATAATTTGAATAGGCAAGCAGAACCAAATAATAAATAACTAAATCAACAGGAGTTTAAATTTAGAATATAAAGAACGGAAAAAAATGGAACGTGCAGGATCACAAGACATATGACAGGTAGATGATAGTACTCTCCGGGTATTACATTTTCTTAAGGTCTGGATTTTGTTAATAAATGAATTTCAAAATTGGTTTTCTTTTTGCAGAAAATAGAATTAAATATTTATATTATAAAATGGTAACCCTTGACATTATGGAAAATCAATACACGAAAAATTATAAGTTATTCATAACACAGTCATCACGGTCCACACTTTAGCATGTCTTCACAAAACATGTTCAGTAATGTTAACTTTGAAGCATGAGTCTAATTTCTAGAACTAAGTTTCTGCGTGTGTGTTACCCGATAACCTGCGCAGCATTTCGTGTGTGAAGTTTATAAAATAATAGGAGAGTTCCCACCTGATCTTTCAGATTGCATTAAGAATATTTCTGCATTTCCGGTTGGGTGCAAAGAATGATGTCGCATGGCGTGACGACGTTGGGGCTTCTTACGCAGGCTCTGCGGATGGGCGAAGGTGTTGAGTGCCCATCTCGTCGACCCCTTTCCTACTGACTAAAGCGGGGAAACCTGTGAAAAATGTTACTTGTATATTTGATTCAGAGGAATGCACATACCACCCCTACATTCCTTCGTCAATGCACTTAGATCACACACACCACTATAATTTCAATACCGCAAATGCCGGTCATTAACTCCGGTCAAAATCACCCTTCAGGCTTTTAATTTGAATTTTTAATTTCACCTTATCACACAGAAATCATTCCACTTTAAGCTTAAAAATTTTTATTTTTATTTTTTATTTTTATATTTTTATTTTTATTTTTATTTGTATGTTTAACTTTCCATTATAAGTGACTGACGAGCACGTGGTCTCTGCTATTACATTTATAATTATTTCAATTAATAACCAGACTTCATTGAATCACAATTATAAATTAATACGTCCTTTAGTTCTTTTTTTTAAGCTTACTCTGTCCCTAACATTATTTCTTTAACTTTACTGCAAAATAATTTTACCACGTTCTTGAATTTTTACCGGCACGAACATGGACAGCCTGAGCCACACGCACACATTATCGTTACATTTCGTAGACACAAGCCCCAATTAGATTAATATTTAAAATAAACCCTCAACACTGGCTCACGTGAAGCTCTTTATCGGATTACCTACTCATAGTAGTATATCACGTTATACCGTCACAATCCAAGCCGCACCAAATTGAAAAGGAAAAAGAGGAGGATGAAGACGCTGCGCGAACTTATAAAACTAAAACATTGCTGTCTAAATCTCGTTGTCAGGAACAGACGCCACTGCCAACCAAATGACTTTACCAATCAAGGTCGCAGCGGCCGGCTGATTCTCGATATCAAAAGCGGGCAATCGCAACATGCAGCGATAATGCACTGAACGCACGGAAAATACAATTAAACTGGCCGTGGTGTTTAACTTTTAATATAACCACGGAAATTTCAAGATTCTCCTTGATTGCCTCGTTTTTAAGTCAGTCGCATTTTCGTACTCCTCAGAAATAACTTTATGCAACTCATCTCAGTTCCGCTCTAGGTAGTAGGTAGGTACCCCTCCACAATACCACTGGTAGGTAGACTTAATTCAGTGTTAGCGACACTGCTCACGTGAGCTCTAGGGTTGTCGTAACACCCATATAGAACCTTTCTAACCCAACTATTTCCTGAATGCCCTTTCCTTTTTATCCCTTCTTGTTTCCGTGACTCCTTCCATACACAGTTTAAAATGGGGTGGCAGACCTTGTACGCTGTACAGAAAGCGATCTGCCTAAAGGGAAACACCTCACAGGAAGAAGCAAGGTGGCAAACTCAGCACTAAACTATTCCTGTGCAGCCTTTGAATCTCGGGCAAGGAAGAATTCGTTCCTGTTTGACGTGGCAAAAGAATTTGGATTTATTTAGTTACAAAACGGTCAAAGATAACTCAAAAATATTGTTTTTGAAAATACAGTATTTTTCTTGAATATAAAAATAATCTTAATCAGAACATTAGAAGTGATCAACCGTACATATCAGACTATATAAAGAAGTCAGACACTGCAAACGTTTTCCCGCGTACACATTTTTTTATGTACTGTGCCTTTAGTTACACTGTACTGTCCGTTCTGCACGACTTGTCTCTCGATTTGGACATAAGACGGACATACTATTTACTCTTTTAAAATATACTACTTATACTTTAATTTACTACTGAACATTAATTCGGACATTAAATTTACTATTGTATAATAAATGCCTTTTACTTTATGGTATTTATGTTCCTTAACGTTTAGTGTATTATCTCTAGAATAACGATTCTCGTAATATAGTGCGACAGAACAAATAAGTGATGTCGTACTGAGCATTGAATATAAAAATTTAAATATACCTAATAAACTGTAAATAATTAATAATGTATTAAAAATAAGCATGTCAGGGATTGCAAGCTTGGCTCAGACAAAAATATGAACAGGTGTTTCGACCTGAATCGACGTGCACACACACACACACACAAATGTAACTGAAAGTGTGTACACCATTATTTTGCTAGTGTGTGTGAACGCAGGTCTATGCAGGCGAGTTTACCACCCCAAGATGGATAATTGCATAAATACTGTTTTTCCGTAATTATTCATAAACTATAATAAAGGTGTAAAATCCAAAAACACAATAAAATGTAATAAGATTTAGTAAATACTGTGTACAAAAACCACGTGAAAAAGAAACACCGTACGAGTTTAGTAGTGAAATAACTGTGTACAAATCGAAAGGGTTAAGTTGCAATGTCCAAAATTACAGTGAACATGTGTAGTAAAATAGTTGTAAGATGAGTATAAGAGTATACTTATAGGACTCTGCAATTCGCAGAAATATAAGAAATAGCAAAATTGACGAGGAGTGGGGGAAGTGAACCAAGAGACAGTTTCTGACATGTCGATTTCGTACAACTGCAGGTGTTGACCAAGACATGGGTATAAATAGGACACAGACGCTACAGTTATTCTCTTTCTTCAATCACCCACAGTGCAGTGGGAGCTTCTGCCCGTCCGCACAGAATATTTAATTTTTTGTAAATAGTTTCATCCTTCCAGTTACATACAGTTATGTAACTGGATTGTAAAACAAACAATTTTTAAGTAGTAACAAAATTACATAAGAAGATCCACATAAGAAGATCAACTGACGTCCGAAACAGCACGAAGTTCCAGAGATTCATACGACGCTGGAGAGAGAGAGAGTCGACTCTGGACAAGAGAGACGACGCTGGACAAGAGAGAGACGGCGCTGGAGAAGAGGACACGACGCTGGACAAGAGGAAGTGACGCTGGAGTTCGAGACGTGGACGATTACAGATTGATCCAATGATTGAGTATGATTGACGACAATAAGGTGATAAACAACTTATTTATCTCTTAATTGAACAATTAACTCAAAGACAATTAAAGACAATCTTGTTCTATTTAAAATTAAGAGCCAATGTTTATTGTAAATATAGAATTAAAATCATAGATGTTATTGAAGTAAGATTAACGTAAACAAGAGCTCAATTTAGTATTGAAATGAAAAGAATACAAAGCATTTAAGTATAAATTAGCGTTTTATATAAATCAGTACTGAGAAAAGAAAGATACATTCAGCAACTATTAATATTTTTGAGTTACATTACAATATATAAAAAGATATTTAAACATTGATATTTTTAAACACACTAATTGACTGAGTAGTCTGGAAATGAGATTTTTTTTAATACAATAATTAGTAGAATAGAATATTTAGTCAGTAAGGATGTATATAGCATAAGGCTTACGGCATAGAAACAAAATAATAACGAATGTTTTAAGTCGAAGTAAGTGCCATGTGCACAATTTCATTAATATCAAATAAATTTGAAATACCGTTACAAGTTATATAGAGTTCTTATTACACATACACCTGAAACCAAATTTAAATTGTACTTATGTATATGTATCGTTGCATAAGAAATGGCGTCCAAGATCGTGGAGCTCCGCAAACACAAATAAATTTATATTTGCAGTTGTATCGTTACATAAGAAATGTCGCTTCCAACGTGGAGCATCACAAATTTAAATTATATTATATTTGCAATGTTATATTGTTACATAAGAAATGTCGCCCTGGACGTGGGGCACGACATGCCTAAATTTACGTACAAAAGTTTGTTACATTAATTGTAGCCCATGAACATATGGCCCGATCCCCACCATTTAACTATTAACATTTTTTATGTAGCTAAATGGTTGCCCTAAAATATAAGAGTGTGTTAAATGAAAAATGTATTATATGTAATAATTATTTACATTATACAGTAACTGAATGTAATGTTAATTGTTGTGTAATAACACAGCTGGCGCCCACAAAAAATATTGTTTTTCTATGTAACAGGTGTTACTGTAATGAGTATTAATAATAACTATTAATAAAAATAAAGAAATAAATAAATAAGTAGGGAACGGTTATCAATAATAATTGTTAAAGAATTGCTACTAAATATATATTTTAATAATACTTCAACATGACGACTCCAGGAAATTTAGACGTAGAGGCATTCCAGACACTGATGCGTGCCTGGGTCGATGAATTAAGCACAAAAAAGATAGAAAATTTAAATAAACAGACAGAAAATTTAAATGCTAGAATAGACGAACTAAAATAATTTAATAAGAAACAATTAGAAGAACAAACTGAAAATTTTAGACAATCCACCATAAAAATTTCAGAAAGTCTAGAAGAGTTAAAAATTGATAAGCTGGGAATAAAACAAACTATAATAAACGGTACTACACAGTTAACCGAAAAAATTGTTAATACAAATTTACGTATTGACACGATCGCAGAAAATGTCTGTGGAATAATTAATAAACAAACGGAGTTAATATGTGAAAAGACAATATTTGAAGAATTCATAGTAGTTAAAAATACGTGTGTAATTACTAACGATAATTATAAAGTAATTAACAGTAAGGAAGGGAAGCAAATTAAGGTTAATAAAACGTTCCTTATTAATAGCGATATCCCAAGTGTGAGACACACACACAATAGTAATTTACACAAGATGACACATGTGAAACACTTAAGACACCACACTTACGGAGATAAATATCACTGTAGGCCTAATAAGAAACGTAGTAAATTATCTAGACAAAACACTACACAAAATTGTGGTAAATATGACGGTAGGTATAAGCACGAGAAATGTAAAGTGAACAATAATCATAACTATAATTTTAGTAATTACGATAAATAATATCATAAAAGACGCACGAATATAGGTTCAACTGTTTATATGGGCCACGAGAAAACTGTTGCGATGGAATGCAACCGTTACGAGAGAAAGAGAGGGAGAATAAAGTTTTCACCCTATAAACAAGTAGATCACGCGATACAGGCAGCAACGATTCAACGCAGCGACGAACAGGTGACTTATACGATCAAAACAAACGTTCACACGGTAAGTACGCACAATAAAGAGGCAGTAATACAATGGAAATTTGTCGCAAGGTTAGCACAATGAATTTCCTGAGTACAACAACCAATTGTTATAATAAGAGGAGTGTCAGATCTAACGACACGGCAACTCAGAAATCAATACCCGAAAATAAATAATTATTTTTAAATGAAAAATCAATATTACTACTAATTATTAATAATAAGAGAAGAGAGTATAATTAAGAAATGTTATTTATTGAGGATATGATTTGCAAATAAAAAAATAAAAAGAAATATTAGTGAAAAGAAATAAGGAATAAAGGGTTAATTAATAAATGTATTATTAATGGTAAGGAACGATAGTGTAGAGAAATATTTAAGATAGTAATGGTAAAAGATGTTATTGTTGTTATTGATGTGAAAAAAGGGTTAGGAATGGAAAATAATTGCTATGATTGTCAGAACGACTGATCAAGCGAACAGTTAATGGAGATACAAGGGCACAGAAGAAAGCAAGAGTGAAAAGCCAAAGGGCAGAGACTACTTAGTATTAAAGACTTCGAGAAAAAAATCGTTGTTTTCCAAGACAGTTCCTCTGTAACCGATCATCCGACTCACTACAAAGCTAAAAGAGTATTTACTTACGGAAGTGTATTTCAGGAAAGTAGTAGCGATCAGAAAGGTAATGTTAAAGCAATGTAATAAAAGGTAATGAATGTTAATGTATTGTATAAGTAATATATTAGATAAAGTAATATCATGTTAAGGAAAGAGTTAAGGAAGATTAGAAGCGAAGGCAAGAATGTATGAGTAAGATAATGTAAAATTAAGGACCGAATTTATACACATACGTAGAAATGCAGAGCATCCAGAAGGAGACCAAGGGAGAGTTAATTGCAGTGGATTTCCTGGGACCACTACCACGATCAAGTCGAGGTGTGAAGCACATATTGGTATGTATCGATGTGTTTTCCAAGGCAGTCCGACTGTACCCAATTATGCGACCCACAGCCAAAGTTGTTCTAAAGATACTACTGCAGAAAAATATTCCGTCATATGGAAAAATGAAGAAGGTACTCAGTGATCAAGGTGTACAATTCCAGAGTGAAAATTGGAGAGGACGTTAAGGGAAAATAGAATACAACCTGTACTCACATCCATAAGACATCCTCAAGGAAACCTTGCTGAGAGAGTTAACAAAGAATTAGGTAAATATTTACGAATATACTGCCATGATCAACACAATAAATGGGCAGTATATTAACCATTTCTTGAAAAAGCCATCAACGAAAATTATAATGAAGCAACAGGATATACTCCAATGGAATTGGAAGAAGATAAGAAGCCAAACAGATTTTGGACCAAGTATATAAACAAACCTAATAACCAGAATGTACCTGTACCAATAACTGTCAAAATTGAATACGCAGAGCAACGGATAATAGAAAAAGGTAACAAGAGAGTAGAGAGATTTAATCTAACTCACAAGCTACAACAATTCAACGTGGGAGAAAGTGTACTAATCAAAGCTAATCCAGTGGGAAACGAAGTGATAATACGACGAAGAAATTCTTCAGACTTTATAATGGACCGTATACGTTAAGACAGCGAGTAGGACAACACACTTTTATCGTATATGATGAGATACAGAAGAAAGAAATTGGTAAATTCCACGCAACGTCATTTAGGAAGTTCTACACATAAAAACAACGAGGTCAATGAAACCAGTCAGATCAGCTGTTTGTTAAAGCCACCCTACTACAAGGTCACAAGCAGTGAGCGTGTGAAGAGGGGAGGTAAGACATTTGTATACACTCCAATTAAGGGTGAAATGACGACTATTATTCTTTATTATTTGTTACATTTTTACAATTGTAATAATAACAATCATAAAAAAAATTTTAATAAATAAATATATTAAATTTTTTTATTACCAAGCAGAGGGATAATGGGACAGTACAAAAAAGTGATGTACTGAGCATTGAATATAAAAATTTAAATATAGCTAAAAAACTGTAAATAATTAATAATGTATTAAAAATAAGCATGTCAGGGATTGCAAGCTTGGCTCAGACAAAAATATGAACAGGTGTTTCGACCTGAATCGACGTGCACACACACACACAAATGTAACTGAATGTGTGTACACCAGTATTTTGCTAGTGTGTGTGAACGCAGGTCTATGCAGGCGAGTTTACCACGCCAAGATGAATAATTGCATAATTACAGTTTTTCCGTAATTATTCATAAACTATAATAAAGGTGTAAAATCCAAAAACACAATAAAATGTAATAAAATTTAATAAATACTGTGTACAAAAACCACGTGGAAAAGACACACCGTACGAGTGTAGTAGTGAAATAACTGTGTACAAATCGAAAGGGTTAAGTTGCAATGTCCAAAATTACAGTGAACATGTGTAGTGAAAATAGTTGTAAGATGAGTAAAAGAGTATACTTATAGGACTCTGCAAATCGCAGAAATATAAGAAATAGCAAAATTGACGAGGAGTGGGGGAACTGAATCCAGAGACAGTTTCAGAAATGTCGATTTCGTACAACTGCAGGTGTTGACCAAGACATGGGTTGTGCCGTTCTAAAATAGATCGGCGAGTATACGGTGCGTGTTCGGTATTTTGCGTCAAGAAATTGACGTTAAATGCTGTACGGTATTTAGCCCTAGCAGTTGTGATAAGCAATACTGCTGCCTGAATTACCATTAAGAGCGAGGCTTGATCGGTGCTGGCCTCTCGCGCGAGCCCCGGTTTGCGAGCTCACAATGCGGAACCGGTATCAAGAAACTTTGTCTCGCACTGATCGTCGCCTTGTTGGGAGCTTTTTTTTTGTTCTCTCCGGCAGATAAGAAATTGTTGCACCATTCTTCCACCTAGGGCAAGCTAAATCTAAATAGAACTGCGGTAAGTCTCAGCAATATTTTTATAATTATCTATTTAAAGTTTTACTAATGAAAAAATTGTTTAATTGGCCACAGTAAGTAAAATCAGATAACCTTTTGTGTCACCACGTGTTGAGTGGTGCAATAAGTAATTTAAAGGTAATTATTTTTAGTAATACTATAGTAAATTCACATGCCTTAACTACGGCACCAAAATTGAGAGTTAAGTAAAGGCAAAAAGTATTTGTTTAAATAGATGCCATCTGATAACCTTATTACGCTGCCTCATGGCGAGTGTGTAATACGTAATTCAGAGTAAGTTACATACAACCTTTACTAGTGATTATAGTAACACTTTATCAATTTCAGAAAGCTTACTAAGGCACCAATTGAGAAGAATGTAATTGCCAAAAGTATTTATTTAATAAACATAGAAATGATGTAATCAGGTAACCTCTCTCAACCACGTGGCAAGCAAAAATTCAGACTATGTGTAATTTTATTAAAAGTGTAACAAGCCGAATAATTAGCTAAGCAAAATTGAAGTATGTTAACCCACATGGGTAAAGTTTATTAATATTAAATGTAACTGTACTAAATGTTTCCAAATAGGGCCTGTTGGCCATATAACGTTGCCAAGTGTGTCAAGTATTATATTTAAATAGCCCTAAAGCTGTGTTAAGATTATATATGGGTTTTGTGTGTGTGTGAAGTTTCTGGGGGAATTTGTTTTGTGTACTTTAGCTGATAATATATTGTATGATCAGGGTTCCTCGATGAAGGCGGGGACCAGCTCCAACCTGAACTTTTGAACATCCAGATTTCTCTCTCAACTTCATCTGCCGGAGAGGAATAGGAATGACGAAACACAAACACCCTATAATGTAGGCCACGAGATTGCCACTTCACACCCATGGACAAAATAAGGTGAACTCAATCCATTATATTCTTTACACATTGTGATGCACTCAATAGAGCCAGTGAACAAATTCAATCGTTCAACAACATGACTTTAAGTTTTCGAACATTTTAATTGGATCCCCGATTAACGGGACAGAATAGAGCGTGAACTGGGAGGGAAATCATTTGTAAATTTTATTAATTTGTTTGTATAATCTGTGAGCTCAGAGGCTGACATGCATCTTTGGCTGCTCACCTTTCAAACGTGCAATTCCTTCTTATTTTAAGTATAAGGGTTTCATCAATGCTATTATTTCATTCAATCAACTTGTAATTTCTCTGTTTCAATTTAGTGTTCTTTTTATATATTAATTTCTCATTTTTAAATTCAGTTTGGTTTATATAGGGATAGAATTTTCTGTGGTAGTTAAGTAGAGTCACAAGTTTAATCCTGTACTGGTGCATGTTCATGCAGTGTTAAACATGCTGTTGAGACAGGTTGAGTTATGCACTGACTTGCCCATCAACATGTCGGTCTCTGGGCCAAAATTACTTTTTAAAAGGGTTATAAGGTTCATGACAAATTACTATTTTCAAAACTTAACAGTATTTCTATATATATAAATTCTATTAATTAATTATGATAACTGGGGTGTTCACTGTATTCTAAATTTTATTTCTCCCAGTATAAGTGCCTAGTGTGGCAGTATTTTATAATAGTATTAGGCACTTGGCCAAATCTTTGAATTTATTATGGCCTGGGGACTACTGGTGTTGCATATATACTCAGATACACATGTAATGTGTTATGCACATATTAAGAATTAAAACCTGACATGGAATATCATAAATTATTAATGATGTACCTCATGGGGGTAGAAAAGGGTGTGGCAAGAGATCTATGTAATAATTGTCTTGTATTGTGGAACATGTAGATGTATTGTATATCGTGTGTGTATTTTGTGGGGTTCTATATGTATTGTACATTTGGGTGTATTTTTGGGGGGGGGAGTTAGATATAGGGCTTATAAAAAAGAAAAGATAAAACCTAGGGTTATATATATATATATTTACATTTAATTTTAATGACAATTAATTAATTCTATCTCTATTAATTTTTAATTAATATTTTTTCTAATAGAGTTAATTTATTTTAATTAACTTTAATAAAGAGTATGTAGATTTGTCTCGATTTAATTTTACTTAATATTTTTTTCTAAAGAGAATTGAGTTATTCTAATTAACCTTATCAAGTAGTATATAAATTTTATCTCAATTAAGTTTCAATTGATTTTATTTTGAGAAGATAGAAAATAAAGTTTGGATTTATTAATAAGTTCAAGTAACCTTTTCAAAGAACATAAATTATTTTAATTAACAGTTTTTAAGGAGAAAATAAATTCTGAATGTTATTTATTGCTTTTGTAAGTAACAGAAAGGAGATAGAATAATAAAAGGATTTTATTGATTGTTAATTTTATGAGTTTTAATGGCAAGTCCCGTCTCACTGGATCCAGCGCATTTTTGGCTTCTCTAGGCTTTGGTCTAGTTTTAATTATCTTGTGGCACCTCTTTAGAAAAAAAAAAATTTCAAAAAAAATTTAAAAAAAAAATAATTTTTTTTTACCAGTATAAGTTAAAGCGGGGTTACATTTGGTAGCAGAGCGTGGTTAAGATTAGGGTCAAGCCTTGGTCTTTTGGGTGTGACGGGGCTTGCAAACTTATGAAACATTTTGGGAGTTCCAATGGAACTTAGAAGAATCTTTGAAAGGCCCTATATCTAAAAGTGAATATGTTTTGTTAGGTTTAAGGTTTTGTGTATAATATGTCTATGTACTTGCCCGCCTTGGATAGTTGAACGGTAGGTTGCCACGTGGTGTGAAATTTTATTCCTTTGGAAACACTAATTATCGCAGATCTGTGCCTAGGTGGAGATGGTTTGCGTATTACCTTGCCCATTATAGGGGAGGTGTATAATTTATGCGGTATGGCCCGATCGGCAGTCGGTCTCCTCCGACAGAGGGGAGCCGAAGTTATTAGAGATATTTTTTTGAAAATTGTCGTTGGTCGGTGATTTTGTTGTGTTGTGTGTGTGTCGCGTTCCTTAATGTGTAGAGTTGTTGAGAGAGAGCAGTTCAGGTAAGGGGGCTGGGTCCTCGCAACGGTAGGGGGACCCGCAGTCTACTCGAAGGAAGAGTTTAGTACTCGAGTTTTTTCTGATTCCTGTGTTATTATTGTCATTATTTTTGTAAAGTGTTAGGTGTTTTGTGGGAGTTATATTTTGTTGATTATTGTAGGGTCGGGGCCATGCCGCATTCCCTGGTTGATTTCCCTGGTAGGTTATTTTTGGATTAAATGTAGGTTGTTAGACGATGCCGTGCTGAAGTAAACCCCCCTTGCTAGTTACGCAGTATTGAAGAGTAAATGAAGGGATGATGTTCGCGTGCCCTCTATGCGGTTTTCTCTGTCCGGCTAATCGGGGCCGTCCGCCCTAGTGTAGGGATGCGGGCCAGTCATATGTCAAGGATTGTGATGCCTTGTTTTGCTGCATATGGCTGGTCAGTCCAAGAGATGGACAGTAGTGGTATGGTCACTCACATATCAAGGTCAGTAATACCTTGTTTGGTCTTCGGACGCGTATGTGAGTGGCAACAGTAGTAGTAGGTGGTGGTCACCTGAGAGGGTGACGTTTTGGGGCGGTCCTGTGGGGTTGGCATGGCGGAGAGGGTCGCGTGGGGATGGTCGCAGTAGCGTTGAGATTTTCCAGTCCTGTGAGGGGGGGATAGACGTTGTCCTGAGTGGGTATCAAGTTTGGGTCTCAGTTTGTCAGTTTGGGAGGCCTTGGGAGGTCAGAACTCAGACGGTGCTCTTGATTGAGGTCTTTCGTCTTTTCTCCTTCTTTCTCTTGTCGCCGTATGCTGACCCTGATCAAGTCAGCATGCAGTACCCGCACACATTCATACACACTACACTTCCTTTTCTTTCCTATTCCTTCGTTTTCACCCTGAGCCTCTGTTCTCCCGAGAGCGGTTAAGTTTCTGAGATTTCCCAAGACAGCCAAGAAAGTTGTAGTATTATGACTAGCCAAGTGGCTACGGTTTAGTTCATTTGTGAGGCAACTATGTTGCCCTTTTGGGGTGAGGGTGTGCCGTTCTAAAATAGATCGGCGAGTATACGGTGCGTGTTCGGTATTTAGCGTCAAGAAATTGACGTTAAATGCTGTACGGTATTTAGCCCTAGCAGTTGAGATAAGCAATACTGCTGCCTGAATTAATATTAAGAGCGAGGCTTGATCGGTGCTGGCCTCTCGCGCGAGCCCCGGTTTGCGAGCTCACAAAGCGGAACCGGTATCAAGAAACTTTGTCTCGCACTGATCGTCGCCTTGTTGGCAGCTTTTTTTTGTTCTCTCCGGCAGATAAGAAATTGTTGCACCATTTTTCCACCTAGGGCAAGCTAAATCTAAATAGAACTGCGGTAAGTCTCGGCAATATTTTTTATAATTATTTATTTAAAGTTTTACTAATGAAAAACTTGTTTAATAGGCCACAGTAAGTAAAATCAGATAACCTTTTGTGTCACCACGTGTTGAGTGGTGCAATAAGTAATTTAAAGGTAATTATTTTTAGTAATACTATATTAAATTCACATGCCTTAACTAAGGCACCAAAATTGAGAGTTAAGTAAAGGCAAAAAGTATTTGTTTAAATAGATGCCATCTGATAACCTTATTACGCTGCCTCATGGCGAGTGTGTAATGCGTAATTCAGAGGAAGTTACATACAACCTTTACTAGTGATTATAGTAACACTTTATCAATTTCAGAAAGCTTACTAAGGCACCAATTGAGAAGAATGTAATTGCCGAAAGTATTTATTTAATAAATATAGAAATGATGTAATCAGGTAACCTCTCTCAACCACGTGGCAAGCAAAAATTCAGACTATGTGTAATTTTATTAAAAGTGTAACAAGCCGAATAATTAGCTAAGCAAAATTGAAGTATGTTAACCCACATGGGAAAAGTTTATTAATATTAAATGTAACTGTACTAAATGTTTTCAAATAGGGCCTGTTGGCCATATAACGTTGCCAAGTGTGTCAAGTATTATATTTATATAGCCCTAAAGCTGTGTTAAGATTATATATGGGTTTTGTGTGTGTGTGAAGTTTCTGGGGGAATTTGTTTTGTGTACTCTAGCTGATAATATATTGTATGATCAGGGTTCCTCGATGAAGGCGGGGACCAGCTCCAACCTGAACTTTTGAACATCCAGATTTCTCTCTCAACTTCATCTGCCGGAGAGGAATAGGAATGACGAAATACAAACACCCTATAATGTAGGCCACGAGATTGCCACTTCAATCCCATGGACAAAATAAGGTGAACTCAATCCATTATATTCTTTACACATTGTGATGCACTCAATAGAGCCAGTGAACAAATTCAATCATTCAACAACATGACTTTAAGTTTTTAAACATTTTAATTGGATCCCCGATTAACGGGACAGAATAGAGCGTGAACTGGGAGGGAAATCATTTGTAAATTTTATTAATTTGTTTGTATAATATGTGAGCTCAGAGGCTGACATGCATCTTTGGCTGCTCACCTTTCAAACGTGCAATTCCTTCTTATTTTAAGTATAAGGGTTTCATCAATGCTATTATTTCATTCAATCAACTTGTAGTTTCTCTGTTTCAATTTAGTGTTCTTTTTATATATTAATTTCTCATTTTTAAATTCAGTTTGGTTTATATAGGGATAGAATTTTCTGTGGTAGTTAAGTAGAGTCACAAGTTTAATCCTGTACTGGTGCATGTTCATGCAGTGTTAAACATGCTGTTGAGACAAGTTGAATTATGCACTGACTTGCCCATCAACATGTCGGTCTCTGGGCCAAAATTACTTTTTAAAAGGGTTATAAGGTTCATGACACATTACTATTTTCAAAACTTAACAATATTTCTATATATATAAATTCTATTAATTAATTATGATAACTGGGGTGTTCACTGTATTCTAAATTTTATTTCTCCCATTATAAGTGCCCAGTGTAGCAGTATTTTATAATAGTATTAGGCACTTGGCCAAATCTTAGAATTTATTATGTCCTCGGGACTACTGGTGTTGCATATATACTCAGATACACATCTAATGTGTTATGCACATATTAAGAATTAAAACCGGGTGACATGGAATATCATAAATTATTAATGATGTACCTCATGGGGGTAGAAAAGGGTGTGGCAAGAGATCTATGTAATAATTGTCTTGTATTGTGGAACATGTAGATGTATTGTATATCGTGTGTGTATTTTGTGGGGTTCTATATGTATTGTACATTTGGGTGTATTTTTGGGGGGGAGTTAGATATAGGGCTTATAAAAAAGAAAAGATAAAACCTAGGATTATATATATATATATTTACATTTAATTTTGATGACAATTAATTAATTCTATCTCTATTAATTTTTAATTAATATTTTTTCTAAGAGAGTTAATTTATTTTAATTAACTTTAATAAAGAGTATGTAGATTTGTCTCGATTTAATTTTACTTAATATTTTTTTCTAAAGAGAATTGAGTTATTCTAATTAACCTTATCAAGTAGTATATAAATTTTATCTCAATTAAGTTTCAATTGATTTTATTTTGAGAAGATAGAAAATAAATTTTGGATTTATTAATAATTTCAAGTAACCTTTTTAAAGAACATAAATTATTTTAATTAACAGTTTTTATGGGGAAAATAGTTTCTGAATGTTGTTTATTGTTTTTGTAAGGAACAGAAATGAGATAGAATAATAAAAGGATTTTATTGATTGTTAATTTTTATGAGTTTTAATGGCAAGTCCCGTCTCACTGGATCCAGCGCATTTTTGGCTTCTCTAGGCTTTGGTCTAGTTTTAATTATCTTGTGGCACCTCTTTAGAAAAAAAAATTCCAAAAAAATTTAAAAAAAATACTAATTTTTTTTGACCACTCTAAGTTAAAGCGGGGTTACAGGGTACAAATAGAACTCACACGCTACAGTTATTCTCTTTCTTCAATCACCCACAGTGCAGTGGGAGCTTCTGCCCGTCCGCACAGAATATTTAATTTTTTGTAAATAGTTTCATCCTTCCAGTTACATACAGTTATGTAACTGGATTGTAAATCAAACCATTTTTAAGTAGTAACAAAATTACATAAGAAGATCCACATAAGAAGATCAACTGACGTCCGAAACAGCACGAGGAGAAGTTCCAGAGAGCGATACGACGCTGGAGAGAGAGAGAGAGTCGACTCTGGACAAGAGAGACGACGCTGGACAAGAGAGAGACGACGCTGGACTCTAGAGGAGCGACGCTGGACAAGAGGAGACGACGCTGGACAAGAGGAAGTGACGCTGGATTTCGAGACGTGGACGAGTACAGATTGATCCAATGATTGAATATGATTGACGACAATAAGGTGATAACTTATTTATCTCTTAATCGAACAATTAACTCAAAGACAATTAAAGACAATCTTGTTCTATTTAAAATTAAGAGCCAATGTTTATTGTAAATATAGAATTAAAATCATAGATGTTATTGAAGTAAGATTAACGTAAACAAGAGCTCAATTTAGTATTGAAATGAAAAGAATACAAAGCATTTAAGTATAAATTAGCGTTTTATATAAATCAGTACTGAGAAAAGAAAGATACTTTCAGTAACTATTAATATTTTTGAGTTACATTACAATATATAAAAAGATATTTAAACATTGATATTTTTAAACACACTAATTGACTGAGTAGTCTGGAAATGGGAATTTTTTTAATACAATAATTAGTAGAATAGAATTTTTAGTCAGTAAGGTTGTATATAGCATAAGCCTTACGGCATAGTAACAAAATAATAACGAATGTTTTAAGTCGAAGTAAGTGCCATGTGCACAATTTTATTAATATCAATAAATTTGAAATACCGTTACAAGTTACATAAAGTTATTATTACAGATACACCTGAAACCCAATTTAAATTGTACCTATGTATATGTATCGTTGCATAAGAAATGGCGTCCAAGATCGTGGAGCTCCGCGAACACAAATAAATTTATATTTGTAGTTGTATCGTTACATAAGAAATGTCGCTTCCAACGTGGAGCATCACAAATTTAAATTATATTATATTTGCAATGTTATATTGTTACAATAGACAATATTGAAAAATGAGTTTCATAGCAAAAAGTACTTTTTGTAACTAATAAACCTTTGTTTCAATTGATTACCTATTAAACAAACAAATGCAAAAGTTGTTTTACTTTTATAAACGAAAATACAGTAGACAATTAAGATGAAACGAAAGAGATAAGTAAGTAAAACAACTCACATTCAATTAAAATATACAAAACATAATAAAAATATGTAAGTATAAAAATATACAGGCAAAAATAAGTTACTAAGGATACAACACAATTTAATAATCATAAGTAATAACATCACATTTTGCTACAGTCTATTTCTTGATGCACACATTATTTATTTAATATTTACAACTACTTACCTTAAGGTATATTATTTTATTAATTAGAAAATGTTTTGGAAATCCTAGTATACGAAATGATAGGTAAAGATAGAAAAATATGATTTCCGAAAGATGTTCCAAATAAAAAAATATATATCCTAAGGTAAATAGTTATGGATATTAAATAAACAACATAAGCAATACTGCTTGTTCCTAATAATTAATTTTTACTCATATTCGTACGTGGATCATTTTAGACATAATTTCTGTGGATTCAATCTGGTGGGTTTAGAAGAGAAACGGTTTTCTGGGATATCGTTCTGAGCATCATTTGAATTTATTTTCATAAATTTACTAGTAATGGCGCACAACATATTAAATTTGATGGTAGATGTTAGAAGTTTTTTTTTTTACATTTTGTTCTGTTTGTTTTTCAAAATTAGTAAGAATTTTTTTAGCGTTGCTTTAGTCGAAACTAGGAACAGTTGATAAAGATTCGTCAGGCCATAAGGCTGCATGCTAATGTAGAAAATACTTCTTACACGAATGGGCTGTTGTTTGCCTAACTAAATAACAAGAAAGCTTAAGTCAGTACAGTCATAGATAGAACGCTCTATTTAATAATAATACTGATTTTGTTAGAAGTAAAATAATGTATTTTATCTTATCCGCATTCGTTTGTTTAGATAATAGTAAACTTTGAAACTTTGAACACGCTGTACTATATTATCTAGGGTTCCTCTATAATGAGAATCGTCTAACCATTGTTTATATATTCGTTTAAGTAGAAAGTAATATGCAGCAGTATTCTTATCTGTTTTGGTAGTACGAGCTGCAAATGAACTCCAGAAACCGTAGTGCAACTGAAGTAACAAATACTGCATTTGTAAATTGAATTCTCTTGTCATAAATTTTTAATTTTGTATATATCGTTTTTACAAGATTATTAATTAAATACACTAAACAAATTGTGTTAACTACGCAACAAAAAAGGATGCCTATTATTTAACAAAGGAAAGATGAAAGCTGTTTTGGAACATTATAAACGTGCTGTATTTTATGGTAGATTATTAATCATATAACAATTCATGCATTATTGTGTAACGTTATATTCTATTTAAATTTAATTTTAGTGTTTTTCTTTAACGTATTTTAGATTAATTTGTTGTACATGTGGCTTATCTTTTTTCTAGCATTTTATACTCTTGTAATTGCTCTGTGTTGGTCTTCCAATATTCACCATTTACTTGCCGCGGTTTGAACCACAATATACTTGAGGTCATGGAAACGAGTACCTGGAAAATGTTCTGAAGGCAATAGAGGAGAACGACGCGTAGTGCTGATCACACTAACCTCCTCTTACACTAGGGGCTGCCAACCCTATGTAAATCCTATACAACTTCGGTAAAACAAAAAAGAGTTTTTATTATTAATATATATCTTTTATGTTACAAATAAAACAACTCTTGCCTGGAGCAGGCATTGCTTAAATTCAGGCAACGACCAACTTTCATAAAATACGCAGTGTAATCAGCTACTGTGTACGATTACTGTATCATATCGTATACTGCAGTAATAACAGAAAAAGCAGTACTTATTAAATTTCATCTTATCTAGAATAAAATAATTAAAATACTAAATCTCCAGATAAAGCATCTGCACTATCGGGAAATGTTTCCTTATGTTGCGAAGGTATTTAAAGAAAGCTATAAACAGGTATAAATTTCTCTCATTTCAAGATGACAAAATGCGCATAGATATACATGATTCTTTCAACGACTCGAGTGAACCATTATAATCGTCATATTTAATACCAGGCTCATGTTTCAGCTCATGGTAGACACCTTATTCATTGCGGTAGAAATCCAGGCAAAATTAAAATAATTTAATTACCTTGTGTCCGTCAGTGACTTCGTTCTAGCGTTTTTTATATAGACGCGTTTCGTGACATGTGTCACATCATCAGTAATCCTCGTCAAATGTTAAATTTCACACAAAACACATAAAAACACACTTGCACATATTCACTAAATTACAATAACGACACACACATAACACGATGTAACTTCGGCTTCGTTGGACCGGTCCGACCGCACGTGTAGTTGCCGAGCCACTAATTGAACTAAGTCAATCCTATCACCAGTCATTACCGTCATGCGCGATTATATTTAGGGCTGTATCATATAGTGAGTGAGATTGAAACCTTAATTGTTCGTTTAGTATACTGTTATTGTTGATATTCTTGTCTTTAAATTATTTATAAATCTCAAACTCCTCGAGAGCGTCCATTAACCTACCCTTACCGCATACATGGATTGCTTTGAAATTAGTATTGAAATCTGTGTAATTATGGTTATGCATCATTAGATGGCGCGCATAATTAGATTTGGTCTTGTCTAAATCATTCCTTGGTAGATGTTCTTTGTATCTTTTCAAGAAAGACCTGCCAGTTTGACCCAGATAGAAACAATCACAATCATCACATGACATCCTGTAAACACCTGTTTTCTCTTCTAACGGGAATGGTTGTTTTATGCGTAACAAATTAGAAATATTATTATTTGTTTCAAACGCGACTTTTATATTGAATTTAGAGAACACATTGGATATAATGTTAGGTAAAAGGCTACCGTACACTGTCATTATATACTTTTTATTATTGTTAACTTTATTATCATCGATGGTATTATGGTGGGATCTAGTTTTATATAGGTGTCGCTTAAGAAGTCTATCTATCATCGAACTCTTGTACCCATTCGCTATTGCTATGTGCCTTATTATATCCAATTCGTCATGAAAGTCCTTTTGATTAAGTGGAATCGTTACCAACCTATGAACAAAACTGTTGTAAGCCGCCATTTTCTGACTATATGGGTGATGAGAATCGGCGTGTATTGTAATATCTGTGGTGGTGGGTTTCCTACATATTTTATATTGAAATTTATTAAGATACTTTGTAACAGTCAGGTCCAAAAAATTGAGTTTATTGTCAACCTCTGTTTCGAGGGTAAATTGTATGTTCTTGCTAAGGCTGTTCAAATAATGTTTCAATTTCTCTATCTGCCGTAGCGTGCCATTAAAAATTATAAAGGTGTCGTCTACATATCGTGGATAGAATTTAATATTATTATAAAATTTGTTATTCTCTGAGAACATGTAAGTATTTTCAAAATGATGCAAGTATAAATCCGCCAGCAGTCCTGAAAGTGGCGAACCCATTGCGAGACCAAACTCTTGTAGGTAAAAATTATTATTAAAAGTGAAGTAATTCTGCTTCAACAGGATATTCAACAATAAAATTAACTCATCTATTTGTTTGTGATTCAGCTTCTCACCTTCAATGAGAAGATCTTTTACAATTGAAATTGTGTCATGAACCGGCACGTTTGTGTATAAATTAACTTTGTCAAATGAAGCGATTTTGTACGTAGGTAAGAGTTCGATATCCTGGACCCTTTTAATAAAGTCAATATTATTTTTTATGCTGTGATTATTTTTTAAACCGACACTATTTTTAATAATATGATAGAATTTCTTTGCCGTCTTATAGCTAGGTGCAGATGTGTAATTTATGAGGGGTCTGATAGGAATATTTGCCTTATGTATCTTCGGTAGTCCCGTGAGCTGCGGGGCGCGTGCATTTATTGGTTTTATATAACTGCGAACATTATCATCAAACAAACTACCGCAACGATTAATAATGTCATTTAGCTGTTTGACGTACTCATTGGTGGGGTCACTGTTCAATGTCCGAATGTTATTTTTATCTATAAATTCAAGTACTTTGTTATTATAGACCTGTGTATCTAATATGACAATTGTGTTCCACTTATCGGCTTTAGTGATCACGGCATTATTAGAAGTAAGTTTGTCTTTAATTTGTCCTAATATTTTGGTTTCTGTGGCATTTTTACGGGATGTTGTCAGTGGTTTATTAAGCTTAAAACGTTTATTTAGTTTGACATTCATTAACGCACGTAATTCGTTTTGTATTTGATGGTCGGATACAGTTTTAATGGCTGCTTCCATATTGGCAATCTCATTGCTAAAGCGGTTATTATTACGTAAGTTGGGTGGAATGTTATATTTTAAACCCTTGTTGAGTACGTCCAATTCTTCCTTATCAAAGACGATCGAAGTTTGATTAGATATGCGTGTGTAAAACTTATGTTTGTGCTCAATATTGATCTTACTATGTCCTTTGTTCGCTAAGTTTGAAAACTTCTTATTCTGGGTTATATATGTACTGTAAGTTATATCTGATGTATATTTATTCACATAATCTAAAATACTTTCGATTATAGCAGGATGGACGCTATCGAGGAATTGTAAGTGTAATTTGTACAACCGGTTATTCAGCATTTATTTCTTCCTATACAAGTATTTATTTTCCGATTTTACCCAGAAAAGTTCTGCATGTTCTTTAGTTTTTATTGTTTTTCGTGATGTATTATTAATGTATATCCTGGCGTACTTCGGAATCAGGTTATTTTCTAAGCATTTCTTATTAAATTTAATGTGCAAGTTCGTTTTTAATAGTTTAATTTTAACGTTTTGGTATTTAAATACTATCGATGCCTGACTAACTCCCATTTTATTTTGTTTTTGTATAGTATCCAAGTCACTTTTTCACAATAATTTAATTACCTTGTATCCGTCAGTGACTTCGTTCTAGCGTTTTTCAACAAGGATTTAATATATAACATTCCACCCAACTTACGTAATAATAACCGCTTTATCAATGAGATTGCCAATATGGAAGCAGCCATTAAAACTGTATCCGACCATCAAATACAAAACGAATTACGTGCGTTAATGAATGTCAAACTAAATAAACGTATTAAGCTTAATAAACAACTGACAACATACCGTAAACATGACACAGAAACCAAAATATTAGGACAAATTAAAGACAAACTTACTTCTAATAATGCCGTGATCACTAAAGCCGATAAGGAGAACACAATTGTCATATTAGATACACAGGTCGATAATAACAAAGTACTTGAATTTATAGATAACAATAACATTCGGACATTGAACAGTGCCCCACCAATGAATACGTCAAACAGCTAAATGGCATTATTAATCGTTGCGGTAGTTTGTTTGATGATAATGTTCGCCGTTATATAAAACCAATAAATGCACGCGCCCCGCAGCTCACGGGACTACCGAAGGTACATAAGGCAAATATTCCTGTCAGTCCTCTCATAAATTACACATCTGCACCTGGCTATAAGACGGCAAAGAAATTATATCATATTATTAAAAATAGTATCGGTTTAAAAAATAATCACAGCATAAAAAATAATATTGACTTTATTAAAAGGGTCCAGGATATCGAACTCTTACCTACGTACAAAATCGCTTCATTTGACAAAGTTAATTTATACACAAACGTGCCGGTTCATGACACAATTTCAATTGTAAAAGATCTTCTCATTGAAGGTGAGAAGCTGAATCACAAACAAATAGATGAGTTAATTTTGTTGTTGAATATCCTGTTGAAGCAGAATTACTTCACTTTTAATAATAATTTTTACCTACAAGAGTTTGGTCTCGCAATGGGTTCGCCACTTTCAGGACTGCTGGCGGATTTATACTTGCATCATTTTGAAAATACTTACATGTTCTCAGAGAATAACAAATTTTATAATAATATTAAATTCTATCCACGATATGTAGACGACACCTTTATAATTTTTAATGGCACGCTACGGCAGATAGAGAAATTGAAACATTATTTGAACAGCCTTAGCAAGAACATACAATTTACCCTCGAAACAGAGGTTGACAATAAACTCAATTTGTTGGACCTGACTGTTACAAAGTATCTTAATAAATTTCAATATAAAATATATAGGAAACCCACCACCACAGATATTACAATACACGCCGATTCTCATCACCCATATAGTCAGAAAATGGCGGCTTACAACAGTTTTGTTCATAGGTTGGTAACGATTCCACTTAACCAAAAGGACTTTCAGGACGAATTGGATATAATAAGGCACATAGCAATAGCGAATGGGTACAAGAGTTCGATGATAGATAGACTTCTTAAGCGACACCTATATAAAACTAGATCCCACCATAATACCATCGATGATAATAAAGTTAACAATAATAAAAAGTATATAACGACAGTGTACGGTAGCCTTTTACCTAACATTATATCCAATGTGTTCTCTAAATTCAATATAAAAGTCGCGTTTGAAACAAATAATAATATTTCTAATTTGTTACGCATAAAACAACCATTCCCGTTAGAAGAGAAAACAGGTGTTTACAGGATGTCATGTGATGATTGTGATTGTTTCTATCTGGGTCAAACTGGCAGGTCTTTCTTGAAAAGATACAAAGAACATCTACCAAGGAATGATTTAGACAAGACCAAATCTAATTATGCGCGCCATCTAATGATGCATAACCATAATTACACAGATTTCAATACTAATTTCAAAGCAATCCATGTATGCGGTAAGGGTAGGTTAATGGACGCTCTCGAGGAGTTTGAGATTTATAAATCATTTAAAGACAAGAATATCAACAATAACAGTATACTAAACGAACAATTAAGGTTTCAATCTCACTCACTATATGATACAGCCCTAAATATAATCGCGCATGACGGTAATGACTGGTGATAGGATTGACTTAGTTCAATTAGTGGCTCGGCAACTACACGTGCGGTCGGACCGGTCCAACGAAGCCGAAGTTACATCGTGTTATGTGTGTGTCGTTATTGTAATTTAGTGAATATGTGCAAGTGTGTTTTTATGTGTTTTGTGTGAAATTTAACATTTGACGAGGATTACTGATGATGTGACACATGTCACGAAACGCGTCTATATAAAAAACGCTAGAACGAAGTCACTGACGGATACAAGGTAATTAAATTATTGTGAAAAAGTGACTTTGATACTGTATAAAAACAAAATAAAATTAAAATAACAATATTCAAAAATCAGCTTCCTATGTCCTGCAATAACTTAGCCATGACATAGCTCTCTCTTTGCCGTCAGTCTCTAAAACCTGGTATGCTGCCGACCTGTCAGGTCCTCCTATCCTGGACTGACCTTTTGATCACTGAATACTTACAACGTTTTGCATCTCCAACAATTAGTTTCAAGTACTCAACAGTTTCTCTTCCCGTCAACCTCTTTTCATTCACTGAATCTTCCATCAATTTCTTCTTCATCATATCTCGTTTCTCGTTATAATTCTGCAAATGGACATCATGCAAAAGACTAAAAAGAGGAAGAACTCAAAGTGCGAGAGAACATGGAAGTTCGCGAGTTGAAAATGGACAGTACCCCTGATGTTGGTGACGCTTGGGGACGCTGTACGACATCGTGTTAAGACAACTCAAAAATTTATATTTCAAAATCTGTATATTCTACAACGTTACACGATCAGTTTATTATTTATTTTACTTGTTTATTTATTACACACTTAATTGTAATTACACATTTGATGCAGTGTTTACACTACTGTACATTTTGAATAGCAGTCATGTATCACACATTCCTTTATTCAAATCTTTTCTTCAGATATATCCTAATTCATATTCTCTACTTTATGAAAGATTGCGCAAAGGAATTATAGCAGATGAATAGCTATTGTGGTAACGTTGATGCTCAGATTGCATGAACAAACAAAATTTTGGTTTATCGTGAGTGGAGAGGGTGGCGTGGCGTAAGATGTTTAACAGCGATAAGACGAACTAACAACGAGACTAATCCATCACTGTTTCCCTCCACTGTCAGCCGATGATATATAACACATTTATCTCTAGTGGAGCCGTGTTAGGCTAGGTTGAGAAGGATTCAGATATTAATAACACTTACTGCTCAGTAACGTTTGAGTTTGCCTTCAATACTCAAGAAGTATAATTAATTTTATTCTTGTAAAATTGCAAATAATACACCTGTAATTTATAAACATATGCCAATTGATTTTTACTTAGTTCCAGCGCCGTATACCAAGTTCAGTTAAATGAATCTGTTGGTTTCTTCTAATTTTTTACCTAAGGAAATGTTTTTTATGCCCTTTCCTCTTTCCTCTCCTTCTAGTCTTTTATCCTTTTTACTGTACCTCTCTTTACCCTTTAAATACATTTTTCCTTCTTTCTTCTGCGAAAGTCTTATTTGTTCTACATTTTATTCCTTAATTCCTTATTCTCTCCAAGGTGTTCCTGGTTTGGGATTTTTTCTTCTTCGAAGATGTTCATTTATGTTAGAATCTTCCTAGCTTTTATATTTATATAAATTGATTATTTTATATTTACAATGTACATCTACAACAGAGTATTAAGTAAATCAGATAAAAATCAGATGATGTAAATGTTAAGTAATAATAAGTAAATCAAATGACGTACCATTGGCCATCTATTAAATCTTGCAGCATTTTTATTGAAATCCTGGAATAACATAAAATCGGATAGGTTTGGCGTATCCCCAAAGTTGAAGTCTTTAGCATCTTGTAGTATTAGCTTCGTTTTGTGTAGTAATTGTTTGTTATTTAATTATTAGGTGAGACTTTTACCATACGAACTCGAGTATCGTGTAAGTAAAACAACTTAAAACTTACACGAGTAATAGTTTTAGTTTAGTTTGTTAAATTTTTAGTTTTTCACTAGTTCAAAAATGGATAACATAGCACCATCGTAAGCGAAAGATTAAATTGTGGTGGTTTGTTTCAGGTAAGTCTGCTGTATATATAATTAAGTATGATGGTCCAAGAAAGCTGCTCTACGGTACACCTAACTCAACAGAGTAGCAGGAAATTTGGACTTGGTGTATTTGATTGAAACATTCCGCTAGGTAACTATGAGTTTATTAAAAGGTCTTAACTTTTATGGACAAACAATTTTAGGTCTTGTAATTTTTATCCAAAATAACCAAAAAGTTTGCTTTAACATTTCCGGATTCATTCAGACCAAATATTCGTAGAAACCAATCCTTCGTTTCCAATCTAAACTTTTTTTACTTATAAAATGAGATTGATTTATTTTATCTACCCACCTTATTTCATTTATTCCGAAACATACGTTTTTAGAAACGTAAACCAACATTACATTTGTGTAAACATTTTTATAACTGTCTGTATAAAGGTTTCGTATATATTAATGCATCCCCAGACACAAAGTAAACACACACACACACACACACACACACACACACACACACACACACACACACACACACACACACACACACACACACACACGTAACCACAGAACAGGCAAAGATGTGAATATGAATGAAACGTCTGTTTCATAACAGAATGCTGTTAGTACAGATTACCAGAGGAGATTCTGGCCCCAAGCTATGTAAAACATAAGCAATTAATAAAGCCTTATCACCGTTATACCTGTGAGTAATTCAAGTGAAACAACTCCATTTACTATTTCTGTGGACAGAGAATCCTTTATAAACACAGTAGTGTTAACAAAAATTGCCTTCATTTATCATGAGATTTGTTTATCTACATTGTTTACCTTTAATATAGAACTAACGTTTATATTTCACCCATGTTTCGTCTATTTTTTTACTTTCTTTAATGACATTTTTGAGAAAATTTGTCTCAATTGTCAAAAATCAAAATCTGAAATTAAATACTAGATATCTAAAGGCAATTCATACGTTGAACAACTAAATATTTCATCCATTTTAGCATTCATTTATAATATTGCTAAGCAGTTAACAACACTTTTAACAATAATTTTTATATTCCAAAAACTAAAATTTCAGGAATATTTTTATTTATGAAGAAAGGAAAAGTACTGTTGCTTGGGAACCCTTGGATGGCAGGTATAGGCAAATCACGAGCAAGTGGGCGACTGGAATCAGGGGAGATAATAAACTCCGGACTGTAGGTATTACGAAGTCACGAACTTAGATTGATGTGAACGTGATAAACGCAGATTTCACTAATGTAGTTTTTTATATTTTATAAAATATAAAATTATATAATAATTATTTTTACACTACACTACCGCATAGTGAAATATATGTTCCAAATTTTCAATTGAGTAGGTGTGTGTGTGTGTGTGTGTGTGTGTGTGTGTGTGTGTGTGTGTGTGTGTGTGTGTGTGTGTGTGTGTGTGTGTGTGTGTGTGTGTGTGTGTGTGTGTGTGTGTGTGTGTGTGTGTGTGTGTTATAAGAAATATAAAAGTAAAACCTATGAAAGATGTAAAAAAAAATTACGAAAGAGGAGGGATACGAAAATAACACAATAATATACGAATATGCGCACATACACACATACATTCTGATGGGTGAAAAATTGTATAAGTGACAGATTATAGGGGCTTCGTTGTACGCTTATTTTATTCCTCTTATAAACTAAACGTCTATTAGGTCAGCGTCCGTATACAAACCCCTGAGAATTTGCTGACGCATCCCTTACAAGAGATAAATGTGTTTATCATCATCGCCTGATATCTACACAAATGGTTACCTGATGAATTTGAATTGTTAGTCGCTCATCGACATTTACCCGTATCGTAGGCCTATATATTTGCTTCACTACAACAGGCACGAGCATTTAAATTGTTCATCCGCATTAATGTTGTCATGACACGATTGTTCCTATGAAATATATCCTTTGATCAATATCACTTTTCTACCTTAATTTAACTACTTTGAAACTAACTTCTCTTTTATAATATGTTTTCGTTGAGATGTTGTTTTCTTACTCTTACTGAGAAGAAGAAAAATAAAGAATAATAATCATATCCTAGAACAGAAGAGCTGATTAAATTATTTGAGAAATAACATTGTCTATGATACGAATTATGATATTCATGTTAGTTTAAGTAAGTTCTAGATAATATGTGGGACATCAACCGTATTAAAAAAAAATAAAGTACGTCGAGATAAAAATTAATGTTCCACAAGTTTATGGCAGTCCCTGTACTGTACTATATATGTGAATTATAGACAAAATCAGAAAACAAGACAGTAAAATATAGGTCTTTGAACTAGAGTTCTAAAGATGATTTAAAGGTGTTCTAAACTTGACCTTATAAAGATTGAGGCCGTAAGAAAAGAGATACAAGATTTTAACTTGAATGAAAAACTGAAGGATTACAAACAACGGTGTAAAGAACATTTAGAAAGAACAATTTCAGATTTTAGACTCGATAAACAGGTCTGGAAATACAAACCTACAGGACACAGGTGTGTGGGTAGACCTAGGAAGAGATGTCTGGAGGATTTTCGAATGGCGAAGAGGCACGAACTTGCCCATACCCTATTGTGAAGATAATGATGATGATAATAAAATGTTATTAACATAAACAATGCGTTAGTTTTGTACAGTAACTGTACACATTTAAAACATATATGAAACGTTTATATTGAGAAACATTTATACACATTAACACGGTTTCTGTCAACAGGACTCCTTTAATGGAAACAATCAACAACGGCAAGAAGACTGGCGCTGTGCTGTTGTTGCCTGCAGCATTTGGTACTGAATAAACGTTAGCCAACACAATGTCTCAATATTGTGTGAAAACACCGTCTGAGCTCAGCCGTCCCGCAGGCAAACACTCTATGAAACTGTATGGAAACTGCAGAAAAGTACTACACAGATAACAGCGCTATGTTCTACGTCTTATATCACAACGTCGATTCGTAACCACAGTACAATTCAAAAACGATGTCAACTAAATGCTACTAACTCATCTTTAGCCGGCATCTAGAAAGTTATAAATGACAGACAGAGGAAACGTTTCTCTTATATTTTACAGTAGAATAATAATATGTTAGTTACAAACACCGCAACAATTTGACGTCTTCTGCGTCAGCGATTGAAATAAAACATTGGTGTCACTGTCGACACCTTGTTTATTTACCGATATCACAAATTATTTTTTACAAATAAAAATATAACACTGAAAGTCCAATTTTGATTTATAACTGTGAAGTCAAATATTAACACAACCGTAATTTATACAAGAAAAAACATCATACAAATATAATATTGATCAACGAATGTGGTATAAAACACATGAACTAACTCTGTAACTCAACTCGCTAAACCCTCAATCAAAAGTGAGTCTTTACTCCTTCTGTTACAGTTTTGTATATAGTCAGTAATGACTTCGTCATTTGAACATTGACATCTTACTAGTGTAATATATGTCATTCCACTCATATCTAGAATCCTGTAAAACAAACTAGTCTTACCCATAACTGTATGTATTGTGCATTGGTTGCACTACATTCTAGTGTATTATCTTAATAGTGTACATCAGCATAAATAAGTTACACATTGAACTGTGGTTAATGTAAATACAGTACATGCGAGTAACATAACCTACGTATTATTCTAATGACAATTAGTTTTAAGAATATAAATCACAATATCATTTAATATATTACATAATTTTCATAATATTACTTTCAATCTCGGTTGTTGGTTCTCTATTATACAAAAGTGTTTGAACCACATCACGCGCGCATTATGTTACCAACTAGTGGATTCGTTTGCGGCTGAGCTCCAATCAGTTATGTTCACAGCTCTCCTGTCCCATCCATTAAAATCTGTGCTGTTGACATACTCCATTATCTGCTTTACGTATATGTACTTATACATATATAATAAAACTGACCTTCCTTGGCACAACTTCCCTTCCGGCACTCACTACAATATTAAACTGAAATTGTCTGTCCCAGTCCAAAGACAGACAGACTAGTCCTGGTCACTCCAGGGCTTCTTCGGACGTCGGGGATTGTTTTTTCTCTGTATGTAAGTTAGGTAGTTTTCAATTACGACTGATGGAGTAGATAGATAGACAGGTTCTGAAGTACCTAATGTAAACTGTGAGCTCTCAAACAGTTTGTAGTGCGTTAAAAACGTGAAGCAATTTCATATACAAAATAAATCTTTTTCTTTATCTTCCTTTTCATCTACTGTTGATTTATGAGTATCGCTTGTTCATTATAACTTTACCGATCGATACAATGTTTATGTCTCCATCTCACTTCTGAGAGTTGAATTATTCTTTTATTTTTTGACTGTTATCTGGGGCACTTTCGGTGAAATCCATCACCAATGGGTGGAAGTACATCCATGACCGCCCTCATTTCAGCGACTTGTGTTGATTTTCTTGCTGCTGAGATTATCGGTCTTGCTTCTGTTGCACACATTAGTTTAGAAACATGGTACTTTTACATATTTTTGTTGACATTACCAAATTTAAAAATTAATTGTCCCAGATAACATCACTTATACATCCTCATATCCTGTTTGCTTCAGTAACTTTGTAGCTTATTTGTACTCTTATTGAAACATAAGTTGTTATCGTTACCCCTAGGTAGCCGACTCTTAATAATTTCACCATTTATTACTAACGTGCGTCACACTGGTGTCGCAGTGATACTCATAGCTTCAGTTACAGATGTAGAGAAACCCGTATTGATATGTTTTCTTATATTTTTCGCCTTATGGACGAATGTCAAATGTAAACATTTTCATATTATGTAACCATAAAATAACATAAAACGACAAATTATATCTGTGTTTATCTTAACTTGAGAAACAAGCAAGGAATAACAATTGCACATAGAAATTAAACGTTCACACAGAACGGCTGTGGAAAATGGCGAAGGTGTATTGACAGAACAGAGAAGGAACTGTGGAGAAAGTGTAACGACAAAGTAATATTGACATCCATGAATATACTAATTTAAAATTGGTTTGAGAACTGTCTAAACAGTTATGAAAACAACGTAAACGCAGCGACATTTGGTTCAGAAAATATTTAAAAATAAAAACAATTTTGGAATTAGTTCCCAAAGAGACCTCAGATATCTGACACAATGCATATTCAGACTGTGAAGAAAATAAGCACCGTATTAATCTCTCAGCCTAATATGTAAAGTGTAGAATTAGAAGAAGAATAGACGACAATGTAAGCAGTGATACCAACTTGGCACCGTGAGCCACTTTTGCTATAGCGTAACTTGTCCGTACTATGTAAGCTAATAATAACTTGTTATAATACTGCATATATGGACAAATTGTAGTAGAGTAAGGAAATATTACAGTGCTTTAGGGATGTACGTATTATTAAGACTACTAAAACCAGTCTAAATATAAATAACTGATTATTTTCGCTTTTCAAATAGCATTACTTGTAGTGTTCCCCCTATATTCTTTTATTTTTTTCATCTTTGTTGTCGTTTTTGAAATTCCCAGACGATTTTCTTGTTATAATTCTTTTATGGACACACTATATTACTACTTTACATATTATATTGTAGTACTAATTTTGTGCATTTTAAGGTAGTCCTACATTTAAATTACGTAAATTTAAGGGTTAGATATTTATTAAAAAGGCAGTCAAAATTTACAAAACGATAGGATTTAAATTAAAAATTATTTTCAGTTTCAGAGCATGGGGTCAAATAACATACCTCCTGGTGCCTACCGTTCTACTAGGTGCCAATACGTCTACCGTTGGAATGGAAAAATTATAACAGAAAATACAACGTTGTACAAAATATTAAAGACTAGAAGCCTTAAAATCTACAGGGAATAAAAAAGATTAAAGTAAGTGTAGAAGCAAGACGTTAATGACAACGGATATGATCTACGGATATGATAATGGTAGTATGACGTACGGATGCTTTTTAGTTTCGTTTTATTTGGTTTACGTTTCCGACTCCATAACTTTTGTTTAACGTTTAATTTAACAGCTATAAAAAGCTGTTGTGTTTACGTTTATAAGATATTTCTTTTAATCATTAATACTTTGTCTTTGCTCTTAAGCTATATTCTAAAACATTCTAAAAACCCTCTCAAAACAAATCACTTTGTAATGGTACAGTTAAAAAAAGAAAGGTAAATCGTTAACATTTGAGGAGAGGTTTTTCTATTATCAATGTTGGAGAATTTATTTTAATTCATTAAGAGGATTATATACGAGTTCTTTTTTACAAAAACTCTTGTAATTTACGATCAAACAGACACATACGTTACCTGTAATCGCGGGCTTTGTCGTTTCTAAGAGCAAAACGCTTAATTGCTGCCAGCTTTACCGTGCTTTGAATAATAAAATTTGATCACATTTCGTAGGAAGAAATAAATATTAGAATCTTATAATAAAATTATTATTTTTAAATATTATTTACAACTTAGGGTTGTGTTGTTTTATTAATACTTTTTAGAATTTAATTTATTCAGTTTTGTAATTTAATGGTTTTATAATTTTTAAATTTAACAAAAATTTTTAAGCAATTATAAATGGTTATTACTGTAATATTTATTGCAGTAATTTCAAGACTATTTTTTGCTTGTTGCATTTTGTTTTTAATGGGTTTTTTCAATTTTAAGAGTAAGGAATATTTTATTATAAGTAATTTGGTAAGGATACGAAAAGCTATTCTATGTCTGATGTTGTAAGTCTATTCCTTTTGTCATAAGAGTATTACTTGTGCCATTCTGAAATCGATATGAGTCTTGTACGTTCTGATGGATGAAAAGAATAAAAATAAAGAACTAAATTTAATATTGAAAACTATGATATACAAGACACGTTTTATTTTATTTTAACGGGTGGTCGAAAAGTTAGGGAACCCAAAGCAACTTTGTAATTATTTTATTTTTTATATGTTGTAATTTAATCCGTTATGTTTTAAATTAGTAAAATAAGTAATAAGCATTGCATTTAAGTGCTCACTGACATATAAATTTAAAGCAAAATTTTTGTAATTGTATCTGGAGTGTTCTAAATAATTTTTTCGGATATATTTTGTAACTCAGATATTCTCCGTTCCGCTTTTATTTTATTCCTCATTTCCTTGACATTAGTACACAGAAAAGTCCTCTACTTAAAAAATATATGTCGACGTACGATCGGAACATGTTGGAGCCATATTACTTAGACATATTCGTTAGAATTCCACCGCGGAACACAAGACAAAAGTGTTTCCGTCTAACGCAGTTGTTGGAGAGCTGTTAAATTTCTTAAATGACTTTTCCAGAGTCTTCTTCTCCTCAAGGATTTTTTTTCATATCATCCTGTAATGTGACAGTCTTGTGGTTTCAGTTTAATAGCTTTTGCGAAACATCATTTACCGTCTGTCTAAAGGTATGGCTCAGCCAAAACGTTCTCCTTTTTATATCTTTCCTAACCGGTTTCTGATCCGTCCCTCCCCTTCCAGTTCTGTTTTTGTGATCTGTTCTGAGCACGAAAGTACTATATTTTATGTAGACTTCTGTTTATAAAGACCTGAATTTTCTTGGAAACGGCTTTTGTGACTGCAGGTCTCACAGCTATGTGAGGTGAAATATTTAACGCTAGTATCGAAATATTAATTTTAACTTACTTATTGGCTATATATTCTTTAGCATTCCAAACTATTTCTGGGTTCTGGGTGTATTATAGGTTTCTGAATACGAAATTTGGTACCCTCAAGTTTTTTTATGATAGAAAGATATTAGTGAATGAAAATGTTACTGATGTGTTTATGTATTCATATTCCGTCGAAAGTTTATGAATATTTTAACAGTAATTAAAGTTCATACAATTTTAATAGACATTACATAATACTAATACTCTTTACAGACATTAAATGTTTAAAATTGTACATAATGATACAAAAATTGGATTGAAAATGGTTTATTCCAATTACATATAGCTCAGAACTACTTATGACAGTTTCATGATGAAACAAAATCGATTACAAATTAAATAAAATTTCCTGAAAATAACTTTTATAATAGGAACGTGTGGTCGTAATTCTTAGCTAGACTAAATTATTGGAAACTTTTTATTTGGTCTGTACGCTACTGTACAAGTCGCGTACTTGTTGAAGCTAAAGTATTGATCATTGTAATATGTCAGCCCTCTGACTTCGCTCTTTAAATCAATTATGTCACGGCTCCATTACCTATCGTTACTAAAGCCGTTAATAAAAACATTAGGTTTATTAGACTGTAATAGGTCAATCATTCAAACGATTGCTGCTCGTTACAAGCTAATGTTGGCAGGAAACAAATGACATTGCATTTTGTCTGTAATTTCAGAGAGTTTTAATTTTTTGTCCGCCCCTCACCTGTCATTTGTTTTTTTGTAATTAAGAGTGTTTGAGAGCTTGATTTTTGTCAAGACTAAACTGTTTAAGCAAATTAAAATCATTTATTATTGTTTATGGTAACTGATTTATTTATATTAATATTAATAAGTATTTATTTGTACAATTTGATGTGATACAATATTTGACCAAAAAAATTGAACAGTGGTTAAATTATAGTATAATAGTACTGAAGTAACGCCCGAATTACAGAAAAGCGGTGTTTATAAGTTGAACTGTAAACAGTGTGATAAGGTTTACCTGGGTGAAACAGGACGTAAGTTCGAAATTAGATTGAGAGAGCATGCGAGAGGAGAAGGAGACAGAACTACGAATTCGCTCTATGCGAGACATTTTAATGAAACAGGGCATAGGTTTTTAGACCCAACAGAGAACGTTGAAATAGTAAGGTTAGAGAATAACATAAGTAAACGCAAATTATATGAAGAATTGGAAATATTAAAAGTAAGCAAGAAGAATAGTTTTGCGCTGATGAACATAAAGACTGAATTTAGTAATGAGGATATATTTCACTATATTTTGAAAGAGTAGTGTATAAAAGGTGTAATACGGTTACAGGATAGGTTCAGAAGGTAGAAAGCTGTAGGAGATTTCTAGAGGATAATGTTATGTGACGAGGTCAGGTTGAATGAGTAAGGGGCGGGGCTAACAAGGATTGGGCGTTAAGTACTACCTCCTATTGGTTGAATGTAACCGGTGATGAGTGGGAGGGTTAGTATATATATATATATATATATATATATATATATATATATATATATATATATTGTAACGCAACAGAAATGCTAGCATTCATGTTACATAAAAGAAGATTCACAGAATAATAAACAAATTGATATTTAACCCCATAATAGAACAGAGATCCAATAGTTACAATTATAATCATAGACAAAATTAAATAAGGATGCAAGGTAGTGTTGACTAGAATAAACGAACCTGTAAGATAAATAATAGCTAATGATATATGTTTAATGAAAAGCAAAACAAAAAAAATGAACAATGACTTAATTTATGGTAATAACAAATAAGAATTTTGTGTTAAGAAGTATTATTTTATGACAAAAATGTTATGATAAAGTTTATGTGATGTTATATCAAATTTGTGTTGAGTTAATGAAAAATAATGAAACAAGTTGTATTATTCAATGACTGTCGTAGAATGAAGTGTGAGGCAGTTAATCAATGTTCATAAATTCGAATTCTGTTGTATGTGATCAAGAGATCAAGATAAAATTGTTATTAGATATAGAAAAATAATTGTTTATATAAGTGCTAATAATTAAGATTTGATTTTATGTATGAATTTATATAAAAGGGACTATAGATGCATAACAGACATAACCACAGGTAGATCAGTCTACAATAAAAGGCCTAACAGGCAAAAATACTATATAAACACTAATAACATAAAGATTAGGTGCATCAATTAATAATAATTAATAAATACGCTATGAAGAGCTAGAAAAAAAAAGAAAAACATTAAATTAATAATAATATTTAATAAAATTTATACAAATTATAATAATACCATAATGCCATAATATCGATTGGTAAAATATAATATCGAAGGTGGATTAAATATAATAAAAAAGAAAAAAAGCGGACTTATATCAAAAAATCAGTAGAATATGTGTATAAAGTAATAAACCAACTATCGGTAAAGTTACATCCCGATAGGACAGCAAGTTGATAAAGAATAGATAAAAAATATATGAAAGAAACACTATATAGTCAAAACTTGTGGAAGGCAGAAATTATTATATGTTGCTAGGGACGAAAAATAAGAACAAGAAGTTGTTGATTTTGGACAAGACAAGAATTGCTTTAAATAAACTGAAAGTGATGAGATTAAAAACCCAAGAATAATCTATTTAATTGTAATATTCGAAATTAAAAGATACTATTATAAAAATTCAAAATTCTAATGACAATATTTACGTCTACTACCAATACAGATAAACAAAAATAACACTACAATATGAAATGATAATAGAGAGTAAATAATTGAAGTCTACAAGAAAGAACTTGGACTGTCCCATATCCGAAGGGAATTGATGAGATATTGAAGAAATAGAAAGAATTAACAGTAACACAACTCATAATAATCACAACACCAGAAATTATAACCTTGCAAATACACGGAACAACACTAATTGCTTCAACCGAAGGAAGAACTTATTTGGATCCTGGCGGTGCAGAAGAAACATCAATCGAGCTGTAAATCAAACCGAAGACAGAAAACCGTACTGCATAACCATTCAAAACAGTAAATTTAGCGATCAACCGCCAACACGATTTGCTTCGTTCGAGTCTGGTAAATTATATTATATTAATCATACTAAATACACAACACATAAATATTGTAAACCTTGCATTCTTATCTATGTATTTTTAGTCTTCCCCACAGTTACAAGAACCTTCACACCCTGAAATACATTAAATACAAATCAAAACATAATATATAACCAAATATAAATAAACGATTAAAATAATCAACAATCGATACCTGAAGTCTATAGTCCAAGCATATGTTAATTAGCACATATCTTATTTAATGTGAATCAAGTAAACAAATAAAGAACCTTTATATATTTGTCAAATCTTGTTATTTGGAGTATGGTTAGTGAACTGGGAACAAAAAGTAACTGAATAAGTATAGAATAAATGGTTAATATAAACATCGAAATAACCTATAAGTTTCGTTGAGCCGATACTGCAGCGCTTATAGCGGAATTATCCGACACCAAAGAGGGAGCGTAAAATTACGAATTTAGACAGATCTATCTTCAAGGTATAATAGGGTTGGATGAAATTGTAGAATAACGATTAAGTTGTTTAAGTTCTAGGCACACTAACACTGACAATTATTAAAGAGTTAAGTTAATATTAGTTAATTACATCCATATATTCCACAACTCCAAATATCTCCGAGATTTATATAATTAAAGTAATACAAAACAAATTGACAAATACAACAGTGGGGTTTTAAGGAGAGGAAACCCGTTTAAGTACAAATTGGCTTTCATCCCGTGGCTTGAACAGTAGCGGCTACACCCCGGTTTAAGTACAAATTGACGCCGGCAATGTTGGGGCGGAATGAACGAGAATCCCGCGACCGTAAGAGACAACGTAAGAGCCCAGGGTCACATTATAAGACGCAAGACGTCGATTAAGTACAAATTGGCGCTCAACTTGTGTAGGGCTTAAGTTAAGTAACTATAAGTATAATAACATTACTTAACCAGAGCAGGCAACTGTGGGAGAGTAAACATGCATACCAGAGGTAGAGCAAGGATTAGGGCAGGAGAAACGGAGAATGAAATAGATGAACAAGAACAGGAAATAGAACTAATAACAGATAGTGAAATGGAACAACAGACAGACGAAATAACGGAAACTGAAATAAGTGAGGACAAGGGAAAGGAAGTAATCGAAGAAGAGGCACAAGGGGACCAAATAGGTAAAGCGGGAGCTAGAGAAGGACTAAATTGGGAAAAATTAATGGAGTTCATGAGTAGTATTAAGGAAGATAGCAGACTCACAAAGGAGAATTTTAAGAAACAGGAGGAAAAATTAGATAAAATAAATGAGGAAAACAAGGAGAATTTTAGGAAACATGAGGAAAATTCAAGGAGAACTAATGAGGAAATTAAGGAAAAATTAGATAAAACAAATGAGGAAACTAAAGAAACCTCAAGACAAATGAACGAAAGGTTAAACCAAATTCACGAAAGGTTAGATAGGAATGATGAGGGTTTAAAACAAATGAAGGAAGACATCATACGAATGAACAAAGAAAATTTAAGGCGAATGGATGAAAGAATTGAGAAAATGAACGAAGCAGGTTTAAAGCAGATTAAGGATAAGAAGGAGCAGTTCAATAATGAGATAATGGAAACTTTCGAAGGGAAGTTTGAAAACGATGACACGCTTAGCCCAGAAGTGGATAAATACGAGGGGGAGACAAATAAAGAAATGGAGCTGTGTTTAAAGAATATGTCTAAAACACTAGACAGCACTTCCGAAGGTATTATAATAAATCTGACCATAGAAGAGAATATCCAGAAGATAAGGAAAATATGGAGAAAGAAAATAGTCAATACCAAGGAAGAAATGGAGATGAGGAAAGGTGGATTAATTAGTGCGTTTAACATCCCAATTAATGAACGAAGGGAGTTATGTAAAGGGATGGAATATAGAAGAAAATTTATGAAAATAAATCATAATAGAACAATCACAAAAAATTTAAATAAATTTAAATATTATATGAAAATATCAACGATTAGAGAATATTTGACCAAGTCAATTATATCGTTAATACGGAAGATACCCGTAAAACATTTGGTAAATAGTCCAGATATCCAAGGGAATGGAAAGATGGAATATACCAGTGATTATGCTAGAATAGAGGAGATACGATACCTGATAATTCAAAAGGAGCTAAATATAACTGAATACCCTGAATTAAATAAAGACTTTGCAACACCCGAGTTACAGTATTGGCTTTGTATCATGCACAAGAGATACGTAAAAAGTGAAAAAATTGGTATGAACACTGCAGTCATCCGGACAACGGGTGCAGTCGAATTAATGGACCATGGTTAGAAAAAGAAGCAGTCAACCAGAAAAATGGGACTGATTTGACGAAAACTGACCAGTCAACCAATTGACAAGATACGGAAATATTATAAAATGAATAAATTCTAAAAATAATAAGAACAACTTATTACCAGTCTTAAGAAAATTACTTGGAATTTAAAAAAGAATTTGAGTTGAATACTACCACTAAATTCTAAAAATAATAAGAACAACTTATTAAAGATTACCGAAGAAAGCGATAATTATTATTAATGTTTATAAAGAAATAGTGTGAATAACAAACCCCAAGATTACCGAAGAAAGCGATAATTATTATTAATGTTTATAAAGAAATAGTGTGAATAACAAACCCCAAGATTACAGAAGAAAGCGATAATTATTATTAATGTTTATAAAAAAATAGTGTGAATAATGAATAACAAACCCAAGATTACAGAAAAAGGCGAGAATTATTATTAAATATTTATAAAGAAATATTGTGAATAATGAAGAATGGAACCCCAAGATAAAAGTTATTACCTCAAATCGACATATGCAAAATAAAGGAAAAAAAAATCATATGACCTAAAATATATACTACATTGCCACATGATGGAACAATTTCAGTAAACGATTGAATGTAACCAATATAATGTTAAAGAAGACAAGAAAGAAAGAGTATTTATGAACATAATTCATTGAAAAATAAACAGCCAAAATAGTGAAATACGATAAGAAGAAGAATAGTTGGGGCTAAGGAATGTATTTAGTCAAAAATACAATTATAATGATCATCACACAACAACTATTTAGAAAATATTGTGATCAGAGAAAAAAAAAACAAACGAAGAAGATACTTAACATTACAATCTCAACAAAAATGAAAACAAAAATGACTACAAATGATAACTGTCAAAGTCAATATCAACGAATGTTTAAGGAATTAAAATGGAATTACGAAATATGAAGAATAGTAATGAAGAAAAATAAATGCAAAAAAAAAAAATCTTTTCCCAAATATTTATTATTAAATGATTAAAGAGATTATTAGGAGATTATTATTATATTTTATAGCTGACTGTAGATGAATTCCAGCAGTACTATATTAAAATGTGTTGTGGGCAGCAGAGTATGAAGCCAAACAGTGCCTCTCTGAACTGTACCAACGCATGTGTTAGGGATTGTTAGGGAAATTAAATATTTAAGGAATATTAGAATAGTTGCAAGAATAAATTCAGTTTCCGAAGGAATGTGACGAAGAAAACAGAAAGAAGTGAGTTGACAGAAGAATAATTGAAAAATACAGTAATTATAGTAATTATAAATAGGAGAGATGTAAAACTAATGTATCAGTGAATAGTGTAGCCAACTACCAACAATTAAGGTTTACAGAAATAAAATGATCAAGAATGTTAATTAAAATGATGAAATGTTATTAAATAAAAAAAAAAGTATTAATACTAGTCTAATGAAGTTACATTGAGAATCCCATCGTCAACCATTAACCATGAAATGAAGAAAAGGCATGTGAAAAAGACAAGTTTATTTGACCTAAACTTCATTCAGGTAAACTAAACTTTTTTAGGAGGGGAAGCATATGTAACGCAACAGAAATGCTAGCATTCATGTTACATAAAAGAAGATTCACAGAATAATAAACAAATTGATATTTAACCCCATAATAGAACAGAGATCCAATAGTTACAATTATAATCATAGACAAAATTAAATAAGGATGCAAGGTAGTGTTGACTAGAATAAACGAACCTGTAAGATAAATAATAGCTAATGATATATGTTTAATGAAAAGCAAAACAAAAAAAATGAACAATGACTTAATTTATGGTAATAACAAATAAGAATTTTGTGTTAAGAAGTATTATTTTATGACAAAAATGTTATGATAAAGTTTATGTGATGTTATATCAAATATGTGTTGAGTTAATGAAAAATAATGAAACAAGTTGTATTATTCAATGACTGTCGTAGAATGAAGTGTGAGGCAGTTAATCAATGTTCATAAATTCGAATTCTGTTGTATGTGATCAAGAGATCAAGATAAAATTGTTATTAGATATAGAAAAATAATTGTTTATATAAGTGCTAATAATAAAGATTTGATTGTATGTATGAATTTATATAAAAGGGACTATAGATGCATAACAGACATAACCACAGGTAGATCAGTTTACAATAAAAGGCCTAACAGGCAAAAATACTATATAAACACTAATAACATAAAGATTAGGTGCATCAATTAATAATAATTAATAAAAACGCTATGAAGAGCTAGAAAAAAAAGAAAAACATTAAATTAATAATAATATTTAATAAAATTTATACAAATTATAATAATACCATAATGCCATAATATCGATTGGTAAAATATAATATCGAAGGTGGATTAAATATAATAAAAAAGAAAAAAAGCGGACTTATATCAAAAAATCAGTAGAATATGTGTATAAAGTAATAAACCAACTATCGGTAAAGTTACATCCCGATAGGACAGCAAGTTGATAAAGAATAGATAAAAAATATATGAAAGAAACACTATATAGTCAAAACTTGTGGAAGGCAGAAATTATTATATGTTGCTAGGGACGAAAAATAAGAACAAGAAGTTGTTGATTTTGGACAAGACAAGAATTGCTTTGAATAAACTGAAAGTGATGAGATTAAAAACCCAAGAATAATCTATTTAATTGTAATATTCGAAATTACCAGATACTATTATAAAAATACAAAATTCTAATGACAATATTTACGTCTACTACCAATACAGGTAAACAAAAATAACACTACAATATGAAATGATAATAGAGAGTAAATAATTGAAGTCTACAAGAAAGAACTTGGACTGTCCCATATCCGAAGGGAATTGATGAGACATTGAAGAAATAGAAAGAATTAACAGTAACACAACTCATAATAATCACAACACCAGAAATTATAACCTTGCAAATACACGGAACAACACTAATTGCTTCAACCGAAGGAAGAACTTATTTGGATCCTGGCGGTGCAGAAGAAACATCAATCGAGCTGTAAATCAACCCGGAAGCTGTATTCCGAAGTGGACAGGACAAGAATTACTTTTATTAAACCGAAGACAGAAAACCGTACTGCATAACCATTCAAAACAGTAAATTTAGCGATCAACCGCCTACACGATTTGCTTCGTTCGAGTCTGGTAAATTATATTATATTAATCATACTAAATACACAACACATTAATATTGTAAATCTTGCATTCTTATCTATGTATTTTTAGTCTTTCCCACAGTTACAAGAACCTTCACACCCTGAAATAAATTAAATACAAATCAAAACATAATATATAACCAAATATAAATAAACGATTAAAATAATCAACAATCGATACCTGAAGTCTATAGTCCAAGCATATGTTAATTAGCACATATCTTATTTAATGTGAATCAAGTAAACAAATAAAGAACCTTTATATATTTGTCAAATCTTGTTATTTGGAGTATGGTTAGTGAACTGGGAACAAAAAGTAACTGAATAAGTATAGAATAAATGGTTAATATAAACATCGAAATAACCTATAAGTTTCGTTGAGCCGATACTGCGGCGCTTATAGCGGAATTATCCTACACCAAAGAGGGAGCGTAAAATTACGAATTTAGACAGATCTCTCTTCAAGGTATAATAGGGTTGGATGAAATTGTAGAATAACGATTAAGTTGTTTAAGTTCTAGGCACACTAACACTGATAATTATTAAAGAGTTAAGTTAATATTAATTAATTACATCCATATATTCCACAACTCCAAATATCTCCGAGATTTATATAATTAAAGTAATACAAAACAAATTGACAAATACAACAGTGGGGTTTTAAGGAGAGGAAACCCGTTTAAGTACAAATTGGCTTTCATCCCGTGGCTTGAACAGTAGCGGCTACACCCCGGTTTAAGTAAAATATATATAAAAGGGAAGTAGGTATTTTAATGTTGTTGTAGGAAGAACATAATGGTTGCGAAACCGAAAATCCTCGTTCGAAGAAAAAGTGTATATAGCAGGGAAGCAACAAAATTTGACAAAGTTGAAAGTTTTATAAGAATTATTGTGTCTCTAAAACAAATAATTTACAAGATAGTTGACAACTATTGAGGCGATATAACTTGAGAAGTGTTTTCATTGTCTGCCTCCGTGGTTCGTGCAATTGCCTTTAGGAGTATAGTTACTTTCAAATTATACTGTGTAATTTAAGTAAGCATCAGAATAATTATTTGCAGATTAAGTAAATAACATTGTTTTTATTTTTAAATAATATCTAACTTTAAAAATAATTAAGTATGAGAGGCTTAGAATTCTTTTATGCGTATGCGCATTGATTACTGTCTAAGTGTTAGGGTATGACAGTTGTCAGTGCTTCTAACAATGCAGTGTAGTGTTTTTGTCCGTTCTATTGATAATGGTTGTGAATAATCCTTCATATATCAAAAACAAAACCTTAACAAGGAAAAGATTTAGAAGAATGGTCGAAAAATAAAGTGCTTAGCGTATTAGAGGACATTCTCATGAAGAGAACAATGTTTTAACCTACATCTTGCCATGCCAAGTGTAGTGCACGTGCAAGACGCATTAAGAGTCGGTACCCCAAGAAACAGATAAGTACCGTTAACAGGCGCCAACCCTAACGCGTGAAGCGTGGATGGTGCTGGCGATTTTGTTTTAGTGTCGAGTTTTAGTTAAGTCAACTATCGGTGCAAAAATATCATAGTACTTTTATATCGTAAAACTAAACTACTAGATTAGCGTCATACAGCTACCTTATTCATATAATGGTGTATTTGCTAAAACGTCAATCAACGTCAGATCAGCTTAAATTAAAATAAATACAAAATAACGATAACCTATAGTATATTTAATATTTGTCATTAAACTGTAGGTTTAATTTAATTTTAGCCATATTCTGTATGTAGGATTTTGTAAGTTTAGATTGCGGAGACCGCCGGCGAAATAATTGTAATGTTATACAAATGTTTATAACCTATTAGTGTGTTCAATTTAAAAACATAACGACCATTGTAGAAAGGAACGATAATAATTAAAGTCTTTAATATGTGTCTTAAAGTGTATGTGTATTTATGTGTCTTTAGTATTCTACGTATCCAGCCAACTCGTATTGTCATCCACCAAGTGACAGGTTTGATGCGGTTCTCCTGCTTCTCCGATCCTGAGTCAGTCTCTGCGTTCCAGTCTCTGCCTTCCTCGTTAATTTGTCTCGTTTACTTACACCCTGTGCCACTAAGATTGTTAATGTCTCAACCATTGTTCTACCAAACTCCTGCGTTGTCCCCACAAACGTCTCTTTGCCTCATTTTTTCCGGTCATTTGTTGCTTTATACAGGAACGTAATATACAACTTCCTCGTATAGCATCATATTTTAAATGCTTGCATTTTTTGTATATCTAATTTTTACGATTCGTGTCTGTACAGTGCGCTCCGAAAAAATACCCAATTCAGAATTCGTCAGTAACAATTTTCTCTTCTTGAGAAAAAGCACACAATTTTTATAATGCATAACTTAATAGCACCGGGTAGATTGGTAATACACGAAGCTGTATTTCAGCTTCGTGTATTACGTTTTATGTTCATGGAGATTTTAAAATTATTACTACACATAATGTGTTTGACACCGTTATTTGATAAGACTAGGGAAGGGCGGTTGGGCTTTGGCAGTGACAAATAGACAATGCCGCTATTCGCTGAACGGCAGCTTATCATTTTCCATTATCATAATTTACTATCTTTCCTTCAGTGTTTGCCCTTTACAACCTTCTAACAACGTCGGCTGATCTCACGATCTTTTTTAATCTTTTTTTAAATTTTTGTGTTCTATGTTATTATTTCCTGAAATACAAGAAAAACACAAAATAATATTACTTTCTTAGTTAAATAATTAAAAATGTAATAACGTGAAGACGTATCCCCGTAAAAACTAGATATGATATGATGGAACAAAAATGTAGTGTGTGTTTTAAATGGAGAACGAAAGATTTGCATTGCACACCATTGTCGGTGTGTTAGGCAGACGGGCCTACAAGTTTCTTTTGCCGTTTTTTCACGAAGTAACACCGCAATGAAGTAGTAAAATGCATTACAATTACAGAGAATATTATGCAGAGGCAGTTCCAAAACTGCGTGGAATTGTTGGTGTACAAAATGCACCTAATGAAGTTAACAGTTTGGAGTCTACGCATTTCAGGAAACAGATTCTACTGTAAACACTAAATCCTCCGAGCGTACTTTTGCTATTTAGTCTGGTAAAAACATTGGCATAGTGAAGCAAAATATCAATGTTACTTTCAGAAAATCGATTTTTTGTCGCGCTGTTTAGAAGCACGGCTCAGAGAATTGTCAAAACCCATATACACTTAATTGCTTACAAACTAGCGCAAAATCCGAAGAAATATAATATTTCTAGTTCCAAGAGCATTGTTTACAAACTGAAGGTTATAAAACTAAAAACTGGACAGCGATTTGCTAATAAAATCAGCTTTAAAGATGACGCGCATTTTAAACTGAGCAGGTGCGTTAATAAACAGAACTGTCGTATTTGACTCACGTGATTTATAAAAAGTCATTGCAGTCTTAACAAGTTTTTGTTTCTTGAGCTGTCCGGATGCTAGACAGGAATGGCGTGCTGGTGTCGTACTTCTTCCAAAATGAGAGTAAATGCAGTAATGGAGTAAACAGATTAACAATTAATGGCAAACGTTACCGCAACATGGTAACGGAGAATTTGTGGTATCAAATAAACGATATAAACCTGGAAAATATGTGGTCTCAACTGGACAGTGGAACCTATCACATTGTTTGCAAGTCAACTGATTTTTTCCTGCCCGTCTCGTCTCACGCAACGGTGAGTATAATTGGCCGTCGAGTTCTTGGCAACATGACACCATGCGTCTTCATTGCTGTCGTTTTTGTGAAACCTCATTTTTATGTCAACTAATCACTCCGAATTTTTAAGCTGTAGGCGAAGATTCCATGTGTAATTCGTGAACTTGTGGAACTTCAATAATGTGGGAAGGTAATTGAACGTTTTGTTAAAAGGTGAAGAGTGATGCCAGCAAAGTCGTTTGGGGACATTTATCTGATAATCGAGGATGTAGTTTTATGCAACAAGTAAAGAAAATTTGTGTTAATAAAGGCCGCTAGTAGGGTACTATTAAAGTTACAAAAAATTGCATACTGTTAAGGTTATGTAAAAATACACACCACAAATAGAAATGTTTCTAAATTTAAAGAACACAAACACACACACAAATCGTTAAGCAATAACTTATTTAATAAGTCAAACCTTTACATGTTTTACCACATATCATCCTTCTCTAGAGAGGACGAGTGACAGTACTATTCTGTTTTCAGAGTCCACTTCAACTCGGTTATGCGCATAAGGCTCTATAAGCCTCGTCTGTCATACTCTTCTTGTCAGCCAATCGTTTCCAACATAATACTGTTTTGTCCCCTCGGACTATTAACGTTTTGGGCTAGTTCGTTCTTGTTTTTATAACTAATGTTGCCATAGTTGTACATTTACGTTATTCTTTTACTTTCTCCCACTTAAGTTTTACTGGACTTTTCCCTTGTTTGTGATCGTCAGTTACCCTTGTTCTTGATTTTCTAACAAAGATTGTAAAAACGGAAAGAAAAATAAGTAGTATTTTGCTACTGTTTTTAATTATTTTAACCATGGAGATGAGTGTTCGAAGATATTCCTTTTTATAAGAGTGGCATTATATATTTCAATTTTACTTCCATGATCCATATGGAAATGGAAGTATGTTCATGGCAAAAAAAATCGTGTTTGAAATAACGGCTGATTCTGAATGTACTGCCCTCAAAATATGAAGAAAAGTAATTTTTCAAAAAGTGTGTGTGTGTGTGTGTGTGTGTGTGTGTGTGTGTGTGTGTGTGTAGACTTTTTTATATGGCAAACGATAACAGCCGCAAATTCAAACAGAATCAAATAATTTTTTGCATACACCCCTAAATTGTGGAGAGCTCAAGGACGTTCGATTTTGGTTAAGATCTGTTAAAAGAAAGGGGTAGTTTATCTGCAACATTTTATGTTTTAACTAGGGTAATTTTTTTTGACGAACGATAACTGCCGTAAATTCAAACAGAATCAAACAATTTTTTGCATACGTTCCTCAGTTGTAGATGACTCAAGGCTTGTTGCTTTTGGTGAAGATCGGTTAAGGGGAAAGGGTAGTTTACCTGCAACGTTTTATGTTTTAACAAGGGTAGTTTTTTCTATGACGAACGATAACTGCCGTAAAAACAAACATAATCAAATAACTTTTTGTATACGTCCCTACATTTTAAAAGACTCGAGGTTTTTTGATTTTGGTGAAGATCGGTTAAGGGAAAGGGGTAGTTTACCTGCAACATTTTATGTTTTTACAAGAGTAATTTTTCCATGACGAACGATAACTGCCGTAATTTCAAACAGAATCAAATAACTTTTTGCATATGTGCCTGAGTTGTAGAGGACTCAAGGACTGTTGATTTTGGTGAAGATAGGTTATGGGGAAAGGGTAGTTTACCGGCAACATTTTATGTTTTAACAAAAGTAAAATACTTAAACAAAAAGGATAACCAAAGTACCCTGAAAAGAACATCATAATAATCCACTGTAGAAAAATAGATGAAATATCTATAAATGAAAAGGGTAGTTGAAAGTGGAAGGGGTAATTTTTTATAACTGGAAATGATAGTTGAAGGGTGAGGGGATAACTTTTTATATGTGTACTACGTTATCGGCAACGAAGAAGTAGTTTATTGTTAAATTTCCTTCCCGGGCTGTTTGGCTTTGGTCCAAGGTTTTCTGCAAAACCAGACTTTCCGGCAGTGCCATCGACTTCTAACATCAGTGAAAATCGAGTGCGATAACGTGAGGTGGTATACGTTAGTGACCACAGTACTGTGGTTAAGGCTGAAGCAGTAAGTAGAAATAAGTTGTTTCTATGCAAACATTTCATTTCTAAAATGATTTTAAATATAAATCTTAGAACGTGGAAGTCATGTATGGTTCTCCATACCGAAATTTTAGAAAGTCACAGAACAATAAAATGATATCTTACCATTACAAATGTAAAGGAAACAAACGGACCAAATACCAGCACAAATTGCCTCTTGTCTTTTGCAGATAATGACAGTGTTAATGTTTTGTACTAATTTTTCAAAAACAGTCTTATTTAGTACATAAATATTGCAGCAATTAAAATTAATCTGTGATTTTGTTTGCCTCAGAAATGAATGAAAGATTTTTACAAAAACGTACTACAAGTATTAAAAATAACTATTCATAATCATGAAAGGGATGCGAAAAATACGTCGTTAGCCACAAATTACGATAGAAACACTTCCGGCGGTAGAGACAGTAGAGCGCTTGCAAACCGCGCGGCACAGCGTTCCGCTTAGGTGTAACTACGTACGGAGTAACGGACACACTTTAGATTTTCATTGTTAATTTAATTTTCAAATAGAATAAAGTTATTAATCAGTGATAGAAAACCGTATAAAACAATGGGCACATCTGTATAATATCCGAGTATGAAGCAAATAACTGTTTGCCACGCAAAGTTGTTACGTAATAAGTTACTGCCATTGGTTTACTATAAATAGCGGAACTGAGTCGAACACACTGCGGGTTGTGTAAACGTTCAACCCTGTAAGAAGACGTAGCTTCGAAAAAAAGGTTAAAAATTTAAACCATCCATAACCACTAGAGAGCTAGCAATGTTGTCACGGACACGCAATTTCGTACTCGCAAATAGGCTATAGCAAATCGCAATTAAACATATTCGTACTCACATAACTAATTTTTTCTATTCCCTTTTCTCTGTAGGGACTGGCGTTTAGTCCTCCACAAACCTTCCATGCTGTTCCACTGTCTAACATAGGGTAAATACGTCACATGCAGTAACCCAACAGCTGCTTCTTGAAATGTAACTTAATTCTGCACCACATTGCCTTTCACCTGTCATTCGCTTTCCACACTGTGCTATTTAAACCTAATCTCTTGTTTACTGGACTGCTTCTTAACCAAAATGCTTTTTAACTAATTGATTATACTCATATTTTCCTTGTCAAATATTTGTTCTGACTATTTTTGTTTATCATAAATTTCTACATACAGTTTGCTTTTATTACAGATTACGTTTAGGTTCGTATCGACGCACGTGTATCAGTGCTTGGACTGTCCTCGTGAGTGGTTTTCAGGTCTGAGTAAGTAGAGTTTATGGTGTAAGAAGTTCTTGAAGCTGTAGTTAGTACATAGTTTGTTTGCTTACCTGTAACCATGTTATACACTATCCCTAGAGAGTTACGAACTGTAGTAGTGTACACTGAGTAACTGCAGTAGCAAGTCACAGTAATATGCAGCGTCGGTAGTGCTAAATACATTACTCATTACTGTTATACTCTATATGATACTGTTAGGAGGTTTACATGTCTGATGACTTTACTGCGGTGAAGTAACTTATTGAAAGCAAAAGAAATCTGTACTCATAAATTTGACCTGCACTTTTGTCAAACAGCACATTAGCATCACAATAGCATTATACTTCTATAGTAATGAAGAGCGGCTCACAAATTATTTGTCAAAACTGCATTTGTTTTATAACTTCTAGTGTAAAGTTAAACATACACAATTTTAAACATTTCTGACAACGTAAACCTAAATATGTTATCATTATCAGGGAATACAGAAATATATTTAGTTAATAAGTTATATTAGCTAAGTTTCATTAGTTAAGTTAGCCTTGTCAAAGTACCTAAATGTTATAATTCTTAACTCGTCTTCAACAGGTGCAAGTCGCGTTTCGTAATGTACGGTCTTATTACTGACATAAAGTGGAGCGTCCTGAAGATTTCGATTGGACTCTGGATAATCTTCGTATTGAAACAATGGGATCGAAGTTACAGATGGACTTCGTATAACTAGATGCATTTGATGAAAGTAGTTAGTTTTCAACACACAATTTGATTACTTTTAAGAATACAGAAAATTTGTTGAAGTTTAAGTTTTATCTCTGCATTTTTAGCTGTAATGTGCGGCTTCCAGGTAAGATTTTTACTTAGTATTGAGTCTAGGTACTTGATTCCATGTTTAATTGTAATGTATTTTATTTCTATCGAATGGGCGAGTAGTGAAAATTACTTGCACTATCTTAATTTTTTTTGTTTCTCGTCCATGAGTCATTCAATGCACCTAGTAGGTTTACACGGTGAAAATTGTTTAGTGAATGTAAGTCAAAAGAAAATGATCAAATCATATGTATTGTGTGCACTCCTTCGCATGACAGGTTGTGAATGGTCCATCACATTGGTTCAAACTATGTTATATCCCTACACGTGTTGGGATTTAGAATTTATTTTAATTCTCTTTGAATTTCAAATTAATGTTAAAATTTTTTTTGTATATTTATATCTTCATAAATCTAATGGAACTTAATAATGTTGGCTCAGTTTAAAGCATGTTGAATTGTTTAAATATTAATTAATTGTTGAGTGATGAGTATATATAAATAGTGTCATGGATCTAGTCATTTGTATACACACATGTGTATGTATAAAACATTTTACATTTTGAGAGACCTGGTTTATTTAATATTTTTTTTAATAATGGTGTACACTAGGAAATCAGAAAACCATTGAGCGATACAAGTTTAGAAAAAAAAAAAAAAAAAAATTGAGCACACATGGTGAATTTCTTACTCAAGAACATGATTACCAAATTATATTTAACATTATACTGATACTGATTATATTGTTGTTTTTCTTAATTTTTGTTTATTGAGATTTTAGATGGTGCATGTCGTTTGTGTTAATTAATTAAAATAGTACAACCAGAGGTGTCCTGTAAAAAAAAAAAAAAAAAAAAAAGGCTTATTGTTATTAGATGTATTAAATTTTAAAAAACCTCTCGATTTTGTTTTATTTTTTAATGTTAATAATAAATCAAACAGTATTAAATTATTAATAAATTATTGTTATTAGACGTATTAAATTTTGAGAACCTCTAGATTTATTTCTTTTTATTTATTAATGTTAATAATAATTTATTGCCAAAATATATCAAAATTATATTTTTTGTAAAGGTTTTAAAATTTACCGGAGAGGTTTCGTTGCATGATTATTGTTATTTCAAGTGAATATTTCTATATTCTGGGTACTATGAAGTACACGCATTGTATATAAAATTGTAATGCTTTTTGAAAAGGAATTAGAGAACCAATAAATTTGTTGTTGTTGAGTTTGGAAATTGAGGTCACCTCATTAATTCAATTGCCTAATGGTTCCCCAGCACGAGGCCTTTCTGCCACTAGGAGGCCTCCTCCTGGTTTTGAGCCGGTCATCCAGGTAAGCTGTATAATTTACATACATTTTTTTTAAGAAGGTTAAATTCTGAAGTAGGGTTAATGTGTTGTGATGACAATGATGAGCGGCTCTATACTACATGTTTGAGTGATGTTAGCTGATAAAAAATAAGTGTATGGAAGAAGCAAAGCTACTCACTTGTGTTACTCCGAAGTAGATTTGATGGTTGTAGAAATGATGTTTCTCAAAATATCTGAAAACAGGAGACATGCAAGAAGAATACCCAGATCTAAAAATCCATAAAATCGGAAAGTGTAGCGAATTCAAATATTTTGGAAGCATTAGTTCAGAAGATGGAACAACAAAAAATGACATCAAAAAGAGAAAAAAAGGCTACTTGTTTGGTAAACTTGTTACTTTGGTAGATCAAAATGAAACTTCAAACTAAACTGGCAGTCTACACAACTATTAGGGTCCTCATATTAACTTATGGCTGCGAATGCTGGCAACGTTCAGATAAAAAGAAAAGATGATAGGATCTGTAGAAATGGACTTCTTAACAAGATCGTGTAATATTTCTAGAATGCAACGTGTTAGAAACAAAGATAGAAGAAGGGAAACAGGGCGCGTATTTACAACAGCAGAAAGAATAGAATCCAGACAGTTGCTATGGTATGGTCACGTAATAAGGATGGAGGAGAAGCAATGGCCAAAGAAAGCATTGACTTACATATCACAAAGCAGGAGAAGAAAAGGAAGACTGACAACACAATAGAGAACAGGAATTAGGAAAAGCATGAGAGATCAAGCTAATGAAAATGATGACTTGAAGGACAGGGAGAAATGGCGATCGAAATGCCGGCATAGGCTGCAGGACCTCTCCTAATAAAAGAAGAAGTGATGTTTTAATTTATACAGGAGTTTTATGTACCACACACTGTAGCGCAGACCTGTTAATTGTAAATATAGGCACATGTAAAAGCTGTTTTCCTTCAAGGCTCCTGATTATCGTATTTACAATCGTGTGAGTTTGGTGAATTTCTGAATATTTTGAAAGGGAGCCGAATTAGTAAGATGGTATGATTTCATCAACGCTTAATGTCTCCTTGAGTAACAGTTTTCAAAGAGTTTGTATTTGAATGGACTGACAAGAGTAGGTGATTTCTCTGGTTTGGGATCATCAAATCTTTCGAAAACGTACAAATAAGAGGAAAGTTAAATAAACGTATCTTGCTATTGTACCTGACACAGAGACAGCGCCACTATGCTCATTAGTTTGATCGTTTTGTATGAGTTAACCCTTTGTAGGCTTAGTTACCATGCTTCCAAGAAAATGAGTTGTTTTTATTATTTTTACAGTCCATCACTGCAAGCGCGTGGAGCATCATTTTAACAATAAGTAGATTAAAAATTCGTTCTCTAATTAACTTTTTTGAAAGGCTTAACTGCAACGGATATAAAAATAAGCTCGATTTGAATACAATATTTAAGCGCTGGGTTGCTGAATTAAATATAGTCGAACAAGCAGAAATGACGACTCAAATGTTGGACGTCTCATTCAAGAGACTGCACCACAGAAAACAGAAAAACTCTATAAAATCTTTATCGCAGAGCGTACAATGTTAGTGAGTGAGATAGCAAAGACTGTTGTTTTACCAACGAAACGTGTATGCAGTATCCTACACGAACATCTGTGTATGATAAAACTGTGCGCTAGATGGGTGTCCCGTTTGCTGACACATGAAAGAAACAGTGTCAAAAGGACGTTTCAACGGAATTTTTAGCGCTCTATACGCAGAATCCAATCAAATTTTTACTTCGATTGGTAACCGTTGATGAGACTTAGATCCATCACAATCTCCAGAGACCAAACAACACTATATAGAATGCACCGCGAAAAGGAAACCAACTCCTAGGTACCCAAAGAAAATTCCTTCTGCTGGTAAGGTTATGAGGACTGAATTTTGGGACACGCGTTGAGTAATCTTTATTGACAATAAAGGCGAGTACTATGCAAACCTACTAAAACTTTCAAAGTATGAAATCAAGAAAATACGGCCACATTTAGCAAAAAAGAAAGTGACTTTCTTCTTGCGATGACATCTGTGGAATGCCAACTTGCTTTCCGAATAATACGGATGAAATGATGAGTGGTGTTATCAAGGTTGTCTGGTAGTTTTGTGAAATGCCACAGAGAGGTTTAATTTTTTGTAATGTATGTTAGGAAGGATTTCTTTCCATTTAATTAGTTGGTGGGTAACGTGTGTTTTTAAAGTAGCCATACTAGGTGTATGATCTAATATGACATTCCGTGAAGGAGTTATATGTAAGTACACGTCATTGTGTGGAATGTCATTAGGAAAAAGAAGTGGATTAAGTCAGGTTGTAGTATCGGTTGGCGTATTATGTTGGTGTTGGCAAGGAAATGTATACTGTATATGTCAAAAGCTTCAATCATCATATTAGCACGGTTGTGAGGTAGTAATTGGTTTGATAGTACAGCCAACAAGCCTAGAGCTTAGAAGAGCAAAACACTGCCAAGACCTATATTTAATAACTCCCTGAAAGAGTGAAAAGGATAAAGATAATGTATGTATAAACAGAAAGCACACACATTGAGCTAATAGCTTGCAGATTGTGATGAAAGAACACTCACAATCACGAAAATTTACTTGTTTTGTGAACATTTTATTACAGATTCTTTTAATTCTACGACTGGCGTAGAACCTTCTGGAACTTTCTTATCAAAACTAATTCCATCGGTGAACTTGCCTGCTTTATAAAGTCAAAACTAGGACATATGCTGTTCGGTCAAGTTCAGCGTATAACACTGACCGTTCCGGTAACCAGTTGTACATTATATCGTAGTGTAAATATTATATTATGCTTAGCATGAAGTTGTACATTTATTACTGAAATCGAATTTTACGCTATTCAACTGTTCTTTAAGTTTAAACAATCCAAAACTATCAATTATGTGGTCTATTTTTTAAATCGTTATCCTAATAAATTTCCTGGGATAATATAATGCCCTAGGGCATGTTTATTTTACTAATAAAAATATGAATATTTCACAGGCAAGAGGAACCTTTGTAAGGAAATATAAATTTGAAATTGTAACTACCAGCTCCGGTTTCTTATAAAATTGAAGCGCGTACTAAATCTTTATTTGTGCTTTAATTTCTCTTAACAACAAATATATCTGAAATACTGGCTTCTTTGTAGTAGACCTATAATTAAATGTCTTTTTACAGTATGCTAGGAAACCGTAGGCAGGACCATTACCCTTTGTTGAATGTCGTCGGTCTTTAGAATAATGCGCAATTTACTATACCAGTGTGAGCGTAAATAGTTCCGTTGAAGGGGGCGTAATGACCTTCTCTCTGTGTTCCAACCTGCGTGTGTCTACTGGAGCACCCAAATTACACAACACTTGATATTGTACTGAAGTAAGTTGCGTGCTGTGAACAGAAATGTTGTGTAGGTTATTAATACCTTATTGGAGGAAAAATTAAGTTGTTCAAAATTATCAGACGGTAATTTACCTGACAGTAATTTATCAGGTGCTTTACCTGAAGAAGCAGTAACACACATACTGTAACTGTCGACTAAAAACGAGGTATCCAGCTTCTTAATTGTCTAAAAACGCCTAAGTGCAAGCTTAATGTCATATGCGCTTTATAAACCTACCTGAGCACTGTATTTCTGAAGTAAACTTGAAGCTGATACGTCTAGAGTAAATACTAATATGGTGAAGTACGGTTCCTATTGCGTGTCTCGGTGTGAGACATCACTGTCTTTTGGACTCAGGTCACTGATGAGCAACTGAAAGGGCGTATGGAAGAAAGTAATGATGGTGGGTGATGATGAGACGCAAGTTTTGCGTATTATTATTATTATTATTATTATTATTATCACATACTATAATAATGCGGAAGTTACCCATCCTATATTAATAATTTATACACAATGTTCCGACCTCTAAAAATCTGAATTCGTCCTCTGACGTAAATAAATTTTTTACATCATATCCATCAGTACTAAACTGAAATAGTTACAATATAACAAATATATTAACATAAGAAAATTATGTTGTTTGCTTTTTTTGCCACTAGAGGTGAAAGACCTCCTACTCAGTAAGATGACTTTCTTGGTAATTACTTTTTTGTGTGTTATTTAATAATCTTTTCGTTATATTGTAATGGTGTCCGTTTAGTATTGCCAGATGTAAAGTGTAAAATCTGAAGACGGCCTCAGATTTGATAGGTGTAACTATTGAAACCCCCTCCCTTTTCGGGGGAGTAACTTAATTTTATAAAAGTAGACAGTTGGTCTAGAAGGAAGAAAATTGTACCTAGGCCCATGCTTGGTGACAGGACTTGCAAATAAAATTCTCATGTAACAATGAAATATTTCCATATTTATTGGTGTTCTCTTTATAACATTTCTTTTTTATAATGTTAATATATCTTTTATAACATTTGCATTTCTCTTTTATAACATTAATATTTCTTTCCTAATTTTCTTTTTAATAACATTAGCCTTACTCTTTCACAATAATTCTATTTTATGATATTTGCATTTCTCTCTGATAATATTAGTATTTCCTTTTATAATATCTCTCTTTAAGAACATCAGCATTGAATACTATATTACAGTTTAGAGCACTTTAATCATGGTTCTTTATATGTCTTAGATCTTAAACATTTAATGAAATTACTGCATTATTAGACATATCCATACATGTATACACATAGCTGTAGCATACTTTTTTTTTTAACCTTCTGGGAAATACACATATACATACATATATTCACACATCTACATACACACACCGACACACAATTATTTTATTTCAAGTGAACAATAATCTCCAGGACTAGCAATCACCAAATTAACCGCTCCCCAAGTTGTAACCCTTAACTCAAACCATGATTCTTCTATGTCCAATATTTCAAGGTAGACTTAAGGTCAACCATTATCATGATGAAACACAACTAAGGCATATGCCTTTACTCTGGTAAGCATAACCGATTCCCACAGGAGCAATTTACTAAAACAATTTGAATGTTCTATGATTTCATCTCTTTAACAATAGAGAACAGCATGCATGAGTTTTCGGAAGGACTTGTTGTAACCGACCATAGCATGTTATAAAGTAAACTGCCTTCATTTGAAATTTGGTTTACATTCTCTATATATGTATATATTATAACGTTGCAGAACTCAGACCCTATAAGGGATCCACAAATATAATATAGCTGTAAGAGAAGTATACTAATTTAAGTAGCCTATAATGATCAATAAATATGCAAAGGTGGTGAGAGAATAAAAAGAAAAATAGTAGACAAAGATAATAAATGAGTAAGTAGACTAGACTGACAGATAAATGACTGTGACCCAACCTCAGTGATTGGCCAGATGAAGGCTATAAAATAAAATGTAAACTAATAAAAAACCTAACTAATATTTCAATTTTTGTAGCATGTACTACCCACGTTATGAAAAAGAAAGTACACCACCATTAATAAACATGTAAACCCATTGTTATTATATAATGATGATTAAAATACTACCAAGAAAGGGTAGAATAGACTGGAATAGTAAGGACTTGATGAAGGAATTAAAGGGACTAATGTCAATACCCCAAAAAACTAACTTTACACAAAGTTGTAGTACTAACTTTGTGATTTAGAATAATATGTACTTTAAAATAACCTTATTAATATAAAAAAAAACTCATTAGGTTTTAAAAAACTGACTTTAAAATTAAATTTGTTAAAACTAATTTAAACCATGAGTGAGAGGTAGGTAGGGAGTGTTAAAGATAACCATGTGAACCAAGCTAATATATGATAGCAACAGTGATTGTAAAACTTAAAGAAGTTGAAGATAAATCACTACTGTGAATTTAAACAGAGTGTATTACAGATGTGACTGTAATTTAATAAACACTTAACCAGTGATATCAGTGAAGGTAATAGATAGGATAGGGATGAATTAATATAAACAATTAATAGTATTAATAAAAGAAAAGAACAGTGGTAATTAAATATAAACAATAATAAATGGTTGATAGATAAACAATAAGAAACATTAGCTGTGCGTAAAAACTATGGTATAAGGATTATGTTAGACGATTATTAAAAGATAAATTTTATTAGAAAATAAGATCAATTTAAAAACCATATTGTTATATTTAATTCAAGGAATTATTTGTTTAATTAAAAAATAATGTTAAATGTTCATACAAATAGTAGACAACAAAGTTAGTATGTCAAGCAATTTTATTGTCTTAATAACTAAGAAAGAAATTAATTATGATTTATATAATAGTAAAACATCCTATGTTACGAAATATTCACAAGGATGGTGATCACAATAGTGTAAATGGTGTCAAGACACCATGCACCAAATTTGTTGTTAGTTTATCTAAAAGAGTTGTATTTTAAAAGAAGGAATGTGACTGGATCATGAGAAGACCATAAACCATTTTAATGTTATATGTTACCATAGAAAGATTAAGTGATAAAACGTTTGTGTAAGAAATATTAAAAAATGCAGACAAGCAATTGTATAAGTTTAATAATCACAATTGTACTCACCATTGTAATAAGATAGGAAAAACGGATGTTAGACAAGGAAGGAACTTTTAAAATTATAATAACATTTATTTATTGTAAAAAGTAATTTATTTATGTCATTCAAAAGTAGACACTACAACTAAGTAATGGCAAGCAGAACCTATGAAAGTAATAGGTAATATTTACATTGTGTAAACTAAGAAATACTAGACATTTATAGCTTGGGCCTATAAAATGCCTAACTGTCAAAATTCAGAAAAAGCAATTTATAAGCAATTAACCATTGTATTTGAGAAATAAGACAAAGTGTCTTGTTAATTTCAATTATCTAACTACAAGAACACTTCAGAAATAGTGTAAACAGAAAAATTAAGTGAAATATGTTGTTGCGGTTTGGAAGCTCTTGAAGAATCGCGAGTTATTCCAAAGACGCTAATAAGGAAGGCTGGATTGTTTGTTAGAAAGAAGTGGACTGTATTTGAGATATTGAACATGCGTTTATTGAATAATTTGGTTTGTTAGTTACGATCGGCACGTGCGGAAGCATTTGAGGCGATAATGCCCGAGATTAATTTTGAATGAAATCGTGGTCCATGGTAGATGGACGCAGGTAGACGATTAAAGTGTAATGTTATAAATGCATGCTGTATAATAGCCAAAAGCCGCGGCTGTAAGAGAAGTGTTTAACGAGAGTTGCGCTCGGAGTCGTGTTATAAACTAAACTAATACTGGCTTGCAGTCGGCTAGGCTGGCCGATTGCAAGGTTTGATAAAGGCGTGACGTCATCCGCGCGTGCCGTGCAATGTTAGTAGGCTGCTTACAATTGACAAAACAGTACAAAGTTTAAACATACTGCCCGCCAAAATCGGGACGATTTTGTACATTAACGGTTAAATTGAACAATATAATAATTAGACTTACATGTCGTAAGCGATACAATAATTGGCGCACTGGCCAGAGAGCAATGACATAATGGACATAATATAAATTCAATTAACAATCACCAAGCATACAATAAATTGATAACACCATAAAAAATACAATAATTTCCCCATGATATTGACATAACAACCCCAATGAATTTCATAATGTTTTGACCCTTAGAAAATACAATACATATATAGAATAATTGCCACTATAATTGACACTTGTGGTTCTCAGAATTTGAATCACACAAACATATTAACGATACACAACATTCATAATAATTGATAGTACATATGAGACACAGTCACTATTTCTGTAATAGCTAGCGACACTTAACAATGTTACAATGCTTATGATACAATTGACTTGTATGCTCGCCCCGGGGAATGTCCCGGGCGTGTTCCATGTAATGTGACACGCGCACACCCATGCATACACACACACACACACACACACCGTAAGGCACGCAAACGACTAGCTTGTTGCCACCGGAAGGGGGCATAATTTGTGGATGGGTCGGCGTAAGATACCTAGCGCGGTGCGTACTTCTGCGACGCGTACTAAGGAATCTTGACCCGGAAAAACATTGGTAATTACCCCACGCTTCCATTCTAGAGGGGGGGAATTGTCATCCAAAATGAGGACAAGTTGTCCGACCTTCAAATTTTTAAATGGGGTGCGCCATTTGTTGCGCTGCTGCAGCTGGTGCAGATAATCCCTAGACCACCGTTTCCAGATGGTCTGCGTAAATTTTTGGAGCAGAAGCCATCTGCCCAAATGAGTATTATTGCCTTGTGTATAGTCGGGTTCCGGAAGTGCCGTCAGTGGAGCACCGACCAAAAAATGAGCGGGTGTTAAATTATTTGGTGTTTAGTCTCGTAGCTAAGTGGGGAGAATTGCAAGCGTCCACCCACTCTTAAAATGCCTGATTTATCCAGGAATGGGTTGAGAGCAAGAATTTTACTACTGCGTGGAAGGCACCGGTGTGCCTCAAGTTCCCTAACCTCTACGTCGAAATGCAACTTCTGAGATTGCCGGACAAAAACCAAGAGCGTGTCAGACAATTCTTGAGCCGACAAAAAGGACGTGTCTCTTTCAACCACCGCGAGCCTAGAAATGCGAAGAAATCGACGGCAGTATGCGAAGACGCGAATAAGCCTCGTAAGAGATGAATAGTTTTCAATGTAACTATGTGTTGAGGACGCGACAATTAGTGAGGTTTGAGCCTGCTTGCGACGTTCCTCTTCAATGTCGGGAAAGGTACAGGGAGTATTAATGTCGAACGCGCTGACTGGCCATGAGGCCGCATCACGAGCCAACCAGGAGGGACCATGCCACCATTGAGCATGACAGTGCAGACTACGAGGGAGGCAACCGCGCGATAAAACGTCGGCAGGGTTGTCATTCGATACTACATGACGCCAAATTCCCCTGCTGCTAACAAGACGCTGTATTTCTGCGACACGGTTAGCCACAAATACCTTCCAGCGGGAAGATTGCTGATGTATCCAGTACAACGCTATCATCGAATCCGAATAAAGATATAATCGGTCAAAATTGTAATCGACGGCATTTAAAAACTTGGACGTTAATTGAGCCAACAATAAACAAGCACAAAGTTCAAGTCTAGGAAGCGTTATCTGTTTCAGCGGAGCGACCCTAGATTTAGCACACAACAAGTTTGATGATATGGCGCCGTTCGAATAGACCGCCCGCACATAAATGCAACACGCGTAACCTTTAACCGAAGCGTCGGCGAATCCGTGCAGCTGCAATGAACTAACTGGGCAACTGTTCGAACTCTTAACCGACCTCGTAATCTCAAAATGAGTGTCGGAGACTAATTGGGTGTATAATTCCGACCATTGATTGGCTAGTGACCCGGACAAGGGTTCGTCCCAATCAGTGCCCGCCAACCACAACTGCTGCACGAAATGCTTGCAGCAAAATGTGATGGGAGCAATTAGACCTAGTGGATCATAGATCCCGGCAATGATTGACAACACGCTTCTCTTGTTGAGAACGGTTAGATTGTCATCACCCCTAACGGTGTACAAAAAGTTATCCCCCTCAACATTCCACTGTATGCCCAAGGTACGCACGTTCTGACCCTTGCTGAAGTCACGGGTTACTTGGGCGCGAAGAGGCATAATCTTATGGTGGTTAGAGAACCATTTGTGTAACGAAAAACCATACCTCCTCAACAACTTCTCGATCTCGCCTTTCATTTCAGCTAAGCTGTTCGGATCATCCGAACCCGTTATGAGATCGTCTACGTAAAAGTCATTTGCTATGGCCTTAGCAGCGGTAGGGTAGTCGGCTTTGTTTTCATATGCTATTTGAGCCAGACAACGCGTAGCAAGGAAGGAGGCACTAGCAGTGCCATATGTAACCGCCCTTAACGCGTAATGTCGCAATTCCTTATGCGGTGCATCACGCCAAACAATGCGTTGCAAGTTTGAATCCTTAGGATTAACAATGATCTGGCGATACATCTTTTCAATGTCCGCAATAAGTACGTATCGGTGGGTGCGGAACCGAACCATTATCGAAAACAGATCCTGCTGGATCGTAGGACCGACCATTAAAGTGTCGTTAAGGGACAAATTATTGGTCGTTTTAGCGGATGCGTCAAATACCACGCGCAATTTAGTGGTTAAGCTAGAGTCTTTGAAGACTGCGTGATGGGGCAGATAAAAGATCTCTGACCTGTCAAGCGACAGATCGTATTCATTAAGCGGCGACATGTGGCCAAGTCTTAAGTAGTCATTCATGAACTCACTATAATCCTTATAAAGGGTAGGGTTCTGCTTGAATTTGAATTCTAACGATTGGAATCTTCTTATTGCTCCGCGGAGAGAATCTCCCAAATAAGATTTATCAGATCTGCGGGGCAGGGCTACCACGAATCTCCCGTCGCGATTGCGGCTAGTGTTTTTCACGAAATGCCTTTCACACGGTGAGTCCTCAGATCGGGTTTCGCGACTAGAGATTTCCTCCAACTTCCAAAATTCCTTTAGTTGCGAGGAAACCTGATTATCATCCTTACAGACCACAAATGAAGAAACCGATCTAGTCATGTCGACGTTGAATGGTAAGTCGCCGGCCAAAATAAATCCTAACTTGGTTTCCTGAATTATAGAAAAGTGTGGTCTGCGCGTATATTTCACAGGTTCAATTAATTGTAGAAAATATTGAGCGCCGACTAATATATCGACTTGCGATGAGCAATGTAGGTGAGGATCCGCCAGGAATATGCGCTTGGGTAAATTTAAAGAGGTAAGATTGAATGACTCCGCCGGTAAATTATTAGTTATACTGGGTAATACGGCACAATGTACGTTTAACGTGAAGGGTTTATAGCGTGAATGTAGCCTTACATTAGTGCTGAAGTCAGCCTGGGAAAGCGAGTTGTTTATACCCGTGATGGGCAATTGCGATTTAACTAATTGGAGGCCCAACCTGCGGGCGAAATCCATTGTGCAAAAGTTCGCTTGAGAACCGGAATCCAGTAATATCCTAACGGGAAATTTTTTGCCGACCTTATTGTATGTCATACAGACGGCGGTAGATAACAATACCGATTTATTGGTCTGTGATTTCAGTGAACACTGGTTGTTAACAGAAGTCACGTCCCTGTTGGGGACATGAATCGTGGTGTGGTGACGCCTAGAACATTTTTTACACGAAAATTTGGAGGGACATTTTGAACCCTCGTGTCCCGAACGGAGACAGTTTAAGCAAAGTTTGTTTTTTAGTAACGCATTTTTTCTATCAGGGATAGACAGCGATATAAATTGTGGGCAATCGCTAAGTCTATGTTCACCGTTACATAGCCTGCATAAATTATTTCTAATATGTGAGTGGAATGCGCCCTTTGGAGTGCTTATCTGTTTAACTGCCTTGCGATAAGGAGACTTATCGCTTTTGTTCAACCTGCTCGTTGGGCTAGTCGCGTTATCGATATTTTGCAGTAGTTTCCTACGTGAATTTAAAAAATTTATAAAATTATTAAAATCAGGGAGTTTATGCTCCGATAAACTCTCTTTCCACAAACGTAAAGTGTAACTGTCAAGTTTTTTGGCTAGATAATTTACGACAATAATTTCAAACGTGTTGACTGGCAGTTTGAGATTATTTAAAGCGTTTATATTTGCAGGGATTTGATCAATAAATTGCGATATGCTACCTTGGGATTCCTGCTGAACTAATGGTACGTCTAGGACATTCCACACGTGGTGAGCGGAGACAATCAGCTTACTATCATATCTATTCCTCAACAGATCGAAAGCCACCCCGTAATTTTCATGTGTTATGGGTAATGATTTTATTACGTTAAGCGCCTCGCCATGTAATGACGAGTGCAAATAATGAAGCTTCTGTATATCTGTCAGGTCTGTTCTGACATGAATTAGTTCCAAAAAAATATGGTAATAATGTTGCCATTCCACAATACTACCCTCGAACCGTGGTAATTTTATTGGTTCCAATTGAATGGGGGTTGTTTTAGGCTGTTTACCATCAGTATTAATTAGTGGTTTTTGGTTCAAGTGCTCAGATTGCTCCAACAAGTGTTGCAATTTACATTCTATAGCACAGAGATCGTCCTCCGTTTGCACTCTATCACTTGTTGACGCAACGTCTGCTTCCTCAGCCTCGATTTGTGACTGTATCTCGTCATATTTGGTGGATAATTCCATCAAATGACGCAGTTTTATTTTGAGCGCATGAGGATCGCTGTTTAACAAATCAAAATTATCCGCGAAGGTATTTATTCGGGATATTGAGGCCTTAATTGTACCTCGTTTTTTTATCAGAGCCCTTACATCGGCCATTATTACAGTTTGAGATAAAAAAGGGAAAGATATTTAGAAACAATTGAGCATCGAGCATGTGAACCACAAACTTAATTTTGAATGAGTTTAAATACGTTTGGTAGCTAGCGATCGTTGGTTTGAACATAAACTTACTCTCTCTAACTAATCAAACTCGTTGGCAGTTAAATTATTGAAATTATAAATCTAAATGATTACAAAGTATAGCTTTATCTTTAAAGTTCTGACTGATAATGAGCTGCCAACCATCTATTATTTTATATTGTGTAATAAGTTAATTGTTTATATAAATATGTCAAAAAATACACACTGGGTGAAATATTATTAAAAATAAATCAAATATAGGTAAAGTTTATAGTCACGTGGCCGTCGATCCATTCGTGATGAAGCTGGCTTCGATCCCGTTTGGAGCTGCTACACCTCCTGTCTCTGCCGGTTAGCCGTTGCCTCATGTTGTACCCTCCATCAATTAAAGCTGTGGAATCTCGAAAATGTTGTCCTGTTTCGTCCCGTCGTCTCTGGTCTACTGCTTGGCTGAATCTTGTCGAGATGACTGCGACGTGCTTCACGATAATGGTGTCGCTCAGGACGAAAATGATGCCCGTCTGTCGTGATTAACTTCAGATTGGTTTTCCCAGAAATGATGTATATAAATAAATGTTGTCGCCTGTGTACTCAGGTATGAGAAATCTGTGCCGTTGGGACCAAAAATGATGTAGTTTGTTTTGGCCTGAAAATATGAAATCCTGCCTGATTGGACCAAAAATGATGTAGTTTTTGGCCTGAAATGTGAAATCCGGTCCGGTGGGACCAAAAATGTTGCGGTTTGGAAGCTCTTGAAGAATCGCGAGTTATTCCAAAGACGCTAATAAGGAAGGCTGGATTGTTTGTTAGAAAGAAGTGGACTGTATTTGAGATATTGAACATGCGTTTATTGAATAATTTGGTTTGTTAGTTACGATCGGCACGTGCGGAAGCATTTGAGGCGATAATGCCCGAGATTAATTTTGAATGAAATCGTGGTCCATGGTAGATGGACGCAGGTAGACGATTAAAGTGAAATGTTATAAATGCATGCTGTATAATAGCCAAAAGCCGCGGCTGTAAGAGAAGTGTTTAACGAGAGTTGCGCTCGGAGTCGTGTTATAAACTAAACTAATACTGGCTTGCAGTCGGCTAGGCTGGCCGATTGCAAGGTTTGATAAAGGCGTGACGTCATCCGCGCGTGCCGTGCAATGTTAGTAGGCTGCTTACAATTGACAAAACAGTACAAAGTTTAAACATATGTAATAAAATAACATTAGTAAATTGGTCAAAACTTTAATACATGACCAAGCCCAGCATTATGGGATATCAAATTATTCTTTGAAAGAAAATAAAGACTTTGATGTTAATATCTCACATATTGGTAATAACACCAATTAATTATAGCAATTATAAAATATTAGATCAATTTGGTACAAAAAACCCAAGCTTTCATAACAATGTAAACAAAATTCTTAACCAATCAGAAGTAGGGAATTATGCTTGGGATTGAGAAAACCGTTAGAATTTTTAGTTACTCCATTATTAGCGCTCAAGGTATGCAGACGCCAAACTGAATCCGCTCTAATTAAAAAATAATAAGAGGGAAATGTACTCAAAATGACCAAATAGGAATACTAGAAGTTGAATCTGGATCCATTGAACACATGATGAAACAATAAATCAAAATTCAATAACTAAAATTCAAAAACATTGATTAAATAAAATAGAAAAAAGAAAACCCAAATGATGAAGAACTAAATACTATAATCAACAATATTTCGAAGAATTACCTGGGACTAATCAGAAGAAACAACAAGATGTTTTTAAGTATAAATGAATTTTAATTAATTGCGAATAAAATTAATTAATTTTTCCACAAAACAGTAATTCTCACTCCGAACTTGGTATAATAAATTCTTTCAAGGATTAGTTAAAAATATATATTAAAACTGTATGTGAAACTGTAACTTAACCTTTATACGACGCCTAAAGTTCGACACACTTTTTAGACACTAAGAACCGAGTAGTAAGTAAACCTGTTTAGTATTTAATTAACATTGATGTAAGGTTGTGTACTTTCATAAACATCTTGTTTACTTTGCCGTAATCCAAAGAACTTATTCATCGTTCTGAACAAAAGTGTGTAACATTATCCAGAACGCTTGAAGACACGTTATGACCGCCTTCTGAGCGAATAAAATTTAATAGCGGGAGCAAACTGTTTTATAATAACCAATATTTTGTAATTAACTTATAAATAATCAACAAATCTGGACACTAATAAATTAGTACTGAACATTAATAATCGTTCCTTGTTTTATTTGATATATTGTAATGCGACACAATAGTAGCCCTATCCCAAAACTTAAAACCGCTCAGTTCAGTAGGTAGAATCACCAATACTATCCTATTAAAACCAGATAAAGATGAACAACCCTTACTTACAGAAAAGACTGTACAATATAAAAGATAAGAAACAATACAATACAAATAATAAAATAAGTAATTAAAATGTATTAAAATAAGTATAAAAAATACATACAAACCTTTGTACAATAAGTGTCAGTGGAGTGGTGACAAAATAAGTGCGGGTTAATTACATTAAAAAAAAAAGGAAAACCCATAAATAACACCAATAGTGAATGGTGGTGAAGGGTTTCATCTCAGTTTGAGATGTTAGTGAAGGCTTTGGTGTAAGTAGTTGTATTTGTGTTCTACACCAAAACCTATAGTTATTAACATTTATAAACTACATTATAAGTTTGTGTGAGCCTACTGGCAAAATAAGAAAATGTGTATTAGAAACCAGGACCTATGAACAATAATCTATTCAATAGCCAGTAATGCTTGATAAGATTGATGGGACGGAAGAATGGTACACCAAGTAGTTTATAATTATTTGTCAATTTATGAATGTAGAATTTGGCCATGAAGGCAATACCTCGAAGGTAACATGTTAAAAGATTTTGTTCTAATTATATTATTTGTTAATTTATGATTGTAAACTTGTCCATGTAAACACTACTTTAAGTAATAAGTAAAAAGATGTCATTTTTAACTATTGTGAAAATTTGTTAATGGTCAAGGCTCATGTAATAAGATGTAACTCAGAAAAAAGGGTTCAAAACCAAAAACCTAGGTAATAATAAATGTTATTTAGAATATTTTAATGAAATGCTATTGATGGCCTAGGCCACAAATTCCATACAAGGGAAGTAATGTCAGAAACGAGTAGATTAGTAAACCAATGTGATAAAACAGGAAAGGGACAAAATTTATATGATGAAGCTAATAGTTTTAACAGTAATATTACAGATCAGATTAAGTTAAGAAATTGTAAAGTGATATAACAAATGTATAATTAAAGTATAGGCCCAACATTAGATTTTTGTAATTAATATTTTTACCTTAATTCGTCACTGTGACCGCTTGGTTTCTGTCTTCTAACGCGTTTCGGATTAGATTTAATCCATCATCAGAGTAAAAATTCGTCAGTTGACTTTGTTAAAACGTTAAAACATTAAAAAGACACTAAGATACATCTATGTATATGTTGTACAAACACAGCGACGTACGCGGATGTGAGTGCGCACTCGACACCGGTTGACGACGTACTGCACAGTTCATTTACGTTATCATGTTATCTATTGTTGTGTTGGGGCGCGAATTTTTACTCTGATGATGGATTAAATCTAATCCGAAACACGTTAGAAGACAGAAACCAAGCGGTCACAGTGACGGATTAAGGTAAAAAATTTTAATTGTAATAATTGTGACGCGGATACCAGTACAATGACTTTAAAATTACATTTTTGGAAGGTGAAAAACCACCATTTATAATTAACCAATGCAAGCAAATGAGGTAGCAAAATGTTTATAATGACATAAAGAAAAGAATGATGTAATTTAAATTTAAGGCTACTATTACTTTGTGCTATAGAACCTTGGCTAAAAGAGATAATCAAACAGGAAATTCTATTTCTCCTTATAGTGTTCTTTGAGTGACTCTAGAAGAAATCACTGTTTGTAGGTCGTTTTAAGATAAATATACAGAAAGAACATGCGATATCGAGAGTAGAATACAGCTATAAGAAAAAGATGCTTAGTAATATACGTTAAAAATTGTATAGTAAGAAGAAGAAAAGAATGAACTGGTAATTTGATGGATGGGAGGAGAACACTTGCAGTGGAAAGGAACTAAGCGGCAAGAAAAACGAAGAAATGCTTTCGTCTGGTTCAACAGACAAGGTATGGATGTTGTAGTCGGAGAAGTAGAAGATGAAATTTCGGAAATGGCAACAACAACAGCAAAACCGGAACAAACGACGATAAAGAGGAATTAGGAAACAAAAGAGAAGAAGAAGAAAAATCAAAATATTATGATTACTCTTCATTAATATATAAAATTCTAAAGACAACTGTTTGAATATTACTGTGTGAGCAGCAATCGATAAAAAAGTGCAAGACAAATTCTGAATTTTAAATTTCATAATACATTAGAGACAAACGTTGAATAGTATGCTAGATAGAATGACTTAAAGAATAAGGCTATTAGTGACTTAAGTAAAAGCTTTAAACAGTAGTGAGTAATCGGAGGAAGACATTAATCTTTACAAAACAATATAATCAGCAAGACTTTACAATTCTTTTATTATTTTTTGTTTTGTATAATTATAGTCTACTTTTCTTACTGTATAGTACGTCACGCCCCTTATGGAAATAAATACATCAGTCCGCAAGATAGGAAAATATCCAATTAAACTTTTTCCTCTTTTCTTTATTAAAATACCACTTGTTTTGGGCATTGTGGGTAATTGCAAAAAGGACTTTTCTAATTATAAAAAGAATATATTTTAAATTACAATGTGTATGTAATTTGTAATATAAGAGTTAAACACTTCGTCTAGAAATGTAGTTTTTTTTTATTGCAGTAGGAAAATAAGAGATATTTTGCATTAAAAAACTGGTTCATTTAAATGTCTACAGAAATGTTTGCAAATGAAAATTTTAAAATACCAAAAACTTTTTATAAAATAATTAACTTACTATATCATGAAATACTTTAATGTATTTTAAACATTGTATAAAATATTGTAATATTTTATCTATAGGCATTGTAAGGTAGAGATAAACCATTAACAAAAATATAACAAAATATTGTGACATCTTTTACGGCAAATTCGGAAGACCTTCTAGCCTTTCAACTTTCTGTTTCAACATGAAACTTCTACACATATGGATGTATGGATTTACGAATACATGGATGGATATTGAGGACATAACAATATAAGATACTTTAATTTTTATAGTTTTTACAAAACATTATTATTACAAATAAGTAGAATATTTTATTACAAGCATTATGTTTTAGATATTCGTCTTACATACTTGACACGTACACGCGTCAAGACACGTACTTGCCTTGATTACACGGGTGACAATATTTGAGTACTTTTAACTAATATTTTAGAGAACAAAAAACGCGAGGTTACAGTAGGTGAAAGGAGGTGTATCAGGTGTACCAAAGAAATGATAATTGTAGCTAAAAGCACTAAAGCACATCAAAGAATAATGGAGAATATAAATAGAAATCTGGAAAACGGAATAAATGTACGTGTACAGACAACAAAAATATAATATGTGTGGGACACTTCAAAATACCCCAATGATGCCAAACGATTCGAATGTAAAATCTCAAAGTAGAGCAATTTTAGGAAAATATTAACAAAGTATGCTTTGGGACAAAGTGCTCTGTATACATTTGCCGTAGTGCACATAATGTCCTAATGCATCAGAATTGTCATTGTCACTATACGGATTGTGGATGTGTTTTCTTTACTTTGTATTCTGCCAACTTACGATGAAATTATCTCTGCTTCATTGCTTAAAACTTTTCAAATTATTCTTTGTAAATTTAAATGATTTCTTTTTAGTGTTAGTGTCGTCATTATGTTATCATTGTAACCTAATTTTTACTGAGTAAGCTACGAATAATCAAAAATAATATACGTCTTCAGACTTGTAACAAAGAATTGAAATTGCTACATTATTTATACAGCGGGCAATGATTGACTATATTGAAGAAGCATTGTCAAAAGTATTCTATTTCAGCGCGTACATATAACGAATGCTATAACCAATAGCGATAGCTGATAAACAGTAAGTAAATTGAGATATAGGGTTTGAGAGTTTACATGAGTTTATAAGAAATATAAATTTTATAGCAACATGACAAATTTTAGTTTTACCGCCTGTTGCCTATCTCCTTAATATCTTGTAAAAAACATTTTCCAAGGACACACCATTGAGTTCGGTACACAGCTTTTTATGGTTTGGAACTAAATAACTTTGGTTTGGTAAAAATCAAAATCTGGTGATGTATTTGATTTTATTTTTCCTGGGTTTTTTTATCTGTTGCTTCTGATGTAATTATTTTGTGTGTATCATATAGGTCGTTGCACTATGCAGAATTATTAGTTATTTTTATTTTCCAGAGAGTTTTTATAAAAACTATTAAGTTCTCAATACACTGTTAGTTTGGTATAATCCAATTCGCGTTTTGTGAATTGTGAATGAACGAAACATATTGATTGCAGAAGAACAGGTGCTTTTGGATACGTGTCAAATTTTTATTTAAATTTATGTAATGTTGAAATAATTTTGAATTTCCAGTGCCGTCAATATGGAATACTTTTCATTATTGCACATAATTTTATCAACTTGACCAATATAGATGACCAAATAGATTGTAATATTGGAAACAAAAAGTAAACATTATCTAATTCTTTGGTGCACAGCTTAGCTAAATCAATGAGAGTTAATATTTGCAGATCAAAAATTTCATTATATTAAGTTAATCCTAATCATACACCTCATGTTTGATTCTTGGTTTAATTACGTTCAAATAGATTTTCTGAAAAAAACAAAATTTGTTTAATTAGTTCACGATGACGAGCAATTTTCACCCCTTCCTGGAAATGCGAGCAACCACGACGATGCCTATTTGGATACGCTTAACGTCAAACTTATATTAGAAACAGAGATTTCATAATGTATTTCTCGAATTTGATGGTGTTCTACGATATTTATGTGACAATTTGATTTGTGTGTTATTGCAATTGCAAATTTTTAACTCATTTCCATCAAAACCATCTTTCTTTCACCATCTTTCTTCGATTCGGTTTAAACTGAAAGCCTACTTCTGTTGAACTCCTTAATTATTTTAATGGTACATACCAGCTTCCACTTTAGTTTGTCTCTCCATAGCCTTAACATCGTCATCATTCCAAGGTATCAGTGGTTTTCTCTTGCTGACTTGCGCCGTTCTCATAATTTTCGAGGATATCATTCTTCTGAACTCCATCAAACCACGTTTGTGTGTAGCTTAACGTTTAATCTTTGTGAACAAAAAAATAAAATAAAATGAAGTCTATATTAAGGGCAACGTAAAAAATATCAAAAAATAAAATTATCAAAATATTAGTACACAATATTAAGAAAAGTAGCACGCGGATACCAGTGACACCGGTGAACTACAATCTCTGTTGAAATTGCTACCGACTAAACTAAACACATTAGTTTAATAAAAAAAATATATATATATATTACTATAATACTTATAATATATAATAAGTATATATATATATATATATATATATATATTTCAATCACTTTCTGCTACAGTCCGTTTCTTGATGTATATAATACTATAATACTTATAACTATTTTACCTCAAGATGTATTTTTTTTTAGGGACATGTTTCGGGAGATCCTGTTCTCCCATCTTCAACCTTCGCCATCTTGCTTCTGTACACAAGATGGCGAAGGTTGAAGATGGGAGAACAGGATCTCCCGAAACATGTCCCTAAAGAAAAAATACATCTTGAGGTAAAATAGTTATAAGTATTATAGTAATATATATATATATATATATATACACACAACACAAAATCACATGTGCATTGCTAGATTGATATCTTTGGTCTGGTAATAACAGTTGAAACATGCGTAGAACTGTAGGTTTCTCACTGTATCACGCTAAATACGTTTTCTTTATTGCCGTAGTGCACGAGCTACATTTGTGACGATTTAATTGGTAATAAAAATTTTAATAAAAAAAATTAGAAAGCAAATAAGTATTTTTTTAAATCGCACAATTAATCCAAATACCCCTGTACTAACTCAGAATAAGTATGAGATTTAAATTGAGAAATTCTAACTAAACAAGTAAAAAAAAAATCGTTATCTAAAAAGTTAAGAATAATACAGTTAACCCTTTAGCAAATCATCATGCGTTGACCTGTTTAATTCCGGACGCAACGTGCATAGCGAACCGTCTGTAACTTAGAAATATCTGAAAACAGTAATGTAAGTAATTAATAATTTGAAAGCACAAGTAGTAGTTAAAATAATTCCTGTAAACTAAATAAGTGTAAATAATTGTTTCGTCTTGCTATAAGAATGTCTATTTAAATAAAAAGTTGGAACTATATTATGGCGGAGTACTCGCTCCGCTTCGTTGTAATGTACCTGTCGTATCAATGCAAGAGTTACGATGCGGCGTTCAGACAGTACACACCTCCAAGCGAGGGCTCTTCAAAAATGTTTTATTTAAACTTTCAAATAATGGTTAGCTACCACTAAAAACGTGGGGAGCTAGTGCAAGTTATATGTATAAGATGTAGTAAAAGGTTTGTTAAAGAAATGTGGTAATATAAAAAAATTAAGAACTCGTAAACAAGGTGACGTCTCAATAGAATAGACGTATTTACCAGATATCCGTCGTGCGACTTCGTTTTTCTTGTCCTTATGACGCGTTTCGGCAACGAATTGCCATCTTCAGAAAACTTAATCACTCATTAGAGATCGTTAACTATACAGCTAACGATCTCTAATGAGTGATTAAGTTTTCTGAAGACGGCAATCCGTTGCCGAAACGCGTCATAAGGACAAGAAAAACGAAGTCGCACGACGGATATCTGGTAAATACGTCTATTATATTAATATAAGCGACTTGGAGACAACTAACCTAAAATGTATGACGTCTCAAGTTAAGATGCAAACTCCAGTACAACTCTACCAGTGACTATGTGACGTGCCCAACTGCATATACGGACGTCTACAACCCATACAACACTGAGCAGGACCGGCGAGGATCAACTTCATGCAGCATTACATCAATCTCCTCACTAATACAGCTATAAGATATTCACCAGAGACACGACACAGATGACTACCCCGACTACCAGAGTTCCTAAGAGTCACGCCCCAGGACGAGGACAGCAAAAGCTTATTTGAGAGGTGACTCGGTAGCTTGCCTACCGAGAATTAAGTACAATTAAAACATAACTTTTCATACACGGCAGAGACTTTTCAAAAGACAATTATTTTCTCTAAGCAATAAATAAAACAAAAGAAATGTAAACTGTAATATCGAAAATCATACGTTGTAACATTAATCTTGAAATGTAAGTTATAATCACTTAATTAAATAAAACCATTCTTCTAATGGTTTATATAATCATGCAAGCTCCTTGATTAGCAAATTATAATTCAGACGTCTTTAATAGATTTAAAGAGACTCGGATCCGAGGTAAATTACATGATCAATATGATCCCTTGTTTAACAGAAAACCTTTTTAAATATTTCAGTATAAATTTTTATGTTATGGGATCCATTTATATAAAATGTTAATAAAGAGATGTCATCTTATTACAGATTGAAGTGAGTGCATAAATCAGTGAAATACCTTCCCCTTGTGTCCTAATAATTAGAGTAAATATTATTGTTTTATGTGTTGAGTTTAATTTCAGTTTGTTACAACGTAGGCAGCCTGTATAATTGGGTAGCATCAATTATCACGGGTTCCCTGAATTTGTAACGTAGCCAGGAACGTTACAAAAATGCGCCACTCTGCTGCTTTGAAAAAAGAAATAATTGTGTTGTTGCTGTATTGTAAAAATAATTGTGTACAGAGTGTTACAAAAATGCGCCACTCTGCTAATTATATAAGAAATAATTGTTACGTAGTAAAATAGATAACTCTCTGCTGATCTAAGCACTCAGTTACTGTATTTCATGTTAATATTAATTTACTTAAGGTGAATTTATATTGTGCAAGATTACGCACTAACTTGCGTATAATATAATTTATTTAAGATACGCAAAATAATACAAACTATCATTGTATTACACCAATGCATGTACGTACATGAATTTTAGTGCTTGTCAAACTGTTCAGTCTTTAACAGGTTTATATTGCGACAATTCAAGACCTGTAGTTTCCTGAATATGCCTGCATAGAATGTAAGTGTATGTCTGTCGTCACGGTGAAAAATATAAACTCCTGACTAAAGTAGACCAGGTTAATTACGTGTAAATAAATTCGTAACTTAATTTTGTTACCAAAAAAATTAAAAATAATTCCAGGAATTAAAGGTAGAACGTAAGACAATTAATTACTAAACTCAGCTTGTTACAGCCCGTAATACACCCTGTAAATTGTAAAGCGTGTTTCGTTGAATCGGATTCACCCCTTGTTGCAACTGGCTTCCCCCAGTTGAAACCGGTCGATAAAGATAGCCTTCAGCTATTGTTACAGAGAAAAATACTTGAGTGTAATCCTCGCGTTCCCACGCATACAACTATGCCATTGTTTACAAAGTAAACTAGGGTGATCTACATTCCAGCGAACAGCTGATCGTTGACTTTACATTGACGTGTGTGTGGAATTTTTGTCTTTCCCTTAGAAGAGAGGTTATTCTCTTGTGAACAATGCAAATGATTTAACCAATTGTCTATGTAATAAGTGTATAGTGTAGTAAAATCAATTTTAAGTAAATTTGAATGTGTTAGAAATAAGATAAAAATGGCACAATTTAATCCGGATTTACTATTAAAGGACGAGCTGTCTTATGAAACTCTTTTGCGTGGTCTACCCCATGCGAATGTAACAGTCGCAGAATTGCGCAAGTCAATACGCGAAAGTGGATTTGATACACCCGCGCAGTTAAGCAACCTAAGCGGACACGATTATGAGAGCGAGAGAGAAATTTTTAATGCTAAGTATAGCGAGTTAACTTTATTGTCTCAAACCCTCCAAGACGAGAAATCTCCTGCCTAATATTGAGGACAACTCAAAGAATAGAACATTTAACCCGGAGAATGAAAAATTTATTGAACTGGCCTAACCTTACGGAAATACCTCCTGAAGTCCAAAATTTTGCAGACGAAGCTTTACGTCGATTACCCACTATTATCAATGAGTTACGAAGGAAATCCGACTCGTTTGGAATGGATGAAATTGAGAAGTCCTTGAAGAAACTACACATCTCCCCAGTTCAATCCCCTACGACAATTTGCCCTCGTAATGGTTAGCTACCACTAAAAACGTGGGGAGCTAGTGCAAGTTATATGTATAAGATGTAGTAAAACGTTTGTTAAAGAAATGTGGTAATATAAAAAAAATTAAGAACTCGTAAACAAGGTGACGTCTCAAGTTAAGATGCAAACTCCAGTAAAACTCTACAACATTAGACGTACATACGAACGTCTACAACCCATACAACACTGAGCAGGACCGGCGAGGATCAACTTCATGCAGCATTACATCAATCTCCTCACTAATACAGCTATAAGATATTCACCAGAGACACGACACAGATGACTACCCCGACTACCAGAGTTCCTAAGAGTCACGCCCCAGGACGAGGACAGCAAAAGCTTATTTGAGAGGTGACTCGGTAGCTTGCCTACCGAGAATTAAGTACAATTAAAACATAACTTTTCATACACGGCAGAGACTTTTCAAAAGACAGGGGTACTTTGGTACTTTAGTACAGGGGTATTTGGATTAATTGTGCGATTTAAAAAAATACTTATTTGCTTTCTAATTTTTTTTATTAAAATTTTTATTACCAATTAAATCGTCACAAATGTAGCTCGTGCACTACGGCAATAAAGAAAACGTATTTAGCGTGATACAGTGAGAAACCTACAGTTCTACGCATGTTTCAACTGTTATTACCAGACCAAAGATATCAATCTAGCAATGCACATGTGATTTTGTGTTGTATATATATATTATAATATTATAATATATACAATATATATTGTACACAGAAGCAAGATGGCGAAGGTTGAAGATGGGAGAACAGGATCTCCCGAAACATGTCCCTAAAGAAAAAATACATCTTGAGGTAAAATAGTTATAAGTATTATAGTATTATATACATCAAGAAACGGACTGTAGCAGAAAGTGATTGAAATATATATATATATATATTTTTTTTTTTATTAAACTAATGTGTTTAGTTTAGTCGGTAGCAATTTCAACAGAGATTGTAGTTCACCGGTGTCACTGGTATCCGCGTGCTACTTTTCTTAATATTGTGTACTAATATTTTGATAATTTTATTTTTTGATATTTTTTACGTTGCCCTTAATATAGACTTCATTTTATTTTATTTTTTTGTTCCCAAAGATTAAACGTTAAGCTACACACAAACGTGGTTTGATGGAGTTCAGAAGAATGATATCCTCGAAAATTATGAGAACGGCGCAAGTCAGCAAGAGAAAACCACTGATACCTTGGAATGATGACGATGTTAAGGCTACGGAGAGACAAACTAAAGTGGAAGCTGGTATGTACCATTAAAATAATTAAGGAGTTCAACAGAAGGTAGGCTTTCAGTTTAAATCTGTACCGAATCGAAGAAAGATGGTGAAAGAAAGATGGTTTTGATGGAAATGAGTTAAAAATTTGCAATTGCAATAACACACAAATCAAATTGTCACATAAATATCGTAGAACACCATCAAATTCGAAAAATACATTATGAAATCTCTGTTTCTAATATAAGTTTGACGTTAAGCGTATCCAAATAGGCATCGTCGTGGTTGCTCGCATTTCCAGGAAGGGGTGAAAATTGCTCGTCATCGTGAACTATTTAAACAAATTTTGTTTTTTCAGAAAATCTATTTGAACGTAATTAAACCAAGAATCAAATATGAGGTGTATGATTAGGATTAACTTAATATAATGAAATTTTTGATCTGCAAATATTAACTCTCATTGATTTAGCTAAGCTGTGCACCAAAGAATTAGATAATGTTTACTTTTTGTTTCCAATATTACAATCTATTTGGTCACCTATATTGGTCAAGTTGTTAAAATTATGTGCAATAATGAAAAGTATTCCATATTGGCGGCACTGGAAATTCAAAATTATTTCAACATTACATAAATTTAAATAAAAATTTGACACGTATCCAAAAGCAGCTGTTCTTCTGCAATCAACATGTTTCGTTCATTCACAATTCACAAAACGCGAATTGGATTATACCAAACTAACAGTGTATTGAGAACTTAATAGTTTTTATAAAAACTCTCTGGAAAATAAAAATAACTAATAATTCTGTATAGTGCAACGACCTATATGATACACACAAAATAATTACATCAGAAGCAACAGATAAAAAAACCCAGGAAAAATAAAATCAAATACATCACCAGATTTTGATTTTTACCAAACCAAAGTTATTTAGTTCCAAACCATAAAAAGCTGTGTACCGAACTCAATGGTGTGTCCTTGGAAAATGTTTTTTACAAGATATTAAGGAGATAGGCAACAGGCGGTAAAACTAAAATTTGTCATGTTGCTAAAAAATTTATATTTCTTATAAACCCATGTAATCTCTCAAACCCTATATCTCAATTTACTTACTGTTTATCAGCTATCGCTATTGGTTATAGCATTCATTATATGTACGCGCTGAAATAGAATACTTTTGACAATGCTTCTTCAATATAGTCAATCATTGCCCGCTGTATAAATAATGTAGCAATTTCAATTCTTTGTTACAAGTCTGAAGACGTATATTATTTTTGATTATTCGTAGCTTACTCAGTAAAAATTAGGTTACAATGATAACATAATGACGACACTAACACTAAAAACAGAAATCATTTAAATTTACAAAGAATAATTTGAAAAGTTTTAAGCAATGAAGCAGAGATAATTTCATCGTAAGTTGGCAGAATACAAAGTAAAGAAAACACATCCACAATCCGTATAGTGACAATGACAATTCTGATGCATTAGGACATTATGTGCACTACGGCAAATGTATACAGAGCACTTTGTCCCAAAGCATACTTTGTTAATATTTTCCTAAAATTGCTCTACTTTGAGATTTTACATTCGAATCGTTTGGCATCATTGGGGTATTTTGAAGTGTCCCACACATATTATATTTTTGTTGTCTGTACACGTACATTTATTCCGTTTTCCAGATTTCTATTTATATTCTCCATTATTCTTTGATGTGCTTTAGTGCTTTTAGCTACAATTATCATTTCTTTGGTACACCTGATACACCTCCTTTCACCTACTGTAACCTCGCGTTTTTTGTTCTCTAAAATATTAGTTAAAAGTACTCAAATATTGTCACCCGTGTAATCAAGGCAAGTACGTGTCTTGACGCGTGTACGTGTCAAGTATGTAAGACGAATATCTAAAACATAATGCTTGTAATAAAATATTCTACTTATTTGTAATAATAATGTTTTGTAAAAACTATAAAAATTAAAGTATCTTATATTGTTATGTCCTCAATATCCATCCATGTATTCGTAAATCCATACATCCATATGTGTAGAAGTTTCATGTTGAAACAGCAAGTTGAAAGGCTGGAAGGTCTTCCGAATTTGCCGTAAAAGATGTCACAATATTTTGTTATATTTTTGTTAATGGTTTATCTCTACCTTACAATGCCTATAGATAAAATATTACAATATTTTATACAATGTTTAAAATACATTAAAGTATTTCATGATATAGTAAGTTAATTATTTTATAAAAAGTTTTTGGTATTTTAAAATTTTCATTTGCAAACATTTCTGTAGACATTTAAATGAACCAGTTTTTGAATGCAAAATATCTCTTATTTTCCTACTGCAATAAAAAAAACTACATTTCTAGACGAAGTGTTTAACTTTTATATTACAAATTACATACACATTGTAATTTAAAATATATTCTTTTTATAATTAGAAAAGTCCTTTTTGCAATTACCCACAATGCCCAAAACAAGTGGTATTTTAATAAAGAAAAGAGGAAAAAGTTTAATTGGATATTTTCCTATCTTGCGAACTGATGTATTTATTTCCATAAGGGGCGTGACGTACTATACAGTAAGAAAAGTAGACTATAATTATACACAACAAAAAATAATAAAGGAATTGTAAAGTCTTGCTGATTATATTGTTTTGTAAAGATTAATGACTTCCTCCGATTACTCACTACTGTTTAAAGCTTTTACTTAAGTCACTAATAGCCTTATTCTTTAAGTCATTCTATCTAGCATACTATTCAACGTTTGTCTCTAATGTATTATGAAATTTAAATTTCAGAATTTGTCTTGCACTTTTTTATCGATTGCTGCTCACACAGTAATATTCAAACAGTTGTCTTTAGAATTTTATATATTAATGAAGAGTAATCATAATATTTTGATTTTTCTTCTTCTTCTCTTTTGTTTCCTAATTCCTCTTTATCGTCGTTTGTTCCGGTTTTGCTGTTGTTGTTGTCATTTCCGAAATTTCATCTTCTACTTCTCCGACTACAACATCCATACCTTGTCTGTTGAACCAGACGAAAGCATTTCTTCGTTTTTCTTGCCGCTTAGTTCCTTTCCACTGCAAGTGTTCTCCTCCCATCCATCAAATTACCAGTTCATTCTTTTCTTCTTCTTACTATACAATTTTTAACGTATATTACTAAGCATCTTTTTCTTATAGCTGTATTCTACTCTCGATATCGCATGTTCTTTCTGTATATTTATCTTAAAACGACCTACAAACAGTGATTTCTTCTAGAGTCACTCAAAGAACACTATAAGGAGAAATAGAATTTCCTGTTTGATTATCTCTTTTAGCCAAGGTTCTATAGCACAAAATAATAGTAGCCTACATTTGTATGTAGCTTGAACATTTGTCGTACAAATGTTAGAGGTACCTGTACCCTTTAAAGTTTTTGGGTTTTTTTCATAATGGCACTGGTGTATTTGGAATCAAATAAATAAACGTAGCGTCTATTTTATATTGTATTTATCATTGAATTTTTAATGTTAGTTTTATAAGAAAGTTATTGTAAAGTTCTATCTACTCTAATGACGTGGTCGGATGAAGCAAAGACACCACTTTTTAAATACGAAATCGTATATGGGTGGTATAAAATTACTACAATAACAAGAGACCGGTATTCTCCTGCCGTCGCCAGCCAATCTCATTTCCTCCCGAATACCTCAAATATCCTACGTTCTCAACATGTTTATCCAAAACGTTTCCTTTCCTGCTGTTCCCCCCTTTATTTCACTCTCCAGAAATTTCCTGGATGCCTCAATCTGCCTCGTCTTCTCGTTACGGGTATAAAACATCCATGCAAAATTCATCTTTAAACTTTCTGGAATCTTGTAATCCAAATATAGTGAGGGAAATAAGAATGTTACTTCTTATCACATATGTATGTTTATTATACAGAAAGATAATCAAATATTTAGGAGAATTAGCAATTCCACAATAGCATTTATAAAATAGGAACTCACAACAAAAAGTTTAAATGTTCTCCATAAAATGGATTTATAATGAGAAAGAAATAAGAGACAACGGTTCAGCAAAGTACAAAATTTAGCTGCAACAGTATTGGATTTTCCTTGAAATGTAATAGCATGTCCTTTTATTGCTCGTGAGTTGTTAACTGCTTACGTAGAATTTCATTTCATAATTACAGTTTCATAAATGGTTGGAGTATTGAAGTCAATCAATTCTACATAAATTTTACCCATAAGTACCATATAAAGATTTCTATCAGTTACACAGGTGTGAGTAGAACAAACAATTTGCATCGCATCAAACATATTTAACACTTAAGTAATTACATTAGAATTCAGTTTAACTTTATAAATTAAATTTAAACTTTTTAGTAAACGATTTTGTTTGATGTTAAACAGTAATAGTAGCACAATATTCCTACCCCTTCGACTATATGTCATCGTGTGACAAACCTGTCACAATCATTGGTCTTAATCTGAACCTCACAATCATTGGTTCACCATTGGTTCCCAGTGTTTATGTGTCCCAATATGCATACAGTCGTGTTTGGTCACTTTATGACCACAGAGTTTACTCCTTAATCATATGTAATTCGTTTATGTTAATTCTTCTTTCCAACCAGATTATTTATACATTTCTTTTCAAAACCACATCTATAACTCATACGAAAAAATGGTTTACTTATTTTTACATATTTACTTGTATATTCTAAGATTATTTTAGAAAACGCTTTAGGAAGAACATTATAACGTCGGGACGATATTATAATATCGGGAACCTGGGTAATTGGCTCAGGTCAATTAAACAGGCTGCCATAATTTTCACAAACTCATAACTATCTGAAATATAAACAAACACTAAATAGGGTCCCGTGAATTGAGGAATTCTTGACTGGGGTTTGTAGATTTATTCACTCACCTTTTTGGACCATGACATCTCTTTATTACATACTGTTTTAGCATCATAGAAGAAAATTAGTAATGTGTATACTAATGATAAAAATATTTGCGCATTTTGTACAATTATAATTAATGTAAGTCATGGGTGAACATAGCTTGTACTGTCCTCGGATCCGAGTTGTGTGTTACTGTATATGATATTAAAAATAATAATCTTTACTTTGTGCCATCCGAAGAATGGGCTTATTTAACTTTAGCGTGTTATACTCATTAAACTCATTAAACTTAACACATCTTATTACTTACCATGAAATTACAATTTTATGGTAATTAGGTCAGTCTTTTGTGTTTTACTTTATCTTATGTTGTTATTTTAGTGTCTTTCATATATTAGTTAAAGTTAAGTTCTGAACCACAGAAGTAGAACTTCCGTGCCACCTGTGTGTAACATATCTTCGGCGAATCGGGGCTTCTATCTGTCGTGCAGGGTGTCTGGGAGATCTTCTGTCTATCGTGTGTTGGTGAAGTTTGGTGTCATTCTTAAAGATGAGTAGATCTTCTGTAGATTTTTTGGTCTGTTTCTTTGTGGTAACTTTCACTAGTGTTCACATTGTTGTACCGCACATATTGCTTATGGTTAACAGTTACATTCTAGAAGTTTAACATCACATTTAGGTGGTGTTATTTATTTATAGAGTTGTCATCGCCGCACACTCAAGTCATTCACAACATTCACATCATCCGGTAATTACGTAAGTTTTACTTAGTCTACATGTTTAATATTTTCTAGCGGTCTACATAATGTGCTGTACGCTGTATCACCAGGGGAGCCTCTGATTCAACTGGACTAACTAACTACAGGGGTAATGGGGCTGTCCGCGCGCGGGTAGTTTCTCAGCGCGAAAAGTAGTTCTTAAATATTATTAATTATTTTCCTTTAATTTGCTTACAATTTAATTACATCACTCTATACTTTTATTATTCTTTTTATGTAACGCGATGTCGTTATGGATTTATTGAGTTTCTTAAATCTAATTTTATTAACTGATACATCGGCAAATCGGCATGTTACTACCGGTTTGGGGCACAGAGAAAGGGTTCTTTAGTACCTTATTAAATTATTTTAGTATTATAATTTTTTATTTAATTTTATTGTGGGATTTAGGCATATTAAATCGTCACAACATGTGTTTCAAGTGTTCAGAAGGCAAGATTCAAGAAAAATTTATTTTCTTTATTTTGTAATACAATTAAATTTTCACAATTTTAGGAATCATTATGTGACAGACATGACCATTTTTTATAATTTATTGTTATTTCTATAAAGAATCCCCCAAAATCTCTATACCTAGCGGCTTGTACGTACGTCCTACTGCGCTATAGCACACTAATAATTTATGTACGTAATCATATCTATGTATTACAAATTGTTTTTTTAACACACATTTTTTCCAGTTACGCCAGTACAATAACTTAGAGCCGGGCGATTACACTACTTTCTTACCTGCGTAACTGATGTGCTGTTTCAGATGCAACGCGCAAAGACATCACAATACCGCACGGCGATTGGTTAAATGATGCCTTTTTCTACTAACTTGCAACTACTTATCTGTCCCTTCCGTTGTGCTACAAATTTCAAAGAACATCACTTCCCGAGTTTAACTGAATAGTAAATTTTAATAATTTTGTAACGTATTTCTGTTACACCTCACGGGTTTTTATTGTATGTATAAGCTAACAGTTTTGTAAGAACATTGTGAATTGAGTTCGTTTATTGGGTAAAAAATTACTAACGGTAAAGAATTTTTAATTATTTATAATTGACCATGACATACTTAATTTACGTAGTAAATCCACAGTGACTGACAAAATATATTTTACATTTTTTAAACAGTTTAGATTTAAGTTACTGGATTTAATCAATTTGTGTTAGTCTTGCAATTTTTTTTAATGAAGTCAGGTTCAATTCGATTTATTTGGATTTTGTGTTTCTGGAATCAGTCACATATTTAGCGTTGTTAATGTTAGTATCGATTAATAATAAATTGGTTAAAATGACTTTCTTGAACGGAGTTACGTTGTAGATATGCAAGTGTACCACATCCACAACACTTTGGCCATTCGTCCTTTTTTCTTTTATGCTCTGGTGACGATAGCTAGGTCTCCGTTCCTAGTTTTCCTCTTCTTCATCTGTCCCGTCGCTATCTTTTAAGTACTTAATCAGCCGCTGACTAGGTAAATAAAAGATCTATGTCAAATTAAAGAGCACGGATTAGGACGTCCGCACAATTCTAATGTTTTGCCATTCGTAACACTTGTAATTCACTATCTCTGACGTCATCGGTAAATCTCTGCATCGCAAACATTATTTGAAAATCTTCTAGTGCTTCAGGGTAGACCAATTTAATTAGCCCATCGATGCCTCCTTCAAACTCTTGAAGACTCTCACCGGAATACTCTTAACGTCGGAATACTTTTGTCGTCTCCCTCTTAACGGAGGGCAGTACACATCTCACAAATGTTCATCTCCTTACCGTAATACTACAGCTTTTATCAATTTGGCATAAGTCTTTTGTCTATCATGTGGCAATTTCTGTAGTACATCTGCGGAAGGTCGTTTTAAAGCGTCCAACTTTGTCTTTCTCCGTCCAACTATTTGCGGATGCAGCGGCTTCAAACTACCGATGACATGTCATCCAGTGCCTGCTTCCATCAAATGGTGGGGCCCTGATATGCATGCACTGCTTCAAGTCCACGCAAAGTGACTTTCTTCATTGACTTATTTTATTTTCTGTCTTTACCACTGGTAGAGACTGTTCAACAATTCGTTTCGAAACGCATAGTTGATTTTCATTATCTGCTCGAATTCACTTTTAGTTTGTTCTTTTATGTTTGCAATTGAGTATTCTACTGCAGATATTTTTTTGGTAATGCATGTTTTATATTTCAGACAGATATTTCTACTGTAGACAGTCTTATTTTTTTGCTATTCAGACCACCGCTTGATTTAATTAAACCACTTCGTATGAAACCAAACTCTGCAATTGTATACCTTTGCATTTAGTTTCCATATCTTCAAAAGATTTCTGTTTATCAGCTCCCCACATAAGATTTCCTTTCGCCTTTCTTCATATTCTAATATTAGTGTGTTCTGTCGTTGTTCTGTTTCTAGTATAAGTGCTTTCTGTTGTTTTTATGCTTCTTCTTGTTCCCTGTCGGAGTTTCTTATACTGCCGTTTTCCTGCTTGTTCTGCCTCATGTCTTCGTCTTTTCTCTGCTTCTTCTGCCTCCTGTCATCGTCTTCACTCTTGTAACATGACATAAGACAGCGCAAAATACCACTAATGATTAATAAAAGAAAAAGTTGAAGGTAGGAAGAAAGGTTAAAAAACTTATAACTTGAAGATTAATGACCCAACTACGAAATAACAATTGACTAAGAAACTGACTATGATTTGACCCAATAGATTGGAGAAAACAAGAAACATAGAAACAACAAAGAAGGAACGAGAAACCAAGATGTAACCCAAAGTATGACCACAATCATTGTAACCTCACCAAATAACTAACAAATAATATGTAAAATAAATGCACTAAAACAGATAGGGCATAAATAAGATGTGAAATATATAAACTATAAAAAAATAAACTACAGATATTATGTATGTTAAATGAAAAGAAAAGAAACATGAACTTATAAATATAAGATAAGAAGTTAAAAATAAAAAAATTCCCTATTAAATAATAAACTAGTCAAAAGCAAGTAAAAAATATAATTGAGCTGAATAAAGACAATCATTAACACCAAAAGTGACCAATGTGAAATGAGAATAAAACAAATATTAATGACCAATAACCACCCAGTAATATTAAACTAAATAAACAAACAATATTTGAAATATCAAGTGAAGGATATAAATAAATAAATAGAAAAAAGTGACAACGATCTATGTAAATAACATAGTATAAAAGTGAAAGTGATGATAGATAAAGAAACCTCATATGAGAGGAAAAGTGCAGTGTAGGTGTATACAATATAAAATACAATAAGAAGCAGACTATAGTAATATAGCAAAACAGTCTTTAATAGAACATTATCTGAAAAGTATGAAACTAATTGCACCATTATTAATTTAAGTTATAGTAAGTAAGAATTACAAAAAATAAGGTAAAAATTAAGTTATTAGAGTGGAAGATAGGAGAAGCAGACACTATATTTTAGTAAAGGAGAATGTAAGTGAGTTATATTGTGCAAGGTACTGTTAAAAATTATTATTATAATAGTTTCGTTATTGCAAAAAACCATAGAATTAATTAACTTAGAAGATAGGTGAGATAGAAATAACAAACCAAGAACAGTTAGAAGTTTAATTTCAGGCTTGAACCTGGTAAGAAAATATTTTAATAATAAAAGGTGTGTTGTCAAAAGCACCAATGGTTTTTTGTTTATCTGTTTCTATAAAAAAATGTTCAATGAACAAATAAATAAAGTTTATGAATTGTAAAGAATGTTGAATAGGAGTATTAGGAAACCTCGGATTTAGGCCTAGCATGAAGGAAGGAATTTTGTAAGTTTAAAAAGAAAACAATAACCAAGGGTCAATTAGAGTATATAAAATGTTTAAGTAATTAAGTAAGTGTATCAGGTATAAAATGTATAAATATTATTCAATTTAAAGATAATTACAAAAGAAATATCAACAAGAAAATAAGAAAAATGTTATTAACTAATCAAAAGTAACCATGAGGGATATCAAAATAATCTTTAACAAAACAGCAGAACAATGGTGTTAGTATAATTAATATTACTACTATCATAAGGAAGTAATAATAATTTAAAGGATTTTTACATATTTGAACATAAATAAAACGTTAGATTATAACAATGTTATAAGATGTTGACCAATGAGAACTAGTATAATTTGAAAGGTTACCATGACAACTGCATGTTACATAGAGTGACCGTTGAAATCTAATGACTTCATTATTGACTAACATAGAGGGTGGACGTATGAAGCCCTTGAAGCCAAATTAACTTTAAAACTTTAAATTTTTCCAAATTTGAAAGAAGAAGTGTAAGAAGAATATTTTAAACAACCATTGATGAGATGACCAGTAATTAAAACATTTATACAACAAATATCATGGCCAAAACTTGGAAGCAAATAAATTAAATTAATACCCGACCAATTCTGGAGAAAGAACTGAAGGGACCTAACTCAACCTGAGGAAGAATATCATCTACAAGAACTGATGGAAGCTGAACATTGAATTTCAACCATTTGAACGGGGATCTCAGCAAATCCAAAGAAGAAAGGACTCTTAGACGTGTTCCAGAATAAGATTAGGATCGCAAGAGAAGCTACGTCAAGGAATCGATGAGTATAAATTAAATACTTCACCCCAAAATAAACTTTCAATTACCCATAGTAAACGAAGAATCTTATTTTCATTTCACAGGTCACAAAATTAACTTTTGAACTAAACGTAATTAAAAATTCACTTTCGATAAATCATATCAATCACAAAATTTTGATTTTCTATTAAAATAATTTTAAAAACATAACTTGCTAACAAGAACTTAACCAAGCGTGCACTATTTCTCATCGCCAATAACTTAGTTTTCATGTTTTAAAATATCAACTATTGTGTATTAGATATAAGGAATATTATAATTTATGTGCATTTATTAGTCGCTAATCCAACTTCTGTAGTCCAAAGAACTTATTCCCTGAGATAAAATTATTAGTTTTTAAAACAAAGCCTGTACGCCATTGTGGCATTTTACGTATAAACTGAACGAGCAAGACGCTGCCAACCGAGCAACTTGTAAACGCTTAATTATAATAAATATATGTATCATTTATCAACTGTAATTGACCAGTTAATATAAAGAAGGGTTCAATAAATTTTTAATATTTCTCAATTGCTGTATGTTTGATTCATATAAAAAGGGTAATATAAGAATTTGGGACACAAACAATAAACATACGACAGTTAACGAATTCTACTCGGCCAGACAGCGTGAGCCAATCAGGCGGCGAGGCTCAAAAATTTGAACTGAGCGGCGAGAAATACGGTCGACTAGTAAGTACTGAGACAAAGTATAAAACGTCTCGCAACACACTATTAAATTTAACAAAAGTAAATAATACAAACATAACAACCCACATAAACGTCTAGTTACAAAGTGACGATCCCAACAGTGGGGCTTAAGGTAAAGGATAGATACGGGACTTAGACGTTTCTGTTACAAAGACGCTTACAACAGGTGATATTAAATCTCGTCACAAACTTCAGTTACAAAGTGGCGCCCAACGTGGGGCTAAAATAATTAAAAATATATGCAATTAAACCCTATATATTCTAGCGGCGGCTGCTGAAAATGGAACCGGCAAAATACGGCACAAGACACCAGACTAAGCTGCGCGAGAAGGAGGCTGAAAGGGAAGCAGAGACGTTAGAAAAGGAGACCGAGGAAGACGGCAGAATGGAAGAAAGGGAAGTAACTTCGGTTGAAGATGCGGAAGAAATATTACCTCCAGAGAAAGCTACAAAACCCACACAACAAGAGAAACAACCAGAAAGGCCCGCACAACCAGAGAACGTGACCTTACAGGACATGACAAGGCTAATGGGCGAGTTCAGTAAAACAATGAAGAAGAATATGGACAAAAATAATGAGAAAATAATTAAAACTCTAAAGCCGAATGGAGGAAAAATTCGACAAAAATAAAGAGGAGATGAATGAAAAATTCGACCGAAATGAGGAGAGTAATAAAAGAAATATTGAAGCATTAAATGAAACCTTGACGCAGAAAATGAAGGAGGAGAATACATTGATAAGTGAAAAAATAGATAGAAGTAACGAAAAAACCAGCGAAACCTTGAGACAAATGAAAGAAGATATAGAAACACTGAATGATAAAATCGAGTACAACTAAGACACATTACAACAACAATTAAGAGAGTACAGGGAAGAACTAAAGCAGACTGTAATGGAGACGGAAGAGAAGATAGAGGGAACCAGCGAAGTGGTGTTACAAGTCCGGGAAGAAATCTTAACCAAGGTAAATGAAGCTGAAGGTGAAAGCAAAAGGAGGATTGAAGGACTCCAGCAAGAAACCGCTAACAAATTCGAACAAGCAAAAACAAGAGTTGAAGAGAGGTATAACCAATTAGACGCGTCCGTAAGTGAAGTTAAGGGTACCACGACAGCCCAGGAAGGAAAATTAGAAGAATGCCGAGTCAGAGAGTTACGCATCCAAGAAGAAATAAATGCGCTGAAGGACAGACCATTACTAAGTTCACACATCTCATGCGGTGAAAATAGGGAGATAATCAATTTCAAGAACTACAAACGTAATCCAATTGAGTTTATCGAACGAGTGGAAGAGAGTCTAGCAAGAACCAGGGAGACACGATGGACGGTTATCAAGGGCATGATGGATGAGATGTTTAAGGAGGTCCACGATAATTGGTGGACGGCAGTCCGACCGGACATTCACAATTTTGCCGAGTTTAAAAAACTTTTAAAAACAAATATTGGTCGGACGCGACGCAGCACGTAGTACGGAACAATATTAGTAACGGCAGATTCGACCCGTACTTGGGACAATCTCCCACGGCTTATTTCTTAGGTAAGGTCAGTGTGGCGAGAAACCTAGAGCCTAACATTCCAGAAGAATGTTTGGTAACACAACTAGCTTACCATTATGACAGGGAAATAACTAAAAGCAGACTGAGTGGGAGGATCAAAACAATACAAGATATGGCCGCCTTATTAGGGGAGTACGAACGAGAGAAACACTACGTACTAAATAGACAGAAGAACATCCCGAATAATAGAAACTATGACATGAGAAATCATCAAAATGGGCCCCAGGGAAACAATGCACTGGCAAATAACCCGCAGAACAACCCCAATAATTTCCGAACATTCAACAACAGTAATAACCATAATTACCCCAGAAATAACAATCAAAATTATTACAATAATTTTAATAATCATAACAATTCTTATAACCGAGGGAATAACCAAAATGGTGGTCACTACAACAGGCCCAACCACCAATGTAACAATAACAAACACCAAGGGCAGAATCAAACATATAGGCGACGGGTCAATTACATCAAAGCCGAAAATAGAAATGATGGAAGACGGTGTTACAGAGGACCGAGGAGCAGAAGTGCAGAAGAACATAGAAGAAGCCGGGAGCGAGTAACATTTAACGACCACTCGGTTGGAAGGATGGAAGTAACTGATAGTAACCACCCCAATCGACCAGAGGACCGAGCCGAGGGTAATGCCCAACATTTAAACGAACAGCGGCAGTGAGAATCCAACAGGACCCGTCACTGATCCGATCTATTGGGTACATAACTAGACTGACTGACCAGACAACTGACCAAACAATAACGATCATCCATAACCATTATTTGATGAATATCCGAGAAGAATTGATGGAAGAGAATACAACACTAATTAAACACCCAGACAATTAAATCGCTTATATTGTCGCCAGTATATACGGAAGGTCGACAAAATTCATGATTGACACGGGCGCTAATGTGTCCTTAATTGACATCACCATGTACAACAAAATTCAAAAAGAAAGTAAGGTCAGCTTACCTACGTTACCCGTGAGTAACATTCTTTTGATTGGAGCCACTGGAAGGCAAAACAAGACAATTAAGGAACAAGTATCTTTAGAAGTGACGAGTAATAGTGAAACATTGTCAATGATATTTTTAATCGCACACAATTTACAATTTTAAATTTTAATTGGTTGCGACATCTTAAGAAAATACTCTGCAGTTATCGACATGAGGCAATCCAAAGTAACCATTAGGTATGAAAATAAAGAATGGATGGCAGAATTAACTGGAAGCAAGGGGGTCGTCCCAATTAACAATGTATACAATATAAGAACAGTCCGTTATTCACCAGACAGAATGTGGGAAGGAAAAACAGAAGATCAAATAAATAGTGACCTTCTATGGAACAAGAAGTTAGAAGATATCCGACACTTTCGAGGTACTCAGGACGGGAATCCCTTAACAACTCAAGAAGTGGAAAAGTTAATAAAGATGTACAACAAATACCGCCATGTATTTTCCGACCAACCAGGAAAGGTAAGGGGGTATCAATGCGAGTTGAAGTTTAAAGAGGTTGCCAAATTCAATAAAAAATCATATCCAATTGCATATGCGGCAAAGGATGCACTACGAATGGAGATCAACAAAATGCTGGAAGAGGTCATAATCGAGTACAGTTGTTCACAGTACACTAGTCCCATAGTGGCTGTTACAAAGAAAGACGGAAGGGTACGCCTATGTCTCGACGCTAGAGAAATAAACAAAATTTTAATCAACGACAGGACATCTCCTGGAGAAATTGAGGAGATCCTAAAAAAGTTTCACGGTACCCAGTTTTTCAGTACCTGGGATACAGCTTGCGGGTACTGGCAAGTAGAATTGCACCCAGCCTGTAGAAAGTATGTAGCATTTATATTCGAAGGTAGGAACTACCAGTTCAAGCGATTACCTTTTGGGCTGGTAAATTCAGTAGCGATATTCGTCCGCTGCATGGACCAGATATTGGGTCCTGAAACCATGAATTATACCACTGGGTACGTTGACGATTTACTAATCACTTCATCCAACTGGGAAGAGCATTGTTCAAGAGTAGAACGAGTACTGGAGTAGTTATCTGAAAACAATATGACATTAAAGTTAGAAAAATCAAAACTAATAGCCGAAGAAGTCCAATTCCTTGGATTCAATCTATCCCGACAAAGAATAGCACCATCAACAGACAAAGTAGATGCTATTCAACGTTTCCCTACCCCTAAAAATAAGAAACCGTTACAGTCGTTCCTGGGCATCTGTAATTATTACAGAAAATTTCAACGAAACTATTCTGAACCAACAACTAAACTGTCACCACAACTATCATCTAAAACCAAGTGGATGTAGGGTCCAGAACAAGAAACAATTTTCAAAACTATTAAGGACCACTTCCTTAACACAATCATGTTAAAACACCCTGACTTCAATAGACCCTTTTTCATGAACTGCGATGCAAGCGACATTAGCTTGGGATCAGTATTATATCAGGAGGACGATGACGGAAACCACCAAGTAGTAAGTTTCGCAAGCAGAACTTTAAATCATTGCGAACGCAATTATCATGTAACAGAGAAGGGGTTGTTAAGCGTAGTATTTTCTTGTAGCAAGTTTCGAGTAGCAGACAACACTTGAACGGGTGCGCACCCTACATCACGTGCACATAATATGCTTGTTTCTGCAATTTTATTTTTTGACAAATGCAGTTTTGTGTGATATGTGTGTTTATATCCTTGGGTATCCAATAACTGTACGCACCGACCATAAATCTATATCTTTTTTAAAGAACTGTAAGCTCAGTCATGGACGGTTAACCAGATGGATACTGGCTCTCCAAGAATACCACATCAATTGGGAATATATCCCTGGTAGTAAAAACATTGCAGCTGATGTGCTATCCCGCATCAACAGCGAACAACAAACATTTGATGGAGAGAAGGAAACGATAGTGAAGGTGTTGGATATTATGAAAAGCAAGTCAGATTTAGAAGCCATGCTGAAGAAGATAAAACAACATCAAAAAGATGATAATAAATTAAACCAGATCCAAGAGCAGCTAAACCAGCAAGAGGAAAGAGTCACACAATTCTATTGTATACACGAAGACACATTACTTATCAAAACCAAGCCCAACCAAAATTCATGAAAATTGATAATACCTAAGGGATATGAAACTGAGATTACAATGGAATATCACCTCAGATATGGACATATGGGAGCATTAAAAGTGATCAAAGCACTAGAGGAACATACCTACCTGAAGGACATTAACAGAAGAGTAAAGAAGGTTATAAAAAACTGTCACATATGCCAATTAGTCAAGTGTAATAACGACAAGAAGGAAGGAGTAATGCAACCAATAACTTCTGCCAACAAAATGGAACGAGTTTTCTTAGACATCTTTGGACCCATGCCACGCAGTGGAGGAAGGAAACAGTATAAGTTTAAAGTAATCATCATGGACCATTACACAAAGTTTGTAAAGTTATATCCCATCAACCGTGCTACCACAAATAAGGTACTGAATATTATCCCACAGAGATACATACCAGAATTAGGGATCCCAACATCTATTATCACCGATCATGGTACCCAATTCCGAGGGAGAAAATGGAAGGAGACATTAATGGATAAGGCGTCCGAACATATAAAACTTCTATTTACCACCCGAACAGCAATCCAGCTGAAAGAGTGCTGCGTGAAGTCGAGAGAATTCTTCGAACATACTGCCACGATCAGCAACCTAAGTGGAGTGAATACATCGAAACAACAGAAAGATTAATTAATCTCGCATACCACGAATCCATTAGAGATACCCCTTACACCATCATGTATGGAAGGCCACCACCTCGAGCAATCGGAGAACTTATTAATTTCCCCACCAACCATTAGTACAATTTTGATAATGCCAGATTCTACAGCAAGATAGCTGAACAAATAGAGAAGAGGAAGGAAAAATATCATAAAATCCAACCTAAAGTAATACGATATCAAGAGGGAGAAAAGGTGCTAATACGGAACAGAGAGTTACCTAGTCCTAGAGAAGGAATCACGAAGTAGTTATTATTACTTTACAACGGCCCCTACATCATTGTTAAAAATAACCATAATAACACATATGTCATAAGTGAAATAACTACCAAAAGAATCAAAGGGACTTATAACCAGTCTTCTTTGAAAAAATATTATGCGGCAGTGCAAAAAGATTAAAAGAATTTAAGAATAAAAAATTATCCAAATTCCAAAAAAAGTAAGAACAACTTACAAATAAAATATTTGAAACGATTAACTTATGAATGAAAAAAAAGAATTTTGAGAATAAATAATAATAAAAATTCAAAAAATACAAGTAAGATCAACTTCCAACCAAGTGTGTGAAACTAAATAATTGAAACAAGTTAATTTTAAAGAAAAAAATAAATATAATGAAGCATCATGAAAAACTGAAATAAAATACTAACATTTAACAAAAGTGATGACATTATATAACATCATTAAATAATCCTATTGCGAAAGGGGATCATAAACAATTAACATGTTAAAAAAAGAACCGACAAGACAGTCAAATGAAGGATGACAATGACATACTAAACGGACAATCAATGATGTAAAAGGTATAAGTAAACCAGAAAGCAGCTACAATGTTAATATTAATTATAAATGAGAAGAGAAGTGATAACACACAAAATAACTATCATATGAAATAAATTAAAGAAACAATACAAAAATACGTTAAGAACATCGCCACAGACATAGCGAAGGAATCCAAATAAATCAATGAGAAAAGAAGGTCATGATATTGTAACGTGACAGATAAATGCATAAAAATGAATGGCATTGATCATTAGAATAATAAGATTATAACATTTAAATCCGAAAAAAAGCATTAAGTTTGATATAAAGAATTAATTCATAGCAACTGTGCAGAACAATCATTGTTATATAAAAAGTATAAGTTCAAATAAAATAAGTTACTAGTGATGAGTCATCCAAAACCAGTCTAATAACCCAAGGTTTTTAAATTATAACCCAGGAAGGTAAGAAGTAAACAAAGAAATACAGGATATGACTAAACCCACAACGAGGATATATAAATTAAAAAGAAACCCTGAATAAGGCAAGATCCACCAATAAAGGTGATGTATTTCGAGAAACTTATGAAGAAGATGAAGAAACCCCAAGAAACCCGATGGCATCAAGAAGAAGATGGGGAAGATACCAGTCCAAGAAGACAGAAGAAAAGAAGACACATTTGAAGAAAGAAGAAGAAGGCAGCATCCTGAGGAAGATGGAATGCTCTTATAAAAGACACCCATATCCCCATATCCCAAAATAAATAATAAAATACAAATAATAAAAGTATAACGAAATAGTCTTGGACAGTAACCACATGTACAATAAAATTAAGAGAGAAAAGTGTATAGAGTAAGAGTTGCCAGTGAACCAAGATGAAACAATAATATAGTACCCAAGGAACAAGTATTCATTGTAACACACAAACCAATTTATTGATGTTAATAAGACTAAACAACCATTTAGAAATAACATCAAAAAAGTGTAAAGTGAACCAGTGCTAGTTTTGGTATTATAAAAAATAAACCTTATGTTTTATTCTTGGCATCCACAAACTGTCTATACAATGAAACATACAACTTTAAGTGACTTAAAATTCGTACCATGTGAATGTGTTACCTTTAATAATAACAAGCTATAAATCTGTTTGAAGTGACATTTTTGTTTTATAGAATGAGTAAAAACAGATTTCATTATACAGTGACAGGGTACTATTACCCAATTCAATATTTAAAAGACAGTTTAAAAAACTGCATAGTCAAACTTAATATAAGAAGTAACAAATAAGAATATAGTTATAAGGTTTCATGAATATAGGATAAGGATTTTAAAATGTATTAGTTTTAAGGACATTTATTTAAGTTTGGAACAACTAACATCATATCTGTAAATATATTTATTACTTGTGTTTATAGTAATAAGTAAATAAGATGTTAGTTGGGAAAAAAACCTCCGTTGTAAATAATATTTCTATGTTAGTAATAAGTGTTGAATATAAAAAAAAAATGCCTGAATGGTTGAAGACAACCATCTTTGAAAATATTTCTTATTTGTTTGACTGTTTATGGTATTGAAAACAATACTAATTATTGTTATGTTTAATTTAAAAAATGTTTAGTTTATAATACCATGTTTAAAAAGTCAGAGAGGGTATAACACAGTATTTATTGTTTGTATAAAAATTTTGTAAGAAAAAACTTGTTAAAAAATCTAGGCAAAAGAATGAAAACCAAACTTCATCAAAACAGAGAAATTACTCACTTAGATGCATTTAAACTAAAAGGATTTAGATAAAATAAACCAGAGATGAAGCCATATAATTACAGATACCACTTAGAAGGTTTCTGGAAATTATAGCCAGAATGATAAATAAAAATGGAAATGACAGTAGTTAAAAATTTGGAGAGGGGAGTCATATATTCCAAAATAATATTTTAAAAATTAACCAATTCAAATAATTACAAGAAAATAAGGGAATATAAACCTTTTAATACAATATGAGATTATTAAACATAAATATCACTTAAAAATGGCAGAATTTGCATAATGACAGGAAGTTAATTTTGAACTTTTACCAAATACAAAATGAAAGTAAAATTACCAATTTTAGACAAAAAACATAATAAAAGGGCATTATTCAATATTAAAATACGCCGAATGAACTGAAGGATTAAATTAAGTTACATCTAGCAAATAAAATTGAGTAATAACCAAAGTTTAGGCAGTTATATAATGTAATTGAAAACATGCACAGGATGCAAAATTATATTTGAACAATGTAAAGAATAATATTGTATTGGCTAAGATTTTAGTCGAAAGTGAAGGAAATAGAGAGTTGATTATTGGAATTTGTACGGTGCACTTGACGAGCGTAATATAACCAAATTAACCTAACTAAAAGTACGGTAATGGCGAGTCAGTGAACGACACGTTTTTGAAAATCGCGAGTGGCGAGTAAAACCATTTTGGAACGTCTACATAGTGACAGAAACAATTACTAAAGACTAAATAACACTGAACAGCACCTAACTACACCGAATAACACTATTAAATACCAGAAAACAGTATACACCATAACCGTAAATTAGTGCCGAATGACAAAAAAGTGAACTAACTTATACATACACCGATATACAAAATACAACACAGAAACTTCACCCAAGACACTATACAACATCAGTAGGAACATTTGCTGACAGCAGGACGTGAATACTACAAGAAAATCTCTTATTTGGAACGTCGCTTTTACGAAGGACATTTTGACCAACTTCACGGCAGCCATTTGCAATTTCTGTCGTCATCACGCAAGAGCAACGCCTCCTAGTTTCCATCAGCTGTACGGTTCGACAACAAATTATTTTATTACAATTTCTATTCAATGTATGTACCTAGTATTAGTAATTACTTATTGTAACGTTATACTTTTTTAATATTGGCCCGATTTCTCTGACTTTAACCATAACTAGCTGTTAAAAGAACCTTATTGAATGTTATATATCAAAAACTTGTAACTGTTGGATACCCTGAGAATCGATTTATAATCGACAAGAGTCTATTAATCAATTATTCAATAAAACATTTATACTTTTCACCTCAAAATAGTTCTTTCTTTCTTAGATATACAAATTACAATTAATATAATTTTAATAATAAACTACCAGAATTTTACCACCTCAGAAGGAAGATAACCTCCAAAACAAAAAAGTAAACAAATATCGATAGTCCCTGGAGACAATATTATAAGTGGTTGGAAGTTATTAAAAAAATACAAGAACAGTAATAAAATTTCATCGAGAAGTGAGACACATTTCAAAACTTTACGAAACTTAATTAATTAATTGATTTTAATTAATTAAACGATAAAAAGGAATTTTTTTATTATAAATTTTTTTGAAACACAATTTTTTTTATTTCTTCAACAAGCCACAAAATTTTTTTAACTTTTTGTAATACTACACCTATATATCGTCAACAGCTTAACATTATTAACAGGATTCGTTAAAATTTGGAAAGGTCAACAGCGAAACAAAAGGAAGAGTTTCAGACCAGTAAGACTCGAGAGCCACACCAAGTGAACACCATTCATCTGAGAATTTGTATTTATTACAAATTGGCGCACAACTGAGGGGCTTTAATTAGCGATTGAAAGGCCACTACAATCTGCCTAATCACTAGTTGGAGTTCGGCAGCAGCTACAAAGCCAGAGAAATTGAAGGGAAAATGCAACGACGTGCAACATCCAAGAAACGGGCGGCGGAGGCCGAAAAAACAGTAGAGATGGACATGGAGAATAAAGAGGCGACGCCAGTAGATGTGGAGAGTTCATTGCCACCGGTATTGTCGAAACAACCTGTACAACCAGAGGAACAAACTGAGTTACCCACACAGACAGGGGAAGTCAATGTCCGGAAGGAACAATTAGAAAAACACTCACAAGCAGAAAACCTGACAGTACAAGAAATGTTCAGAGCGTTAATGGAAGACAAACAATCCTTGAAAGAATAATTGAGTGGGATGAACAAGAACATGGGGGAGAATAGTAAAAAATTAGAAGAATTGAAGGAAGACAACCAGTCCCTGAGTAAGAAGATCGATGAAACAAATAAGAAGATGGAAGAAGAAATGGGGAAGAATCTGGAAGATTTGAAGGAAGACAACCAATCTTTTAAGGAAGAATTCAAGTCGACCAAAGAAGAATTGATTAATAAAATTGAAAACACCAATCAGAAAATCGATGAAACTAGGAAGAAGATAGAAAAGAACAACCGACAATTGAAGGAAGAGTTGAAGGAAGATAACAAGAAGTTGGAAGAGAAGATGGGGGAGAAGTTGGAAGAATTGAGAGAGGACAACTAAATTTTAAGAGAAGAATTAAGAGAGGTCAATCAGGAGAATTTGGACAAACTGGACGAAAAATGGAATTGTTGCGAGAAGAACTGAATAAGGAAATCAACATTAACATGAAAGCGATGAATAAGAAGATGGAAGAGGAAAACATAATGGTAAATCGACAGATCCGAGAGATTGACGGGAAGTGCAACCAGACCGAAAAGGAGGTACGAGAGTTTAAAGAAGTAGTGAACATCAAGTTTACAAATATAGAAGAACATAGCCGCAGGAAAGTAGAAGAACAGAGGAAGGAAACTCAAGAAGAATTCTGAAGAGTAAGGAACCAAGTCGCGGAACGGTGCGATGATATGCAAGAGGCGATGACCAATATCACAGGTCAGGTGCGACAAAGCCGAGAAGAGGTGGAAGCGTTAAGAAATAGACCGACTCATTTCACCGGATTGCCCATAAATGAAAGCCGAGAATGGCTCAACTTCCGACAGTATAAGCGTAAACCGATGGAGTTTCTGGCTAGCGTAGAAAAATACTTCGCTAAACATAAAATCACGCAATGGAGCCATAACAGGGAAATCTTAGATGAGTCATTCCGGGAAATGACGGATAATTGGTGGATGGCCAACCGGAGCGAGATTCCCGATTACCAGCAGTTCCGGAGAATGTTTAAGTCGAAGTACTGGTCTGAGACAACCCAGAACCTGATCCGTGATAATATATGTAACGGACGATACAGGGCACAACTAGGCAGTAGCATGACAGCATATTTCTTGGGGAAGGTGTGCATGGCGAAACACCTCGTGCCGGCGATACCAGAAGAGTGCCTAGTGAATAAAATATCATATCACTATGACGAAGACATTGTCAGGGCCCGGAGAGGTAGCCAGATCAAGACGATACAGGCAATGACCGAATTGTTAGAGGGGTATGAAAATGAGGAATATTATCGGCAGAGCAGGAGGAGGAATGAAAGACCAGAGGCAAGGCCGAATCAATACCCAAATAACGGCAATAACCATCCCGGTAACCGAAACCAGCCCAGTAATTACGACGGCCCTAATAACCCGCCGCGTAACAATTTTAACGGCAATGCTAATGGTATTAGGAATAACAACCCCTATCCTAATAATAGGAATAATTATTATCAGCCTAATAATAACCCATACAGTCAGAGAAATCCATACCCCAGCAATAATGGTGATAGACACTACCCACCCAACCGAAATTACTATAACAATAATTATATTAATAATAATAGTAATAATAATAATAACAGAGTGTCGCGCCCTAGGGTTAATTTTATAAGAGCTGAAGATCGCGGTCCCAGGAGATATTATCAACCACGGAGGAACAGCTTCCACGGCGCTGACAGAAGATGGAAAAGTGCGGAACGGGACGGTCCACGACACGAACAGGGAAGAAGAAGTACCAGCCTGGAGGATCTTGGCCGACAACAGAACAGGGCGATAAACCTCGAACAGGGTACAGAGCGTCAGGAAACGACCCAGAGTTTCCCGAACGATGCCTCGGTCAATACAAGTACGAACGATGACCACAATGCTTTAAACGGAAGGAGGCAGTAATTAACGACAACGACCCGTTACTGCTTATACTTCCTGGGTTAGACAAGAATGAGTTGCAACAAGCAACCAATTATAAAAACATCACTATAATAAGTAACCACTACCTAAAAGATATTCGAACGGAACTTTTGGAAGAGAACGAAAGGAGTCTCAAAAACAATAATAATGAAATACTCTATATAACAGCGGAGGTGGAAGGAATTCCCGCTAAATTAATGATTGACACAGGTGCAAATATTTCAATAATAAACGCCAATGAACTGGAGAGGATACAAAGCGAATGTGGAAAAACTTTGCCAATGTTACCAGTAAACAACATTGTGTTAATAGGTGCAACTGGCCGCCAGAATAAAACCATTAGGAAGCAAGTTTCCTTAAGTGTCGTTAGCCGCGATATAGCTTTAGACATGGAATTTTTGATCGCCACCGGATTACCATTTGACATACTAGTCGGTTGCGATATTCTGAGAAGGTATTCCGCAATTATCGATCTTAATCTAGAGAGAGTATCACTTTTCCCAGACGGAATAACATGGACCGCAAATTTGGTAGGAGGCACAAATATACTTCCCAGCCCTATACATCAACAACTTCGTAAAATTAATATCATTAGGAACAGCCCTCTTAATAAACCCATTATATACAACCATGGAGGAGAGGATTTATGGTCAGTAAAAATCCAAGAAATACGGGACTGCCAGTGCGGAAGCAATAACGATAAAATACCTGCATATCTAGCAGATCGTCTAATCAGAATATATGAGAAGTACAAGGCAGTGTTTTCAGATGAACCAGGAAAGGTTAAAAACTACCAGTGCAAACTTCAATTCAAAGAAAACGTAGAGTTTAACCTGAGGTCATATCCAATCGCGCAGTCGCTCAAAGAAGCCGTGAGAACAGAAAAAAACAAGATGATAGAAAATGACATTATTGAGATTAGTCAATCACCTTACACTAGTCCAATTATTGCTGTTCCAAAAAAAGACGGACAAGTCCGGCTCTGTTTAGATGCGCGCGAATTGAACAAAATGATTGTGAATGACAGAACCTCACCCGGTGAAATAGAGGAGATATTAAAACGTTTTCATGGCACGAAGTTTATGAGTACCTGGGACATTGTATGTGGTTATTGGCAAGTGGAGCTGCATCCACAAAGCCGCCAGTACGTGGCGTTCATTTTCGAAGGGCGCAATTACCAGTTCAAGAGACTGCCCTTCGGACTTGTAAATTCTGTCGCCATCTTTGTGGCATGCATGGACCAGATTCTTGGACAAGAAGCGCTCCAATTTACCACCGTCTATGTAGACGACTTACTCATTACATCCGAGACCTGGGAGGAGCACTGCTATAGAGTGGAATATGTACTAAGCAAATTAGCGCAGAACAACATAACTCTGAAGTTGGAGAAATCCAAGTTCATAGCGCGCGAGGTAAAATTCTTGGGCTTCAATCAAGACGATAGAGGTATTACCCCGTCAGCAGAGAAAATGGAGGCAATTCAGAGGTTCCCGCAACCAAGAAACAGGAAGCAATTACAATCTTTCCTCGGACTCTGTAACTATTACAGGAAGTTTCAGAACCGATATTCCGAGTTGACCGCCAAGTTTCAACCACAGTTATCTGCTAAGAACAAATGGACCTGGGGTGAGGAACAAGATCTTACTTTCCGTTTGATAAAAGAGAAGTTTCTGGAGAGTGTTATACTTCGTCACCCAGATTTTAAGAAACCATTCTTTTTAAACTGTGACGCTAGCGACCTGAGCTTAGGAACGACTTTATACCAGGAAGATGAGGAGGGACAACATCTGGTAATAAGCTTCGCTAGTCGCACGCTGAATCAGTGAGAAAAGAACTACAGTGTAACAGAAAAGGAATTGCTTAGCGTGGTGTTCGCATGCAGCAAGTTCCGGACGTACATTCTCGGATATCAAGTCACGGTACGTACTGATCATAAATACATCTCGTTCCTTCGTAGGTGCAAATTGAGTCACGGCCGATTGGCTAGGTGGGTACTCGGCCTACAAGAATATGATCTGAAATGGAAATATATTCCAGGAAAAAAGAACGTGGTAGCGCATGTATTGTCACGAATAAATCTGGAAGATCAGACTTTCGAGGGAGAGAAGGAGAGCTTGGTTAAAATTTATAACATCTTTAAGACCAGAGCCGACCTACAAGCTCTATTAATAAATATTCGAATCCACCAACAGTCTGATCCTAAACTGAAAAACATCATGAGTCGATTGGAAGCCGATGATGATACCGTTTCCAAATATTACCATATAACCAAAGGGATCTTATTCATAAAAACGGCATTGGACGAAGAGACATGGAAGGTGATAATTCCACACCAAATCGAAAAAGAGGTCATCATCGATTATCATGTCAGATATGGTCACATGGGAGCGCTAAAAGTGATACAGGCTCTAGAGGAAAATTGCTAGATAAAGAATATCAACCGAAAGGTGAGAACTTACATCAAGTCCTGTAATATCTGCCAATGCGTCAAGGTGAACAGTGAGAAGAAAGAGGGTATAATGATACCGATTGCTTCAAATGCAAAACTGGAAAAAGTGTTTTTGGATATCTGCGGGCCATTTCCCCGTAGCGGTGGTCGACACAGGTATAAATACCTGATAATCATCATGGACCACTACACCAAATATATAAAGCTATATCCGGTTAATCGGGCAACAACAACAAAAGTTCTGGCGGTGATCATCGATTTGTGTGTGCCAGGGATCGGTAGACCATCTTCCATTATTACCGACCATGGTACACAATTTAAGGGGAGGAGGTGGCGAGACACATTATTAGCACTTGGGATCAAAACTTATAAGACGTCAGTCTACCACCCAAGTAGTAATCCGGCTGAGAGAGTACTGAGAGAAGTGGGTAGGATCTTGCGCACGTACTGTCACAACCAACAGAAAAAGTGGCAAGAGTACTTAGCAGCAACAGAAACATTCCTAAATTACGCCCACCATCCAGCTATAGGAATTACACCATACTCAGCTATGTATGAGAAGCCGACTCCCCGAGAAATTGAACGAATCATTGAATTTCCACCAAACAATAATCGCCAATTCAACCAGTTGCGATTTTATAACAAGGTGGCGGAAGACCAAGAAAAACGGCAAGCCAAATACCAAAAGGCAATAGGGCGTATAATCACATACAAAGAGGGTGAGAAAGTTCTCCTAAAAAATCGAGAGCTGCCCAGCTCCTTAGAAGGTATAACCAAAAAATTACTATTACTTTATACAGGACCATATGTGGTGGTAAAGGATAAGCATAACAATACCCATGAACTGAGGGAAATCGTTTCAGAAAAAATCAAAGGTGTGTACAATCAAGCATCTATGAAAAAGTATTATGAAGAATGAGTTTGGAATTTAGAATTTATTTACCAATAAATTCTAAAAATATGTAAGTACAAATTACTACCAATAAATTCTAAAACATAAGTAGGAACATCTTACAACCTAATATTTTTGAGGAAAAACCTTTTGGAAGAATTAAAAAAAAAGAATTTGAATAACCAATAAATTCTAAAATGATGTAAGAACATCTTACAACCTAATATATTTTGAAAAAACTTTATGGAGAGAAATGAAAAGAAAGAATTTATTAACCAATAAATTCTAAAAATAAGTAAGTACAACTTACTACCAATGATTTATGAGAAAAAATTTTTGGCTGAATTAAAAGAAAGAATTTTTGAATTTTAAACCTGTAAATTCAAAAAATAAGTAAGTACAACTTACTACCAATGATTTATGAGAAACAACTTTTTTGCGGAATAAAGAGAAAGAATTTTTGAATTTAATACACTACAAAATTCTAAAATAAATGTAAGTCCATCTTACTACCTATGATTTAGAAGAAACTTTATGGAATTATAAAAGAAAGAATTTATTAACATATAAATTCTAAAATAATTGTAAGTACATCTTACTACCTATGATTTAGAAGAAATTTTATGGCAATTTAAAAGGAAGAATTTTGAATAATTTAACCAACAAACAAATTCTAAAATGATGTAAGAACATCTTACAACCAATGATTTATGAGAAAAAAAATTTTTTGAAGGTATAAAAGAAGGAATTTAGAATTTGAATAACATGTTACTTCTAAAATAATTGTAAGTACATCTTACTACCTATGATTTAGAAGAAATTTTATGGCAATTTAAAAGGAAGAATTTTGAATAATTTAACCAACAAACAAATTCTAAAATGATGTAAGAACATCTTACAACCAATGATTTATGAGAAAAAAAAACTTTTTGAAGGTATAAAAGAAGGAATTTAGAATTTGAATAACATGTTACTTCTAAAATAATTGTAAGTACATCTTACTACCTATGATTTAGAAGAAATTTTATGGCAATTTAAAAGGAAAAATTTTGAATAATTTAACCAACAAACAAATTCTAAAATGATGTAAGAACATCTTACAACCAATGATTTATGAAAAAAAAACTTTTTGAAGGTATAAAAGAAGGAATTTAGAATTTAATACCAGTAAATTCTAAAAATAAATAAGTACAACTTACTACCAATGATTTATGAGAAACAACTTTTTTGCTGAATAAAGAGAAAGAATTTAGAATTTAATACCAGTAAACTCTAAAAATAAGTAAGTACAACTTACTACCACTGATTTATGAGAAACAACTTTTGGAAGAATTAAAAAGAAAAAATGTTTAACCAGTAAATTCAAAAAATAAATAAGTACAACTTACTACCAATGATTTATGAGAAACAACTTTTTGGCTGAATAAAGAGAAAGAATTTTGAATTTAACAAACAAATTCTAAAATAAATGTAAGTACACCTTACAACCTGATATTTTTGAAGAAAAACCTTTTGGAAGATTTAAAAGAAAAGAATTTTGAATTTAATATAAACCAGTAAATTCTAAAAATAAATAAGTACAACTTACTACCTATGATTTAGAAGAAATTTTACGGCAATTTAGAAGGAAGAATTTTGAATAATTTAACCAACAAACAAATTCTAAAATAAATGTAAGTACATCTTACTACCTAATATTTTTGAGGAAAAACCTTTTGGAAGATTTAAAAGAAAAAAATTTTGAATTTAATATAAACCAATAAATTCAAAAAACTTAAGTAACTACATCTTACTACCTATGATTTAGAAGAAACTTTATGGAATTCTAAAAGAAAGAATTTAATAACATATAAATTCTAAAATAATCGTAAGTACATCTTACTACCTATGATTTAGAAGAAATTTTACGGCAATTTAGAAGGAAGAATTTTGAATATAACCAACAAAATTTAAAAACAAATGTAAGCACATCTTACTACCAAATATTTAAGAAGAAACTTTATGGAAAAATAGAAAAAAGGAATTTGGAAGTTAATATACAAAAAATTTAAAAATGAAGTAAGACCAACTTACTATAACTAATTTTGTGAGAAAACTTTATGGTAAATAATTAAGAAAAATTTGAATTTACAGAAATACCAAAACGTTCAGAAATAATTGTAAGATCACCTTACTATAAACAATTTTGAAGGAAACAATTCTGGAAATAAATGAATCAAACAGAATTTAAATGTTGATAGAACGTCAAAATTTTGAAACAAGATAAGATCAACTTATTACAATGATTTATGAGATATATTATGCCATTAAATAAAAAGAAGAGTTTGAATTTTGCATAAAACTAGCAAAGTTCTAAAAATAAATATGTGCCATTTATAATTGAATTTAGAAGAAAATAAAATGATTAATTCAGAAAAGAGAATTAACTATAATCTAGAATAAATGTGTATATCTAGCATTTGAAGGAGTAGAGAAGAAAAACAAAAAAGAGTGTGATATGCAAGAGAAGGAAACAATTTGGAAGCAAAGAGACTAATTACTTATGAAACGATAATGAAAACAGTTAATTAAGAGCAAAGAAGAACAACTCATACCAAACATATGGAGAAGATGATTTTGAACAAAAGATAATAATAAGACCTATATGAAATGCAAAGAGAAGAAATACCACATGAAATATCATATAAATGAATTAATGTTAATGAATGCGAAAGCGGATTAATAACTTTCTAAGAGAAAGGAAAGAACGAAATGTTTAAATAAAATGATCAATATAACAACCTGAATATCTAATATAAAGATACAAATTTAAAAATTAAATATAATATATTAAGAACATTCAAATAATGAATAAGAAAATACTATATGTAAAGACCATGCTAACACTGTAAGTAACCAGAAGGAAGTATAAAGAGAATTCAGATGGAGAAGAAAATGAGTTACACTATGACCAGTAACAAGAATTATTAAGAAACGTTTTCACCCATAATTAAAATAAATATATCAGACAAGTTAAGAGTTTAGAAAAATATATATATAATGAGTATAATAATAATTATGAAGATTTATTAAGCTAGAAAATGTGAGATAATCTGAGAAACTACGAAGTGAAGAATCCAAAGATATTTTTATTAGTCGAAAATGAGAATACTTTTTATTTATTTATTCGATGTCAGACTGAAGATAATTCCAGCAGCATTATGTTTTTTGAGCAGAGATGAATATGCCTCTGGACTCAAATTGTAGAAGTGGTGTATGGCCAGCAGAGATTGTGTAGCGTACAGTGCCCCTCTGAACTTCCCCAGCCCACGTGATAGGGAATGTTAGGGAATTAATATCCCAAGGATGCAACACGAAGTTTATAAAGAAAGAAAATGAATTACAATAATAATAATATCTCAGAAGGCACTAACTATCCGAAAAGGATCAATAGTAAATAAGCAACTATATATAAAAATTAATTAAACTCTAATATAAAAAGTCGATATAGAAATGGAGAGGAAAATGAAATATAATAAATGATGAAATTATCATAAGAAATTATTTCATCCATAAACATGTCTGAAATAATTACTTCTGGAGGAGAGCATTCTGTAACGTGACAGATAAATGCATAATAATGAATGGCATTGATCATTAGAATAATAAGATTATAACATTAAATCCGAAAAAAAAGCATCAAGTTTGATATAAAGAATTAATTCATAGCAACTGTGCAGAACAATCATTGTTATATAAAAAGTATAAGTTCAAATAAAATAAGTTACTAGTGATGAGTCATCCAAAACCAGTCTAATAACCCAAGGTTTTTAAATTATAACCCAGGAAGGTGAGAAGTAAACAAATAAATACAGGATATGACTAAACCCACAACGAGGATATATAAATTAAAAAGAAACCCTGAATAAGGCAAGATCCACCAATAAAGGTGATGTATTTCGAGAAACTTATGAAGAAGATGAAGAAATCCCAAGAAACCCGATGGCATCAAGAAGAAGATGGAGAAGATACCAGTCCAAGAAGACAGAAGAAAAGAAGACACATTTGAAGAAAGAAGAAGAAGGCAGCATCCTGAGGAAGATGGAATGCTCTTATAAAAGACACCCATATCCCCATATCCCAAAATAAATAATAAATTACAAATAATAAAAGTATAACGAAATAGTCTTTGACAGTAACCACATGTACAATAAAATTAAGAGAGAAAAGTGTATAGAGTAAGAGTTGCCAGTGAACCAAGATGAAACAATAATATAGTACCCAAGGAACAAGTATTCATTGTAACACACAAACCAATTTATTGATGTTAATAAGACTAAACAACCATATAGAAATAACATCAAAAAAGTGTAAAGTGAACCAGTGCTAGTTTTGGTATTATAAAAAATAAACCTTATGTTTTATTCTTGGCATCCACAAACTGTCTATACAATGAAACATACAACTTTAAGTGACTTAAAATTCGTACCATGTGAATGTGTTACCTTTAATAATAACAAGCTATAAATCTGTTTGAAGTGACATTTTTGTTTTATAGAATGAGTAAAAACAGATTTCATTATACAGTGACAGGGTACTATTACCCAATACAATATTTAAAAGACAATTTAAAAAACTGCATAGTCAAACTTAATATAAGAAGTAACAAATAAGAATATAGTTATAAGGTTTCATGAATATAGGATAAGGATTTTAAAATGTATTAGGTGTAAGGACATATATTTAAGTTTGGAACAACTAACATCATAACTGTAAATATATTTATTACTTGTGTTTATAGTAATAAGTAAATAAGATGTTAGTTGGGAAAAAAACCTCCGTTGTAAATAATATTTCTATGTTAGTAATAAGTGTTGATTATAAAAAAAAAATGTCTGAATGGTTGAAGACAACCATCTTTGAAAATATTTCTTATTTGTTTGACTGTTTATGGTATTGAAAACAATACTAATTATTGTTATGTTTAATTTAAAAAATGTTTAGTTTATAATACCATGTTTAAAAAGTCAGAGAGGGTATAACACAGTATTTATTGTTTGTATAAAAATTTTGTAAGAAAAAACTTGTTAAAAAATCTAGGCAAAAGAATGAAAACCAAACTTCATCAAAACAGAGAAATTACTCACTTAGATGCATTTAAACTAAAAGGATTTAGATAAAATAAACCAGAGATGAAGCCATATAATTACAGATACCACTTAGAAGGTTTTTGGAAATTATAGCCAGAATGATAAATAAAAATGGAAATGACAGTAGTTAAAAATTTGGAGAGGGGAGTCTATATTCCAAAATAATATTTTAAAAATTAACCAATTCAAATAATTACAAGAAAATAAGGGAATATAAACCTTTTAATACAATATGAGATTATTAAACATAAATATCACTTAAAAATGGCAGAATTTGCATAATGACAGGAAGTTAATTTTGAACTTTTACCAAATACAAAATGAAAGTAAAATTACCAATTTTAGACAAAAAACATAATAAAAGGGCATTATTCAATATTAAAATACGCCGAATGAACTGAAGGATTAAATTAAGTTACATCTAGCAAATAAAATTGAGTAATAACCAAAGTTTAGGCAGTTATATAATGTAATTGAAAACATGCACAGGATGCAAAATTATATTTGAACAATGTAAAGAATAATATTGTATTGGCTAAGATTTTAGTCGAAAGTGAAGGAAATAGAGAGTTGATTATTGGAATTTGTACGGTGCACTTGACGAGCGTAATATAACCAAATTAACCTAACTAAAAGTACGGTAATGGCGAGTCAGTGAACGACACGTTTTTGAAAATCGCGAGTGGCGAGTAAAACCATTTTGGAACGTCTAAATAGTGACAGAAACAATTACTAAAGACTAAATAACACTGAACAGCACCTAACTACACCGAATAACACTATTAAATACCAGAAAACAGTATACACCATAACCGTAAATTAGTGCCGAATGACAAAAAAGTGAACTAACTTATACATACACCGATATACAAAATACAACACAGAAACTTCACCCAAGACACTATACAACATCAGTAGGACATTTGCTGACAGCAGGACGTGAATACTACAAGAAAATCTCTTATTTGGAACGTCGCTTTTACGAAGGACATTTTGACCAACTTCACGGCAGCCATTTGCAATTTCTGTCGTCATCACGCAAGAGCAACGCCTCCTAGTTTCCATCAGCTGTACGGTTCGACAACAAATTATTTTATTACAATTTCTATTCAATGTATGTACCTAGTATTAGTAATTACTTGTTGTAACGTTATACTTTTTTAATATTGGCCCGATTTCTCTGACTTTAACCATAACTAGCTGTTAAAAGAACCTTATTGAATTTTATATATCAAAAACTTGTAACTGTTGGATACCCTGAGAATCGATTTATAATCGACAAGAGTCTATTAATCAATTATTCAATAAAACATTTATACTTTTCACCTCAAAATAGTTCTTTCTTTCTTAAATATAACAAATTACAATTAATATAATTTTAATAATAAAATACCAGAATTTTACCACCTCAGAAGGAAGATAACCTCCAAAACAAAAAAGTAAACTAATATCGATTGTCCCTGGAGACAATATTATAAGTGGTTGGAAGTTATTAAAAAAATACAAGAACATTAATAAAATTTCATCGAGAAGTGAGACACATTTCAACACTTTACGAAACTTAATTAATTAATTGATTTTAATTAATTAAACGATAAAAAGGAATTTTTTTTATTATAAAATTTTTTTTAACCCAATTTTTTTTTATTTCTTCAACAAGCAACAAAATCTTTTTAACTTTTTGTAATACTACACCTACATGTCTTCAACAGCTTAACATTATTAACAGGATTCGTTAAAATTTGGAAAGGTCAACAGCGAAACTAAAGGGAGAGTTTCAGACCAGTAAGACTCGAGATCCACACCAAGTGAACACCATTCATCTGAGAATTTGTATTTATAACCATATGAAGAAAAAACAGAATAAGTAATACCAAGAGTGTTTTATTATATTTATATTATATGAGTCAAAAATAGACGACTATTATTATTATTAGTATTATTATATGATGATTTTATGTTGAGATACTTCCAACAATCATTTGATTTTATTGAGCAGATAGGCATGACCTCCGAACTCAAAATGTGTATAAATGGATAGCAGAGTAATAGAGCCACACGTGCCCTCTGGTTAGTACCAATTTATATGAATGGAAGAGAAGAAAATTTTAGGGAGATAAATCATACAAGGGATAACACTCATAATAAAAAGTAAAGGAGGAGAATAATATCATTTCCAGTATCATGAAACATGAATTAATAGAGATAAACTGAAGGAGAAGATAACGATTGAAGAATTCCATAATAATAAAAACTTGATTTAATAAACTATGTTGATGATTTCAGAAAAAAAATCTTTATTTTTGAAATAATCAATTTTGGCGGCGATGCATTATACAACATGACATAAGATAGCGCAAAATAGCACTAATGATTAATAAAAGATAAAGCTGAAAGTAGGAAGAAAGGTTAAAAAACTTATAACTTGAAGATTAATGACGCAACTACGAAATAACAATTGACTAAGAAACTGACTATGACTTGACCCAATAGATGGGAGAAAACAAGAAACATAGAAACAAGAAAGGAGGAACGAGAAACCAAGATATAACCCAAAGTATGACCACAATCATTGTAACCCCAAGACGTAACTAACAAATAATATGTAAAGTAAATGCATTAAAACAGATAGGGCATAAATAAGAGGTCAAATATACAAACTATAAAAAAATAAACTAGAGATATTATGTATGTTAAATTAAAAGAAAAGAAACATGAATTTATAAATATAAGATAGGAAGTTAAAAATTAAAAAAATAACCTATTAAATAATAAACTAGTCAAAATCAAGTAAAAAATATAATTGAGCTGAATAAAGACAATCATTAAAACCAAAAGTGACCAATGTGAAATGAGAATAAAACAAATATTAATGACCAATAACAACCCAGTGATACTAAACTAAATAAACAAACAATATGTGAAATATCAAGTGAAGGATATAAATAAATAAATAGAAATAAGTGACAACGATCTATGTAAATAACATAGAATAAATGTGAAAGTGATGATGGATAAAGAAACCTCATATGAAAGGAAAAGTGCAGTGTAGGTGTATACATTATAAAATACAATAAGAAGCAGACTATAGTAATATAGCAAAACAGTCTTTAATAGAACATTATCTAAAAAGTATGAAACTAATTGTACCATTATTAATTAAAGTTAAAGTAAGTAAGAATTACAAAAAATAAGGTAAAAGTTAAGTTATTAGAGTGGAAGATAGGAGAAGCAGACACTATATTTTAGTGAAGGAATTTGTAAGTGAGCTATATTGTGTAAGGTACTGTTAAAAATTATTATTATAAGAGTTTCGTTATTGTAAAAAACCATAGAATTAATTAACTTAGAAGATAGGTGAGATAGAAATAACAAACCAATAACAGTTAGAAGTTTAATTTCAGGCTTGAACCTGGTAAGAAAATATTTTAATAATAAAAGGTGTGTTGTCAAAAGCACCAATGTTTTTTTTGTTTAACTGTTTCTATAAAAAAATATTCACTGAACCAACAAATAAAGTTTATGAATTGTAAAGAATGTTGAATAGGAGTATTGGGAAACCTAGGATTTAGGCCTAGCATAAAGGAAGGAATTTTGTAAGTTTAAAAAGAAAACAATAACCAAGGGTCAATTAGAGTATATAAAATGTTTAAGTAATTAAGTAAGTGTATCAGGTATAAAAATGTTGAATATTATTCAATTTAAAGATAATTACAAAAGAAATATCAATAAGAAAATAAGAAAAATGTTATTAACTAATCAAAAGTAACCATGAGGGATATCAAAATAATCTTTATTAAAACAGCAGAACAATGGTGTTAGTATAATTAATATTACTACTAGCATAAGGAAGTAATCATAATTTAAAGGATTTTTACATATTTGATCATAAATAAAACGTTAGATTATAACAATGTTATAAGATGTTGACCAATGAGAACTAGTATAATTTGAAAGGTTACCATGACAACTGCATGTTACATAGAGTGACCGTTGAAATCTAATGACTTCATTATTGACTAACATAGAGGGTGGGCGTATGAAGCCCTTGAAGCCAAATTAATTTTAAAAGCTTTAAATTTTTCCAAATTTGAAAGAAGTAGTGTAAGAAGAATATTTTAAACAACCATTGATGAGATGACCAGTAATTAAAACATTTATACAACAAATATCATGGCCAAAACTTGGAAGCAAGCAAACTAAATTAATACCCGTCCAATTCTGGAGAAAGAACTGAAGGGGCCTAACTCAACCTGTGAAAGAAGATCATCTACAAGAACTGATGGAAGCTGAACATTGAATTTCAACCATTTGAACGGGGATCTCAGCAAATCCAAAGAAGAAAGGACTCTTAGACGTGTTCCAGAAGAACAAGAGGATCGCAAGAGAAGCTACGTCAAGGAATCGATGAGTATAAATTAAATACTTCACACCAAAATAAACTTTCAATTACCCATAGTAAACAAACAATCTTATTTTCACTTCACAGGTCACAAAATTAACTTTTGAACTGAACGTGATTAAAAATTCACTTTCGATGAAACATATCAATCACAAAATTTTGATTTTCTATTAAAATAATTTTAAAAACATAACTTGCTAACAAGGACTTAACCAAGCGTGCACTATTTCTCATCGCCAATAACTTACTTTTCATGTTTTAAAATATCAAATATTGTGTATTAGATAAAAGGAATATTATAATTTATGTGCATTTATTAGTCGGTAATCCAACTTCTGTAGTCCAAAGAACTTATTCCCTGAGATAAAATTATTATTTTTTAAAACAAAGCCTGTACGCCATTGTGGCATTTTACGTATGAACTGAACGAGCAAGACGCTGCCAACCGAGCAACTTGTAAACGCTTAATTATAATAAATATATGTATCATTTATCAACTGTAATTGACCAGTTAATTTAAAGAAGGGTTCAATAAATTTTCATATTTCTCAATTGCTGTATGTTTGATTCATATAAAAAGGGTAATATAAGAATTTAGGACACAAACAATAAACATACGACAGTTAACGAATTCGACTCGGCCAGACAGCGTGAGCCAATCAGGCGGCGAGGCTCAAAAATTTGAACTGAGCGGCGAGAAATACGGTCGACTAGTAAGTATTGAGACAAAGTATAAAACGGCTCGCAACACATTATTAAATTTAACAAAAGTAAATAATACAAAAATAACAACCTACATAAACGTCTAGTCACAAAGTGACAATCCCAACAGTGGGGCTTAAGGTAAAGGATAAATACGGGACTTACACGTTTCTGTTACAAAGACGCTTACAACAGGTGATATTAAATCTCGTCACAAACGTCAGTTACACTCTGTCTAATACAACAACGCCTGGAAATTTTCCATCATCTGACTGGTATTTATTTTTGTAAATAAACTACCACGTACAATTCTCTTCTCCGAAATGTTCTGTGTTTCCAAAGTTAAAGGATCTGTCCCCCTTCTGACCACATTGCCGACGGTCTCACAGATCGTCGTATTTTACAAAGGAAACAAAGTAACGTAATCTGTAGAAGTCACTAATTACCAAATTTCATTAGCCAAAAACAATAATTAAATATCACTAAAGGCATGCTCATACAATAATTTGTATAGAGAAATTAATCACCTTATTAGAGTTTGGTACTAATTAATACTATGATCACTTTCCAATAAACTGCAACAAACGCTTGATCCGCACCGAATAATTCTCCAACTATGTCTTACTTCTAAGCCAGACGTGACGCTATATATATACGAGTGTGTCTATGTCTCGTACTATGTCTATGTGTGTGTGACAGTCAGTGTTTTCCATTTTCCTTGCAACACTACGAGAACAATTAGCAAAGTTACAGCAGCTGGAACAATTTGGAGGCTAGGTCAAAACCCCGACCTTGAATGCAACGTACCGAATGTACACGCAAGGTTAGTCAATGGACGTGTAGAGCGACAGCCTCAAAAACTTTAATAGCGGTATGTAATTGTTTTTCTCCTCAACGGACGTAGCACTGCCACCGTGATTACAGTAATTCTACATCAGGCGGTAAGGGTGGACGACCTTAAATTTCCGCTCTCCTTCGTGTTGTTTCCGATTAACAATAACTTGATTATCTTTTTCACAATATACAGTTCTTCATAGTTAGTTTGAAGTTTAGAGGCACGACCACGACGACGCCGTTTGGTTTGTACCAACAAACCTCGTCTCGTTCTTGGAAACCCACACTATTGCTGCGAGTGTCATAACGAGTTTACATTTTACCACTGGCTATCTTCAGCAATTTTCGTATCAAGCAATTAATTTCTTGCTGGTGTTATTTCTAATTGCGGGGAATACCTCTTCGGCTCTTGGAACTGAGTTTTGGGTGATCGGAGCATTGAGCCCACAGTAAGGCGAATCTCCCGCCCAAAACACAAACTGTGCTAAAGTCATCCCGTTTGTGCCGTGTACTGATGACCTATACGCCATTAGGAATAACGGTATACGTTGATCCCATTCTGTTTGATTCTCGTTAACAAACTTTGACAGATGCTGCTCAAGTATCTTATTGAACCTCTTACCTCTCCGTCGTAAAATGGAGAACCGTTGTTTTGGTTTTCCGAATTCCGAGTTTGCTATATAATTCTTTTAAAACCCCTCAATCGAAATCCCAGCGCAGCGTAATCGGTATGGATATCAATAGGGACTCCATAAGGGCAAGATACAATGTGACCCAACCAATACAGTGGTAACCTCCTGATTTGGAATTGCATAGGCTTCTTCCCACTTAGTACACTTATAACCATAATGTTCTAGCTTGCATCGTTGGTAACTGAGAAATGTCCAGCAATGTCAATGGAAATTCTCTCGAATGACAGTCCAACGTTATACCATCTCATTTTCCTGTTGCTTATAGTTTGTTAGCGTTTATTTGCAGCGAATGTTTTACAAGTCCGACACCATTACTATACATCATGAAGAAGATGAAGCCAGTAGAACTGTTTTCGTATTTTAAAAAGGAATTTTCATACCAAGATGACACCCAGATGATCCATCATGCGTCTACTTCATAACCGATTGCAGTTGCCTTCGGGCAACTATCAGCTGCATTACCACGTACCGACCATCTGCAGTTTTCCAGGACCTTTTCTGCAATCCATTCTTTAAGGTTAGATATTCCCATTGTGCCTAGCAGCTTTTCAGAACTTCGTTACCATGGCAGACATCTTGCCAATCGGCTACGTCCCTTTCTTTTGCCGTGAAGATCGGGTAAAATTTTCATGAGTCAACTGGTCTTCTTGCAAATCTTGTGTCGTCCAAACGCCTGGGAAGAAATATATATTGATGGCTTAAACTTGTACATTTGCGTTCTGTTTTTTCTTTGTGCAGCAATGTCGGGAATCATCCGAGCAACGTTTTCTGTATAAGCCGTCTGTATTACCATGAGTACACCCCCTCCGGTGTTGTTCCTTGTCGCTGTATTCTTGCAAAATTTAAAGCCATCTTGCCAACTGTCATTCCAGATATTCAAACTTCAAAAGTTTGCAACCGCAGCATTGTAGGTGCATAGTTAAATAGATAAAATTGACTCTCATACAGATATTTATGAAAGTACTACAAAGTCCGGACGATAACCAGTAACTCCAACCGTGTAACGCAATAATGTCTATCTGCTTTGGATGTTTCTTGCTGTAATACGTACGCTATTATTCATGCTTCACCGTTTTTACTTGAGACAAAAGTGATCCTAGACCAATATTGTTGCATCCGTGTTCATGATGTGCTTCTCTTTGAAAGCTAGGCAAAGAAGAATTGGCTGCGAGCATACTGCAGTTTTTGAAACCCTGAATGCTTGATTGCTTTATGTTTGTTACTGAAATCTTAGTTTATTTTCCGTTAGCGCATGTAGTGGTTTAGCAGTAAGAGCGAAGCATTTTACATAACGCCTGTAATATTTGCATAATACTTGGAATCTCCAAACATCGTGTTTACTCTTCGAAACTGCCGTACTCTTACGGTGTCTACTTCATTGATATTCATACTAACACCAGCAGCCGAGACCAAATGGCCCAAATACTGTACTTTCTACTAGAATATAGAATATTTATTCGAGCTCAGCTACAGTTGTGCATTGTGAATTCTAGTAAACCACTATAATGTTTTCCAAATTGTCTTTAAAGCCTTTCCAATAACTATGACATTGTCTAAATAAACAAGTCAAGTTTTCATGTCACAGCTAGGAGTACTAGATCCATCAGTAGTTCAAACGTTGCTGGTCCATTACAGAGTCCACACAGAACGATTTTAAACTAGAAGAGGTAACTTGAGGTCGATAGAATAATTTTTATTGTCTTCTTGATGAATACCTACTTGCCAATAACCGCTTTTTAGGTCCAATATGGAAAACCATTAAGCTCTAGAATTTTTTTTGTGTTCTTGAGTCATATCTTCGACGCGAGATAGTGGAGAGCAATCTTTCTTTGTCATGTCGTTAAGCGTCTGGTACTTTATCTAGGATTGTAATCCACTAGTCTGCTTTGCCAGCAGCACTACCGGAGAAAACTAAGCACTTAACGAAGGCTTGATTATTCTCTTTGTCACCATTTCCTGGACTAACTCCACTACATAAATTTCCTCATGCTTAACTAAGCCCTTGTTTGATGTGATGTTGTACAAGAGCGATTCTTTCCAATGACTGGCCCAAAATTAAAAACGCATCTTAAAATTCATGGAAAATCATGCTGAATTCCTATACCTCACTACTTGTGACATCGTCAGAAGATCTATTCACCAGTTCCTCAATTTGTTCTAAAAATGTTGATGCGTCTGAAACACTGTTTTTGTTACATCATTTAGGGTACCCTGGGCACAGGAAAAATTTACCTAGGTGTGTATGTCTTTGTAGAGTCAAAAATATTTGCCACCCTAATAGGTACGTCTCCGGTTTTGTCTGGTTTTCCTAAACTTCAGACATTTAATATGCCCGGTGTGCTAACTACCTGGAGTTCAAACATAGAGCACTGTTTCCCTCTAGTACCTAGTTCTGTTCTACCCCTGATAACTTTTTTAGAAGTTGGCGAGATAGTTACGGCCACTTGACGACTTGTCATGTCCATAGATTTTTCTAAAGTATTTGTTGTGGAGAGGATTACTTTTTCTTGCACGAAACTCAAGACATTGTTTTTGAAGTCGACTACAAAACCGTATGCATTCATAATTCCCACACCGAGAATTGCTTTCTTATGTCTACACTACAGCATTTCTCTTTTTACTTTTTCTACTCGAGCGCTCGCGCTTTATTCTTATTTTGAGTAAATGCTTTTTCTAACACCTTCGCATGCAATGACCCCATATAAGCCCTGTTATACCCGTTTATCCAAAATTCAACACCCGTTTATTCAAACACATGTAGCGGTTATATCTGATTATCCAAACAGTTAAACAAAGTCCTTTATTTAAACAGATATATCTTTCATACCCATTCCCTTAATCATACGGAAGAGTTACGCTCAGTTCGCTTCAACATACGGATCACTTAAACTCATTTATACAACTGTATATACCAGTTCTCTCAAACATGCGAGAGACAAAACATGGATACTGTTTTCTTAAACACACGGAACAGTCACACTAATTTTGCTTAAACATACGGAACAGTTAGAAACAGTTCGCTAAAGCAAGGGAACAGTTATAATTAGCTCGCTTAAAACTGCGGAACAGTTACACTCCGTACATTAGGTTCTAAAGGAATAAAAGATTTACTTTTATTCTAAAAGAATAAAATTCACAATTTACGGAAGAACATTTCTGTAAGATTAGATAACCAAAAGGTAAGGAGAAATAGAATTATTTCAAGAATACTGATTGACGCGTTATCACTCTTGGAGAAGCAAGTATGTCTATTTAAAGACCGCACTGAATCTAACAATTTCAAAAGTTAAAGCACATATATAGACATTGTTTGTCAGCGTACGATAAACAATAGCAAATAAATCGAAAACAGCAATAGTTATTAGAGGAACATCGCCGATAATACAAAACTATTTATTTGGCGAAGTAGGTAACGTACTTTAGAGAAGTCGGAAATATCTAATGCAACATTTGTTGCAATGTTATTTGAGAAGGAAAATGACGTAACCAGTAAGAGTTGATTAACGATTAAGTGTCAACCAACAGTTGTGCAATTTGTTGAGAAATAGGGAAATTGTCAGAAACGATATTTTAATTTATTTGATGTCAGTTCAGACCAAACTGCACAAGGGATTGTTCCAGCATTTTTAAAGACTTTAAAAAATCTTCCACTGGAGCAGATGTTACGGGTGATCATGTATCTGAATTTCAAATCTTGGTGGAAAGAAGGTACTAATCAGCACATTCTACATATATTTTAGTCACTGACTGGATTTAGTTTTGCAAAATTCCGTAAACTGTATAGCGACTGTAAGTAATTATTTACTGTTTTGTCACAAATATTTAGCCTTTCCACACTGTATAATTTGCATAACTGCTCTAACTAACGTTATGGGGAAGAAACTACCGGGAATGGCACCAACTATGTGGAATTTTTTGTGAAGGTTTGTCAATACTGTCTAGTATACAGAGAACGTTTATGGTACCAGGTCGGTCGACCACTGAAGAGAAAGTGTGAGGGAGGATGCTATCAGAGTATGAGGATTAGGAAGAGATAAATCCGATCAGAGTACAGAGCTGGAAAAAGGCTGTACAGGATTGTTCAAAACTGGTAGAGGACAAAATTCATTAAAGTTTCGTAGCACCGTTTGATGGTACTGGACATAATAAGTACATAGATTCTAATGCAATTCGCAAACAGGTGAACTGCACATCGATTGTTAATAGTTTACAATTAGAAAACTGAATACCGTTTAATGACGTCATTGAATTAAATCCACTTTGTATGTACGTGTATCTCGTGCATTGCTAATACTTCAAAACAGGCTGGTTAAATGTGTCTAGTGTGTAATGGAATTCAACAACCGTTAAAGAAACGGCTGACAGGGTACGTTATTGTCCAATTTGCAGCGTATTATGGTAATTATTGTTGTGGTGTAGCAACGGAACTAGACACAGTGTTACCAATATTCGTAAACAGTAATTCACTTGGGAGCGACCATTTGAATTAACCATGTCAGTGGAAGTAACATTGAAACATGAAATGTCAACTTCGACTAGATGTAAAATGTTAGAAATTACGTATTCGTATGTTGAGTGTTAACCCAGTTATGTTGATAAATTAGCTTTGTAGCCAACTACATAATGAACGTACAATGAATATTTGGACTGTGCTTAAACATACACCTTCTCCCTTCCCGTATATCCTTCTTTCATTGTCATCATCTCCTTTTTATTTATTTTTTCTCTATTTATTTCTCCTTCTTCCTCTCTTGTAACACATTTATTTTTGTTCAGAGGCGGCTCGCAAAAAAATCACTAGTTGTTATGCATTAAACTGAAATACTCATCACCGTCATCATCATCATCACCCAAAGGACTAGGTCCTAGACCTGTTCCGGAACCCATCTCCTCCTCGGTCTACTGACACCTCTCTTCCCAGTAGTGTGATAACAAAAGGCAGTCACGGTAGGTGGATATCAAGCATTCGGGTTAAGTGTCGACACCATCTCCTTGAGTGGTCTTCAATCTTTTGGTGCAACGATACAATGTTTAATTCGCCATCTAATATCCTCGTTCATTTTCCCATCGAGGAGAGAACAACCTTTTGTCCCTCTTAGGAATTTCATTTCAGCTGCCTGAATCCTCTGTTCGTCCCTTTTACCAAGACTCCTGAATTAGTAATAACTGAATTAGTAACAAGAAAAATAATACAAACTTATTAATTGTTTTTTACATTTTAACGCGTCTGCTCTTGTTGTTTTACTGCTTTCGTGCATTTTAGTGTCAAATAAGGTTTTTAAAACAATTCTACAAATCAGCTTAAAGTAATTTAAATTTACGAGCTTCTAGCGCAATATGTTACTTTAAACTGGAAGGGAAGTAGTTACACTCTCTGTATTCTACAGTTCCAATGTTGTCTTATGGAACTGGTTTGCTGTCATCAAACTACTGTGTCTTTATAAGCTTCCTTGAGATAGGGAAGGTCTGTGAGATAGCTGACACGTCGGACTGTGCTGACCGGAAGAGTCTCGTTCAGTTATGAAACGTTTACTCCACTCTGATACCTTCAATAAAAAGAAATAGAATGCGCAATAATAATAAATAATTACTTCTTCTTTACCGCCTGATCAGTTTAGCAGTCTCATAGGGTATGTTACAAGGAAAATATTGTGGCCCGGTCTACGCTTTAGCACATATTATTATCCCAGGTATTCACTTTGCAAGGAAAAAATTGTGGCCAGGACTACGCTTTAGCACATATTATTATCCCAGTTATTCACTTGACAGCAATGCGTTTTGCTCGTTGATAGAAATGCAATTGAGGTATATCAGCACGCCAACAATTTCTTTCCTAAAGCATGTCCTGGGCTGTGAGGTTTTTCCGTGCACAAGTAAGCCTCATGGTAATCGAGTTCTGAGCTACCTACAGGAAGTCGTGCCTTTTGGCTATTTCCAGGTAGCACTAAGTTGCTTTAAAGCAGGCCAGATCTCCCATTACTTCTGAATCCCTTCACTGTAGGATAATCAAACATATCGCCTGGCTTTATGCTGTACTGGCTGAGTCCGACTATGAGGTGATTGTTTTTTTGACCCTTGATGGTAGTACGAAAACGAACTCTAAGGATCGTACTCAAGTTCGCTTCTCAATAAGTAAGAAGAGATTAGGCACGGAGTTTGGCAATTAGCCAAAGTCGCGTATCGCGGATGCTTTAAATCTTTCTAGCATAGCTGCTACGTATCCTAAGATATGGCTGCATAATTGGAGACTGGGAAAAAGGTAAGCATCAACAAAAATTTTAGCAAGTTTTTATTTCATAGACAGGTTGGGGAGTAATGGAAACAATTGGATAAGATTAGCGGACGTTTGCTTAGTAGCTCTCTGAATGTGGGTAAACCAGGTAGACGATCTTCTCAGACACCTAGATACTTGACTTCCCTGGACCTGCACGAATAAGTTCTTTCAACGTTATCCCAAACACCCTCCCATATCTTTTTGATACTTAGAGAATAACACGGTGAACCTCTTCGTCTCATTAATGACCTCGTGATCCCGCTATATTTTCTCTTATTATTTTATAACTTTCAATGGAGGCACAGATTCTTCTAAATCTTACTGGCTTGTCAAGGTGAGTGTGGTTTTTTTGTAGCGTGAAACATCCTACTGTTAGCCTGTGCCGATTGAATAAAATCGGCGCCAATACGCAAAAGTAAATAGCGTATAATAAAAAAATCTTGTACTGCATTTAACGAATATAAAGAAAAATAGGTTTCTGTATTTAGCGGTGGGCGTTCTGCCGTACTGTGTTTAACGGTTAGCGCAGAATCTACATGAGGTAACGAAGCGGCGCTTGATTGGTGCTGCTCCCTTGCGGACGCCTTGAAGCGCGAGTTGAAAATTGCGTACAATAAACGCTTCGGAGCTTGTCTGATTTCGCTACTCCAACTAACCGCCTCGCCGCTCTCCGACAGAGACGTTTTTATTAATTGTTCCATCTTCCACCTATGGCAGGCTAAATTAAAACAGATCTGCGGTAAGTGAGTGCAGTATACTTATATATATTTAATTTAAAGTAACGTAAAAGGGGTTTTGTTTAATATACGTACAAGAATGAATGAAAATTGTTAACCTGTTACACGCAAGCCGCGTGGCGAATTAGAGTATGCAAAATGAGTTAATTGTATAACAGTAATTTAAGTCTTAACTAAGGCCCCGTAATTGACCAATGTTAACGCAAAATAATATGTACTTTAGCCAAACTTAATGTTTTCAAAGATAGGGCCACATGCCCGTATAACCTGTTGTAGAGTGTGTCAAATTTTCATTTCAAGTAGGCCTAAAGCAGTGTTTAAAATTATAAATGGATTTTGGTGCGTGTGAGAGTAACCTGGGGGAATAAGTGTTGGAGCATCTCGCTGATAATATTTGTATGCTTAGGGTCGCCCGCTTCAAGTCGTGGACCAGCTCCAAATCATGACCTGAACAACCGAACATCAAAGGCTCTCAGCTTCATCTGCCGGAGGAGAACAGCAAGGAACAGGCCACACCACCACAAAAATGCTCTAGACCAGGACTCCACACCAGGGAATAAATCAGGTGACACCAACCCAACATTACTTTTTAACACAAGTGAATGTAACCTACTAGAACTCGTGGGCATATAGCGACACACCCTAAAATGACTTTAAGCTTTACACATTTCAATTGGGTTTACGGGACAGAATAGTGCGCGGACTTGGGGGGAAATCTTTTGTACATTTTGTAATACTATTTATATTAAGTGTGAGCCCAGAGGTTGGCATGTTCCGTGGCTGATTACCATTCAGGCATGTAAATTTCTTTCTAGTTTTCAGTAAAAGGGTTACCTTAGTGCTAGTAATTCTATCATTCATCATGTAATTTCACAGATTAAATTTAGTTTTCAATTGATTCATTAATTTCACATATTAATATTCAGTTTGGGTACTATAATGGATAGGAGATTCTTTTGTTAGTTTCAAACGGGTCCCCAGTTTAATCCTGTATAGGCGGATTTGTCATGCAGACTTGAACATGCTCCTCGGACAGGTTTAGTTAGGCACGATCTTGCCTAGGAACATGTCGGCCTTTGAGCCAAATTAATTCTTAAAGGTTATAAAGCATCATGGCACATTACTGTTATTAAATTTCTTTCACGAAAATATTACTGTTATTAATATTTCACAAAAATTTATCACGCTTAAATTCTTTTAAATTTATTATGGTCACTTTTATTTTGACTGAATTATGATTATATTTCCTCCAAGTCTAAGTGCTCAGTGCGGGAGCACTTTATAGTAGTATCAGGCATTATGCCAACCCCTGAATTTTAGTATGCCCTGGGGGCACTGGGGTTACACATATATATGAATATATATATTGTAGCATGACAGATAATCCACACAAATACATTACACAATGATCATTAATAAAGCTCTAATATATGGAATATCCAGATGAGAATTAATTAAAATGCACTGTTTAATAATATATTCACAAGAAAGGTTGAATAAAGAAAATTTCTGCAAATAATATAATATAATACAAATTTAAAAACCCAGAAGACTAAAAATAATAATAACAAAATTACCCAGGAAAGATAGAAGCAGGCAATTAATATACCCCGTCAAAGAAACCAGACCAGAAAAAACAAAGCTACTGAAGACAGAAGAAAGAAGAATAATTAAAACTACTATTACTGAAGAAAGAAGAAAGAAGAACAATCAAAGATACAAAAGACAGAAGAAGGAAGAATAATTAAAACTAGAGAAGAAAGAAGAATAATTAAAACTAGAGAAGAAAGAAGAACTAATTAAAACTACTACTACTGAAGAAGGAAGAAAGAAGAACTAATTAAAACTACTACTACTGAAGAAGGAAGAAAGAAGAACTAATTAAAGCTACTACTACTGAAGAATGAAGAAAGAAGAACAATCAAAGCTACTGAAGAAAGAAGAAAGAAGAAAAAACTAAATCTAATGTAGAAAGAAGAACAATCAAAGATACAGAAGACAGAAGAAGGAAGAATAATTAAAACTAGAGAAGAAAGAAGAATAACCAAAACTACCACTACTGAAGAGAGAAGAAAGAAGAATAATTAAGGTCAAGGAAGAAAGAAGACTAATTAAAACTAAAGAAGAAAGAAGACTAATTAAAACTACAGGAGAAGGAAGAAAGAAGAACAATCAAAACTCAAAGAAGAAAGAAGACTAATTAAAACTACAGAAGAAGGAAGAAAGAAGAACAATCAAAACTCAAAGAAGAAAGAAGAATAATCCCAAACTAAATCTACTGAAGAAAGAAGAAAGAAGAACAAACTAAATCTAATGAAGAAAGAAGAACAATCAAAGATACAGAAGACAGAAGAAAGAAGAATAATTAAAACTAGAGAAGAAAGAAGAACTAATTAAAACTACTACTACTGAAGAAGGAAGAAAGAAGAACAATCAAAGCTACTGAAGAAAGAAGAAAGAAGAACAAACTAAATCTAATGAAGAAAGAAGAACAATCAAAGATACAGAAGACAGAAGAAGGAAGAATAATTAAAACTAGAGAAGAAAGAAGAATAACCAAAACTACCACTACTGAAGAAAGAAGAAAGAAGAATAATTAAAACTAGAGAAGAAAGAAGAATAACCAAAACTACCACTACTGAAGAGAGAAGAAAGAAGAATAATTAAGATCAAGGAAGAAAGAAGACTAATTAAAACTAAAGAAGAAAGAAGACTAATTAAAACTACAGAAGAAGGAAGAAAGAAGAACAATCAAAACTCAAAGAAGAAAGAAGAATAATTAAAACTAGTGAAGAAAGAAGAACTAATTAAAACTATTACTACTGAAGAAGGAAGAAAGAAGAACTAATTAAAACTACTACTACTGAAGAAGGAAGAAAGAAGAACAATCAAAGCTACTGAAGACAGAAGAAACAAAACTAATTAAAACTAAAGAAGAAAGAAGACTAATTAAAACTACAGAAGAAGGAAGAAAGAAGAACAATCAAAGCTACTGAAGACAGAAGAAACAAAACTAATTAAAACTCAAAGAAGAAAGAAGAAGAATCCCAAACTAAATCTATTGAAGAAAGAAGAAGGAAGATTAATTAAAACTACTACTACAGAAGAAAGAAGAAAGAAGACTAATTAAAACTACCAATACTGAAGAAGGAAGAAAGAAGAACAATCAAAGCTACTGAAGACAGAAGAAAGAAGAACAATCAAAGCTACTGAAGAAGGAAGAAAGAAGAATAATTAAGACGATCCATATAAAACAAAAACCCCATAGGGAAAGAACCCCCAAAAAACCCCAAAATCAATGAATGCCCAAAGAGAAAGTATAACACCCTAAAAAACCATATCACTGTAAAACTGACAAAAACTAAAAGTGTTGGTAGTATTAAATATTAGTGCATTCAAAAAGTTATTATTTAGTTTGTACAGACAAGTCTTCACAGTTCCCCCATGGTTGAATATTTCATATTAAAAGCTAGAAAAAGACTAGTAAATATATTGATAATTCACCATAGACAAGTGCAAGTGATCAAATTATAAATAATAAACTTTAAAAGGGTACATGAGTTGCAGTACATAGTTACAAACTTTAAGTTTTGTGAACAGTGCCTACTTTGATAATGAAGTAGTAATATTACCAAATAAAAGCTACTAAAGCGATATGAACATTCCATAGAATGGAATATATCTCAGGTAGCTAGGGGTATACTTTAAGAGGGGGTATAAATTTTATAAATGGGGAATTACAGAACAAACTGTTTATGATGGAGTTTATAGAAGGTGTTAACAATTATATATGGAACCAGGATGTTAGGTTCCTATTACATATAACATTTAGATAAATAAGGGTTAGTCATAAGAAATATTAGTATTATAATTGTTATTTTATTGTTCAGTTTAATTTAGGAATGCACTGTCTAAAAATAGATATCATTCCAATGTTGTAGAAATACTCTTTATTATGTTATTAGGTAATATACTAAGCAATGTTATTCAGAACACTAGTTGTGATATAGAGAGATGTTATATGTTAATTATATAATCAATAATTTGTTATACCAGTCAGAGAAGGATATAAAATAGCTACATTAATAAAACATTTGGAAATTAGCCACACATCAGATCTAGGCCAAAGAATAAATTTAAACTGCAGAATAATTAACAAACCTAGTCTTATAAACCATATAAAATGACAATATTCAGGCAAAATAAACTCAACATATCAAATTCTATGTAAATAAGGCTTTCTAAAGATATGGTCATTATATGAGTAAAATTATTTAATTGTCTAATAAAATACCATTAAAACTGAAATAGATTAACTGACACTATCCTAGGGGAAGTCATATACAATTGAATTATATTAAAAAACCATCATTAGTATACTAAATTGCAATAAAATAAGTGAGAATTGATAATTATACAAATTTCAGATTTCATAGAATAATAATTATATTAGGGAAAATGGCTATTATTTACATAGAAAACAGGAAGTATAATTTTAGGCCTACCTCCCAAAAAATTATAAGAAATATAATTTTCAGATAAAACTTTGTAATACTAACTTAATTACTATCAAAATAAGTAGAATAGAATAGTGAAAACGAATATGTATTTTATATTTCAAACAGTTAACTAATAACGAATTTATTTTATGAACATAAAGTACATTTTTAAAGTGTATCGGAAGTTATGGCAAATTTAAACAATGTATGAGATATATTATATAGGCTAAGACTTTCATGAGACGAAGGAAATACAGACAGTTCATTATTATGCGTTGACGAGTGCACTTAAAGTAACCTTTCGCCAGAAATAACCTTTAATGGCGTTTATGTTATAAACCGTATCTCAGTGAAAATTTTGAAAATAATTATTTTAAACTATTTTATAGATTGTGAAGTGGTGAAAGTGACCTATGAACACAGTAACACTAATAAATTGAACCACACATAACTAGATAAGCAGAATAACACTGATATTACACCAAATACAGACCGAAATTTCGAGGTTAAAAACGACACACATAAACACAACGAGATATATCCAGTGACAACATTTTACACCAAGTGAACTATTCCATCATACACCAGTGACATTTAAATATATCCAGGACGATCGTATACAATTGCTGAGAGCATTTACTCGAAGAAAGGACATCTTTATTACAACAAAAACTTCATCAACGCTGGAGGCTTCCTTGCGCATGCGTCAGTCAACCATTTTGGTCCGGTCCGCTGCAGTATAGAAACGACATGGCTACTATTGGTTCGAAATCAAATCATATATAAACTTTTAATATTTTTAATTATTATTGTATTGTTAAATTTTAAGACATTTAATAATTATAAATGTTATACTTTCCTTCCCATAACCTTCTCTGGCTATATATTTTAATAACCGTTTAAAGAACCCTATGTTATAATACCAATATAAATTGTTTATATCGACCGGCCCTGAGCGAGTCGATACTGCTTTGTGATATCAATTTTAATCAAACAATTTCATTATTTTTTGTTAATAAACATATTGTTTCGGTAAATTGGAGTTGGTTTTTATTATAAAAAAGACTTAACAATTAATTAATGAAGAAACCCAACTAACTGAAGGGCGGTACATACGAAACGACAACGTTTCAAAAAGAAGAAGAAGAGAGCCGTCTTTCGTTCAAACTTGGAGTTAACAAGATTATCTTTTCAACAAAATTACTGAAAATGACACTATTACTAGAATAACCACGATACCATTTCATTTATAATTGCAACCGACTAACTCGATTTGTTCCTAAATTTTAAGAACATGTGACGATTTCATTAATAAAAATATGTTAATTAATTAAGTTGATAATATGTAAGTGAAGAAATTTTAAATTCTTAATAAAATCTCACATTGTAAACTAAATCTTATGGCAATCATTTAATAACAATAATATGTAATATAAGTTTAATAATAAAATTAAAAGGGAACGGAATTGTACAGAAAGGGTAAAGCTTATTAATTTTCCTGCTTAAACAAGAACTGACCAGAATTAACTTGTTTTCTGACCCCTAAATAAACTAAGTATTATTGTAAATTTGTTATTATTTAAATAATTAATTAAGACCATTGTTACGTACTTTGTTAACTTCTGCAACTAAGAATATCACGATTTAATTATTTAATCAACCGTAGTCCTTTAATTAAAATTAGAAACACGGAACTACTTTTATGTTGCCTAGTAATTGTCTTGAGATTACTACGCTCCCCTTGACTACTTTCTATCACTTGTAATGGAGCGCTCACGCCGTAAGCAGCGTAAAGCGTTGTTTCGCTATGTGTATAAATAAAAATGTGAAAGGGTTGATACTATGACTATTTAAATGAGTAAATTTGTGTGGTGATGACATCTCTCTAGATTATAAAATAACGGACTATGTAAATAATACAGTATTACGACCAAGAAGGTGATAGTAAACTAATCTATCTTCATGTGAAGTGTGTAACAGTGAAACAAACTTTCTATCTATGTATTCTAACTACAAGAATTATTAAGAGTAACTACAGTCGCCGGAGATGAATGTACCACACCAGGAATGATTTCACATACTTCAAGAACTTCACCATCACAGTATGATAAGGTAACGACTGAACTTCAAGAAACATCAGGAGGACCGAAGAACTAATTCTGCAGCAACTTCAGGAAAAACACAGGTGACATGGAGGCTTGTCTTCCATGGTTAAGAGTTACAAAATTATAAACCCCAAAAGACAATTTAAATTATCACATTAAAGACTTTAAAACTTATGTTTAATTGTAATAACATTAAAGACTTTAGAAACCTGACATTTTAGGTAACATGTAGTATAAAATCTAATAACGCTAGTTATAGCAAAAAAGGTAAAGTTTAAATTAAAAGTTTTGTTGTTTTAGAAGATTAATAAAAAACCATTCTTCAAATGGTTAGAGTTTCAATATTGTACATGGCAAGGTGACCATAATTCAGTTAATATATTTAATCCCGGATCCGTGGAATTAATCTATAAGATGTACATCATATTTTGAGGCCCCTTTGTAAAGTAGTAATTTATATATTTAATCATATAGTAAACTATATTGTTTGAGAACTTTCAATAGAGAACTTAATCACCAAATGTAATAAAGAGATGTCATCTAAGTACCGAGTAAAATGAGTGCATAAATCAACAGTCTCCCCTTCCTAATATCCTGCTATATACATTGTTTATTTGTTGTGATTATTTTCAGTGCTTCACAACGAAGGCAGCCGGTATAATTGGCACTTCCAATTATTACTGGCTCCCTAGGTTATAACTCAAGAGATGAGGTTATAATTTGCGCCACTCTGCTATGCTGCTATTTTTGCTAATCTGCTGCTATATTTTGCGAATTTGCTAATTTTGCGTAAGAGAAAAGAAAGAAGTAATTGCGTCCCGATATCCCACGCACAAAAGCTGTTGATCTATACACTCATGTATTTCAATATGTGTCAGAGTTTGAAATAAGATAAAAATAATAATTAATATTATAGTAATATAGTATAAATAACTTTATTAGTAAGTATAATATGTGTAACGTAATATTAGCATATAATCCAATGTAAACAAACCATGTCGGTACTTGTTAAAAGTCCCATTCATAAACGTGCCACATTCTCGACAATTTCGGACGTGTAGTTTCCTGTCGCAGTTTGATTAAAATGGTCATTGTTTGGTTGAGTTGAAAATAAGTCACCCTCCTTGTGTGGTCTATTGTTATAAGAAGCGTGTCTGTTCATGTGTTAGTAACCGAAGGGGGAATCTTTTGTCGTACGCATATTCATGCATGTGTGAAATTTCTCTCTCTCTCTCAAAGTAAAACGATAAAGGTTGTCATAACATTTTAAGTGCTTATTTGTGTAAAAGAAAAAGGGAGCGTTGTATAACAATTAATGCAAATAGTAGAATAATTAGTTATAGCCGCTCACGTTACAAAAATGGCAGAGTTTAATCCTGATCTGTTATTAAAAGATGAGCTATGCTACGAGGCACTTTTACGAGGCCTAAAACACGTAAATGTAACCGTGTCGGAGTTACGAAAATCATTACGCCAAACCGGATCAGATACACCCTCGCAGTTAGATAAATTGCGTGAACTCGATTATGACGGGGAACGAGAAACCTGTTATGCGAAATATAGGGAATTGATAGTATTATCTCAGAACCTTGAGGACAAGAAATCACCTACGGAATTTTTGCGCGTTACGCAACGTATAGAACATTTAACCCGCCGGTTAAATAATTTATTAAGCTGGCCCGACGTCACCATAATCCCCCCCCGATGTGCAGAAATTTGCGGAGGAGGCATTAAGCCAATTACCCATCATTATCAACGACTTACGACGAAAATCAGACTCATCGAGAATGGAGGAAATTGAGCACTACTTACAAAAATTATATATCTCCCCAGTTCAATCCCCTACTTTAGAACACCCTCCCTCCACCTCGAACCCCGAATCACCCACCGTATCGAAGATACCACAGAGTCATGAACAATTACCTAGTAGAGAATTAAATACCCACACTATGTCAGAACCCCCACCGCCAAATGTTCAGCATACTCGCACTAGTAAATATGCGATTACGAATCCTAATGCAAACCCCAATCCTTCGAAAAGTATACCTAACGTATATTCTAATGTAGACCTCTATGGAAAGATTTCCCACCCAGTAGAGAAAATAATTAATGATATTCCTTACACCGATGGCTTAAGCATCACGACTCTATTGACTTTTATCAGATATCTACTGCAAATAAAAGATTTACAACAATTGAGCGATTGGCAAATACTGCAGGTCATCTTACCCAAATGTAAACCACCTTTAAGAGATCGCGTGCTCGAATCATTAAACTCGAATCTTCCGGTAGAAGAACTTCATACAAATATAATCAAATATTTTATTCCCACTGGAATATATGAGGAGATAAAAAGAAATACTGTACTTCGAGTACAAAGAGCTCAAGAAAGACTGGCCCACTATATCGCAGACATCAGAGAATCTTCACGTCTACTGCAAGTCGACTGGACTGAAAAACAATTGGTCGACACTATATTGGTAGGCTTATCTCCTGAAGAACGCTCCCGTTTAGCTCTAATAAGTAGACCCCTTACTTTCGCTGACCTTGAACAATGTAGTGTGCACTCTTCAAATGTGTGGTATGCAGATCAGCATCGACATGCACCAGTATCCATAACACCACATAGAAAGGAAACGCAAGCCCTATCCTCAGATACAAGAAGTCTACGAGAACGACGCCCATTTCGGCGACCAACCTATGTTCATGGCCACGGTAAGTCCAAAGAGCCACCACCTAGACACGAAACCAGTGAGACCCGCGTAAAGAATATATATGCTATAACTGCGGAAAACCTGGACACCTCAGTAGAAACTGTAAACGGAAACAGTATCATCAGAAAACTCATTATCCAAAAAAACATGTAAGGCAGGGAGATCCGAAACCCGGTGTCTTCAGCAGCATCGTGAAAACAGGTAAACCCCTGAGAGACCACAAGTTAAAACAAAATACTAATAATAATAACAAAAGAAAATTAGACCCCTATGTTAGGAAATTTATCGATAAATGTAACTCTATTAGAAAATGTGATTACAATAGGTGTGAATTACCATATATACAAGTTGACCTTGGTGTTACATCCACCCTCGGTTTAATTGATTCCGGATCCACGCGAAGTTTAATTAGTCAAGAAGTAGCAAATCAATTATTTAAACACAATTTAGTTAAACGCAGTCAATCAGTAAATATTAGATGCGCTACAGCTAATAAGCAAAACTTAATGATAAAAATTATCATCACGTTTAAAGTAAAAATTAAAAATCTAACGTGGTATTTTCCAATGTTGGTATGCGACGAATTAGGACCCGAATTAATATTGGGAGCTGATTTTATCAGTAAAACAGGAATAATTTTAGACATTCACGAGAAGATTTTTTACTTTGGATTCGATCGTTCACGGAAATATAACTTGCATGATAATGCAAATAACAGAGAAAGTACTAGCACCACTTCTACACATATAAAGCATCACGAACCTGAATTAAGTCATCTAGGAAGTAAAGATAGACGGAACATACAGACTTTAATAAAACAATTCTCCAACGTCCTCACCCCAAAATTAGGACTGACGGATCTGATAGAGTACAAAATAAATTTGAGCGACAACAAAGTAATTCGTTTAGCCCCATACAAATTATCACCACCGAAAATGGAAGTGATGAGGAACCAAATTAATAAATTGTTAGAACAAGGAGTCATCGAACCCTCTACGTCATCTTATTCATCACCCGCGTTTTTAGTACCCAAAAGTAACGACAAACATAGATTAGTGGTGGACTACAGACAACTAAATAAACGGATCGAATTTGAATCTATACCACTTCCCGACATCCACAGTGCATTTCATTATTTTACTAAAGCAAAAATCTTTACCATTATGGATTTAAATCAAGCTTTTCATCAGATATCTCTTTCGGAAGAATCAAAACGTCTTACCGCCTTTGCCGTCCCTTTCAACCTATACCAATTTACAAGGGTACCTTTTGGTATTTCCCAAGGTAGTTCTGTATGTAGCAGATTATTAGAAAAATTATTTCATGACATAAAGTTTAAATATGTGTACCACTACCTAGATGACATTGTTATTTACAGCGAGTCAATTGAGCAACATCTTGAACATCTACGTGAAGTACTAACCCGATTGGAGAAAGCTGGATTAACCGTAAATCCCAGTAAAGTAAATTTTGCTGTGACACAATTCTCATTTTTAGGTCACATCGTAAAAGCCAACGGAAAGGTAAGCATAGACCCAGAGCGAACCCGTGCCATCAGAGAATTTTTACCGCCGCGGGATGGGAAAGGAATAGCCCAATTTTTGGGAATGATAAATTATTTCCATAAGTACATCCCACATCTAGCCGAAATTGCAGCACCGCTAAATACCTTAAGAAAGAAGGGAATTAAATTTGAATGGAATGAGCAACACCAAACCGCATTCGAGAAATTAAAAGAAAGCATAATATCACCCCCCGTACTACAATTAGCCGACTTTACAAAACCATTTGTAGTGCAGACTGACAGTTCTAGTGTCGCACTAGGTGCAGTAATATATCAGGAAGTAGACAACTCGAGGTTACCTATTAGTTACGCTTCTCGCACCCTGACTGAGGAAGAGAAGAAATACTCCGCATACGAATTAGAATGTTTAGCTATAGTTTTCGCTTTTGAGAAGTTCAAACCATTTTTAGAACATAAGGAGTTTTTATTAGAAACAGATAATCAAGCGTTATCTTGGCTACTAAATCACCCGAAACAGTTAGGCCGTATCGGAAGATGGGTATTAAGATTAAATTGTTTTAAATTCAAAGTACAACATATTAGAGGCACCCAAAACGTAGTTGCCGATACACTGTCACGTATGTTCCAGCCTAGTAGTAATACTTACGAAAACAAGAGTAGAGAAACGCCTATTATTAATACTTTAATTACCGAATTTCCTCTTGCATTTACGGATTTAGCCCAGTATCAAATACAAGACCCACGTTTGAGTCCAATTATTGAACAACTTGAAAAAGGAAATAAGTCAGAGAAATACATATTAAGTAGGAGAGTATTATGTTGTAAAATAGCGAACGGAAAATATCTACGAATAATTGCCCCTGATATTATTAAACCTATGCTGATGGAATATTATCACTCTTCCACCATTGGAGCACATATGGAAATAAATAAGACCATACACAGAATTCGTAAAGAATATCACTGGGAAAATATGAACAGTGAGATCGCCAATTTTGTGAAAAGGTGTAAGTTGTGTGCACTCAGCAAACCAGCGAGAAACAGCCAAATAAGTCAGTTAATCTCAGAGATTCCTGCTACTCCGTTCTCCAAAATTTTGTTTAGACTTTTCAGGACCCTATCCGCGTTCCAAATCAGGAAATACAATGTTACTAATTTGTGTAGACTCTTTTAGCAAATTCGTCTGGATGTACCCCATGCGGCGAGCCTTAGCTACAACCACAGTAAATATTTTACAGCATAGATTATTTAAAGAATTTGGTATTCCTGTCCATCTAGTGTCGGATAACGGACCACAGTTTAAGTCCAAGGAATGCAGGAACATGTGTTTCAAACTAGGTATAAACCATATTACCACTACAGAGTATCGTCCGCAAGGTAATATAGCTGAGAGGTATTTGCGAAACCTAAAATCTGCTTTAATTGCCTACCATGCTAACGACCATACTTCTTGGGACCAGAACTTATCCTGGATACAGTTCGCTTTTAATTATGCATATCATGAAGGACATAAGTCGACCCCATTTGAATTATTGTTCAAATATAAACCCAACCACCCATTATCCACTAAGTGGAAAATACATGAATTGTTACCCCTTGAAATTAGGGATAAAAATATTAGGAAAATATGGAATGAAGCGCGCGCTAATTTACGAACAAACTTAGCGAAATCAAGGAAATATCACGAGCGAAATAAAAATAATGAAGTAAAGTACCAAATCGGTAACTTAGTTATGTGTAAAACACATCCTACGAGTAGTGCAATCGATAAGACCACTTCCAAGCTATGATACCGATGGTGCGGTCCTTATCAAATTCACAAATATTTAACTCCAGTAACCGTAGCACTGTATGAACCCTCTACTCAAAAATATGTACGAAGGACACATATTTCTCAGATAAAACATTATCACGAAGAAGGTAATGGTAGAGTACAAGTTAAATAAATGTAAAGAGAAAGAAAGGTATATGTTTTGTTCTCAACTGCAAAGGAGTACCAGAGTAACGTTTAGCTAGCTAATGGTATAGATAGGTACGAGGCCTGATCACCCTTGAATCCTATTCTTCAAAAGTAGAGCAAAGTAAGAAGTCAGCTGACAGCAAATATGAGAAATAATAAAGTAACAAATTACTTAATGAGTAATTCTATCACTAGAATAACTCCCAACTAAAGAAAAACCCGGTAGTAGTCATAAGTAGTAGTGTTAAGAAAATTAGAATGTTAACTATATGTTTTATAGTGTGTGAATTTTATGTACTATTAGAATTAGTCTGTAAAGTATGATATGTAGATAGTAAGAATGAACAATTCGAGACTGACGTGTGTAACTCATAATTACATACAGAGAGAAACGGGTGAGAGAAATTACACACGGAAATCCCTAAACATACTCTCGGTATATTCAAAAAAACTTATACCGGCGTCTGTGGCTTAAGCGGCGGAGTATGTGACGATTTCATTAATAAAAATATGTTAATTAATTAAGTTGATAATATGTAAGTGAAGAAATTTTAAATTCTTAATAAAATCTCACATTGTAAACTAAATCTTATGGCAATCATTTAATAATAATAATATGTAATATAAGTCTAATAATAAAATTAAAAGGGAATGGAATTGTACAGAAAGGGTAAAGCTTATTAATTTTCCTGCTTAAACAAGAACTGACCAGAATTAACTTGTTTTCTGACCCCTAAATAAACTAAGTATTATTGTAAATTTGTTATTATTTAAATAATTAATTAAGACCATTGTTACGTACTTTGTTAACTTCTGCAACTAAGAATATCACGATTTAATTATTTAATCAACCGTAGTCCTTTAATTAAAATTAGAAACACGGAACTACTTTTATGTTGCCTAGTAATTGTCTTGAGATTACTACGCTCCCCTTGACTACTTTCTATCACTTGTAATGGAGCGCTCACGCCGTAAGCAGCGTAAAGCGTTGTTTCGCTATGTGTATAAATAAAAATGTGAAAGGGTTGATACTATGACTATTTAAATGAGTAAATTTGTGTGGTGATGACATCTCTCTAGATTATAAAATAACGGACTATGTAAATAATACAGTATTACGACCAAGAAGGTGATAGTAAACTAATCTATCTTCATGTGAATTGTGTAACAGTGAAACAAACTTTCTATCTATGTATTCTAACTACAAGAATTATTAAGAGTAACTACAGTCGCCGGAGATGAATGTACCACACCAGGAATGATTTCACATACTTCAAGAACTTCACCATCACAGTATGATAAGGTAACGACTGAACTTCAAGAAACATCAGGAGGACCGAAGAACTAATTCTGCAGCAACTTCAGGAAAAACACAGGTGACATGGAGGCTTGTCTTCCAGGTTAAGAGTTACAAAATTATAAACCCCAAAAGACAATTTAAATTATCACATTAAAGACTTTAAAACTTATGTTTAATTGTAATAACATTAAAGACTTTAGAAACCTGACATTTTAGGTAACATGTAGTATAAAATCTAATAACGCTAGTTATAGCAAAAAAGGTAAAGTTTAAATTAAAAGTTTTGTTGTTTTAGAAGATTAATAAAAAACCATTCTTCAAATGGTTAGAGTTTCAATATTGTACATGGCAAGGTGACCATAATTCAGTTAATATATTTAATCCCGGATCCGTGGAATTAATCTATAAGATGTACATCATATTTTGAGGCCCCTTTGTAAAGTAGTAATTTATATATTTAATCATATAGTAAACTATATTGTTTGAGAACTTTCAATAGAGAACTTAATCACCAAATGTAATAAAGAGATGTCATCTAAGTACCGAGTAAAATGAGTGCATAAATCAACAGTCTCCCCTTCCTAATATCCTGCTATATACATTGTTTATTTGTTGTGATTATTTTCAGTGCTTCACAACGAAGGCAGCCGGTATAATTGGCACTTCCAATTATTACTGGTTCCCTAGGTTATAACTCAAGAGATGAGGTTATAAACAAGTTACCCAAAAAACATTTTCCAGAAAATTAAAATTTTTTTTTATAAAATTTAAAATTTTATTTTTATTTTTTCAAATTGCTACGACAGCAATATACACAGGTTTTGTTTGTAACTACGAAGACTAGGAACATTAACAAATTGACGTTTCCGGAGCGGAACGTCAGAAAACTACACACATACATACATAAAATATTTTGTTACAGGAATTCATTGTCCTATTACAATATATATATATATATATATATATATATATATATATGGATTATTATGTATTAAGATCTTTCAATAGGCGTTGCGTTCAAGAATATTTATGAATTGTGAATTATGTACCTTATGGGGTGAAAGAGGTGTGGCAAGATATTAATGTTGAAAGTTGTAATTGTCCTGTGATGTGGAACGTGTGTATGTGTTGTAGTTGTAGACATATATATTTACATGTCCATTTATATGTATTGTATATTCATGTGTTATTTCTGGGGATTAGGTATAGGGCTAAGTGGGGAAAAGTAACCCCAATTGGAAAAGAAAATCAATTAATCATTATATTAATTTCATTTAAATTTTATATTTATTTTTAAAGTAAAAAATTAACAAAAATATTTTAAGGAGAAAGCACTGACTTTGTTAGGAGATAAATATTTAACGTTTTGTTATAAAAAAAAAGGAGAAGGATGTAATAAAAATTTATTGGTTGTGAATTTTGTGAGTTTTAATTGCAAGTCCCGTCTCACTGGATCCAGCGCATTTTTGGCTTCTCTAGGCTTTTGGCCTAGTTTTAATTATCTTGTGGTCCCTCTAAAAAAAAAAAAAAACAGTCAATAAACTACTTAAATAAGAGTTACATATGGTAGCAGAGCGTGGTTGAGATTAGGGTCAACCCTTGGGTCCTTTGGGTGTGACGGGGCTTGCAAACGCAGGAAACATTTTGGGGTTCGAATCGGACTTGGAATAATTACTAGAAGTCCCTATATCTATAAGTACCTATGTCTTGTTATGTTTAAGGTTTTGTTAATTATATGTGTGTATCATTGCCCGCCTTTTGGTATTGTTGAACTGGAGGTCGCCACGGGGTGTGAAATTTTAGGGGGGAAATTCCTTGGAAACTCGAAATATCGCAGATCTGGGCCGAGGTGGAGAAATGGTTTTCGCGTATTACCTTGCCAATAATAGGGAAGGCGTTTTTAGTTATGCGGTATGGCCCGATCGGCAGTCGGTCTCCTCCGAGATACGGGAGCCGAAGTTATTGCAAATATTTATATGAGAATTTGTTGTTGTTCGTTGGTCGGTAATTTTGTCAAGTCGTGTATTAGTGTGTGTGTTGCGTTCCTTCGTGTGTAGTGTTGTTGAGAGCTAGTTCAGGTAAGTGGGCTGGGTCCTCGCAACGGTAGGGGGACCCGCAGTCTGCTTGAAGGAAGGACAGTACTCAAGTATTCCTGTGTTCTTTATTGTCAATTTTTGTATGGTGTTGTGTTTTCGGGTGCCGACCGCGAAGCTCGAGGATGAGCGTCTCAAATCCAGAGTTGCTTCTGCGTGACGAAATCGAGTTCGAGTTACGAGCCCGGGGGAGAGACCCGGAAGGGGTGGTAATTGTATTGCGACGGCAGCTCAGAGAAGCGCTGTCCGCGGGCGAAGCGATCTCGACTGTCGCCATCGCTGACAAAGAGAGTTAATTCGAAAAATGCATCGAGAATTGGGAGGAGCTGCAGGAATTACCTCGGTGTGTAGACAATTTGGAGGAGAGACCGGGGTGCTCCATCGGCGTCCGGCGAATCCGGCAACGCCTGCAGCATGTAAAACTCAGGCTTCAGAATCTTGACCAACAATGGGGCGATCTTGAGCCGGCCCATGATGTAAAAGTTCTGATCCAACAGATCACCTCGACACTGCAGGGGGCTCAACCGGGTAGACCACCTACGCCGGCTCCAGTTGCTGAGTCCGTGGTCTCGGCTATAGAGTCATCTTATAGAGCAATCGAGCCTGCCGCAAGTACCCCGGTTATCTCCGGTTTTTTGGCGGCGTCATATCACAAGCTGCCCAACCCACTGTCTCAAATCATCCAGCAATTACCGGTCGTGGATGGGCTGGATGTGGACAAATTATTGCCGTTTTTTAAAATAATTTTTCAATTGGTCGATTTCCCTGGTATGTCGGATCGTACCGTCCTCGAGCTCGTTTATCCTTATTGTCGCGTCCCCATGGCTGAGAGGGTGGCGGGTGTAATGAGGCGTAGAGGTGGAGTGGCGGAGTTCCACCAGGAGGTGTTGGAGGCGTTCGTGCCCGGGAGACTAATGCAGCAATTAAGTCACCAACAATTTTATCGCGTGCAGGCGAGGGGCGAGAGTCTTGCCCAATTCGTGCAAAGTATTCGAGAGGTAGCGCGCATACTGGGACTGGGCATGTCGGAGGAAGAAGTTGTCCAGAATATTCTTGACGGCGTCTCCTCAGAAGACAGATTGCGACTCGTATTTGCTGAGCGGCCGCGGTGGTTTGCGGACTTGGACCGGCTGTGTGTGATATCCAAGGCCATTCAAATGAGCGACGAGGCGAGGGGAGACAGAAGAGGGGAACTACCCAGACCTCAGAGAGCGGAAGAACGCAGTAAACCTTTCCCCCCCCCCCGACAGGCCCAGTCAGTTCGAAATCGCGAGCGAGGGGGGGACAGCATCTGTTACAATTGTAATCGCCCGGGGCACGTGGCTCGATCATGCACCCAAGGGCGCGCGCCTCCAGCACCTCCATCGTCAAGACCCATCCCAAAAAACTAAGTAGACAGGGGAAGATATGCCGGAGGATGTCTTCCCCTCGCACTAAATCTTTACAAGTTCCAACTACCTCCAGGCAATTGCTTGGATCCAACTCTTTCGACATCAAGGTCCGGTCCACTACCTCTCAACACCTTTCAGTATGCCCCTTTCTGTCGCTCGAGGTAAAAGGGGGTCAGCTCAGAGCATTAGTTGACTCCGGTCCAGCCCGATCCATCATCTCATCTCGGGTATACGTGGACCTTGAGAAGCAGGGCTTGATCAAGGGGTCGAACCTGTCGTCTGTGGTATGCTGGACTGCATCTCGAGAAATCTTGCCCATCTCACAGGTGATTACCTTTAAATTTAAAATCGATGGGTTTTCTTGGTTGTGGCCTTTTCTGGTTTCTCCTGCTCTGGGAGTGGACTGTATCTTTGGTGCCGATTTCATCGTGAAAAGTGGTCTCGTGCTGGACATTTAAGCGCACCAATGCTATTTCAAGTTTAATCGGGGAGCTCTTATTCCGTTCCTTGGGTACCAGGGAGCTAAGCCAGGTATCCAAGAGGTGGCTTGTCCCGATTCTGCACGAGATCATCTCACTCCATCCCAGCAGAGGGCCTTAGACCAATTGTGTGAGGAATTTCCCGAGGTGTTAACTCCTACATTGGGACTCACACACCTGCTGGAGTATAAGATCCGTCTCACAGACTCTAAGATAGTAAGGTCGCACCCTTACAAATTCGCACCTCCGAAGATGACCATTCTGCGAGAGAGGGTTCAAGAGTTGTTAGAACAAGGGGTGATTGAACCTTCTCATTCTAGCTATGCCAGTCCAGCGTTTTTGGTACCTAAGCCTGGGGGTACCGTATGGTCATTGACTATCGGAAGTTGAACGCAAATATCGAGGTGCATTCTGTTCCCCTCCCAGACTTACATTCGGCCTTTGATTGGTTCAGTGGGGCCAGGTATTTCACCATAATCGATCTCAATGCGGCTTATCACCAGATTCCTTTGGCCAAAGCGAGTAGACCGTACACGGCCTTTTGTGAACCATGGAATTTGTACCAATACACAAGGGTTCCCATGGGTTTGGCTGTGGGGGCCCAGACACTCACTCGTCTTCTCGTTACCGTTTTTCACGACGTGAAATTCAGGTTCGTCTTTAATTACTTAGATGATTTGTTGGTGTACAGTGAGACATTCGAAGATCATCTGGGTCATCTCCGAGAAGTGATGTGTCGGTTGAGAAGATCTGGCCTCACTCTCAATCCCGGTAAGGTTCGTTTCGCCCAGGAGAGTATTTCTTTCTTGGGCCATTTGGTTTCACACCGGGGCGTTACGGTCGACCCCGAGAGGTCACAGGGCATCCGTGACTTCCCCCCTCCTAGGGATGCGAAGGGAATAGCGAGATTCGTAGGTATGGTCAATTTTTATCGACGATTCATACCTAATATCGCAGACATTGCCGCACCCTTGAACGAGCTGAGGAAGAAGGGCGCTAAATTTACATGGGGCGAGAGTCAACAGAAGGCTTTCCACACCTTGAAGGAGGCCATCATCTCCCCACCGGTGTTACGGATGCCCGACTTTTCAAAACCCTTTATCCTACAGACGGACGCGAGTTCGGTCGCGCTCGGGGCAGTTCTGTCCCAAGTTGTTGATGACGCTAGGCAGCCTGTGGCTTTTATTTCCCTGACATTGACCCAGCAAGAACGAAAATCATCCGTCTATGAGCTAGAGTGTTTAGCTGTTGTGTACGCTCTAGACAAGTTCAGGCGTTTCCTGAAACATGCTGAGTTCCTGCTCGAGACCGACAATCAGGCTCTCTCTTGGCTTCTGGATCATCCCCGGCAACTGGATAAAATTGGAAGATGGGTGGTGACGATCTCATCCTTTAAGTTCAAAGTGCAACACTTTAGGGGATTTCAAAATGTAGTTGCAGACGCCTTGTCCCGCATGTTTTCCCAGCCCAGTGATGCCCAATCTGAGCAACCCTGTTCCGTTCTGCTAGACTTTCCATTAGCCTTCACTGATGTGTTGCTCCATCAGTTGAACGACGAAGAGCTGGGTCTAGTCATCCAAAATATAAAGGAGGGTAACGTACAGGCCCCTTACTTCTTGTCCAAGGGAGTCCTATGTTGTAGAGAGAGAAAAGGACGTGCCCCTAAGATCGTGCTGCCTAGCAAGTTAGTGCCCATGGTCTTCAGTTATTACCACAATTCCCCAGTAGGAGGCCACAAGGGAATTTCTAAGACCATTTCCAGCATTAGGAGACATTTTATCTGGAAGGGCATGGATAGGGACATCGCGACCAGGGTTAAGAGCTGTCATCTATGTGGCTTGAGCAAGCCTGCCCAGAATACCAAGTTAGGGTTGTTGTCATCTGATGTGGCGAGCACCACATGGAGAAGTTGTTCATCGACTACGTGGGGCCATTCCCCCGTAGCAAGTCAGGTAATGCTTACCTGCTTGTTTGTGTGGATGCTTTTTCAAAGTTTGCCTGGCTATTGCCCTTACGGCAGGCAACGGCTCGTTTAACCATAAACGCGCTCGAAAACAATATATTTCAGCATTTCGGTCTTCCGACCATCATTGTCTCGGACAATGGCTCTCAGTTCATTTCGGGTGAGTTCCGGCGGATGTGTTTCCCCAGTGGGATCAAACACGTAACCACTTCCCCTTATTACCCACAGCCGTCCCATGCGGGAGATTTAATCGGAATCTCCGGTCCGCCATGATTGCTTATCACGCTGAGCAACAGACCACCTGGGATCAGAATCTGAAGTGGTTACAGTTAGCTTTTAATACGGCCCGACATGACAGTCATCAGGCCGTGCCCTTTGAAATCCTGTTTGGATTCTCGCCCGCACTCCCGTTGACCAATTTGTGGATCATCGAAGATCTTCTGCCACGGGAGCCAGATAATAGAACTGCAGAGAGGTGGAAGTAGGCTCGGAAGAATTTGCTGCGAGCGCACGAGCGGGTCCGTCGACGATATAATCAGTGGCGAATTCCTAACCCCCTCCGGATTGGGAACTGGGTCTATTGCCAGAGCCACCCACTCAGCTCAGCCGCGGACAAACGGGCCGCAAAGTTATGTTACCGCTGGTCGGGGCCATATCGCATCCTGGGGTTCACGTCACCGGTGACGGCCCGTCTGGGCGTACCGGGGTGCGATTCTAAAGAAATTGTTACACATGTTTCAAAATTGAAGCTCTGTCGGAGGGAGTAAGCTGACTAATAGAAGTGGAGGGGGGTAAGATTTGGTGGTTTCCATCTGTGTAGGGATGGTGATCCTTCGGTGGTGTGTGCTCCGGGGAAAAGGTAAGAACCTGGTATGGTAGCGGGTAGATGTTCCCCACAATCCGGGTGGTGTACGTCTACTTCAGGGCTGCGCCCCTGCCTACGCGAACCTTGGTTTTCTCCACTCCTCCTTATTTTCGGAGGGAACCCTGTCCTCACCCTTAGTCCTCACCCTTGACCTTTAAGGATCCTTACCCTTTTCATCCTCCCGATTTCCTACCACTTAAAAAAAAACTAGAAAAGCAGAAAACATAAAACTTAGAAAAAGAAAAGGATAAGAAAAAAATAAAAAATAGGAGTAAGTAGAGCAAGTCGTACCGCTCCAACGAGGCCAGGTAGGGACCTCGGTGGCGTTGTACGACGTGGACAATGTCCTTGGAGCACACATGTATTAGGTTATAGGAAGGGATATACACATTGGGTAAACAAATTATGTGTCATGGAAACCACCTCCCCCGTTCTCTCCCTGGTCCTGTGGGATGTAAGAGGGAATCATGGGATAAAGTGTTATTGGATTTTGGGCTAAGTGGTATAGGGCTAAGTGGGGAAAAGTAACCCCCATTGGAAAATTGGAAAAGAAAATCAATTAATTTTATATTTATTTTTAAAGTAAAAAATTAACAAAAATATTTTAAGGAGAAAGCACTGACTTTGTTGGGAGATAAATATTTAACGTTTTGTTATAAAAAAAAAGAGAAGGATGTAATAAAAATTTATTGGTTGTGAATTTTGTGAGTTTTAATTGCAAGTCCCGTCTCACTGGATCCAGCGCATTTTTGGCTTCTCTAGGCTTTTGGCCTAGTTTTAATTATCTTGTGGTCCCTCTTAAAAAAAAAAAAAATTTTTAACAAATTTTTTTATAAGTCAATAAAATACTTATTGTTTTTGGTAAATGTTTAATGTTTATTGTCACTGTAAATCATTTTCATGTTATCTATTGAATCTGTTCCAGTATTTCAGTCGGGCTGGCTTACCCACTCACAAATCCAATGTAAATTTAATTCACTACTAATTTTACTTTAAGTTATTGAAGAACAATCATTTAATAAACGATGAAATATGTTCTTAATCAAAACATATTTTCTTATTAAATAGTTTTCTTTATTCACTTTCCTGCGTTCTATATAATTTTCCTCTTACAGACTATAGGCCTACTTGCTACACTTTGTACACCTCTTCTAATTAAATAGTTTTCTTTTTTCACTTTCCTGCGTTCCAAGCATTATATTCTTCTCCTAATAGACTACAGGCCTACTTGGTACACTTCGTACACCTTATTTTGCAGCCTTTCTTATTACATATAAAAATTTATATTTCTCTACCAAAATATAGCTTATCTAATTTAAGTTTGTCTTTTTATCATTTTTATTCTTCTATTCTCCTTTATTACGATACACCAGTAATTTACTCACTTCAATAACTTGAAAATAAGTTACTTCAATAGTCTGATTTGTTTTCATTCGATAGGTTTATAGTAATTTCGCAAGAATTAATATTTTTAATATGAAAAAATAATTTTTTGATTTTATTTTTTGTATGGTAATGAAAACCAATGTAAACGTTTTCGCCTTTATCTGCTTTATGTGAAACCTTTGAAATATCTTTGTCTTTCCTTTTTTACTATCTTCTTGTCATTTTTTGTAGTTTTTTACAACTTTGAAAAAAATTATGTTCATGGTTTATTAGACTAATTTTTAATAAATTTTATACTATTAATTTCTTTACATAACACAAACATATTTCTCAAACGGTTCACAACATTGTGAGATACTCTGCTAAGAACCAATGTCACTGTAAGAAATCTATGTGCGTGTATGCTTGAGTTTGTGTGGCCATGTGGTCATATAATTCATTTCTTGTCTACTCCTTCCTTTTTTCTCTTATTTTAGCTTTTCATTATGTTCACTTTATTGTTTGGCTTTCTTCTGATTAAACTTCTGGCTTTTTGTATTTAATGATATATTTATTTCACCAAGTAATCAATAACATAATTTTATTGATTAGTAAACACATATTTATTTATGATTACTATTGCTTATTTTATAGTGCAGTGTCCTTAGTTTTATTACTACAGTATATTAAGTTTTACCCAATACAATGGGCGAAACGTTTGAGGCTAAAAGGAAATACTGCTACGCCATTACAGAACGGTCTACATGTTTCTCGGCTATACCAACAGATCCAGCTGTAATTTTATGTGCGTAAATAATCCCTAACACGTGTTAACGAGACTGTTCCAGATTTCACCGGTCCGCGCGCACTGTCTTCAAGGCCACAAGCAATTACGCTCTAGTGTAGTGTTGACGCGTATTTTGGATTATTCTAGAATCTCTTCAATATAAGCATTCCGCGACTCTTAATCTCAGTTTAAATGGCGATTTATTCAAGTGAGGTTCGAGTTGTTGTCGGACGATTTACACAGTGCGTCTCAATTGGTGTATTAGTGACAGGTGAACATAGTGCGGTATTCTTTATAGTTGACATTATTATTACTTGTGTGGACATATTAAAATGAATTATTGTACAAATATAATCTTGTTGAATAACTTGTTGAATTCACACTGTTAATTCTAATAATTAAAGCTGGTTTTTAGTGACTTTATTGGTCTCGTCGTAACAGTGGTGTCAGAAGTGGGATAGAACCGTTAATAGTAGATATAGTGGATACTTTGTACAAGACTAGTGTAAATTGTAGTTAATCGGAAAACAATGGATGTCAATCAGATGATGGAAGCTTTGCAAGCGCTGCTGCGGCAGACACAGAAACAACAAAAATTAGAAAGACAAAAACAGGCAGAAGAAGCAGAAAAACGACAGAATGAGAAAGTGGAAGAGGGACAGAAAACTCTCATGCTGGAAACACAAGATCGCTAGAAAGCATTACTGCTCAATTCAGAGGAACGTTAAAAAGCACTAATGTTGGAAACAGAAAACGACAAAAGCACTGTTGCTCAAGTCGAAAGGACGACAGACAAAAAAACCTAAGCAGGAAGCAGGTAAAACAAAAGCTTTTTTTTGGAGCTATAAAAAAACAGTTGCAAGAAACTACTACCGCAGGGTTGGGACTCCTAGAAGGTGGCTTTAACGAATTACGCAGTGATCTGAATAGTAATGCAGTAAGATTGTCTACAGTCGAAAAATCTGTACAACACTCAGTTAAGAGCAAGGCGAAAGTATTCCGGGCAGAGTCTTCAAAAGTTTGAAGCCAATATCGACAGACTAATTAGAGTGGCATATCCTGAAGCGCCAGAACATTTTCGAAAAATATTTGCAATGCAGACATTTACTGATGGTATCCGATATAATGAACTACAGCAAGTGTTATGAATGGCAAGACAGCAGAATAGTGCGGAAGCCCTGGTATATGCTTAGCAATTGGAGGCCGCAAAGTCAGAATCTGGTTGGGGAAGTCATAAAATGCGCGCTGAAAGATCGCATCGGCACACACTTTGAAGAAGAAGAACAAGGAACAGAGACCTAACGAGTGACGCCACAGAATAAAGTAAGAATGGATGGAAGACCGAAGTGTTATAAATATAAGAAACCTGGACAACTACATTGTTAGAGTTCAGTAACAGGGAAACAAGCAGTAGTCGTTACAACGAGGTGTGTGCTGACTAACTGGAGAAACGAAGCCCCTAGGCAATTCGCAATTTCTACACTTCAGAATAATAGCGGAAGCTTGATGGTTACCGGATTTGTTCGAGAAAGGCCAACCTCGATTACAGTTTGACACAGGCTGTACAGTTTCCATTGTATGCCCCAATGTGGTGAAAAATCTCAAGCCAAACTGGGGCTCTTGTAGCTTGGGAACAGCTACTGGACAGCCTGTAAAAGTGTTTGCCGTCGTATTAACTTGAATTATTATATAAGTATAATCTTGTTGAATACCTTGTTGATTTCAAACTGTTAATTGTAATAATTAAAGCTGGTTTTTAGTGACTTTATTCGTGTCTTGTATTTTGGGTCCACTGTACCATACGACAATTAGTAGACCGTCGTAACAATATAAATAAGCGCGGTTCTCAACCGAGAAAAGTACTTCTGTTTAAAATTGTTATCATCCAAGTCTGTGGTTATATAAACCAAGTTTTAAATATATAAAATCGTTTTTGAACTTTTTCAGAAAACTTTTTAAGCTTAGTGACAGTTGAAAACATTACGAAGTGAAAATTACACTGTCAAAACAAAAGTAATGCATTAAATTAACAATAAAACTATTTGCAAACTGTGAATGTTTACAAGTATTCGGATGTGACATTAACTTTTGTAAACATTATAAAATACACTTTTAAATCAAATAAAGAACAACTGTGGAGAAATTAAACTTATTTTTATAAAAAAAGGTCAGGAGAAGGACACGATTAAACTTTTACAAAGTTGTGACAGTCTCAACATATATATCAGAGACTCATTTTGTCCCACTTTGTCATTGACGTTGAAGGGAATATCCTAGTCATTGCAACTGCAGGAATATTGTTGTCTTAACATCACGTTATAGTTTAATTTTCAGAACCATAAAGAGATGTGAAAGGTCAACTTATCTATATATATAAAACGCAAAGTCTAAGGATTTATGAGTACTGAATACAAATCCACACAGTTACACCGATTGCCACCTAATTTTGCATAAGTAACCTTTCACAAGGCGAAAACACTGTATAACTTGGAATTTGATATTTTGCCCCGTTCGCACGATTTAGGCCCTTTTAATTATTCCTTTTTGTCGACGCGTATAAAGATGTCAACAACATCATGGACACCAGAATTAATTACCATAGTAACAAGTAAATAAACAAAAGCTATTTAGCGGTATCGAAACTGTACATTTATCCATTCCCCTAGTACATTTTTGATGTTTTATAGAATATGCGATTGTATCGGTATGTTACGATGTGGGAAAGAAGAAGTGTACTAATTGTTCCTATTAGTTAATGCAAAGCGAAAATACGTGTTGTTTTCATTTGTGAGGTTAGGCGACAACTGTTTTTCGTTTTTAGTTTACTGCTGAAATAAGTAAAAGCCATAGTATAGGAAAACATAACGTTTAATGTGTTATATAATGCTTCTAGCACAGTAACACGTAAAATAATGAATGTAGCGTTTTTGATTTAACAGGTACTTTATAAATGTTTAGAAGCCAAAGGCTTTATAAACGGGTACTTTTAAATCTCCATAGGCTGTTGCACTAAAATACTAATTTAGTACAAGTGTTTAAAACTTCTTTGGAGAGAATTTGACTAATGAGTACAAAAATCTTATACGAGCTGACAGAAACTATATACATAGTCAATAAAAATTATATTAAAATACTTATTAAAAGTCAAACATTCGCGTGCGAAGCCGCGGGTAATAGCTAGTACCTCATAAAACATTAGAAGTGTTTTTTACTTGCTGACTTCACTGTCATCCTGATGCTCATTCCAATGGTTGTGGTTGGACTGGTGCGATTCATAAGCTACACTATAGTTTACATTATGAAAAATATTGTTTCCCGGGTATTCTAAATTACTGGCTTGTTCCAGAACACTGCCATCAGCAATAATTTCTACCGACTGGAAGCGTAGTATGTGCAATCAATCAGGTCTATGTTAAGCCACAACCTTGACCTTCATTTTAAAAATTTGTAAGGTATATGTAACGGGTGCATAGCTACCAGCTAAAAATAAATCATTAACATAATACTTCTTCTTCTTAACTTGATGGTATCACTCTCACTCGCTCTATCACTTTCTCTATCGTTCTTCCTTTTATTTTCTCTCTCTCATATATTCACCTTCCCATTCTCTTGGTATAGATGTAGATAGTAATTCTATTCACTTAATGTTTTAGACTTAAACACCTTGTGATAAAAATAAAAAGGAAACTTAATAAAATGTGCCTTCTTTTATATTTTACAATTTCGCTTGTAAATGTCCATTCTTTTTGTTAATAACAACAGTGTTTTTCCTAGTGCAATAAAGTTGCGGTAATGTGTACGTGAGCAAAACGCGGAGACAAATTATAGCAATAGATAAGACACCACCAGATAAGGCACACGAGGAAAGAAGATATAGAGAAACCAGCAATATCAGAGCACAGATGTAAAAATTAACATTGCATTTTATTTAAAGAAACGGCGATTACAGCTACCATTCATAAGGATTTTCCACGGGCGATATGAGAGGCGACATGAAATTACAAAAATAAAAGCAACTTTTTCAGAGACGACAGCTACAAATTGCCGGGAATCCAGAAACTTCGATTAAATCAGGTGACAAAATCGTTATAAGAACATTGCTGGAAAATTTGTTGTAAATTGTAGGCTTGTTTGCAACATAGAGGACGGCACTTACTGTATAAAAGTAGGGGTGCGTCAAGTCTATGTCTCTGTCTCGATGGAGCCACTGATAAGGTGTCATGGTCATGTGAGCGAAACGTTTAGTTTACGTGGAATAAAACGTGTGTTAAACCGGAAAACATGGTTACTCTTTCAACATTGCTTATAAGTTTTAACTATGGATTTTCAGCTTGTTACTGCTTTGTTTCAGGCTAAAAATAACGACTTTTTCTCTAACTTGCAAATTGCATTAGGTGACATTTTTTGGTTAGGTAAATTGCACTTACACGTGTCAACGTCGTTCGTAACATTATTCTGTATTGGAAAAAAGTGATTACAACTGGCTTCTGACATTAACAACGGAAAAAGTAAAACGGATTTGAAAATTAAATAATCTATAAGAAAAAGTAACACTTAAACTAAGTAAAATACTAATATTCTACAATGTTTGCTTAAAGAAATGCGGATGATAAGGGAAGGATGACAATCGACGGCAGCTCTAAAGATTTAAGTTTTTGTAAATTTGTGACGGCAAGGACCGACGTCTGCCAGCCTAAATTAATTTCAGGGAGCTACATAATACGTAGCCGCAACCACCTGGCTGGAACTGAGAGAGATCAAGCGGACCGATCAGGAATCGTAAGACCGCTGATAACCCCGTGGCGACCTACATGTAAGCAATAAATGGAGAACGGAAACTAGTAAAAAATCATTCCTTCTGCTGTGTCAAGTAAACCAGACCGGAACGGGGAAGAAGAGACCAAAATCAAAGAGAAAGAATACGAAGCGAAGCGGGCTCTACATCCCGCTGCCTAGTGAGGAAGACTGCGGGACAGAAACATAGCGAGGGCAGCCGACGAACATTACACCGAGGCTCACGAGGAACGCTCGCCGACGCAGCGGCAACTAGTGTTCTCGCCCAAAGATCCTCTCTAAGACCACAAAAATAGTACCGCATACATTTGACGCCATACATTTGTCACATTTGCCCTGTGACAAGTTGCTCCCAATGTAGGGGACCAGATCATTGAGCTAATTCTCGATACGGCCACGCCGGTGAGCTACCAGCCGATGCACAATAACTGCAATTGCAACAAATAATACATAATCCTAAAAACTGCCACCAGCTACGAGGTACAGCGAGGATTAGAACAACACACAGAGTCTTAAGACGGCCAGCAGGACCTTGACGGCAAACAATATTGCTCCACCACGCCGGCGTCACAGCGGACATAATGATTAGGAAAATTACGACTAACACCAGCTGCTCGAGCTGCCAAGGTGTGAAGAAGAAATTATATTAAGCTATTACTGTATTACTGGCTAATAGCCAATCAGGCACACGTGGATTACCGAAGGTGATGCCTCCACATTGGCAGGGAAAACCGGCCCAGAGCCTGGAACAACAACGAAAAGCCTCAGGAGGAGGAGGTAAACGTGGTAGACTAAGAAGCAGAGATCAGTTGGCGTCAACACTGTGACCGAGTCCTGGAGATGCTACGTTGTCATGGAAAATATTCTCCAGTGACCCGCTGAACACCACAACTGAACATATTTGAACCTTTGACACCTTGATCAAGTTCTGAAAAGGCTGCAACTGCGTCAGGTGACCTGCAACCTCACTCACGGCCAAGGAAACGTCTCATCTTTTGGACACGAGGTCACATGGGACGGCAACCTTCCACAACAGCAGCATCTCAGAGTAATCAAGGAACAGCCGGTGCCAAGCACCAAAAAAGAACTGCAACGCTCCTTTGAAACCTGCAACTGATTGTGAGAATGCATTCCCAGGGTCGCTGTAGTCTCCAAGTCATTAACGGGCTTACCGCAAACGGAAAAGTGATACTGGGAAGAGTACCACAGGGAGCCTTTGAAGAGATCAAAGCCGCTTTCCGGCAGACGTTAAAACTATTACAGCCGGAGCAAAATTTGCGAATGTTCCTACATACGGACGCCCAAGAAAAGAGTCTCGGAGCAGTACTTCACGGATGATTTGAAGCAGGAGAGAGACATATAATCTCCTAAGCCGGCGCAATGCTCATCTACGCGAAGAAGAAATATCACTCCAATTAACTGGAGTGTTTGGCAGTAGCCTGGGTCATCAAGAAATACTGACAGTATTTGGAGAATCGCCACTTTACCCTCGCCGCCCCAAGCGCTAACCTGGTTGAAGCAGGCGACCGGTAGAAGACGAAGTATAAACGCAGGAATTTGTCGATACAAAATATTAAGTTTAAGGTGCTCCACTGCTCGGGCAAGGAAAGCAAGCTGCCTGACTTCCTCTCGAGGGGACGAGGGCTGTGAAGGTCCAGGTGGAGCATCGCAGGTGGCCATTGGCAAAGGTTTTAGACTAGACGTGCTACTCAGGAGCTACAATTAAGAAATATTTGCAACTTATCGAGCATCAGACAGCAGCAGGATTACACAAACACTGCTTGCACTAAACACACTTAACAAAATTTGTTGAGCTGCCCGCAATGTTATCACAATACTACTACACAGAGCTTCTGTGAATTTGAATGATATTGATTGACAAACAACCGAATTATACGTAATACTCCAGAATGGGTTTTATTAGTGTAAGCATAATGGAAGACTCCACTACTACAGTAGCAACGAACAACCTCCCCGATAACAGCTAGAGATAGACTGGTGTTCTTTTTCTAAAGCAATTGTCCTATATTTATAATTGCAGCCACCAACATTCGCTCCTGATTGGTTCGTATCTTATGATCCATGTACACATCCTCGTCACCCCATTAACTCAGTGTTAATACTACCTACTAATGCAATAAAAGCTCTAGACTCTTTAATATTTATCGATGCCGTTATCCGTACGGAGTACGACATCCGCAAATTAGGCCAGACGTTCAAGTCTATCCGATTCCGCTTGGAGACTGCCGTTGTAGGCGAGAGATTCAGCACTTATGTATGCCTTCTTCGTGTTGGGCTCTTAAATGATATTTTTCGATCCTTGCCTGAAAAGCAGTGGGTGTGGCAGAAAAAGTCCAGGAACTCTAAGAAATAGTTGACCGACTCAAGTCCGATGTATGTTTTTTCAATGATTGATGTAGTTTTTCACGCATTTTACCCCCGTGAGGTGGTTTCTATTGGCCAATTATGAGTGATATCGCGACTATTGGACGAGCTCCCGATTAGAAGCCGTGGGTGTGAGGAGCACAGGTGGTCATCACCGCGTCGTCTTACAACGCAGGGTCTACCTCGAGGACACCGCTATGAAGATACACGGAGCACTAGGCGGTGTCCTTCTGGTGGCGACCTATAAGCCATTTTACGTCGTGAAATGCAAGCCTATAGGAGACGCTGTTGGGAAGTCGCCGGTTGGGGACGAGTCGGTCGAGAGTCGCCGTTATCGGCTACGTACCGCTCTGACGAGGAAGAGGCGCCGTCCTCGCATCCCTGCCATTACTAGACCGTTCGGCCAAGACCTGGATCGCCCGGAGGAGAAGGCCGAGTATTTGGTCTCGCGATAACTGGAATGTTGCAGTCAATGAGACCAAGATCTCTACGGTGCTATTCTCCAAGCACCGGAACGAATGAGACGACGTATTTGCCCTTGTCGAGAGAAGTTAAGTACCTCGATGTCCACCTAGATCGTTTGGCTCATCTGTCGTGCCCATGCCCACACAGTCAAAACAAGAGCATCAGCTTGTCTGAGCTCTCTGGTTTTGACACTTGCTAACAAGGCTATGACCCGCAAGGTAGGTAAGATGGTTGTCAAAGCGTTTTCAATAGGGAGCTTTGGCTAACGGCTTTGGCTATTGGCGTCCAGGACTAGGTGATTATTGAAAACGGCAAATACTAAACTAGAACGGTCTAGCATAAGCCTGCCTTTGTAACGGCCCCTATATTCAGTTCTAGACCGGACCTCAAGGCAGGAGCTCCTACTGGTAGCTCGTTACTTGTAACACAAAGAGGACGTCTCTGACGCGCATCCCCTCAGCTCTGACGGTATCGTGCAGTTATCGCCAGGCTTGAATACGTCGATGGCTACTACATACAGACGAGTAAAGTAATTCTGCGCACAGCTACTAGTTGTTAATTCTTGTCGAAAAAGATGGAATATTTATTGTGTACATACGCAAGTTCCCCTATGGGAGACTACTACGGCCGGCTAAAACGGCAGTATTGCCTATGTTCAACCTTATCTTTTACCTTTTATTTAAACCGCATTTATTAAAGCAATTATGATTCTGGTAAATGTCGTATAGTAATAACAGTAATCGTTCCGTTAGTCTGTGGTAGACATAAAACTTTTATACTTGCTAAAGAAATTCACTCGCACACACAGTCTCAAGGAAAATTTGTTGTGTCCAATTTTAGGTACAGGCATATCAGGGCAGTTTAAATCTCTAAGAACTTGAAGGTACGTTCCTGTTTACTTAACGGGGATGAATTTCGTGACGATATAGAAAGCACGCCACAGTATGCTACGTCACTACACATTGTTCTCGTTGCCCGCAAGTCCTGTTCCATTGTTGTTGTTCACAATAGTAATACGTTTATGCACTGTCGTGCAAAGCAAACCAAAATACTGTAGGGAGTAACGCTATCTGTTACATCTCCCAGCTGGCTAATTTTTCTAAAATGGATTTAGCAAAGTTACGTGTAAATTTGTTTACTCTAGGAATACAATTCTAATGTTGTTAAGAGTGGAATAACGCTACTACTATTAATAATAACGCTTTTAGTACATACAAATTATTTTAGGATTTAGGATAGGCGTAGTGTGCGTAGTTTGGCCAGAATTACGCATCCTGCGCCCATTATTACCTAAGAATATTATACCAGATATTCATTTCTACAACAACCTGAGTCGATCTGGAGGAAGAAAAACAATCCTGGATTATTCTTTTTTTGTATATTTAGGGGCTTTACGACTAAGCTGGTCAGCCCAGCGACTATGACCAGGAGTATTACTTGGAGTATTATCTTGGTTGTTTTTTACATAAGTTTTTAAATTGTCGAACTTACAGTCGACAAACTTGTCCAGTAACGTCCGTATAGTCCAAGACAGTTACAAAACTCATTGAATCTGTACAGAAAACAAATTTTCTTTCACCTCAATGTTGACAGAATCGAAGAGCTTGCCACACCGCATATAGTTTGGCTATGCATGTACTCACGGCCTCTGGTTTTTGTACACACTCTCCAGGAATGGAAGACGCTGTCGACGAAAAACGCACTCCCCACTCTGCTCCCTGTTCTCAGTCAACAATGTATTCAACGTATTCCTCAAAGACTAATTTTAAAAAGAGTTTCAGTTCAGTAGGATATCACAATATTTTCTTATACAGTGCCAGCAGTGTAGCCTTAGCAACAACCGGCATTCCACGTACAATGCGGTAAGAAATATCGTCTGGTGTAACTGCAGTATTGAGGATGGCAGATTGTAATTACATTATCGTAAAAGGTACCTTGCAAGCCGTATGACTTTCAGTTTCAAAGTCAGGATCTTGTTCGATATCGGCTTTTCTTTTGAGAAAATTGTGATGACATCAACCCAGGTCTCCTAGGTCACCACCTTCAGTAAGTAGGTTATGAGCCCCTTTTCCAATAATTTTTGGTGTTTTCATTAACTAAAACAAATTCAAACTAGTACTCGAAATAAGCAACGATATTATATAAAACACTATATTACTACTACTATTATTATTATTATTATTATTATAATTAATATTAGTATTAGTATTATTATCATTTTTGTTATAGTATATTAATATTATTTATGAAGTTTAGTACTTCCCTTTTTTTATACGTAGACCTACTTGTAGAGATAAATTTTTTGTTCAGTCGTAGAGATGAACACCTTTTCAGTAGACTTTCTCACGTTTCTACAATTCTGGCACTCTCCCCTTCCCGTATATTTTCACTATTGCCTTGTCACTTATATTTATTTCTAACATATCTTTCTTATTATTTTTTTTCTATAGTAGATACATTTTTATGTACATATATTTTTACTCTAACGGTGAAAGTAAATAACTTACCCACCCCTGCGGAAGATAAATGACAGTGTTGTGGCAACTGAACAGGTGTGCACTCTATTCAATATTCATTTTGACAGATTTCACTGTCACACCTTATACAGTTATGCAATGAATTATGTCACCATTGTGCTGTGTACACTCATTCAGAAAACTCGTATTCCTTCTCGTCTTCTACCACAAGCATTAAACCGTTTGGTTTCCCTTCATTAATTGATCCACTTTACCTTTAGCCTGCTAATAATTCTTGCTTCTCTGGGCTTGACTTCTATGCAAAAAACTTCAGTTCTATTAGCTTAATGTTCTACTTCCCTATCGAGAATACTCCTTCTATTTGACACAATTCCTAAATAACTAAATAACTGAAAGACGTAGCACGCAATGCTGAATAATGCACAACCAACAGACAAGACAGACTCAAGGATGCAAAGAACGGCTCTATTGAATGGAAGGCTACAATTCTAATGAAGTAGAACCAAAAACAGAAAAGAAATTTTAACTGTTCAATAAAATAGTTTTAACATTAAAATATGGTTCGATAGAATATGTGTATTAGGGTTCATTAAAAAAAGTATAAATTACAAAATCAGTGAATAATGACTTTTCCGTGTTGTTCCTACATACGTCGTAGCGTTTCCTTATAGATTGTTAATATATGTTACTGTATGTTTGATGTTAATACTCTTGAAAAGAGTGGCTTACAAGCTTACTGGAACTCACAGAGCAACATTTGAAGACAATCTTCATTATCTGCATTACTTACATCACCATAAAATAAGCAATACTTTTTTAACTCGTTCCTGTTTTATTACCTCTGTTACACTAATTTAGCACATTATGTTATTCCATTCCAGCAAGTAAATAAAAGTAACAATTAAGGCGGTAGTTTGAGACTTGTTAAAGGCTTGTTTAAGTTTGAGGCTAGCTTAAGACTTTGAGACTATCCATTCAAAATTACTATGGATACAGTACTAAAAATACCGAAGCCCGTTGATTAAGTACACGCGCACAGCTCTGTAGTTCTAGTACACAAATCTAAATGGTAGTCTAAGTACAAACGAGTAGCATTACGTATTCTAAACTCTAACTGAAGAAGATTGAAATAAAAAGAACAATGAAAATTACCTTACAGGTAAAGTTGAAACACCTAGTAAATTTTACATATAAATTTCCGCTTTATTACACAAAACGTTAATTAGAAAATAAACCAAAAGTTTTTGTTAATAATTTGTAAACAGTAAAGATAACTACCCTTCTTCGAAAATTGAGTAATTTAATCAAACCTCTTAAATATAAGATCTGATTTTTTTATAGAGGAAATACTAATATTCCAAAAACGTACGTTCTTCTTTCTACAGACCAATTTCAGGGACCTGTACACTTTCCTCAGGAACTTCCAAAATACTTTGAAAAAATAGTTTTCTATTAATTCGACGATTTAAAACTAGAATAAATTGTGAATTATAGTGCAGTGAAATCACTTGTGAAAACATGAAACAATACCTGTTTAAAATAACTCCGTTATTGATCCTTGAATGTATAAGAGTGGTTAGTGTTACGTAATTTCAGTGGTTATTCAAGCCCTTTCTCCAATAGCTACAAACAAATTTCGAAGTCACATCTTATATATCTTTCCAGCGTGCAATAAAAGTTCCAGATAAAACCCCATAGTGGAGTCTTCACAACACATAATGAACTTAATAGATTTCTAGATATCCGTTGTGTATAAAGTTTACAAACCGTGATGTGCTGTGTGATGTTTTCCTTTAGTCCTTTTTCCTGTTCTTTTTCTTCTCCTTCTTAACCTTCTCCTACAAGCATTAAGCCATTGGTTCCAATGCGACTCATCTACCCAATTCTTTCTTGCATCTCATCCTCCGAGTCTATAAAATAAGATTCTTCTTGGAATGCGTTCGTGCTCCATTCTTAACACATGATCATTTCAAGCTTATCAACACTATTTTCTTTAATTTAAATTTCCACGACTCTGGTAAGCCTAATTACCAATTTTTCAAAAATAACACTTGTTGTTACTCCCAGAACTGACATTAGAAACTCGTCTCAGCTGACTGGATGCTATTTTCTAGTTCTAGCATTTAGCGTCTATATTTTGCTTCTATATAGGTCATTGGGGATCACCATTTATACATGTTTAACACCATCTTTCTTACGATATTCATTAAAAAACTTTTGATTGTGTCGTATATCAATCTGAATTTTTTTATTCTTTCTCTACATCTTTTTTCTGTGGCAGGATATTTTATAGTTAAGGTATCTGCAGCTGCTAATTTATATCAGTTTTTTCTAATGAGTGCTTACACGTTAACGGATTATAGCTTTGGAGTACCATCAGCTTCCTTTGGTTACAAAGTTACAAAGATTTGCCATTTTATGTAATTCATAAAACGTTATTCGTAAGATGTCTTAGTTATCAGGCACTCCAATTTTTGTTTATGTATTATGTGTAGTTAATGCTAATTGAGCCTTGAGTGCTACAAAATGAATCATTTAAACTCGGTAAGTAACCACTATAGATAAAGTCCTAGTACTAGCTTAGGAAGCTAATCAAAGGTCAAATTAAAAACGTTAAAAGGGAACAAATATTGTTAATATTGCAAATTAGTCAAACGTGTAAAACCAGTATAGTGAATAACAAAGGACTGCTGTTAGACTATTGCAAGCTGTCGGTTACGGAACATGTCGTTGTACAACATACCAGCACCGTACTCACTCTATTTGAAATGTCAACACTAAAGTTACGTTAAATGAACATAGATTTTTAAAACATATTAAAATATTAATAATAATAAGAGAAAGAAAAGTTAATGCAGTTTTTAGCAACGTCTCTGTATTTCTACCTCCAAAGTGCTTACAACAATTCATCTGTATTCATTCAGCAGTGATTGTTATACTTTTTCTTCAACATTATCCCCTCAAGTAGAATTACTTTTCCGGTAATTCTGCTTCCCTTGGTTTTTTCTTATGTGTACACAGTAGTATATGTATGTATGCGCTGGGACTCAAAAAACAGCCATGTATGCGCTGGGACACAATACCCACTACGCATGTATGCGCCAGGACAAAAAAAACAGCCATGTATGCGCTGGGACACAATACCCCACTATGTATGTATGCGCTAGGACAAAAAAAACAGGCATGTATGCGCTGGGACACAATACATGTATGCGCTAGGACACTCGCTATTGTCTCCCCCCCCCTTTTAGTAAAAAATGTAAATATAAACAGTAAAAAATGTAAATATAAACAATAAACAATAAACATTCCTAAAAAATGTAAATATAAACAGTATAAAATGTAAATATAAACAGACGGCGTTTGTTGACACGCCCCCGCCCCGCGTACACAATAGACATTCCGAGTTCGTTGACGTGTTTTTTTTCTCCTTTTTACAGTGTAGACAGCGTGGTGGCGTCCGTCCGTCTTTACCTAAATATATTACATTTTTATTTTGTAATCGTGATCTGAATTATTTTTTTTCAATCATGAAAATAGTACAACAAACAAAAAAAATACGTATTTGTAATTTTGATAAATCTATGGAGAAAAAAGAAAGAGTCCATAGCGAATTGTTACCAAATAATGTCAGGTCTCTTATCATTGGGCCCAGTAATACAGGTAAAACAAACCTAATGCTTAATCTTTTGTTCAGTCCTAATGGTTTATGTTTTGAGAACGTTTATGTTTTTTCAAAACCGTTGTATCAGTCAAAGTACAAATTTTTAGAAACAGTTTTATCAGGTATACCATCAATACAATACTATAAATTTTCAGAAAATGATCAAGTCATTCATCCTGATGATACTGAACAAAATTCAGTTATTATATTTGATGATGTAGCATGTGAACAACAAGATAATATAAGAAATCATTTTACAATATGTAGACATAAAAATAATAATGTTATTTATATATGTCAAACGTATGTTCGAATTCCGAAACACTTAATTCGTGATAACGCGAATTTAATAATTATTTTTCAACAAGACGAACTAAATTTAAAACATATATACAGAGATCATGTTAATACTGATATGACATTTGAAATGTTTAAAGAACTTTGTTCTAAAGCATGGACAAGACGTAAAAAGGGTTTTTTTGTTATAGATAAAGAAAGTGATATGAATTGTGGCGGTCGTTATCGTTTTGATTTTGATATCTATATTACTAATTTGTAATCGAAATTTTTTTTATTACTTATCAATATGTCATCGAAGAAGTCACGTTCCCTTGACAAGCAAGAGAAGCTCGTTAATGAAATTAAAAAAATAAGAAAAAATATTCGAAAGAAACATCAGACTCTAACACAAAATGTTATTGATGAAGAACAGTTTGCAGAAAAATCGTTGAAACCTATTATCACTCCGTTACAAAAGTTAGTACAAGAAAAAACAAATTCATCATTGATTAAAAAAGAAGAACAACAATTAGATGTTGAAATGGACGATATTCAGTCGCGTTTACAAAACAAAAGGTTTTCAGAAGAGGCCGAAAACATCCCGATATCGAACAAACGAACAGTAGAAACGCCGTTACCATTACCGCGTGAAGAAGAAATAACGTATGAAACCTTACCCACGGTTGATGAATTAATGTCAACATTAGAAGGACGACAATCAATTGAACCTTTTATCGATATATGGTTTAAAGGTCCATTAATAAGACATTATATGCGTAAATTTTTTGATGACAGTAATCATGATATTGATCACGTTTTTGGTCCATATTTTGGAGATAATAATATTTTAATGTTAGGTAAATACCCCTTAAAGACTGATGAAAGTGATATTATTACAATTAATAATGTTATGTACAAAGGTACACCTGGTTTGTACGATCTTATTTTTATGAAAAACCCCAATGCATATGTATATTCTCAAGAAGATTTAGACGAATATTCGCGTATAATAAGTGAAACCGCGGCATATTTAAGTTTAAAGACAAACAGCGTTAAAAGCAGTACTAGTTACAAATATAAAAATATAATTAAGCCTATTATTAATAAGCTTTTACAATCATCCACATCAAAAGTTAGAAGTAGCCGATTGCATAGTGATACAGAAGGTCGCGGTTTGTTAAATTTCAGTAACAGTAAGCCAGTTTTTGTGTACTGGAATAATGTAAATGAATTATGCGATAGATTAAAATTATTGATTGCTTCACAAAGTGCAGGTCATTCGGGTCATGAAAATGAAATATTATCAATTATTGAAGAGCTACAGGAGGCCGGTATAATAAAAGAAGATGCAGCAACGTTTGAAGCGATATTTTCAAAATGAGTGTCGATAAATTCGGACACTATAGTGGTGATCTAGTGGCTAGTTCCAACGTTCAGCGTGGACCGCCTGGAGAAGGATTTAAATTAACTGACGACGGAAATTGTAATATAAGTAATAAACGATTATGTAATGTGGGCGATCCTGAATTGGATGATGATGCCGTAAATGTAAAATATATGAGAACAAATTCGATTACTTTAACAAATACAGACGATTGTTACGATGTTAAGATGAAAAAAGTTATTAATTTAGCCGATCCTGACGAACCTTGTGATGCTGTAAATAAAAATTATTTAGAAAATGCTGCTAAATCATATTTAGCTGATAGAATACCAATTAAGGTGGATAATAATCCAGTGTATTCATTCAAGAATAATCGTGTGGCTCATATCGCACCACCTGTTTATAAATTTGATGCTGCCAATAAACTTTATGTTGATAATAAATTACCTGATGAAAATACACAAACTAATTGTTGTGATTTCAAGCAAAAAAGGTTAATTAATGTAGCAGATCCTATTAATTTGCTTGACGCTATAAATAAACAGACTTTATTAACAGGTATAAATAATACAAAAGATGAATGCAAACAATATATAGATGATAAAATATATTATTCACGAAGTGAAGAGGAAAATAGTACAGATTTTAATGGAAGCAGATTGACTAATGTTGCTGATTCTAAAGATGATACAGACGTTATAAACCAAAAGACTTTAATAAGAGTTATGAATGCATTTAAATTAGATCTAGAAGACTATAAAGTTGACAGTAGCTTAGTTAGAATATTATACAAATTATATAAGGAGTGCACTAAAGACAATCCTGTTAAAACTATAAACGAATTTCGCATTGTATATATAATACAAAGTTTATATGAAGCGTCATAAATGCATCTGTATCCAAACAAGATAGAAGGTGGTGGTCTGGTGAGTAATATTCTTGCAAATGTTATAAACAAGTCAATTGATTTATTACCTGTTGAACTTCATTTACCCAGTTATCAGTATTGTGGACCCGGTACAAATTTAGCGAAACGATTACAAAGAGGTGATCCAGGAATTAATAAGCTTGACGCTGCTTGTAAACAACACGATATTATATATTCAAAGTATTCAGATTCTATAAATCGCGCTAAGGCTGATAAGGAATTAGCTGAAAGAGCTTGGGAACGTGTTAAATCAAGTGACGCATCGTTCGGGGAGAAAGCTGCAGCGTGGTCAGTAACTAACATAATGAAAGCTAAAAGTAAATTTGGTGGGGGAATAAAAAAGAAAAAAAAAACTATGTCCAATACAGTTTATAATTATTTGAAACGTTTTGCTGGTAAAAGTGGAAAAGGTTTATATTTGAGACCGTATAAAAAAATAGGAGGAGGTCTAAAAAAAAAAAAAACAAAGAAAAGAAAAACGAAACAACGACGGCGAAAATAATAAAGAGTATTCCTATACGTCCGCTTTCAATTCCAGATTTACTACTGTATGTTAAACAATTAAAGATTCCTAATTTCAGAGGAGTGTTTATGCTTGACACATTACCGTTACACACTGGAATTTGGCAAAATGAAACCGGAATAGTTAATTTAGATAATAGTTATGGCCATGGTACTCACTGGGTATGTTATATTAAACGTAAAAATAAAGTTAATTATTTTGATAGTTTTGGTAATTTAAGACCGCCTATCGAACTAATTAATTACTTTTATTCATCAAGTCAACGATCTATTGAAATCGTTTATAATTATACACGAAGACAAAATATGGATGCAGTCAACTGCGGTCATTTGTGTTTACAGTTTCTCAGCAATTTTTTTTGTCTAAGCGGTAAAGGATCCGTATTAACATGTGATATTTTTCCACCTATCGAGTTAAGTGATGAAAAATGGGAACTAGGATTAATTGACTTTATGACATATCATTCAATACCCAATATAGAGGAAGGAATTAACAATGTATTATATTATGGTAGTGATAAGAAAATAGTATTGCCTACTGGTTCTTATGAAATTTCAGATATCGCAACGTTTATAAACGATTACTTAATTCAACATGATGAAAATGTAAAAATAATTATAAAGGCGAATAATAATACATTAAAAAGTGAAATTTATTCTAACGTTCAAATTGATTTTAGTAAACCCGATTCGTTAGCAACCATATTAGGATTTGAAACATGCATAATAAATCGAAATAAATGGTACAGTTCAACCTTACCGATAAGTATTGTTCGAGTAGAGAGCATCCGATTGATTACTAATTTAATTAATGGTTCGTTTAACAACGGAATTCCAGATCACATAATACACGAATTCTATCCTAGTGTTCCGCCAGGTTTTAAAATTGTTGAAAAACCGACTAACGTGATATATTTACCAGTAAACACATCTAGGATACATACTATTGTAGTAAGACTAGAAGATCAACAAGGAAGATTGATTAATTTTCGAAACGAAATAATAACGTTACGTTTGTATTTGAGAAAACAATAATAATGGGTCTTATTTTTTATTACGGAATCAATAAAACAACTGCAAATAAGCCAATTATAAGTAGTAAAGATATGAATATCGACCGGTTAACACCACAAAACCTGAAATTTCTACAGTCATTGGGATTAACAGTAATAAAGGATTATTTAAACAAAAAATGAATCTTAATATTCAAAACGTAAACGCTAGCATTCTAAACATTATAGAGGATCTTGTGTATACAGATGACTCGATAGTAGGATTAGCTTATCACACTCATCTACCGTACACTTCTACTACATTCAATAATAATGACGAAATTAGAATTCCAATTAATCAACAAGATGTGTACACATTACCGTGTGAAAGTTACCTTCATATAAAAATAGAATACACTAATAATAACGGTATACATGATCAAACTTTAAAACTATGTTCAAATGCTTTAGCATTTTTGTTTGATGAAATTAGATACGAAATAAATGGATCAGAAATCGATAGAGTTAAAAATGTTGGAATAACATCAACAATTAAAAATATGTTAACAATTAAACCACATGAAATTAACACTTTAGAAAATAGTGGATGGGCTTCAGATTTAATAAGTCATATGGCACCATCATCGAAAGATATTAGCTTCTGTATCCCATTAAAAAGGTTGTTCGGATTTGCTGAAGATTTTAAAAAGATTTTGTTAAATATAAAGCAAGAATTAGTTTTAATTAGAGCGTCCACTGATAATAATGCAATAATTTTACCTGAATCAGTAAACACATACAAATTAAAAATAAAATATATATCATGGAGAATTCCGTATGTTTATGTTAATGACGTAGTAAAGGTAGATTTACTGAAGATAATACAAATTGATCGACCTTTATTAATACCGTTTCGAAAATGGGAACTTTACGAGTATCCGTCTGTGCCAAAAGCAAACAAACTTACTTGGACTGTTAAAACGTCATCACAATCAGATAAACCTCGTTACGTTATTGTAGGTTTTCAGACTGACAGAAAAAATAATGGACACAAAAACCCAGCACATTTTGATCTTGCTTCATTTTATAATGTAAAGTTATATTTAAATTCAGAATACTATCCGTATGATAATTTTAATGGTGAAACGTCGATTCTACATGAGTATTATTCAATATTTCAGTCCTCGTATTATTACAAAAGTGAAAATGCGCCAATGATAAACCGTTCAAACTTTCTAACGTATACACCTTTTTGTGTAATTGATTGTTCAAAACAAAATGAATCATTAAAAACTGGTTCAATAGACATCCGTCTGGATATTGAGACGTCAACAGACATACCGGAAAAAACTACTATCTACTGTCTCATTTTTTACGATACAATTATGCAATATACGCCTTTATCTGGTACTGTAAGAAAAGTATTTAAAATATAATTACGTAGATAAAAAGTGTATCAGTTCTGCTGTTGCACGCAATGGAATACGTTATCGATTTTCAAGGTTTTCGCGATGATGGAAACAATTTCATTTTTAAAGAACTTTGTATTCAGTGTATACAAGATAACAAATTTTCTGGTGCTAGTGATCAGTATTTGTTTTTACCACCATTTAGTTACAAACATTTGTCAGAGAAGAAAAAAAAGTTAATAAATGGATTGAAAACAAGTGTTTTGGACTTAGCTGGAAGTGCGGTCTTCAAGATTATAATGATCTACAGTTTATATTAAATAAATATATAAACGGTAAATGTATTTATGTTAAAGGATCAGAAAAAAAGTAGCATTAGAAAAAGAATTTAATTGTTATGTAAAAATATTAGATATGGAAACACTCGATTGTCCATCCTTAAAAGTGTTAAAACAGCAGTCTTCATATTCTATTCACTGTCCTTTCAAACATAATTCATATTATTGTGCTTTAAATAATGTACATAATTTAACTAAGTGGATTATCGAATACTGGAACAAGAAATTGAAAGACAAAAATATTGGGACTGTATGATTGCTTAACTGTATAATTTGTATTAACGTAGTTGATCTTTTGATCTCCTATTTACGCGTGCGTACTGAGAACGTGACATTACTACGCTGATAAAACTGATATCAGTTCTGCTGTTGCACGCAATGGAATATGTTACCGACTTTCAAAGTTTTCGCGATGATGGAAATAATTATATTATTAAAGAACTGTGCGTGCAACCTATAGTAAACACTAAATTCGCTGATGTTTGTAATCAATACTTATTCTTACCTCCATTCGATTACAGACATCTATCAGAAAAGAAAAAAAAAGTTAATGACTGGATTAACAATAATTATCTGGGACTTAGTTGGAATTGTGGATTAACAGAATATAGTGAACTTCCAGTAATATTAAATTCATATATATATGGAAAGTGCATTTATGTAAAAGGACGTGAAAAAAAAATAGCTTTACAAAAAGAATTGAACTGTCATGTAAAAATAGTGGATATTGAATCACTCAAGTGTCCGTCTCTAAGCGTCTTGAAGAAGCAGTCTTTAAATAGTATACGTTGTCCGTATGATCACTCTTCAACAAACTGTGCATTAAGTAACGTGTTTTATATTACTAAATGGATAATTCAATATTGGAACTGTTTGTGTGATGAACATGATGAAGACACTAAAAGAATAAATTGTTGGGACTGTATGATTACTTAACTTTTTATTGTAATTATATGTAAAATAAAGGTTTTTTTTAAAAAAAATAAAATAAAAATTTTAAAACATTTTGATTTTTTGATTTATTAATACTAAAAAACATATATTCAAAACATATAGTCTATATTACAATTATAATTTTTACAGTTTACCATTCTATACAACATACATACATGCATACATACATAAAATACATACCATTCATAAATAATACATTTAGTTACATACTAAAAAACATACATACTTTTTTTATACCAGCAATACATACATACATACATACATACATACATACATACATACATACATACATACATACATACATACATACCATTCATAAATAATACATTTAGTTACATACTAAAAAACATACATACTTTTTTTATTAATTTACATACAAAACATTGTTGTAATTGTGTATAGATTACATACTACAACAAACACAAAGTGAATACCAACAAAATACATACAACAAAAATTTGAAAATGTTTTTTATTTTTTGATCTTAACCAAAAACATTAAGATTAGTTTTTATAAGTTTGTTTTTTAATATTTTTTATTTTTTATTAATTTACATACAAAACATTGTTGTAATTGTGTATAGATTACATACTACAACAAATACAAAGTGAATACCAACAAAATACATACAACAAAAATTTTGAAAATATTTTTTATTTTTTGATCTTAACCAAAAACATTAAGACTAGTTTTTATAAGTTTGTTTTTTAATATTTTTTATCTTAGCCAATTCGCGTGATTTTGACAATACAATTTTATGCAATTGCATATAAGTGGAATCTTTACTTTGCAATAAAAATTGACTTCTATAGGCAGCTTTAGTCCATCTGTCTTTCTTATTTATTCCTTTTAAATCGTTAACATCAGTTATATCAATTTTCATTAAGTAACGACCCTTTTCTCCGGGTGTTGTTAAAGTTTTAGTTGAATCATCTTTTTTAAAAGAAATATACTGATCATACAATTCATCAGTTTTTTCGTTTTTAGATGTATAACGTTTTACTGATTTAAATAATCTTTTAAAATCAACATCACCATCGTCATCATCATCGTCATTATTAACAATGTCAATGTTCATCGGATCTTCTTCTTCTTCATCTTCAAATTTATACATCATTTTATTTTTTATAATAGAATTGATTATAGAAAAGGTTGTTCTTAATATATTTTTTTCTTTAAAATGTACAATATTTGTATCCAAATAGTTATATATTTCTTCAATATCAAATAAATAATCATTTAAAAACATTAAGTCTTTTTGCGAATTAACAATTGTAGTTTCGAGAGCAAATTTTATTTTTTTGGTTACATCTCGTAATTGAATATATAGAGAAAATACATTAACATTATCTATTGAGATAATGTCTGGTTGAATTTTTTTCATCATATCTTCCCACTGACCGTAGGAAGATAGACCCAGATAATAAATTAATTTTAAAATGTCTTCTAACGACAAACATTCTTCATGATGAAGACCTCCTTCATGTTGTGCATCCATTACAATGATTTAAGATTTAAGTTGTCAAAATCTATAACATACAAAAATAATTTTTCGTTACATTACTAATTTATAACTGGTAACTAAGAATTGTTATACATATTATTTATAACAAAGACAAATTAAATAAAAGACCTCCTTCATGCTGAGCATCCATTACAATGATAAGATTTTTAAATTGTTAAAATCTATAACATACAAAAAATAATTTTTCATTACATTACTAATTTATAACTGGTAACTAAGAATTGTTATACATATTATTTATATATGTTAAACTAAACAAAGATTTTAAATTATCAAAATCTATAACATACAAAAATAAATTTTCTTTAAATTACTAATTTTGTAAAACAGAAAAAATAGAAAATATATTTTAAATACTAAAATGGAACCTTTAATAACTTAGATAAAAAAATAAAATTAATAGATAAACGTATAGAACACATTATATAAAAATAATATAGTTAACACTTATAACAAAGACAAATTAATTTTTTTGTATACTTTTATAATAATATATTTAAAATAACATAGGAAAAACACATATTTTACAGGTAACCAAGAATTACTGTACATGTTCTTGTGTAGAACATAACAAAAAATAAAAATAATAATATTACCTTAATGACGATCGCAGACTGTAGTAGCTGGTATGTTTCTGGATGCTGAATCACAATTTTCAATCGGCTTATATACACAGAAAATGCATTATCAGTTTCACACCTTCTCAATACGTGTAAGTAGAAGATTAAAAGGTCAAGTAAATAACTTGTTTACCGACAACAACAAAAATACGAGATCAAGAGGTCAAGTAATTATTACCGATTATTCATTATCAGTCACATCGCATTTTATTGACAACAGTTTAAAAAAATTTAACCATAATTTTCAATCGGTTTATATACACAGAAAATACATTATCAGTTTCACACCTTCTCAATACGCGTAAGTAGAAGATTAAAAGATCAAGTAAATATTTTGTTTACCGACAACAACAAAAAATACGAGATCAAGAGGTTAAATAATTACCGATTATTCAGTATCAGTCACAGCGCATTTTATTGACAACAGTTTTTAAAAAATTTTAACAACAGCACGGTATTGGTTCAAAATACATTGTTTACTGTTTTCCTGTTATCGGTCGGTTGACAGTATAAATAGCCATACAATAAAAAACAATTTATAGCAATAGATTGGTTTTTAGCCAGCATAGGTCTCAATACATTGGATTTTTACAAAAATGTAAGTATAATCATAGATAATCTATCTTTTTATTGTAATTTACATTAGTAAAATAACTAAGAATATTATTCGTTTTATAACAAATACATATTCCACACAAAAAGAACACGCTAACAAAAAAATATATGAACAATTATTCAAAAAGAACACGTTAACAAAAAAATATATGAAAAATTATTTTTTATAAATATGGAACTGATATGAATATTTTTTGTACAAAATTGTAAGTATAATCATAGATAACCTCTCTTTCTATTGTAATTTACATTAGTAAAATTACTAAGAATATTATTCGTTTATAACAAATACATATTCCATACAAAAAGAACACGCCAACAAAAAAATATTGAACAATTATTTTTTATAAATATGGAACTGATATGAATATTTTTTGTTTTAAATATATTCCTACAGATTATGGATAAAAATCTACCGTTTAAAAAACGACAAATTATAAGAAATGCTGTCGAACAAGAACAGATGATAGATAATTCATCATCATACGAACGAATACCTTCAACACAACCCGATCCATCGCGTGTACCAAATTTGGGTCAGTTACCTGGTTCATCGCACAGCAGACATCAAGATTTTAATAACGAAAACGATCTACAACCTGGTCCATCACATGTTTCAGATTTGGGTGGATTACACAGACAAACATGGTCAACACCACTATCATCTCCAGCATCATCATCATCGTCTTCATCATCAATACCAAATTTTAGATTAAAATCAAAGATATTGCGGAAAGTATTCGCCCGTAAACACAGACAAACACGGTCAACACCACTATCATCTCTACCATCATCATCATCATCATCATCAATACCAAATTTTAGATTAAAATCTATTAGATTACAACAAATTGTAGAATCCAATAGCTTTATTGAGATAGAGAATGCCTTTAAAGGTAATTTAAAAACATATTTTTACAAAAATACAAGTAATAATTATAAGGATATTTGCTTGCTGTTAGTTTATATTAAAATAAATATAGTTACAATTTTAAGTAATATTATTTCAATGTTTGGTCCAGTAAAATTTAACATTATAGTTGAATGTACATATATAAAACCCGTTATTAATGAAACACAAGACAGAGCCTTTAAAACAAAAAATATTCCGATTATAGAAAACGATAATGTTAACATAATAGTTAACAATGCGATTAAAGAAATTTGTTATGATGAAGACGTATATATGGGTAAAGGTTCCGGATGGAGTCTTCACCGTATAGACGGAATTTTATTACGTATAAATCGATTTAAACCATTAAGAGGAGCTTCATATATTGAACTTCCAAAATTTTTACAACTTAAAAAATGTATAATAAATCCTAAAAATAAAGATAATTATTGTTTTAAATGGGCAATCCTCTCTCGTTATGTAACTGGACCTCACATTGAACGTGTTAATTTTCGTTATTTTGTTTTAGAAAATAAGTTTGATTTTAGACATATAGACTTTCCTACACCTTTAAACCAAATTTCTCGTTTCGAAAAAACTAATAACGTTTCTATTAACATTTATTCTATTGATGAAAAGAAATCAATTTTTCCTCTTAAAGTGTGTAAGGAAGAAAAGAATAATCATTTTGACCTTTTAGTATTAAATATGTCGAATAATGCTAATTATCATTATTGTTATATAAAGAATTTTTCCCAGTTAATAAGATCACAGTTAACAAAACATACAGAAAAAATTGAAATATGTAAACGTTGTTTATCGTTTTTTACTAAAAAGTCAAAACAATTGAAAAATCATAATAGATATTGCGGAAAATATTCTCCCGTAAAAATAGTATTACCCACTACTGATAACAACATATTACAATTTAATAAATTTCATTATCAATATAGAGTTCCTATTGTAGTATATGCAGATTTCGAATGTATTTTGAAACCTGTTAGTACTTGTTTGCCCAACCCCGAAAACAAATTTACTGCAACTAATGAATTTCATATTCCAATGAGTTTTTGCGTATATTTTGTTATAGATAGCAATATCCCTGAAAGTATAAGAAACCAATTGCCTTCGGAACCATACTTATATCGTGGTAAAAATGCTGCGAAAAAATTTATGATATTTTTAGTTGAAAAAATTAATTTAATCGGTTTACTTATTAAACAAAATATTCCGTTACATATGACTCGAGATGATAAAATGAAATTTAAATCGGTCACACATTGCGAGATGTGTAACAAGGAATTTACATTATTATATCCTAAAGTTCGAGATCATTGTCATTTAACTGGTCAATTTCGTTCAACATTATGTAATACGTGTAACTTGAAACGACAACAACAGAAATTTGTACCTGTTTTCATACATGGTAGTTCTAATTATGATTCGCATTTTATAGTGCGTCAATTGGGTTATGATATAAAAAATATTCATGTAATTCCTAATACTAGAGAAAAGTATATTTCTTTTGCAAAAAAAACACGTTCGGGTTTTAATATTAGATTTATTGACACTTATCGTTTTATGAATTATCCGTTGGCTGAGCTTAGTAATAACCTGCCTAAGGATAAATTTTTTCATATTGGAAAATTTTTTTCTGCAAACAGTATGCCACTAGTTACCAGAAAAGGTGTGTACCCTTATGAATATACGAATTCCTGGAAAAAATTGGAAGAACGTAGATTACCACCAAAAGAATGTTTTTATAGTTCACTAAATGATTCAGAAATTGGAAATGCTGATTATGAACATGCTTGTAATGTTTGGAATCATTTTAATATACAAACACTTGGAGAGTATAGCGATCTATATTTAAAAATTGATGTTTTAATATTATGTGATATTTTTGAAAATTTTAGATCTCTTTGTATGCAATCTTATAAACTAGACTGTGCACACTACTTTACAATACCAGGTATTGCTTTTGATGCGATGTTAAGTTATACAAAAATTAAACTAGAATTATTAACTGATTACGAAATGTACCTCTTATGTGAAAACGGGGTACGGGGGGGGCTGAGTATTTGCATAAAAAAAGAATCTGTTGCTAATAATAAATATATTCCAGAAACGTTTGATGTAACTAACCCAATTAAATATTTAACTTATTTAGACGCGAATAATCTGTACGGTTGGGCAATGAATAAATGTATGCCATATGCTGGTTTTACTTGGAAGGATCCTAACGATCCTAATTTTAATATACTAGATATTGCAGACGATTCTCCTGTTGGTTATATTTTAGAAGTAGACGTCGAGTATCCTCATCACTTACATAATCATCATAGCGATTTACCGTTTTTACCTGTTAATGAATGTGTTAAAGGAACAAAACAACAAAAATTGTTAACAACATTAGAAAATAAAGAAAAATATATATGTCATTACATTAATTTAAAACAAGCTGTTAAACACGGTATAAAAGTTATAAAAATTCATCGTATTTTAGAATTTTTACAGAGCCCTTGGTTAAAAACGTACATTGATTTAAATACAGAAAAACGAAAACAAGCTAAAAATGATTTTGAAAAAGATTTTTTTAAATTATTAAACAACTCAGTGTTCGGTAAATGTATGGAGAACGTTAGGAAAAGAATTAACCTTAAACTTGTATGTGATGAAAAAAAATTATTAAATTTAATTACACAACCGGTATTTAAAGACAGAATAATTTATAATAAATCTTTATGTGCGGTATTATCGGATAAAAAACATTTATTTTTAGATAAACCAATATATATCGGATTAAGCGTATTAGAAATAAGTAAAACGTTAATGTATGATTTTCATTATGATATAATGAAGAAAAAATACGGTGAAAAAATTTCCCTATTGTATACAGATACAGATAGCCTTTTTTACGAAATTCATACAGAAGATTTTTACAAAGATATATTAGAACCGGATTTAGTTACACACTTTGATACGTCAGATTATTCACCCAATCATCCCTGTTATTCAATTGAAAATAAAAAAATTATCGGGAAATTTAAAGATGAATGTTCGGGTGTACCAATTAAAGAATTTATCGGCTTACGCTCTAAATTATATACATTTAAAACGGTAGATAACAAAGTTAAAAAAAGGGCAAAAGGAATTAAAAAAAACGTTATCAGCAAACATATAAGTTTTGAAGATTTCAAAAAGTGCGTCTATTCTAAAACTATAAATAATTATAGACTGATGAAATTATTCCGATCAAAAAAACATTTAGTTGAAACAATTACGTGTAACAAATTAGCTTTAAGTAATTTAGACAATAAAAGAATCCCTTGTGATAATAAAATAGATACACTACCGTACGGTCATTATTCATTAGCGTAATAATAAAACAAGTTTTTTAAAACAAAATAACGTTTTTTATTTTGTAAATAAAAAGTGAATTTTACCTATCTAGTAAAAATCAATCTTTTTGCTATCACATGTTAATTAATAACATTTTTATTTTTTTTAAAGTGAGTTTTACCTATCTAGTAAAAATCAAAAACTCTTGCTATCACATTGATATGTAACATATTTTTTTTTTTTTTAGAATCTTTTTATGTACATGTATTATATTGTAAACTGTTTTGTTATATTTTTTTTAGAATCTTTTTATGTTCATGTATTTTTAATACCTGAATTAACATTTATTATATTGTAAATGTAACAATATTTTTTTTTTTAGAATCTTTTTTATGTACATGTATTATATTGTAAACTGTTTTTGTTAAGTATCCGAATAATAAAAAATGATCTGTAACATATTTTTATGTATGTGTATGTTTTTAATACCTGAACAAAAAAAAAATGATTTATTGTCATTTTTTATACATTCTATATATTTAATTACACAAAAATTGTAATATACAATAGTGTCTTGGAGTACTTACCGTTATATAAACGTCACTTGAATCGTTCATCGAGAAGCTTAATGATATCACCACAATGTGTAGATATATAACAACAAACACATGTGTCCGGCCCATCCACAGTAGATTCATGTGCCCATGGACATTCAAGAAAATGTATAAACGCCTCACCGCTTTGTCCTCTACGTTCCGGTGTAATCTCTTTCAGTCCGTCTGAATTATAAAATTCCAACACTTTACGACACTTTAGAAGTACCAACAATATATCTCGCATAAATTCAATCTCTACTTTTGTTTTATTCATGACGAATCTATCAAACATAGGATGAAATAAGACATCTTGCAGTGTTAAATTCTTCATTTTGACTGAACTATCAAAAATGGAGTATAAAACGTTATCACAAGAGCGTATACGTGTCAACAAAAAAAACGCCGTCTGTATATGTTTATATGTTTTTAATAGGTCAGTGTTAATCTTGAGGTCATGTTTACATTGATTAAAAAGGTTCAATGGGATTATCTGCTGTACTCTTTATCAATGACGGTTTCGTTAGTAAAATTTTTTCAGAATTCACGTTGGAACACTAATAAACCACCTTACGTATAATTGTTTACTATAGAATGACAATCGTTACATATAAAATGTAATAAGGTTAAACAAATATCTAACAAAAACACATCAACTCTGTTTTTTATAAATTTTATTTTCACTTTAATATATTAACAAAATTAGCAACACACTTTTTTGATCTGATATAGTCTTCATATTTATAAGATATATAACGTACAGTTTTACATGTCGGATACAAAAGTTTGTGCATAAATTGAATATGCGTAATAGTATTAAAACATATATGTGTGTATGCGCTGGGACTACTGAACTTTTATTCTTGTTCATCAACATTACTATCGATTATTATTTGATATCGATTGGTCTTTCTTTTGAATTATCAATTGTAATATTAATTCTTTTAATTTGTATAGTACATCATCATTTACACATTTCAATCCGAATATAGATAGATTATTTTTTTCTGTTCTAACTAACTCACCCGTAAATTCATTAAAGACATACACAGTATTGTTCTTAAAAAAGTATAAATTACCATCAGAAAATCTAAATGATGAATCGATTTTAGGCGGTATTCCAGGAAATGTTTCAGATATATAACCCCATGATTTAGTAGTAAACGTACACTCATTGACTTCTCTATAATAATTATCATCATGAAATATATAAGTTTTACCTGTATAACTGTTGAATACCGCATGTAAATTATCCGGTTGTATGTTAAATAAAGATTGGATATGCTTCGGATAACCATGACTTAATTTAAGACTCATTAAATCGAACATGAATACCAAAGAATCTATAAACATAACTATCTCACCAGATGGTCTTTGATATACAGCTAAAATTTTTGTGAAGTTCTTTGGAAGAAACGTTAACCAATGTTCTATTATGAGCGGTTTGGTATATATCATTTCTGCCGGATTTATTATCCACAACCATTTTTTATATAATATATATAATCGTTTATCAGCAATTAAAAATAAATTAATATTTTTAAAATTACAAAGATCGATTTTATTTGTATCTATAGGATGCTCGTTTTGTATTTTTGGTACCGAAGAAGATGGCGACTCCGGTATGAAAGATATTATAGAAGTGTTATCTGCCTTACCATATAAATTTTGAATGGCTAAAACATCATCATCACCTAACTCTATTTTACCGTTGTAATAAGCATACATTACAGAATCTGATACATCTGAATGTGATAAACCTATAACATGACCGATTTCATGTATTAACGTTGCATACAAACTTGTGTGGCCAAGAGGAACAACGTTATCAGTCGAATATGACCACTTTTCGTCTTCATCAATATGAATTTCTCGCCTTGAATTATTATAATCAGGAAAATATGCATGTGCTAATGTTCCACCTTTACCGTCAAACGTTCTCGTACATTGCCACGATTCTTTTTGCATCATATGTTTCAATCGTTTATTAGAAATTAAAATATCTGTATTTACTCTATCATGTTTAAAACGTATACCAGACTTTTCCTCCCATACTGCAAAAGCTTGTTTAGTCAATTCTAACACCTCTTGATTCGCTAAATAATAATGCCATGTTACTTCAGGCTTGTTCCATTTAAAACTGGATACTCGATAATCAAAAATAATATCACTATTACCGCATCTAGGTTTTAACATTAAATTTATAGTTTCATTATTTAATTTACCATCAGTAGGTAATTTATAGTATTCTTGAAATATAAGTAACGCATTAGTAATATCTGATTCATTTACCGCTTGCAACGAAGATTCATCATCTGTTTGAAGATAACCATATTCATATAAATATTGCTTAACTTTATCCACTTCAATCTGTGTTGTATTATCGGCTAAAGAATTTATTAGTAATATTTGAACAATTACTATATATAGTAAATTTTTAACTACCGACATGTTATTAACTAGGATGTTACTTTCAGAATTCACGTTGGAACACTAATAAACCAACTGCAAACGTGTATTATATAAACGTTATTATCGGTTAACATATCTAAAAACAAATTCATGTTAAAACGTGAAAATAAAAAAGTATAAAAATAATGAATAAATATATTTAAAAAAAAAAAAAAAAGTATGAATTAACTAGGGATTGAACAATTGATACTTACCTTACATATAATCTATTATTAGAATAATACAGTTGCACGTTACCGACTAAGCTAATTCATATCTTATCTGTATACCAAGACAATCGTTACATATAAAATTTAATATATTTAGGGTATAGACGACGCTCTTCTCTTATCTGTATACCAAGACAATCGTTACATATAAAATTTAATATATTTAGGTAAAGATAAAGACGACGCTAAAAAAGGAAAAAAAAACACGTCCCTCAACGAACTCGGAATGTTTATGTGTACGCGGGGCGTGTCAACAAACGCCGTCTGTTTATATTTACATTTTTTACTAGGTCAGCGTGTTTATATTTACATTTTTGTTACTAGGTCAGTGTGTTTCAAGGTCACGGTTTACTATAGAATAACACAATCGTTAAAGACACGATCACGATTACAAAATAAAAATGTAATATATTTAGGTAAAGACGGACGGACGCCACCACGCTGTCTACACTGTAAAAAAGAGGAAAAAAACACGTCAACGAACTCGGAATGTCTATTGTGTACGCGGGGCGGGGGCGTGTCAACAAACGCCGTCGCCGTCTGTTTATATTTACATTTTATACTGTTTATATTTACATTTTTTAGGAATGTTTATGTGTACGCGGCGTCGCGCGCGCGTCTGTTTATATTTACATTTTTTACTGTTTATATTTACATTTTTTACTAAAAGGGGGGGGAGACAATAGCGAGTGTCCTAGCGCATACATGTATTGTGTCCCAGCGCATACATGCCTGTTTTTTTTGTCCTAGCGCATACATACTAGTGGGGTATTGTGTCCCAGCGCATACATGGCTGTTTTTTTTGTCCTGGCGCATACATACATAGTGGGTATTGTGTCCCAGCGCATACATGGCTGTCTTTTGAGTCCCAGCGCATACATACATATACTACTGTACACATTGTTTTAATTTATGCCTTTCAAATTTTACTTTCCTTTTAAGGCCACACGACTCTTATTTGTATTTTCTAAGTTTAAGTTTTGTCACTTTTTAAGTAATCCAATTCTACAGCAGTCGATCAATTTTTAAAATTATGAATTAAAGTTTAAAACATAACCCCATCTGTTTCACCATGAAGAAATAAAGTATTTTTCTTTTGGCATTGGTGAATTATTTTTGCAATATCTTTTGAATTTTAAGCTTCAATACATATTAGTGTAGGGTTTTAACATCACTCCGTAGACAGTCACAATTAGTTACAGATTAGTTACACAATTAGTAACGGAAACCAGATATTTGTGTTACATTGGTCGCAAGTGTTACTGGAAGTTGTACTGTCAATTATTGTTACTGTTGCATTTACTCGCGCGGAGCTGTAAGGAAGCTCAACGATAATCACACATCTATTGCATGTAATGGTGTGTCACTAATTTTGCTAATAATCTATTCTTTAAAGTCAATATTTATCAGTAAAAAATACTTTTTTAAATTTGCTAAAATGTCGTTAACTTCAAGCATTAGGCCATACAACCTGTTCTGGCATCTCATTGTAGGTGTGTCAACACAGAATCTTCCAAAAACTGTCCTGAAAAGCTGTTGTCTAGCATTCATAACACATGGCCATGCCGTTGCTTGTGATAAACATAAACTCGATCGACCAAGGAGAAAATGCCGACCTCCTCTCGAACAACATAATTCCTAAATAGACTTTGTTTTACTGGAATATAATTTCTGCCGAATCCCTCATGTCCCTCACTTATGTAATATGGCTGATACCGCTATTATCTTACAAAACTTTTATTATTTCTTTTTTCTACAGTTGTGGCTGCTCAGAGTCTCTCATATCATGCCACGGTTTCTAGACAATATAGCTCCAATACTTTCACTACCCATATCATACCCATGAGTAAGATGACAACCTAAGAATTTAAATAATTTATTTGTTTAAAGTTATCCACATGTAAACACACTACATATTGCACTTATCTTAATTTTTTTAAACAAAATTGTTTGAAGCGTCTGACTAGATTAAGCACCTGTAAAGTAACATGCAAGAATAGTCATTGCTAAGCCAAAAAAAAACACGTTTTAACAAAAAATGACCAATTGTACACAGCTAAAAACAAGATTAGCTGAAACAAGGAAAACATTCTAGTTTGAATGCTGGGTATATATGGTTGGTTAAAATAATTGAAATGAAAAACTCAAAAAAATATTTAAACAAAATTTAGAGAAGAAATCTCAAAGGGAAGCCTAGAATCGGCTGCAAAACAATACCAAGAATTCAGTCAGCACAACGTGAAACCGTTTGAACAGACCTTGGAATTCGCAGAGGAAGGTTGACATTCCATTCAACAGGTGGTTTGATAACGTAAGGGAAAAAGCGAATTCTCTACACTCTCATTGTCTTATTCCATTGAAAGTGAACATAAAATATATACCAGCGTGTATACTAGATGATTTAGGCAGGACAGCAACAAAAATACTCTTAGTTAACGAGATCGAGTATAACTAATAAATTCGAATGTTAGGCGTGTTTGGTACTTAACGGATTTTAATAAAAACCAGAAATTACTTACATTAAGGTCTCAATACGTTACACACATTAGGTTTTAAAGGAATCGAAGATTTTCACAATTTACGAAAGAAAATTTCTGTCAGATTAGATAGCAAAAATGTAAGGGGAAATATAATTTCACAATTTCATATAACGCGGTTTCACTCTTGGAGAAGCAAGTATGTCTATTTAAAGACCGCTCTGAATTTAACAATTTTAAAAGTAAAAGCACATGTATAGGCATACTTTAGTCAGCTTAATATAAACAAGAGCAAATAAATCGAAAACAGCAACAGTTATTAGAGGAACATCGCCGATAATACAAAACTATTTAATTGACAAAGTAGAATGTACTTTAGAGAAGTTGGAATTATCTAATGCACCATATGTTGCAATGTTATTTGAGAAGTAAAATGACGTAACCAGTAAGAGTTGGTTAACGATTAAGTGTCAACCAACAGTTGTGCGATTTGTTGAGAATGAGGGAAATTGTCAGAAACGATAATTCAAATTTAGCTTATGTTAGTTCAGACCAAAACTGCACAAAGGATTGTCCCAAAAATTTTCAAAATTTGCAGTGCATTTAAAGAATTTTTCACCCACTGGAGTAGATGTGACGGGTGATCATGTATCTGAATTTCAAATCTTGGTGGAAAAATGTACTAATCAGCAACTGCTACATATTTTTTGTATTCACTGACTGGATTTAGGTTTTTAAAAACTCCGTAAACTGTATAGCGACTGTAAGTAATTATTTACTGTTTCGTCAAACTATTTAGCTTTTCCACACTGTATAATTTGCATATCTGCTCCAACTAATGTTATGATGAAGAAACTACCGGGAATAACACCAACTATGTGGAATTTTGTGTGATGTTTGTCAATACTGTCAAGAAATAAGGACAGTCTCTTATCACTTTCTTTTATCGAATAAGATGAACCTGGTGATTGGACAGCTAAAAAAGTATATACCCTTTCAAACATTTTTTATTGCGTAAATTCGACACTACATTTTTTCTTGATTGTTTCAGCAAACTTTTTGAAACTTATGACGTTCTGTTTAATATATAGCAAAATGTTTAACGTTTTTATACATCACCTAAGCCACTGAATTCTACATTACTCAGTAAAAAATTAGAAAATTAGAAATAACAATTTTTATTTTATGTTATAGATGCTACACAACAAAAATGAAATGATGAACTTTCTAATGTGACCAATGATTACAAAGTTCTGAACACACTAAAGTCTCAAATAAAATTAAGATTTGAATCCTAAAAACATCCTAAATGTGCGCCTTTATTAGACTCAAACAACTCTGAGTCCCACAACTTTAATGAGAGAACGTAAAGAAATATATTGATCTTGTTTACTTCAACAACGAATTAAGCGTTCTTTAATTTCTGGTAGGCACAAGAAATACCCAGTTTTATACTAATTCTATGAGACTCAATAATTTTAACATAATGTTAAGTAAAATGCAGAAATTGACAGAATTAATATTGATATTTTTATCTAAAATTACGACAGGTGGAAAAAGTCCCGTTTCCCTAAAGCGGATTAAGTCTTACCTCAGATCCACATAAGGAGGAACTTGGCTATTAATCTATCCAAAAAATCATTTTCTTCATATGAAAGGGTGGACGGAATGAACATTTTATAATAATGTGATTCTAAAATGTACAGAAAAGGAAAGGAAAACAGAGTTTTTCATCAAATTATGTACTAAAGGTCATAAGTATTCGAAATACTGTTGTTATCCTACATTTAAAATTTAAGTCAACCTTAATGTTATATACTTTGAACATTGCGCTTTGTACACAAGCCTGAAGTGCTAGAAGTTATTTGCTTTTTTCACCTTTCTAGTAATGCAATTATCATTATTGAAGTATTAGTCATTATGTGAATTAATATGAATTAATATGGGCAGTCAAATTGTGCCGCGGTTTCAAAAAAAAGGAAACGGGCGACAGTATAAAAATATGATTCATTAATATAAATTGCGAACTTATTATTTCACGATGTCCGCACGCACCGTATTTTGGCGTTACTGCACGCCCGCGCCATCTGTTAGCGGAAGCAGGCAACTGTGTTCTTTAATCCTGCACCTGTCGGCAAAATTTGACCAGTCAGCCGCCATCTACAGAAGCGTGAACAGTCTTTTCCTCCGGCGGACAGAGTTTTGGTTAAATCGTTTTTTCTATCCTATCATGAGTAGGTAGACTCTTACAGACCTCCGGTAAGTAAAATATATATATATATATATTATTCATTTGCTTGTAAAAACTACATATTTATACAATAATTGGCGTAGATGTGAACGGATAAGTTTGATAAGCATGCCTCGTGTACGTGTGGCCTAGAGTTGTTCATTGTCATATATCTTGATTTATTTAACCACTGAAACAGCCTTATACATATGTATTTAGTAAATAGTAATTGCCCATGTCAAAAGGGGTGTAAAAGTATGTAATTCTGGGGAAGTGATTGTGAGAGCACGTGTCCATTATAAAACTTGTAACATGTTCAAGAATGTTAATCTTGCATACGCATGTAGGGGTGCGTTTAAAATTAAACCAAATAATGAGGCATTGAGGCCTTGTGTATGAATTATTAATTTAAAAAAGTAAAGGTACACTTACTTATAAAGGACTCATGGGAAATGGTCAGGGGTGGCAAGTGTTTGATTCCTGTTTGATTTTGTCAACACAAGCTTGGCAGTTGTACATGTGTGTGTGTTATGCTCGGGAATGGTTTAGTTTGGCAGCGAATTAATTATTATTCATGCCTAGGACTCCCGGAGAGACGGAGACTTGATCCTAGCATGGTGGAAATTCCATCCTCCACCATGCCCTGAACCAACTACACACAATGACTCTCGTTTCTCGGCTACCGGAGGAAAAAAAAACACTAAAGATGCGACTATAACCACCCTCATTATGACCGACTGACAGTACAGCAAGGCAGAAGTCCACCTGGGAATCCTCTACATAAAACGAGGTGATATGAATCCAATATTTGCATAAATTTGGCCTCTAAGTAAAACAACTGATATCGTGCGTTAACCATCTACCAAACTCAAGTTTTAATTAATTGACGTACTACAGCATAAAACCATTTAAATTTTGCGGGTGCCCTGCTGGACATAAGTCTGAATGCAAACTTTCATGTAACCTTGCTTTGATAATGTAATTAGTCTCGTGAGCAATTGTAAGCCCGTTCTCTGGCATGTGTCCAGCGCTCATTAATTTATTTAATGCTATACATTAACTTTTTTCACTTGGTACTGAATGGGGGGTTTTTTGTAGAAGTTTGGGGGGGGCTGGTATGTTAGTCAAGTAGGTAGGTGCAGTATGTAACAAGTTGATCTGATTCGGCTGGTCTAGCGTCTATTATTTTTGGGACAATCCTTTGTGCAGTTTTGGTCTGAACTGACATAAGCTAAATGTGAATTATCGTTTCTGACAATTTCCCTCATTCTCAACAAATCGCACAACTGTTGGTTGACACTTAATCGTTAACCAACTCTTACTGGTTACGTCATTTTACTTCTCAAATAACATTGCAACATATGGTGCATTAGATATTTCCGATTTCTCTAAAGTACATTACCTACTTTGTCAATTAAATGGTTTTGTATTATCGGCGATGTTCCTCTAATAACTGTTGCTGTTTTCGATTTATTTGCTCTTGTTTATAATAAGCTGACTAAAGAATGCCTATACATGTGCTTTTACTTTAAAAATTGTTAGATTCAGAGCGGTTTTTAAATAGACATACTTGCTTCTCCAAGAGTGAAACCGCGTTATATGAAATTGTGAAATTATATTTCCCCTTACATTTTTGCTATCTAATCTGACAGAAATTTTCTTTCGTAAATTGTGAAAATCTTCGATTCCTTTAAAACCTAATGTGTGTAACGTATTGAGACCTTAATGTAAGTAATTTCTGGTGTTTATTAAAATCCGTTAAGTACCAAACACGCCTAACATTAGAATTTATTAGTTATACTCGATCTCGTTAACTAAGAGTATTTTTGTTGCTGTTCTGCCTAAATCATCTAGTATACACGCTGGTATATATTTTATGTTCACTTTTAATGGAATAAGACAATGAGAGTGTAGAGAATGTCCCACATGTCCAAGATGTTGATCACAGCTTTTGGTCATAAGTTACCCTAATTTCATTATTTAGCCGAAATTATAATTTGGTTTATATTTAGCTGACATTATGGTTCTTTCGTCTTTTTACTATGAACGTTCTTTAAAATGATATACTTACTTATTTCGCTTTTTCCCTTACGTTATCAAACCACCTGTTGAATGGAATGTCAACCTTCCTCTGCGAATTCCAAGGTCTGTTCAAACGGTTTCACGTTGTGCTGACTGAATTCTTGGTATTGTTTTGCAGCCGATTCTAGGCTTCCCTTTGAGATTTCTTCTCTAAATTTTGTTTAAATATTTTTTTGAGTTATTCATTTCAATCATTTTAACCAACCATATATACCAAGCACTCAAACTAGAATGTTTTCCTTGTTTCAGCTAATCTTGTTTTTAGCTGTGTACAATAGGTCATTTTTTGTTGAAACGTGTTTTTTTTTTTTTTTGGCTTAGCAATGACTATTCTTGCATGTTACTTTACAGGTGCTTAATCTAGTCAGACGCTTCAAACAATTTTGTATAAAAAAATTAAGATAAGTGCAATATGTAGTGTTTTTACATGTGGATAACTTTAAACAAATAAATTATTTAAATTCTTAGGTTGTCATCTTACTCATGGGTATGATATGGGTAGTGAAAGTATGGGAGCTATATTGTCTAGAAACCGTGGCATGATATGAGAGACTCTGAGCAGCCACAACTGTAGAAAAAAGACATAATAAAAGTTTTCTAAGATAATAGCGGTATCAGCCTTATTACATAGGTGAGGGACATGAGGGATTCGGCAGAAATTATATTCCTTCAATCTCTTACGGTTACAGTAAACAAAGTCTATTTAGGAATTATGTTGTTCGAGAGGAGGTCGGCATTTTCTCCTTGGTCGATCGAGTTTATGTTTATCACAAGCAACGGCATGGCCATGTGTTATGAATGCTAGACAACAGCTTTCCAGGACAGTTTTTGGAAGATTCTGTGTTGACACACCTACAATGAGATGCCAGAACAGGTTGTATGGCCTAATGCTTGAAGTTAACGACACTTTAGCAAATTTAAAAAAGTATTTTTTACTGATAAATATTGACTTTAAAGAATAGATTATTAGCAAAATTAGTGACACACCATTACATGCAATAGATGTGTGATTATCGTTGAGCTTCCTTACAGCTCCGCGCGAGTAAATGCAACAGTAACAATAATTGACAGTACAACTTCCAGTAACACTTGCGACCAATGTAACACAAATATCTGGTTTCCGTTACTAATTGTGTAACTAATCTGTAACTAATCGTGACTGTCTACGGAGTGATGTTAAAACCCTACACTAATATGTATTGAAGCTTAAAATTCAAAAGATATTGCAAAAATAATTCACCAATGCCAAAAAAAAAAATGCTTTACTTCTTCATGGTGAAACAGATGGGGTTATGTTTTAAACTTTAATTCATAATTTTAAAAATCGATCGACTGTTGTAGAATTGGATTACTTAAAAAGTGACAAAACTTAAACTTAGAAAATACAAATAAGAGTCGTGTGGCCTTAAAAGGAAAGTAAAATTTGAAAGGCACAAATGAAAACAATGTGTACACATAACGAAAAACCAAGGGATGCAGAATTACCAGAAAAGTAATTCTACTTGAGGGGATAATGTTGAAGAAAAAGTATAACAATCACTGCTGAATGAATACAGATGAATTGTTGTAAGCACTTTGGAGGTAGAAATACAGAGACGTTGCTAAAAACTGCATTAACTTTTCTTTCTCTTATTATTATTAATATTTTAATATGTGTTAAAAATCTATGTTTCATTTAACGTAACTTTAGTGTTGACATTTCAAATAGAGTGAGTACGGTGCTGGTATGTTGTACAACGACATGTTCCGTAACCGACAGCTTGCAATAGTCTAACAGCAGTCCGTTGTTATTCACTATACTGGTTTTACACGTTTGACTAATTTGCAATATTAACAATATTTGTTCCCTTTTAACGTTTTTAATTTGACCTTTGATTAGCTTCCTAAGCTAGTACTAGGACTTTATCTATAGTGGTTACTTCCCGAGTTTAAATGATTCATTTTGTAGCACTCAAGGCTCAATTAGCATTAACTACACATAATATATAAACAAAAATTGGAGTGCCTGATAACTAAGACATCTTACGAATAACGTTTTATGAATTACATAAAATGGCAAATCTTTGTAACTTTGTAACCAAAGGAAGCTGATGGTACTCCAAAGCTATAATCCGTTAACGTGTAAGCACTCATTAGAAAAAACTAATATAAATCAGCAGCAGCAGATGCCTTAACTATAAAATATCCTGCCACAGAAAAAAGATGTAGAGAAAGAATAAAAAAATTCAGATTGATATACGACACAATCAAAAGTTTTTTAATGAATAACGTAAGAAAGATGGTGTTAAACATGTATAAATGGTGATTCCCAATGACCTATATAGAAGCAAAATATAGACGCTAAATGCTAGAACTAGAAAATAGCATCCAGTCAGCTGAGACGAGTTTCTAATGTCAGTTCTGGGAGTAACAACAAGTGTTATTTTTGAAAAATTGGTAATTAGGCTTACCAGAGTCGTGGAAATTTAAATTAAAGAAAATAGTGTTGATAAGCTTGAAATGATCATGTGTTAAGAATGTAGCACGAACGCATTCCAAGAAGAATCTTATTTTATAGACTCGGAGGATGAGATGCAAGAAAGAATTGGGTAGATGAGTCGCATTGGAACCAGTTGCTTAATGCTTGTAGGAGAAGGTTAAGAAGGAGAAGAAAAAGAACAGGAAAAAGGACTAAAGGAAAACATCACACAGCACATCACGGTTTGTAAACTTTATACACAACGGATATCTAGAAATCTATTAAGTTCATTATGTGTTGTGAAGGCTCCACTATGGGGTTTTATCTGGAACTTTTATTGTACGCTGGAAAGATATAAAAGATGTGACTTCGAAATTTGTTTGTAGCTATTGGAGAAAGGGCTTGAATAACCACTGAAATTACGTAACACTAACCACTCCTATACATTCAAGGATCAATAACGGAGTTATTTTAAACAGGTATTGTTTCATGTTTTCACAAGTGATTTCACTGCACTATAATTCACAATTTATTCTAGTTTTAAATCGTCGAATTAATAGAAAACTATTTTTTCAAAGTATTTTGGAAGTTCCTGAGGAAAGTGTACAGGTCCCTGAAATTGGTCTGTAGAAAGAAGAACGTACGTTTTTGGAATATTAGTATTTCCTCTATAAAAAAATCAGATCTTATATTTAAGAGGTTTGATTGAATTACTCAATTTTCGAAGAAGGGTAGTTATCTTTACTGTTTAAAAATTATTAACAAAAACTTTTGGTTTATTTTCTAATTAACGTTTTGAGTAATAAAGCGGAAATTTATATGTAAAATTTACTAGGTGTTTCAACTTTACCTGTAAGGTAATTTTCATTGTTCTTTTTATTTCAATCTTCTTCAGTTAGAGTTTAGAATACGTAATGCTACTCGTTTGTACTTAGACTACCATTTAGATTTGTGTACTAGAACTACACAGCTGTGCGCGTGTACTTAATCAACGGGCTTCTGTATTTTTAGTAGTGTATCCATAATAATTTTGAATGGATAATCTCAAAGTCTTAAGCTAGCCTCAAACTTAAACAAGCCTTTAACAAGTCTCAAACTACCGCCTTAATTGTTACTTTTATTTACTTGCTGGAATGGAATAACATAATGTGCTAAATTAGTGTAACAGAGGTAATAAAACAGGAACGAGTTAAAAAAGTATTGCTTATTTTATGGTGATGTAAGTAATGCAGATAATGAAGATTGTCTTCAAATGTTGCTCTGTGAGTTCCAGTAAGCTTGTAAGCCACTCTTTTCAAGAGTATTAACATCAAACATACAGTAACATATATTAACAATCTATAAGGAAACGCTACGACGTATGTAGGAACAACAGGGAAAAGTCCTTATTCACTGATTTTGTAATTTATACTTTTTTTAATGAACCTAATACACATATTCTATCGAACCATATTTTAATGTTAAAACTATTTTATTGAACAGTTAAAATTTCTTTTCTGTTTTTGGTTCTACTTCATTAGAATTGTAGCCTTCCATTCAATAGAGCCGTTCTTTGCATCCTTGAGTCTGTCTTGTCTGTTGGTTGTGCATTATTCAGCATTGCGTGCTACGTCTTTCAGTTATTCAGTTATTTAGGAATTGTGTCAAATAGAAGGAGTATTCTCGATAGGGAAGTAGAACATTAAGCTAATAGAACTGAAGTTTTTTGCATAGAAATCAGGCCCAGAGAAGCAAGAATTATTAGCAGGCTAAAGGTAAAGTGGATCAATTAATGAAGGGAAACCAAACGGTTTAATGCTTGTGGTAGAAGACGAGAAGGAATACGAGTTTTCTGAATGAGTGTACACAGCACAATGGTGACATAATTCATTGCATAACTATACAAGGTGTGACAGTGAAATCTGTCAAAATGAATATTGAATAGAGTGCACACCTGTTCAGTTGCCACAACACTGTCATTTATCTTCCGCAGTGGTGGGTAAGTTATTTACTTTCACCGTTAGAGTTTAAATATATGTACATAAAAATGTATCTACTATAGAAAAAAAATAATAAGAAAGATGTGTTAGAAATAAATATAAGTGACAAGGCAATAGTGAAAATATACGGGAAGGGGAGAGTGCCAGAATTGTAGAAACGTGAGAAAGTCTACTGAAAAGGTGTTCATCTCTACGACTGAACAAAAAATTTATCTCTACAAGTAGGTCTACGTATAAAAGAAAGGGAAGTACTAAAACTTCATAAATAATATTAATATACTATAACAAAAATGATAATAATACTAATACTAATATTAATTATAATAATAATAATAATAATAATAGTAGTAGTAGTAATATAGTGTTTTATATAATATCGTTGCTTATTTCGAGTACTAGTTTGAATTTGTTTTAGTTAATGAAAACACCAAAAATTATGGGAAAAGGGGTATAACCTACTTACTGAAGGTGGTGACCTAGGAGACCTGGGTTGATGTCATCACAATTTTCTCAAAAGAAAAGCCGATATCGAACAAGATCCTGACTTTGAAACTGAAAGTCATACGGCTTGCAAGGTACCTTTTACGATAATGTAATTACAATCTGCCATCCTCAATACTGCAGTTACACCAGACGATATTTCTTACCGCATTGTACGTGGAATGCCGGTTGTTGCTAAGGCTACACTGCTGGCACTGTATAAGAAAATATTGTGATATCCTACTGAACTGAAACTCTTTTTAAAATTAGTCTTTGAGGAATACGTTGAATACATTGTTGACTGAGAACAGGGAGCAGAGTGGGGAGTGCGTTTTTCGTCGACAGCGTCTTCCATTCCTGGACAGTGTGTAGAAAAAGCAGAGGCCGTGAGTACATGCATAGCCAAACTATATGCGGTGTGGCAAGCTCTTCGATTCTGTCAACATTGAGGTGAAAGAAAATTTGTTTTCTGTACAGATTCAATGAGTTTTGTAACTGTCTTGGACTATACGGACGTTACTGGACAAGTTTGTCGACTGTAAGTTCGACAAGTTAAAAACTTATGTAAAAAACAACCAAGATAATACTCCAAGTAATACTCCTGGTCATAGTCGCTGGGCTGACCAGCTTAGTCGTAAAGCCCCAAAATATACAAAAAAAGAATAATCCAGGATTGTTTTTCTTCCTCCTTGTTGTAGAAATGAATATCTGGTATAATATTCTTAGGTAATAATGGGCGCAGGATGCGTAATTCTGGCCACACTACGCATCCGAGCCGAATATATTACATAAATAGCCTATCCTAAATCCTAAAATAATTTGTATGTACTAAAAGCGTTATTATTAGTAGTAGTGGCGTTATTCCACTCTTTAACAACATTAGAATTGTATTCCTAGAGTAAACAAATTTACACGTAACTTTGCTAAATCCATTTTAGAAAAATTAGCCAGCTGCTAGATGTAACAGTTAGCGTTACTCCCTACAGTATTTTGGTTTGCTTTGCACGACAGTGCATAAACGTATTACTATTGTGAACAACAACAATGGAACAGGACTTGCGGGCAACGAGAACAATGTGTAGAGACGTAGCATACTGTGGCGTGCTTTCTATATCGTCACGAAATTCATCCCCGTTAAGTAAACAGGAACGTACCTTCAAGTTCTTAGAGATTTAAACTGCCCTGATATGCCTGTACCTAAAATGTATTATTGGACACAACAAATTTTCCTTGAGATTGTGTATGCGAGTGAATTTCTTTAGCAAGTTTAAAAGTTTTATGTCTACCACAGACTAATGGAACGATTACTGTTATTACTATACGACATTTACCAGAATCATAATTGCTTTAATAAATTCGTTTTAAGTAAAAGGTAAAAGGTAAGGTTGAACATAGGCAATACTGCCGTTTTGCCGGCCGTAGTAGTCTCCCATAGGGGAACTTGCGTATGTACACAATAAATATTCCATCTTTTTCGACAAGAATTAACAACTAGTAGCTGTGCGCAGAATTACTTTACTCGTCTGTATGTAGTAGCCATCGACGTATTCAAGCCTGGCGATAACTGCACGATACCGTCAGAGCTGAGGGGATGCGCGTCAGAGACGTCCTTTTTGTGTTACAAGTACCGAGCTACCAGTAGGAGCTCCTCCCTTGAGGTCCGGTCTAGAACTGAATATAGGGGCCGTTACAAAGGCATGTTTGTGCTAGACCGTTCTAGTTTAGTATTTGCCGTTTTCAATAATCACCTAGTCCTGGACGCCCCTAGCCAAAGCCGTTAGCCAAAGCTCCCTATTGAAAACGCTTTGACAACCATCTTACCTACAATAAAAACGAAGACGACTTGCTTTATACATTGTCTTTACATTTCCTACGTAGGGATCGAAATCGTTATGATGAACGGTACAAAACATACATCAGAAACTTTTAAATTTACAAGCGCCAGAAGAAACATCATAATTTTTTAACTGGCCAAGAACTTGTTGTTGTATTTCACAACTGTTTTTTATACTTAATATTAAAATGTATTTCTTCGTTATCTTTATTAATATTTTTGTGACCTTTGAGAACTCATTACAACTGATGACTAGGCATGTGCTTGCGTTGTAATTAATAACACTATAAGTTTCCCAAAGCTCATTGTTATCTCTACGTAGTCAATAAAAACTTTATTCTATCTTGTTTATACCTTCAATCATTTTATGTCATTAACTGATGTTTGCTTATTCATTAACATAAATTATTAACTATTTCAAATCTATCATTAAATTTGTAGACAAACAGGCTTGAAAGCCATACATGATACATTATTCAACGATAGAGGCTCATACACTCGACATAATAAATCTTCTAGCAGCAGGTCACTCTACCGAGGACACCGCATACTCAGAATTAAATATTCAGAATACAGACTTTACACCTAAACTAGTAGGTACTAAATTATATAGGCCTATGATCAGTGTAGAAGAACTACTACTGTAAAATGTTATGTTAGCGTATAGTTGTATACCAAGGTGTGTTAGTTGTCATTCTGGTGTTAACCGTTATGCAGGTCTTTAAATCTAATCTTTTTGGCTGCCACATTTTTCTTTAGTCAGGTACTGACAGAATAATGTTGAAACAAAGCGGTTGTCAGACTTAATTATTTGTGAAGTGGTCGAACAAATGTTGAACATGTTATTGTCATTTGCTTTCTGTAGAACCCTCTTCACCCGGATATGCAAAAGGGAAAGTATGTTAGTTTCGGCGTATTTAGCATTATCAGACCGCAGTGTTTTAAGTGAAGTACTGTATGGTAATCTTCTCATTTCCTTTCCAAATCGCAATAGCACAACCATCTTACCCCCCCCACACACACACTACGTTGAGCTCAAATACATTAAACCACGAAGTATCTCGACCCTTAATTGCTCTGTGCCTCCATTTGATAGAAATGCTAGACACTGAGAAGTTTGAGCTATTGCTTCGTCTGCCGTGTACATTATTAAATATGCGGATTACATGGTTCTGCGGAGGAAGAACGAAGTAAAGCTTCAAGACACAATGAACACTCTGGTAGAAACAGGAAGAGACACTATAATAGAAATCGACATAGACTAGTCAGAAGTGATAAGAACATCAAAGAATAAAGAATCCTAACTTTAAATATGCCTACCTAATAAGTCTGATAACGAACGACTATTTCGATAAGCAAACCAGATGATGGACTGCATTAGCCAAGGCATCATTCACTAAGAAGAGATCACTCTGGTCAACGTTTTCAGTTTAAATTACGAATAAACTACAGTTTATTTTTCTGTCTAAAATACACACAATTAACAAATATCTAAGCAGAATTACTGTTACATGGATTGTAAAAACGTGGATTCTACAGAAACGGCTTGAAAGCTTGAAATAATTAGAAAGCTTTGGAATGTACTGGTGGAGAAGAATGAAGAAACTGAAGATGTGGTCAGACAAAGTGATAATTGTAGAAGCCCTGAGGAGACTGGACGGGAAGATATTAAACTTTAATATATTTCTTCATAGGAAAGTAAGCTGGACACATCCTGCAAAGAAATTGCCTAATGCATATTGTCATTGAGAGAAAGTTAGAAAAAACTCCAGGTTTTGAAAGAAGAAAAATTCAGCTGTTGAACAATTATAAATGTGAAGAAACTATAGGGAACTGAAGGAGCAAGTAAACGATAGGGCAAGATGGAAATTGAAATTTGCGGATTGTGTCAGGCAGTGTTTATAATAACAATAAGAATAAATACTACTCTATTATGCACTGAGACTAGCGGATTGCAATAGCAACACAGCGCATACGGAATCACTGCCAGTATCCTTTTGCATTCTCAAACGCAAATCTGAGGCGTGTTTGTTTCGTTTGCTGTTTACCGATAAATCATCAATTAGCAGTCTGTTTATTTCCATTCCAAAAGTTATTAAAATAATGTGTTTGTCACCGCCAAACAAGTAAGAAATTTACTCGCCAGGATTTAGATATTGTCTCTTTAGAAAAGAATTTAAAAATTTAAATTGTTTAGGATTGCTGCGCGCATTTGTTTAGGATTGTACTTTTTCAATTTTGGTTGATGAAAGCTTTTTCCAAAAAAAAAACGTTCAAATATTTTAATACAAAATATTTAATTTCATCTAAGTTCTTTAATTAATATTTTAATATAATTTTATTTTTTTAAATAAAAACAGTACTCCTTCTATAATTTTATACCACGATTAATTGATAAATTTTAAAGTATAAGAATCGATACATGACGTTTGATTAAAATCATCCGTCACATATCATTGAAAAACTGGTTTACATCAGTTTGGATTTTTTCCGTTGCTTGAATAACTTGTAAAAAGCTGAAACGAAAACATAATGTCTTATGTAGAGGTACAACACAATAAACTACATAAAAACCTTTGCAGTACTGATGAAAACAATAATTGATTAGGCCTTAAAAATGAAAGTTGAGCTATCTAAAAGACGAAAGTTATAGCTTTAATTTGAAGAAACACAGTATTTTCAAAGGTGGTTGTGAGTGTTAAAATAATTGCACGTATCACATTTTAATTTTGTAGGTTTAACTGTGACTTTTGTCAAAGACGGGTAGGCCTACATTAGTAGGGGAAATTCTTGCTAGTTCAAGGCAATTTTTAGCACATCAGAAAACAGTCAATTAAGCACTACATAGACTGAAACACAAATACACAAAATCGAGGTTTTATAAAGCAATGGCCATGTCGATGGTGATGTAAGGTAGTGAAGGTAGTGAAATTTGCGTTCCAAAAAGAATTTTAGTAGGTTAAATAAAACTTTTGTGGAGTGATCGGTTTTAAACTTGACAGGATAAACTACAAATAAGGCCAGACTTTGTCATTTATACTACTAGTAAGAAGGTGATGCACATGTCGTAAATCAAGGTAGTAGCAACATGTGTATACAATGCACCCGGGCAGAATACTAATTATGTCCTTGGAGACCAAGGAGCCGCGACCAGGCGTTGCAATTGGCTGAAGCCATGACCACTAAGATCCCCGTCAGCACCTGCTTTGCTGATTCGGCAGAGTAATGACCTGAGACACGGGCTCCCGCGAGGTTGTGCAGGTGCCTACCTTGCGGAAGCTAGCTGTCTCGGAGTCATTCCTTAACATTTCGGCCGACGCCCTAGGGCGCTCGAGACTCTTGTCCTCGCCAGTGCGTCACTGCGTTCCCAAAGGCTAACCTGAGGGGACCATGGTGTCGCGCCTCGGCGGGACAATTGGCTGAAGCAAAAGCTCAAGCTTGCCTCCGTGGTGGCCATGTAAGTTATCATGGATCCGCGGACTGCACCATAACTCCCTTGTGCAGAGCAAACGACCGCTCTGACCTGTTGGCACCTGGCGTTCATCAGGCCTAGGCTTGGACAACACACACAAATTAGGGCGCAAGACGCCCGCCCATCATCCATCCATCCATCAGAATACTAATGACTATAATGCATACACAATTTTTAGTCCTGAACGTAAATATTTAGATAACATCCTTCTTTTTTTTAACGAATTACAGGTTACCTAATTATTACAAGACTCTAATTGGCTGAAGAGTTTGTAGAACTTGACTTCATACCCCCATGTTGTTAGCTATATCATGTGTATTATCACCATCTTTTGTTAAAATTACAGATTTTCTCCTATAGCCTAACTATTCGCTAATCGATTTGTCCTTTATTTCATTATTTGAATTTTCGCTCCTCATGTTATTTTCCACGCAAAATGGACACCCTGGACACAGGTAACTAAGGCCACCTAGTAATATCACAGTTAATATTAGTTAAAAAATCAAATAAGTTATTCATTATAACAGCGTTTTTGCCAGCGTTCCCGCTTTGGCACCGCCTAGGGCAACATAGGTAAAATGTCAAAGAGGGAAGGTCCAAAGTATCAAAGTTAGCTAGACATGTATGGGAAGAGCACCACATGGTGTTATAAAATAATGTTGAAATTTTTGGTAAAGAAAGCAATACCGGTATGTTAAAAAGAAAATTTTGAAGGCATCTTTTATCGCGGTTGAGAATAACTGTATAAGCCAAGCGAGTAAAGATATTTCCACAATTTCGTATAGGAATTTCCGAAGGTATGTAGGGAAACACAAAAAGTGATATGTGGAGTGGACAATAATAATTGGTGTGTGGTTAGCCACGCCTCTTGGGAATTGGTGCGAGGTTTGGCCGTGCCTCTCACCACCACTTTTGAACTCCCTACATAAGGAGAGCCTGCCTTGGTAGCTTCGTTAGTATACTGTATGTTGTAACCACGGGAGGAATTTTCCTTTGATATAATGGTGAGTACTTTATTACTACTACAACTATTATTATTATTATGTTAGCACTATAGTTGTATAACTAAGATTTGGAGTTTTGACGATGTCTATTTGTTGGTGATAGATTTATCTTGTGTATTATTTTTCGTTCGCCTGATACTGACCTTTTATTCTATAGAAGTGTAAGGTCGTGTTTATTAATTTTAACTTACAATAGCCAATGTCCAAAATTTTATAATTTGTAATAGGTATATTGCGCCATCAATTAATAATAATTTTAAGAATTACAGGTAGAATTTTGGGAAAAAATACCTGGAGAAGAAAGTGATTTCATCAACTGGAGAAATAAAGCTCCAACAGCAAACAGTTTCCACGCCACATAAGATAAGTAAAAACTTGATCGTTAATTGATTTTGCGGAAGGAAACCGTTTCTATTGTAGGTGGAAATGGAAGAAGAACTAGCAGAGAAGGTACTCATATGTGTAACGACAAAAGAAGTGATTCGAAAGCCAATTATGGGTGTTGAGGATGGCCCTTGCTTGTGCCTGAGTTAAAACGCCCAGGGGAAAGTTGCTAAAGATGAAGTTACGCAAGAGGTTGATAACGAGAACCAAGCAGACTTGGACCATCTATTGGAGTACAGGTCATCAGTACACGAGGCAAAGGAAGTGATTCCAGCAAACTAGTTTCGTGAGCGGAAGATTCGTCTCCCTGGAAAGTTGATGTTCGGATCACATGAGACTGAATTCGGAGAGCCGGAGAATTATTTTTCCCAAGTAGGCCAACCGCCTAGATCGGCTGGTCAAGTATTACTTCAGAGATGGTTTGTCAGTTCGGAACGAACAGGCTTAGAGAGGGGCAGTGTAACGCAATTAAAGAACCCTCTCGATCAACCGAGAGAGTATCCCATCCGTCCCCCTCCCCTAGTCGAGTAGGTGTAACCTCAGTAAAGGCCGCTCAAAGTATGTTCCAGATTCTTTAAGAACACACTTCAAATACGCATTAGCTGGCACAACTAAGTAAGAATGGAAAGTTCATTCTAGAACATTTGCGCGACCTATAAAAATCCTCAGCAGCTGGCTTTTTCATTCAGTTGACCTTCAACGATTTCTTTATCGCAAAATCGAGTGTTTCTTGAAGCATTTTGAGAAGTGTTATAATTAGTGTAGAACTATATTGTTTAACATACAGGATACGTAACCATAGTTAGGGTACGTAACTCGAATTATTGTACAAGTCGATTACAAATTGCTCTTTGTGATTATTTAAAACTGATAATTAGTGATTTCATTGATGGGTGTATTTTGTTTTCTACTGTAGGCGTATTATACGACGATTGGTTGTATCGTCGTAACAATATATTCAGTTTGATACATAGGAGTAGGAAACATATTATACATTCCGTTAGGTTAATTTCCAATAAGGTTCACAAAATGTGTGCTTAATCAAAGCTTAACAAAATGGTTTATCTTAATTTCTTCTTAATAAATGACTAAAAAAGTAAGAAGAAGTGTCGATAACTTTCGTTTTAACATGAGAATATTTTGCTACCGTATCAAAGGCTTGCAGGCGGAATCGTTCATTATCAACCTACAAGCAGAACTAACAAACTAAGTAAGCTACGTTAAAAACAACGATTTTTTTTACTGTAGTTAACAGATAATATACACTACATTTTTGTCGGTTTTATATTTGGTTAATATAAAGATTTTAAAGTCAACCGACTAAAGAAACTAAAACTTTAAATAATTAAAAATATAAACGAAAAATTAAAAATTAACAAGTGAATGTAAACGTGTTTGAAAATGTTACACGTGAGAGTGAAAATTAACTTAAAGTTTTCCTTAGATATATGACGCTTATTAATTATTAAAACGTTATCAGACTTGAATCTTCGGCTACTCATCAGGCGCTTCATATTTCTAATCAAATCACTAGGCGGGTAGGGTCAGTTGCTTCTGCGTTCTGCGGGCTGTATGTAGACCGAGAGCTTTAGGTGTCCAACCTTGGACTTAAAAAAATGAATAAATATTAAATACAACGATATGTTTAAAAAGCTGCAAAAATTCACAATATGGAGCCATCAACAGAAATCACCAAAACAACGTACGGGTAAGCAAAAGACAAAATCCTATACGGCTGTGTCTGTTTGTTGTTATATAAAAACGATGTGCGACTTTAACTATTTTGTGAATGGACATAGGCCTAGTGTGTAGGCAAATTAAAATACCTTTGACAAATTAAAGGACGCACCTCTTTAACAGAAAGGAAATTACTTTAACATTTTCACGTCCTGCTGGTAAAATATGAAAGCAATAACGTGTAGAGGTTAATGGCAAGTTGCCTTGAATCAATAATACTAACACCTCCTAAACTAGTATGAATAAATCAATATCTCTCAACAAAGCAAATGTAAATAACAGATTTTGGAAGAACAAGCATAGGATATCTGTATTAAAAGAAATGTGTCGATCCAGTACACTTTACTTTAATTGAACCCTGGCAGGATGTTTTATGGACGTATTCCGTGGGTAGCGTGCGTGAAATCACTTATGTGAGAGGCATAGCAACTGTCTGATACCCGTCTTCAGTTACTTTTGCTTAACAAGATGTTAGAGAAATAAGGTTGTCCTAGTCTGTTTACTTGTAATTATCATGTCAAACTGAGATGTTTTGAATGAAAACAATTATATTTTTTTTATGTTTCAGGCAGAGTGCGATTCCGGAACCAGCTCCTAAACTCGTTAAATTCCTTAGTGGGATATCCATTTTATGACTTGATGATGCCCCATTTTCTTCCTAACTATAGTCCCACATTAGCATATGCCATCCCCTAATCCTCCGCCTGAAATCTCAATCAGTTGTATTATCACATTTGTATTCCGTTATACGTATTAGTGACTTCTTGTGCAGTGTCTACTGTTATTGTAAAACTATCTACTTACTTAATGTCATTTTTACTTATTCACCCAGGTCAATACATGCAACGCAACAGCACACATGCACCGGCACTTGTAAAATTCGAAAGTTTTAAGGTGAGCCATTTGAAATGTACTACCAAAAGTAGAAAGCTGTTTCCCAAATGCCAGTGTGTTTAAACACCAACTACTGCACACTAACGTATCGACGTAACAAATTCAAGCCTTTAGTCCTATCGCTATTCATCGAAGGACAGCTTAGCTCAGGTGCTAAAACTCAGGTGGGTTAATTGCAGTGTGCTGCTAGCAATAAAAGGAAATGCTGAAGGACAATACAACTCCAAATATACTTCTTAGTTAACATTATAATACGTTCACCGTTGCACTAGGAATAACTTTTTGTCTCTTTGCAGTCAAGCTACTTGTGACACCACTGCCATCAACGGAAAAAACAATCTGGTTTTGGTTGAACCAAGATAGAAACTACATAAGCGGTTGTTGGTAAGTGGAATAATAGAGAGCAAAAGCAATAGAACAAATTTATATTTCAATTTTGCTCTAAACTAACTTCGTCTTGAATACCAGTATACTTCGGTAATTGTTAAAAGATACATAGGTTTGTATAATAACAACATTTAAATTTGTTTAATAGTTTAAATTGTTGGTATCATTCAATAAAACTATTCTCACGTTACCCGAATAATACAAGAGAATGTTACGAAATCTACTAAAATAAAACATACTAAACGAATGTTAAAAAGTGGAATTTTTATGGAAACGAGATTTGAGTTTTAATTTGCTACAAAAAATGAACAAATACAAGTCTTTCTAGATAAATGTCTGACGAACGTAAAATAATTAACGAAAGATGAGAGAATTTACAACAAAGTAAATACATACCATCTTAATGAAAAAGTAAAAGGTCAGAGACAAAAATTAAAAAAGCGCTTGGAGAGAACAAACCAGAAGGTGTAATAAGAAAGCAAAAGCAAGAAAGAGTATTAAACAATAAAATATAAACAATAAATTAAAGAAGGAAAAGGCAAATACGTACATCAACCATGTACCGAAGATAATGACAGACAAAACGGGCATACTTTTAATTCAGTAAGAACAAACTGAAAGAAAATGAAGTTTATGTATACAGTATGCCTCTACTCCACACATAAAAAGACACACAGGTGCATGTTATAAGAACAATATCTATGAGCCGCAGCTGTTTTGCGTGCGACAAGAGTTACCGGCTGACACGATTTCCATGTTTTTCCAGGTAACATGTGTACTTAGTGAAATACAACTTAAGATATATGTTATTAACAGGCAGTAGCAATGTTTCTACATAATATCTTGTTAAAACTTCTTTATCTGAAAGAGAAAATACAACGAGCAATGTCCATGTATACGATGATATTTTAATGAATACATGTTAACGTTTAAAAGACACTAACATTCATTGTGAGAAACTTATAGTCCTATCACACTTTAGTCGCGTATTTGCTAATGTTATTAAAAGAAATAAGTATTGAAATAAAAATTGGAATAAATCAGTTGCGCCTTTATTTCCGTCTCTTTTTCTTTAAGGTGTTATGGCCACTATTTTTAATCCTATAACTCCTTTAATTGGCAGTTTTGATCTTCTGCCAAAATAGAGTAGAATGAAATTGAATTTCATTTATTCCGCGTTTTTCAAAAAATAAACATTAAAAAGATTTCCTCCACAGGTCCAGGAGGAATAAATCCAGAATTAGTTAGATATGGGCCCCTCAAGCTGTTTGAAATGCTCAGAAAACTATTCGAAAGATGCCTAAATGGAGAAGACATGCCAGTGGAGTGGCGAACATCGTATATCTCACCAGTCCATAAGAAGGGTTCAAAGTTGGACCCTAGAAATTACAGAGGAATTGCTGTGATCCCGACCATCGGGAAAATATATTCAAGGATTTTGAAAAACTTAATTGCAGAAGACATCAGGACCAAGCAGCCCGAAGAACAATCAGATTTCAGAGCGAGGCGACCCACGGTAGACAACATCTTTACAATCAAAATAGCAGTTGAAATGAGAGTAGGTTACAGCTTAATAGGGAAACGCATACAGCTTTTATAGATTTAGAAAAGGCATACGATAGCGTCCCAATCTCACAGTTATGGAAGGAGATGGAACATTTGAACATAAATGCAAATTTGATTGCAGCCACCAGAAGATACTATCAACAAAATATAACCAGAGTTAAACTGGGAAACAAACTCACTCTCCCATTCGAAACTACAAAAGGCGTAAGACAAGATGCTGCTTGTCTCCTACACTTTTTAAAATATTCTTAGACAGATGTCTAGTAAGATGGACAAAGAAGTGTAAAAGCATGGAGTTGGGGTTGAGATAGGAGATGACAATTGTTCACTCTATATTTTGCCGGTAACCAGATTGTGGTAGCGGAGGATGACGAAGACCTCGAGTCAGAAAGTTAAAAGAAGAGTATGACGCAGCTGGTTTGACGATGAACATGGCAAAATGCGAGTACCTGATAGTAGGTAACGAGGAAGTTAAAGACTTAAAATTGGATGTGGACAGGATAAGAGGTGTTGAAAAAAGAAAAAAGTAAATATTTGGGCGTTATTTTCAACAAACAGGGAAGCAGCAAAGATGAAATTCAAGAACGTGTTAACAAGGGGCGAACCGTTATAAGAACGCTGAATTCTATTCTATTGGAGAGAAGTATAACAAGACATACAAAGAAACATGTGTATAATAGCATGGTGCAAAGTGTAATCCTTTATGGAGCAGAAGTTTGGAACATTTCAAACGTAAATAAGAAAAAACTTATGACAGCGGAAATGGACTTCTTCAGGAGGAGATGTAGAAGATCAAAATTAGACAGGGTTAGAAATGAGACTATTAGAGCCGAGATGAATATTGACAGGATAATAATAGATGAAATAGAAAAAAGACAATTGGCTGGTTTGGGCATGTGAAGAGAATGGAAGATGACAAATGGGCCAGCTAAATACTGGAATGGATACCACCGGAGAGGAGGAAAAGAGGACGTCCACGGAGGAGTTGGTGAGATGACGTAGCGGAAGCAATGGTTGCGAGAAATTTAGAAGAACTTACATACTACGATAGGTTACAATGGAATTTGGTGACGGAGAAACGGCGACAGCTGTAAAGATCCGTTATATATATATAAATATATATATATATATATATAAAGATTTATTAGAGCATTTTGTAAAAACTGCTGTTTAAAAACCACAGTAATCAAATTGGAGAGGGGAATTTGTGGTAACGGAAGGATAGAAGGCAACAACAAAAACAAAAATTTTCTGAAGTGACGTAAAGAATGTTATTAAAATATTACACTAGATGAGGAACTACGCAAAGACTGTGAATACATTAGATACCTTTGGTATGTTATGTTTTGAACACAACATCAGAAACGTTTTCAACTAAAGGAGGGAGAGATCTTTAACCAAGGTCAGGAACAAACGTTAATCATGTTGTTCGCAATCTTGTGAATAACGGTGACTAAACTAATAAGTCGTATATTGTTCTAAAGTTAATTGTACATTATCATTATATTTTCGCCTATATATTTTTATAGTACTCTGTTTTATTTTTAGTTTCATGAATTTAATGTTTAAGTCAAGAAATGCTTGACACATCCTGTATTGACAAAAAGAACGTCAACTTTCACAGCCGGTGTCACAGTTACCCGGGTTGTTAGGCCATGGTTCATGTGGTCTATATCGTGTCCCAACCGTGTGTCCACGACGGTCAACGTCAGCGGTAAGGGAATAGAGATCTCGAACAGTGAGACATATTGTGCCATGATAAAGACGCTAGATTACCGGGCTTTGCGCATATGTGTGCCCAAATATATTGACGACGGGCTGCAAAATGTTTACGCCACGTTGCAGTCGAATAGTCGAATAGTTACTCTGCTGCGTAAGTGAAAGCAGCCGTGTTTCCACGTACATGTGGTAAACAGCAGAAGGTATGCACTGCGTTATTGTCCTAGTTTAAGACTGCGATGGATTGTGCGGGGAAGTTGCTCAAGTTCCGTAGTGTGCGTTCTGTTTCTCTGCCGACGTAGAAGACCCAACAGTACTTGTTATCAGTGAAGGAAGCAAGGGATTTGCTTCTCTTGTACGGGACATCCAGAATAATATGTTCTTTCGGAACAGTATGCATCAACAACACGTACCGCAAGATCAGCACGCGCTTTGGTGAACACAGGCGACACTGCTGTCGGGGCAACGGCAGGAATGTGCTGTAGAGGAAAGTGCGAGGTGTTTGGTTAGACTCAGGTCATTTCCTGGACTCGGCGGTACTTATCTCTGTTATACTGGGAGGCTATCGACATCTACAATCACGGCATCTTAGCAAGAAATAAGCAAGAGGAGCGTTAGCACAGAATAAACATTAGTTCCCGCTAATGAGTCACGCCAAGATTGTCGGGACTGTCAAATCGAAACCAGTACTATAAGTCGGAATATTGACCAATTAAGAGAGAATGCAGATTAATACCTGAGAAAAGTTTTTAAATAGAAGTGCTTCTGCGGGAAACAATATTCTCGCGCGACTGAGGCTAAAGTTGAGACGTTTGACACGCCACACTGACAATTTGGATAACGGCCTCACAGACCGGGAAAATTTAGTAACACCATGTATTGTTGTACTTCTTAGGTTTACTTAACATATTTTATACAAAAGAATTACGTAATTAAATATAATTAAGGTGAATTGTTAAACTGATTTTAACTATTAAAATGTAATCTGATAACCATAGTAAATACTATTATTTGAACTGCAAAAGTATATTAAATTTTTTGTTAACAGTCTCTGTAACACTCATTTAATATTTCCATCTGTCCTTACTCTGTGTGTGATGCCGGAGCGTCACGAAATAGTTGTTAATAACCAAACATTATACTGTCCGTTATGATAAAAACTTTATTCACTGTTTGAATACAAACGTCTTAATCAAAATATGTATCTGTTAATTAACATTTCTGTTTTCTTCTCGCCTAATATAAAAACTAATTTCTTCGTACACACTTTATACAAATAATTTCAGGCAACACGCATACAAAGTAAAAGTGTAAGGAAACCATATTTCACTTTAAACAACACATTATTTAGCATTATAATAAAATTTTACTAAATCCATTAATAATAAAAGTTACCTTTTAATAAAAGTGTACTACAAGTTCATTTATATTTCAGCGATACAAAAAAAAAAAAAATCAGCAGTCATAACTACGTTTTTTATTTTGGGCTTTCTTATTTAACGCTGTCATTCTAATAAACGATCTTGTTCTTTCATAGCATCGCAAGGCAAATTCCTCAAAATCGGGATATTTATTGAGTATGAGATCGCAAAAAGTTAGTATAACGTTTTTAGAGCGATTGAATGTTGTCCCATGAAACAACTGGAAGTCTGTTTCCAATTTTCTAATTTTTTCACGTCATTCCTGACTAGGTCTCATAAGTTTTCCTCTTGAAAGTACCGATAACCAGACCGATTTCTGTATATCGTCTGCATATTTACCGTAAGGCATACGTTCTTTGTATTTTGGGATTTCTTTGTACAATATGTGACATATGTATTCAGCAAGGATTTCTAGAAGTTCCTCATTTTCATTCAGCTCTGTGACACACGTAATTCTAGACTGATTTGATGTTAACTGTTCCTGTTTAGAAGAGTCGGATTTTTTCCTTCTACATTTGACAGATTTAAGGAACTCAAGAAGTCCATCACATCTGTCTCAGGAAAGCCTCTGTTATTCGGAAGCAAATAAATGATTACGTGTCACGTATACTTGTATGAACCTGTTCAACATTTAGAAGCATAGTACAAAACTACACATTATGCGTTTACGTTTTTAGCAACGGTCTCCTCCTCCTCCTCTTTCTCGTCCTCCTCCTTCTCCTCCTCCTCCTCCTCCTCCTCCTCCTACACACCACCGCCGCCACCACCTCGTCGTCATTTATCTACATCCACCTTCTAGTAGAGGCTGTAAGATAAATGTGCTTATCAACAGGAAAAAACTGCTTTTCTTATAATAATTGACAGATGAAGTTTTGTAAATTATTAACATAACGTCGGTTTTAACCAGTCACTAAAACTAGCAAAAACTATACTCCGATAATAATTGTTCTTCTATGCAACACTGCATAATCTATTTCAGTAAAACGTTATATGCTTAAATAAAAACTAAAATTAAAAAGGAAGTGGGATTACTTTCATAAATGCAAAAAAATAAGTAAATGTAAATTAATTTAAAGTTTTTCTTTGTAATTCTATAATTTTCCGTTATTTACTTGAACGGTTTGGCTATATTTATGTAAGAGACAATCGTTTATAGTCTCTGTAAAGTTTAACCTTTTAAACTTTACTATCAGTTTGTAAAGTTTCTTAACATTCGATCTAAATGAATTTATTGTACTTTTAAAGAGAGATGCCTGCCGTCTTTTAAAATTTCAGTTGTTTTATATTATTTCTTACTCTTTCCTGATAATGTCTAATCTCTTTATTTGTATGTGTACTTTATCGTTTTTCTTTTTCCATGTAGGCTACATTCCATTATGGATTAGAGACTAATAATAAGACGAAAATTTAGTAGCACTTTTTACGTAAAATTGCAAGTTTATACTATGATACAGTTTTAATGTAAAGTATCGGTTCTAATATTCATAATGGCTGTTTAAACTACTATCGATATGGAAGGGAGAGACAGTAGTTATGGCCGAGTTTAACTGAAATGGTCAGGATCTAAGATAAGTAGGAATTTACGTATTTAGCAGGACATCTGGCCGTCTAATTACTTTGGGGTGAGTCTAATGAAGACTTGTCGTTGACCAGATACGGTTACAGTACGGATATCCGGTTCAGCGCACTAAACGACCGCAGACATTCACTGCGTCAGGAAACACCAGCGGAGCCAAGATATGGCATCAGAATGCTTTAGTGCACTTAGAAAATAATATCCACTCTTGTAATTAATAATTATTATTTATTACTGAGAGAATACGATATTTGATAATATATTTAAATGACTCTAATGTTTTATCAATGTTTTATCAAAATCAACTTACACATACAATTTATACTCGGTTCCAATAACACATTTGTAGAAATCACGTGTGTTAACATCAAATATAATGAAATATCAGTTGTAGTAATAAAAACGTGCTTAAACTTAGCCAAATTATATTATAATGTGAAATAATATTGCTTAGAACAACATGTCTGTTAGGTAAAACATCGGTTATAATTACCACATTTTGTGTTAATAAGAAAATATCATTTAATATACCAATGAACCACCCATCTTACGACAGTAGTATTGCTAACGCAAGGACGAGAAGATGACTGTACCATCAGATGACAGAATCCATGTCAGTTGTTTTCCAGTTTGAAAAGTCGATACAAACAACATGTTATGAATCTAAGTGTAAAAAAGAAACAAGACACCCGACTATTTTGTTCAGTAAATGTGCTAAGGTTTGATATAATTTTTGTACAAATGTAAGTGCAAACTGAAGTACAAAAATAACATGAAATTAAAAACTTTATTGTGGTGAACACGGTAAGACTGTAGTCTTTTTAGCGTTATGATTTTTAAAAATTTTGTGGCAATTATAATTATTTCATTGTAATTGTAATAATTTTTGTACAATAAGTAAACTTTTAGTTATATGATTAGACGATTTTCCAAATATTACATTCAGTTTTGACAGTTAACTAAATCATATACAATATTTTTAATTTAGTAATAGGCCGCCAGGTACGTTTTACCGTAATTTTACCACCAATTTGGATTTGATGACTATCAGTTATATTAATATGATTTGTTTACTTATTTTGTGGCCTAAAGGGGCTGGATGCGACTACATCCTTTTCAATGAAGAGAAAAGCACTAGCTTCTCCACCAGCCCAACTATGGAGGTTCTCCTAGCAACTCCAGCTTCTCCTACAAGGGGGTAGAGCCTGTTACGCCGGGCAACTCATTAGAAATTTGTGGTAACTAACCCCTTCGGCGAAATGGGTCGGCAAGCAGAAGAGAGAAGGAGGTCCTGCCAGGCCAGTGCCAGAGTAATCTGGATCCTGGCCTGGCAGAATGTTGTACACCAGCAGCAGGGAGTGCATCTAGTGTGGAGGCGGTTGTACCTGTAGTAGGTCAACGGCTGCACACATGGGCTACTGCGACCGGGCAGAGAGCACTCGTCAGCCTAGGTGAAGGCATTTCTCTAGGGGAAGAACAGCCCAAAATCAAAGTTCCTGGTCTTCCTGGTAGGGGGTTGGACATAAGGGTAACAGCATCATGCTATAAAACAAAATTTGTTACGGATACAGAAAGGTTGGCTCGGTTCTGAGGGCCAAGGCTCTTCATCAGCTGTAGCGCCGTGTAGTAGTTGTAGTCTATTTATTTTGGAGGTTACTACAAATGTACGTACTGTATTGTATGTTATGCATATATTATGTTATTACTGTTATTATTGAAATAACCTATAAATTGCAATACTAAGCTTGAGATATATTATATGAAGGTAGAGTGAAGTGTCCCGGAAATGAATAAGACAACAAGACTTTCTGGATTCATTTGCATTTATTTCTCAATATAATTTCTATTATTTAGGACTTTTTCCAACGATGTTCTGAAGCTGTTATGGCAGACTGATAAGCCGATTTTCCGAGGTCCTCAAAGTAGCCATTGAGGACATGACTGTCGTTAGTAAATCTATTTCAACCAAGTTTTTATGTAAGGAAAGTGGTAAAAGTCGCTGGGGCTAGATTGGTGGGTGAGGAAGAAATTCAAATTTCACTCCTTTGAATTTAGTTATCGCAACAATTGGCGTCTGAGAGCGCACTGACTTGGTGGAATAGCACGCTGTTTTCCCTGAATATGGCCATTTTCTTTACTTCGTCGTTTAAAAGGTGTAGTAAGTTATTATAGTACTTGTCGCTGATTGATTTCTTCTTAATAGGTGGTCAAAGGTTACTCTACTCGCTTCTGAAATACCGTTACCATAACCTTACCAGCAGAACGAATTTTCTTTGCCAACATTTGGAGTTGGTTCGCCTTTGGATGTCCATTGTTTTTACTGTTGATTGGTCTCAGCAGTGTGGTGTGGACATAAGTCACATCAACGGTTATAAATCGACTCAAAAATTTGGTCGAATAGAGTTTGTAGGATGCCAAACAAACGGTTAAAAGATCAATGGGACGTCCAACACGCTGGTCGCCAGTTGTGATTGTCCCGCTGTTGCGTCAAAGAAGCTCTTGATGTACTCTTGAGTTATTCTTAGGAACGCTAATTGGAGATGGCTGGTTAGAAAGAAGTTTTAAGTGGACTGTATGCTTTTCATTTAATAATGGTTTACTGAAATTTTGTTGATGAGATTGCTGGCACGTGTAGAAGTTACTGCGGCATGATGCCCGCTAATTAAATTAGAAATAAAAATCGAATGACATAATCATTAGAAGCAAGGCAGAAATCGCCCAAGTAGTATTAGTGCATGCTGAACATGCTAACAATTTAAATAATAAAATCCAATAGCCGCTGCTGGAAATAGTACGAGTGATCAACTCGGAGTCTTGAGTATAACTAACGTAATTTTCGCTACAGTCAGCCCAGCTAAAGACCGGCTGTAGATAACAGACAAAAACGTGACGTCATCTACATGTGTCGCAATGCAGTATTTAGATTAGAAAGTTTACAAGGTTCAAAGTTTGACCATACTGCCCGCACAAAGTCGGGGCGATTTCGTAATTTAAGTTATTATGTGAAACGTAAATCACAAGTTATTATCAAATGTTGTATACAAGGAAATACATAAGATACTTGAAAACCTTATACATTAAATAAATGGACCTTTTGCTTAAAGTAAATAGTCTCTGACACAAGAAATCTGTAAGTAACAGAAATAATTAAGGTATCAGAAACAAACTCAAAAGTAAAACAAAGCAATTTCTGTGCTGAAAACGTACAAACTAAAACTCATGATAAAAATAAAAGTGCTTATATAACTAACATAATCTTTCTTGAAGCATTAATATATGTTTAGTAAATACATACATTTAATTTTTAACAGAAGGTAAGTGACAACCTTCAATTTATATAAAGAAAACCTCCTCAAAAACTGACTTAATATAGTAATACAATGATAAAGACATAATAGCTGATACAATAATAGTAGACTAACACTCACCAAACAATTCAAAGATACATAACCATGGTAAATACAACAGAGAAAAAACATAATAATGTACATGCACAGTATTAGTATAATGATATCAAAGGTCAATGGTACATAGCAGTAAGGTAGACATATCCGAATGGATGTAAAAATGCATAATATGAGTATACATAATACATAACGATTGACATAATAATTAATAGTACATAATAGCATAATAATAATCACAAAAAATTCAATAACATAATAATGATACATAGGAATACAATAATAAAAACTTAATAATAATATAATACAAACAACAAATAGAAAACATGATAAATGTTCGAAACAATGATGCCTGATAATGCAAATTAGTCTGAATCCACCGGAAGTGGGCACAATTTATGAATGGGTCGACGTAGGATACCATGTGCGGTGCGAACGTCATCAACGCGCACTATCGAGTCCTGTCCCGAATAAACATTTGTGATTACCCCGCGTTTCCACTGAAGGGGAGGGAATTGTCATCTAGAATGAGGACGAGTTGTCCAGCAGTCAAATTTCTTGACGTAATGCGCCATTTGTTGCGCTGTTGCAACTGGTGCAAGTAATCCTTTGACCACCGTTTCCAAATGGATTGTGTGAATCTTTGGAGCAGCTGCCATCTGCCCAAATGACTAATATTGACTTGGGAATAGTCGGGTTCCGGGAGTGCCGTGAGCGGAGAACCAACCAGGAAATGAGCGGGAGTTAAAGGTTCGGGGTCCCTAAAGTCAATGGAGATAGCAAATAAAGGGCGTGAGTTAAGTCAGGACTCTATTTGAGTTAGGATGGTATAATACTCCTCGAAAGTCAGAATGGTACCGCCAATCACGCGACGCAAGTGAAATTTAACACTTTTTATTCCGCTTTCCCACAGACCACCGAAATGAGAGGCTGAGGGTGGAACAAAGGACCACTTGATGCCTTGGGCGCTGGTAAACTCCTGAGTTGTTTGCTCAAATCCCTTAGACTACAAAAGTCTGTACAATTCGTGGAATGTGCTGCTAGCACGACGACAGTTCGTACCATTGTCAGAGAATATCTGAACGGGGATATCTCTACGCGCGATGAACCGTTTTAAGGCCGCTATGAAGGCGTCTGAGGTAAGATCTGAGACAAGTTCCAAATGAATGGCCTTAGTGGCCATGCATATAAATAAAGCAATATACGCCTTTGACGTCGATTGTGAGCGCTACCCACCATAACGTACAGATACGGGACCGGCATAGTCGACAGCAGATTGGGAAAATTGCTTAGCAGGCGTGACCCTGGAAGGGGGTAATTGTCCTTATAATTGGTTTGCGCCCCTAGCACGGTATCTAAAACAAGTGATGCATTTATGTATTTATGTATTACCGAGCGTATATAGGATTTATCATTAAATATCCAATATTTGTGCCTTAGAGAAAACTGGGTTAATTGTACACCAGAGTGTATTAAATGAAGATGTTCGTTTTCTATGATTAACTTGCTAAGATGAGAATGCGGGTATAGTATTATTTAATGTTTGCTCGCTTAGTTAAGTTGGGAGTGCTGCAGACGTCCACCCTCTCGTAACATACTTGTCTTGTCCAGAAAGGGGTTATTGAAAGAATTTTACTGTTGTTAGGGATGCAGCGATGCGCCTCAAGTTCCTTAACCTCAATGCTGAAGTGCGAATGCTGAGACTGGCGAATAAAAACCAAAAGTGTATCATGCAACTCTTGGGCTGACAAAAATGAAGTGTCCCTATCAGCAATGGGGAGCCTAGAGTTCCGAATGAACCGGCGGCAATATGAAAACGCGAATGAGTTTTGAAAGAGATGAATAGTTTTCAACATAACTGGATGTGGATGAGGCGACAATTAGTGAGGTTTGGGCCTGCTTGCGTCGTTCCTGCACCAGATCGGGAAGAGTGCAGGGAGAATGAGTATCGAAGGCACTGATAGGCCATAATGATGACTCGTGGGACAACCAAGATGGACCATGTAACAAACGGTTACGTTTACGTTCACGTTTCTGCTGGACCTTAATTTCCAGAGATTGAGGTCTGCGGATAGCGCCGTGAAGAGAATCCCCCAAATGAGACTTGTCTGACTTGCGAGGCAGGGCTACCACAAATCTGCCATCGCTATTACGGACAGTATTTGATACAAGATGATTCTCGCATTCCGAGTCCTCAGCGGAGGGATCACGAATAGCAACGTCCTCCAACTTCCAAAATTCTTTTAGTTGAGAGGAAATGGCACTATCATTTTTACATACTATAAATGATGAAATCGGTTTCGTCATGTCGACGTTAAATGGCAAGTTGCCTGCGAGAATGAATTCCAATTTTGTCTCCTGTATTATAGGGAAATGTGGGCTACGGATAAATTTGACAGGTTCAATTAGTTGCAAGTAATACTGAGGACCGAGCAATAGATCGACTTGCGACGAAAAGATGAGTTGCGGATCGGTTAAGAATATGCCCTTTGGTAAATTTAAAGATGCGACATCAAATGATTCCGCAGGGAGATTATTAGTGATACTGGGAAGCACAGCGCAATGTATGTTTAAACTAAAATTCTTATAGCGTGAATACAACCTTACTCTGGTACTGAAATCAGCTTGAGACAACGAACTATTTATACCCGTTATGGGTAATTGAGATTTGGTCAGTTTCAGACCAATGCGACGTGCGAAATCCATAGTGCAGAAGTTAGCCTGCGAACCTGAGTCTAATAAAATCCTAACTGGGTGTTTTCTACCTGCATGGTCAGTTGTCATGCAGAGCGCGGTGGATAATAATATAGACTTATTTGTTTGTAATTTTAACGAACACTGATTGCTACTGGACGAATCGTTTTTGTTAGATATATGAATCATTGCGTGATGGCGTTTGGCACACGATCTGCAAAAAAATTTTGGAGGGACAGTGAGAAGATCGTGGCCTGGGCGAATGCAATTTAGGCAAAGTTTGTTTTTAATTATAATATTTTTTCTCTCCAGTGGAGTAATCGTTGCAAATTGTGAACACTCAGTAAGTTGGTGTTTACCCTTGCACAGCTGACATATATTATCTCCGATATGAGTATGAAATGTTGATTTGGAAACATTTACCGGTTTAATTGCCTTGCGATAGTGAGCCTTATCGCCAACGTTTATCTTGCTTGCTGAAGTGGCCGCGCTGTCCAGGTTTTGCAATAACTGTCTACGGGTATTTAAAAATTTTATGAAATTAATAAAGTTAGGAAATCGTTCTTCCGACAAGCTTTTTTCGAAAAACGAAACGTGTCATTATCGAGTTTTTGTGCTAAGTAATGAATGACAATAATTTCAAATGTATTTACGGGTAAATTTAATGAGTTTAACGCATTGATATTCGCGGTTATCTTGTCAATAAATCTGGAATACTAATCCTGGACTCTTGTTGAACCCATTTCACATCCAAGACATTCCCTATATGATGGGCTGAGACAATTAACTTACTGTCATACCTGCTTCTTAGTAAATCAATAGCTACCGCATAGTTTTCATGGGTAATTAGAAGTGATTTTATCACATTTAATGCCTCGTCACTTAATGAAGAGTGCAAGTAGTGTAACTTTTGAATATCCGTCAGGTCGGTTCTGACGTGTATTAATTCATGAAATATATTGTAATAGTGTTGCTAATCAATAATGCTACCTGAAAAGCGAGGCAATTTAATTGGTTTCAACTGTATAGGGGAGGTTTTAATATTCGTAATTTCGGTATTAACCAGCGGTTTTTGGTTCACCTGCTCTACTTGCATTCGATATTGCAGAGATCATCCTCAGTTTGGCTGATGTGAAATCAACGTCATCAGACTCAATTTGAGTCTGAATATCATCATATTTAGCGGACAATTCCATTAAATGGCGAAGCTTAATTTTTAGTGCGTGATGATCGCTTGTGTCTGGATCGAAATTATCCGCGAAAGTGTTCACACGGGATATAGACGCCTTAACTGTGCCCCGTTTCTTTATCAACGCCTTCACATCAGCCGTGATTGTAATTCAGAATGTAATTTAAAAAGAAAGGAATTTAAACGTAGAGTAGGTGAACAATCGCTGCAATTTTGAATATCTTGATAAAATCTTCTATATTGCGGGAGCTAGTGATCGGCATCAGCTTAACACATTACTTACTATAATAGATACTTGTTATCTCTTTTAAAAGAACAGCCATGAGCGTTATTGACTGTATGAATTGTTTAAATGGAAATATACATGTAACCTTATCTCGACACTTGAACTTCTAATGAGGTATTGTACAGTTATGTAAAGAGAAGTTTATGCACAAATGTACATATGAAAATCAAGTTAAGATGAAAGTTTATGATCACATTATAATAATATTTGTTTACGTAAAAGTATAAATAATACCATATTAAATGTAAAATATTATCAGTTTGTTGTACTCATGCATTGTATATGAACAATTGTAAAGGAAAATGAAAGTTTATAATCACGTGGAATCCTGGCGTCTTCAAAACTGCTTCGATCCTGTTGGTTCCGTGCTGATCCCGTCCGGCGATCCTTTGAAGTTGGCGCACTGCCTGTTTGTGCTGGTTAGGTGACGCTTGATGTTGTAGTTCAGCGTAATTTTACAGTTGTGGAATTTTGCTGCCGTCGAATAACTTTCTTGTAGTGTCTTGTAATGTCAGATTTGACGCTCTGTAGAATCCTGCATGCCACGCATGAAGGTTGTTTTAAATGGCAACAAAGGCATGCCACGGCCAGCAATCTAAATTCGAAAGTATTTAAGCTTGAAGACTGTTTGGGCCACAGGCTGTTTGTGCCCATTAAACGAAATATTTTGAAATCGTGGTAGACAAAAATGCGGTCGCGATGGACCAAAAATGTTGCCCGTAAGGCCAAAATAAAATCCGGCCCGGAGGACCAGAAAATGTTGCGTCAAAGAAGCTCTTGATGTACTCTTGAGGTATTCTTAGGAACGCTAATTGGAGATGGCTGGTTAGAAAGAAGTTTTAAGTGGACTGTATGCTTTTCATTTAATAATGGTTTATTGAAATTTTGTTGATGCGATTGCTGGCACGTGTAGACGTTACTGCGGCATGATGCCCGCTAAATAAATTAGAAATAAAAATCGAATGACATAATCGTTAGAAGCAAGGCAGAAATCGCCCAAGTAGTATTAGTGCATGCTGAACATGCTAATAATTTAAATAATGAAATCCAGTAGCCGCTGCTGGAAATAGTACGAGTGATCAGCTCGGAGTCTTGAGTATAACTAACGTAATTTTCGCTACAGTCAGCCCAGCAAAAGACCGGCTGTAGATAACAGACAAAAACGTGACGTCATCTACACGTGTCGCAATGCAGTATCTAGATTACAAAGTTTACAAGGTTCAAAGTTTGACCACCCGCCAATCTGTTTAAATTCAGTAACTCAAAGTTTAACCGTACTACCCGATGGAAAAGAGTCCCCCAGTAACTAATGCAGTTCTTTTTTGTATTGGCTGCAGTTAAGCTTTTCAAAAAAAAAAAGTATTCAATCATAGCCCACATTTCTAGTATGTGTACTTCAAAACAATGCTTGAAGCGCAAACTACCGTGGAGTGTCAAACTTATTCTTAAAAAAACTCATTAGATTGAAAGCATCAAAACTAAGATTACAAAATACAAAATCATTCAAGGTGATCAAAATAATGTCAGGCCCGAAACATTTATATTACTCTCGTATGTCCGATACATCCATATGAGACAAAATGTCCGAGGTGGATTCAGAGGAAACCATTTGACCAAAGCCAATAATCCTGTATGTTTCTAGCGGTGGTGTGCCGTACTTCGTTCGGCGTAAGGTTAACATGCTAAGCTCGGTTGCATGGGCGTGTATCATTTCTTTTAAAACTCGCGCGTTCTCGCCGTCGTTCAATGCTAATGTATTGCGCGTCGTCGCTGTGTGTAGTTGACTCGTTTGTTAGAAGCGGTGACGAATATTTGGTTGGCCTGGCCAGCTGTTGTACGCCGTAACCTGCAGAAAGCGAAGTTTCCAGGGTGGAAATTGCGATATAATCGGCCTCATTTCTGGTCTAACCCTCACCGAGGAAATTTCTCTGGTCTCGATTGACGGCATCCGATATATTCTGCCTGGTTGAAACCTCTACTATGGCAAGATAAATTAAAGCAAGCTCCAGGTATGCATTTAGTCATTATAATAGCTCAACTTGATTAAACTCAAAGCATTTTGTGTTACATGTTTCCTTAATAAAAGGTAACCTGTGTGTGTGTAAGTTGTTAGGCGTGAATTAGTGTACAATTGAATTAAATGTAACTTATTGACTCGATTAAAGCAATTTAAAGCTGTAACCGCTCTTTAATTTTTTTTTGCTTTCTACATTTTTTTTTTTTTTTTTTTTTTTAAGAGGGGCCACTGGATATATAAAACTAGACAAAAAGCCTAGAAGAAGCAAAAGGCGCTGGGTCCATTGAGACGGGACTTGCAATTAAACTCTCTGTTAACCAGCAATATAACCATGTTTATTATCTCAAAACTCATGTTGAAAATATATATATACTTATCGACCGCAAGCGAAATTTACTAGTATAATTTAATATTCAATTTAATATTTTCAATTCCAATGTTTGACATTATACAATTAATATTTATAATTTACAATATTCAATATATCATTTCTCAACAATTCTTCTGGGGGTTTTGATGGTGTCTGAGGTGGAGTAGAACTCGTACTTGGTCTCTGATCAGGTTGGGTATTGTATTGTACCCGTGTATTTTGACCGTCGGTATTTCGACGAAAATCTAGGTTATAACGCCAACCGCCTAAATCAAAAACTGTCTCGCTTTGCGACACTAAAATGAGCAATTCGTCAACCGTGCGTATACCTTGTGTAAACACAGCTACCCGTATATTGTGGTTGAAATGATAGGCTAGTTTAGTGACAATGTCGATCTCTGAAAATGCTGGGGTTAAATGCTTTGCGCGCTCGACCTGCTGAATGATATAAGTTTCGGGCGTTATACCTAGCTTTCTGTCATAACGTCCGTATTCTAACTCGTTCCGTAACAGTCTTTGTGTGTGAGAATTCCAGTACCGGCTTTCGAACTTCTGTTTGAATTCCGCGTATGTGGTTACTTTATCACGTACAATATTATACCATTTTCGCGCAGAATCACGCATCGCGTTTACCACCCATTGTATTTTATCTTGATCTTCGAGTCATGAACCTACCCTCGCCATCTTATTTTCACAGGCTAACAAAAATTCGATAGGGTTTTCATTATTTTCCCCCGTAAAATATACACGATTCTTTTCATCGGCAGGTCCCTGTACTAGGAAATTAGGAGCGGATCTCCTACGTACTTCCTGTCGTACCTTCAAGATCTCGTCATTAAGTGCTTGCAATACACTTTCTTTATTAGAATCTATGTTGGATCGCGTCTCTACTATTGAAGCATCAAGCTTATCGACACGCCGTTGGGTTTCCGTCGCGTCGGATTGAATTCTTACTTGGAGCGTATCTACTTTTTTCGCGACCTCGACAGTTTGTTTTTCACACCTACTGATGTGTTCTTTGAATCGCCCTTCCATACGCGTAACTTGTTCGATAAACGATTTCTGCATGGTGGTCTCAAAAACCTTGAACCGTTCGTTTATTCTCGTTTCTACCCTATGCACTTTTTCTCCTACTTCGGTAATTTTCGCGGTCAATTCTTTATTGCTTTCTCCGATTTCCGCGACTTTAGCGGTTAATTCTTAATTACTTTCTTTAATTTCTTTATTAGTTTGTTTTATTTCGGCATTTATATCTGCGTTACTATGTTCTAGTGCTTCGGTTAAACTTACTTTTTGCGCGTCTATTTTCGCCGTTATTTCCGCGATAATGAGTTCAGCTTTGGCTGCACTTTGTTCAAATTTCGCATCTATTTTAGCTACTAATTCCGCGTTGGCTTGCTGTATTTGTTTAAGTACTTTTTCCATATCCATTTTTACACAATAATTTTAAATACACAATAATTTTAAATACTTCACTCATGTACAACTACCAATCACAAAACTTTTCTTTGGGGATTGTTCGAGTTGGACGCCAGCTGTTTTAAAAGTTAAAACAGCAAACTTTGTTTTAACGTGAATTAAATTTAATTTGAATTTAATTTCGTCGTGCCCCACGTTCCGGGCAACATTTATAACTTTACTATCTGCGTGTTGTTGTGTTGTGTGAATGTGTGAGCACCTACCTCCTGTCCGATCTTGCGGTTAAGAGTTTTGTGAGGTTGGTAGGCTCCGTAGTACAGCAATAAAAATACAATGTGGGGTAATAAAAACGGGGTTTATTACTCCAAACACACAAGAATGAAATGGTTATAAGTTCAAATATTCTTACAAACTAAACAATAAATAAATCTTGAATAATGTTGTTTGAATGATTATTAATTTTTAGAAGTTGAGCTCGTTATTTTGAAAGAGTTTATTTTAACTGAGAATTCAATTAATCAATTCAATTTAATTCAATTTAATTTCAATGTCTTTAAAAATTTGATTCTACTGAAATAAAAACTCTAAAGTTACTTGAAAATATTGAAAAATAAACTAGGCGTGACAATCTAGTTCACGTCCCTTTATTTACTAGTGATCTGACTCACGTATACTGCAGTATGAGCAAATTATTTAATTCTTTGTTAAGATTTGTATAGCGCTTTTTGTTTTATCTACTATTAATTCTTAACTAATGCTTATTAATTACTTATACTGGCTATACAGTTTATCACACGTGAATGATTCTTATTTAACTAGAGTCTTTGATTTCTGGCATCTGAGTGATTTATATTACATTTATTTTAATTAAAAAAGAAAGAAAATTTGATCTGTTGAAAAATGAATAAAGTGATTTTGACTTTCCTGGTTCTGAAGTGGATTGTAGAGATGCTCCGGATGTCCCTCGCTGTCCTAGCCCAATCGGCTAGAGATAGTGATCTACTTGAGCGTCCTGGGTTTTGGCGGTGAGCTCGGAAATCAGCAACACTCTGCTCTCCTGTTATTTGATGAAGTTTTTACGTCTGTAGTCGTCTGCGAGAACTGCTTCACGTCCCTCGTCGATTCACGTTCCACGTCAGCGTGTGTGTGTGTGTGGTTTCGAGTTGTAGCTCTGCTTGTCAGCTGATTCGCAAATGGTTTAGACGGCGTCTCTGTCGTATTCTTGAAGTAAGGTCTTGTAGTCTTGTAGATCTCTTGCGTGCATACGCCCACAGTTAGTGTAGTGCACGGTACGCTTGTTTGTTAGTGTGGAAGATTATCTTGACTGAACGCTGTAATTACGAGTCGTTACAGTTGATCTGTTTTATGATGATCGTAATTAGGCGTGTTGACCACGTAGAGTCTTCAGATGAGTCTTCACAAAACTATGGTTTTGAGACGATCGAAGATATACGTCTGTTCTTCTTGAATACTGGCAGTAGAGTGTTTAATCAGCCCTAAAACTCCGCGTTGGTTCCAATTTCTTCGAATGATTTGATTTGCTGACACACTCTCCCTACTACCCAAAATTTGAATCACCTCAGCCCGTGAGAACGAAACTACTTTCACACAGACTGAGAATATATATTATTATTAATATTCTTAATACAACGGAACTGATTTGTCGTTCCGGATTTCCTGTGGCACTTTTATATTGCAATTATCTTGGCTGCAAACCAAGTTGTGCTAATTCTAAAATATACAATTTGTTGTAAATTCTTATAGCTATAACATATCAAAAGCTCTTTTATGTAGATCAATTATTACGGAAGTTATTAACATAAAATTAATTAACTCTGTTATTATTTAATTATATTGCATAAAATTCGCACACCCTATTATTAATATTTCGGCAAACATTTTGGCTATAATGGATTTTGCCTGAATTTACTGGTTTCCGAAATATTAATAATTGAAAGTTTGGGCGTGGTCGAATTCGTTACACAGTGAGTTGATTATGTAACAGCCGCGGACATAGGCGTGTGCGCCTTGTACAATGCATTATTATGATCGCTATAACATATGAGTGGAGTTTCGACTATTAAAATTTATTTAAACATCAATATAGTATACCCTTAACATATAACTCCAAATTAATGATATTTGGTCCTGTTATAATATATATATATATATATATATATGTTTTATTAACATTTGTGCGTCCGTCTTAACAAATTTTATCATCGTAGTGGCGTCTGTTAGATTTTGACGTCCGTATATCGGACGCCAAAATGTAATCCCTTATAGAAAATGTGTTCTGTGGAATAAAAGTTTATAAGTTCCACAAAAATCCTTTATGAGCACATCGTTAATGAAACATCTTAATTTTTTTAACTTTCAACTCATTATTTTGGCACCACGAATTTTTAAATTTTTATTTGCGGGTGCCAAATTGACAGACTTTTGAAAATTGATATTCAATATCTAGTTCATGGTTTGTCCACCACGTAGTACTAGCATCGTATGTAAACACTCTGAGCGCCTTTTTTTCATTTAGTTTGCAATCATTATGGAATCCGTAGATTTGGCAACACTGTCATAGCATAAACGCACAGGTCAAATGACAAACGCAATCCAAGCCTGATTCAGACTGTGCCAAGTGGGTCAAAGATTATGTCTTTTTTAACGATTCGCTTCGTTTTTCTGATATTCTCATGTTCACTTATCAGTTCATTTTCCCACTTAACCTCATTTTACTTTCTCTTACCTTCCGCACTTTTGATTTTATTCTCTTTATAAACCGTTTGATATGTGCTTTACAATAGTTTAAGTTTTGAATCAACAGAGAAAAAGTGTTCGGGACAAAAACGTTAAAAATTTGATTCTTCACAACAGTTTAATTTTTGTGTGAAGAAAGAGAAAGCGTGTGTTGTGTGTGTGTGTGTGTGTGTGTGTGAGAGAGAGAGAGAGAGAGAGAGACTGTGTGTGTGTGTGTGTGTGTGTGTGTGTGTGTGTGTGTGTGTGTGTGTGTGTGTGTGTGTGTGTGTGTGTGTGTGTGTGTGTGTGTGTGTGAGAGAGAGAGAGAGAGAGAGAGGATAACACTTATATTAGAAAGTTATACCTTTCCGTCGAAGGGTTAGAGAGAACTAAAACAAAAGGATACATGGTGTGGGAAAGAGTGAGTGAGAGGGGTTGGTGACAGGGTAAAAATATTAAAAATTTGATTGTCATTTGCAATTTAATTTCTATTACAGTGAGACGGGGGAGAGAAAGAGAGAGAGAGTGAGAGAGAGAGCAGGCAGAGAGATAGAGAAAATAGAACGCGTAGTACGTGCATTAGCGTTCCTACCGAGAAGCGTTACGCCTGAGGAGGGGGAAAGGCTAGTGAATGAATATGCGACTCTGCTACGTTTACACTGCGAGAAAATTTCGTCGGAAATACGCAAGCAGTGTCCAGTAGGCGTTTGCACTAAGCCGTAGTTTCTACCGCGAGAGATAGTCCAAGTGTTCACTACGTGCTTGCGCGAGCTATTATCGTAATTTATTCCGACAGATGTATGAAACTCCGTTTACACTAGACTGTAAGTTTGGGCAAGTAGTCCTGTCCCAACTTTTCCCGCTGAGCACTCTTCAGAGAGGTGTCAGCCATGGCATAACGTTTATTAAAACAGTAAATTAAAAATAAATAACTATTGTATATATTTGTTTATTTCCCATTTAAATGATTGTCGAATTAGATTTATTACAGTATTGATTTAGTAAAATACAGTATGGTTTTACGTGAAAAAATATATGATTTTCTTTTTGAGAGACAAGGTTTAATTTTCATAATGTTTTTTATGAATCATCATGTCAAACATGTATAGCTGCTTGGTGACTGAGCAAACTAAACAAATGAAATATCTTGGCTTCATAATAGACAGTAATCTCTCATAGAAAAGTTTTATTTATAACCTGAAGAAATAGTTGCATACATTCTTACGTAAATTCTATTTGTTACGAGATTTTTGTCCCGAAAGTAACAATTGCTTACTACAATTGTTATGTGTAAAAGTTTTCGTATTGATGACTAACAAAATTGTTTTATGAAGGTATGCACCAATAAATTGTTGTCAGCTGTGGTACTATCAAGGAGAACTAGCTAATAACAGACATCAACTGTCTTGTGTATACGCACACGAGGCAGTTGAAGACATAATACGCAATCCTGTTCAAATAAATAAACTCGTATTCTCTCAGCGTGCGATCTTGCATAAGTAGTCATAACTAACTGTTACGTTATTATAAACACCAGACAGGTTGATGAAAGAAAGAAGCCATGCTTTATATTCTCGTAAAAACGAGTGAAATTTTAAAATAATAATATCCATTTTAGATCATTTATTTACATTTTCTGATAAACCTATACGTAAATTATACGTAACAGTCTAACAAGTATTTACATTAATACTCCTACTTTATTAGATATTTACACAAATACTCTAGAAATATTTCAGTTTTCACGTAAGTTTCATAAGAACAAAAGTAATGTTCTCATAATTTAGTGTTTATTAGTTTAAAATGCTTTAAGCATAGCAAATAAAACAGTATTGTATTCTTGCTATTAATTTTATGACGTGGCATAAACGCGCGAATACAAACACTCGCAGCCGCACGCATGCACACATATTATTAACTCATGAGATTTCGACAATCTGATGTTGAAAATTCCAATCGTGGATATTTTATGGATACAAACTTTTTTAGACTTTGTTTATTGTGGGAAACATATTGAATAGAATACCGTAGCGTTAAACGAAATGTATTTACTTTATTCAGCAGTTAAAATAAGATACTTAAATTCGATTACGTTTTTTATGTATTTGTATTAAGTATGAACTACAAAGTTCTAATTTAAATTAAGATTGAAAGTGCCTTTGATTCACAAGTATTTACTGTCATGTGTTCTTCTCTGATACGCTTTAAATAACAACTAACATTTTAAAATTTACAATTCAGGTCAAATCACTAGTAATCCAGTCCAGTGTGTCACTATTAAAGAAGGAACATAATTCCTATTACAAATAATGAAGCTTTTTAGACCTGGTATTACTAGATGGTAAGTAAATAATCAAAATGTTTTATACAATTTGTAGCTTCCTTGTCATTCAGTTCATACTATCTATAATCAAGTTAAAAACATTCGCTAACATTTTGTATTAATTCCTTCAAAAAAAGAACACTCGCGAGGAAGTTTTTAAAACGGTTCGAGTAGTTGTCAATATTGTTCTTTTGAAAAATAAGGGCATTACAGTCTGTGTATGAATGCCAATTTGTTTACGTTCTCAAAAATATCGGTATGGAGAACCATACATGACTTCTATGTTCTAAGTTTTATATATAACATCATTTACGAAATGAAATGTTTCCATAGAAACTACTTCTTTCCACTTATTGCTTCAGCCTTAACCACAGTACTGTGGTCACTAACGTATACCACCTCACGTTATCGCACTCTATTTTCACTGATGATGGTAGTCAATGGCACTGCCGAAACGTCTGGTTTTGCAGAAAACTTTGGTCTACGGCCAAACAGGACGGGAAGGAATTTTAACAACAAACTACTTCTTTGTTGCCGATAACGTAGTACATATATAAAAAATTATCCCCACCCCGTTCAACTAGCCTCATCATTTATAGATATTTCATCTACGTTTCTACAGTGGATTATTAAGATCTTCTTATCAGGATACTTTATTTTTCAAAATTAAATTCTTTACTCTTGTTACAACAAAAAATGTTTCAGGTAAACTACCCTTTCCCCCTAACCGATCTTCACCAAAATCAATAGGCCTTGAGTCCTCTACAACTCAGGGACATACGTAAAATATTATTTGATTCTGTTTGAATTTACGGCAGTTATCGTTCGTCATGAAAAAATTTCTCTTGTTACAACATAAAATGTTGCATGGAAACTACCCCTTTCCCCTTAACCGATCTTCACAAAAATCAACAGGCCTTGAGTTCTCTATAATTTAGGGATGCATGTAAAACATTATTTGATTCTGTTTCAATGTGCGGCAGTTATCGTTCGTCATAGAAACAATTAATCTTGTTAAAACATTAAAAGTGGCTGGTAAACTACCCCTTTCCTTTAACCGATATTCACCAAAATCAATAGGCCATGAGTCCTCTACAAATTAGGCACATATGTAAAAAATCCTTTGATTCTGTTTGAATTTGCGTCAGTTATCGTTCTTCATGGAAAACGTTCTCTTGTTACTACATAAAATGTTGCTGGTAAACTACCCCTTTCCCATAACTGATCTTCAACAAAATCAACAGACATTGAGTTATCTACAATTGAGGAAGGTATGCACAAAATTATTTGATTCTGTTTAAATATGCAGCAGTTATCGTTCGTCATAGAAACAATTTCTCTTGTTAAAACATAAAATTGTGACAGGTAAACTACCCCTTTACCTTAACCGATCTTCACCAAAATCAGTCTTTTATAATTGATGAACGTATGCAAAAAAATATTTGATTCTGTTTGAATGTGCGGCAGTTATCGTTCGTCATAGAAAAAAATTACCGTTGTTAAAACATAAAATGTTGCAGGTAAACTACTCCTTTCCCTTAACCGATCTTCACAAAAATCAACAGACATTGAGTTATCTACAGGTCAGGAAGGTGTGCAAAACATTATTTGATTCTGATTGAATTTACGGCAGTTATCATTCGTCATAAAAATACCCTTGTTACAACATAAAACGTTGCAGGTAAACTATCCCTTTCCCTTAACCGATCTTCACCAAACACAAAAGGTATTGCGTACTCTACAAATAAGGGCTGTATGCAAAACATTATTTGATTGTTTGAATTTGCGGCTGTTATCGTTTGCCACAGAAAAAAATTACCCTTGATTAAAAAAAATTTTTGCAGGTAAACTATCCCTTTCCCTTAACTGATCTTCACCAAAAACAATAGGTCTTGAGTACTCTACAAATAAAGACTGTATGCAAAAATTATTTGATTGTTTGAATTTGCGGCTGTTATCGTTTGCCATAGAAAAAATCTACACACACACACACACTTTTCGAAAAATGACTTTTTTTCATGTTTTGAGTGTAGTACAATCAGAATCTGCAATAATCTCAAACACGATTTTTTTTGCCATCACCATACTTCCATTTCCTTAAGGAACATGGAAGTAAAATCAACACTGTGCATTCACTAGATGTGGCTGTAGTACTCGTTTGAGCAGAACCATGACAATCAGAAGCCTTTCATGTAATAACTTGTATTTAATTACGCAGCACTTTCCGACTAGACCTTTAGTAAGATTAGATTACCGTATTGAGTGCACGTTGACGCTGTGTAGTCACAATTAGTATTCATGAAACGCAGCTTGAAGTGAATCGGCCTATCGTGTCGTCGTCATTTTGCTGTCGGTATAGTCGTTGTATATTAATCTACAGAACATGACAAAAACGAACTACACATATAAATTAATAACCACTGACGACGACTCCCATCCTTTTGATCGAGGATGTATTAGATTTTTAACTGTTTACACATACACAACGATCGTTTTTACATACCGATTTGGCAATGAAAGTGCTGCAATTAATAATTATGTCTTTGTTTGGGATTAGATTGTAATTTTGTGTAGATCTAATTACGTAGCTGTTCCCTCTAATAATATATGTCCAAAGTGTTTTATTACAAAATATGTAGCATGCACAGAATTAGCACCAAATAAATACCAGAACTGTTAGCTTATTATAACTTTATACATTATTTTGTAACAATTTGTTACTGTGCTTGTTATGTCCCAACATTAAAAGTTATAAATACATTTTTAAAACATTCCGTTTTTACACTGAGCATTTTATTACGACTTGCACTTTTTGTGTAGAGTGTGATAAGTGTACTGAAAACGTATATTAAAGAAACCGTAAATCAGTATTTGACAGTATTGACACTACTGAAGTATATATCTGAACAGTGTATGAAGCCAACCTCAGTTTTAAATATATTTAATTACAAATTTTATGTCCGTTTGGACATCCAAATATTCTTGTATCCGAATGACTCTCGATCCCAATTTATTATGATACTGATGCTCTACTTTGATGCAGATCACTATCAAGACATTTGTATGTGCATAACTTATTTTTTCCGCCTTATGATTTTATAATTGAAAAAGGTTTTTACCCTGTTGTTTTCTTATTATTACCTGTAACACCACTCTTAGGCTTTAAAATTCTAACTTGAATGTGCCCATAAGATTTTTAAATTTCAAAATATTAACGCTACTGATTAACCAAATTATCGTAATTATTAACATTTTATAATTCTCAAATAGATAAAAAATGCTGACTTATTTAATCAGTTTAACGTTTAATTAGCTACCTTTGTTTTGAACTTTTGGATACTTCATTTTATTAGAATTTTGAATTTCAAAATTGTTCGTTTATAATTCTTTTTAATCACAAAGTTTATCATTGATTCCTTTCTCAAAATAAATATTTTTGTTTAAAATTGATATAATTATGTACTCTGCTTGTAATGATCTAAATTGAAATGTTCTCTCTACACTTAATTTAGCTTTCTAATAATTCATCAAATCAAGGACAACATTTCAGTAACTGTTTCTTTATTAATACGGTATATTAATAAGAGCCATATTGGATATCTTCACTAAACTCATTTACCACTCCATAAATTTGAGGAAAAGCAAATAAATGAAAACGTCAAAAGTAGCCTACTACTCATCATCATCATCATCATCATCAGCAAGGGTTATACAAAAGTAGTTTGTTCCGGGCCTAAGCAGATAGACTAGAACTGGTCATTCTAATGCTTCTTGGGACGCCCCATACCTCTCCGTCGATTTCGGCTTATAGTTCAATAGGTGTTTGAGAATGCTTCAGTCATCGTTTCAGTTAAAAGTTCCAAACATTTTAGCCTATAATGGGGCAGTCCTATCAAATATTCACATAACATTCAGTTTCTTCTGTACATCGAGATTTATTTTGGGATCAGTATTTGTGAAGAGTATATCATATTACGCTTCCGAGACTTCGTGAAAACGACTGCTCTGCGATTTAGTCCTTAGAAGTCGGAATTCTCAAACCCATAGACAATGAAGAACTTCAAGCGTGTTTCTTTACTCGTTGATTAAAAAAATGGTTTGGGTACTCTTTGTACCGGGTTAACTAGACACTGGTCCTTATATTCTTAGTGTTGAATCTAAGAATAGTGCTAGTGCTAGCTTTCAAAGAAGCCTTCACCTCTCTCAAGCCAAGACGGTTCTGCGGGGTAAAGTGCAATATCTTATAAGAGGTTACCCTTTTGATGTTGAACAGTATAGATTTAGACCGGAAAGTCGATAAATATTCTTTGGAGATCAGTAGTAGCCAACAGTACCAAGTTGAGGCGTAAGGGAAATGATTCTGGAATGTTTTATATTTGGAATATTACAGGCGCAAATTAAGTTGGATTTAATGGGTTGTACTATTGTGTACAGGGAAATTTGGTCTCTTTAATATGATAAGATAGTCAGTTTATGGGAGACAACCTACAGAAATCGGACTGGACGTTAAGCCCAAAGGTGGCAACCCCACTATCGCATTGCCGTGCGATATGCAAGTAACATATTCAGGAGACATATTAGTTATCAAACGGTCGCAAGCAAGATGTAACCGGAGGGAAAACGTCAAAAGTGCTTTCCAAAAAATTTTAATTTTGCGTATTTATTAAGTAAGGAAATTAGAATAAATTTGTAATGGAATGCTCTAACAGAAAACCTATATTTCACTCACATTGTTTATAATTTTTTTCTCATTGTGATCGCAAACCGTAATTCGTATTTTTAAAAATCTCAATTAGCCTATAATGACATTGCACATTTTGTTGCCATGGAAATTTGTAAACAAAGATATGATGAAAAAGAAATGTGTATTTTAATGTGTCTAAAAAACACTGTTGTTTCTATGACATTTTTAAATATTTGTTTTCCTATAAATAATAGTTTTATATAATTGAAAGTAAATTAACAAAACAGAAAGAAAAATTCAAGACAATACAAAATTATGGGCGTGACGAGATGTAAAACGAGCAGGCAAAAGGCTAAAACAAATGTTGAAGGTAGATGAGATATAAAGCAAAGATAAATAAGGAGGACCGATTCGAAGATACAAACATACATGGGAGAAGGTAGTATATTATTTACCATCAGGGAATAACACACGAAACTGCATCAAACACAATAAAACTAACAATTTTTTTTAATTATAAGTGAGGTCTTGTATTAGGCAACAATAAAAACGAAAGAGCGGATTTTTCAGTACAAAACGTGTTACACCAGAGAGTCCTCTTTAGTTAGGAAATTTTAGACTAGTTATACTTTTTGTGGTTCAAATCCTTTAATCGACACCATATCTAGAAGATTCATGTCCCCGTTTGTTTAACACAATCCGCTACGTGAAGCTATTCAGTAATATGTTTTTTGAATTCAACGTTAATTACTACATTTTAATTTATAGTCATTATTAATGAAACTTTGATTTACTTTCACAAATTTACAAAATATTGTTAATGCCTTTATTTCAACAGCTATTTCTGAGCGGTATGACAGTTGCAGTTTGATACATGCAGCAGGCTCAGATATTGGCCTGTGTTGAGTGAAAAACTAATTACTAGCTTTGGAGAGGGAATTGATCCCTTGACATTGCCCGTAGATATGCCACTGCCTAATTTTATTTTAAGGAGTACCGAGGATTCCCATGCCGTACCCCCTTGCAAACCAATGTTCACGTGTGTTTGTCTCGTGTATACAACGATTCTATAGATAATAATGCTTATTTATAAAATTTAAAATGCTCAAGAACTGGTGTAGCTATCATGGAAAATAAAAGCGTAAGTAGCGCAGTATTAAGTTAGCAGCGGGAGTTCAGTAGTTATTGAACTACGCCCTCTCAACTCTTTAACATGAATACATACAGAGCAAGTAAACGACTCATTTTCGGAGTTTGATGACAGACATTAAGAAGAATTTTATGCAATACTGGAAAGAGACAGTAAAAAAAACTGTTAACGCAAAGAGTAACTATACTTACAGACTTAAATAAAAAAAATAAAAGAATGGCTAGAGAATCAGAATAATGGAAAAATGGATTAAGGTCACGAAATGAATAGGTGAACAATAAATTTACTTCAGTTCTGATAACAATCTTTATTACTTGTAAGCCAGAAGTCATCATTACGTAAGATAATATGTTCATGACGTTCCCCTACTGATAGCTTTCGCAATCAAGTAGACTACATCTTAATTATCGCTAGGTGGACTCTACGACCTTTCCAAACAATTAAAGACTCTACGAGCTCCCCAGAGAAAGATTTTCACAGTAATCAGATTCTTGCACCTAAAGTAGAACTAAACCTGGAAAGGCGTACATCAAAAGAAAGTCAACAAACATGATGGTGTTTAAAAATAGACATGTCATATTAGCAAAATGCGGATATAAGAGTGAAGAGGAAAATTGTTGGTCGGCAATGAACCTATGAGGCATGCAGATAGCCCCTAGCTAAAAGTAAAAATTATATTATAAGAAGAAACTTTTAGAGTAACCACAAACCTGTAATTTCAGTAAAAATAGTTAAAAATGGATAAATAAAGATACGTTTAACACATACAAACAGCAAACGGGACTACACAATTAAGAGACAAGTATCCTCAAATAAGCAAAGCCAGAATACAGCAATGTAGGTACGACACGAATAAATACATAAATAAAATCTAGAAAGATTAAAAACAAATAGAAACAAATATCAATTATAATGTCTTCAAACTTAAAACAGTACAAGAAAATTTGTAACAAATTGAAGAACATACGATGCCAATATAAATGAACGACGGAGAAGCTACTGCATAAAAACCTATTCAAAGATAAATGTATAGAGAGAGAATACAGGCAACTTTGCGTTTGACCTGGAAGTCAACATTACCATGCAATATTCATAACCACGTTAGACAAAAATAAAACAAAAGAAAGCTGCTGAGAACATTACCATGCAATATTAATAACCACGTTAGAAAAAATAAAACAAAAGAAAGCTGCTGAGAAAGACTGCATAGTAATAGAAATGATTATGTCTCGGTGAAATGGAAATCTAAGTGGTGTTAACAATTTTGATACAAACAGTGAAATTCTGAAACAGGCTAGATGATTGAAGAAGTTCAGTATATGTCCCTCCCAATACATAAAAGTACTTAAAGATCACTGTGACAGAATAATCTTATTTTTCACCTACTATTAAAGTTTAGTTACAATTCCATAACAATTAAAGTATACCTACTACCCCAAATACAACGTAAGCTAGCAAACGTTTTGCCATATTATTGAATACTAGCAAGATTTAAAAAAAAATGTAGGTAATCACACATTATTTTTCAAAATACAATAAACTTAGATTATTTTAGAAGCTAGAAAATGTGGATAATTGTAGCCGACATTAGGACACCGTAACACATAATCACTTTACGTAAACATGGAAGGGTTACAAGAAATCAGTATCACTATCCTCACATCAGGGAAGGTAAATCAGGGTTAACTCCCAGCTCACGGAATTTCTCATCGTAAAGAAGGGGTATGACAAGGATGCATTCTCAATCTTATACGATTTAAATTCTAAGGGTTTAAATAGACAGGAGCCACGGATGAATGGGAAGGAGGTATCGCAATGTTAAGTAAGAAGGTTTGCAATCTATAATATCATGATGACATAGTACTTCCAGATGCAAGTAAAGAATTTCGTTTATCTGCAGAATGAAAAAGCCAACAACGATGCAACGTTACAAAATAAAGGAATATAAGACAAAGTAACGACTGTAGAGAGATCAGATAACAAACAGCTAATCTACTTCGGACATATACAGTGAGTGGGCAGAGATTCCAAAAACACGTGTTAAAGTGGAAACACAAGGGAAGAAGGAACCAGGCTGGCCAAGAAGTAGCTGGAGAGGTAGTATAGACTCGAAACTGAAAGGGGTCTTGAGGACCACCGCGATAGGTGATTGATCATTGGACACCTAGTACTGCAGATAGGTGAAATAATTGTAAGAATTGTGCCTTTAATGATAGAAGCATTCAAATTGGGGCACATATACTAAATATATAAAGGTTTAATTTTGGATATGAGGCCATCGCAGATTTCCCCTATTACAGTAATGGCGGACATTCAAAATGGCGGCCTCTGAATATATTTTATGTGCTCCTTTTTTATTGTTATTTGATAATGTTAATAGCGTATTATATGTGATTTTACATGAACTGATGCTATAAATGTGTGTGCATGTCATCACATTCCACAAAACTAAAAAACAGAGTACTTGCATACTTTCCTGATATGGAAGCACATAAGCAAGGTCGAGATGTGATGTTAATATTTAATAATGATGTTGGATTACCTCTGAAGAAAGCTTGTGAATACGATGCAGATAGAGACGCTATTCATCTTGCTAAAGCAGCAAGTATAGTTAGAAGAGACATCTTTAAAATGAAAAACCCCTTCAATGGATCATTTGAAAAAACCTGTCAGGAAGACTCCGTACCATCATCTCTGTTAGCACTGGTTGCTATGGTCGTATTCGTTACACAGTGAGTTGATTATGTAACAGCCGCGGACATAGGCGTGTGCGCCTTGTACAATGCATTATTATGATCGCTATAACATATGAGTGGAGTTTCGACTATTAAAATTTATTTAAACATCAATATAGTATACCCTTAACATATAACTCCAAATTAATGATATTTGGTCCTGTTATAATATATATATATATATATATATATATATATTGTAACATGACATAAGATAGCACCAAAAAAATCACTAATAAATAACGGAAGAAAAGCTGAAAGTAGAAAGAAAAATAAAAACTTATAACCTGAAGATTGATAGCCCAACACTACTAAATAAAAAATTGACTAAGACACTGACAAAGACTTTAACCCAATAGATTGGATAAGGTGAGAGAACAAGAAACCATGATACAACCCAAAATATGACTACAATCAATATAGCCTAAATTGTAACTAAAATAAAATGTAAAAAAGTGTATAAAATCAGATAGGCCATAATTGAGATGTAAATTATATGAAAAATAAATGTAAAATAGATATATTATGTGATTTAAAAGAAAAGAAAAGAAAGATTAATGTATAAACCCAAGATAGGAAGATAGGAATAAAAATACCCTATTAAGTAATAAGTTAGCCAAAAGCAAGTAGAATAAAATCCAGCTTAGCAATTGTAATTATGAATACAATGGTGACAATGGAAAAATAATAATAAAGAAACTGTTAATGACAGATAGCAACCCAGTGATAATTATACTAAATAAATAAACACTATGTGAAAAGAAAGGTGAAGTGTAGAACAGAATAAATAGAAGCTATTAGCCACGAACTATGTAAATAACATAGCATACAAAGTGATAATTATATAAACTAATAAGCAATATGTGAAATGAAAAGTGAAGTGTAAGTGACTCTATGGTAAGATACTATTCACAACAAACTATTAATAATATATCAAACCATGTTAGAGCAGAATGTTAGTTAATAAGTAGTATATAAGACTTGTTGTGTTATTAATGTAAGGAACGTTAAGTAATAGTAAATAATAACTACTTAGAAATAAGATAAAAAGTAATATAGTAGAGTGAAATTGGGAGAAAAGAACACTATATCTTAGTAAAGGAGTGTGTATGGGAGTAATAGTAATTAGAGTAATGTTAAAAAATTGTTATAAGAGTTTTGTTGGTAAATGAACCAAATAGTATTAGTAAATTTAAATGACAAGTAAGGTTAAAGTCTGAAAACAATAATAGTTAGAAAGCTTAGTTTCACGAAGGGACCTGTAAAGAAAAATAAGTTAATTGTATGAAATATGTGATTTTTAAAAACACCAATGTTTTTTATTAAATTAGTTTGTTTCCTTAGTAAATGTTCAATAACGAAACAAATAGAATTATTAAATATAAAAGATTGTAAAGAATATTGAATAGAAATATTATGAAACCTAGGCAATAGGCAGAGCATGGATGAAATGAATTTTGTAAATTTCAAGATAAAGCAATAGCAAAAAGTCAATTAAAGTATATAATATGTTTAGGTATTAAAGTAAAAAAAAAGGTACAAAAATGGATACCTAATGTTTAGTTGAAATATAATTAAATAAAGAAATATCAATTTGTCAAAATAAGAAATATGTTATAAATGAACCAAATGTAACTATAAGTGATATCAAAATAATCTTGAAGAAAAAAGCAAAAACATGGCGTTAGTGTAATTAATATTACAGTTAGCATAAGAAAGTTATATTAATTTAAAGGATTTTTATAAATTTTGAACACAAAAAAAACGTTAGAATATAACAATGTTATAAGGTATTAGCGAATGAGAATTAGAGTATCTGAGAGAGTTGTCAAGACAACAAAAGCTTGTTACATGTTTAACCTTTGAAAATTTATTATTCCATTATTTACTAGCATAGAGGGTGGATGTATGTAGCCCATGAAGACAAATAAGTAATAAAATCAATAAATTTACCAAATTGTGATTAAGAAGATACAAGAAGCAATCCTAAATTAACTACTGATGCGATATCCAATAACTCAACAAATTATATTATAATATTATATAAAAAACCTGAAAGAAGCGAACCAAATTCATAAATAACCAACTACTGAAGGAAGAACAGAAGAAACCTAACTAAACCTGTGGATACATCTGAACCTGCAAGACTGATGGAAGCTGAACACCGAAATTAGATTATTTGAACCTGGATCTCACTAAACCATACAAGAAGGGACCATTAGAAGTATTCCAGAAGAAGAGGATCGCCAAAGAGAAGCAGCATTAAGGGAGTGTTGAGTATAATTTAAATGCTTCACCAAAATTAAAACTTTAAATAATCAACAGTAACTGAACAATTTTATTTCACTTCACCAGCCACTTAACTAACTTTTAGAACTGAACTTTATTGAATAATCACCTCTGATAAAACAAAAATATCACTGAATTTTAATTTTATATTAATATTAAAAAAAAAGTAAACTTGCTAAGTAAACCTTAACCTAGTGAGCACTAATTCTCGTTTGCGGTACCTTACTTTCCATACTTAAAGATATCACATATTATGTATTATTTATAAGGTATATTATAAAATTTTGTGCATTTATTAGTCTGTAAAACAATATTCTGTAGTCCAAAGAACTTTTCCCAGAGAAACTTTCAAAATAAACAAACGAAGCAACATACGCCATTACTAAGCGTCTCTACACACACGAACCGAATGAGCAGACAGCCAACTACGTAAAAAGTAAACATGCCGGCACAATGATAAATGTTATGTTTTATTTCAGAAATTGTAATTGACCAAATTATATGAAATTGATAATAAATCCTCGTACCTATCAACAACTGTATGTTCGATTTATTCAATGATTAATATAAAAGTTCGGGGTAAATAAATAATAAAAATACATTAGTTGACGAATTCGACTGCGCCAAACAGTGATAACCAATCAGACGGCGAGGCAGAGAATTCAAATTGAACGGCTAGCATACGGTCGACTTCGTAATTATTTCTAATAAACGACTCGGTACAGCTTAACGAAGTACAATTTAAGTACTTACAAAATTAAAGCATACAAACGGTTCTTTTACTATATATATATATATATATATATATATATATATATATTGTAACGTGACAGATAAATGCATAATAATGAATGGCATTGATCATTAGAATAATAAGATTATAACATTTAAATCCGAAAAAAGCATTAAGTTTGATATAAAGAATTAATTCATAGCAACTGTGCAGAACAATCATTGTTATATAAAAAGTATAAGTTCAAATAAAATAAGTTACTAGTGATGAGTCATCCAAAACCAGTCTAATAAACCAAGGTTTTTAAATTATAACCCAGGAAGGTAAGAAGTAAACAAAGAAACACAGGATATGACTAAACCCACAACGAGGATATATAAATTAAAAAGAAACCCTGAATAAGGCAAGATCCACCAATAAAGGTGATGTATTTCGAGAAACTTATGAAGAAGATGAAGAAATCCCAAGAAACCCGATGGCATCAAGAAGAAGATGGAGAAGATACCAGTCCAAGAAGACAGAAGAAAAGAAGACAACTTTGAAGAAAGAAGAAGAAGGCAGCATCCTGAGGAAGATGGAATGCTCTTATAAAAGACACCCATATCCCCACATCCCAAAATAAATAATAAATTACAAATAATAAAAGTATAACGAAATAGTCTTGGACAGTAACCACATGTACAATAAAATTAAGAGAGAAAAGTGTATAGAGTAAGAGTTGCCAGTGAACCAAGATGAAACAATAATATAGTACCCAAGGAACAAGTATTCATTGTAACACACAAACCAATTTATTGATGTTAATAAGACTAAACAACCATGTAGAAATAACATAAAAAAAGTGTAAAGTGAACCAGTGCTAGTTTGGGTATTATAAAAAATAAACCTTATGTTTCATTCTCGGCATCCACAAACTGTGTATACAATGAAACATACAACTTTAAGTGTCTTAAAATGTGTACCATGTGAATGGGTTACCTTTAATAATAACAAGCTATAAATCTGTTTGAAGTGATATTTTTGTTTTATAGAATGAGTAAAAACAGATTTCATTATACAGTGACAGGGTACTATTAACCAATGCAATATTTAAAAGACAGTTTAAAAAACTGCATAATCAAACTTAATATAAGAGGTAACAAATAAGAATATAGTTATAAGGGTTCATGAATATAGGATAAGGATTTTTAAAATGTATTAGGTGTAAGGACATTTATTTAAGTTTGGAACAACTAACATCATAACTGTAAATATATTTATTTCTTGTGTTTATAGTAATAAGTAAATAAGATGTTAGTTGGGAAAAAAACCTCCGTTGTAAATAATATTTCTATGTTAGTAATAAGTGTTGATTATAAAAAAAATGTCTGAATGGTTAAAGACAACCATCTTTTAAAATATTTCTTATTTGTTTGACTGTTTATGGTATTGGAAACAATACTAATTATTGTTATGTTTAATTTAAAAAATGTTTAGTTTATAATACCATGTTTAAAAAGTCAGAGAGGGTATAACACAGTATTTATTGTTTGTATAAAAATTTTGTAAGAAAAAACTTGTTAAAAAATCTAGGCAAAAGAATGAAAACCAAACTTCATCAAAACAGAGAAATTATTCACTTAGATGCATTTAAACTAAAAGGATTTAGATAAAATAAACCTGAGATGAAGCCATATAATTACAGATACCACTTAGAAAGGTTTTATAAAATTGTAGCCAGAATTATAAATAAAAATGGAAATGACAGAAGTTAAAATTTTGGAGAGGGAAGTCATATATTCCAAAATAATATTTTAAACATTAACCAATTCAAATAATTACAATAAAATAAGGGAATATAAACCTTTTAATACAATATAAGATTATTAATAATAAATATAACTTAAAAATGGCAGAATTTACATAATGACAGGAAGTTAATTTTGAACTTTTACCAAATACAAAATGAAAGTAAGATTACCAATTTTGGACAAAAAAACATAATAAAACGGCATTATTCAATATTACAATACGCCGAATGAACTGAAGGATTAAATTAAGTTACATCTAGCAAATAAAATTGATTAATAACCAAAGTTTAGGCAGTTATATAATGTAATTGAAAACATGCACAGGATGCAAAATTATATTGGAACAATGAAAAGAATAATATTGTATTGGCTAAGATTTTAGTCGAAAGTGAAGGAAATAGAGAGTTGATTATTGGAATTTGTACGGTGCACTTGACGAGCGAATTATAACCAAGTTAACCTAATATTACGGTAATGGCGAGTCAGTGAACGACACGTTTTTTGAAAATCGCGAGTGGCGAGTAAAACCATTTTGGAACGTCTACATAGTGACAGAAACAATTACTAAAGACTAAATAACACTGAACAGCACCTAACTACACCGAATAACACTATTAAACACAAGAAAACAGTATATACCGTAACCGTAAATTAGTGCCGAATGACAAAAAAGTGAACTAACTTATACATACACCGATATACAAAATACAACACAGAAACCTCACTCAAAACACTATACAACATCAGAAGGAACATTTGCTGACAGCAGGACGTGAATACTACAAGAAAATCTCTTATTTGGAACGTCGCATATACGAAGGACATTTTGACCAACTTCACGGCAGCCATTTGCAATTTATGTCGCCATCACGCAAGAGCAACGCCTCCTAGTTTCCGTCAGCTGTACGGTTCGACAACAAATTATTTTATTACAATTTCTATTCAATGTATGTACCTAGTATTAGTAATTACTTGTTGTAACGTTATACTTTTTTAATATTGGCCCGATTTCTCTGACTTTAACCATAACTAGCTGTTTAAAGAACTTTATTGAATTTTATATATCAAAAACTTGTAACTGTTCGATACCCTGAGAAACGATTTATAATCGACAAGAGTCTATTAATCAATTATTAATCAATTATTCAATAAAACATTTATACTTTTCACCTCAAAATAGTTCTTTATTTCTTAAATATAACAAATTACAATTAATATAATTTTAATAATAAACTACCAGAATTTTACCACCTCAGAAGGAAGATAACCTCCAAAACAAAAAAGTAAACAAATATCGATTGTCCCTGGAGACAATATTATAAGTGGTTGGAAGTTATTAAAAAATACAAGAACATTAATAAAATTTCATAGAGAAGTGAGACACCTTTCAAAACTTTACGAAACTTAATTAATTGATTTTAATTAATTAAACGGTAAAAAGGAATTTTTTTTAAGTTTAATTTTTTTTTATACTCAATTTTTTATTTCTTCAACAAGTTCCAAAATTTTTTTTTAACATTTTGTAATACTACACCTATATATCTTCAACAGCTTAACATTATTAACAGGATTCGTTAAAATTTGGAAAGGTCAACAGCGAAACAAAAGGAAGAGTTTCAGACCAGTAAGACTCGAAAAACACACCAAGTTAACAACTGTCATCTGAGTTATTGAGTTATATTACAAATTGGCGCACAACTGAGGGGCTTTAGTTAGCGATTGAAAGGCCACTACAATCTGCCCAATCACTAATTGGAGTTCGGCAGCAGCTATAAAGCCAGAGAAAGAAAGGAAAATGCAACGACGGGCAACTTCAAAGAAAAGGGCGGCGGAGGCCGAAAAAGAAGTAGAGATTGACATGGAGAATAAAGAGGCGACGCCAGTAGATGTGGAAAGTTCATTTCCACCAGTATTGTCGAAACAAACTGCTCAACCAGAGGAACAACCTGAGATGCCCACACAAACAGGGGAAGTTGATGTCCGGAAGGAACATTCAGAAAAGTCGACACGAACGGAGGAGGGGAGTATACAAGAGATGATCAGAACAATGATGGAAGGAATAAATCAGAATCTAAAATCCACAAAAGAAGAATTGAGTGGAATGAACAAGAAAATGGACGAGAACAGGAAGGAAGACAAACAATCCTTGAAAGAAGATTTGGATGGAATAAATAAAAACATAGAAAATACCAACAAGAGGATGGAAGAAAACAGTAAGAAGATGGAAGAGAGGATGGGAGAAAATTAGAAGAATTGAAGAAGGATAACCAATCCACAAAAGAAGAGTTGAGTGGGATGAACAAGAACATGGAAGATTTGAAGGAAGACAACAAGAATATGGAAGAAGACACGGGGAAGAAGTTGGAAGAATTGAAGGAAGACAACCAATCGTTCAAGGAAGAATTCAAGTCGACTAAAGAAGAATTGATTAATAAAATTGAAAACACCAATCAGAAAATCTATGAAACCAGGAAGAAGATAGAAAAGAACAACCGACAGTTGAAGGAAGAGTTGAAGGAACATAACAAGAAGTTGGAAGAGAAGATGGGGGAGAAGTTGGAGGAATTGAGAGAGGACAACTAAATTTTAAGAGAAGAATTGAAGGAGGTCAATCAGGAGAATCTGAATAAACTTGACGAAAGAATGGAATTGTTAAGAGAAGAACTGAACAAGGAAATCAACATCAACAAAAGAGCGATGAATAAAAAGATGGAAGAGGAAAACTTAATGGTAAATCGACAGATTCGAGAGATTGACGAGAAGTGCAACCAGACCGAAAAGGAAGTACAAGAGTTTAAAGAAGTAGTGAACATCAAGTTTACAAATATAGAAGAACATAGCCGCAGGAAAGTAGAAGAACAGAGGAAGGAAACTCAAGAAGAATTCTGAAGAGTAAGGAACCAAGTCGCGGAACGGTGTGATGATATGCAAGAGGCGATGACCAATATCACAGGTCAGGTGCGACAAAGCCGAGAAGAGGTGGAAGCGTTAAGAAATAGACCGACTCATTTCACCGGATTGCCCATCAATGAAAGCCGGGAATGGCTTACCTTCCGAAAGTATAAGCGTAAACCGATGGAGTTCCTGGCTAGGGTAGAGGAATACTTCGCTAAACATAAGATCACGCAATGGAGCCATAACAGGGAAATCTTAGATGAGTCATTCCGGGAGATGACGGATAATTGGTGGATGGCCAACCGGAGAGAGATTACCGACTACCAGCAGTTCCGGAGAATGTTTAAGTCGAAGTACTGGTCTGAGACAACCCAGAACCTGATCTGTGATAATATATGTAACGGACGATACAGGGCACAACTAGGCAGTAGCATGACAGCATATTTCTTGGGGAAGGTGTGCATGGCGAAACACCTCGAGCCGGCTATACCAGAAGACTGCCTAGTGAATAAAATATCATATCACTATGACGAAGACATTGTCAGGGCCCGGAGAGGTAGCCAGATCAAGACGATACAGGCAATGACCGAATTGTTAGAGGGGTATGAAAATGAGGAATATTATCGGCAGAGCAGGAGAAGGAACGAAAGACCAGAGGCGAGGCCGAATCAATACCCAAATAACGGCAATAACCATCCCGGTAACCGAAACCAGCCCAGTAATTACGACGGCCCTAATAACCCGCCGCGTAATAACAATTTTAACGGCAATGCTAATGGTATTAGGAATAACAACCCCCATCCTAATAATAGGAATAATTATTATCAGCCTAATAATAGCCCATACAGTCAGAGAAATCCATACCCCAGCAATAATGGTGATAGACACTACCCACCCAACCGAAATTACTATAACAATAATTAAAGTAATAATGATAGTAATAATAATAATAACAGAGTGTCGCGCCCTAGGGTTAATTTTATAAGAGCAGAGGATCGCGGTCCAAGGAGATATTATCAACCACGGAGGAACAGCTTCCACGGCGCCGACAGAAGATGGAGAAGTGCGGAACGGGACGGTCCACGACACGAACAGGGAAGAAGAAGTACCAGCCTGGAGGATCTTGGCCGACAACAGAACAGGGAGATAAACCTCGAACAGGGTACTGAGCGTCAGGAAACGACCCAGAGTTTCCCGAACGATGCCTCGGTCAATCCAAGTGCGAACGATGACCATAATGCTTTAAACGGGAGGAGGCAGTAATTAACGACGACGACCCGTTACTGCTTATACTTCCTGGGTTAAACAAGAATGAGTTGCAACAAGCAACCAATTATAAAAACATCACTATAATAAGTAACCACTACCTAAAAGATATTCGAACGGAACTTTTGGAAGAGAACGAAAGGAGTCTCAAAAACAATAATAATGAAATACTCTATATAACAGCGGAGGTGGAAGGAATTCCCGCTAAAATAATGATTGACACAGGTGCAAACATTTCAATAATAAACGCCAATGAATTGGAGAGGATACAAAGCGAATGTGGAAAAACTTTGCCAATGTTACCAGTAAACAACATTGTGTTAATAGGTGCAACTGGCCGCCAGAATAAAACCATTAGGAAGCAAGTTTACTTAAGTGTCGTTAGCCGCGATATAGCTTTAGACATGGAATTTTTGATCGCCACCGGAATACCATTTGACATACTAGTCGGTTGCGATATTCTGAGAAGATATTCCGCAATTATCGGTCTTAATCTAGAGAGAGTATCACTTTTCCCAGACGGAATAACATGGACCGCAAATTTGGTAGGAGGCGCCAATATACTTCCCAGCCCTATACATCAACAACTTCGTAAAATTAATATCATTAGGAACAGCCCTCTTCACAAACCCATTATATACAACCATGGAGGGGAGGATTTATGGTCAGTAAAAATCCAAGAATTACGGGACTTCCAGTGCGGAAGCAATAACGATAAAATACCTATACATCTAGCAGATCGTCTAATCAGAATATATGAGAAGTACAAGGCAGTGTTTTCAGATGAACCAGGGAAGGTTAAAAACTACCAGTGCAAACTTCAATTCAAAGAAAACGTAGAGTTTAACCGGAGGTCATATCCAATCGCGCAGTCGCTCAAATAAGCCGTGAGAACAGAAACAAATAAGATGATAGAAAATGACATAATTGAGATTAGTCAATCACCTTACACTAGTCCAGTTATTGCTGTTCCAAAGAAAGACGGACAAGTCCGGCTCTGTTTAGATGTGCGCGAATTGAACAAAACGATTGTGAATGACAGAACCTCACCCGGTGAAATAGAGGAGATATTAAAACGTTTTCATGGCACGAAGTTTATCAGTACCTGGGACACTGTATGTGGTTATTGGCAAGTGGAGCTGCATCCACAAAGCCGTCAGTACGTGTCGTTCATTTTCGAAGGGCGCAATTACCAGTTCAAGAGACTGCCCTCCGGACTTGTAAATTCTGTCGCCATCTTTGTGGCATGCATGGACCAGATTCTTGGACAAGAAGCGCTCCAATTTACCACCGTCTATGTAGACGACTTACTCATTACATCAGAAACCTGGGAGGAACACTGCTATAGAGTGGAATATGTATTAAGCAAGTTAGCGCAGAACAACATAACTCTGAAGTTGGAGAAATCCAAGTTCATAGCGCGCGAAGTACAATTCTTGGGTTTCAATCTAGACGATAGAGGTATTACCCCGTCAGCAGAGAAAGTGGAGGCAATTCAGAGGTTCCCGCAACCAAGAAACAGGAAGCAATTACAATCTTTCCTCTATTACAGGAAGTTTCAGAACCGATATTCCGAGTTGACCGCCAAGTTTCAACCACAATTATCTGCTAAGAACAAATGGACCTGGGGTGAGGAACAAGATCTTACTTTCCGTTTGATAAAAGAGAAGTTTCTGGAGAGTGTTATACTTCGTCACCCAGATTTTAAGAAACCATTCTTTTTAAACTGTGACGCTAGCGACCTGAGCTTAGGAACGACTTTATACCAGGAAGATGAGGAGGGTCAACATCTGGTAATAAGCTTCGATAGTCGCATGCTGAATCAGTGCGAAAAGAACTACAGTGTAACAGAAAAAGAATTGCTTAGCGTGGTGTTCGCATGCAGCAAGTTCCGGACGTACATTCTCGGATATCAAGTCACGGTACGTACTGATCATAAATCCATCTCGTTCCTTCGTAGGTGCAAATTGAGTCACGGCCGGTTGGCTAGGTGGGTACTCGCCCTACAAGAATATGATCTGAAATGGGAATATATTCCAGGAAAAAAGAACGTGGTAGCGGATGTATTGTCACGAATAAATCTGGAAGATCAGACTTTCGAGGGAGAGAAGGAGAGCTTGGTTAAAATTTATAACATCTTTAAGGCCAGAGCCGATCTACAAGCTCTATTAATAAATATTCGAATCCACCAGCAGTCTGATCCTAAACTGAAAAACATCATGAGTCGATTGGAAGCCGATGATGATACCGTTTCCAAGTATTACCATATAAACGAAGGGATCTTATTCATAAAAACGGCATTGGACGAAGAGACATAGAAGGTGATAATTCCACACCAAATTGAAAAAGAGGTCATCATGGATTATCATGTCAGATATGGTCACATGGGAGCGCTAAAAGTGATACAGGCTATAGAGGAAAATTGGAAGATAAAAAATATCAACCGAAAGGTGAGAACTTACATCAATTCCTGTAATATCTGCCAATGCGTCAAGGTGAACAATGAGAAGAAAGAGGGTATAATGATACCGATTACTTCAAATGCAAAACTTGAAAAAGTGTTTTTGGATATCTGCGGGCCATTTCCCCGTAGCGGTGGTCGACACAGGTATAAATACCTGATAATCATCATGGACCACTACACCAAATATATAAAGCTATATCCGGTTAATCGGGCAACAACAACAAACGTTCTGGCGGTGATCATCGATTTGTATGTGCCAGAGATCGGTAGACCATCTTCCATTATTACCGACCATGGTACACAATTTAAGGGGAGGAGGTGGCGAGACACATTATTAGCACTTGGGATCAAAACTTATAAGACGTCAGTCTACCACCCAAGGAGTAATCCGGCTGAGAGAGTACTGAGAGAAGTGGGTAGGATCTTGCGCACGTACTGTCACAACCAACAGAAAAAGTGGCAAGAGTACTTAGCAGCAACAGAAACATTCCTAAATTACGCCCACCATCCAGCTATAGGAATTACACCATACTCAGCTGTGTATGAGAAGCCGACTCCCCGAGAAATTGAACAAATCGTTGAATTTCCACCAAACAATGATCGCAAATTCAACCAATTGAGATTTTATAACAAGGTGGCTGAAGACCAAGAAAAACGGCAAGCCAAATACCAAAAGGCAATAGGGCGTATAATAACATACAAAGAGGGTGAGAAAGTCCTCCTAAAAAATCGAGAGCTGCCCAGCACCTTAGAAGGTATAACCAAAAAATTATTATTACTTTATACAGGACCATATGTGGTGGTAAAGAATAAGCATAACAATACTTATGAACTGAGGGAAATCGTTTCAGAAAAATCAAAGGTGTGTACAATCAAGCATCTATGAAAAAGTATTATGAAGAATGAGTTTGGAATTTAGAATTTAACCAGTAAATTCAAAAAATAAGTAAATACAACTTACTACCAATAATTTATGAGAAACAACCTTTTCGGCTGAATTAAAAGAAAGAATTTTTGAATTTAAAACCAATAAATTCAAAAATAAGTACATACATCTTACAACTATATATTTTGAGAAAAACATTATGGAAAAATTAAAATAGAAGAGAATTTTGAATTTAAAACCAGTAAATTCAAAAAATAAATAAGTACAACTTACTACCAATGATTTAAGAGAAACAAACTTTTGGCTGAATTAAAAGAAAGAATTTTTGAATTTAAAACCAATAAATTCAAAAATAAGTAAGTACAACTTACTACCAATGATTTATGAGAAAAAACTTTTCGGCTGAATTAAAAGAAAGAATTTTTGAATTTAATACCAATAAATAGAAAAATAAGTAAGTACAACTTACTACCAATGATTTATGAGAAAAAACTTTTTGGCTGAATTAAAAGAAAGAATTTTTGAATGTAATACCAATAAATTCAAAAATAAGTAAGTACAACTTACTACCAATGATTTATGAGAAAAAACTTTTTGGCTGAATTAAAAGAAAGAATTTTTGAATTTAATACCAATAAATTCAAAAATAAGTAAGTACAACTTACTACCAATGATTTATGAGAAAAAACTTTTGGCTGAATTAAAAGAAAGAATTTTTGAATTTAATACGAATAAATTCAAAAATAAGTAAGTACAACTTACCACCAATGATTTATGAGAAAAAAACTTTTGGCTTAATAAAGAGAAAGAATTTAGAATTTAACAAACATTTCTAAAATGATGTAAGAACATCTTACAACCAATGATTTATGAGAAAAAAAAACTTTTTAAAGGTATAAATGAAGGAATTTAGAATTTGAATAACATATAAATTCTAAAATAATTGTAAGTACAACTTACTACCTATGATTTAGAAGACATTTTATGGCAATTTAAGAGGAACAATTTTTTTCATAACCAACAAAATTTAAAAACAAATGTAAGCACATCTTACTACCAAATATTTAAGAAGAAACTTTATGGAAAAATTGAAGAAAGGAATTTTGAAGTTAATATACAAAAAATTTAAAAATGAAGTAAGACCAACTTACTATAACTAATTTGGGAGAAAACTTTATGGTAAACAATTAAGAAGAATTTGAATTTAGAGAAATATCAAAACATTCAGAAATAATTGTAAGATCACCTTACTATAAACAATTTTGAAGGAAACAATTCTGGAAATAAATGAATCAAACAGAATTTGAATGTTGATAGAACGTCAAAACTTTGGAACAAGATAAGATCAACTTATTACAATGATTTATGAGAAATGTTAAGGGATTAAATAAAAAGAAGAGTTTGAATTTTGCCTAAAACTAGCAAAGTTCTAAAAATAAATATGTGACATTTATAATTGAATTTAGAAGAAAATAAAATGATTAATTCAGAAAAGAGAATTAACTTTAATCCAGAATAAATGTGAATATCTAGCATTTGAAAGAGTAGAGAAGAAAAACAAAAAGAGTGTAATATGCAAGAGAAGGAAAAAATTTGGAAGCAAAGAGACTAATTACTTATGAAACGATAATGAAAACAGTTAATTAAGAGCAAAGAAGAACAACTCATACCAAACATATGGAGAAGATGATTTTGAACAAATGATAATAATAAGACCTACATGAAATGCAAAGAGAAGAAGTACCACATGAAATATAATATAAATGAATTAATGTTAATGAATGCGAAGGCGGATTAATAACATTCTAAGGGAAAGGAAAGAACAAAATTTTTAAATAAAATGATCAAAATAACAACCTGAATATCTAATATAAAGATACAAATTTAAAAATTAAATATAATATAATAAGACCATTCAAATAATGGATAAGAAAATACAATATGTAAAGACCATGCTAACACTGTGAGTAACCAGAAGGAAGTATAAAGAGAATTCAGATGGAGAAGAAAAAGAGTTACACTATAACCAGTAACAAGAATTATTAAAAAGTTTTCACCCATAATTAAAATAAATATATCAGACAAGTTAAGAGTTTAGAAAAATTATATATAAGGAGTATAATAATAATTATGAAGATTTATTAAGATAGAAAATGTGAGATAATCTGAGAAACTACGAAGTGAAGAATCCAAAGATATTTTTATTTTTCGAAAATGAGACTACTTTTTATTTATTTATTCGATGACTGACTGAAGATAATTCCAGCAGCATTATGTTTTTTGAGCAGAGATGAATATGCCTCTGGACTCAAATTGTAGAAGTGGTGTATGGCCAGCAGAGATTGTGTAGCGTACAGTGCCCCTCTGAACTGCCCCAGCCCACGTGATAGGGAATGTTAGGGAATTAATATCCCAAGGATGCAACACGAAGTTTATAAAGAAAGAAAATCTATTACAATAATAATAATATCTCAGAAGACACTAACTATCCGAAAAGGATCAATAGTAAAATAAGTAACTATATATATAAAATTAATTAAACTCTAATATAAAAAGTCGATATAGAAATGGAGAGGAAAATGAAAAATAAGAAATGATGAAATTATCATAAGAAATTATTTCATCCATAAACATGTCTGAAATAATTACTTCTGGAGGAGAGCATTCTGTAACGTGACAGATAAATGGATAATAATGAATGGCATTGATCATTAGAATAATAAGATTATAACATTTAAATCCGAAAAAAAAGCATTAAGTTTGATATAAAGAATTAATTCATAGCAACTGTGCAGAACAATCATTGTTATATAAAAAGTATAAGTTCAAATAAAATAAGTTACTAGTGATGAGTCATCCAAAACCAGTCTAATAACCCAAGGTTTTTAAATTATAACCCAGGATGGTAAGAAGTAAACAAAGAAACACAGGATATGACTAAACCCACAACGAGGATATATAAATTAAAAAGAAACCCTGAATAAGGCAAGATCCACCAACAAAGGTGATGTATTTCGAGAAACTTATGAAGAAGATGAAGAAATCCCAAGAAACCCGATGGCATCAAGAAGAAGATGGAGAAGATACCAGTCCAAGAAGACAGAAGAAAAGAAGACAACTTTGAAGAAAGAAGAAGAAGGCAGCATCCTGAGGAAGATGGAATGCTCTTATAAAAGACACCCATATCCCCATATCCCAAAATAAATAATAAAATACAAATAATAAAATTATAACGAAATAGTCTTGGACAGTACAACGTTACCTACACGTCAGTATAAACTCCTAACAGAACATCTTCGGCAAGACAGAATGTACGTAAGTTCGGTGACAAAAGTCGATAAAAGGAAAATTACAATTTGATATCTACCAGTTGCTTCTGAAAGACAAATGCCAATCAAAATGACAAAAAAAAACATTAGATGAATTGGTGCACACACAGTCTCGTAACTGTAGCTGGATTGGTTAAATTGGCTAAAACATCTACTAAACGTGACTGCGCATATGTAGTCAACGTCTAGCTGACAAAGAAGAAATCCTTACTTGATCTTTACTGCTATCTAAATGTATACAATAGCGAGCAATGTAAATTGCAAGTATTTACATACCATATTTATACACTTAGAAGACTTGGTAGTGTTGTATTCAGTGTATTTTGTACTCTGTCTGTAGCAATTCATTCCCATTTCACAATTCCAAGTTTCTTACCAGAGGATGCTTTCTAACTTAGGTATACTATACAGCTGCAGAACCTCCACAAAGTATTAAAAAATATTAGTACCATTGTTGTACTTACATATTATTCATGCACATCATTGTTTCATATATATAGCATATTGCTTTAGACATCATTGTATTTCAATCATATTAAACTAAACGTTAACTGACAAGATTCCACGGTTTGCACGAACCGACTTTTAATTGTAGTGAGCATGCCGAACTGTGCATGAGCCTTGTCTCTCTTTGCAACACAGTCGTTTGATAACGGGAAGCCAGATACTGGCTGACTCATAAGTCAGCATTGGAGCTGCAGTGTGTACAGCCATTACCGTCTCAAATTATGTAAGTCTTACACCGCGATCTATAATATCGTATGACGTCAGAACGTGTCGACGGACATTGTGCTGTTGAGGTAGTACAGTTACGGTTGGTTATTCTTGTGTTATAACGCATTGTTCATTTGTTCAACTATTTTATGTTTTAAATCTGATTGGTGTGTTTGTGTAAATGATTAAGTGTCATAATTTGTATTGGTTGCGGAGATTCAGTTTACAAAAACAAGACATCTTGACTGGTGTTGTTTTTTGACGTTGTCTGTGCCAACCAGGGTAGGGTGATGAGATTTTGCTAATATGTAAAACAGTTACGTTACCAAGCAGCCATAATATTTCCGTATACTTTCAAAATTTTAGTTGTTATTTTTATGTTTCAGTTTCATAATATTATTAAGGGGATTACTGGTGTTGGTCGCCCGTTTCATACTACACTGAACTTTTATGTACATTCTTAACACTAAATTGATTCACAAACAAATCATGAATTACATTTGTTTTCACTCGTGTCCGGCAGTGGCAACAAATCGCTGACGGTGAATACAATTTTCGCTGATCGAAAACTGAAGGGACATGAGTCTACGACGCCTCAGTTTAAGTGCTTATAAACGCACGTAATTACTGCATTCGAGAATTAAAGTGGAAGCGGTTTTGAGCAGCATGTGTTGCAACAGTCCGATATCTACTTACAGCTACGGCTATGAATTACCCAAAGTTTGCTGTTATAATTATGTAATCAGTACAAAATTGCTTCTACACTCTTACTACTCTACGTCATTTTACTTGAGGAATTATATAATTACGGAATTATAGAAATTTATTACATTATAGAATGATGTAATTATATTTCATAAGTGCTCTTGGCTACTTTAAATTTTAATCGCTGGTTACACTCTTCATAGGGATACTTTGCTATTGCGGTTTCTTCTGTAGCAACTACCGTAGCATATATCTTAGTTGGTGGCTGCTGGTGACGTGAAGCAAGGTAGCCCGCGTTCAGTAGATAGGCCGCTGCGTTGCTCTCAATATGTAGGAGGGAGAAAATAAACGGAATCCCACGCTTGTATAGTTGTATACACTCTGTAACCTATTTTTATATGATCTTTTTAAATAACTTTTTAATAAATAAATGTATAAAAATCTTAATATGTTAGGTTGTTGATAGAGATTTGAACAATCTATTGATGACACAGACACGAGAAATACAATTAACCTTGCGAATGTTTTGAATGATAACTCAATTCTACTGTGTTGTGTCGATAAGCGCCATAAAAACATGAACTCTGTACAATGATGGTTCAGAATAAAGTAATCAAGAGTTCGTGAAGTCAATTAAAAAAAAAAATGTATAAAATAAACAGCGTACCAAAGGGAAAACGAAACACAGGAAGTACAGAATTATCTAATGTTCCTAAACAAGAATTTCGTCTCGGTTGACAATTTTCAGCCTATTCTAACAGTCTTAGAAGAGGAATTGCAAGTGGAATTTCGGCGAAAGCGTATAAGAAGGATAAGTCCTGGGTTTGATATCCTACATCTATTTCTATTTTACACTGCCTTATATCGATGCAGAAAGTAACAGAGTAGTGAAATAAAAATGTGTCTATAAAACAATCAGTTTTAATTTCATCAGTGAAGATATAATAAAAGTAAAAAAAAATTATAAAAGTAATATAAGTTTTATTCATGTGCGGTAGACTGTATAGAGCAGAGTACCGATTTCTCATTGATAGTGTTCAGTGATAAGGAGCATCGAAGAATAGAAAGCATGACATGTCTTTACTTTTATGTTTGTTACGAAAATGTTGATTGCTGATACAAAATAATTGAGACGCGCCTCAAAGATTTTAAATCTGAAATTCGAAACTTTAAAAGACAGTTTATTTAAAAATAATATTTCACAGATGTACATATCTGTAGGTTTGTGATTTAAAACTCTTGTACGTTAAAATAACTTAATTAAACATAGTTCACTTTTACTATCACTATTATGTCCTTTTTAAAACCCTTCTAAAGCTAATTTTGAAAAGTCATATAAATTTAAAAATAATTCCACATCTTAGCTAGAATCACGTTGTCTACACGTTTTTGTGCAAAGAGGTAAATGACTGCACATTATTCCCACATATTCGCAAACGACATTTCATATATAGACTTTTCGCATATTCCTAAGGGCCTTTGGTTCAATCGTGTGGACAACGCGGGCACATCACGTTGTGTTTCCATTGTTATGCAACTAATAAACGTCCTTAATGGAATATTATTTACAACGACATCAAATAATCATGTCACCTACTTACATTTTTTAGCCTACTGTGTGGCAGATCCTAGACACCATCTCCATCAACATGTATTCCTGGCTCTGGTGTCTTCATCTCTTTATGCGGTACCCTACACTTTATGTCGTCCAGCAGCTTCAAACTCTTCCTGCCTCCCTTAGCTTTGCCTTCCACTGTTCTGTTAAAGATTCTTGCTAGTAGTTTATTTATGTCATGTCCTATCCATTTTTAGTTTCTAGTTTTATAACAGACAGAAGTGTTTGAAATTCTTTGATACTTCTGAGAACCTCCTCAATTGTCTTAGACACCAAAACGTCATTTACAATTATCTGTAACGCACAAAAACCTACAAAAAGGTTAGGTGATCAACAATATACTAGGTTATTCTAGTATACAATTATCCCACACTTTTCTATTTTAACTTTCAAGGAAACGCAAATTTCATCAAAATACAATTTTGTATTACTCTTATGGCCAATAATTAACTCATTTAATTATTTATATATTATTACAGCTATATACATTTAAAGTAACCAATAAACTTTCTGAACTGCAGAAATCGCTCTCTACAAAATATATGTATTTTAAATAAATTCCAATATTAAGTTCTTAATAGAATAACAATTGTAACGCAAACTATCATACCATCAACACTAAAATATCCGAAGTACTGCATTGGTTCTTTAGTTAAATTTATAATCATGGCGCTTCAATCAGAAAAAATTTGGTCCCCAGACATTATATAGGTGTATTTCCACATGTTTCCACATGTACAGGCCTATATATAAATCCCTTGGGCAAATATATTTGCAACTTATAACAATATATTAACTTTCGTGTAAACATAGGCCTACCCTATAAAGTTACTGAAAGCAGTCAAAATTATAATGTGTTCGGACATTCATTTTGTCGAATTATTAAAGATACCCACTGTTAAATAGAATTCCTCACAACTTAATGCCCGGCAAATAGAATTACGATTTCTTCAAATTCTAATATTAACCATAGAAGCCCTTAAAGTTTACAACTTTTGAAAATAATCAATATACTAGGATTTTTCTCTTTAGTGTAACACGCAGTGTAGACTAATACAATATCTAAAAATATTTTTAACCATGGTTTCCTAACATTTTTAAATTTACAAAATTGATCACTATATTCAAATTTCGGTTAAAATTTTTTTGAATACCCCACATTTCTTAAATTTTCTATAATTTTATCTTCAAATGTTCTAGTCCCAACCTTTGCGTTTGGGGTGAGTCAATGTAAAGAGCAGTATAAAGTCTGTACGGAAAGGTATCTATAGGCATCCAAGTTTAACGAATATCACTTGATTTATTCCAAAATTATCTTGGACACACCCCAAAGTGACAGGCAGCCAGAAAATGCCAAATGGTCGAGTCACAAATGAGACCTAGCTTTGCTCCTTCGTTCATATTTAATAGTATATTTACAACGCTTTTATACATTTTTTACCCTAGAGGATTAAACATGTTTCAGTAACTGTCTTCATCTCGACGTAAACTCTAAGGGCAAACGGTGCAGCCAACATAATGATAAGAGTTATTAGATGCGCTTAATAAAATACTGCAGCACAGGATTCACTCAAATGGAAACAAATATTACAAGCGCGCCACGGGACTGACGACAAAGTTAACGTAGTTGTTTGATGTAAATTCTCTACAGAATATTTCGTTCCTTGGTTACTTCAAACAAGGAAAATAAGGAATTTGCTAAACTTAAATAAAATATTGTAATAATATAAACTATGTAAGGTTAATATTTACTTTATCTCGTATAAGTGCAGATGATGTCTACAGAATATCCTGGAACATCTTAGTTAAAAAAGTAAACATCTTGTTATATGTATATTAATTTGACTCAGTATAATATTTATGAGCTTAATACGTCTACCTACATACTACAGATTTAAAATGTAAGCAATAAATATTTGATTTATTACTTATCCGATTTGACAGTTATTAACTTGTTCTGCTTTATTTGTTAATATTAAAGTCACAAAATTCGATGCAATTTTATTCGTGACGAGTGTGTAACAAAAATTACGCAAACAAGGAAGTGGAAACGTAAAAGCCGATTGACAAATTGTAGAATTCATTTAAAAATTAATTATTAGAAAAAATAAAGAAAAGTGAAACAATAATGGTATTAACAAAATTATTTAAAAATAAAGAACTTTTTCATAAATTACAAAAAATAAAATATGTCGAACAGAGTAGGACGTTAAATTATAAGTCAAGACATTCCCTTAGAACGTGGTCTAAATGTATATTAAAAAGTCTGGCGAGACACCCTTGTCGAAACCTTTTGTTGATTACTTCTATCAGAATAACTCATACCTTTTTAAATTTAATTTGTTCACTTGTATACATATTTCTAATAACTCGAAATGGTTGTAAAACGTTTACCCATAATATTCTAAAATATATTTTTATAAAATGGTTCACAAGGTTATTCTATTGTATAAAAGTCTTCTACTTGCTTTCCATTTCTTCTGCTGCTTCTCTTAGAGAGAACACGTTATTTAAGCATAAGCTTACTTTTCCATACGTTTTAATCGAGTGAGCAAAGCGAGTTCCCATTTTCACTAAACAGTTTGGTACATCCCAATTTGTCTGCCCGTTTGTTTGAAGTGTGTTACAAGATAACTTTCAAATGCATCAAGCATTTTCATAAATTTGTAATGCAAGACCTTGCTTTTTTATAAGCCACTACTGTTTTTGAGGTTCTTACCCTAAAAAAAAATTGGCAAGAGGACAAATTTAAGAAGTAAATACTTTTGAAAAATTTTCAAAATCCATAAGAATGTTAAATTAAAATTAAGTTTAGAAGAAAGCTGCAATTTACAGATTTCAAGTTTTCAAAATCCAGAAGCCAAAGTAAAGCTTTTTAAATCATTGAAACGTCGCTAAACCTCACGCGGGCTATCGAATTAAAAATGATGTGAACTAAAATCTGAATACAGTGTCATGGTTTTACCTTAAAAAGAGTTCCGCCCTAATTATAACACAATAATTATTTTTCACAACAACCACTATATCTGCACTCAATATATCGCCCAACGTAACTAACTAAGCGACAGGTGTTGCATATATATGTGGTCTTCAGATGTTCCAAAATAATGTTCCATAATTCTCGTTTTTAACAAGCACTCGAAAGGTCTTGAGGGTATTTAAGTACACGGCCTTGAGAGAGTGAGCACTGCTCGGTTAGCAGAGAAACGTGTAGACTGACACTTTCGACTGTTCGAGGGGGTTCCGTCGTATTAATACCCTATAGACACACGCGCACACGCACACACACGTACATATACACACACAGGTGTATATATATATATTTGAATGTGTGTGTGTGTGTGTGTGTGTGTGTGTGTGTGTGTGTGTGTATGTGTGTGTGTGTGTGTGGTTGCAATGAGTAAAATATGCATAAGACCTCTGAGCATATGATAGCTTGTTGAAATGAAAATTGTATAAGTAGAGACTCCAGGTTTAGACATTGTATAATGAACAATAAGCGACATCTTCAATTTGTTAGTTTTAATTAAATTTTAAACAGTAAAAGCAATTAGTGTTGTAAAGTGGTGCGAAAATATGCGTAGGCATGTGGAAATTGTGCGCGTGACGAAAATATGTAACTACATTGCAGGATAATAATAAACAAATTTTAGATCAAATAACTTTCGTTAAATTAAAATTTTGACATGAGAATTGCACCAGAATACGCCTAATGAAGAGACCTATCGAAAAGCAGAATTTGTTTGTAATTTAAAGAACGGAATATATGCGGGTTTTAATAATAAAAGTTTTATGACCCTGTAGTAAAGTAATAAAATTAGACTGTTTTTTTCATGATGAAATTTGCTCTTGCATAGTAGTTGACTATACGTGTCAGTCAGTATAGTCTCTCTCTGAACTTGAAAACGTGTGGACGTATCGCTCGAGCTAGACGCTAGGCCTACGAACACAAGTTGATTGGTGAGTTGATTTTTAAGTAGTGGTCTCCGGGAAAATACAAGATTGTCCGTATATTAATTAAAGATATATATTGCTGGATATATTGTGTTAGCACAAACAGAGAGTAAATTATAGTGAAAATTAATTAACTACGATTTATAGAATTTCTCAACTAGAGAACGAGCCTGAACGCCGGACACCAGTAGGAGCACACCTGTATCCAGAGTGAACATCTCACAACTGTATTCCAGACGGTATCATCACCACCTCTGTCTATAGTCACAGTCATCATAAAGGGAAGTGATTTTATATTTTAATGTAAGCTTTAAATAAACTGATAAACTAAAAGACAACAGAACCAAATAACAAAATTTATGCATTAGATTATATGAGAGAAAAATTATTTAAAATTTTTAAAAAGGTTAACAGGAACAGAATATTGTTTTTTAATAAATAGCATTAAATCAATATAATGTAATTTGTAATTATCATTACTGAATCCGATAGCATTCCAATATACCTTTAACCGACTACTTATTCTATGCGACACCTGTCCATCGCAATATATATTTTTATGTGTGTGTGTGTGTGTGTGTATCTTTCTTTGTAATTAACTACTTAAGTTTCTGGCTTGACGATTCTTGCTAGTTAAGATTCTTGATTACATATTTTTTAGCAAATTATATTACTTGTAGAAATGTAATGTTCTTAGTTTTATAGTTTTACTTTAACCTCACACACGTTTCACAAGCCACTGTTACTAAAGAGATTAAAATATGATCAGTTTTCCTTTTATAAACAAAAGGCTTCAAATAAAAAGGCTGAAAAAACGTAAAAAAATAAATTGTAGGTCTTTTGAATTTTATGTAAGACTTTTTAGGAATCACAACGTAATACTTTCTGCTAAAATCAGTTTAACTTGTTCATGTATGTTATTGTTCTTAAAAAACATTTTTGATTTGTGACAGGCGTATATTGAATATCAATTTCCCACATTTCTCTCTCTGAATACAAATCTATTTTATACTCCACTACATTTGGCAGAGTTGACATATACGCTCCGCCGCAATTGTTATTAAGCCTGCAAAGGAATTTGCATGAGAAATCTTGTTTTGGCTTTCCGTTGTCTTCAGTGAATAACAAAGCGACCGCCGTTACCTGTTACCTTATCCAACGTATCTTTGTTAAGAATCACTACACTTATTTGCACTAATGAAATGAGGCCGCGTACATGAATTTGGACAATCACGTTTTGCATTCTCGTAACAAATTCAATCAATAAAAATTTGTCAGAAACATATTTTCAAGCGAATCCAAAACTCACCAATGCGTAATATAGGATATTAAACGGTAATTAAAAAGGAATGAAGAAAATAGCAAATGTGCAAATGACTTTGGTCAAGAAGTGTTCATACAGATGTAAGTACAAAGCCGAATACTAAAGGAATAGGCCTGAAACAATACTATTTAATGTTTTGCTAATGTGAAAGGATTCTTTTAAGTAAAAAGTTTGTCAAAAAACTAGTGAGACTGAAATTTCTCCAAGAAGTGGCAACATTTTAGACTAAGTTGTGACTGATGGTTATAAGGTTTTATGTATTAAAAATGCCAAACTTGTTAACCTTACTAAACCTGACTGCCATAATAAATATTTATTCTGTTACTTATTGGGCTGCAGTATACAACAAAAGTTTTGTTATCATTTAAGATAGAGCACCAACAATATTTAACAAGTTATTAAGACAACTTTACTGAAAGTGATCTACGTCTTCCTTAGTACTATGTGTTTAGGTGGCACCATGTATTTTTAAATCTGTGGAGGATGAACACTGTTCTGGGCAATTAAACACAGTAGGAATTGATGAAAATGTATTTAAACAAGAGATCTTATTAAGTGTGATCTTCGCTTGTTGATAAGTACTAAAGAACTAAATTTAAATCACCAAACTGAACATCGAATTCTTGTATGCATGATTTGAGTCCGGCCAGAAACTGTTGACTTTTTGATATTTCATGACGATAAGGTGCCATATGACACCCCAGCTTCTGCAATAGTGTGTTTAGCTAAAAATAGAATTCTCTTAGAGCCCAGCCCACTTTCACATCTGACCTTAGTTTTTGTAATTGTTTACTATTTCCACAATCAAAATTCAACTAGGGACCGGTGTTTGAAAGTGTAAAAATTATCCAATGTATTGTGACGGATCAATTAAAAGTGTGCCTATTCTCTATGATATACTTGAAGGGAAATGATGAAAAATGCATACATAAGTGAGTATGTAAATTATAGTCCGCGGAATGGAGACTTACAACATAAACGGCTCTTTGACACTACAATGTTGGACAGGTTCGGAATAAACCAAACACACACATCTGGATTTCGTAATTACGTCTAAAGGAATTCTATATTTATTGATGCATGTTGCACACAAAAGTTTAAGCAGACGAAAATAGAGCTACATGACTCAATTTTTTTTAATTTAAGCTGCTGATTGACCGCATAGTTCAAAACAAGGCAGACATCTTTGTAATTAGACATCTTGTAAGTTATGTACTTTGTTTTCCCCTGAATAATGTGTTGTACTATTACCTCCTGCTACATACAGTGTAACAGTTCTAATGAAGCTAACAAGAGCACTTATCAGCCTTCTTTGTACAGTTAATAAATATTTTGTTCAGCGATGCGGAAGTAAACATCTACTGACCAAGAATGTAACGTCAGAAAGTTATTTTCTCATTTTCTTCGCCTACCTACTACAGTACACGCACACGCGCGCGCGCGCACACACACACACACACACAAACACATATAATGTATATAAAACTACTATATTTATTTAGCAGATATAATAAGAAGCGAAGTTATATGATATATAAAATCAAGTTTATATGCCCTTTCAAGTATTAAATTTAATTCTGACCATAGAAATACTTTTAATAGGTAGTCTACATTTAGTAATACTTTTCAGGAAGTCCAATGGTGTGAATTCCAGGGAATAATTATAACGTTAAAATTGTATACGATGCAATTTTACGGGATTTAATTCATATGTCATAGATATCAAATATAAATCTGTAAAAAACGATGTTAAGTAAATGCAGTTAAAGAGATACCAGAGCGGTATGTGTTAAAAAGGAACAAAACCTTGAGTTGGCGCCTGCCAGACGGCCAGAAATTACAAAAAGTCACGTAGAAGGCTGGCTATCATAAAAATGTATTATACTTAGAAACTAGCAAAAATTAGGTGAAAGCTGGTGAATTTTAAGTGCTTTCAACAATAAAATACCGTTGTGTAAGACAGAGAACGTAGACAGAGAGATTCGAGTAACGCGTCTTTCCCACTATTTCCACACGCGCTGTTGGGGTGACGAATGGAGTAAAGCGTCATTTTTTTAGCGGGTGAATTCTCTGGGTAGATTTGGTAAATTTGTATTTCGCGGTACGTGAAATCAATCAGAGTGTATATTGTAAATATTTGGTGAGGGTAGTTTTAATTCGGGTATAAAAAAACGTAGTTGGAAAAAGTTCAGGCAGTCTGCGGAGATACTACATTTATTTAGACTCGTAACAGGTGTGTTAAGGAATTATTATTTTAGTTAGTTGATAAGTTAAACAGATAATATTCGCACACGTAGTAAATTGTTTACAGTGAAGTTATCAAAACAGTAAAACTAACAGTCGTATTTGAATCACCGAATTAATAGAAATTCATGAAAGTAAATCGTTGATGAAGTTTCAAACAGTAATCATTATTTTAATAACGTATGATGTATTTACCGAAGCAATCATAATTCGTCTGAGATTGAATCGTAGTTCGAAGTGTAAAGTTACGGTGAGCTGAGAAATTATATAGCGGAACTTGTCGTGTACTAATTAATCCGACGGTATTAGCCTATCGTGTCCGTGTTGGAAGCACTTATATCCAATAACTTATATACTATGTGTAAGAAAATATTGTGTAACACTTCACCGTTGTATTCTCACTAAATCATAAAACGTGAATTGTGTCTGGTGCATGTAAAACTAGTGTACATATAGTTAAAGAATGAACAAGCGCGACTGAGAGGGATCTACAGTGGACCGTAGAATCACAGGACCGACTACGTTTGAGGAGACACTCCGCACCGTAAAGACAGAATTCAACAAACAAGTAAAAATTATATGAACATTCTTTTAAATATTGTAATTAAAGTTCAATTCTTTTGGTAACTCAAACAGTTAAAAAGTATCCACAATTAAAAAAGAGAATAATTATACGAATTGAATATTGATATTAGTAATGTAATCTTTAAATTCAAGAACAGTATTAAACGTACAATTTGTCACATTTATATTTGTTTATTAATTATTACACCCTGAGATCAATTATAAGAGTCGCTACGCCAAAGTAAGAGCTAAGTTCAATAGTTGAATACCAACAATTAGACATATGTAACTAGACCAAGTACCCTAAAGATAGAATAAGTGAAATATAAGATAACTTATAACATAAAGTCAGTAGTTATCACATTGATGTTAATTAATATTTAGAAGTAACCCTTGCTTTGAGAGCATAGTTGTAGTATTTGGCACTACAACGTAAAACTTAATATTAAGGAATATTCAACACTTAGTCTTGCTTTGTGAGGTGTAGTATTTTCAAAATACTACACCTCACAAAGCAAGACTAAGTGTTGAATATATTTGGGAGATCAATGTGCTTGATTGCTTGGTTGACCTTTTCAATTGCCTTATAAGCAACGATTTTTGCAACAAGATTTTATACCAAGCGGTAGAACGTAACACATTTTATCGTATTAGGTTGCGCGTTTCCAGGGATTTAGTAATAATTATGTACTCCTAGTTTATATGCATAGATCGTATATATTATATAAGCTTCCGTTTATACATTCCCACTTACACTTAATCACTTTTTGATAAGATCTGATACCCACTGTTTTTTTTTTAATCTAGAACAAATATCATACCAATGTTTGTACAAAATCCCTTTTAATTTGATAACCTGCATGATATGTTTTAGCTACATAAAAAAAAAACTAGATGGCACGTTTTAGCGTTATAACAACTTTGAAAGTTGTTCTTATTTAAACTTATAAAGAAGTATTTAAATACTTTTTTAAGTATTTCAACTTGTTTGACGCTTGAGAAAAAAAATTTAAAAAACGATAATATTATATACCTCCCACAGTTTGAAAATAATATTTTCCAGTACTAGATCCATGACTTCTTGTATCTTTCAGCTGTTGCACATCTCACTAGAGAGAAACAAGCCTGCTGTGTTGGTTTAGTGTAAATAAGACGGTGGTTTTAGTGTAAACTAAGAAAGGGGGGGGCTCGACACAGGTTGATATGGCTGAATCTTGTGTTGAAAGATAATTGTGATTTATATTAATGATTTTGCTCAAAAATTGAGTGTGGCGTATTACGTAATGACTGAAAGGAAGAAAGTAAACGCGATAAACACGGTTTGTGTTTCCTGTCTCCGTGAGGGAATCAGCAGCAGTCTCGTGAGTTTACAAAACAATTCTATTTACACAATTCACCTTAAAATTCTTGTACTTACAAATACACAGAAATGTGTTTCCTATATAGTCTATACGTTCAATTTAGGACTTTCTTTAATATATTGGGTCCTTCAGTCTTTCGACTGGTTTGTCCCTTCCCGCATATACCAGTGGTGCGTGTGTTACGGAGTCTCTCACAGGTATATAGGTCTTACAGTTTAACGCCGGAGCCGAACGGCATAGTTGGGAGGGTTTATACTAGGCAGGATACCTCTCGCTGGTTTATCATTTCCTTGCGAGGGTGAACGGTCGTATCTTAATCAGTTAGCCCCGGGGGGGATTGAACACGCGCCGACACAGTAACAGCGCCACACGCTAGCCACTAAGCTCCCACTTAAATATAACATTTTATTTTTTTTTATTTTCTATGTGGGTCAAGATGACTGCATTCTTAAAATCCCATTTTCCTTAAAAGAAAGAACACAAAATAAGTTTTACTTATATTTTAGCAAATGTTGAAATATATTAGTCAAATAAAGTCAAATCAGAATTAGGCCTACTTTTAAAAATAGATATACCTTTGCAACTTACTTTCTATTGCGTTTAAAATACTCTGTTTTAAATTGCTGCAATAAACTATTTTTAAAGAGAACGTAAATTATACAAAATTACGTTTAAAAATAATTTATAGAAACTGAAGTATTAGTGTAATCATGAATTATTATCATTTTTCCTTGTGCGTTAGATTCCACTTTTACACAACAGGATCATCATAGAATTTTGCTCATGGTTCATCTCTCTCTCTCTCTCTCTCTCTCTCTCTCTCTCTCTCTCTCTCTCTCTCTCTCTCTCTCTCTCTCTCTCTCTCTCTCTCTCTCTCTCTCTCTCTCTCACTCTCTCCTCCCCCTACCCCTCCTCCTCCACCCCTCCCTTCTCTCTCTCTCTCACACACACAGACACACACACACACACACATATTGCCCTTTTTTCTCTACAAAGTGGCAGCAGTGTACGAAACTGACATCACGTTGCTATGACAACAACGTCATATTTGCTTACCACTATTCTGCAGATCGCGCTCTCCACAAATGTCAAAAGTTTAATTTTTAAATAAAACTTTAAATATTAAAGTTATACGGTAATTGCTTATTTTTAATGGCTTCTCTACCCCAACGAACAATTCACATACATTCTCTTTCTGTTGTGTTTGTTATAATTTTCAGATTTTCGTCTAAAAAATAATTTCTTTTTTTTTAAGCTTTCCATTTGTTTAGTTTTAAAAGCCACACCTCAGTACTGCGCGAAATATTGTTGCATTTGTTGTTTTTGTGTTAAAATTATCTAACACGAAGACCGGCGTTTTAAAAAACAGAAATTCAATGTATAATATATAAAATGCTTAGGTACAAACGTAAGAGAGTACGGATGTCAGTAGCAGAGAAGATATCGTAATTACGTGGGATTGCGTTCATTATGTAAAGGCTCTTATGCAACCGATGACGGCTGAATGAATGCAGCGACACCCCATTACAGAACACAATGCCGCGAGCACACTGCATTATCTCGAGTATGTATGCGTGGTTCGACTTTGAACACGTCTCGTGTAAGGCGGTTTGCTTGCGCCTTATATTGTGTGTATCTGGAAACGTGTGTACTGGGCGTGTGTGTGTCTATATTCATGCAACACTGTGCGATTTGTAGTAGTCAATGAGAGGAAAGATTTGCGTATCTGTTAAACACAGAAATGTCTCTTGTTTATTCCTTCTGTCAGTGCCTCTCCCACATATTTATCTCAAACCACACGCTGTTTGGCAACACTAATTCTTTTCGGTAACTGTTTTTTAAGTTGTAGAAAGTTGGAATACTTGTGTAACCTTGAGAACTTTTCTGACAGGTTTTCATACGCCAAAACGTAGATGTTTTGACCTATCTTTTCTGAGGATTTCAATTACATTATTAACAGAATTATGACTGTTGCACACCACTAAAGAAAAATTATTCTGATTAGCGCTTTCAAGCTTCTCAGCTCATCGTCAGATCGGATTTGCAATTTCCGATCTGACGATGAGCAAAGAACCTTGAAAGCGCTAATCGGAATAATTTTTGTATAGTGGTGTGCAACAGTGATAGTTCTGTTTAAACTTATAACCACTAACACAACTTTGTTATTGTATATTCTTATATAGACACTTTTGCTTTCTGTCTGTTGGACGCAGTCACGTCACACAATTGTTTACTCTATTTGGTGTTTAAGATGATAAATTTACTCACTTCCTTATTTGTACTATTTTCCTGATGTATCGGAGTCTTCTGTGCAAATAATTATGATCAAGTAAACTTTCCTTCTTTTCTATCTTCTATAAACCGTCAGCGTGTACACTGAAACACCTTTTCTGGTACTCGTATTGCCACTATGTCTAATAACGTCTCACATTATCTGTCTACATGCCCAAAAATCTATAAGTTAAAGGATCACTAAATTTGTTTAGGAGATGCCCTTGATTGTGGTTATCTTTACCATAATAGTAGACATTAGATAGTTTCAATTACTAACCATTAGCCTTTAGAACATTTAATAACAGCACATTTAATAAATTACATAATGTTAATACAACTTTTAATTTTGCATAATAATGTTTTCATATAGTGGTTTGTAGTAAAATGGTTATTAGAAAACCATTATTAAATTTATATTCTATTTAATTATAACAATGAAAACGTATATTAACCACTCGTCCGTATGCGAGTCTATGTACAACTGCTGCTGTCTCTTGCATCCTGCTCGTCACGGAATTCTATCTTCCTACTCTCCTTATTGTAAATCTTCTTTGGTAGTTTGTTCTTACGATTCTCCATAAATATCTTCTTGTCATTACTTCGTACACATCTTTATCTCATAAATATCTTTCTCTGATTAATTTGTTACCTCTTAAGTAACTTTTCGATTCAATGATCATGAAATATTATTTTCACGTTCCTGTACCATATAACACGCATTATTTTCATGATGTCTACTAAACTTCTGTCTACAAAAATTTCATGCCGGTTTGTAAATGAAATTCTTTGAACGTGGATACTCCAAGTTACAACATGGTTTCGGAAGTTTATATCCAACGTTTTAAGTCTTTGGAATTTACTGTTTTATTTCTCAGATTTCAGATTCATAGGTGACTCAGTTTAATAAGATAATCGTTATGCTTTATTGGGTTATTTTTAATATTGTATTAGAAACTACAAACTAAATACAAAAATTCATCTATAAAAATATGATTTTTATTTTACACTGCTCACTGTTAATGACAACAGCCATTTTATTAATAAATTTTCAAGACTATAATTATTAACACTGAACGCTTCTATTGACTTCTGATACCTTTTCGTTTAATGTTCTTTATTATATATTGGGCAACACCTCCCTAACATACTAATTGACTGGTATATTGGGCCTAGTTTCCAGTGACCTCATTGACCTAGTTTCCTGTAACTTAAATAAAAAAAATACAAAGTTCCCGAAATTTTTCTTGCAAGCGGAGAAGTTTTGATATATACCGGCGTTCTGTTGAATCTAAAAAGTCAAGATTTGCTACTCTGACACCCGTAATCAATGTTGTTTAGACAGCACAGAGTGTTTCGTAGCCATAGTGAGACCTTACAACCTCGGAAATCGTATATGCACGCAACTTTTTTTTTTCTTTTGCCTCTGGGATGTATAATGAAATCTACAGAACGACTTACTGGCATTTCGCTGGGTAACCTTAGTGTTGGGAACTACGACTCTCCATTAATAATGCAGATTTTGACTCGGAAGATTTCTTCACTTACGATTTTTCCACTCCCCACCATTAGCTTCCTCCTCTAAAATTGAAACTGAGTTGTGACTAGTAAATGGTTTTAAAATCCTGGATTTACAAGGTGCCTAGTAGGCAACGAGTTGCTTGGCAGAAATTTATAATTTGTTAACTTTTAGTGATAAAAGGTTTAGAAAAGTTTGGTCACGATCAGTGCGACTATAATAACTATACGGATTTAATGAAAGTTAATATTTATAGAAGATTTTAGCTTTTCTAAATAATATAAGAATACATACGCGTAATGCTCGTACATATGTGTAATGCTTAATATCATTTATGTAACATATACACACATCATACAAAACCCCAAATGTCTATTATTTCTTTATTTCTGTATACATGACCCTATAATGACAATACATTGTGTCGAAAGGTCACTGCTAATGTTTCATAATTGTGCCTAGTTAATGACGGAACTACAAAACCGGCAGTTAGCTCAGGGCCACTACAACGTCAGTTAATTACAGTGTTCAAAATTGATTTTTTACACATTTTACGTAACCAAAGTTTACTCTAAATTAACTAAAAATCTCTTAACGTTAAAATTCAATATTAACTGCGTAACAGTGCAAATGAACGGTACTGCAGATCTGTTAACAGAAATATAGAAATACACATTTGTTTTTTTAGTGTTCCATTACTTCTTTACAGTAACTAACTGAACGGAATGTTGATATAATATGTTGCATCAAATTTGATAGTAACAGTCCCATGGCACACAAGTAACATTTGTTTTCGCTCGAGTGCCCTTTATTCTGCATTGCGGTTTACCTTAAGTACGTTATTAAACATATACGCTCTCCAAGTAACTATTTTTTGGTAGTCTTGTGAGAGTGTGATTTTATAGCACTTAATTACGAAAAGAAGAATGCAATGAATCAAGAACTGACTGTCACTAAAAGTAAGTTACAAGGGCTAACATGAATGCCTTTCACTCATTTTTTACAAATAGTTCGTAACATAAACTTCAGTTATACTACGGTTTTATCGTCAACATTTTTTTAAATCAACGTTTTCTAATAAAAAAATTAAACAATTTTAAGAAGAAAAATCCGTTATGAATACAATTGCTCCAATCAATTGGCGTGTGCGACTCTCACGGATTAAAACAGCTCTTCTTCTTTGTCATATGTATGTCCTTCAACAGTTTAACTTATATCTTCATGAACACACACAGAGACTGTCTCCTTACCTAAATCCTATTTTTTTTCAGCATACCATCCCATCCTACATCCGTCCAGTTAGCTCTGGTCTCAATCTCTCTTCCGCCTCCTTATTCATCCTAATGATCTTGATTGTATGTCAACCAATTACAGTACACTGTATCATTTCATAAGTGTCTGATCCATTTCACAGTTTTGCATAAGCCCTTTCTCTTATTTCTCTCTACATATTACATAGAAGTACTATGTTACCACTATACAACTATCTCACTATTAAGCTACATTATATTATTGAACTATGTCAATATCTTACTATATATTAGATTTGAGATTTTCCTCTTCATTAATTCTTGAAATAGTCTTTATGCAAAACTAAAAGCATCCGTCATATGCTGTGTTATCAACTCCAACATCGTTTCATACGACGATCAATAATATCAGCAACTGTTTCTAAAGCCTCGACGGTAGACTATCCACTGCAGAAGCGAAATTGATTTCTGTTCAGTGGCCATAATAACTTCACAGCCATAAAGGTTAAATGCAGAATAAATACACTTTCTTTTTTAACTGAAAGCTAGTTCCCTAAGTAACTTGTCTGTATGCTACAAATGCACAAGACATTTCATTATAACCAAAATGTATAAAAGGTTAGCTAAGTGAAACTTTACAAACACCTCTGCTGTATCACAAGTAAGTAAACGTCTGATATTAAAACATAAATCTATATAAATATTTAGCTTGGCATCATATATTAGCCCATGTTATATACGAGGGAACAATACGACAAGGCAACCAAATATATTTCAGGCTTAAAATTAATAGATGAATTAAGTCAGAATTATCAGAGAGAAAAGACAAAGAGATAAAAAGAAACTTGAAAAAGAATTGCGATTAGATCGGAAACGAATTTGCTGCAGGAGAGGAGACACGCGCTTTGAGGCTTCAGGTACAAACTTAAAATCTCTACAATGTACAATATACTTGACATGGTATGCAAATATATGGAAAATTACGGAAGAAAATTATGGGGAAAATATGCAGTATTTTAACACAAAATATTCTGGTTATAGCAGAAAAAGTTGATAGGTTCTTAGCAAATAATATGATAAATGGGAAAAATGGAGAAATTGTGTAAAGAAAGGAAGCATGGTAGGGTAAAGAATACATCAACTTATGCGTTTGAATACACATCTAAACTCAAACTAAAACAAATCAAATCAATTGCTTAAGCATTTTGAGTTGAAAAGCAACAAATAATTTGCTATAAAATTTGATAACATGAAAATGTACCTTTAAACACTATCATTTAATCGTTTTGTTTCATCTGTTTGTATAGATGTTCTAGAACCCTTCTGTATAACCTTTCCTCTCCTTATTATTCAGAGAATAGTTTTCATTTGTGTTTCTTTAGCATATGTTATGTTTGTAACTTTCGCTTTTATTGCCAGAATTTATAGCACGTATTAACGGTTGGTATATTTCGGTGAAGAAGCAACTCTAACTAAAGTGGTTTGTTTGAATGAAGCTATTATTAAAAATAAAAACTCATCGTTTTCCACTATCAATCAATAGTATCTTATAAATAATAGTATCAACAAAAACAAAAAATTATAAAATATATAGAATGCATTCACTTTAAAATTAACTACAGAAGTACAAAATATAGATTTAAAAACAAAGTTTTACTAACATAATTCCACTGTTTTAATATCATACTTCATGTCTTGTGCCAAAGACATTATGTAAATATATTTTTACCATTTTTTAACATGGAAACAATAAATTTAGTTAGAGAAACAAATGAGTTTCAAGTAAGACATCTTATATTTTTTGAATGCTTTACTAGTATCTCAATAGTTCCTTTTCTTCTTCCTCCACCTTCATTTTTCAGGATCAAACCCAAGGCGTGTTCTAGAATCCACTGTTTCCCGCCCTCTTTCGAGTAGATACTATTTCTTCCTTCAGTAGAAATCTATTCTGTCACATTCTTTGCACATGGTTTACGCCGATTTTCTGTTATTTAATTTCGAGACGTTATATTTAATTCTTTCCTTACATCAGTATCTATATTACTATTTAAGAGAGTACGTTCCACGTTACTTTTAAAACCATGTTTCTGAAAACTGGACCTGATTTTCATCTTCTCTGGAAACTGGCCATGTCCCAAAGGCGTATATTAATACCTGAAGAACTATCGCGTTGTAAAACTTTGTGTGCGTTCTTTTCATGTTTCATTTTTAAACGTTCTGTACATTGTTTCACAAATGTTACTAAAATTTGTTAGTTTATTACTTAGGTTTTTGTCGTAAAGGTAAGAGTTTCAGGTCCCAGATAATTAAAAGTGCTGACTTCTTGTAACATTCAATTTCCTAACCTGTATGTTTACTGTTAAATAACATACTTTTCAATATTTCGATCAATAACATTTAATTCATGTTTCTCTATGATATTATTAAACACCATTACTGCCTTTCGGAGCTTGTCTTACTTGTCTGGACGGTAACTATTTCATCGACGTAAAGAATTTTTACATAAATTGTGTCACAAGTAGATTCTCATCTCCACTTTCGATTTAGATTTTGTACTTGCGTTGTCAACATGAACATTAAAAATTGTTGGTGATAAAACAATACTCTTGCATACCCTTTGTTAGTGAGAATGTTTGGAGTAGGTTTATAATTCAAGCCCAGCGTAACACTCGTTTCACTACATAAACATCACAGAATTACTATCAAATGACTTGGTATACCTCAACAAGAACAACAAATTATAAAATATGTAGAATATAATCACTTTGAAATTAACAACAGAAATACAATGTATATTTTAAAAATAAAGTTTTACTTAAATCAATTCTGCTGTTTTAAAATCATACTTCATATATTGTGTCAGTGAAAATATGTAAACAAATATTTACAAATTCTTAACATAATAGCAACAAATTCATTTAGAGAAACAAATCAATTTTAATTAATAGACGTTATAGTTGTTAAATGCGATCCTAAGGATATTAACTCATGTTTGCCTTGGAGACATTAGTATACAAGGAATTAAGTACAAACAAGATGTAGGCACGCGAGGTAGGACAAAACAACGAAGTGAATATAAATCGATTCCAGCGCGGTAGTGTTGCTAAGTCTGTGTTACGTATTCGTGAGACTGCTGCAAACTTTGTAAACTTCTGACTGTACTTTAACACTGAAGGAGTAAAATACAAACAGTGTTTGTCACGTAGCAATGTGTTACATCAAGCTTGGCGTACTATGTAGTGGAGTACATTAGTTTGTATTGGTATCAAATCTACATATACAGTAATTATGGAAAACCTATAAACTATTGTCTAATCAGTAACATTTACAGATTAAGGCAAGGTTCGGCAATCTCCTACACGTGTACCAAGCGCGTACGCCCAGCAACTTTTGGCAGACTGGACGATTTGCGATATACAACATAATCCGAATGTGGCGTCACAGTTTGACATATTTGTTTTGTTTCAAAACATCGTATTATCTTATTTTACATATTTTTATAATAGTTTGCTTTAAAGAAATATGAGGAGTCTATTATTTTTAGATTGATTTGTTTATTTGTATGATTTGCGAGACATTGATGTTAACCGACAATACTTTTAATGTAATTTGTATTAGAAGCTGTAAATCATTTCTCTTGTAAAACTTTTACACGTTGTTATATTTCTTTCAACGTAATGTTTACAGTGTTATATTTTCTTTATATAGTTGTAATTTTAAAGATTTTTGTTATGCTATTGTATATAATAATTCACGTAAGTAAAATACTTTTGTTCGTATGCAAATTTAGCGGCAGTCACTGAAATTATAAAGTACAACCAAATTTCAACACATCAATACCACTGGACGCCTTAAGACTGCCTATATTTATCTAGTATTTCTTCATTCCGTCTCTCTCCCTTTTCCTTTCACAGGGATGTCAGCAACCATCCTATCTCCAATCGAGAACGGGGTCATTACTACACGCTCCTGTCATCACGTTCGTTACCATGAAAATTTCCAGGATCCGCTAGTATTTGATGTATGTGTATAGCGATTCTCTAGCTACATCACTGCAAGCCGGTGATGTACCGTCATATTTTTAAGGTTTGTTTAGTATCCAACATTTTGTAAACTTAATCTATTTAATTCTTTTTTTATCAGTTAACTTAAGAGGAACGGCAGGAATCGATTCTATGGTTGATTCCTTTATCTGTGTGATTCCAGAAATTTTTATGTTAACAATGATATGATTCCATTTTTATAATTCAAGTTAAACCACGTTACAACATTCTATAATGTTTTTTAGACATTCACTTTATAGAACCATGTTACAAAATTAGCTTGTTTATTCATGGCCTAATATACTTTTTAAAAATCAGTGGTATTTCCTTTGTGATTTGGCTTATACTGTTTTTAGTGATGAATCGTTTCATTTTGTTAAGTGCTATTTTATTTAAGCATTCTTACGTTTACTTAAGTTTTCCTTATACTTTTTAACGACTGCAATACTTTAACTTAAATCAGAAAATACTGAATAATTTAAAATATTCTATAACTTACAAATTGTAGAAGAAAATGTCCATCAACAAATATCCTAGAAACAGATCCACGTACCAATTGGTACTACATTTAATGCCTAACGTAAAATTGGTTCAACGCACATTCAAGCTCAACTTAGTTTTGTACTCTCAGTTGCAACGCGGCATGTAGTAGCACATCATGGAATATAGGGCTTTCACTGACTGACTTAAACAGCAATCACAGAGAGAAGAATTATTCGCGCAGGCGATGGCTGGTCGTGCTAACGTAAATCCGCGCATACATCCAATGTAACAGAGTCACCAGAGGAGAATTTCCAATATTGTTGACACTTATCTATGTGACAAATATGTAAATAATGTATGTAGCGATATTCTCCTTACCTTTGCAACGAACCTTAAGAAAACCATCTACTGATAATTTAGCTTTTGAATATTTGTTTAAAAATGTTAAAAAGTGGTTCAAAATAAATTTATGAGAACATCGTGAATTTTTCGAATTCTCTACTACTTTGTAACTGCACATTTTACTATCGACACCGTGGGAGTTTCTTTTTACTGGAATTTTTAACGTTGAGGAGACGTTGAATAAAATCATTATTGAACATGGACATTTTGGTTAAGTGGAGATTTCCTACAGGATGTTGGATACGTTATGAGAGGTTAGATATTTTTAATGTAGATCCTTTAACGGTAGCCACGCCTCTCGTAGCCGAAATAAATCTAAAATTTATGGTAATAGAAATAGAAGGAAAATTACGGGCGGTAGGCTTAAAAATGTATTTAGGTAAAACCTAAACATTATCCAGACTTTTAAATATTATACCCATCATTAAGCAGGCAAAATAAAGTTTAGTAGAAACCAAATATATATCTGTCCTATTTGACTTGTTAAGTGGAAAGTTAATATTGATCATTCACCGGGAGAACAAAGGCAGTGGGTCTCTCTGTAATGAACTATTTCTCCAGTTAGGCTATGTGCTTTGCTTTGCTCTCTGGGATGTATTATAACGGTACCTCCTACTGTTGCCAAGTCTCCGTTCGTTCAGCAGAGTATAGTTAAATATATCTCTGTACAGTGTATTACATGTAATAAAGCTCACTAGGACACTTACCTATCTTCTTCGTAGATTTAATAAATGTTTTGTTGAACAGACTGGAAACGAAACAACTATTGACCTAGAATGTTAACTGAGTCAGATACAATGGTGCTCGTGTTCCCCCTCTCTCACTTACTCAGTCTCTCTCTCTCTCTCTCTCTCTCTCTCTCTCTCTCTCTCTCTCTCTCTCTATTTGCCTCTTTGTTAATTTGTTTGTCTACACCTGCCCTCCATAGTCAAAGGGAGATGTAGATTCCCTTACAAATACTTTGACGGCATCTAATGTGTACGTTATAAATGTGTGTTCTGTTGTACACTTTTGTCATATCTGTTTAATTCACTACAGTCAATACAGATCTTGCAGTTGTTTTTCAGCGATTAGAACTTGTATTAGAGCAACGACGAATTGTTTAATCGTAATAACGTTCCTACTTTTTTGTGGTACTGACATTTACCAATGTAGTCATCAAAATTGTCCGTGCGTCTACAATTTACTGGTTAACTTTAATCATTGTTATGCGATCGTTATAGTACTTGTAGATTTGTAAGTAGGAACGATGACTGCCGATTTACCTCGCTGTTGTGGTATACCTTCCATTTTAACATCACAGAATTAGAGAGCACTATAACATTATTTTTGCATGCATTTTCAAAAAACACACGGTTTTTGGCGACACTGTGTGTTGCAAAGGTGTTGGCTGTATACATCTTATTGCCTTACTATATTCTTTTTAATAGAAATATTCTTCCCTGACTAGGAATATACATAATTCTATATGTTTTTACTTTAACAGTCAGTACCGCCTACAACTCGCATTGTGAAGGGGTGATGTATGAAACAACTAAGACGTCACAAACAGTGGTTACGTTCCGCCACAAACTGAGTTGTAGTGTGAAGTTTACAAAGTTAGCAGCCGTGTCATGAATACGTAACACTCGAACACAGACAGCGTTATATTTATCTCGTTTGACTCGATTTACATTCACTTCATTGTCTCTTTTACGTTGTGTGATTTGTCGTCAAAAGTGTTGAATTTGATAAAGTGTTGGAAAAATATATAAATTATTAAGAGTAAAACCAAAGTGATGGTAATTAGGAACACAAGAGAAAATATAAAAGTAGATATACAGGGAACTATGATCCGACAAGTGCAATCACTTGTAAAGTATTACAGTACTTTAGTGGTTACAGTACATGGACGAGGGTTGCAAGCTGTAAAAACGTTTGCAAACTGATACAAAGATATTTTGACTTATTGCGTGTTGAGTAAGTAACAGGGTAGGACACAGTTTGTGGAAATGCATGTAAAGTAAATAAAATAAGTCTTGAATGACATAGGCGATGATAAAATGGAAAATACTGACATGAGAGTGTAAACATTTAACGTTATTTCACGGTAATTACGATGTAGGTGCCGCCCGATTTTGCATAAAATTTGTGAATCAATGTGTCCTATAAAGGTACCCGGTGTAAAAATTACAGGGTTTGGATTGTACATTTTTCTTCTGTTACGCCTTTGTTTTCTATTGTGTTTTATAAAACACACAAAGTTTCTAAATTTGCAACTATACAGGTTTAATCTGTTACCTTTATCAACCAGATAAGTAAAATCAATTGCATTATTGTCGGGGTTTCGAAGTTCCAATCGAAACACATCTTTGTTCTAGAAAAGATTTTTTCACCGACGAAACTTGGTTTTATTTTAGCGTGTATGTCAACACCCAGAATTATAAATTTGACTTTCAAAAAGCCATAGTTATCCACGAGCAGCCATTGCACTCTTGAATATCAGGACCGCGGTCAGTGGCGACCGAGTAAACATTTGAGCCCTTCCAATTTCGATCAAAAACATCGTCCTAACAGCTACAGAAACAGATTGTGTCTGTCAACGGAATACGTTCATCCGCCTATTGATTTGCTGGTTATCGATCACATTACTCGTATGTCAGAGACACCCAAGCATTTGATCGCATGGCTTGGCCTTTAATGAGCAGTTTCTGCTCGCTTCTCTTGTACCTAAGAGACTATCACACGTGAATTCACCGTAAACAAAACTTTCAATATCAACATTAACACATTTTGTCACACCATTACTAGCTACTTAAATCAATAATTGCGAAGAAATCTACTGTTCATTGTGAAATGTATATGACAACTACTTTCCGATTGTATGCTAGGTTTGTAAGCCTCCGTCTTAATTGTAGACGGAGGAATCAAACTAAAAGGACAAGAGGCTCATCGATCTATACTAGAAGGAGCCAGCCTAACGCAATCTAACAAAAATAATAATATAAGAAAAAGGTTTCTCGCAAAACAAAAAGCTATAGAATTGATACTCTACCAAAATTTGGAACTGGAATGTTATCTACTAGTGCTACGAATTCGGGCAGTTTTGTGCAACTGAAAGTGCAGGGTGTAATTGACAGGATAAGAGAATGTATTGTTTTGTGTAATTTTACTTTCGCGTTATTAGTATTCCTATAGCTCTTTATTAATATATTCTGCCTTAAATACATTTTGTAGCCTGTATTCGATTATTTATATCAGCTCCTTCCCATTGACTTAATATTATTTGCTTTTTCTACATATTGAAGAACTCAGTTGAAATCTGAAATTCAGTTTTGTATTTAACAAAAATCTGTACCAAGTTTTAAACGTTGGACACATGTTTGCAATTTTCCGGTAGCGCCTATCGTTGCTTTAATGTAGGTCCCGTTACAAAAGGGTTCCCGCGTCAGTTAACTAATTGGCTCACATTCGCATAAGCGGTTCACTGTGGGCTAACAAACGTCTAATGCACGAATGCGCTACACATTTACACACGTTTCCAGTATTAAAATTTTAATAAACTTACTGAGGTTTTAAATTCCGCTTGAAAAACTCTACCGAACACAGTCACTAAACACCAAGGTTATTAGTGCACTAACAAGCTTAATGTAATGATATAGGTCTAGTAGAGCTTTTAATTAGAAACGCTTTGAGTTTGAACTAAACTATGGTTACAGGAAAGAAAACTAACATAGCTTTCAGTTCCATATTTCCATGATTATATTTTACGATTTTGTTTGTGTGTGCGCTTGTGTTATAACGTTTATTTCGTATATTAATCGGGAACCTGGTTAATTGGCTCAGGTCAATTAAACAGGCTGCCATAATTATAACGAAATAAACGTTATAAAATACGCAACTCAGCTTTTCTTTTATTAATGCCCTCGGATCCGAGTACTTTGTTTCAGCATATGATATTTCATTTATAATATTTATTCTTGAGTCATCTGAAATATTGCTTTATTTAACAACAACAAAATATTTAAATTAACGCATGTTATTTCTAAGCCTGAAATTACAGTTTTAAGTTAATTAAATCAGTCTTTTTGTTTTACTTTACTTTCATTTTTTTTAATTTAGTGTTTATCATGTATTATGTATTATTCTACTTCAAGTTCTGAACCACTGAAGCTAAACCTCCGTGTCACCTGTGTGTATCATCCTTGGCGAATCGGCGACTCTCTCGGTTGTGCCTTGTGTCTTGTAGTTTTTTTTTTTTTGAAGATCAGGTTTCTGTTGTTCGGTTCGTATCCGGTGATAGTGAAGTTCTGAAGTCATTTTAGTCATGGTGAGTCCTGGTCCTCTCTATCTCAATAAGTTGTAGTAATCGCTCGTTGTTTTGGATCATTTGCACAAAAGTTTTATTCATCTGTAATCACGTCACATGTTGGTTTAGTTCTTGAGTTTCACATTATGATTTTATCACATTTCTAATTACATACACTTTGTTAAGATTTTTAGAGATGTCATAGACGCAATTCTCATCCACACTCACTCGTTTAATACATATTTACTTTACTACATATTTACTGTAATTGCACTGTTAGACTATATTCGCGGTTCACATGGCTTTTAAATGTGTACTGAGTGCCGCTACGTCTCAACTGGCGAGTTTATTAATTTTTAAAAAGTATTATTATTATACCGCATCACGGCTGTATGCTGTTTTCGGTTCGAGGGCTCCATTTCAAGTAGGCTTAGTTAAGGGGTGTGAGTAGTAATCTCGCGTCATTTACTATTCAGCATAAAAGTAGTTCCATATTCTGATTAATGTCTATTCGTTTATTCTCTGACATATTTAATTATATTATGGTATCTCTTACTTTTAATTTTTTATTGTACATCGTTATGCTTTTTATCAAGTTGCAATTTAATACTATTATTAGTCTTATTCACGGGTAATTTTGCGTGTGGATGCCGGTATCGGCAGGTTAAAGCAGGGTTATTTATTAAGGGGTGTTGTGACGATTTAAATTGTAACCATTATTAAAAAGAAAGAAATAAAAAAAAATTAAGGTTGCGAGCCATTAACCATTTAAATCTCACAATAATAAAAAAAACATGTAGGTACTAAGTGTGAAAGGAAGAAGTAATTAATAAGGGCAAAGAAACTGTAATAAAGAGGCATATTGTAAATAATTATTATTGTCGTATTTAACCCTTGCTTGCTATCAGGCGCCTACCTGTTGATTCCGTACTCGACATGTTTTCCGAGTCTTCTGTAATTATGAATAAAATAAAATAAACTAATGTTAATAATTAAAGAATCTGAAGACACAGATAGTCACTAAAATAACTCATTTAAATTATGTATTTTTATCTAGGGATAGTTTGTATAAATAAAAAAGTTTATTTAGAGAGAGACAGGGACTATATTCTCGCGGAATAAACACCCCACTACCTCTTGTGCAGTACCAGTGGAAGCGGGCGAAAAATCTCTCTCTCGCTATGAAGACTCCAAGCAGTGCACACGCACGAGCAAAAGCTCTGTTGGAATGTTGTGTGATTTGTTGTTAGTTTGGCTTATTTCAAATGTAGTTTATTAACTGCTACACAAAAGAGTGTAACATGTAACATTAATTAAAAATCAGAAACGTGGTAACAAGAAGAAATATGTGACAACAAAAGTACGAGTATTAATAACGATGACTGGTAACTTCACCAACTGACGACACTTTTCAACATCCTACCCGGAGAGGTGAACTACCAGAATTTGCAACTCTAGTAGACCCGACAGAAGATGCAGTTCGAGACATCAAAGAATCTACGCCTACCATCGTAGAAGGTTCGACCTAGTCTGCAGACGTTTAAGCCTTAATGACTAAGACCAGACCTAGATGAGGACTACGCTTTTAAGGATTCCCAAGACGGACACTCCCGGAGGAAATTTCTACATACCAAATTAAAGGTGACTCGATAGCACGTCTATCGAGGAATAAATAATAATTATAATTGTAACACAATATACTTTAAAAGAGAGACTTTTCAGAGACGATTAAACTTGTAAAGATTAAAAAGAAATAACTCTAAGAATTTAATGTAACTATTCAGACATCATACATTGTAACAGTTTAAATCTTAATGTATCGTAGTATAATTAATACCATTCTTCAAATGGAATAATAATGAAGCATAAAACTGAAGGTCTTGCAAGCTAATATCGTGAATTGAATATAATTAAAAGTTTGATGACTAAATACCTAAGGTTACCCGGATCCGTGGTATAGCTAAATAAAATCTGTTGTGATCCCAAAGTTTAAATAAAGAATTCAAATAACTTTAATAATTCAATTAGTAATGTCATGGGATCTATCTTTTGAGTAAATGTTATTTTTTCAAATGTTTAATAAAGAGAAGTCTTCTTGTTACACACATATACTGAGTACATAAATCAGCAGTTTTCCCATTCCCTGATTCCTTTTATATTTACTCTGTGTTGTTCTGATTAAATTTCATCTCGTCGAATAAGGCAGCCTGAATAATTGGCAGAACCAATTATTTCGGGTTCCCCAAGTTATAACACTAGAGAAGATGTTATAGTGTTATCTCAATTTTATTCTCGAATTCTTTTTGGTTTTAAACTATTTATTTTGGGTATTATTGCGGTGTTACTTCATCATTTCCTTTAGGGGTTTATGTGTTGTTTTAATGTGAGATTTTACAGTAAACAAAATTTCATTTATTCATTTATTATTTTTTAAAAATCGTCACCGTGTGTGTATGTATTTCACAGATTAATGCATGAAGAGAATTTAAGGTCTATTTAGAGGCAGTGTTAGAGAAATTGAAAAAATATAGACCGATGGATATGGTAGTTGGAGAGGACAGACTGTAAAGTGGCGATCTCAACAACAGCTGGCTAGAATCTCGATCGGAATGTCGTTCCGGAGACGTTAGACTACGCCGAATACATGGCCCCGAGTACATTCGTGAACAATATACAGTTCTCAAATAGAGTACATATACATATATATATATATATATAAACGTGTTATATATATATATTAACTTATAAACGTGTATGTTTTTCAATGTGTGTGTACCTCCCGTGTTATTTTACCACACGTTGGATGCGTCATTTAAAACGTTAACATATACGTGTACAAATGATTATCATAAATGCATAGGCTATGTGCATATAAATGATTTTAGTGTGAACTGACCTACCTGCTGTGTGTTCTTGCGTTCTTCCGACTAGGGCCGTAGGAATTTTGGTTTTGAATTCGCAAGTGAGTTAATTCAAAGTACAAGCACAAAGAATACAGTTATAATCATTTTGAATAGTTTTGTGATGTTGGTAGACTTTGGAGTACAGCAAAAACAAAACAGTGTTGGGTATAAAATTGGGGTTCATTATTCTAATAGCACATAAAATAAAAAAAAACTTACATCTAACGCAATTCTTACGTACTAAAGAGTAATTAGTAATTTGTTCAATGTTTTCTGAATGAATATTAGCTTTCAGAGGAAAAGCTTGTGAATATGAATTTATTCGAATTTCGATTCTTATTGATTTCAAAGTTAATTTTTATAAAATAATTTAATTTATGAGTTTGCAATCCTTTAATATTGATTTTACTACTTCAAGATGCTTTTAAAATGCTCTGAAATAAATTAACCGTGAATCTTGTTCATCCTGCTTTTTATTTACTTGTGATATGTTTCACGTATACTACAGTATAAGTTTCTAAGTAATTCAATGTTAAGATTTATATAGCGCTTTTTATCTACGTCTACTTCTTATCTATTGCTTCTTACTTAACTTATACGTGTTCTACAGATTATCAGAATATTGAGGTTCTTATTAATTTAGAGTCTCTGTTTTATCGGCATCTGGATGAAGTTAATTTTACAATTGATTTTAAAAGAAAAAGAAAAATGATTTTTTTTTTTTTTAATGTATAAATGATATTTGACTTTCCTGGTACTGAAGTTCTCGATGACGTCCTCTGGGGTCACTCGATGTCCTGGTCCAATCAGCTAGTGGCGATGATTTCCGCTGCGTCCTGGATTCCAGCGAAAAGTTCAGGGATCAGCAACTCAGCTCCTTCAGCAACTGTTGATGGTTTTAACGTCCGTGGTTTAACTGCCGCAACTGCTTCAGGCCATCGGTCCGGATACTCTGGACTCGTGTGTGTGTGTGTGTGTGTGTGTGTGTGTGTGTGTGTGTGTGTGTGTGTGTGTGTGTGTGTGTGTGTGTGTGTGTGTGTGTGTGTGTGTGTGTGTGTGTGTGTTTATCTCGTCTCGGGTGTCGCTCTGCTTCGTCAGTTCTTCAGCTCGTACCACGTTCTAGACGGCCTCGTTCTGTTGTATTCTTGACGTGACTTCACATAGTATGTGGTCGATCACTTACATGCGTACGCCAACAGTTTGATGTATTGCGCAGTACGCTTATTTGTTGACAAATAAGAGTATCGTACGTAGACGGCTTCACAGTCCAGTCGTTACAGTAGATCTGTTTATTGACACACAAGACTATGGTGAATGTTCTTCTTCACGTCGGGTCGTTACAGAAGAGTCTCTGTGTTGTTCACAAGTTGAGTCCTAACAGAAGAGTGTCTGTGTTCAGCCCGAAACAAACGGTTCTTCAAAATTTTTAGAATGATCTGATTGGCTGAAACACTCTCCCTTCTGCTTGAAATTTAGTCACCTCATTCCGTGGGAACGAAAAATAATTCCCACAGTTCGAGAATTGTTATTATTTTTAATATTATTAAATGCACCGGATCCAACTATCGGTCGGATGTCCGGTTGCAAATTTTATTGCGATTATCTTGGCTACAAGCCAAGTTATGCTTATTCTAACATATACATTTCGTTAGTAATTTTTATAATTATAACATATTCAAATCTGAACTCCCTAGCTCAGTCACTATGGAAGTTATTTAAATAAAATGAATTATCTCAATAACTCTTTAATTATATTTATTAAAATTTGCACACCCTATTCTTAATATTTCGGCAAACATTTTGGCTATCTTGGTTTTGCCTATATTTATTCGTTTCCGAAATATTAATGATTTAAAGTTAGGGCGTGTCCCTAATTTATAACGGTGTGTGTGTGTTTACGTAACGCTACCGGACATAGCCGCTGGGCGTTTTACAATTGTTTTGAATGCTCGCTACAGCGCGAGACATGGTTGTATCGATTTAAAATCATTTTATATTTGATTTTTGAAACCTTCTACATATAACCCCAAATCTATGGGATTTGGTAACGTTATATACACCCCCACCCGTTTAAAAAAAAAGAGTGTAGTCTATACCGTTATTTTTTTCTACATGTACATTCTTTATGATTCACAACTATGCATTGTTCTATTTATTTACAAAAAAACATACACTGATGTAATTACCTTGATCAAACAAGCTTCATATATATATAACTTAATTCTAATAAATTAAGATCATGTGCATAAAAATATTGTGTGACAATGTTTGTAGCATGGGAAGTATTTAATAGCGAGGCATTTAACAAAGTATTCCATAAAGATGGTGACAGACAATTGCGGCGCGTGCGCTTAGGAATGTGCTTCCGTTTTCCTACTCCTATTATCGTGTAGCAGACGCCGTTAATTACCATATGCGTTTAAAAACCAGCTGTGTGCGAGCTCGCGGGCGCGTCGTCACATTGTGAATGCATTTCCGGCAACGGTCCCCTGTCTCACACCCTAGACGTGTGTTTGTGTACCAGTGCTACGAACTGATCGTTACTTATTTATAACTTGCCCACAATTATTATTATTTATACTTAATACTCTAATTTATTTAAACAATTATTATTAATATTTAAATTATTAGTATTTATATTATTTATTATTATATTAAATTCTATACGATTTATATTTACAGTGTCTCTATCATTTGGTATCAAAGCGCCTAAGATTTTTATCTCACTCGTAATGTTTCCTTAACGAGGCTGCGTGTTATTTTCCTATGACTTTTTTTCTATCTAGCGTCGTGACGATAAACGTGTGCGGCGCATGCTGTTCGGCTAATAAGTAGGGCCCGTTGTGCAACCGAAAAAACTTCGTTGCTACATTTAAATCTCGGCGTCCAATCGGGTTTGCCTTTAGGAGTACTTTTTCACCCAACACAAAGTTCGTCAGTTTATGACTGTTGTTGAACCTTTCCGCACGCCTTCGTCCTTTTGCCGCTATTCTCTCTCTTACTAATTGATTTTTACACTGCACCGGCAGAGGTAGATTACTTGTTTTTGGTGTGTGCAAATATTCCTGCCAAAATCTTTCTGGTTTTAGTCCAGAGTCTAATTCCGCTGGTGTGTATTTTGTTGTGTCATGGTAACTCTAATTTATTGCTGTTTCGAAAATATTTTTTTTTTATTCGCGCGTAAAAATCTTTCGCTAATGCCGGATACAACGCTACCGGTATCCAAAAATACCTGCGTTGGAACACCGTTTACATGCGCCTGTAATACCGGACACGCTGTGTTAGGCGGGCATTTTTGTGTTGTATTGAACTCCAACAATGGTTCTCTAACATCCGGTGGGAACATGTTATTTACCGGCACACAAGTTACATGCAAAAAATCACATTTCTTACACATAATAATTTTCTTATTTTTAACACTCTTATTTCTAAACATTTTTGCAGGGCTTATTACGCATCCTTTTTGGGTGCGCCCTGTTGCACGTTTTTGTATGGTGATACTGTTTTACATTTGCAATAGGGTCTCTAACAGTTTCTACTTCGCTAGGTTGTGCGGTCGTACCGGTGTTTGATACAGCGAGTGTTTGTATGGATTTCATTGGAGTTCCATCGTTGCCTTTGTTTATCGGTTTCTGCCTACTGAAACTCGGCTTCCCCTTATATTCAAAGGGTTTATTTTGCGGTTTTGGCGGTGCTTGTTTTGGAGACGAACTGGTATTAGGCCTTGGATCAGTTTGAGTATGATTTTGCCCACGTCTGTTTTGGCCATCATTATTCTGATTATAATTCGGTTATACCTCCACCCGCCGAAATCAAAAACGGTCTCACTTTGAGATATTAATATTAATAGTTCGTCAACCGTACGTATTCCTTGCGTAAATGCGGCTACATGAATATTATGATTAAAGTCGTACGCCAATTTCGTGACTATATCGACCTCGGAAAACGCTGGTGTTAAATGTTTAGCGCGTTCAACCTGTTGTATAATAAAATTTTCGGGCGTTATACCCTGCTTTCGGTCATAACGTCCGTATTCTAGTTCATTACGCAAGAGCCTTTGCGTGTGCGAATTCCAATATCGGTTTTCGAACATTTGTCTAAATTCCGTGTATGTGGTAATTTTATCCCGTACTATATTATACCATCTCCTGGCTGAATCACGCATCGCGTTAACTACCCACTGTATCCGGTCTTGGTCCTCTAATTGCGAACCTACCCTTGTCATTTCGTTTTCGCACGTTAGCAAGAACTCGATCGGGTTTTCATTATTTTCACCAGTGAAATAGACTCGGTTCTTTTCGTCTACTTGCCCTTGTACTAAAATATTTGGTGCCGATTTCCTACGTACTTCCTGTCGCACTTTAGAAATCTCCTCGCTAAGCGTTTGTAATACATTTATTCTATTTGTGTCGATATCGGAACGTGTTTGTACAATCGACGCGTCTAACCTAGCAACTTGTCGTTGTGTTTCGGTTGCGTCGGTTTGTATCCGTACTTCGGGATTATCGATCTTTTTAGCTACATCCGCGGTTTGTTTTTCACAGCTGCTGATGTGTTCTTTAAATCGCCCCTCCATACGCGAAACCTATTCAATAAACGATTTATGCAGTGTGGTCTCAAAAACCTTAAAACGTTAATTTATTCTTGTCTCGACCGTATGAATTTTTTCTCCGACTTCGGTGACTTTTGAATCTAAGCTTTTCACGCTTTCTTCGATTTTAGCAGCTATTTTAGCATCGGCTTGTCTTATCTCCGCGTTTATATCCGCGTTACTCTATTCTAGTGCCTCGGTTAAACTTGTTTTCTGCGCGTCTATTTTAGCTGTTATTTTCGCGATATTTTGTTCAGCTTTGGCTGCACTTTGTTCATATTTCGCGTATATTTTAGCTCTTAATTCCGCGGTTGTTTGCTCAGCTTTAGCCGCGTTTTGTTTTATTTCTTGTAACAATTGTTTCAACATTTTGTCGTTCTCCATTTTCACACAATATTCTTAAACACTCTATTGCTGTACTTATTACCAATTCACAAAACTTTCTTTAAGGATTGGTTGAGTTGGAGTTGGACGCCAGATGTTTTACTAATTAAAACAGCAAAATTTGTTTTAATTTATATCACTTCAATTAAATTTTACAATTTAATATTTTACCAAAACTAATCGTGTCCCACGTTCAGGGCGACATTTATAACTTCCAAATTTATATTTTTTTTTTGTAATTTATTTAAATTTGGATAGCCCCACGATCTTGGACCGCCATTTATAACTTATAAATTGTGTATGAGTTTCAATGTGTGTGTACCGCCCGTGTTATTTTGCCAACGTTGGATGCGTCATTTATAACGTTAATATATACGTGTACAAATGATTATCATAAATGCATATGTGCATATAAATGATTTTAGTGTGAAATGACCTACCTGCTGTGCGTTCTTGCGTCTTCTTCCGACTAGGGCCGTAGGAATTTGTGTTTTGAATTCGCAAGTGGGTTAATTCAAAGTACAAGCCCAAAGAATACAGTTATAATCATTTCGAATAGTTTTATGATGTTGGTAGATTTTGGAGTACAGCAATAACGAAACAGTGTTGGGTATAAAATTGGGGTTTATTATTCTAATAGCACATAAAATAAAATAAACTTACATCCAACGCAATTCTTACGTACTAAAGAGTAATTAGTAATTTGTTCAATGTTTTCTGAATGAATATTAGATTTCAGAGGAAAAGTTTATGAATATGAATTTATTCGAATTTTGATTCTTATTGATTTCAAATTTAATTTTTATAAAATAATTTAATTAATGAGTTTGCAATCCTTTAATATTGATTTTACTACTTCAAGATGCTTTTAAAATACTCTGAAATAAATCAGCCATGAATCTTGTTCATCGTACTTTTTATTTACTTGTGATATGTTTCACGTATACTGCAGTATAAGTTTCTAAGTAATTCAATGTTAAGATTTATATAGCGCTTTTTATCTACGTCTACTTCTTATCTATTGCTTCTTACTTAACTTATACGTGTTCTACAGATTATCACAATATTGAGGTTCTTATTAATTTAGAGTCTCTGTTTTATCGGTATCTGGATGAAGTTAACTTTACAATTGATTTTAACAGAAAAAGAAAAATGATCTTTTTTTTTTAAAATGTATAAATGATTTTTGACTTTTCTGGTACTGAAGTTCTCGATGATGTCCTCTGGGGTCCCTCGATGTCCTGGTCCAATCAGCTAGTGGCGATGATTTCCGCTGCGTCCTGGATTCCGGCGAAAAGTTCAGGGATCAGCAACTCAGCTCCTTCAGCAACTAACTGTTGATGGTTTTAACGTCCGTGGTTTAACTGCCGCAACTGCTTCAGGCCATCGGTCGGGATACTCTGGACTCGTGTGTGTGTGTGTGTGTGTGTGTGTGTGTGTGTGTGTGTGTGTGTGTGTGTGTGTGTGTGTGTGTGTGTGTGTGTGTGTGTGTGTGTGTGTGTGTGTGTGTGTGTGTGTTTATCTCGTCTCGGGTGTCGCTCTGCTTCGTCAGTTCTTCAGCTCGTACCACGTTCTAGACGGCCTCGTTCTGTTGTATTCTTGATGTGACTTCACGTAGTATGTGGTCGATCTCTTACATGCGTACGCCAACAGTTTGATGTATTGCGCAGTACGCTTATTTGTTGACAAATAAGAGTATCGTACGTAGACGGCTTCACAGTCCAGTCGTTACAGTTGATCTGTTTATTGACACATAAGGCTATGGTGAATGTTCTTCTTCACGTCGAGTCGTTACAGAAGAGTCTCTGTGTTGTTCACAAGTTGAGTCCTAACAGAAGAGTGTCTGTGTTGTTCACAAGTTGAGTCCTAACAGAAGAGTGTCTGTGTTAAGCCCGAAACCAACGGTTCTTCAAAATTTTTAGAATGATCTGATTGGCTGAAACACTCTCCCTTCTACTTGAAATTTAGTCACCTCATTCCGTGAGAACGAAAAATATTTCCCACAGTTCGAGAATTGTTATTATTTTTAATATTATGAAATACATCGGATCCAACTGTCGGTCGGATGTCCGGTTGCAAATTTTATTGCGATTATCTTGGCTGCAAGCCAAGTTATGCTAATTCTAACATATAAATTTGATTAGTAATTTTTATAATTATAACATATTCAAATCTGAACTCCCTAGCTCACTCACTATGGAAGTTATTTAAATAAAATAAATTATCTCAATAACTCTTTAATTATATTTATTGAAATTTGCACACCATATTCTTAATATTTCGGCAAACATTTTGGCTATCTTTTTTTTGCCTATATTTATTCGTTTCCGAAATATTAATGATTTAAATTTAGGGCGTGTCCCTAATTTATAACGGTGTGTGTGTGTGTGTGTGTGTGTGTGTTTACGTAACGCCACCGGACATAGCCGCTGGGCGTTTTACAATTGTTTTGAATGCTCGCTACAGCTCGAGACATGGTTCTATCGATTTAGAATCTTTTTATATTTGATTTTTGAAACCTTCTACATATAACCCCAAATCTATGGGATTTGGTAACGTTAAAATATATATATGGTTTACGTTTGTGTAACGAGAATATATGGACAAATATTGTATGATAAAACTGCAAATGAGTGTCAAAGAGATTGCATGATTCTTTTAAAAGCTACAATAAACATGAATGCTGTAGAATAATGGCTGATTCCTACTTGTGAGACTTCATGTGGTGACAACGCAGGAGAAATTAGCCCTCATGATTTTCTATTTCATAGTTCTATTGTTGTTAAACGTGAGGCTGCGTATGTACAGTACTTTTGTGTGTGAAATAACTTTTAGTTTTTTTTCCATGCGCTTTAATCTAAAGACTGTTAAGTTGAACTTAATTAAATATTTTAGAGAAATTTATATTTAATATTATAAGAAGAATGACGTTATTTCTAAAAACCACTATAGGTACCAGATGCTTCCACGCTAATCGGGCAGCGGTCGCAATTCACCAGTGCATGTGTTATTTCCCTGGACGTGATAATCTTCAGGCATTTACCGCGAGTTACTGTAACACTATTGCAAGATTATAATTAAAAGCCAAAAACCAATCAATCAATCAGCTTTATAATTATGTTTACTCTTTGAGGAATAAAGTGCAATGCCTTAAATATTTTTTTTTTTGTAATTATAAATTTGACATCAAAACTGGTGTTAAAAGGAAAGAACGAGAAATAAGAATTCACGTGTAGAGAAAAAATAGTCTATTCTTCTCCTTTACTTCGGGATAGGCCCCCACACTCCAAGTCCATTGGCCTTGGTGGGGTGGGGAGTTTTGGTGACCTGAAAATTCGGGAAAACCTACGTCAATGTGAAATATTTAATTTTGTTTAGTGTAAAACTTTAACAAAATGAAATAATGGTATATTTCCCGTTTTAATGTTGGCTGATTCATATTTATGCATTAGGATTAAAATAACTTCTCACTTACACCTTTATACATTTATATTTCACTTCTCATTTATACTATACGTATTAAGTATATTTCTCATCTTATAACATATTTTTCATTTATACACTTTAATTGTTTAAATATAATTTTTTCACTAAAGCAGCAGCATTACTTAATTATAGTCATTCAACCGATGTTCAAGTTATTATTGTTGGAATGAAACTGATGTTACAACTAGACATTCACAAGAGCATACATAGTGCTACAAGGTGAGCCACAAGTTGCTAGACGAAAATGCATTTTATGATGATGTCTAGAATTGACAGCTTTTAGTAAAGCATATAATTTTGCCAATATTTTGACAAAATTAATTATGGCCATCAAGATCTGTATACGGGCAACAGAGAAGTAATTGATACACGTATAATAGATATCAGTGGCTTAAATAGAAGGTGCTCCTTGTAGGTTGTGGGAGGGAGATGAGATTAGCTTCTATGCGGGAATAATACTCCTGAAGGTTTAACTCTCCGTTTTCCCTTAGGAGAAATTAGAAATTCAAGACTCTTTCCATGCAGTTTTATAAATATGACTTATAAATGTTTGCGCCTTAAAGTTTCTTAGTAAAACAATGTGAAGTGCAAGATTGAATTAATCTTAATAAATCTCATGTGATTAGGAATCACTTTAATCTAAATTTTTATTCCTAATAGGTGTTATGGAAAGAGTTTTTTTTCTATATATTTTGAAAAACCCAGATTTTCCCGCTTGCACTGTAAATAAAGGATGTTGTCCTACGAACGTTTTAGGGAACTTATAGTTCAGATTAAGGAACGTTTATGTTTTACGTAAATCCGAGCAAAAAAATTTCAAACTAGTTTTTTCAAACTAGTGGGAACTGCAAGTTTACCCTTGTTACCACGAAGGTTTTAGAAAAGTCAAAACCATAGAGACATCAAACTACAAGAATCATGATGTATAGGCTGCAACCCTTTTAAAAGAATTGTGTTGGAGCAAAAAAGCTAAAGTTAGATTAATATTCCCTGCCTTTGTTTCTGGTGCATGCGTAATAGTGCTACAAATAAATGTGTTATTTATCAGGTGTTGAGTGCTTATTATTATTACTATTATTACTATTAAAAAACTATAACGGTATTTTATTAACTTACTAATACAATTCCTTTTTTTTCTACAAATATTTATAAGCTTTATTTTAACACACCCAACTAGCTTAGATTTAGGCCTACATTAACTGAATATGAAATTTTGCTGAAATTTAGTAGCTCAGAGCCCCCCCTGATACTTTCCCGTAATTTTGTCACTAATGGGTATTAAAATGTATGAACTACTATAAACATGTCGTGTTTAAATAGTAATAATAATAATATACTATGTGCAGTAATTATTATTCTACTACATGTAAAATATGCAAAAACGTGTACACACATTCACACAATATGATTGTACTATTAACCCTGTAGAATTAATAATTATTTCTATAGCCCTATTATCCTGTACAGATTCTGACGGTGACAATACATTTTATTAAAACGTCGGCAATAGTATTTTAAATTGTGTAGTATATCTGACAAAACGTTTCATTACTTATCAATAATTCACTGTCACTACTAAACTAGGGATGACTTCAAGTGTCAAACGACTGACGACCCACTCCTTAGGCCTGTATGAATACGCGGTTAGTCCGCTAAGGAGCTGTGAGTGAGGCTGGATCTAGTGCTGACAGTATTAATATGGTGGTCTTGCTTCCGGGGTAATGGTTGTCCAGTTTGCCGCAGGTTCAGAAATCTTCCTTCTAAAGCTGTCATCTTTTCTACAGATCAGTTGTCAAATGGCTACTTTCAACTCTTGAAAAATTAGATGTAAATTGTATCATTTAACAATAACTAATTTTTATTTAAGAATACGTATTGGATTAGCTTGATAGCTGATCAAACACGAGCATCGTTTATATTTCAAACAGGCTAAGAGCTAGCACAAAAATAAGCAGCAGCATGGCGTGATAAACAGACATTATTCAGCGTACAACACAATGTTGATTTTGCTATTTCATTAACTCGTTAAAACCACCCTTAGCAACCTTTGTTATCTTTCGGGGACGGATTCCTGTTGAAACAACGGCGGATTGTAACCCACGCGAGTTAAATCAGTGCTCTCCTGTTTAACTGAGAATAATCACCTTGAATTGTGATTGTTATTAACTTTACAGTTTTGTGAATTATATTTGTGTTGTATTGGATTTATCAAGAGTTGAGAGTAGATATGCGAAGAAAATTTGTTAGGCCGAATTTAATGCAAGTACAGGTAACGAGACAAAAACATATTTTATATCATTTGTAAAAAGAGATTTTAATTTTGAGAAATAGAAAAGAAAATCATAATTTATAATGCACTGAAATGGGTCAAATTAAGCCTTCCTAAGTCCAGCGTTTACGATAATTTCGACTAAAAAAGAAAATAATTCTATAGACAAGTTACGATTTTCTAATTTCTGCAAAGGCACTTTATTTTAGCCTGAGTGTGAAATATCTGGGTAACGTTTAAGTGCCGGTGTTTATACTGTCAACCGTCTCGCCGAGAAAACGAAAGAAATAAGTACTGATCTCATACAAAGTCTATGTAGGCCTATGTATGAATGTGTGTGTCTAAAACATGCATGTTTCCTCACATTGTTCTTTTATATCTTCTATTTATTAATGATAAATAAATCTTTGCTTACAAGAATATATTTTTTGAATAATACATTGTTTTGATAGTATAAACTATCATCAATAAAGCAAATTTTATTTATTCTATAGATGTGTGTGTGTGTGTGTGTGTGTGTGTGTGTGTGTGGTTTCTTAGTTGATATCGAGTTTTGGTCTACTAAGTTTTATTAGACCAAAACTCGATATCAACTAGAAACCATAATTAACACGCTCGATAAATAATATACTTTTATATTTAAATATTTATATATATCATGTGTACACACGCCCGCGCGTGCCGAAACATACACACACGGAGTCATGTATATAAAATATCACATACCCATATATCATATAACATTAACCATTAAACATTTATATATGCACAAAATAAAAAATACTGTATTTACTGATGGTGAAAAACGTGTAACTTATTTTTATCTTAGTAATGAGAGTGTGTAGATAAGACATCCGTTGCGGAATATGTACAGATGTAACAAGACAATATTAACATAATGTACATGACTTGTTACGACTGCTACACAGTTGCTGGTAATATGTCTCGTAACTTCTCCCAACTCTACGTAAATGAGGTGTAGGAAAAACATTGTGCTGGTAGAACAGTAGTTCAACGTACAACTGCGAAAGTTTTTTAAAAATTTATTGCAGATTTGTAATCTGTTCGTCTAAGCGAACATTGAACAAATTGACTGACAAAACACACATGGTTATGAAGAATTGACCATTGACACCTCTTTTTGTTATTGTCTACAGATAACATAGATAAATTAAACTACTAAACCTCCAAAACGTGTAGTAACTGTTAGATCTTGGTGTCTAGAATCGTTGGAAACAAACCATGGAGCGTCGACTATTGATCTTGACTTTTTGGACTGAAAGCCCTGTATAATCTTAATGTTACTCGTACTAGCAGTACTCCAAAGTTGAATACCGGTTTAATAACTGCTGTATATATTAAAAATTTGTTGACAAGAGTTAACCGCGATTTTGTGCTTAACAGCCAGTAGATATTTCTGACCTTGAGGATAAGTGAAGGCTTCTTAGAGATTATGTGTTTCTCCCACGTTAGTCTCCTGTCCAAGTGCATCCCAAAGTACTTATCACTTTCAGCTTGGGGTATTGGTTGACCGTTGATTGTTACTAGAAAGCAGTTAGACTTAAATGTAGTGAAGGTAATGTATACTGACTATGACGAATTGATTTTTATGCGCCACTTATCAAGCCATAACTCTTAACGCTGTTTAATGATTCTTGTACCATAAGAGACGGTATTGGGTGGTCGGAGTGTGTCGCTAGGAATGCTGTGTCATCGACGTAGTATCTCTGTGTCAACAGTGGTATCACTTCCTGACGGTAAATGCTAGGTGAATAGGAGATACAGTAGACGACTCAGGACACTACCCTGCGGTACACCTGACCCCACTGGTAATAGAGGAATGATAGTATCCGAAAACTTGACTTGAAACACTCTGCCCACTAATTAGGAATGTAGAATACGGTAATAATTGTGTAGCAGTTTTTCTTTATATTGTATAACAGTCCAAGGTGCTAAAATTTTATCAAATGTCTGGGAAACGTCAAGAAACACACCTGAGCAGAACATCCTAGTAGCATTGTTGACACTTACTTAGTATGGATTATTCAGGAATCTCAGCGGGGTATAAATACACGCACTCAGCGACGCTTAGTTCAGTTTTAGTGGCAATTTATTTAAGTGAAGTTCGAGTTATTTCGGACGATTTACACAGTGTGTTTCAAGTGGTGTATTAGTACAAAGTGATTATAGTACGGACATTATTACAGTTGACATTATTATTGCTTGTAGACAATTTTTCTTTGATTTTTGTAAGAGACTATTATGTTGATTACAAACTGTTAATTGTGATAATTAAATCTGGTATTTGTGACTTTATTTGTGTTTTGTATTTTATTTTCCACTGTACCACACGACGATCAGTAGACCGTCGTAACAATATGTTTGTTATTTGCAAGAAGCCTTTGTGAAGCGGCTCCTTTAGAATTTTCCCCGATAACAAATCAATGCTGGTTGCCTTTAACTTTTCAAATTATACAGCATTATTTCCTTGACTTCATTAATCTTGAAAGGTTTAATTGGTAGACCCAGTTTGACGTGTAAGTATCTTCGTACGTTTTTATTGACAGAGACATTTCTTCTGGCTTCATGTTGAAAACCTTTGACCAAATGTTTGGCCAAAGTCTGCAATTTTTCTCTATTGCTTCACACTTAGCTACCGTCTAATTTACGGATTAGTGTTATTTGTAATAGTGGCCTTTTTATCGTTTTGTAGCCTTCCACAAGGAATAATCAGTACTTTCATTAGGTGACACACTTTCTAGATAATCCTAAATGCCTACATACTTTAAACTTTCCGACAATCGTTTCAGATTTCTGGCCGTAGAATTCCACTTTCTTTTATCATCCGGATGATGAGTACATTGCCAAATTTGTCGCAATCTACGCTTCTCAGCTATTTTTCTTGGATAACGAGAGAAAGATTTAAGTACTTACTCTTTGCTCTATTGCAGGGTGTAGCTTCCCAGTCTGATATTGCAAAAGTTAAAAGCTAAAACCGGAACAAAACGCAGTTATAGGGAATAGAGATAAATTACTGGCTCATATAGACTGGAGTTTCAAGAGCAGAACACAGAAGAATCTATGAAGTCAGAACTATCATTTAGGTTCATAGGAATTCCCTGCACTTATCCAAAACACAACATATATAACATATTAAAAGTCTTCTCTTTCGTCTTTACCTGCTTTTTATGGCCAACAGATAATCATACGCGGCAAAATCAGTTTAGGTTTGGATATCAGATAAAGCAGAATGAAAAAATCTAAGAACGTCTGAGAAAATTAGAAGCTGGCGACGCGACGTCCAAGAAGCAACGTCAAATAAAGAGTTACAAGAAAATGATTAACATGTGAAATAGAACAATGGTTAAATAGAGCAATGAAGGTGAGATGCGGCCTGAGCTCTAGGAATCTTGAACACAGTAAAATTATTTAAAACATCAGCTTAGGAAAAAAGCAGATGAGAACCTTTCAAAAGGCTTTAGGAAAGTATGCAATTGAATAACATCAGTGTAAACCTAACAGAAGGCTTGGACAATTATATTACAATAAACAAATAAAAGTACACATACTTGAGATAAACCTTTGTAAACAAGTAACCTTTTTTTGGGATTAGATAACGTCATTTTACTTATGTTTAAATAAACGTTTCTCCCACACTATGTTGAGACACCGTTAGTGGCTCGAATAGGACAGAGTACAAAGTTTTGACCCATCTTCCCACATCTATATACAGTAAACATCTCCAACAGTATTAATAATTGTTTGCGATATAATTTACAACAAAGTATTCCCCGACCACTAACTTAGAAATTAGAAATGTATAGTAATTGAAACATAATACGTACCGGCAATAAAATTATTACATACAATAACATTCTAGCACTGGTAAAACACAGTTATTTTATTACAACAATTGTGTCACCTTATTTGACAACAATTTTAAAAATCCCTGGAACTTATAACTGTTATTTCGGTTATATTTAACTCATCCTTCTAAATTTCTATTGCCTCTCTGATATGCCGCATAAAATAGTTATTAGTCTGCATTATAATTACTGAATCTTCGAACAAAATGTTATACTTGTTTTCACAGTTGTGCTTTGCTATTGCTGCTTTGTCCGTCACTTCTTTCTAACGTACTTTCGGTAGCATGTGTCTCCGCGTTTCGCACACGTACATACCACCACAATTGCACGGGACGTTTTAGACAGTACAAGTTTAATGATGTTCTTCTCTTTCCACGACGACAACATTTAGCCTACCCCCCCTAATTGGTTTAAACTCAGGATGTAGCCCTATTTGGTTTTCCTTTAAATTCTGGTTGCTGATTTTATCTGTAGTCTTAGCTGTATTCACAAATTACTTCGTCGACTCCACTTTCTGCAAAATTATTATTGATTTTGTATAATTGCTTTGTACAGGCTCTCTTTATTTGTCTGTTGTTGTAACACTTACTGCAAAAACTTTGTTGAAGATATGTTGTTCCTCAGTCCAGTTTTCCTCGGGTGATATGTATATGGCTCTGTGTATTAACGAGGTTAGAACTCCTTGCTTTTGTGCCCGATGGTAATGTAACTGTTTATTTAGGTTTTTTCCCATTCGTCGATTTTCTATTTTCTTTTTTTACTGTTTATAGGTATGTTTGGTATAAAGGTAAATAAAACGATTTCTGGTAAACGAGGAAAATTGTTGTTAACAAACAAGATCTCTGTCTGTCTCTCGCACTCACTGTTGGTTTCCTTCTAACGTATCCTGTATCACTGTTGTTTACAATATTTCAAAGAAACATCAAGTCTTTAAAAAATACTTCGGAAAACCAACACAGTTTATAAAACAAAGGCAAATCGTTAAATAAAAAAAAGTTGTCAAAAATTACCGTGACAATTGTGGGAAGAAAACATGAAATTTTCTCAAATTATACTGTTCTCATTTGTATTAACTTACTGTAATAACCCTGAACCGGGATAAGATTAACTGCTCTAAATATATATAGTGTACTTGCTAATGTGTAGGTATCAGATAGACACAGAATTAGCTTCCAACATCACATGACACATTTGCACGATTACTAATGTTCCTAATGACATTTATAACAGTCAAAGACATTTAGAAACATACAGTACCCGTATGACTTTAATGGCGCCTAATGTACTGTAAAGTTTTAAAAAATTTAACTTTTCTTATTTTCCACGCTTTCAAAAGAGATAAAGTTAACTCTGAAAAAAGATATAAAATTTCTTTACTTATAAGAAGTACACATTTAAAAATATGTAAACAAAAATACAAGTTATGTTGTTGTACCATTCTTTTTGAGATGACACGAAACAAACAGAAAAAAGTAATATAAAACGCAAAAACAGGGAAACTGTTTATAAGTTATGGGATTAATAACGATAGATGCACTAAAGTATAGAAAAAATTAACTAAACATTTTTTTAATATTTAAGAATTATACTACTTAAAAATTCTTTATAATTTTTGTATTATAAGCTATCACAATTTTTATTTATTTTACTTCAGATGGTTAAACTATTTTTCCAAAATATGTTGATCAAATATCAAGATTATGTTTTTAACAATATCTAAGGTAAGTACATATATAAAAACGTACATAAAACGTATTGGAGAAAGACTTATGGAGCACCAACGCTGCAATGTTTAGAAATTAAGTCATCTGGAGACACATTTGCGTTGACAGAACAATATTAGACACTAGAAATATGAAGTGCATTAAATGGAATGGTCAAGTAGAAGAGAATGCCTAACGAATATTGGCCTCGTCGTTGTTGAACATGGTTTTACGTAAAGGTTGGAAAGATATCTTGAGCCTAAGGAGATCTTGAAGAGAGGGCGAATTTGCAACTGGGATGATTGGACGATGGAAGCCACAATTGAGTGGGATGCAAAACCTGTACCAGCAGCATCCCCGCAACTTCCTCGCACCCGGACGGATGGATAAACGTAAAGTTTATTGACTTTTAAAGAAAAAAATGAGAGAATGCATTGTCCTCTCAAATAAATATTTTGTTGCTTTCAATGGAAAGAACAACTTACATAAAAAATAATTGTAAACAAACAAATACTAGAAAAGTAAATCAACTATATGATTAGTATTGTAAGTTCAAATGTACTGTAGATAGTCGTATGATAAAAATTATCATATTAATTAAAATGAGTGGAGAAGGGGCTGGGATACTACAGGATGGCTTTTCTGACCAAAGACTTGTTTACGGAATGTGGGGTGTGATAATGATCATTCTCTTGTTGAAGCGTTCCACACATTCTGGCCGGACGCAAATAAAATAAAACAAAATTTTGTGAAGTGCCAGATGATTTAAATTTAGTTGCTTATGACCAAACATTGTTACAGGATAAGAAATCAGACTTGACGAAATCTTCCGATTTCAACACGATTTTATCAGTTCGTGCTGTGGTTGCTCGAACAAAACAGAATTAATCCTTGAGACATTCATGGCCATCCAAAAATGATTTTTGCTTGTGGTACCTAAATTAAAAAATTAAAACATGGCGTCATATTCATAAGCGTGTTTTAATTTGTCAGTGTATCTGTGATAATGTTTTGAAATTGGATACAAAATTTGATCGCATAAAGCAGTTTAATATTAGTCAGCTCTACTTGTTTGATGTAATATAAATCAAACACTTATGAAAACTACGGCACATTCAAATCTGATCAGATTAACAAGTAAAAATTTTTAACGTTGCAATATGTTTAAAAATTGTTGTCTCATTACTTGCTGGACACACCTCGTCCATTTAATATAAATAAAAAAATGGAAAGAATATGTGCAAAAGTGCTAAGATTCGATTATCTCCCGCATACTGAGATATAATCGAATCTGAGCAACTTTTTGCATGAGAGATGGCTGTGCGCGCGTCAACATTGTTAGATGTTTGTTTCGACTGGTCGATATTTATTAGGTTGCGACAAATTGAAACTCACCATATCTGGTAACTGGATGAATCCAAAACTTCTTTATATTACATGAAATACAGTCATATACCTCAGCACAGTGGCATAACTTGGGGGGGGGGGATCACTCCCCCCTCACAGAGTTATTATAAAGTTCATTGATATTTCGTACGCTACGTTTAAAGTTTAAGTCTTAGTTTAAGTTAGTCTTAGTCTTTGTTTACGGCTTAGTTTTAAGTCTGTTTCGTGTGTTAAAAGGCTAACAAATTGTAGAAATTAAATCAGTTACAATATTTGTAAATTAATAAATTTAGAGTTTTCTTAGTTTTCTCATAACGAAAGTATGCTTAAAACCAAAGGGGATGATATGTATGAAAGCGTACAGTTAATAAACTACAAACAGCTGATCAGATTTATTATAACCCATCTTCATAATCACTATATCTCAACAAACTTGTAAAAATGTAGTGTAAACGAACAAATAATTAAAATGTGTTGTTTATGAGACACCTCTTATCAATGACAGGTATATTGTAAAATCAGCGACTTTTGAATCCGCCTGCACTGAATATTATCTTGCTAACACAAGCCTTTCCAATACATCCTCCACTGCATCTGCTGAGAAATACGTTTTATGCAGACGAGATCAATTTCGCTTTTGTGTAGCTCGCTCTCACATGTTGAATTAACTTATTTCCAGTCGCTGTATATAAATTCCTACCTCAATTGTATGAAGCCTTCTAATAAATATTCCATCCACCTGTACATGCGTATGTTATCTTGTTGTGTGTACTTGAGTTGCATGTTAGCATTAAAAAAGGGCATTTTCGTTACTTCGATAGGCACAATCTTCTCGCTTCTCTTGAGAGTCCCAAGTGATATTATTAGGACGCTAATCTGTTAAATCGACATATTTTCTTCATTAGTAATAATAAATAGTAATAGTAATAATAATAACCGCCTTCTTGTTGTATAATACGTACTTGTGTCTGTTCGACGTTAATTGCTATTCTCAGCTCCCTAAATGTATGCATTTTAAACAGTAACATTATTGGATTTCAAATACACCGACATTCGACCAATTAAATCTTGTGAATAGGATAGTCGTATGTCCCCTAAAGACACGTTTTAAAGGAAACTCGAGTTTTTAATCACATACCATACAGACCCCACTATCATTTTATCAAATTTAACGTGAGCATCTTTCCTAGTTTCCGTTGACAATGAATGACGAATTGTTCATTCCATAGGCTGAAACTTAGCCAACGTAGGTTCAATATCATGATCTTGTTGATCTGAAGATAGCGGAAATACGGCACCTGCTCTGTGCTCACATAATATTATCTAATATTGTTTTAGCTGTCGTTAGATATTTACTCACAAAAGCCATAGTTTTGTTATCTATTGCCAATGACAAAAGATGGCGGGCAATTTGATATAATCGGATAGTTATCATGTGCATACGGAAATTCGGAAGTTGCAAAAGGCTTCACCTTTCAGCAAGTCATATGATTTACAGTTCATAGCAGGTACAACACTTGGTAGGTGTTTAATGTCCTCGTCATTATTCAATTCCTCTCCATTGTTTGCCTGTTGGAATCTCTTCATTGTGTACAAACTTACTACACTGTGACTTTGCCAATTGTCCGGGATATTTTGCACACATAAATCAACCGGAATGTAAAGTCACGTAATGGGAGTCACCTTAATGGGGTCGTATGAAGTTAGTATGTTTGAGTTTAGGCAAACAGCGCGCTTTATCGTAAACGTGTCGTCGTCCATAGTTTTCCACCGTTTCGTGATAGAGTAACATATTGCAATCCTTTGTACATCTGTAGGCCTTTTTTCACTGCTGGACTTGTATTTAATATATGAATAACCTTAACTCATTAACGAAAAAGCTACTCTTTTGGGCACCATTTCCAACCTTTATGTTTTTCTGTTATACCGAGGGTTACCCTCAAGGTGTATTCCTATTTTTGCCTTGCCACTATACATTCGCCTGTTTGAGATTTTTCAGAGATATGGGTTATTAACTTAGCACTTGTTTTGGCATCGGTGTTTGCATTTTGCGGTTTATCTGTTATTTTGAACGTCTGTCGAGTATTATGTGTTATTCTCTCTTTCCCTGTTTGCCGATTAATCTTTTCTACGTCTTCAATTCACCAACTTGTATTTGTGTTCTCGTTATTGAGGTGTCTGTTCGAGCACTATACGTCAGTATAAGCCTTGTGTAACTTAACAAAATTTTTTCATTTTCAAATTAAAAAATTTATTGTTCTATAAAAGATATCTCAAACGTTCTAATATCATGTTTGTTTTTCAGATTTAGCAGCTTATTCCTTTTCCTATTGAGCTACTGCTTGTTATTACTACACTTACATAGCTGACTTCCTGAAGTCCTGCTACAGTGTTTAATAATTAACTATCAACATGTACCTCACTATTGTTACAGGGGTAGTCTTAGATTTAGTTTTAAATCTAATCACTGTATTACGTTGACTAGACGCATTGGTAAATTTGTACAGAAGCTTTCTAAACTATCTTTGTTTATATCTGTAACGATGTTTTCATCAGCGTATTATGTAATGTTGAAATTGATACATTACGAAAACAAAGTTAGGGTTGAAAGCGTGAAAACGGACGTGCATCACCACTGATTTCGTTTATAACCAGTGATTTTTATTCAGTGAATACAAACATCCGTTTTTACGAACAAACGAAATCGATCTATTCCCTCCCTGATAACATAGGCCTATAAATGATTAACTGTTCGATTTATAATCATTTGCAATGTATTGTGGTCCCGATTAGTTTGTTTTATACATTTGCGTATTATCCTAGGTTTGATATGCTTTTGTTCTGAATATTCCGGATGGTTGTCTCTAAAATCAATTGTGTATCCTGTTATTGTGTAAGTATTTAATATATATATGTATATTTCTTTGTGAGAGGACTTAGGCTCACTGCAGCGCTGGCTACATTATTACATTATTTAGGACTACAATCAAAACAACCAATTGCTTACATTGATTTGAAATCAGTAATTAAATAAAACTCATAAATGAACTAAGCCATACTCCCTAACTAAAAGTATAATGGAAACGAAAACGAGAAGGTCGGATGAAGAACAGACGCGTTACACGCTAAACTGCGCCTGCCTAAGTGTTTACTAGTATTTATTTATTATTCATGCGTCCATATCAAGCGGTTTTCAGACAAACAAACCGAAACACCAATCTTCACTGTAGCTGTACATATAATTTTACCTACATATGTCACCGTCACCGTCACGTATGATATATATGAGTGTGTCTAGTTTTCCTATGGGCTTTTAGCATTGGTGCCTGTGTCTCCGTCAACATATTTGCTCAACACTTAGCGTGCTTGTTCAAAGACTCTTATTAATGTCGTAAATATTTCTATCGCCTTTGACAATAATTATAGAAATTTTGGAGGCCGGAGATAAAATAAAGAGTAAATATGGATTATGAAGTAAATATTATAAAAAGTAGATAAAGTGAATGTTGTGTACATGAGTAAGAGAATTTTAACGAAAGCATGATGTAATTTCCCGTTTTAAAAAGTTGTAATTTTGTAACATCAGTGCCTATTAAAATGATTAACAATTAAAGTTATGAAAAATTTGTAAAGTCAGTATGTGGCGACATACCGTGATGAACTGTATACAAAATTTGAATTTGGTGTGTTTAATAATTTAACAACATTACATATGTCAACACACATTATAAATTATAAACCTCCTTCAAAATTATGTCACATTATCGGAGGCCAATAAGCTTCAGGAGATGTTATTAACAACGCTATTTAGTACAAATACAGATGATTAAATAGATAAAAATTTTAAACTAAGGGACAAGAACGAAAGACTACAACGGTGCCTTACAACGAATTAAGACTATCATTTTGTAAACAGAATAACCAAATATAAAATTAAAAAAACAACGTATAAAAAATGACATACCTTCTTGTGTTGTTTCTCAGCAACTGTAAACATCATACACACAAAGAAATTGATTATAATTGTAAAACTAAAATTTGCACAAACACACAAACTTTTCAACTACGCACAGCAATCACTACACAAACACCTAGAATTACTAACGCACACACACACGACATAGATAAATAGTACAAAATCATGTTGCTAACTCTAATTACAGCTGTGACAGCTGACAGCTGCAGTACCGACAGATACATATAGCTTACTATGATATCTAATCTTTTCTTGTATACAAACCCGATTCTTTGTAAAATGCAGCTAACTTTTTATCATTAAATGTTGCAACATAGTAATTTTTGTTATTTTGTGTTCAAAGTACATGAATATTTCTGTTATGATTAATCATTTATGTATCACGTTAACTGTTAGCAGTACTAGCGGTGACAGTAATAAATCTATAAAATACCTGCACTAAAACAAGCTTCCCCTACCACTTTCAATACATATCGAACACAATGAAAACGTTGTCTCACCCTCGCACTGTCGTCTGGAATACCTCTTACAATTTATATAATTAATTAATACATTAATAAATTAATTATTATTTAATTTAAATTCTCAATTAATTGGGCAACTACATTTTAACAATTTATATTGATGGAATTTTACCTCACCCACGTTTCACAGTATTATTCTGTATCTTCAAAGGTGTTTTTATGAAATAAAGAATAATTGATCTGTTTCGATTATAATATTATACTATTTTCTCTAAGTGTATATAAAAATTGGACAATAAAGTTAATGTAATTTTCTATTATCTTGAAACCTGTATTCTAACTTTCGTAAGTCTAACTTCTATTCGTAACGTTGCATTTTGCTGCCAACACGTTAGGAAATATAGATTCAGCAGCCAGTATAACTAAGTTGAAGAAAAAAGAATTTAGAAAACAAAATTAAAACAACAGAAACTAAGCAATTTTGTTTCTTACTTGCCCTCTATCACTATTTTATTTTATTTCATTCATATTAAGCGAAAGTTGGTCTCTGTGTTCCCACACATGTCGCACACCCTTATGGGCGCCTGTGTGAATACCTGTAAACAAAACATGCTGCATTTCCACGTATTGAGACTGAATGTAGTCCAACGTAAAATTATAAAGAGCAAAAAATATTAGGCAAATTTTTAGAAAAGTCTGTTACAATCAAATCGATCGGAGAGACATTAATTTGCCATATCTTTTCTAAGTTTTCATAGATCCACAATACAACTTGATACATATTATTCTCAGAAATCCGTGACAGTGTCAGTAACCTTATCCACACTAACGTTAAAGCATCAACTGCAGACTACGTCAAGTTGTTACTCGCTGTCATCTGTAATTACTCGAATAAAAATAGAGTTTCTTGTAGCATATTTGACAGTTCACGGCGTCCGAAAGACGAAAACCGAAAAGATATTTAAAGATTGTTTGTGACTGTACTGTAACATCTTCCAATAAATATTGTAAAAGGGTTTTTAATATTACGAAGCTGAATAAATAATCATGTGCAGCACGGATATCAATAAAACCAATCTTTATAATGTACTTAGTAGTACAGCGGATAATATAGCTAAGGACAATACAGCTGCTGGTAATACAGAGGCACTGTACGTTGAGTTTAATGGTGATCTTAGTCAAATGGTGAAAGTGTTAGTGACGTTCATTCATTAATCCACATATAAAAACAAACAGAAGTTACAGAATATATCAGTATAGTGATAAAAGTGGATACATATAATTATACATGCCCTTATTATGCATTAATATTTGAATAAAGTCAGACATTCATTATTTTTGTGTTGGTTATTAACAAACAGAATTATCACTTTATAGAAAAATTATTCGGATTAGCGCTTCCAAGCTTCTCAACTCATCGTCATATCGGAAAATCTGATCGTTGGTTATTAACCTACGAGAAGACATTGCTCTTGACAAATTTTAGTAAAAAATGCTAATGACAGGTTCTGAATATAAATTTAACAAAAACAGAATTTTATTACAAAGTGTCTGTAAAATGTTTAAATATGTATATTAAAAAGTTTGTAAGCTTATAGAGCTATACTGTATAGATTAAAAGATTGTATAGATTGTAATTAAATAGTGTATTTATCGATAAGCTTTTGACGCAATAAATAGAGACAAAATTATTTATTTAAATTCGATTTTAAATGTACATTTATTTGTATAGGTGACACTACACTCACACAAATAAATTTACCAAAACAATAAGATATGATGGCAGATTATGGAATGCAAATAAACACATGAAAATATAACTGATATAAAGAAACTGATACGAGAAATGGAGTAGAAGAGTACTGGTAGTTAGGTTTTGAGAGTAGCCTAGTGAGGAAGGTATAAGGACCAGAATAATTTTAAGACAAGATGTGAAGAGGACACATTTATCTGAAATGAGGCCCTTAAGAGATATCTTAGACAGGAAAAAGAACTTAGATATAAGAAAACAATTTAACTGTACAAACACCTTTGAACAAAAAAATGCCACAGAATAAGGATAAGGAGAGAGGTGAAAATTGTTAAGGCCGCCGAGGAAAAGGCAGGTACTGGAACACACCTAAACCTAAGAAGAAGAAGAAGAAGAAGAAGAAGAAGAAGAAGAAGAAGAAGAAGAAGAAGAAGAAGAAGAAGAAGAAGAAGAGAAAACATTTGACGTGGAATAATGATCCTGTGAAAGACACTGGTGTAGTGTTTTGTGTAGAGTGTTTGACATAATGGACAGTACGAAAAATAGTTCTACAAATATGATTTAGACTGTGGAATTGCAGGGATTTGGAAGGAATTTGGTGGGCACATAAAATGGACATGAAAAGGTACTTAACAGAACCAAAAGGAGCGTATCCAAAGACATTAGAGCACATACTCTAGATTCATCATATTTTGGTTGCACTTTCCTTAAAATATTTGTAAACCCGTAACCCTATTCTTGAATCATCTGATTAAAGCACATTATTCTTCGAATTCCTTTGTTAATTTTCTTATTAATTTACCCTGTAGTATTGTATTCTAATAGTGAATACTCTGAATTAAGAAGCCTGGTTTTTGTGCGTTTCCTGAAGTACATTGGAAAGAGAAAAGTGAACTGAAGAGAATGTTAAAGTAGCTGGACAAGATACAATATGCAAATCTATATTAAAAAGTGGGATAAGTATGGCCTGAGCCGGTGGTGGTGTCTGGATAAGGTGGAATGCAATATATGTCATAAAAATATCAAGAGGAGTCCTTATATTCCCTTCGTTGAGTCTAGATAGTACCCCTATTCTTATACCATGTGCCTATAACAGGAAGTACGAAGGAACCAGACTCCCAAGCGTACCAACAACTGAAAGTAAAAGTAATTTATTTTATTGAAACGTATTATCAAGCTACAAGATAGAAGACAGGTTTGATAAAGGCAAACATTTTATAGAAACTGCTACTTCATACTCTCATAAAAATTAGTATGTTTCAAAAAAATCATAACTATGATTTCTGCAGTCAAGATCTTTATTTCAAAGGGCAAAGAGAAAAGAAAAATTGACTATACGGGACTATGAGCGTTATCTAGGTCAGATCTGGGGCCTCTAAGACGGTAGCCCAATTATTAGACGCTAACTCCAACAAGACGCTGGAAATATATTTTTCTTCAGAAAATCTCTCTAAACCTCCAAACAAATGTCCACACGGATCTGCTATTCTTATGTAAAATAATAAAAGTTAATCTAAAACACATTGCGATATATAGGAAAGTACCAGGGCGACGTGAAATGGTAAATAAACGATTAAGTCATTTTTGAGGCATTCGATTTTAACGTGATTAGGTTTGTCCGCATGTGTGAGTGAACACAATAAAGAGAGAGAGAGAGAGAGAGAGAGAGAGAGAGAGAGAGAGAGAGAGAGAGAGTGAGAGAGAGTAAGGGAGGAGCGAGTCAATGAGCAAGATTGTCCGATTACTAATGAAATCAGGACGGTAGATTTCATTTTAGAACCTCCTAAATTGCGAGAATGGAGGTGAATCCAACGATTAATCTAAAATTTGTGACAATAGTTAATTACTTTGCGTGTGTAGCGTGTGTACTGCTGACTAGTTACAACTTTTAGTACAATGAGGAATTTTTCTATGCATATATTTTTATAGTAAAACTATGTTGTTTGCCCTTCACTATACCCTATTGTGTCGGGCCTATGCACCGAAATTTGTAATGTAGATTTTATTATAATCACTGCACATGGTATAGTTTCCATATGATTTAACTAACATTAATCGTCATCATTATGTTTTACTGTAGAAATAACCAAGACTAATTATACCAACATAACATTTCCAACTACTCTGGCGGTGAGTTACATCAGTAATTAATGGCCTCGTTAAACGTATTTACAGAATATTATGATCACTCAGACACTTTTCTATGCAAATTGTAATTTAAGTTTACTTTTCAAATTTTGAACGTTGACGTTACAGTTTGGAAGTTATTAATTACTTACATGACTGCAGTTGTGTATGTTTACTGGGGACTGGAAAAAGGAATACTGTAACACATAAGAATGAAACCGATCTAGTGGCCAATAAGCCATTTCGTTACCATAGTGCTGATGTACACTAAGCAAACATTAGGACTGTGTAATTAATACAGCTTACCTACAACGTTGGGTTTCTGTATAATTGTATTTTCATTGCGTCCGTGCGCTGTAGTCGTACTTTACCGGTGCCAGCACAAACCAAATTACAATAACAACCATTACTACAATGTTAAACAGCACTTTGTTTATAAAGCTAGACTAATAGTGTTCTCGTATGTTCTGTAAGGCTAGAAGATAAGCTGCTTGCACATTTAGCAAACAAAAAATATACAATTTACGTAATTATTATAATATTCCTATAAATTTGTTCACTATTGTTATTATACTCTTGACACTTAAATTAAATATTCTTACATAGTAAATATATTATGTACAGAGCGCAACAAGAGGACGGTAACATAGAAAGATAGAGAAAAGGATATTAAAAAAATTTTGAAAAAATTGCCGGTAATATATAGTTATATATGTCAAATTAAATACTTAGGCACACTGCTTATGTGAGCTTAACTTATTTATATTTTGGTACGCTATAGCCGTTTTGTGAGTATCAATTCGTTTCCTGAGAACACTGCTGTCGATTTTTCTAGTGGTTCAGCAATCGCTAAAATTTTTATAACAGTGTATCTAACTCAGTTCACAATATTTATAGCACAGGCATTTATTAAACAACTTAAAAAAAGTGTATATAGTTTTGTAGTTTGATAATTTAATGTTACACAGATGTAGCTATTTGTTGTAAAGCCATCTACCTCTCGCATTGGTCCATAATTTTTATATGAATTGCAGTTCTATATAGCTTTAAGATACTACAGTGTATCTGCTGTAGTACACTGGGATCTCTAACTGGCTACGTTTACTTTTATCAATGATAAAGGGTCAGAATTAGGCTCTTCATATTTAACAATGTTTGTGCAACATACGCTGTTATACATTGCTGTCTTGACTGTTTCACATTTTATTTCCATTCAGTTGGTTTCTACAAAATTAGTTTAGCCGTTGCAAAAAGTGTTCAAATTTTAATGAAATAACTACAACTTTAAAATTAGTGGTTTACAACCTTGAAACTTTTCTTCCCAGGGAGGCGTCAAATGGCTGTAAGTGTGATGTTGCAATACCCACAGAAAACTAGATCAATAAAACGATTAACAGTCAAAGAAAATTTCAGAAAATTTTTGTCACAGAAATGTAAGTATGAAAGTATAAACAAATGTTAAAAATTGTAATATATCAAATATACAAGGTAGGCTAAAATTTGTCTGTCACTAGAAACTATCCTTAGCTTGGTACTGAGACCGTAGGTTAGTAAATTATGAAACATTCTTAGGTATAAAATTCTATGTTACTGTTACATTTCTATTCTGCTCTATTAAACAATAGTTTGTAAAATCTCGTTTCAATTAGTACTTTTTCCTATATGAGCAGGTCTGCCTATTCTTTAATAGTGTATGGCGTAGAAGCTCTGTTAAATATTATCCATACACATAAAATCCCGTTTTCAAAAACAAAATATTCTAGTACCCATGGAGATTCCAATGACGCTACGTAAAACCTCTACGGACGTAACAATACTTTCGATGAAAAATGTTATTATGACACTTTTCCTCATTTCCACTGTTTGCATACAATCTTCCTTAGAAAGCGAAAGATTAGGTAAGCTTATGAATTGTCATAAGTAATGAGTTTAATAAGTCAGTTTCACTTCTGTAAGTACATATTTTCCAGCAATTTAATTTTTTTTATTTCCTTAGTCTCTATCTCTCTGTGGAAATTATAACAACCCTCCCCTGTAATATAATTTTCTTGTTGTGTTACTACCTGGATATAATATATTTACTATACTGTAGCGTAAAATGTAATTATAATATAGGAGCTATAATAAAGTCAGTGTACAAATATATAAGAATATTGTATTAAGTTTGCTGAAGGAATAAGGAACATGCGTGGCAACGTGACGCTTTGCACGTATAGTGTAAGCAGCATAATTACATAACTCTCTAGAACATTGGAGATGCTCCTTCGAGACGAAGATCAATTATTCTACGGGCATCTAGACATACCGTCACATTACCAAGCCACAGATAGAGTATAAATACTGAATTTAGAATCCGAGTTAGTTCAGTTTAATGTGCGTTTCGGGATTAATGTTATTCTGAATTAAGGTTTAGTGATTATTGTGTTCTTTAGTGCAATACTGCATAACAAGATGACATATGTTGTTGGTGTTGGATAATTTATAACTTGAAGAGTTGTATGAGAGTGTTTGCGTATTTGTAACTGTAATTAAAGTTGTAATTAGTGACATGATGTGGTGTCAGTTATTCTGTTTCTACGGTACAACACGATGATCCGTGCGACCATTGTAACAATGTTTTCCGTTTACTAAATTTTTAGCCTACTCACCTATTGAGGATTACAAAACAAGCAAGTGAAACAATTAGTCTAACTTTAGAGACAGCCTAAGGTTTAACATCGTAATAACGGCTGTTTGTACTGGATGCGGTAAAGAATGAACCCACCGCTGGGAGGCAATTAAAACACAATTATACAGAGACCCAGCATTGTAGGTAAGCTGTATTAATTACAGAGCACTAATGTTTGCTAAGCGTATCTCAACTGTCTTTTAACCTGTTGGACATTACAATCTTCCATTCACGTATATTACAGTTTTCTAGTTTTACTAGTTTCCAGTAAACAGACACAACGTCGGATAAGTAAGTAATTACCAAGTTACCGAGTTTAACATCTATCTTTTAAAATCCTTGGAAGCAGCTATACTGTTAGTTAAAGTACCTTGGAAACTATACCCTGTACAGAGATTGTAATAAAATTTGTATTACAGTCTTGCATCCGATACACTGGGGTGTATGTAGAGAAAGCAACACACTCTTATTACAAGTATTTGCGGCGAGTAATTCTTCTTTGTACTGAATATTGCAAAAGTCATTTTTGTAAAAGTCACTTAGCAATGAAAATTAAGGACCCATTTTTTTTACAAAAATTTATATAAGAAGACGCCGGGCGATAATTTTTGCTTGTAACATTGAAATCGCAAAAGCGTTAGTTTTATATTGACAGGTTAACAGCAAAAACTAAGTAATTTTCATGAACTGTGTATAACATTTAGTATAAAGAGGGGAATAATTGTACTATAAAACTCCGCAGACAATTGATAACTGAATACATTTTAATGAGGAATCGTTCCAGAATTTAGACACGGATCATGTTCTATGCTGAGGGGTATGTATTCGTGTTCCCGATAAAGTTTAAAACTATATCCTTGAGTTTAATATATTTTGAATATAAGAAACCGTATATGTTTGTATACAGCAGTAGTTACTACTATGCACAAGATCTGCGCGTAGTTGTAGAAACTTCTAGCAGTAAGGAAACCGGGATAAGGTACTGACTCTATATTTGATGAAAGGGAAGAAAAAGAAGAAGAAAAACTATAATTATTTGTATGATTTTCAAGATTTGAGTGTCAGGTTACTTTGCACTACTGAATTTGCTCACAGACGGACACAAACATACGCTAAACACTTCAAAATCAAGTGCTTTCCAAGGTGCTTACTCGCTTCTTATTTAATTCGCCTCACATTGATAAAAACCAATGTATCTCGCATTCTGTTGAAAAAGCCATTTTTATTACAAATTATTTAATAGTAATAGTAGATTTGTAGGGCACATTTATCTGAAGGTTTTGAGAGGTTTTTGTTATAGAGAAAATGTGTTTCTAATTTCTATTGGGTCTTGATGTCTTATTCACGAAAACCGAAAATATTAGACTATGGCGTTACGTAACCAACCTTAGACTATGGCGTACGTAACCAACCTTTGGACACAAGTTATAAGTAGATGAAGAAGGAAAAGGAGAAGAAGAAGAAGAAGAAGAAAATGTAGAAAAATTATTGACCTAATGTTTTGTCTAAGCTCGTTGATTATTTTAAGGACACCGTCATCTCATGTACTTTATTTACCCACCAAATTCCTTCCAGCCGCTTACAAATCCACACTGCTAGCCTAACAATCACAACTCTAGACTTTTTTCTTGTTACCCATTATGCCAAACACTAAACAAAACGCTTAACCAGTGTATCTATAGTCACATTCTGCTGCACAAAGATTTTATTTTTTAGTACTTTCTTCCTATTATTATTCCTTACAGTCTTCACTTACAAGGAATAGTCCTTTCACGTAACCACCATTTCCTTCGCCTACCTATAGAATTTGCTGCTTTCTTCTGGCTATATTCTACTGCTACCACTGGTAGTCTATTCTATGGTAGATGTAGACATTAATTTCAGTTATTTCCTTCTATTCTTTGTGTTGTGAGTGTTTTATTTAACTATTTCCTTATATTAACATACTTTCTTCCTGTTTAAAGATAATATTTTTTATGACTGTATCTTCTTTGTGTCCTATCTTAAAGCTAATCTACTCCTAATTTTCTTAAATTGTATATTCCGCAGACATCACGCACCCAAGTGTCTGTACCTTCTAATTTGTCTCTGCTTTCCCTTCATATTTCTACTTCCATATCTTCCTCGTCGCTTATTTACATCGCGAGGTGATGGAGAGTGGATTTATTTTCCTATGCTTATTCACCCTCCATACTCTCCTATCATATATTTTAATATTTGGAAAAATTCTTTGTTTAGCTGCTGTGTCATCTGATAAAATTATGTTTAACACAGACTCTAAAAAATCAATCGTGTCTCTCTTTATTATGTCAAACAGTTTATACATGTAATGTTACGCCATTACAGAACGTTCTACATGTTTCTCGGCTATCCCAGCAGAGCCCAGCTGTTGCGTTTGTGTGCGTACGTGACACTTAACATGCGTCAACAAACGAGGTTATTCCAGACCATACCGGTCGGCGCACTGTGTTCAAGGCCGCAATCAATATTACGCTCAAGTGATTTCGAGTAGTGTTGTTGACGCGTGTTATGGATTATTTTGGAACACCTGTGTTAGCTATTTAAATAACGGCAGCTGCTCCTTAGATTTCAGTTTAAGTGACGATTTATTCAAGTGAGTTTCGAAGTATTGTGGGAAAATGTGATTATTGTGCGGGACTCTATTAATTGACACTATTATTTCGTGTGGACGAATTTAACTTGGATTATTGTACAAGTTGATTGCAAAACTGTATTTGTGATTAACTAAATGTGGTGATTACTTGTATTTTGACTTGACTTCATTGGTGTCTTGTATTTTTTTCCACTGTACCATACGACGATCAGGGAGACCGTCGTAACAATACACCACATAATTACTGGATTTATCTCTAACAGACTCTTGATAGTCTTGCTTTGTTTTCAATCTATATTATATATGCCTCCAAGTTAACACACCTACTAATTTTCACCTTTGAATATGTTTATTTTCAACATTTAAACTGTATAAAAACTATGTTTTGGTTAACCTGTGAATAGAAAAAATGTTGCCAATATTGTTTATTAAAATTGCTTGAATGTTAATTATATTAAACGTGCTACCGCTGAGCAATGCGTTCTTGTAGAATACAAACCAACATGGTCTTAATGAAGGTCTGACTTTATACACGGATCAAACCAAACAAGTTTGCATATCCACTTTTGGCACTATTTCACATTTTCTAGTAACTTCCACATGTTCACGTTGTCGCGTTGTTTGACCCCGTTTACGTTTATTCTCGCATAATAACCGACATTCAAGTTTCTGTCAATAGTGTCACCAATCAGTGGTTTCCGCTAAATAGCACCCTCTATTAAGCCTTGACATGTCAACCATCTGTCTCGTCTTCTCGCTGTAGCACTTCACAAACGTCAACTTTCTCCCTGTATTCCAGAGCATGTTGATTTGTTACTTCGTTCACCCATATTATGCTTAATATAGTCCTTTTACACCACGTTCCTAATACTCCCAGTGTTTGTCTTCTAGTTTACCCTATTGTCTACGTTTCACATCCATACGCGATGCTGTAAAAATATTACTTCAGCATTATTTTGTAACCCAGAAATCCCAACATTTTAAAATCTTCTTAAATAAACCTAATTGTTTCATTGGGCTTGTGATGTGCTTTTATTTTACAGTATGAGTCATAAGTTGCTTGACAAAAATTCCTTTTTATAACGTTGAAATATTTTGTTATGTTCATTTGTTGACTCCACACAATTAACCTTTTATTTACGTTTAGAAAAATGTATTCTATTAAGCAGGCAGCCCCATTAAAAAGAAGTGAGTACCTTATTAAACAAATGGAAGAATACAGCTAAGAAGGGATAAAATGAGCATAATGACAATTTTTAGTAAATAGCACTGTAATGACCATTAACTTAGACATGACGATGACAATGACCCCACCCAAGTGATTGGCCGAGTGACCAAATAAATATAGATAACGTTATGATAAACATGTCATAAAATTAATATTAACTAAGAAATAAATGATTAAACTTTAAGGAACAAAACCACAAGTAAGATATGATGTAATCTAATGTACGAATAAGTAAGATGTAAAGGTAGAGTGAATATTAATAAGTCATGTGGTGAATAAAATGAACAGAAAACACAAACATTAATACACAAGGGTATGAAGGGTAAACAGTGATAGTGATAGTATAATAATCACAACATAAGACAAAACAGAACCAAGAGTGCATGAAGTAGGTAGGGAGTGAGTGAAAAACAATATGTGAGCAACATTAAATGACCATTATTGATGGTCATAGTAATCAATATAGTGAATAATAATTAATGCATCTTGCTGAACCAAATAACAGTGTATACTGAGAAAAACAATAAGGTAATGAACACTATATAAGGAAAGCAGCTCAAATGCAAGTGTAAGAAAGCGTATAGAAAAATCTATATTATTAATTGAAAAAATGTCAGTTACCTGAGGTAACTACAATAATAGTGAAATGTCTAGAAGACATATGATTATGAAAAACCGTATGTTTAGATACCATAGGTGTGTATATAGTAATAGTAATAAGTTTTGGAAGAGACAAAACACCAAAAAGTAGTATAGAAAAAGATGTCATGTTTAAATATAAAATAATAATTTTATGTTATAAATAAATGTTAGTTATAAGATGTTAAGTTATAAACGTTATGGTCCTGAAAGGATAACGGATAGGAATCCGTATAATCAAAGCCTAAACAGTTACATGTTGTAAAAGAATATTAGACATCAAAAGATGTATGCTAAGTTATTAAAGTTATTTTATAAAAGAATAGTAGAATGTAGTAGGAGTGTCATAAAACACTGAAAACTTTATAATGTTTTATAAGAATTTTAGCTATAAGATATGTTATGTTGAATTATAAAAATAATACTCAAGGCAATAGTAATATGTATTGGAAGGATGGTAAAATCGTAAAATGTTGAATGTTAATTTATCAGACCTAGGTTTAAAAGGTAATAATCTGTTTGAAAAGGACCACTAGTCATAAAACAATATGCACAAATTTATTCTAATTGTATATAAACTAAACAAATTTAATAAGAACATAGGGAAAAGGACAAAACTAAATTATAATAGCTGTCAACAATTGTAGGCCAGTGTAGGCTTAGAAAAAATATGAAATAATTGTAAATTGTAATAAAATAACAACATTAAGTGAGGGGAAAGGTAGGCCAACATAATATATTTAAATAGGGAACTTTAAAAACACAAAGAACGTTCAAAAACACAATTGTAAACTAAATAAGTATAAAAGAAAAAAAAATTATCAAAATACTAAATCAGCAAATACTGGAGAGAACCTAGTCATGTTTGATTTCAAAATAATCTATAACAGAAATGCTGTTCAATAGTGCTAATAACATGAGTATTAATAGTACTATAAGCAAATTATCTGAATTAGAAACCAGTTGATCATTTTGTGTAAAAATTATAAGCTATGTCTAACAATAGGCACAAAATTTCTCAACCAATGGAAGGGTAGGCTTGAAGCCTAGAACCAAAAATCCGTTACAAATATTTTGACAGTTCATTATTAGCTTCAGAAGAGAGCAGACGAAAAATAATTGCAGTTTCAATTAATTCAATAAAAGTATAACTTAAATGGACTAACAACATTATAAACGATTAAAATGAACACCAAGGTTGGACGAACATATTAAACAGATCAAATTAAACAAAATTAATGAAATACAGAAGAAAAATGTCACTAATAAATTAAATAAAAATGAAATAAAAGAAGGAAGCAACAACCATAAACCCTAGAGGAAAATTAAATATCAGATGAACAGGAAAACGTAAAGTATAAACTGAGTTAATTAACAAAAAATACGAAAAACTTATTTCACTACACTGTAACGCTGTTGCACTAAATATTAAACTTGGTTCAGACACTCATCCACTGAATAACATGTAATAATTAATTTATAATTTTTAAAACTTTCAATTAGGATAATAACATTATTTGGAAATAGAAAATATTATTTCGAAAAATAAAAACTTAACCTCTATTCACGAGTTGAACTACCACTTACTTTAGATACTAAGAGTATATTTATTAAGAAAATATTGTAACGCTACAACTGCAAATATAAATTTATTTGTTTTTGCGGAGCCCCACGATCTTGCCATTTCTTATGGAACGATACATAATACATAAATACAATTTAAATTGGGTTTCAGGTGTATCTATAATAAGAACTCTATATAACTTGTAACGGTATTTCAAATTTATTTGATATTAATAAAATTGTGCACATGGCGCTTACTTCGACTTAAAACATTCGTTATTATTTTGTTACTATGCCGTAAGGTTTATGCTATATACATCATTACTGACTAAATATTCTATTCTACTAATTACTGTATTAAAAATAATCTCATTTCCTGACTACTCAGTCAATTAGTGTGTTTAAAAATATCAATGATTAAATATCTTTTTATATATTGTAATGTAACTCAAAAATATTAATAGTTACTGAATTTATCTTTCTTTTCTCAGTACTGATTTATATAAAACGCTAATTTTTAATTACATGCTTTGCATTCTTTTCATTTCAATACTAATTTTAGCTCTTGTTTACGTTAATCTTACTTCAATATCATCTGTGATTTTAATTCTATATTTACAATAAACATTGGCTCTTACTTTTAAATAGAACAAGAATGTCTTTAATTGTCTTTGAGTTAATTGTTCGATTAAGAGATAAATAAGTTGTTTATCACGTTATTGTCGTCAATCATACTCAATCATTGGATCCATCTGTAATCGTCCTCGTCACGAACTCCAGCGTCGTCTCCTCTTGTCCAGCGTCGCTCCTCTAGAGTCCAGCGTCGTCTCTCTCTTGTCCAGCGTCGTCTCGCTCTTCTCTTCTTGTCCAGCGTCGCTCCTCTTTTGTCCAGAGTCGACTCTCTCTCTCTCTCTCTCTCCAGCGTCGTATCGCTCTCTGGAACTTCTCCTCGTGCTTTTTCGGTCGTCAGATGATCTTCTTATGTGGATCTTTTTATGTAATTTTGTTACTACTTAAAAATTTTTTGTTTTACAATCCAGTTACATAACTGTATGTAACTGGAAGAATGAAACTATTTACAAAATATTAAATATTCTGTGCGGACGGGCAGAAACTCTCGCTGCACTGTGGGTGATTGAAGAAAGAGAACAACTGTAGCGTGTGTGTCCTATTTATACCCATGTCTTGGTCAACACCTGCAGTTGTACGAAATCGACATGTCTGAAACTGTCTCTGGGTTCAGTTCCCCCACTCTTTGTCAATTTCGCTATTTCTTATATTTCTGCGAATTGCAGAGTCCTGTAAGTAACCTCTTATACTCATCTTATAACTATTTTCACTACACATGTTCACTGTAATTTTGGACATTGCAACTAACCCTTTCGATTTGTACACAGTTATTTCACTACTACACTCGTACGGTGTGTCTTTTTCACGTGGTTTTGTACACCGTATTTAGTATAATTACGGAAAAACAGTAATTATGCAATTATTCATCTTGTGGTGGTAAACCCGCCTGCATATACCTGCGTTCACACACACTAGCAAAATACTGGTGTACACACTTTCAGTTACATTTGTGTGTGTGTGTGCACGTCGATTCAGGTCGAAACACCTGTTCATATTTTTGTCTGAGCCAAGCTTGCAATACCTGACATGCTTATTTCTAATACATTATTAATTATTTACAGTTTATTAGATATATTTAAATTTTTATATTCAATGCTCAGTACATCACTTATTTGTACTGTCGCATTATCCGTCTTCTTGGTAATAAAACAAATTTTATTACATTTATTTACTAAAAATTTTTATATTATTATTAATACAATTGTAAAGAAAATGTAACAAATAATAAAGAATGATATTGGTCATTTCACCCTTAATTGGAGTGTATACAAATGTCTTACCTCCCCTCTTCACACGCTCACTACTCGTAACCTTGTAGTAGGGTCGCTTTAACAAACAGCTGATCTGACTGGTTTCATTGACCTCGTTGTTTTTATGTGTAGCACTTCCTAAATGGCGTTGCGTGGAATTTACCAATTTCTTTCTTCTGTATCTCATCATATACGATGGAAGTGTGTTGTCCTACTCGCTGTCATAACGTATACGGTCCATTATAAAGTCTGAAGAATTTCTTCGCCGTATTATCACTTCGTTTTCCCACTGGATTAGCTTTGAGTAGTACACTTTCTACCACGTTGAATTGTTGTAGCTTGTGAGTTAGATTAAATCTCTCTACTCTCTTGTTACCTCTTTCTATTATCCGTTGCTCTGCGTATTCAGTTTTCACACTTATTGGTACAGGTACATTCTGGTTATTAGGTTTGTTTATATACTTGGTCCAAAATCTGTTTGGCTTCTTATCTTCTTCCAATTCCATTGGAGTATATCCTGTTGCTTCACTATAGTTTTCGTTGATGGCTTTTTCAAGAAATGGTAAATATTCTGCCCATTTATTGTGTTGATCATGGTAGTATATTCGTAAATATTTACCTAATACTTTGTTAACTCTCTCAGCAAGGTTTCCTTGAGGATGTCTTATGGATGTGAGTACAGGTTGTTTTCCATTTTCCCTTAACGTCCTCTCCCATTTTTCACTCTGGAATTGTACACCTTGATCACTGAGTACCTTCTTCATTTTTCCATATGACGGAATATATTTCTGCAGTAGTATCTTTAGAACAACTTTGGTTGTGGGTCGCATAATTGGGTACAGTCGGACTGCCTTGGAAAACACATCGATACATACCAATTTGTGCTTCACACCTCGACTTGATCGTGGTAGTGGTCCTAGAAAATCCACTGCAATTATCTCTCCCTTGTTTACCTTCTGGATGCTCTGCATTTCTACGTATGTGTGTAAATTCAGTCCTTAATTTTACATTATCTTACTCATACATTCTTACCTTCGCTTCTAGCCTTCCTTAACTCTTTTCTTAACATGACATTACATTATCTAATACATTATTTATACAATACATTAACATTCATTACCTTTTATTACGTTTCTTTAATATTACCTTTCTGATCGCTACTACTTTCCTGAAATACACTTCCGTAACAGAATACTCTTTTAGCTTTGTAGTGTGTCGCATGATCGGTTACAGAGGAACTGTCTTGGAAAACAATGATATTTTTCTCGAAGTCTTTAATCCTAAGTAGTCTCTGCCCTTTTGACTTTTCACTCTCGCTTTCTTCTGCGTCCTTGTATCTCCATTAAGTGTTCGCTTGATCAGCCGTTCTGACAATTATAGCATTGATTACTCATCCCTAATCCCTTCTTTATACCAAAAACAACAATAATATTTTTTACCATTACTTTCGTAAATATTTCTCTACACTATCATTCCTTACCATTAAAAATACATTTCTTAATTAACCCTTTAAAATAATATTCCTTATTTCTTTTACTAATATTTCTTTTTATTTGCTATCATATCCTTAATAAATAACATTTCTTAATTTTACTCTCTTATATTATTATTAATAATTAATAGTAATATTATTTTTCTCATTTAAAAATAATTATTTATTTTCGGGTATTGAGTTCGGTTCGGTGTGTCGTTAGAACTGACACCCCTCATTATAACCATTGCATTGTCCCTCGTCTCCCGGACGTAGATTAGTCGACCTGTACAGTTATTTCCGTCGCACACCCTCATTGTGTTAACGTCCCATTGTATTGCTGCGACGTTTGTTTTTATCGTGGAAGTCACCTGTTTATAGGGTGAAAACTTTATTCTCCCTCTCTTTCTCTCGTAACGGTCGCATTCCATCGCAGCAGTTTGCTCGTGGCCCATATAAACAGTTGAACCTATTTTCGTGCACTTTTATGATAATATTCATCGTAATTAGTATAATTATAGTTATAATTATCGTTCACTTTACATTTCTCGTGCTTATACCTACCGTCATATTTACCACAATTTTGTGTAGTGTTTCGTCTAGATAATTTACTACGTTTCTTGTTAGGCCTACAGTGATATTTATCTCCGTAAGTGTGGTGTCTTAAGTGTTTCACATGTGTCATCTTGTGTGACTTACTATTGTGTGCGTGTCTCACACTTGGGATATCGCTATTAATAAGGTACGTTTTATTAACATTAATTTGCTTCTCTCCCTTAATGTTAATTATTTTATTATAATTATCGTTAGTAATTACAAACGTATTTTCTCTCTTATTTTTAATTCTTATGGTTTGTTTATATTATACTGCCGCAATGTGCGTATTAGAATTGTCAATTCTTTCTACTAATTCCTCTTTTGCTTTCCTTTCTTCTCTTAATTTTTCGGTCTGTTTTGTAAAAAAATTTGTTAACTCTTCTATTTGCGTTCTAATATTATTTTCTTTTACTTATTCTGTTTGTTTGTTCTCTACTTCACAAAATACGGCTTGCATCATAGCTTGAAGTGCTTCTCCCATCCTTAACTTCCTGATATTGCCATGGTGAATTATTATTAAAATATTTATTTAGTAGTAATTCTCTAACAATTATTTTTGATAACCGTTCCCTACTTATTTATTTATTTCTTTATTTTTATTAATAGTTATTATTAATACAAATTACAGTTATACATGATACACAGACAAACAATATTATTTGTGGGCGCCAGCTGTGTTATTACACAACAATTAACATTACATTCAGTTACTGTTTAATATAAATACTTATTACATATAATACATTTTTCATTTAACACACTCTTATGTTTTAGAGCACCCATTTAGCCACACAAAAAATTTTAATAGTTAAATGGTGGAGATCGGGCCATACGTTCATGGGCGACAAATAAATGTAACGCATTTTTGTACATAAATGTAGGCATGTCGTGCCCCAAGTCCAGGGCGACAAAATTACGTAACAATACAACATTGCAAATATAATATAATTTAAATTTGTGATGCTCCACGTTGGAAGCGACATTTCTTATATGACGCTACAACTGCAAATATAAATTTATTTGTTTTTGCGGAGCCCCTCGATCTTGGACGCCATTTCTTATGCAACGATACATAATACATAAATACAATTTAAATTGGGTTTCAGGTGTATCTATAATAAGAACTCTATATAACTTGTAACGGTATTTCAAATTTATTTGATATTAATAAAATTGTGCACATGGCACTTATTTCGACTTAAAACATTCGTTATTATTTTGTTACTATGCCGTAAGGCTTATGTTATATACATCCTTACTGACTAAATATTCTATTCTACTGATTACTGTATTAAAAAAAATCTCATTTCCAGACTACTCAGTCAATTAGTGTGTTTAAAAATATCAGTGTTTAAATACCTTTTTATATATTGTAATGTAACTCAAAAATATTAATAGTTACTGAATTTATCTTTCTTTTCTCAGTACTGATTTATATAAAACGCTAAGTTTTTCTTAAATGCTTTGCATTCTTTTCATTTCAATACTAATTGGAGCTCTTGTTTACGTTAATCTTACTTCAATAACATCTATGATTTTAATTCTATATTTACAATAAACATTGGCTCTTACTTTTAAATAGAACAAGAATGTCTTTAATTGTCTTTGAGTTAATTGTTCGATTAAGAGAAAAATAAGTTGTTTATCACGTTATTGTCGTCAATCATACTCAATCATTGGATCCATCTGTAATCGTCCTCGTCTCGAACTCCAGCGTTGTCTCCTCTTGTCCAGCGTCGCTCCTCTAGAGTCCAGCGTCGTCTCTCTCTTGTCCAGCGTCGCTCCTCTCTTGCCTAGAGTCGACTCTCTCTCTCCCCAGCGTCGTTTCGCTCTCTGGAACTTCTCCTCATGCTTTTTCGGACGTCAGTTGATCTTCTTATGTGGATCTTCTTATGTAATTTTGTTGCTACTTAAAAATTGTTTGTTTTACAATCCAGTTACATAACTGTATGTAACTGGAAGGGTGAAACTATTTACAAAAAATTAAATATTCTGTGCGGACGGGCAGAAGCTCCCGCTGCACTGTGGGTGATTGAAGAAAGAGAACAACTGTAGCGTGTGTGTCCTATTTATACCCATGTCTTGGTCAACACCTGCGGTTGTACGAATCGATATGTCTGAAACTGTCTCTGGGTTCAGTTCCCCCACTCCTTGTCAATTTCGCTATTTCTTATATTTCTGCGAATTGCAGAGTTCTGTAAGTAACCTCTTATACTCATCTTATAACTATTTTCACTACACATGTTCACTGTAATTTTGGACATTGCAACTAACCCTTTCGATTTGTACACAGTTATTTCACTACTACACTCGTACGGTGTGTTTTTTTCACGTGGTTTTTGTACACTGTATTTAGTAAATTTTATTATATTTTATTGTGTTTTTGGATTTTACTCCTTAATTATAGTTTATGAATAATTACGGAAAAACAGTAATTATGCAATTATTCATCTTGTGGTGGTAAACTCGCCTGCATAAACCTGCGTTCACACACACTAGCAAAATACTGGTGTACACACTTTCAGTTACATTTGTGTGTGTGTGTGCACGTCAATTCAGGTCGAAACACCTGCTCATATTTTTGTCTGAGCCAAGCTTGCAATCCCTGACATGCTTATTTCTAATACATTATTAATTATTTACAGTTTATTAGGTATATTTAAATTTTTATATTCAATGCTCAGTACATCACTTATTTGTACTGTCGTAATATATAACATTTCATTGAGTTTTATGTAAAAATTTGTTCTTTCTCGAATCATTTTGATAACTTTTGCTCTAATCAAAAGAACTTTGACTAAATAACCATTGTAAAATTAATTTCGACAAACGATGAATGTTGTTTTTGTCAGCCGACCCAACATAGCCAACCGCTGAGTTAGAAATGAATCAGAGCCGGAGCACAAATTTATATTTTATAATAATTCCTTGTATTAAAAGATAAAAAGGCAGAACCGCTATCCAATAAACCAGTACTGAGAATTAATACCTGTTTATTGTTTCATTTGATAATATTGATGTATTGATCTCTTTAATATAGCACAGGTGGAAATTTTTACCAAAATAAAGGTTGGTAACACTGCCGCTCAAGAGCGAATTTCGAATTCAACTAAGACATCGCGGTAAGTTATACTGTTTCCTTAAAGAAGAAAGAAGTTTTGAAGAGAAACATTTAATTGTTTTTAGTATAAACAATTTGGCGCCTAAATCGGGAAAACAAAGCTTAATGTATATCAGGTAAGAAGGAAGAAGACGGTGTTGAGGCGGGTACTGGTAAGTTTACGAGAGCGAAGGTTAGCGGGAAAATATACGAAATTTTGGACATTAGAAAATAACGCAGGCGGAATCGAATTAATAGAGTACGACTCGAGAAGTCGTTATAATTCTCATCATAGTAATAACCTATACATGTGCAATATAATTCAGATAGTTATAGTAATCATAGTAGGTATTAGTATATATGGAATATTACAAATATATTTTAATAATATTAGACTAAATGTAATATCTCCATTGCTATTCTGTACGTAACGCACCCTCTCACAGAAACGTTCTTTAATGCGTAGGTCTTACTCCATATATTTACACCCTGATGATAACAATCAATTTTTGCAAAATGTGGTCACAAATGTCGAGTCGAATTAGTGACTAAACAAGAGAAAAATTTTATCATTACACTAAGGTCACCACTGAACTATGTATAACTTATAGCACTTCTGTATTATCGGCAACTATACTGTTCCTAGCTATATTATCCCCTATAGGCTACTGCTAAGTACATTATAGAAAGTGGCTCTATTGCTATCCATGCTGTAAAACGATAATTTAATTCATAAAGTTAACTACTCAGTTTCATAAAATTATTGAAATATGTTTCATGAAGTTTCAATCATTATGTAGGCCTATCGAAAGGTGTAAAACTAGAATCACAAATAGACCAGTAAATTTTGTTTGGTTTTTACTCTTCCCGGAGCTGTGAACTCTCGGTTAAGCAACAAAAGTTGTCTATTAATCGAATAATTGCAGCTGACAACGAAGTACAGCTTGACATAGCCGGCAGTCGACCCTTTTAATGTTATTGTGTCTAAGGAAACTGACAATTTTACTGATTTTTCACTATAACATGTATCAGACTGTACTTTGAAACTGTCAAAACGTAAATCAGGCGTGACCAGTTAATGACACTATGATCGTTTTGTTTTAGTAGATTTTAAAACAATTTCATGCAACTTTTCGTGCTCTTTATAATTGTACACTGTGCTATGTCCTGTCTCAGTAAATAAAAACCCTCATGCTTTGACACCCTCCACGTTTTATTTAAAAAGTATTCATACAAGTGGCCTGAACCGTATGTACTGTATGTACCTAAGGGTCTGCGCTAGGTGCGATCACACAGGACTCCGTGTTCAGTCGGTATGAATGAAACGAAATAAAAAAATAAATGAGGAGATGGAATGAAGAAAATTCTTTATTTCCTATTATTCTAATATTGCCTTTTACATTGTTTCTTGTTCAACTTCTTTAATATACTAAACGTAGTTTACTGAAATATCGGCAGCAAGTTGTAGCGTTAAGAATAGCAGAATCATATTTTTCAAATACAGAATAAACGATCATATATAATTATATTACAGTTCTCATAGATACTACAAGAGATTTCTAGACGGCAGAGCTAGGTAGAAACAAATGACTTTATTGTGTTTTTGTGCATTGAAAGATGTAGATCAAACTTAACTTTACTAGAAACATTTTATAATTTCATTACCGACAGACAATACTGCCGACAGCACTTAATCTGACATGAAAATAATAAGTCATCACAGAAACGATCATGTACTTTGAACACAAAGTAACAACATTACAATGCTATAATAGTAACATAATTACTATGTAATTAATTTAGTGATAAAAAATTATTTTCATTGTACGAGTTACTGCCTCAGAATACATTAGATATTATACTAAACTGTATGCAATAATGCCGCTTACTAAAACTATCAAGGTACGCAGCTGTAATTACAGTATCCAACAGGATTTACTCTCTTTATCCAGGTCGTGATACCATTGTTGGGTCTGTTTTAGTAAGTCTAAGTGTTTGTAAACTGATCGTTGTGTGTAGTCGGACTATTTGTGTGGGTATAATGCGCGGGAGCGTGTATGCGTAGGCTTACTACCAATTTCAAGATAAATACCAATATCATCAGACTAAATTTAATTATATACGCCTATAACTTGACGTGATCGGAAAGATAGAAAATAATTGTAAAGACGCCTGTATCAACTAAACCAAAGAAGCATTACATATACGTTTAAAATATTATTCACTGAAAGGGAAACTATGTCTTTCTCGGTAGTGGAACCCGTTAGAGCCAACTTTGTCTTATACAAAAAAAAATTAGATTAGATAAAACATTTTGAATACTTAGGATGGGATAATTCATATGATCAGAGTAAATACCTGGACTCAGAGTGCATAGTGTTTAATTAATTTTTTTCCTGAACGGTTGATCTCTGGAAAATTAAAGATAAAAAAGACTGTTGAAACTTTCTAAAACTCTAGCATTACCCACGATTGTGTACGGAATTAAAATCTGAGCTACAACAAAACATAAGAGAGAAGAATACAAGGTCAAGAGATAAATAATTCTAATACGATTCAATGGATATAACCGTTGAAATAATGGAAAAACTGCAAACACTTAATTTGAATAAGAAAATAAAAAATATATTTAGATGGAAAGAATGTTTGAAAGGGTAGCTAAAAACAAATTACTTTTAAAACGAAAAATGTATAAAGCAAAACGATGAGTAGACATAGGTGACTGAAAAACATATGCGTACCCTAACGGCTAACAATTACTAAAACATAAAGTAGAGATGATGATGACAGAGCAAAAAAAATACAAAACATATTATTAACCATCAGTAGCAAATCTAACTTACATTTGACTGTCTCTTACAGTGACATCCAAAAATATTGAAACGGTTTGCCAAACTCTGTTTATGTTGAAGAAGTATAGGAAAACCTAGGAGACTCTGGTAAAGTCGATGTATTCCTTTGTGACCGGAACAGATAGATTAGCTTCTTCCCTGATGGAAGAAAAAAAAAGAGACCGAAGAAGAGTGTCGAAACTTGTGAAGGTGGTATGATACTCCTTTTTGCATCACTCGTACACCGTATGTAAATCTGGGTACGACGAAATGTCAATAATGAAGAAATTATTTGTTACTGTGAATATGTTTATCATAATGAAAAAATATATTTTCCTTGTATCTCTCCAGAGACCGATCTTACCGTCCTGTTGCCTAGGTTAGTTAGGGCATTCTAAATATATTAATTTTTTTTTACATACTTATTAGTGAACGGTTGTACAATCCCCAACCAAGGAGACAGAGAATTTGAACCTGCGAATGTTAGCTTCTCCCCCCTTCTACAGCTTACACTCTAGCCTGCATTTGGTTTAATATATGAGTGTCCTTACCCTAGCCTTTGGAAAAACAATCCTTTCCATACAAGGTAGTATGGGAGACTGCTTATTTGATGACTATTTTTGATGTTGTTACCTAATTTGAAGGAGCTTAGTAGATCAGTGCGTATGGTTCCGGGAAACTAATCTAGAGATTCCTGGTTCGACTACCGGCAGCACATAAAATCAAGTCCGTTTTTCATGCCCAAGGCCAGTTCAGCCTCTAGAAAATAGTACGTGGGATGATATCCTGGTGTAATAATGTGCGGATGTTCTGAGTGCTAGCCACACAAACCTTCCCACAACAAAGCGGAGTAGGAACAAAACTTTCCTTAACGCTCCTTACCCTGCTCTTGGACGACTGCTCAAACGGTAATAGAAGGAGCCATTATGATTATATAAATAGTTTGAATAGTAACTCGCACACCAGAAACTTAGTCAGATGCCTTGACCATGCCGGCGGCAATGTTGTGGTTGCTAGGGTATATGATTACGGACAATCAGTTGTAGTGCTGGTAATATTTTCTGTCAGGCTGAGTCTTAAACAGTCGACTACTTGGTAAATTGTAACTACAAAATCTTGAATATAATGCTTTTTGTAGGCTAATGTAATAACTGCAAAGCTTCTGTCTTGTCCCTAGTGCTCGCCTTGGAATAGCGTAGATGTAGCGTAGATCTTAGAACAGCGTTTCTATCTTAGTTTCCTTTCCAAATTTGTTGCTCATTCCTTTCATGGCGTAGGAATTATTACCCTGATTTCGATCTAGAAAATAACTGTTTTAAAATGGTTTTACATTACTAAGTTGGTTTAAATTTACTTATGAATTCTAGAATACGTTTCATTTACGTTAAAATGTAGTTAGTATAAAATGTCTTTACAAAATTAACAGAATACTGTAAATAATTTTACAATAATTTAACCTAATCTTAAGAAGTATCTTGTAATTAACACATTGTTATTCATGTATTTATTACAATGTATGTTCTACAAGGCGATAATATCTTTTATAAACTTCTCAAAATTTTTAAATAGCCTTTATTCCATTTTGTTGTGGCGTGCATGCTGTTATCAGTTTGGAAACTCACATGCACCTCCTTCTCGCTTTACTTATGACTCTTCATAGAACTATATTCTCCTGTAACTTCTACTAATTAAATCGCTAATCTTAATTTCCACCTTTTCCTTTACTTTTATATACTCGAAGTTTGGAAGATAGGACAAGATAACGAAAGACACTTGTTTTGATCCAAGATTTCCTTTATGGAAAACTGAAGTTACTATTCTATTCTCGCTGACGGAACATTCCTTTTGTCTTTTTCTAGTAACAACGCGTTTCACTAAATCGAGAGATTTGAATTGATTTAAATTTAAACTCTTGACTGTTCCCATGGGCTGAAGCATTTTATCACAGGTATTGTTATCTTAAGACATTAAAAGATCTCACAATTATAATGGGCTCATCTTGCTGTTGTATGTACTAGATCTTCTTACTCTCCTAGTATATACCAACAAAGTTTTCTTGGTGATGTTAAGATTAGGCTACACGTGTGAACTAATTATCGGAATGCTCCACTGGTAGAAAAAGTTCCACCAATATAACCTGGATAGACTTAGAAAATTTTTTCGTTATCTCCATATCCCGCTATTATTATTAGAGTAAATACCATCAATTACACATAAGATTTTTTTTAAATTCGAAATATTTAATTTGTAGGAATGTATTTACCAACAAACTGATTCATTAAAAACTCACTCCAATTCTGCATTAGTGAGTGATCATATAATTTTTAATTAACAGAAAGCCACTGACCATGAGGTAGTATTATAAAAGGTTCCTAATTGATCTCTCAAGGTTAAATATGTTTGGAGAAAATTGGAAAAAGATATTCGCAGTTCGGAGATATTCTGAAACTAAAACGGTTTAGGTTAGAGTAAGCAAAAGTGAAGCAAGCTAAGAGCTTTAAGTAAGGAGGAGAGGCTATGCGTCACAATGTTAACTGGACCCTTATAAGTTGTTAGGGAGGGTAAGATTACGAGAGTCTATTGTCGCCATTTCTTGTTTAACAGGCACACACCGTTACCTTAAACCAAATTCATTAGTTCTCTATAATATGGAAGCGTTTTCCCTTCGCCTGCATTAAATGTAATTCTAGAGCAGTACCACAATAAATTGCAAATTATTAAAGTGTTCAAGTTTACATGTATTGCTTTACAATATTGTTACATGGGTTTTCAATTGTAAGAACTTCCCTTTACTATCGTCGTTGTTTTCCTTCAAGCGTTACGTCCGTGATTTCTTTCTTCCTTCAGCTCATACCTTATCATCACCAGATAGGAAACAATCTACAATTTTACTAAGGACGTTAAATATGGGCGTGTTGGAAGTTGATAGAATACCTCTGACTCACCTCGTACTTTACAGTCAGCGTACAGTTTGATCGTGCCTATGAGCACGGTTGTTTATTACTCCTAATACAGCTTTCCGTTGCATTAACATTCTGCATACCTTTTCTGCAGATTAACTTTCATTTAATACTTTATAATTTAATAAAATGCTATTTTCTTCTGCGTGTGAGGTGCTGTAAGTTTTTTCTCGTTTAAACAGCGCATTTCAAATGACCAATTAAAAAGTTCATTGTGACTACCAGATTTTTTTTTAACATTTCAAACCTTTTTTAAAAACGTTTTAACGAGATTACGATCAGCTGCAGCTCCTCGGTGCTTTTTGAAAATTATTATTTCGATTTTGGATGGTCTACAAAGTTACAAAACTAATACCCAGTAATTATATGAAATATGCGTATAAGAATGCATTTGCTGCATTACAAGTATGGTTAGTTATATGTATATTGAAAATATATGACAGCACGTATTTATTGTTTGTTATGTTTCAGCAACATAATTTGTTTTATGTACGGCTGATACACCTTTACCATCATTTACCATATCCTCAGCCTTCACGGACATACTGCATACAATGTTTTTCATTTCATGTATTTTCATATTAAAATTCTTATATTCCCTACATAGAACGTTAAAATAAGTGTTACTTCATTTATTCCTTAACCATACCCTGACGCAAGTTGGTGTAAATGTAAGTCAGGTCACAGTATGGAAGACGTGTAATACATAAGGGGTGGAGGGATGTGACTAAAACATTGTCTAGACTGCTACGTCTAGTCTGGCTGTTAATGCCAAGTACCCACTAGTTAGATATAGTACAGAGTGGCAATTGATCTTCAAAACAGACGAATAAATTGACTTCTATAGCAAATATGTCTTTACAGATATGGAGTTTGACTAAAATACGCCTACATTTACTTCAGCTTATACACATTAACTTTGAGAAGTTCCACCTCATGTAAATTTTTGCTTAGGAAGCAAGTTCGTCTACTCTGAACAGTGTGCAAAGTGCACTTTTCTTTCTATTCGGTAGTAGTTTCCTTTTTTGTGCCTGAGAAGCACAGCACACTATGCAAAGCAAAGCTGTTTAGGAGAACAATTTAAATACTTGTGTGCAGAGATTCAGTTAGCAGCCGCAAGCTTCCATATCCTCTCCTCCTTCATATTCTGCGTAACAGTGTACAAATATTAGACAAAGACTTATACATATCAAACTGTAATAAACACTCACCAAATTATGTGTAATTATACCCTTAGAGCATAACTAAATAATTAAGTGCGCGTTTGTTATTACTTAATATTACTTATCACAAGGTTTGTTGGACGGAAGACTGGAAAGCCATAAGCTTCCTGTTCCTTCTTTGTACAATTTTTAAACTTGTACCCGTATTTACACAACTCGTCTCTATCTCGCAACTGATAATACGCCTACACAGACACAGACACACACACACACACACACACACACACACACACCTCGCGAGCACTATAACCGCTCAAACTGTTTATACACATAACGATCAATTTACAAATACCCTAAAACACAGACTACAACAGCCTAAAACACAAGCACAAACACAATTTCATGAGTTGAATAAAGACTGCAAAGTCCTCTTGATTACTTAATTAAGTTACATTTGTTGCACTTGACACATTCAGTACCGAGACATTGCAAAAAGCTCGCGTACTAAGAACGTTTACGTGCAGTGTTCAAACGTATGATGAACGTCCAAAGAGCACACTGAACAGCGTTGCTACTATTGTGACTTGACATAATGCTGCGTACAGTTATAAAAAGCAACACGTATTGGAGAAAATATTACAATAAAGATGTTACAAACAAAATGATCTTATATGTGTCGCCTTTTGATTTCAGCTTCTGTCAAATCAAAGCGCCACTTGATATACGTTAGAGTGTGAAAACTGTGAGATTATCAGTGACATTAATTAGACAAATGTTAAAGGCGGTAACTACAGGCTCCGTCAAGGTGTAGCTCGCTGTCACGTGTAATCAGTCGCTAATGAGGTAAGGTTTTCTGTGGCTTAAGTGACAGTTGACTGCTCCCGGAAGTAAAAATACCTAGACGACTTACCGGCATCATTGTAACTGTATAAAAACATGTAGATAAATGGTATGGATGGTTTGAAACATTTATATTATATATTTATCTGTCCCAACTTTCAGAAAATGGTATGAAGGGTTTGTAACATTGATATATCTACAGCAGTCTTTTTCGGTCTGTCCTTATTTGACGAAACTGATACGTTGAGTCATCTAAACGCTATTACATAACAGAGGTACTCATTCTTGTCAAACGACAACGGCCGGCAAGCTTAAATCCTTAGTAAATAACAGTGTTTACTGGGACCGTGTTTACAAGGTTTTGTAGAGAACTATAACGAAAAGAGGAGGCGGGTTGTTGAGGTCCGACTGAGATTTTCAAGATTAATGAATATAGTGGTGCAGGATGCTGTGACTGGGAAAAGTAGACCGAGTAAGCGAGTACCTACGGTCAATTGTTGAGGATGTCATAGGTAATCAAAAACGAAGAGAGTCGCTCAAGAATTGAGGAACTGAAGGACCGCATCCAACCAGTCACGTGACTGATGAAGCACAATCCAAGATAGTCATCTTTATTGACACAAACGTGAATGCTCGTAAAGGCAATAATATAAAAATATACCGGATCGAAGAGTGTAACTTTGTCAGTGTCAGCATATATAAGTTTCTACCATATGCCAATATAGCGGCAAGAGAGAATTACTATAATTAAATCTGAAGACTTTTGTGTCTTGAATCGTGGAAAAATTAGATTTCCATTAAATCTTTATTAGTTTATAATCTACGGGGACACATTCTTGTATGTTAAACAGTTTGAAATAATTAAATGTCGTACAATTTTAATAAACAACGTCGGCAACACTTCTTTTTGTACATAGATTAATAAGCAAAAGCAAGTTTTAAGAAGTATACAAAGTTAGTATTTAAATATGTAAATTAATGGAGCAAGCCCGTAAGCTTATAGAGGTTTGTAGTGTAGACTGTGAGCATAGCATAACTGTATAGAATGCAACACCGTATCTACGGTACAGCCAATAATTATGAGGATTATTCTGTGTAAAAGTTTCGCGTGACAGATAATGGCACAAATTACTTTAGATCCGCTGAGAAAAACAGATCAAGAGATGAAACATCATCTTCGTAAAGAATTTCACAAAAATAATTAGATGTGATGAAAGAATACAGAAAAAAAATTTAGGAAAATAAAACTGATGCAAATAACTAATGCGGAAGACAAAACATGGGACTAGAAACATTAGAGACAAATAGATATATACAAGTACATAGGGACCATGTTCAATATAGAGAAGACCAATGAAAAAGAATATAAGAGTTGATGTCTTCAAGGCAGGGTAATAAAAGGATATAACATCAGATATAATATTCATCATCAAATAATTATACAACGTAATCATCAATGCAAGGTTATTAAGTGGTCCCATAGGCTGTACACTCTCAGATGCAAAACGCGTTGACGTAAGAAAAGAATTAAGTCTAAGACTTTTCATTGAAATAATCAAAGGAAATTAAATTAATTAAGACAGCTATCTGAAACAGAAAATACTTTCAATGTTAGGACTACAATATAGAACAGAAGGAAAAACGAAAAAAAAACAATGTAGGTAGGAGGAGGAAAGCGTGAATACCTGAAAAGGCTTGGAAGGCCTAATCCTTGAAAGTGGAAAAGGAGAAGAATAGTCATGCAAAAAGAAATATGAAATAATAAAAATAAAATTTTGTGTAACAATATGAACCTGTGAATAAAACTGGAAAAATATTTCCTTCAAAATGTTTGGAAATATGCGCAGTGATAAAAGGCTAAATATTGTTTGATACACAAGAAATACGAAGTTGTATTTACTTTAGAGATGCTGAAAGAAATTACTTAAATAAAATATGCATTGAACAGATTCTTAAAGTATGAAGGAGCGTAGCGAAAAGCATTAAAAAACTTCCGGTTGTTTGCCTTCTCTTTGAGGCATATGTAACCTATTAAACGTAACCTATAACTTAGTCTACAATTTCATTGAGTCACTTTACTTTCGTGCGTTCTAATATCAATTCTTTAATTACGTTTTCTGTGTAATGTCGTAGTCCCCCGACTTTATATCTGATTAAGTGTCCCGACCAGGAACGTTTCTCTCTGACGATGATTTTCTTTTTTCTACTTTCATGAATCTGTGTAAATACTTCATTATTGCTGTTTCGATTCTTGTATGAGATTCTTCACATCTCTGTCAAAAACCAAGCCTCAAAATTATCTATTTATGCCACTTCGCGTCCCCCCATAGTCCATGTTGTACCATCAATTTCTCACATGATTTATTTTACCGGCACTCCCACCACTTACCTAATATTCCACGTGACTCCAATTTTTTCTCATTCTTTTCTGATTCCGTTTTATTCTTAACAAACATTCTGTGTTCCCGAGACCTAACACACAGAAGTATATTTCCTTTGGAATATCTAATGGCTGGGAACGAAATCAGAATTAGGATGTCTAACACAGTATGATGCTTATTTGCCTTCTTCACCCTATGTCGTTGATCTTCGTTGATTCATCTGTCTTAAGAGATACTTTCCTAATCATGGCTGAAAGCAGGTACTCTAAACCCATTGCCGCCCATGTGTCATTCGATTAGACCACTAGCGCTTGTTAGTAAGAGGAGAAACAGAAAATTGTTTTAATGTGTTCTAATGACAAAAGGGCTAATAAAAATATTTTTGGGTTTTTATAAGAGGCAAAAAGAGAACGAAAGGTGAATACTAAATTTCTTGGTGAATATGTCTAATACGAATATCATACAATGGTATACGCCTTGAATAGACATGAACTCAAACCGGCGGTGGTGTCAGGGACCTGGTGATAGTGACAACAAGCAGATTAAAATTTCGTTTCATAGGGCTAAAGCTGGTCTATTGTAATATACCACTAATAGCAAGAGCTAACAGTAGAAAAACCGAATATTGTACAAATACATTTTTAACATACAACACTGAATATAGGTCAGTTGAGAAACAATTATAAGGGTCATCAACTCCTTACTGTGCTCAAAAAGGTTACCGACAGGTAAAGTTTCACGAAAAGTTGAACCAGAGCTTGCTAGTTGAGAGCCACATTACTAACAGCAAAGAGAGCGAGAGAACCTATGATGTCGTAGAATAGACCAGGTCGGGAGACTCTGAGATAGAGGCCTCACAAACAGACTCTTACAGAAATTGAAATCGGTTATAATTGTTTCCTACAAGAAAAAGGCTCGAGTCTTTCAGATGAATATGCCAGACAGCTAACAGAACTATGACAAAATTAACGTTTTATTAAAAATAATAACAATAATATTACAATTTTTACAATAAAACATAAGATACAAGGGTGGGAATATTATAGGAAGACAAATTAAAACGAGTAAATATTTTGAAGGCATTTGATTTTAACGTGTTTGTGTTTATGTGTGTGGTTGTGAATAAACAACAAAACTTCAGTCACCTGTCACTTTAATTTAAAAAACGAGGTGTCAACAATGATTGTTTTTATTCCTTCTTTTTCTTCACCACCCCCTGCTCTCCCGCCATATTTTACTCTTTCTCCTTCTCCTCCTCATTCTCATCCTTTTTTATCTTCTTCTTCTTTTCTTCGTTTACTTCTCTTTAATAGAATATATGCCTACTGGCCTGACACGTCTTTTTTCTCCCAGTGGGTTCCTGAACCTACCGGCAGCTTTCTCCCTTTTAGCGTATTGTATTAAATCGGGATGACAAATTGAGTTTTTACTTATTTTTTACGTATAGTTATTATGGAGTCTTATACTAAAAATGTTTACAACTGCAAGAATACAACATTCAACTCTGGCTGGAAAAAAAAGTTATATTCTTCATAGGACAGGACTACGTCCTTAGTATAATCCATTCACTGTCCAATGGTTTGTGGCTTTTCATAGTTAACCAGGTAACTGTGAGATATAATTAAATTTTGTGGCATTGGGTACAATAAAGTTGAAATATTTTTAATTCTCTTTATTCGCCTATGAATCTATTTTTGCGAAAAACACAAAATTTGAAAAAACAACCACAGGTAGACAACTCAGAATCTAAATGAAATAATAGAGCCATAACTTACAAAACCGGTTATTGTTAAGTGTATAGTGTGATATAATTGGAGACCAGCTAATTATAATGTATGTTATTCAAGATCGTCTTACTGGTATTGGGTACAAAGATGTTTTACAAAATGCGTTTCCATACAGCATCCTGTTAGAAGAAACACATATTCAAAAGAGCCTTCAAATGTTCTTTTAACACGATGGTGCATCACCTCATTAATCAGTCAAAGTTTGAGAGCCTTTAAATATAATTTGCTTTCTTTTGACGTTATTTTGTATTTTATTGACTCTACATATAACACCTTTCTAAAAAATTAAATTCATTAAAAATGTTTTAGAAATTTAGAAATTTACATTTATTTTTTTGCAATTTATGCAACATAAATTACGTCAAACCTGAAAAATTTATTTTTCATCATCAATTTTTTGAGACTTACAAAACGATTCTACAACACTACACAAGATGAAGTTTTGAAACGCACTTTTTTAAATTTGAAGGACTACAACTGTATGAAATCATTAAAGTTACCCTTAAATTTATGTTGTAAACATTTTAGATGGGAGTTTGCTTTAGAGCAGTAATCAAGGCGAAATTTTTTAACAAATCAATAAATTGAAAACGAAGCGTTTTGAAACCTATGTTAATGAAAACTTTCTTATTTATTTCAGCCTATAGAAATCGTTTTTGATTTATCTCCTATTTGACAAGGGACACACTGTATATACAATGTTACAATTGTTGTACAAATTGTGTATTTTTGGTACCTCAAGTATCTACGCAGTTTATCTCCTAAAGTTTACAAAAGAAACGAGGGAATTGATTACTGTACTTTAGAGAAAACCAGAGGTTTAACAGAGGAGTAGCAGCAGTTATTGTATTTTGGCTTAGAGTGACACCATTAAAGAATGAAACGACTGCTAGGGTTCAAACAGAATTACGCAAAAACCCAACACTGCAGGTAAACTGAGTTAATTAAGAGATTACTAACGTCTGATACGTATATCTCTTACGTCAGAATTACGTTAACTTGCTGGCCACTACGCTATTTGGTTCCGATGTTTGATGTTTGATGTGTTCTAGTTTCCAGTAAACAGACTAAACTGCATTTACCAGTTCGACTAAATAACCAGCATTAAGACTAATATCTTATAAACTACAAAACTCACTTTAAATTAAAATAAGTTAAAGGAAAGTGTTTGTCTCGTTTATAAAACTTTATAAGTACGTTTTCCTTGCTGCAACTTATAATTATAGGTATTACTCAACATTGTAGTAGTTAGAAATGATGCGTTGGTATAATTAGCCTTGTTTCCTTCCTAGAAAAAACATGCTAATGGTAATTAATGTTAGTTGAACTACTTGGAAATATACCCTGTACAGTGATAAACTTTGTATTATAGTCTTGCATCAGATACACAAAGGTGCAATAAATGAAGAAGAATAAACTTCAATCCACAGTGTAATTCCTCTTTATACAAATGTTGCAGTTCCCACAAATAAAATAATGAAGTGTTGTCGTAAGTTTTAACCTCAATATTGCGTTGAGTTTTATACCAGGATTATAAGAAGCTAGTACAAGTTTGTTCGACTTAAATGCAGCACAATATTGCTTGCAAATTAGTATTAAAAATTGGTCGATGTTTCGACAGGTTTTGTTGATAGGTTGCTAGTATGTGGTTTCAATGGAAGTAAAGTTGGTGATCTGTGTTTAACCTATTCAGTGTGTCAAAAGGGATCTAAGAAGTCAGCTCTCAGTTTTGCGGATGCCTACACTCTTGATAGAACTAAGACAATAGTTTTCTTTCGGCTCTTTGTATTAAAACAAGCTGTAGTTAAAATCTTGAAGTGTACACAAATAGTAATAATAGAAATTTATTCTTGAGTGTTCTCCAAACTTTAGTAGGCCTACAGATTATGCCTGTTCGATATGAAATCTTTCTGGAGTTGATAACGAAGTATTTTTAGACCTACGTTTACATGAAATTTCTTCTTTATTTCAGCCTGTAGGAAATGACTTATTCCTCATAGGACACCCTATATACGTTAATTCATTTAAGTTTTTATAGTGGAATAATATGTTACGTTACTAGCATTTAAACATATTTTTTTCCAGTCTTTATTTTTAAGCAAATAACTTAATCCTGTACTGTATGATATGCAAATTAATAAACTGCAGTACTATCAGGACTTTTTTCTTACTTGAGAAACGGTTTGAGTATTAACTAGTAGCATCATATTCATCCATGTGAAATATCCGTGTGTATGTTGGTTCCTACTGTAAGCTACTTTCGGGTTTTGGATAGTTTTGTTATTACATTTTTTGCATTTTTTATGGTTCGATATGTCGCAAAAATGCGTTTTCAGAGTATATTTAATGTTTGGTACTTAAAAAACTGTGTCAAGTTATGTTTATGTGTCACTAATACTGAAGAAATGCAAATCAATATAGAAACAATAACTTACAGTAAATATATTACGTAAAGAAATTTAGTGCTTCTAAGAAAATAGAGCTTTAGCTTATATTAAACTACTATACATTAGTTTAATATATTAATAAATGCCTTGGAAGATATAGAGAAAAAGTAGAAGGCCCAAACTCAGGAGATTTAAGAAAATAAACAGTAAAGGAAAGGAGCTGTACAAAGCGGAAAATAAAGATGGCACAAAAATTAAGGCCATAAAGACACACGCAATAAAGATTGAATACCCTCTTTGACTTAGAAAATATAAGTAACATAAAATTAGTTTTCTTGAAAATATAATTACTGAGATTTGTCACGCGTACGCTACTGTCAACTCAAAAATCCAAACAGTTGCATATGAACACTTTTGCCTTCAAAATTTAATTTAATTTAGGCAAAGCATATTTTATAAATCACGAAATATAGTAAGTAGCCTAGTATGACAAAATATGAAAGGTGTTAATGCATTGTTAGTAACGAAGAGGAAGAGGTTTTTACTTCCCGGATGCCACCAAATAGGGACGACGCTGCACAAGAAAGCGTCACTCTTAGTTTGACCATCACTGAATGCAGACGCCATCTGCGAGAGAGTGAAATTAATAAATTATTTAAAGTTAATTCAGTAACATAACCGCAAATAGTGAGACAAACAGTAAAATAATTGCATTTAAAGAAAAATTACCAGTACGCTCCAGAATAGTAATAGACAATAAAATTATTGGACAAATATCCTACTGCAGCTACCTAGGGTGCGACATAAGCTATAAATGTTGTAACGTAACTTTAATTTTCGATCTGCAATTCTTTATTAAGTTCCTTATAATTTATCTTGATTTACTATTAATTAAAAAAAAATTGTTTATATTTAAATAGTTTTTTATTATATTTGTTTTATTTTAATTTAATTTATTTCGTTATTCGAATTATTTAATTAGAGATTATATGATTATTAATTATTAATTAATGTTTACTTGGTTTTCATCAGTTTGGAAGAATTTTAGTTAAAGAAATGTTTTGCGTAATTTCTGTACGATTGTGAAATGGACATGGCGAATTGAGGTTATCTGCGTATTCACTCCCTTTCGATGACGTTCCAATTGCCAAGGTGTCTTCACTCTTCCTTTCCTATTTAAAAATCTCCTATTCTAACTTTATTTAATAAATAAAACTCCCTTCAAAATCAATTAATTATATTCATTAAATTTTATATCTTTCTTATTCAGTTCTACAACTCTTAGATCGAAAATGTATATTTCCCGGATCGACTCTTTACCTCGGGTCGATTTTGACAAAATTAAGTTATTTTATTTCATAATATTAATTATAGAATTTTTTTAACTACTATTAAAAGGTCAGAAATGCTTTTAGGAAGTAAAATATTTACAAATATTGAAAATCTTACTTTCTGTTACACATAAAGTTAATTTTGTTTGAGTATTGAACAATAATTATTTAATTCAAATGACCAAAGTCAACAAACATGGCCGCTTCCAGTTTTGAATGATGACGATAAATTCAAAGATGGCTGCCTGTGTTCCACCTCAAATAACGCGAATGCTTTTTGTCACTGTTTCTTTTAAAATAACTGATTTTATTTGAAGTGTTCACTGTAATTATAGTTAATTCTCTGTTTTCTTTCACTATTGTGTTGTTAAGAAGTGTTGGTGAAGATATTCTTGGTGTTGTGTAGTAGTAAACAGTGCTTTTTAATAGAAGGTTAAGATCTCACCATGTCTAGTAGGAATACTTTTTTTCACTTTTTTAATTTCTTTTAGTTTTACTTTTACTTATTCTTTTCTTCAATTAAACTTATTACATTTACATTATCTTCAGTTTTTAAAATTTTCTTTTGTTTCGTATATAATTTTCTTATTTCCCTCCCCCCACAGAATTGATACTTTGTTAAACTTTGGCTCCCGGCTTCACAGAGCTGACCTGTACGTTCTTCTGCCTAACAATAGAATAATTGAATTTCTTACTCCTTCAACGATCTTGACCAAATTTTGCTAAGTTCTCATTGGTCAGAGTAGAGTTCAGAGGTCACATGACCATCATTATTTAAATTATTTGGTTTTTTAATTTCCACTACTAATTACTCTCTGACTATTATTTAATTATGCTTAACTTAATTTACATCTTGGTTTTCCTGGTAAAATTACAAACAATTTGATACCCAACATGACCTGTGTGTGTGAACTAATAGATATTTTTGGTGATTTACAAAATCATGTTTTATAGGCCATTTTAGTCATTTGGCCTTCACAAAATCATGTTCTAATTCCTTAAAGTATTTAATACATTATGATTACTATAAAAAGAAAATCTATTTAACAATTCGAGCTTATCATTACTAATTTACACTGGTTTGACTTTTTGTTAACTATGATTGGCAATAATTATAATGTTTTACATTTTCCTAGGTCATATCGTTTCTTTAGTACCTACCTTGTTTTATTCTTTTACAATTATTATTTGTCCTGTTGGTTTAATACCTTACTTTTAATTACAACTATTCTCTGTTTTTATTACATTGGATTAATATGCTTATTATACCCTTATTCTTGAACTTCCTTAACAAACTTTATAAACAATTTAACTTAATATCATGTTTCCATGATTGATATTCTAATAAACCTTCAATAGTTAAATTAACTTTTAACAAACATAAAAAACAGTTTAACATATCATAACATTAATTCTTTTCTCTGTCTATCAAGTTCTGTTTGTTGATTAATAACACCTTGTATTCTAGGCCTATTTTGAGGTATTATTTGGTTCCATGTTCTAAACTACACCTTCCAGTTGGCCTATAGGCTTAATACATTGCTAGTCTTTATAATAGATTCATTAATAACAAAGAATACTAACATGTACATGAAATAAACACAATTAAACAATGATGTTAAAGCCTTTTCTTTTAACATAAGCAACAGGGCTTAAAAGGCACAGAACCTTCAACAACTAATATCAAAATTTATAATTACTTCCCTAACATTAACATTTAGTTTTTGTTGTCATTATTTAGTGTTTTCATACTTATATTTGTTTATTTTCTTGCTTGGTTCTGTTTGTGTTATTTGTTTGCACTTAAGACAGACCACTGACGTATTCATCAACCTTCACAGTTTTATCCGCATGATTAATGGTTATCACTATTTTTCACTCATTAACTCACTTTTCACTGATACATTTTTTTATGGTTTCCTTCTTAAAGTCTAAGGTACATTATTGTTATCTATTCTACCCTACTGTATTGTACTTTTTCCTATTTGTTTAAGTTTTGTTTATTTATTTTTACGGATTTATATGTTGGGGTTTTTTCATTTATTTAGTCTTATCATTGGTTATTCATTATGATCAATATTGACAGTGACTCACTATCTCAATCTAAGGGGTATTGGGTATTGTCAACGTTTTAGTGAGTTTGTCTGTGTTTGTAAATTGTTTTAAGAGTATGGAACGTTCTGTTACGTTGCAATATGAAAACAATATCGATAATAAAATAAACAGTTATCAGACGAGGTGGAGCACAATTCATAAGGCTCTAAGAAAGAAAGTAGGAAAAGATACAGAATTTTGTAAAGAAATGGGGGCACTAGTATTGATGGACGGGAGTGAATCGTGGACACACGCTCAAAATCGGAGAAAACGAATTAAAGCTGCTGAAAGGAGAATCAAAGAGTGCCCCCTAAGAGATCTTATAAGAAACGCAGACATAAGGCAAAAGATGAATTTGTACTCGATAAACGAAAAAATAAAATAAAATGAACTGGATACAACACAGAAATAGAATGGATGACTTGAGAATAAAAAAAATATATATATAATCTATTATACTTCTTGCAGAACGAGATTGAAAACTTTGGCTGTGAAGACGGAACAGGCTGCAATCCTAATCCTTGAAGTGGACAAGCAGAGGTTTCGGCCAACCATAAAACTTTGTTTGAAAATATTTCTATACATTTAGTTGTAACGTTATTGCAAATAAATATATTATGTGCTAATTCTGTGCAGACTACTTAGGAATTACAAAAATTATCTAGAACGTGTTTCATCGTAGACTTAGTCCAAAAAACGTCCATAACCATGAAAATAAATGAAGCTATATGACTAGTCTTTTTTTTTGTAGTACTACGTTCATAAGGTATGCTGTTATGTACGAATGGATTTATTATGTGTTAAAGAACCGCGGTGGGAAAGCCTACTAACCCTCTGTCAGCTCATGTATTGGTTAGCATCGCCCATTATTGTGTGTTAGACCCACGGCATAATAGATATAACGAATACCGGCTCATATTCACTGTAGTAAAGTGCTTTCGTTGCTTCCGAGGTTCTAAGCCCACGTAAAAATTAAATATCTGCAACCTGGTGTTTGTTGTCTTGTGTATTGGTTATTTCAGATAGCTGAAATCAAAACAAACAAATAATATAGGCTAGTAAAAGTCTCAGATTAACGGATACCTTCATGGCTCAGGTGTTGAACGTCATTCACTGATACGTCGCTGGTGTCGGGTTCCGATTACCTGTTTGGGCTAGAAATATTTTTAACAGATATAACCACTGTAAAATTTTCAAATAACCTGAGTACTGTAATGCTCATTGTAGCTGATGCAACTTTACATAGATTAGCCTAAAAAAAAAATAATAGATGCCAATCCCTCATTTCGTGCGGTTAATTCGTTTCCAAAAATTTCCGCACGAAGTGAAACTGCACTGTACGGGAACATGCTTTCAATAAACAAATATGCGTTTAATAGTGTAATATAATTACAAATTTAAAATACTAAATAAAGATATAAAGATATAGATTGTGATGCTAATAAATGTTGTCTGAATCTCGGTGTTGAACTCGCCGATGATACAGCTCCACTTTAGATTCACCAATTGGTAATTATTCCCAATTACAAAGAATAAATTAAATATAAATAATGTATGATAATAAAGTGTGATGTGTTGATAATAAAAATTTTTGTAAGTTATAAAATTTTACTTATATATTTTTTTGTTTAATTAATTAATTCGATTAATTAATAATTAATTAATTAATTGTGTGTGTGCATTAATTACTTCCAATTAAATAGGTATGAATTTGTAGTTCGAAACTATTTGTTTCTATTAATAATTTAATTGTGTAGTTAGATCTGTTGATTCTCTCTGCTGACTTTGCTCTTCTTCTTCCTCTCAAATATTTATTTTATCACTGTAAATTATTTTTTTAGAAGAAAGAATAGCTAACATTCACTATACAAATAAATACAAACACTTATAACTGAATAATCATGTTCATTTATTGACATTTAAAATTATGCGCCATTCAGGCTGCGCATGACCCAGGCATTGGTTGATATCTGCTCAAGTCGGTAGCGAACAAGATTGACAAAATATATTTTTACAAGATTAATTAATTAGGATTCTTTTAGCGAGTCGAAATTGTCAGAGAGGAAAAGGAACAAGATACAATTCTTACAGCTATTTGTAAAATAAATTATTATAGCTGAAAAAACAATATTGTTATGTAAATTGTCAATTATGAAAAGTAATATCAAACGATTCGTCGAAATGACGTCACTGGCTTCAAGTAGTCTGTGTCCTGGACTCGTTCGGAAATTAAGTATGGCCGCCGTAACCTCGATTTTCTCTGCTATGCGCTGCTGATGCTGGTTGAGCTTCTCCCACAGAAATAAATGAGTATTACCTTCTCTGCGAAGTTGTATTTGTCCTGGAATATAGTGTAGAGTGTTCTCCCTTCTCCTGCGATGTTGTTCCGTGATGGTTTACTGGTGAAGTGTCCGGTGTTCAATGTGTTGTATTCGTGTTCTGCTAATACGGTTTAAAATATTCTCAAAATGGCCGTTGATTTCTTGTGCTCTTTTAATATAGTGTTATTGCTGTTGTTCTGAATTAGTTAGGTGTTAATTATTATCTGTTAGTGTTACTTTTATTTAGTTAACCTCTGTTACACTTTTCGAGGCTACACTCACGGTTTTGCACAAAACTATACTTTTTCTGTCTTCTGTTAGCAATTCCTCAACTGGTCATATTAACGATTAACAATAGACTAAACTCTGAAAGTCGTCGTTTTGGGGTAATTTATGGTATGTTTTTTCCTCTTTCCATTGTTTATTTATAAAAGTACATGTCTCAGATTTGGTTCATCCTCTAAATATACATAACAGGCTTTCCTATTTATTGCTGTAATTCAATTATTTCTTAATTTTACAAAAATCTAAATATTCAGCAATATTCTTAAATTAATTTTACATAATTGGATATATAGCTGGGTTTGTTTTAAGTTCATTTAAGCCTAAAATTTACAATTTTTGATAATTATTGTAGGCCTCATATTTTGTACAAATTTAGTGTTTAAATGGTTTACAAGTGTTTTGCTGATAATATTTCCATGGAATAATATTAATCACTCCGTGATTATTTTTGTTGTTCATAATTTTGTTGTTATAACACTTCAATATTGATTAATTTACTATTTAGTCTGATTTGATTACCATTATAGGCCTAGTATTATTTATTTCCAAAAAAAGTTAATTTTCTTTCCTTTGTCATTCCATTCGTTATTATTTGTATCTGCACTAATTACATTTTCATATTTCTGTGTTGTATGGACTGAATTCTATTCCCTATATTATGTAGTTTGATTCTCTGATAGATAGTTTTGGTTTATATTACTGGTCTCTTTTTCTAAAGTGGTGTATTAGCTAGTCTGCTTTGTACCTTTCATATGGTTTACAGTTTTAAATAAAATTATAACATCATATTTCCTACTTGCCTCTCTGCCTTACAAACTTGAAAATTAGTTAACATGATTTTAAATACAACAAAACATCTTATATCTACTAATTTTTATATCACTTAACTATAACAAAAATATCTTATTCCTATTATTTTTTATATATCATTTAACTATATTGGAAACATCTTATTACTAACAATACCTTCAGTAATTAACTGTCCTTTGTTTTTATGTTCTTTTTGCAACAAATTTAATTATACTAAAACATCTTATTACGAATAATACTTTCAGTCATTAACTGTCCTTTGTATTTGTTTTTTCTGGTAACGACTTAACTGTGATAACAACATCTTATATCTATTATCACTTTATATCTAACATATTATATGATTAACAATAAATAACAAACATTTTATTATTGGTTATACCCTCAGTTGTGAACTGTCCTCTGGTATTTATTGTCCTTCTCACAATGTACTTAACTGTAATTAAAAAAAACATTTTATGGGTAATATTATTTCTTATGTCTAATTTAAAAAACTCTTATCACTAATAATGTTATCAGTCCTTAGACTGTCTTTGATTCCTATTTCCTACACTATTTTTTATTATAGTGTGTCACTTGTTATTCTCTACACTCACTGTAGTCTCTGACTTTTATTGTATTTATTATGGTATTTCACCTTATATTTCTTACACTAATGGTAGTCTTTTGTTTTTACAGTATGGTAGAATTTGGTTTGTTTCTACACTATTGGTAGTCTTTTGTTTTTTACATATAATACTTATATCTAGTTTACAACTCGGTTTTCATTGGATTGTATCTTGTAACTTGAGTTACGGGGTCTAAATATGTTGGTTTTAAATTTAGTTCAAAGGTATGTATTCCTTTATTAACATTTTTGGAATAGCTCTTCTTATTTCTAGGCTCTTTGTAGAAATCTTGACATATTTTGTCCTTTCTTCATTATTATATTAGTAAATTTCTTGTCTTGTGGTTTCTCTGCTTCTTGACCTTATTAATTTCCCTTATTAATATTGTTTTCATCCTTTTATCTCCTTTTTCTTTTCTTTCCTTTTTACTGCTTCCCCAATCTACTGGGTATACTGCTGGTTTATTGGGTTTTTACATAGTAAGTTATTCTGACCAATAGTTTTCTTTGTTATTGTTTATTCTTATTAACATTTTATTGACTTAATGTACAGTTTCTTTAGTTTAATCTTTAACCAATTCATTCTTTTCACTCACTGTGGACCTTTTCTTAACATGATTGTAGTTAACATGATTTTAAATACAACAAAACATCTTATATCTACTAATTTTTATATCACTTAACTATAACAAAAATATCTTATTCCTATTATTTTTTATATATCATTTAACTATATTGGAAACATCTTATTACTAACAATACCTTCAGTAATTAACTGTCCTTTGTTTTTATGTTCTTTTTGCAACAAATTTAATTATACTAAAACATCTTATTACGAATAATACTTTCAGTCATTAACTGTCCTTTGTATTTGTTTTTTCTGGTAACGACTTAACTGTGATAACAACATCTTATATCTATTATCACTTTATATCTAACATATTATCTGATTAACAATAAATAACAAACATTTTATTATTGGTTATACCCTCAGTTGTGAACTGTCCTCTGGTATTTATTGTCCTTCTCACAATGTACTTAACTGTAATTAAAAAAAACATTTTATGGGTAATATTATTTCTTATGTCTAATTTAAAAAACTCTTATCACTAATAATGTTGTCAGTCCTTAGACTGTCTTTGATTCCTATTTCCTACACTATTTTTTATTATAGTGTGTCACTTGTTATTCTCTACACTCACTGTAGTCTCTGACTTTTATTGTATTTATTATGGTATTTCACCTTATATTTCTTACACTAATGGTAGTCTTTTGTTTTTACAGTATGGTAGAATTTGGTTTGTTTCTACACTATTGGTAGTCTTTTGTTTTTTACATATAATACTTATATCTAGTTTACAACTCGGTTTTCATTGGATTGTATCTTGTAACTTGAGTTACGGGGTCTAAATATGTTGGTTTTAAATTTAGTTCAAAGGTATGTATTCCTTTATTAACATTTTTGGAATAGCTCTTCTTATTTCTAGGCTCTTTGTAGCAATCTTGACATATTTTGTCCTTTCTTCATTATTATATTAGTAAATTTCTTGTCTTGTGGTTTCTCTGCTTCTTGACCTTATTAATTTCCCTTATTAATATTGTTTTCATCCTTTTATCTCCTTTTTCTTTTCTTTCCTTTTTACTGCTTCCCCAATCTACTGGGTATACTGCTGGTTTATTGGGTTTTTACATAGTAAGTTATTCTGACCAATAGTTTTCTTTGTTATTGTTTATTCTTATTAACATTTTATTGACTTAATGTACAGTTTCTTTAGTTTAATCTTTAACCAATTCATTCTTCTCACTCACTGTGGACCTTTTCTTCTTTATTTATGTTGCATTAAGTTAAAATTTTAATGTGATAATTTTGTTATGCTACAATAGTTATTCGGTTCTGAAATTCATATATTATTTATTCAACAACCTGAAATCTTATGTTAATTTACATAGCATTCACAATCGTGCACCCCTGTTAACCTATTACCGTAAAGTGGTGGTTATATAACCACAACATACATAACAAAGTTATCACATAATTTGTCGTTTTCAATTTGTGCTTCTTCATTAAACAGTGCACAACTGTGTGTCTCACACAGTGACCCTAATATTCACGTGTATGTCAGTTTTTATTACAAACATATTTGTAGAACGCCATAAATATAAAATAGGCACATGTAGGTCATCAGACCTATTATCATCGTTACAACGTTAAAATGCAATCACGTCTTTATATTAAAAGTGGTGAAAAGAGCGACAAACATAATGATAGTAAGCTGGGACTGAAACGCGCACAAATACAGTTGGAAAATGAATTAGAGGCCTTTCAATTTTTCTTAATGCTTAATTGATCTAGAGTTATGGAAACAATTTTGATGTACGCCTACAATGATATTTGGCAAAAAAAAATACGGCGGCAAACAAAATACACTCAAGGGTGCCATTTGAGCTTTAAGGACTGACATCTGTAAAACAGCTTTTAGCTATGAAAATTCAACCAAACAATAATGCATGCGTATGGAGTGAATCACGAGGTCTTCCAGGTCAGCATGCTTATAAAGGTAAAAACTGTAATTTTCGCCAAGGTATAGGCAAGATTGTAATTTGTTAACCCCGTACTCCAGCCACGTTAAGAAATTGCGTGATATCAGTTTTTGTTGTGATTTCATGTTTGGTTTAATAAAGGTTTATTGTTACTCTTAAATTTTGAAAGTAAAGAATCTTTTCTGTGCTGACATAACAAGAGATAATAATAATCGAATTTATGACTTGTCTCCAGATGATAATATTTTTTATTAAATGCCATCGTTTGATATGTGAAGACGATCAGTACATTGATGTATAATAAAGCGTTTTGCCAAAAATATATCAAATTACCGGAAGTTGATCTGTTTGAACACTACTAATTTCTGACAATAAAATATAAGTGTTATTAACGAGTTTTCATGTTTAGATTATGTAAGCAGCAACATAAGGTTATACAGCTTTTCCAGCTAAGCTTTATTCTTTTACGGATCATCTTAGTTTTACATTTATAACCGTAATGAATTGACACTAACACAGTTTAAAAATTTTCAGTGTTTACGGCGATAAAACGACTGACGTTTCACAGAAAATCGATAATTCCGCTTTTTGCGCTAAATAGAAAAGATTAAGTAAATATTTATTTACATATTACAAAAATTGCTCCGTCCCATTTCTGTCAGAAACCAGTGTGTCACCCCATTTGACATAGACTACGAGGTTATTAGCGAGCACGGTTGATATTTTAGAAGATGATTTAGAACGTTACAGTTTATTCTAAACGTTTTATTTAATAAGAATGATGAACGAAATTATTGTTAGTGTGTGAACAACGCCGAACCTGACCGAGATTCAAACGCTAGACCATAGCACCAGATGAAAGGCTGACAGTAACTACTCAGCTATATGATAAGAATGCACTGTTTTTTTTTTATTAAAGCAGTACATTAATTATGATTGTGAGTATATTCTAAACATTTTTAATAACCTAAACAAAAATTATTAATAATCAACTATCAATTAATAATATTGCATTTTACCACATGACTAACAATAAGTAACTAGGTGTTGCGGCACGATCTGAATTTATACGATTGTGCAACGACTAAAGCAAGCGAACATAATGGACCGTTAACTACAACTACACGCGAAAAAGTTTCCCTGGCATGGCTGTTAACTCTTGGCAACGCTGTCAGATCCTTCTGCCCCTTGCTGTGTGTGTGTTTTAGATTGTGAGAGTCAGAGTGTGAGGAAGTGGGAGGGAGAAATGGAGGGGGTGTGAGAGTGCTTGAGTGCGAGAGAGAGAGAGAGAGAGAGAGAGAGAGAGAGAGAGAATGCGAGTGAGAAGGAGGAAGAGCGTGAATGCCGACGGCTACATAATTTAACGATAGAATAATATATTACTCTGTATAGACGATTTACCCGGTAAATATTATTTTACAACAACTATTACAAATACAATTTAAATTGTAATACACTATTAATTAGTTTTTGGTATACTGTAATTATGTATACCTATTTAAGTAAAATAATGTGTGAGAAATGTTATAGCTCAAGTAGTAGTAAATGTATTCTGTCGTCAATTTTTAAATGTCACAATTAAACAAAATTTATTAACATAATAACAACATAATAAATAATAAGCATTGCCACATGATTGAATTGTTTACCATAACTTTGTACTCATAATATCAGTAGTTCTGTTATTTTGTACATAATTCGCTAATTTATGGATAAGTGTGTTCAGTGCCACTAGTGATAATCACTTTTATTAATATACATTATTGAACATCTTACAATCTGCATTGATCTAGAACATATTTTTAAACATGTTATACTCAGTAATCATTATAATACATATAATCACTATTTGCACCAATCCCAACAAACATTCAATGATTACTGGATCTATAACTATTTACAAAAGTAATTAAGGGATAATTAGACTATCAATAATTTTAAATTGTAATACTCTATTAATTAAGTTTTTGGAATATTGTAATTATGTACACATATTTAAGTAAAATAATGTGTGAGAGATGTTATAGCTCAAGTAGTAGTAGGTAAATGCATTCTGTAGTAAATTTTGAAATGATATAATTAAACAAAATTTATTAATTTCTGAATTTTATAATAAACATTTTCATTAAATGATAGACACAAAGTTATTAAAAATATTCTGAGAAATTGGGAAGCTATATAGAAGGGAATACAAGGACTAGAAAAATATAAACAAGTAAGAGGACCATCGTGGTGGTAAAAGTTTTGTGTGTTGGAATGGTCCTTGTCTATGAACTGTGTAGATATCTATGAACTTTGAAAACTGTCTCACACACACACACACACACAGGAATATACTTATAATCTCTCTACGTAAGCGTAAAATATGAAAGACGCGGATAAACAACTGCGTCAAGTTAATGTTTAAAGGTAACGGATGAATATTGCTTTACACATTTTTCAGAAGCCGGCAACTTTCACTTTTGAAATATTTTATTATGCATGTAATGGTGCAGTTGCACATTGATCTATAGCGAATAATCCTATTTGTTATCTCAGGATTTCTCATTTGGTTGGGACGAACAAATCTGAGGAGAGAATAAACAAAAGTTATTAAATACAACAGCAATTAAGAAAATGAAAATACGATTATAAGACGGAGAGCTGAGCTGTATATATGCGTATACACAAGGTGTGCAATGTAAGCGGATTGATAAGGAATACAAAACTCACTAGCCGCATACCTTAAATCCGTTGACCATACGATTCGCAGATGAATTTGTTATTCGCACCTTCCCTTAGTTGGTTTGATAATCATTGTGACACACTAGTAGTAAAGCCGTAAATTTTGATCTAAATGGAGTCTTTACTTCCAAGAATGTAAAGTCTCTACTTTTCACGAGGAATATCAGTACAGGATGAAACGTTCAAATGAGTAGGCCTATATTACGTACTTTCTGAGTGTGTACGAAGGAAAAACACCAGCGTGTCAAGAGTACATGAAAACAAAAAGCTAATTTTAGAAGCACGAATCTCCGGAAATAGAACTCAAAGTTTTAAAAAAATTATAAAAGTTTATTTGAGGTAAACGTTATGAGGAATCTCAGGTAAAATACGAATTTGTATCTGTTGTCTCTGTATTTTGTATGTGTAATAATTTGACAGAATTAGCCTGTCTCAACACTCATTTTTGGATGGCTTTCAAAACGTTTGTGAACTATGTCTCAAAAAACCTCATATTTTGTTATCAGATATAAGTATCTGTGAATAACGTTAGATATATGCCTACAGATATCTACGCAAACATACATAAACTGAAAATATATTTATGATGAAATTATTTATCATTTAGTTATTATGGTTACCAATTTAACAAAAATCCAATCTAGAAGTTCAGAAATTTGAGTATTTATTTTATATTTGTCTGCTTTAAATTGTTATGTTACTAATAAAATAGTATCGTAGTTGGGTTTTCATAATTTTTCTGATAATATAAGAAATTGTCTAATACTGAAATTAGCTAACTTAATATTAAATGTATTTCGTTCAAAACAGTTAGAGAGATCTGCAGATCCGGTAGCTTACTACTGGTGTGATGTGTCTTTTAGCAATGAATTGTACAAATTTTCATAGGACCACTAATGTTGGCTATGGAGCTGGAGAACAACGGACAGACAGATATGCAGCCATGTGTTACCGCGTCACGAGCTTATCAGTACCGGCGCTCAGAGCACGATTTTAGCGTTGTCGCTCCGAGAACGGAGTCGTTCAAACTTGTGATGCGGTACAAAAAGACTGCTTACTTGCTTTCATTCTGACCCAACTTTATAAGTATCTTAGTTAGTTGTGCTTTTAACTCTAGCCGGTATTCTCCTTTTTTCTCTCACATTCTTCATTTTCTACCTTCTATTTTACTATTATTCCAAACATCTCTGTATGACCATTCCTGCAGCATTCTTGTCGCTTCGACTTGATTATATTTCTGAATTGTTTATGCCGTAGGTTCCTCTTTAAATATCTGGTACGTCCAAGTCTTTGTGTTTTAGTTATATCAAATACCTTTCACTCTCTACAATTTAATTTATCTCATAGATTTTCAAGCGTCTACACTATTATTGTGTAGACTAACAATTTTTATTTGTTTAGCTACCAAATTTTCCTGTATATAATAACAGAACTTTTCTTATTCTTAAATTATTATTTCTTTATCCCTGGTAGTTAGAAGATTGTCTCTATTCGTTTTGTTATTACGATCCACGGATAGTCATCTTATATTATAGAATGAGCTAATCACCAGAGCTAACTGACATTTTAATGACAATTTTAATAAACAATGGCACTCATCAACAACAATTGTCCGGATATTACAATACTATCAAGTACACTACCGCATTTCATAGTAAAAGTCAGCAAACTTATATGCAGCACAGTATAATTAAGAAATAAATAACACTTTACATTAAATATCGCTGTCAAATAACACCTACAGTACCGTAATCCTGAACTACTGAAACATCTTATGGATTATATTTGCAGTACTCAGTTCACTGCAGTGCGGAATTATAGCAATAGTTACAACTGTAAGTAGAAATAGTTGTAACGTAGTAACCTTCGTGAGGGTTTTTCAGTTGTGTGTAAAAGAATTGCTCGCCGTCTGGAAGCCGCAGAGTTATCGGGAATTAGCTAGAGCATTGCTTAACTCTTATGTTAACAGAACGCGAGGTAAGCGCCAGGTAGCCACATGCACACTGCCTTCTCAGGGTAACACTAATAACCACTGGTGTTATTGAAGTTCCGTGCATTCGTAAGACTGTAGTCAGGCATTGCAGCCTTACTGTATTTTTTGAGAAGTTACCGTATTTTTCTATTTTTCGTATAATCTCTGGTGAATAACGTGCAGTCATTTGTTCTATTCACCTTGATTAACTTCTAATACTATATAACTCCTTTGTCTTTAAAATAATATGAATTATTTGTTAAACAAATAATTGGTTTTCCTTAATTTGCATTTTTGTCACAAATAGAAAAGTATAGAATAATACTTTATAAACACTGTCATTATAAATATAAACGAATAAAGTAAATTTACTCTACAGAGGTGATTATACAAAAACCAAGTTAAATTGTAAAAATTTAGCATATAATTAAACTAATGTGTGAACATATTAAATGGACTTGGTACGCGCACACATTAAATAGTGTGAGTACGCGCACAGTGCTGAAAACTAATATGAAGTACTCGCACATCGCACATCACATACCACATAGTATTATGGTCGCCAGCCGACCTACATCATGAATTCTGTACTGTACGGTTTTGAAACTTCATAATAAGTTAATCAACATTTTGCAAAACAGATATTAAATTTCTCCTGTATAATGAATACAGTAAATGTTGGTTAGGATTAACAACAGTGAAGCGTAACACCACCATAACACTACCACATTCTATAGTAAAAGTCAGCAAAATTAAATGTAGCACAGTATAATTAAGAATTAACACTTTACACTAAATACCGCTGTCAAAAAGCACGTACTGTACCGTAATCCTGAACTACTGAAACATCTTTTGGGTTCTATTAACATTCATACTAGTGCTAGCTACTATGTAATTGTTTAATTATAAGAAATTGTGTAATTTTATTTGTGTTCCAAAATGTTTTTTTAGACTTATATAGGTTGTTGACTTTTTTATTTGTTAGGTATAATGTGTGTTAAGTGTAAATAATAATTATTTACACTTACCTACATAAGTTTGTATACCTACAATAATTATTGTCATATAAATGCAACTGTTTTTACAGGTTGTAATAAAAACCCAGTGTGTAACCATAGTATGCTTTGGTGTTTAAGAATTTATTTTATTGAATTAAGTTTACAATCCATAAAATTTGTTTAACAATATCTTTATTTCTATTACATGCAATTTTTTTTTTAAGTTACTGCAGAAACTTGTTAAATAAGGAAAGGCAAGGTAAGACGGTGGAACCTCAACCCCTACCCCTCTAAAGCTTACATAAGGCCTTAGTTGACGCCGAGACGTAAAGCCGCCCCTTCTCATATCCACTCCTACGTCTTTGCCTATACTACTTTCATGTTTGCTTGAGCTAAACCACTTTAGCTTCGTGTTATCTCCACTCTGCGAGCGCCATTGTTCCCAATTTTCTCGAAACGTATTTCACCTTGAGTGATCTACACTCAGGCCGCACTTACTTACTTAATCCTTACGCCTTGTGTACTCTTACGGAAATAAGTATTTTGTAGGATTTTTCCATCCATATTTCTTTCTATTTCCTACTGTCTTGTAGTGTTTCAACTGTGTGTGTTAGTTCTTAAACTCTTCTTTTCAAGCGTTTTTTCTTATTTTATCTAGTGTCATTCTATAGCAAATTTTACAATAGCCATGAAAAACTTTTAAAATGGAGAGACTAAAGAATTTGATGAAGGAGCTCATGTTAATAATACCATCATGAAGGACAACTTCAATACCATAAGCTATAATTACGTTTATTCTGTAATTATTAGTTATATTATTCTCAAACTTATACATTGGTTTTAAATCACATACAAGTGTCTTACATTAACTCGGTATGGAGAACCATACATGACTTCCATATTCTAAGATTTATATTTAAAATCATTTTCGAATAAAATATTACCATAGAAACTACTTCTTTCTACTTACTGCTTCAGCCTTAACCACAGTAATGTGGTCACTAACGTATACCACCTCACGTTATCGAACTCGATTTTCACTGATGATGGAAGTCGATGGCATTGCCGAAACGTCTGGTTTTGTAGAAAACATTGGACTACGGCCAAATATCCCGGGAAGGAATTTTAACAAAAACTACTTCTTTGCTGCCGATAACGTTGTACACATATATATAAAATATATGCATAAATTTAATGGCTTGTATAAGTTAATGATTGATCTCCATTGAGTAGTGCTCCAGTTTCCAAAGTTTTAATATTATGATGTCCGTAATAAAAAATCAGAGCAGGTTTAGTGTGAATGAGGGTACACTGTGGACAAAAATTTTCAACATTTCCTATTGAGCGTTGCTTAGAGTAAAGCTGCGAATCTACAGTGTATGTTTCACAGAACAAACACGCGAAAAAGAAGGAGCGCTCCGAAGTCACTCACGGACCCTCAGCATCTTGCAGAGGGTTCATTCCCTAAAGACGAAAAGTCTGTCTATGAATCGTTCCTCTGTAAACACGTGCAGTTACATTGCCCAGCGATCCACAGAAAGCAAATTGATGTCCATTTTTTTCGGCTTCCACGCGTTATGTTGGTGTGGGTTTCGGCACTTTCCATTTAAAAAGCTTGCAAATGTAAGAAAATAAACATGAGTGAGGCCAGAAATAACGTGAATTTTGTGTGTGTGTGTGTGTGTGTGTGCCTTACCTGCCTTATTATTGCTGTAGGCATAATAATAAAATGGAAACGTAAACATTACATAACTGAGATATGCTTACATGCCACGAACGATATATTATTTTATACATGAAGGAGTTCAGTGACATATACACGTACAGAAGAATTATATGTATAAAGATTAACTCATACATAATTTACATTAAAATGAAAAAATTTTAATTTTATTGCCTGGCAACAAAATTATTTTATTTTTAACAATTACCATTGTTTCAAAAAGTTTAAATGAATTTTCAAGTACTTTACTGTTGTTAAAACGTAAAACGTTGCTGGTAAACTACCCCTTCCCCTTAACCGATCTTCATCAAAATCGAAAGTCCTTGAGACCTCTACAATTCAGGGACGTATGCAGAAAATTGTTTGATTCTGTTTGAATTTGCGGCTGTTATCGTTTGCCATAGAAAATACCCTTGTTAAAAAAATGTTGCAGGTAAACTACCCCTTTACCTTAACCGATCTTCACCAAAAACAATAGGTCTTGAGAAATCTACAATTTAGGGCTGTATGCAAATAATCTTTGCATTCTGTTTGAATTTACGGCTGTTATCCTTTGCCATAGGAAATACCCTTGTTAAAACATAAAACGTTGCAGGTAAACTAACCCTTTCACTTAACCGATCTTCACCAAAAACAACAGGTCTTGAGAACTCTAGAATTCAGGGCTGTATGCGAAACATTATTTAATTCTGTTTGAATTTTCGGCTGTTATCGTTTGCCAAAAAAATTTCCCTGGATAAAAAAAAAATGTTGCAGGTAAACTACCCCTTTCCCTTAACCGATCTTCACCAAAAACAATAGGTCTTGAGAAATCTACAATTTAGGGTGGTATGCATATAATCTTTGCATTCTGTTTGAATTTGCGGCTGTTATCGTTTGCCTTAGGAAATACCCTTGTTAAAACATAAAACGTTGCTGCTAAACTACCCCTTTCCCTTAACCGATCTTCACCAAAAACAATAGGTCGTGAGTACTCTTCAAATCAGGGCTGTATGCAAAAAATTATTTGATTCTGTTTGAATTTGCGGCAGTTATCGTTTGCCATAGAAAAAAAAATCTACACACAGACAGACACACAGACAGACACATAGACAGACAGACACACACACAGACACTTTTCGAAAAACGACTTTTTTTCATGTTTTGAGTGTAGTACAATCAGAATCTGCAATAATCTCGAACACGATTATTTTTGCCATCACCATACTTCCATTTCCTTAAGGAATATGAAAGTAATAAAAATAAGCGATTTGAAGAACACAGACTCTCACGCCCGGAGTTGTTTACTAGGGGTTGGTCGGCCGGGGTTGGTCTAATATGTACACTAGTCGAAACGCTAGACGGATAGGCCACACCTTTGGGACCATCTACAGTGGAGCGAGAACTATGCTTCGTCCGCTACAGAATACATTAACATTACTTTCTTAATTGTTGGTCCTTAAATAACAATTATTAACTTATTGTTTAGTGGGCGTTATCGCCTGTTTCCCCCTACACTAAAGTGGCCCAAGTGTTTGCGGCCGAAACGACTGGATTTTTTACCAATGTAAAAAGTATCATTGGGTCTATAGCACGGAAAACATGTTCAATTATCGTATACATAAACTATCCTTGAATATAATAGTTGCTGTTATAACTAAGTATTATACTGTTTTTAAAAGTTTTTACTTACGAGCTGTTTGGGCATGATCTAAATCTCTTTCCTACAAGCAAACGTTTCAACCGGGCACAGTACCACAGTCCTTTATTACAGTACTGTGGTCACTAACCTAACACCACCGTTAATATTTGTTAGCTTGTTGTTAGCACTGAAGATAGCCGGCAAAGGCTCGGTTGAAACGTTTGCTGATATTGTGCCGAGTTTTGCCAAAAAACCCCGGCTGTTCTCTAATAGTTAATGATATGATAGGCATCACCGTATTTGTTAATTAATTAGCGTAGCGGGGTGTACCACGTTAGCGGTGCGTTCGCTGTACTGATCTGCGCGCGCTTTGGGGCCGAGGCGGCGTAGCATTTTTCCGTCGTAAGTTGAGTCAGTTCACTTTCAGCAGCGTGCGGCTATAGTCCTTCTACTTCCGGCTACGTTGAGATTTTTGGATCCTTGTAAAATGCCTATTCATATGGAAAGATAAACGCTATGTGACTCTCCGGTAAGTGTGTTGAATGTATTTTTACTTATTGTTTGATAAAAGGAATTATATTTAACTTAAAATTAACGGGGATGTGGGTGTATATATGTTTAAAGTCACCACGTGGTGGACACAGGTTAATTACTGATTATTCACGTCTTTGAATGTTAACACTGGCTGAAATATAGTATTTTATAATTTATATGTCTTTATAATTATATCAAAAGGGGAGTAAGAAAATTATTTTGTAATATTTGTTGTAACGGGCGTACTTTACGAACCTGTTCAAGTTTGTTAACTTATATTGAAATTGTAGTAAAATGGTTAATTAGTTGCTGAACAGTTTGTGAATAACTATTTATTTTATACTAAATTCTATGCAGTAGGTAGATTTTCATGTATTGAGGTCATTGGTGGGTGTCATGATAGTTTCAAAGTATACTTACCTTTGAAAAATTTTAAAATTGGGCATGATGTACTGTGTGAGTTTATGCTGGGGGAAATGGGTGTTGTGAATTATGGAACACTAGAGTAATTACCAATATTCATGTCCAGGGTTCCTGACTAAGACGACAATCTGATTCGCTCCAGGTGTGGCTGAACAACTGCCACCAATGCCATAAACACAACTAATCTTCGTCTCGGCCGCCGGGAGGAAGAAATGGACGACACGCCACAATACCCACGAGATCGGTTCCGGACTATAAGCAGGTGATATTTATGCCTTAAAAATATTTTCGGCCTCTGTAACTAATACCACGTGACATTATTCACGGAAAAACTCCAGTTAGATTTTCGATTGTGCACAAGTCCAGCTGGACATTAGGGTTACAAACTTTATCAGTTTTAATTTACGAATGCTTACGCCCCCAGAATAAGTGTAAAACCAGACGGGGCCATGTGTCCGCCAAATTTTGATGTTATACCTCTTTTAAAGAGTAAAAGTGTGTGGAATCTGAATGTTATTGATTCATATGGGTGCTGATCATCTATGCGTGTGTGCTGGGGTCCTCTTTTTGTTGGGGGATTTATTGATATATATATATATATTTTAACGATTCATATTAGCGTCCTATCTGAGCGTTATATGAAAGTGTTAGACTGTACGAGTATAGCAGCGTAATCAAGAGAGAGAGAGAGAGCGGTACAATCGCAGCCATCTCACTCTAACCTCGTCACAGCGACGTCCGCTACCGGTACGATCATGAAACTTTACTCAATTCAAATTATCAGTTCAACCTGCAATAACTTCAAAACTAATAAATATAGGGCAATTCTGAAAACAGCATTGTGTTCAGCAAGTAAAGCGTTATAAGCAGCCGCAATCTCAGTTAATATAATTAACAATTGAAGAAGTTATACGGAAGACGAACGCCAAAAGGAATAACAAGAGAATTATGCTACATAGGAATTAGGTGTTTTCACACACACACAGACAAAGACCTAAGCAACAATATTCTGTGGTCAGATCTTTGAAAACACATTTGCAGATACCTGTAATCAATCAATTTGCAAACACAGGAAGTACGATTTTAACTAGAAATTCTCTGCCGTATCAAACCTGTCACGGGGTGTTTGCTCGACCTGTTCGAAAACGTATGATTTATTTGAACAGCCAATCAGAAGCCCGTATTTAAAACAGACGCCAACTCAAACCGAGGGGTAGCGTTACTCTTCGATCCGATCTTCAATGCGTTAGTCGTGTATAAATTACGTGCAGAAATTTTTCAATCACGCAAAGTTGTATTTAAGCATAAAATTCGAGAAGTAGTCCGCAGTAGATGAACTAGTACCGTTCAACAACTCTCGCTGATAAAACAACATTAATTATTTAAATTATTAATTACTTAATTAATAATCAGCCGTGAAGTGACATGAGCAACAGAGAGCTACAACATCTGTATTTGCCAGAGCATCTTTCTACAGGAATGATCAACATCATTTCTTCTGTGCTAAACCATCAAAAGGAGGACCTCTACGGATTCCTATCTTCGGTCGACGCATCAAACAGTAAGAAATAGATTCATTGATCAATGAAATAAGCACTAAACAAATAATAAAAAGCAATAAACAATTTTTAAAAGACACTAAGAATCACACATTTTGTATTCAATGTGTAAGAGTAGCTATAACACAGTATAGGAGTGTAGAATGGAAAGTGAGGTGTAGTATTGGACGTGCAAATTATTGTAGACCTGTTCTTTAGCACTGGTTTGGGAAATATCAATCTCTTTATTAAGCCAGATAAGAGCAATAGGTCATTTGAACGTCTTAATCTTTACTTTTCACAAACACTCCTAAATTTTAATAGTTAGGGTAGCAAGAAGTCCTACAATTAACATTTTCAAGAAGTTTAAAAATAATTAAAACGTTAATTAAAATTACTCAAGCAAATTTTAAAGTGTTATTTGTAACGATTCCCCTTGAATCCACAATCACTGAACGAATCCTGAGAATTTGTGTCTCTATGCTCTGAGCTAAGCTGGAACCGTGTCATTAGTATCTGGGATTTGTTCTGGCGCCCAGGTAAAGTAATCTCACGGGTAAGTAACGTTTTATCTATCATTCAAAATATTAGATAAGAGTGTTAGATAAAAAGTAGCGTTGTATGAATTTGGTGTGGCCAACTAAGGGGCTCGATTAAGCTCGATTAAGCTCGATTAAACTCGATTAAACTCGCAAAGAAATAGACGAATTATATAAAGAAAGTTATATAATTTGGCGTTGCTTTTACCCAAGTGATTAGTTAAATTGTAATATTAATTAATTGGAAACGAAGTGGAATTCAAGGTTACAAATAACTGTTAATTAATTGTTAAACTAATTTGTAAAAAGTAAAATTAAAAAATGGCTAAATCATCAGCAGTAGATATGGCAGCAATTGAACAAATGTTTAAGCAGTTGACCACTAAAATGGATGAAACAAATAGTAAAATTGAAAGTACAAAGGGTCAATTATCTAGTGAAATAAAAGATACTAATAGTAAACTTGAAAGTACAAATAGTGAATTATCAAAGAAAATTGAAGAAAATAATAAAAGTTTAGAAGAAAATAATCAAAAATTAATAAATGATGTTAATAATAAAATAGAGCAAACTAATAAATATTTATCTAGCGAAATGCAAACAATCCAAGAAAAAGTGAAAGGAGAGTTACTAGCTGTGGATTATTATGGGCCTCTACCAAAAGCAAAAGGAGGGGTAAAGCACATTCTAGTAACGGTAGATTTCTTTCTAAATTTGTAAAATTATACCCAGTCCAAAGAGCCACGACAAAAGCAACACTAAGAGCATTAACGAAGTTCTACATCCCACAGTATGGTAAACCTAGGAAAATATTGTCCGACCAAGGAAAACAGTTCACCCATAACCTATGGAGAGAAACCTTGGAGGAAATCAATATAAAACCTATCCTTACATCAATACACCCTCAAGCAAATTTAGCTGAGAGAATAAATAGAGAATTAGGGTGGTATTTTAGAATATTGTGCAATCAGAACCATTCTGCATGGGTAGACGACTTGAGGTTTATTTCGGATTGTATTAATAATACATGTAATGAAACAACGGGGTACACACCTTCAGAATTATTTATTAATAAAGAACCAGTACATGTATGGACCAAAACCATAAAAAGTCCACCCAACTACAATCTACCTATTCCATATGAGGTAAAAACCAGAATAGCAGAAGAAAGAATACAAAGAGAAAGCCAAAAGAGGGTAGAACGATATAATCGAACTCACAAGTTGGTAAGGTTTGTGGAAGGAGAGGAAGTGCTAGTAAAAGCGAATCCTGTATCCTCTGCCATAGATAATACCACGGCCAAGTTCTTTCCGTTATTCATGGGACCTTATAGGATAGTAAAACAGATTGCGAGGTACACATATATGTTAAAAGATGTGGAGAAAAATAAAATTATAGGAAAGCACCATGGAGATAGTTTAAGGAAATATAAACAAAATATTGACCAATAAAGAAATAATAGTTTGAGCCAATAAGGTATGTGAATCAAACGTGGTCAAATAAAATCAATTTATAATTGTTTGGAATCAAGATCAATGATAATAATAAAAGAAAAATTTATTTAAATAAATGTTAGTATTGTTGTTTAAATTATTGACATTAATTGAGCCACAATGGTGACTAAAGCATTATGGTCATATAAATTCCCAATATGTGTGTACCATGTTAGGATAAGTAACAAATTGTAATCTTTAGTTATAAGATAGATGTAAGGAAAATTTTATTAGTGCAAGTTTTCTGCGGGAGAAACCAAAAGTGCAAAAGATTATGTGAAAAATGTTAATTAGGGTAAAACGATACATTAAGAAAAAAATTGATTATTTGAAGAAATCATTAATTTTCCTTACATGATTTACATGATTTCTTCAAATAATCAATTTTTTTTATACGTAGTGGGGATATATATAACGATTCATATTAGCGTCCTATCTGAGCGTTATATGAAAGTGTTAGACTGTACGAGTATAGCAGCGTAAGCAAGAGAGAGAGCGGTACAATCGCAGCCATCTCACTCTAACCTCGTCACAGCGACGTCCGCTACCGGTACGAACATGAAACTTTACTCCATTCAAATTATCAGTTCAACCTGCAATAATTTCAAAACTAATAAATATAGGGCAATTCTGAAAACAGCATTGTGTTCAGCAAGTAAAGCGTTATAAGCAGCCGCAATCTCAGTCAATATAATTAACAATTGAAGACGTTATACGGAAGACGAACGCCAAAAGGAATAACAAGAGAATTATGCTACATGGAAATTAGGTGTTTTCACACACACACAGATAAAGACGTAAGCAACAATATTCTGTGGTCAGATCTTTGAAAACACATTTGCAAATACCTGTAATCAATCAATTTGCAAACACAGGAAGTACGATTTTAACTAAAAATTCTCTGCCGTTTCAAACCTGTCACGCGGTGTTTGCTCGACCTGTTCGAGATTGTCGAGACTGGAAAAACGTATGATTTATTTAAACAACCAATCAGAAGCCCGTATTTAAAACAGACGCCAACTCAAACCGAGTGGTAGCGTTACTCTTTGATCGGATCTTCAATGCGTTAGTCGTGTATAAATTACGTGCAGAAATTTTTTAATCACGCAAAGTTGTATTTAAGCATAAAATTCGAGAAGTAGTCCGCAGTAGATGAACTAGTACCGTTCAACAACTCTCGCTGATAAAACAACATTAAATATTTAAATTATTAATTACTTAATTAATAATCAGCCGTGAAGTGACCTGAGCAACAGACAGCTACAGCATCTGTAATTGCCAGAGCATCTTTCTACAGGATTGATCAACATCATTTCTTCTGTGCTAAACCATCAAAAGGAGGACCTCTACGGATTCCTATCTTCGGTCGACGCATCAAACAGTAAGAAATAGATTCATTGATCAATGAAATAAGCACTAAACAAATAATAAAAAGCAATAAACAATTTTTAAAAGACACTAAGAATCACACACTTTGTACTTAATGTGTAAGAGTCGGTATAACACAGTATAGGAGTGTAGAATGGAAAGTGAGGTGTAGTATTAGACGTGCAAATTATTGTATACCTGTTCTTTAGCACTGGTTTGGGAGATATCAATCTCTTTATTAAACCAGATAAGAGCACTAGGTCGTTTGGACGTCTTAATCTTTCCTTTTCGCACACACTCGTTAATTATAAGAGTTAGGGTAGCAATAAGTCCTAAAATTAACATTGACAAGAAGTTTAAAAATAATTAAAACGTTAACTAAAATTACTCAAGCAAATTTTAAAGTGTTATTTGTAACGATTCCCCTTGAATCCACAATCAATGAACGAATCCTGAGAATTTGTGTCTCTATGCTCTGAGCTAAGCTGGAACCGTGTCATTAGTATCTGGGATTTGTTCTGGCGCCCAGGTAAAGTAATCTCACGGGTAAGTAACGTTTTATCTATCATTCAAAATATTAGATAAGAGTGTTAGATAAAAAGTAGCGTTGTTATATATATATATATATTGCAACGTAACGAATTGCAAATTTAATTTAATTTAATTTAAATTTGTGGAACTCCACGTGCAGGGCGATATTATTATGATCCCGATAACAAATTGCAAATTTAATTTAAAATACAAATACACTCCTACTGTATTTGTTTTTGAATAGCCCCACGTTGGGCGCCATTCTTTATAACGTGACAATTTTGCAAATTTAATTTAATTTAAATTTGTGGAGCCCCACGATCTTGGAGCACCAAATTTGTGCAACGTTACACTACATAAATAGGCGTGAACGATCTCACGTTCAAGATTGACAAATTCTTTAAACAATATAACATTTAAATTGGGTGTCAGGTGTATTTGCAATAAGAACTCTATGTAACTTGAAACGGTAATTAAAATTTATTTGATACTATAAGAAAATGTGTGCACATGGCACTGACTTCGATTTTAAAACATTAGTTATTATTTGTTATTATGCCGTAAGGCTTAAGATATATACATCCTTACTGACTAAATATTCTATGCTACTAATTATTATATAAAAGAAAAATCTCATTTTTAGACTACTCAGTCTATTAATATGTTTCAAAATCAATTTTTTTAAATCTTTTTTTCTATATTCTAACGTACTCAAAATATTAATAGTTATTGTTTCTCAGTACTGTTTTCTCAAATACTAATTGTTTTTATTTAAATGCTTTCTAATCATTTTATATCATATTAATTTGAGCTCTTGTTACGTTAATCGTATTTCTAAAACATCTATGATTTTAACTCTACTATACAAGAAACATTGATCTTATTTTTTAAATAAAATATTAATGTCTTTAACTGTCTTTGAATTCTTTGTATGATTAAGATATGAATAAGTTGTCTATCACCTTATTGTCGTCAATCATACTCGATCATTTTTGTTCCATCGGTGTTCGTCCTCGACTCGCCTCCAGCGTCGGCTGTCTCTCTTCTCCTCTTGTCCAGCGTCGGCTGTCTCTCTCTGGAACTCTCCTCTTGTCCAGCGTCGTATGGCTCTCTGGAACTCTCCTCTTGTCCAGCGTCGTATCTCTCTCTGGAACTCTCCTCTTGTCCAGCGTCGTATCGCTCTCTGGAACTCTCTTCTTGTCTAGTGTCGAATCATTAATGGATCTTCTTAAGTAGTGCTGTTATTAATTAAAATGATTGTCTTTACAGCTTAGTTACGTATTTGTACGTAACTGGCAATTTTAAACTGTTTACAAAAAAAATAAATATGCCGTGCTGACGGGCATAAGCTCCCGCTACACCGTGGATGATTCAAGAAAGAGGACCACTGTAGCTTGCGTGTCCTATTTATACCCATGTCTTGGTCGACACCCTGCAGTGATACAAAATCGACATGTTAGAAACTGTCTTTGGCTTCAGTTCCCCCACTCTTTGTCAAATTCGCTATTTTTTATATTTCTGCGAATTGCAGAGTCCTGTAAGTATACTCTTATACTTATCTTATAACTAATTTTACAACACACGTTCACTGTAATTTTGGACATTGCAACTTAACCCTTTCGATTTGTACACAGTTTTTTCACTATTGCACTTGTACGGTGTGTCACTTTCGCGTGGTTTTCGTACACAGTATTTAGTAAATTTATTTACATTTTATGGTGCTTTTGGATTTTAATTCTTAATTCTAGTTTATGAATAATTACGGAAAAACTGTAATTGTGCATTTATTCATCTTGGGGTGGCAAACTCGCCTGCAGAGACCTGCGTTCACACACACTAGCAAAATACTGGTGTACACACTTTCAGTTACATTTGTGTGTGTGTGCACGTTGATTCAGGTCGAAACACCTGTTCATATTTTTGTCTGAGCCAAGCCTGCAATCCCTAACATGCTTATTTCTAATATATTATTAATTATTCACAGTTTATTAAGTAAATTTAAATTTTTATATTCCATGCTCAGTACATCACTTATTTGTACTGTCGCAATGTATATATATATATATATATATATATATATATATGGGTATTTGTTTTTTTTTTATATTTAAAGGGTTTGGTGGTGCTTTAACCTGTCGCCGTCACTTGTTGGTGCAGTGGTCTGCAGGCGCCCGAGATGTTAATTTTTGTTGAATCTGGTTCGGGCGCATGGCCGTGCCTGAGGTCAACTCAGTTCTCTGAATGCCTTATTTATGTTTTATTAGGTTCAGTCCATAGATTTTACATTTTATAACATTATTTTTGGCTGTTTAATAATTCTTTAATAAGTAAATTCATTATTGTTTTTTTTTACTGCCATAGCCAGTAAATGAATTGTTGAGTTTTATATATAATTACACTATCAGTTTCTCACTACTTCAGTTATAAATGTAAAGTTATAAAATCAGCCTCAGTTTCTATGTTAATTTCCGGTGGTTACGTCCCACTGGGTTTTTCTCTCAAATTTTTTTATTTTTGTAAGAGCATGAAAGAAGGTGAGAAATTACCATTTTATAAAACCGTACAGCCATGTTGACCTTGTGATGGCACCTTACTATTTGGGGAACAAAACCGAAATTTTTTATTATGCATTGTAACCTAAGAGTTGTTCTGGCTGTCTTGCCAATTTGAATTCATTCATCCTTATTTCCGGAGGGAGCCATGTCGTTACCCTTAGTCCTGGCTATTGACCTTACAATGATCCTTGCCCTTTTCATCTTCGTGATTTCCTACCCCTCCCATTAGAAAAAGAAAAAAAAATATTAAAAAAAAATAGAAAAAGAAAATGAAAAAAAATATCAATAAGGAGTTAGAGAGCTTGCCGGAAGTGCACCCTTGGATTGTGGTCTCCTGGAGATCATCAGTTTCCCCTGTTTTGAGAAGTTATGATTATGTTGTTCGTTGTTGTAGATTTTGATTTTTGAGTATTGTAGGGTCCGAGCAATGCCGCATTCCCCAGTTGATTTCCATGGTGTATTCGAGTGAGTAAATGAAGGGATGATGTGCGCGTACCCTCGATGCGGGATTCCCTGTCTGGCTAAGCGGGGCCGTCCGCCCTAGTGTAGGGATGTGGGCCAGTCATATGCCAAGGATTGTGATGCCTTGTGTTGATGCATATGGCTGGTCGGTCCAAGAGGTATACGAGAGGTGTAGTACAGACACTCACATACCAAGGTTGGTGATACCTTGTTTGGTCTTCGGACGGGTATGTGAGTGGTCGCAGTAGAGTTAGATGATGGTCAACGGAAAAGGTGACGTGTTGGGGCGGTCCCGTGGGATTGGCTTGACGGAGAGGGGATGCCGCAGCGATGTTGAGTTCCTCTGTTCTCCTGGGAGCCATGACCAATGAGGACACTGATCGGCACTCGTTTTAATAGACTATAGGTGTACACTGCAGGGTACCCCTGAGTTCAAATATGAGGAAACGATGTTGTCCATTTGGGGTGGGGGTGTGCCGGGTTTCGGCAAAAAACCCCGCTGTTTTCTAATAGTTAACGATATGACAGGCATCACCGTATTTGTTAATTAATTAGCATAGCGGGGTGTACCACGTTTGCGGTGCGTTCGCTGTACTGATCTGCGCGCGCTCTGGGGTCGAGGCGACGTAGCATTTTTTCCGTAGCAAGTTGAGTCAGTTCACTTTCAGCAGCGTGTGGCTACAGTCCTTCTACTTCCGGCTACGTTGAGATTTTTGGATCCTTGTAAAATGCCTATTCATATGGAAAGATAAACGCTATGTGACTCTCCGGTAAGTGTGTTGAATGTATTTTTACTTATTGTTTGATAAAAGGAATTATATTTAACTTAAAATTAACAGGGATGTGGGTGTATATATGTTTAAAGTCACCACGTGGTGGACACAGGTTAATTACTGATTATTCACGTCTTTGAATGTTAACACTGGCTGAAATATAGTAATTTATAATTTATATGTCTTTATAATTATATCAAAAGGGGCGTAAGAAAATTATTTTGTAATATTTGTTGTAACGGGCGTACTTTACGAACCTGTTCAAGTTTGTTAACTTATATTGAAATTGTAGTAAAATGGTTAATTAATTGCTGAACAGTTTGTGAATAACTATTTATTTTATACTAAATTCTATGCAGTAGGTAGATTTTGATGTATTGAAGTCTTTGGTGGGTGTCATGATAGTTTCAAAGTATACTTAAATTTGAAAAAGGTTAAAACTGGGCATGATGTGCTGTGTGAGTTTATGCTGGGGGAAATGGGTATTGTGAATTATGGAACACTAGAGTAATTACCAATATGCATGTCCAGGGTTCCTGACTAAGACGACAATCTGATTCGCTCCAGGTGTGGCTGAACAACTGCCACCAATGCCATAAACACAACTAATCTTCGTCTCGGCCGCAGGGAGGAAGAAATGGACGACACGCCACAATACCCACGAGATCGGTTCCGGACTATAAGCAGGTGATATTTATGCCTTAAAAATATATTTGGCCTTTGCAACTAATACCATGTGACATTATTCACGGAAAAACTCCAGTTAGATTTTCGATTGTGCACAAGTCCAGCGGGACACTAGGGTTACAAACTTTATCAGTTTTACTTTACGAATGCTTACGCCCCCAGAATAAGTGTAAACCCAGACGGGGCCATGTGTCCGGCGAATTTTGATGTTATACCTCTTTTAGACAGTAAAAGTGTGTGGAATCTGAATGTTATTGATTCATATGGGTGCTGATCATTTATGCGTGGTGTGCTGGGGTACTTTTTTTGTTGGGGGATTTTATTGATATATATGGCTATTTATTTTTTTTTATATTTTAAGGGTTTGGTGGTGCTTTAACCTGTGGCCGTCACCTCTTGGTGCAGTGGTCTGCAGGCACCCGACATGTTAATTTTCGTTGAATCTGGTTCGGGCGCATGGCCGTGCCTGAGGTCAAGTCAGTCCTCTGTGAATGCCTTATATATGTTTTATTAGGTTCAGTCCATAGATTTTGCATTTTAGAAAATTATTTTTGGCTGTTTAATAATTCTTTAATAAGTAAATTCATTATTATTATTTTTTTACTACCATAGCCAGTGCATGAATTGTTGAGTTTTATATATAATTACAATATCAGTTTCTCACTACTTCAGTTATAAATGTGAAGTTATAAAATCAGCCTCAGATTCTATGTTGTTTTCCGGTGGTTACGTCCCACTGGGTGTTTCGCTCAAATTTTTGTATTTTTGTAAAAGCATGAAAGAAGGTGAGAAATTACCATTTTATAAAACCGTACAGCCATGTTGACCTTGTGATGGCACCTTACTATTTGGAGAACAAAACCGAAATTTTTTTTATTATGCATTGTAACCTAAGAGTTGTTCTGGCTGTCTTGCCAATTTGAATTTGGCCATTTCGAATCCTTGTAATTATTTCATTTTGTTTTAACTCAGTTATACTCTAAGGAGTTAATGGATTTTGTTTTTCTTAACTGAAAAGTTGTTAAGGGCTTGCTGGGCACTTGAACTGATTACTATAGTCTGGGGGGGGGTCTTGATGACTGATACAGGGGTTTTCCACATTCCCGTGTTCCCGTGCGGTATGATGAAAATATATATGCTGTCTGCCATTTGAACATGTGTAAGTGTGGTATATATATATATTTTTTTTTCCTATGCGTATTGATGTATGAAAATCAATTGTATTCGTATTTTATGTGTATGTCAATTATGTATTCTTGATGTCAAGGGGTTACGTACGGGGTATATTATGCAACCATTTTATTATAAATTTTTAAGAGACATGGAAGCAATTGCATTGTGATACTAGATGTTGGATTATAAAGTGGGTATTTGAATAACTTATATGATGTTGAGTTTATGTGATGTTTTATATATGTATATTTTAAGGATGTTTAAAGATTGCAAAAAGGTTTCTACATTACATTGTTATGCTATTTTGTGGAAGTGGATGTTACAAAACTATTTTTGAAGAATCATACATTGTATGTTGTATATTAATGTATATAATGTTATACATGTTATAATTGAATATTAATGCTATAAGTTCAAAGAGTGGATTGGAGAATTTTTTAAATATGTAATTTTTAAATTATACTAAATGTATATTGGGGTTAAATGAATTTGGCTAAAAACAAAAAATAATTTTTAAATTGGAAATAATAAAGACTGTTATACTTGGGTAAAAGCGAGTTTTAATTGCAAGTCCCGTCTCACTGGACCCAGCGCATTTTTTGCTTCTCTAGGCCTTCCGCCTAGTTTTAAATAACTAGTGGCCCCTCTTTCAAAAAAAATAAATTTTTAGAAATTTTTATAAAGCATAAAAATTTGAAAGAGGGGTTACAATATGAACAGATTTGGACCACTGCCAAACAGCCCAGAAGTAAATACTTTTAAGAAATTTACTCCAGCAGTGTAATGCCTCCGACTAAGTACTATACTATTACTTCCATATTCCTTAAGGAAATGGAAGTATGGTGATGGCAAAAAAAATCGTGTTCGAGATTATTGCAGATTCTGATTGTACTACACTCAAAACATGAAAAAAAGTCCGAAAAGTGTCTGTGTGTGTGTCTGTCTGTGTGTAGATTTTTTTTTATGGCAATCGATAACTGCCGCAAATTCAAACAGAATCAAATAATTTTTTGCATACAGGCCTCATTTGTAGAGTACTCACGACCTGTTGTTTTTGGTGAAGATCGGTTGAGGGAAAGGGGTAGTTTACCGGCAACGGTTTTTTTTTATCAAGGCAAATTTTATTTGGCAAACGATAACAGCCGCAAATTCATACAGAATCAAATTATGTTTTGCATATAGCCCTGATTTGTAGAGTACCCAAGACCTATTGTTTTTGGTGAAGATCGGTTAAGGGGAAGGGGTAGTTTACAAGCAACATTTTTTTATCAAGCGTATATTATATGGCAAACGATAACAACCGCAAATTCAAACACAATCAAATAATTTTTTGCATACCTCCCTGAATTGTAGAGTTCTCAAGGACTTTCGATTTTGGTGAAGATCGGCTAAGGGGAAGGGGTAGTTTACCAGCAACCTTTTACGTTTTAACAAGAGTAAAGTACTTGAAAATTCATTTAAACTTTTTCAAACAATGGTAATTGTTAAAAATAAAATAATTTTGTTGCCAGGCAATAAAATTAAATTTTTTTATTTTAATGTAAATCATGTATAAGAGAAAATATATCGTGCGTGGCAGGCAAGCATATCTCAGTTATGTACTGTTTACGTTTCCATTTTATTATTATGACTACCGCAATAAAAAGGCAGGGAACACACACACACACACACACACACACACACAAAATTCGCGTTATTTCTGGCCTCACTCATGTTTATTTTCTTACATTTGCAAGCTTTTTAAATGGAAAGTGCCGAAACCCACACCAACATAACGCGTGGAAGCCGAAAAATTGTCCAGCGAGGATAGCGATTTGCTTCCTGTGGATCGCAGGGCAGTGTAACTGCACGTGTTTACATAGGAACGAACATAGACAGAATTTTCGTCTTTAGGGAATGAACCCTCTGCAAGATGCTGAGGGTCCATGAGTGACTTCGGAGCGCTCCTTCTTTTCCGCGTTTGTTCTGTGAAACGTACACTGTAGATTCGCAGCTTTACTCTAAGCAACGCTCAATAGGAAATGTTGAAAATTTTTGTCCACGGTGTACCCTCATACACACTAAACCTGCTCTGATGTTTTAATTACGCACATCATTTAATATTAAAACTTTGGAAACTAGAGCACTACTTAATGGAGATCAAACATTAACTTATACAAGCTATTAATTTTATGCTTTTTTTATATATATGTGTACAACGTTATCGGCAGCAAAGAAGTAGTTTTTGTTAAAATTCCTTCCCGGGATGTTTGGTCGTAGTCCAATGTTTTCTACAAAACCAGACGTTTTGGCAATGCCATCGACTTCCATCATTAGTGAAAATCGAGTGCGATAACGTGAGGTGGTATACGTTAGTGACCACAGTACTGTGGTTAAGGCTGAAGCAGTAAGTACAAAGAAGTAGTTTCTATGGTAATATTTCATTTCGAAAATGATTTTAAATATAAATCTTAGAATATGGAAGTCATGTATGGTTCTCCATACCGATATTTTTTAACTCATTATTACATGTCGAGTAAGAATTAGGAGAGTAAGAGTAAACGTACGTATTGAGTAAGAGTTGCAATACGAGAGGTGCTAAGTCAACGTAAGCTATATAGAATGTTCATTTTAATGTAAATCTATATCCCTAAAGGCGTAGTAAAACTTAAGATACAAACTTGTGTGACGATTTAATTCTAACTGTAATCGTAAATAAATAAAAATTAAGTTTGCGAGCGATTAAGTATTTTTAAATCGCACTATAAAACCTAAACCCCCGTATTAACTCAGTATGAGAATGAGAAGTAATTAAAAAATCTACAGGAGCACTAATAAAAAGGCCGAATTTAAAAAAAAGTTATTATTATCATAATTAACCCTTTGCTAGTCATCATGCGGTGACCTGTTAATTCCGGACTCAACGTGTTTACGAGTCGCCTGTAATTTAGGAAGATATAAAAATCATAATGTTTATAATTAGAAATTTGAAGACATAAAGAGTAGTAAAAATAACTCACTTAAATTATATATGTATAATTAAGGTATGGTTTTTGGTAATAAGAATGTTAACTTAAATAAAAATAGGAACTATATTGTCGCGGAGTACTAGCCCCTCTCCTTTGTTATGTACCAGTTGAATCGAGCAAGAAGAGTCGCTATGTTGCCTTCACGCCGTACAGACGTAAGAGCGAGAGCTCTACCAAAATGTATTTGATTTGTTTGTTTTATTTAACTGTAGTATATTAGCTACCACTGCTAAACGTGGAAAGCATTGTGTCATGTATCAATAACATAAATATGTGTTAAGAAGAAAATGTAAAATGTAACACAAAGAACTGAACTAGTGGTAAGCAAGATGACGTCTCCCCTCAAGAGGTATCTCCAATTACAACATCACTCCTGAAGATGTGATCTTCAGAAACTTCATAAAGACACGTATACGATGCATAAGACTCTGCCTAGGACATCCGTGAATCTACATCTACTTACACCAAAGAAACTTCAATCTCCGCAGTGAACATCCGACCTAATTCTTGCCGAAGACACGACCCAGATGATGACGCCGACTACAAGGATTCCCAAGACGGACACCCCAGGACGAGGTTACTACGTGCAATTGTAAAGGTGACTCGATAGCCTTGCTATCGAGAGTTAATCATATTTGATACACAACTCACTTCTGAAAGAGACTTTTCAAAGACGATTAATTTTATTTAAAAATTAAAAGGGGGCAATCTATGAGTTTACTGTAAAATTCAATTATCATACGTTGTAACGCCTTAAATGTAAAAGTAATTTATTATCACTTCAAGTAATAATGCCATTCTTCAAATGCTAAAAGAAGTCTTGCAAGCTTCTAGATGAACTGAAAATAATTAGAAGTCTTTACTATAAATATACATAAAGTAAACTCGGATCCCAGGTATAAGAATACATAATCAATTTGATCCCAAAATTTTATGAAAAGCATTTAAATATTTTAGTTTAATTAATGATGTCATGGGATCTTTTAGTAACTGTTGTTAATAAAGAGAAGTCGTCTTGTTACACCTGAAAATGAGTGCATAAATCAGTAAAATACCTTCCCTTGTTTCCTTATACTTATAGTGAGTAGTTTATTCAATTAATTTGACTTTAAATACAGTTCGTTACAACGTAGGCAGCCCATGTAATTGGCAGACGTCAGTTAAAATGGGTTCCCTGGATTTGTAACGCGGCAATACGTTACACTTGGAAAACACGAATCTGTAATGAATGAACCAATATCTAGGCACCAACAGAAATAACGGCCCGAACAGAAGCAATTGAACTTAATGAGATTTTGTTTAGCCATGCTGAGAATGTAAAACCAATAAGAATAAAATCAAAAATTCTTTGTACAATTTCGTTGGTGCTAATGTCAAGTGGTTCTTGCGAGTTCACCATACATAAATAAGTAGGCTGTACAATTTTTTAAAGACAATCTTCTTTTCCGTTTCTAACAATAAAAAATGTTTCAGTATATTTGCTTAAAATACGTACAGAACCAGTACAACAACGATTGTATCTCTTATTTAAATTAACATTTTATCAGTAGTTAAAAATCTCAGACCTCAGATATTTTATAAGTAAACTTTTATTATACCCACAGCACGTGTATACAGTTCTGCCTACGGAGTGACTGTGTTATTATATTTTGCCTCTTGGCTGTGGTGAGTTACGGATGCTTCATTAATGCAAATAAGAGTCTCCAATTACTACTGCTCCTGTTGCTGTCGGTTTTGTATTAATTTTTCCCGAGCTGTTAGAGCAGTATTTATCTTTCAAAAAAAAAAGTTTTACGGTAATTGCACTACGCAACTGATTGCAAAAAAGTTATGTGGCATTGGTTTAAATGTAGCGTATTACACTTAATGCAATTGACTGCACGGTCCGCAATCGATTGCAAGACAGTTGCAAGCTTTGCATCTGTTCGTGCAGCTTTTAGTTGCACGCACTCGTTGTGAGGCATTGGTTCAAATGTAGCTTGTTATACATGCATGTAATGCATGCAATTTTTGTGCACATTGGCGCATTCAGTAGACAACGAAGAAATTTCGTGACATGAGACCAACACAATACACACAGTCTTTTATAAACAATCGTTAAGTTCATGTAAAAACTGTCTGAGTTATTTTACCTTACCACTTGAGTGATCATTATAAGATCTGTTCAACAGTATCTGAAATTCCTCTGGTAATTTTGAAGTGTCTGAAGCACGCGATCTTCGTTGCGTTACTCCGACAACATATTTTAACAAGGTACGTATTACTCTGTAAAGTGACAGCTTGATCCAAAATATTCGCCACTCTAATATGTATATTTTCGCTCTCGTCTGTACTGCCTCTGCTCTTTTGTACCAACTACAGCTCGTTTCACTGCTGTCGAACTCTCGTTGTAGATGTCCAGGTTTCCCACATCTATAACACTTCGGTCTTCCATCCCTTCTTACTTTATTCCGTGGCTCCGCCGATCGTTGGGTCTATGTTTCTTGTTATTCCTCTTCATCGTCTGTCCCGTCGCGGTATTTTAGCGCGGACTTTATGGCGTGCCCAACTAGACGCTGACTTGGCGGGCTCAAATTGCAAAGCATGTACCAGGGCATCCGCAGTATTCTGGCGTCTTGCCATTCGTAATACTTGCTGTAGTTTGTTATCTCGAACACCAGTAGTAAACGTCTGCATCGCACACCTCGTTCAAAAATCTTCTAACGCTTTAGTATAGACCAGTCTAATTAGTGTCTCGATACTCTCTTCACACTCTTGACGACTCTTCCTGGAATGCTGTCGCCTTTCTCTCAACTGTGCGCAGTATACATTTCGTAAATATTTATCACCGTACTGTAACTCTGGAGCATTTCTCAATTAGGCGTAGGTGTACTGGTTGCCAGATGGCATACAATGTCTTAAAACTTAGATCATTTAAAACAGTTTTTCAAAGAAATTACAGACAATGATCGAGGTTCAGATAATGAGTCATCCAATATTTTTTGCGTTATTTTACGTGCTAGAAATTAAAAATTTATTTTATTTACTTTGTTATTATAGGGAATTACTCAGATACACTCACCGCATATTTGCTCTATTGGAACACAAGTATATCTCTGATACAGTTTTTTGTAACAATTAAATTAAGAACAGAACGGTCTTATCATATCCTCAAGTACATGATATCAGAAAACACACTGCCCTCTTGCACAATAACACCCCAGTAAATAGAAATGTAAATATGGATTTTGCAGACAGGAACCTGCTAAAACCTTTGATATCTGAAGTTATGATTCTATGATTACACAGTTGGAGGTAGGTTTTGCTGGTTTAGAAAGTTTCCTGTTTCTTGAGTTGTTGGATTAAAATCACTTCATTGCTTACAAAAAGAGTTTCTCCTTTACCACGTCTGATAAATAATGACCCCTATTTTTGGAATGGAGACTGTCTGGAAAACTATTGAGAAATATTTACTCTAATTTTGGATGAAACTAGTCTCCTAAAGAACTATTATATCATGTAAATTCTAATGACTCAGAAACGGTAAACATGAAAAGTTCCATTGATTCGTTTGGTTTTAATTTTTTCTTTTACAACTTTGTCTTACTTTGCTGCAGCTTCTCTTAGGTGAGATACCTTTCTTGACTCTTTCCTGTCGACGTTAGTAGACTATTGTTCTTTTCTTACCTCCATTTTAGTAAATTATTTAAGGCCCTAGAGTGCCTTTCATTTCCTTTCCTTTATTTTCTTCAAGTAATTAATGGGACTCTGAAATTGTGGCAAAAACAACCCTATAGGGGAGTAAAGATTGGTTAAGGGTCCTGGGTTGTTGGTCAAAGTTAGTTACATCGCTACCATGAAACCTAGAATGACTTAAAGAACTAAGAATTCACTTGTAGTAGAAATGATTCAGAAATTACGGACAATACAAGAAATCTAAAAATGATTGAATACAAGAAATCCAAGATGGCTTGAATGAATATAAGGTTATGGAGTAGCAGAAAACTAAGCAAAAGAAGGTTGTGAAATCATAACAGATCTGGAAACCCTTAAATTGACCTCTTAAACAAAGTTTACTTTCTGAAACAAAGAAGTAACCTAAACGTATGAATTACAGCGGTGATTATATATTAATGTAAGGTGGCTTTGAAAACGAATGTCGAGAAATAGGACGAGTAGGTCTTATAGTCAACAGAAGATATATGGATAACGCTGAAAAATGTCAGTATCTATCTGAAAGTGTTCTATTGACTAGGATAAAAACACAAAAGATCCTCAATTCATATCTGCTTGTACTAGAGATGAAGGTAAACGCATAAATATATAAGAAGAATTCTATGACGCTATGCAAGAATTGATAGACATATTAAATTAAGACGAAAAAACAATGATTATGGGCGATTCTGACACATGTGTGGGTATTGATACAATCCCATGAATTAAACGGAATTTAATGAGGAGACAAAGAAAGGCAATGGAGAAAGGCTAATTGAATTCTGTGCATATCAGCTTAGAATTAATAATATCTTCTCCGACCATTATCTGGAACAAGAAGACTACCTGCGAAGATACATCAGAAACAGTACACAAATTTGAACGAAAGTATAATAAAGAGCCGCTTAGTGTCAAAACAACTACGGATTTAAATTAGTAAAGGTTGGTGAATAAAGTCTCACTCAGAAAAATTATACAGGAGAATAATATTGATACGCACTTACAGAACGTTATCGAACAATGGAGGGTGTTGTTCTACGTGTTTCTCGCCTAGCCTATCAGGTGCAAGTTTCTGCCTAGGCCGCATTTAAGTATACCCTGGAGTTTTCGAGTGCTTGTTAAGGACGCATATTATGGAATTCTGCAGGCTATAAGTACGCAACAGCTGCCGCTAAAGTTGACAGTATATGTTGGGCGATTTGTCAAGCGATATCAAGTGGTTGTTGTGTTATAATTAGACTGGAATTCGTCATAGTTGACATTATTATTGCGTGTAAACAAATTTAACTTGAATTATTTTACAAGTATAATCTTGTTGAATAACTAGTTGATTACAAATTGTTATTTATGAATAGTTGAAGCTGACAATTACTGACTTAAGTGGTGTCTGTATTTTGTTTCCACTGTACTATACGACGATAAGTAGACCGTCGTAACAATATTAACATACATTTTGGAAAAAAATGTAATATACAAAAAAAATGCTGCAAAATTTGTTTTGGTAACAGTTTTAATCATAGCAAATAAAACCTATTGTAGCATAGCGGGAAATATTGACAAAATATATAGAGCGCGACATTCCGAACTTTATAGAGAAGTCTAATCTAAAAGACTATGAGGAATAAGAATAATCATATAAAAAAATTATTGAAAGTAGAAAGTATTGACTCAACAATGGGTAAAATATTTTGTGCATTTATATTATAGTAAATAGAACCTATTGCTCTTGTTGTTCGTGTCAGTTAAGTGTTGTTATGTCGGGTGTCACACTCCGAGCACTTTTATATACTTACTGATGGCTGGTTCCTCTGCGACGATGTTGTCCTGCAAGCACAACTTAATCTACTATATGTATGTGGGCGCCACTTGGATATTTTGTTCCAAGAAATTATTATTATTATTATTATTATTGAAATTAAATTTTGATTTCTTAAGTTAATTATATTAAAAAAATGTGAACAAAACAGTTTGAATTGAAAATAACTTACGTTTAATGAACTTTAAAAATCGTCTGAAGGACTAACACTCAAATTAACAAAATTGCAGAGTTACAAAAAATTATTATTGACAAATTTTTTAATTAAGTATCGCCTAATAAATATTTATTTTCTCAGTTGAATAGCATGAGTTTATTGTATGAAAAATCTTTATACTCAGGACGTGACTCCTTTGAACTACCAAGACAAATCAATAGGATGCTTTACAAAAATTGTGTGATTTGAAGGTGTGTGACATGTGTAGTATAATTGTGTGACAAATGATACCAGGTAAAAATGATTTTATCTTTTGAACAACTCACTTTCCGGTGGGTAATTATTTCCTGCACTGGACACTTCTCTTGGGGACGTTTTCAATCTTGCTTCTTCGTGTATAGGTTCCTCGTGCACTGATAATTATTTATAAGTCAAATAACGGTTCTTAAATCTCCGCACGATTGAAATAAGTTTCGCACTGTGTCTATGCTTTGAATTCTGGCGGTGGCGATCAGCTGTCTGCGTGGTTTCTCGATTCGGCCGTCACAGCGCTAGTTCCAGAATCATGTAGAAAGGCTCGTGTCAGTAAATCGTTTTGGGGATGTTGTCAAAGTCAGTTTGTCTTTAGCAAATACCAGCAGAATTGATTCTCTCTATTAAAATTCGGTCCTTTTTAGGGCCGCTAGTATTCTGGCTGTGTGCGCTCTATTAAATATGGCGTGTTGCTGCTCTATTCAACAACACGTTGGCGTATACTCCTTGTAGAGGTTAAGTCAGTATTTTGTCATGTACGGGAAAAGCCTTTCTGTGTTCTCGTGTCGAATTCTCGTTCTTCGATTTCGCCTCGGATGTGATGATCAGTTTCGTGGGTGATGTGTCTCTTCTGGATTCAAAGCATAAAGTGTTTTTTGGTCAAATTTCGTCTTCCTTATATACTCTGTAAAGCTCATTGTTTTAATTTTTTGACATGAACTTCCGGTGTATTTGTGTAAAAATTCCTTCTAGAACGTTCGAGAATAATCAAATGGAACATCATGGAACAAATTTGACTTCCGTAGAAGCTTTAGAACAACAACTTCTTATTCTTCACACTAAGGATATTACTAAAATTATTCTGGTATTTGTCAAACAATTTTACATAACTACTTACAATCTGCATGCCATTACTATTTTTGGATTCTCTGCTTTCAACTGAATATAATGATACTAATTACGATTGGTTTTGAACAAATTAAATCTAATAAAATAACATAAAATACAACTCTTACCTTGGAATGTTTTCACAAAATTCCAATTTTCTGCTTACTAAAATATTATGAAGTTGCTGGGTCCTTGCTATAACATTAATGCATAACATAATTAACTTTTCATAACAAAATAAACAAATATTAACACATATAACATATAAATAAATTCAGTTTTGTATAGGCATTACATATGGCCTAGGTTTTTTGTCACTGGTTCTTTACAATAATTTGTCTTTTTCGGTATCATATATGGGATTTTTTGGGTATTCACTGAGAGTTTGTTATATTGTTTATCTTTGGTAATACCTGGTTTATCCTGATACTTTTTATTTTTACTGTAAGATTACTTAGCATCATATTGTTTTGCATAAATGATTTGTTTTCTTGGTGTGACAAATTTCACTCTTATATTTCAAATTCTTTAAGAATTAAGCTTGTTTTCAACTGAGCAAGTATGTTTCTAATGTACATTATAGTATTGTACCTTCTTCCTTTATTTTTTCTACTATTCTGCAATCAATCTGTCAAATATGACTATTTCTGTGATTCTTTTTTGGCCTCAGCCAGGTATGGTATAGGTAAATGGTTTCATAACATGACTGTTAATTTGTTTCAGGTGGTCATATATATAAGTATAGTTACATTATATTGTATTTCAACTTTAGAATACAATTTGGTTGTATTTTGACAACATTAAAATCATAAATATTACCATTTTATAGGTTCATCACATGTTTTCATTTAACACGGTTTTTGACTATTTTAATTGATTTCTAATCAATTTACAGCTTTCTCTATTTAAGACAATTTGTTTATCTCTGTCTAAATGACATTTACATATAGTTTTTCTTATTAATTTTATAATAATTAACTTTTACATAAGATCTGAGTGATTGGTCTCAAATCCAACACATTAATATTTTTTGTCATAACATTTATATATTTTTTATTTTAACTTATATCCTTTTTAATGGCGTATTCAAATCATTTAATACATTTATTTTATTTATATTACAAAGTATAATAATGGATCTTGTCCATTAATTCACAATAAATAGTTTTTTATACCCTATTCAGAGTTACATTTCTTAATATGTAATGGCCTCATTTTGGTCATTTCTGAGATTATCTGGTTCTCTTATAGTATATTACTAGTTTTACACTGTTCTTCACTTAAATAATATATATGGGGTTTGAGTCTTAGTCATAGTCTTTGTCGTTTTTTCATGTTGATGATATTAATTATCGGACAATATTACAAAATTTTTCGGATTACTTGGGTTCGATACTGTTCACCTCACTTTCCTCTTATGATAAATTACTATGCGAATAATTTCCTTTATGGAACGTTCTCAGACGTTACATATGCCTCCCCGTTAAAATTGATAATTTGGGAAAAGCATTTCTTTAGTTTTGATGAAATTATCATTTCTATATTAACCTTTTATTAGCTTCTTTATATTTCATTCTTTTATCTTATAATTAGATTCCTGTACTACTCCTTTAATATATTAATCCATCTCACTATTCATGTCTCAATCCTTATCGTATCTCCTTTTCCTTTCCTTTACCTTGATGTTAATTATTTAATCTTTGATATAACTCCCTAACAATTCCCTAACTTTTATAGCGGGTTCGGAGTCAGAGGGGCCCCATTGGCAATCCTATCTCCGCCGTTCCCTAACTATAACCACTGAAATCAGAGGAAACACATCTCTGTCCAGGAAACATATAAGACGTACTTATAATTGCACTTTCGCAACAAATAATAATACTAAAAAAATATAATATTCAAAGATCATAGGCTCCTACACATAAATTCCCTTGCTTAATCTCTTCTGAATATTTCTCAATTGTATTAATATACTGTTCTCCACAGGTAAAATTATCTTTTAAAATCATTCGATGTCAATAGCTATATTTATAAATTCATCATTACCTCCTTATGTAACACACTGTTTCCTTTTTTTTTCTTTATCATTTATCATCTCCTTTTAGTATCGATTATATGACAGTATTTCTCTTTCTTAGTAATGTCAATTGTTATTTGATTGTTCAATAATTTATTTAATTAATTATGTCCTTTCCTTCTCTTTTTTCTCTCCTTTTCTATAAGTACGGTTAAGTTGGTAAATATACGTTGACTTGGCTATTGGAAATAAATTTATATTCTATATATATATTCTTGCCTTTGGTGGAAGGTGTCCTTCTCGTAATTTTTTATTTATATTGATAATCTTCTCTCCTTCTATAAGTACGGGTAAGTTGGTAAATATAGTTGACTTGGCTATTGGAAATAAATTTATATCTAACATATATCTTTTTCCCTTTGGTGGAAGGTGTCCTTCTCGTATTTTTTTATTTACCAATAATCTCTCTCCTTCTATAAGTACGGGTAAATTGGTAAATATACGTTGACTTGTGTTTTTATTCATGGTACCTTCTCAACGATGCTTGATTATATGTACCATTTACCTTGTTAGTGACAGTGTCTGTTACCTCGTATGTATTGTTTTCTTTGCCTTTCGTAATTGTAAAAGGTCCTGTATATAAAAGTAACAATTTTTTCGTTATGGCTTGTATAGTACTGGGCAATTCTCTATTTCGGACTAACACCTTTTCTCCTAATTTATACTTAATTGCCTTTGGTTGGGATTGAATATATTTCTTCCGTTGTTGTTCCGTTTTTTCTAATACTCTGTTATAAAATTTGGTTCCTTCAAATTGGTATTCAGGTTTGCTGGGAAAACTAATAATCTCCTTTATTTCCCGTGGTGGTGGTCTTTCGAACATAACTGTGTACGGTGACTCCTCTATGGTATTATGATATGATAGATTGAGAAAGTCCTCTGTTGACCCTAAGTATTCGTGCCATCTCTTCTGTTCATCATGGCAGTAGGTTCTCAACAACCGTCCTACTTCCCTCAACACTCTCTCGGCTGGGTTACTGTTTGGGTGATACACGGATGTCTTACACGTCTTTATCCCGTGTTCTATAAGATTCTCTTTCCATAATTTTCCCTTAAACTGGGTACCGTGGTCTGTAGTTATAGAATACGGTCTGCCTACCTCCATTATATACCGTTCTATTATGATTTCTATAATTTTCTTTGTCGTAGCCCTAGTTATCGGATAAAGCTTAGTATATTTGCTGAAATGGTCAAAGATAATTACGATGAATTTATACCTGTGCCTTCCACCGCTGCGTGGAAATGGTCCACAGATATCGAGAAATACTTTTTCTAATTTTTCGGTGTATGTTATGGGTATCATGATCCCTTCCTTTCTCTAGTTATTACATTTTACCTTCTGACAAATATCGCATGACTGTATTGCCTGTTGTACTTTTTTATTTATCCCTTTGATGTATACCTGTTCTTCCAACGCTTTCCTTACCTTGAGGGCACCCATGTGTCCGTATCTATTGTGATAATCAATGATTAGTGGCCTCTCTATCCCTGGTGGAATTACTAACTTCCAATTCTCTTGGTGTAAGGTATTCCTTATAAACAAAGTATCGTCGTGTATACAGTAATATTAATCTATAACCTCGTCGCCTTCCAGTACCCTTTCCCTAATATTTCCTAATTTTGGGTCGGCCTCTTGTTGTGCCTTCACATCTTTTAAAATATTTTTTAAATCCTCCCTGCTTTTCATGATATGATTGATATACCTTCGCTATTTGTTCCTTTTCGCCGTCAAATGTTTGGTTTTGTAAATTGATGCGGGATAGGACGTCGGCTGCTATGTTTTGCTTGCCTGGTATATATTCCCACGTGATATTATATTCTTGTAGGACCAAAACCCATCTCGTCAGCCTTCCATGATTTAGCTTACAATGTTTTAAAAATGATATTGATTTGTGATCACTCCTAACCGTGATGGGGTATCCTAATATATACGTTCGAAATTTACCGCATGCGAAAACTACACTCAATAACTCTTTTTCAGTGGTATTGTAGTTTCGTTCGCAGCTGTTCAGCACGCGGCTCGCGAAGCTAATCACTAAATGGTTTCTATCCTGATCTTCCTGATATAAGGCTGCACCTAAACTTACATTACTGGCATCGCAATTTAGATAAAATGGCTTCGTAAAGTCGGGGTGATGTAACATAACTGCTTCTAAAAATTTCTCCTTTATGAGATTGAGCACTCCATCTTGCTCTGGTCCCCAAGTCCATTTGTCTTTAGCTGATAACTGCTTTTGAAACCTGGCAGGTAGTTCTGAATAATTGGACCGAAACTTCCTGTAATAGTTACAGATTCCTAAAAATGATTGAAGCTGTTTCCTGTTTTTTGGGGGTGGGGAACTTCTGTATTGCCTCTACTTTCTCTTTGGATGGATTAATCCCTTGCTCGGTTAGATTAAAACCTAAAAATTTCACCTCGTTTGCAATAAATTGGGACTTGTCTAACTTGAGGGTAATATTATTCTCTGATAGCTTCTCTAACACCTGTTCAACCCTATTGCAATGGTCATCCCAATTCTCTGAAGTTACCAGTAAATCGTCGACGTATACTGTCGTAAATTTCAGCACTTCCTGCCCCAATATTCTGTTCATTATCTTTACAAATACCGCCACTGAATTTATCAAACCAAAGCGTAATCGTTTAAACTGATAGTTTCTGCCTTCAAATATGAATGCCATATATTTCCTACTATCCGGGTGGAGTTCTACCTGCCAGTAGCCGCATACTGTATCCCATGAACTTATATACCTTGTCCCGTGAAACTTTTTTAGTATTTCTTCTATCTCCCCAGGGGATGTGCGGTCGTTAACAATCATCTTGTTAATCTCCCTAGCATCGAGACATATACGCACCTGTCCATTCTTTTTCGGCACAGCTATGATTGGGCTAGTATAGGGCGAATGGCTATACTCAATTATGTCGTCTTCTAACATCCTGTTCAATTCCTCCCTAACTTCGTTCTTTAGTGAGTAAGAAATCGGGTATGATTTCTTGTTAAATTCTACAGGGTTTTTAAATTTAAAGGTGCATTGATAATTCCTGACTTTGCCTGGAGCGTTTGAGAATATATGTCGATAATTATTATATACAGTAATCAATCGTTCCGCCTGTGCTTCGCTAATCTGACCCCTTGCTTTCGTCCTTTGGAATTCCCTTAATTCTTCCAATTTTTCTAACCATAATTCTGGGTTATCCTCCTGATATAAGGGCATGTTTAGTGGTCGATCGGCACAATAATAATGATTGACAACAGCTTGATAATATTCGTTGCTAGTACTATTCCCTTGGGCATCAATTAAATTATTGGTCCAAATTCCCTCATTTGTCTTTAACGTTATTACCTTACTATTTAAATTTATTATCGCTTTATATGGCCTCAGTATATCACAGCCTATTAGGATATTCATGGGTAAATTATTCGCTACTAATAGTCCTATTGGTAACGTTGCACCATTACTGGTCATCTCTAATGACACCTGTTTCTTTATCGATTTATTCTGCCTTCCTGTCGCTCCGACTAGTATAATGTTATTTATAGGCAGAGTGGGTATGAGTAAGTTACTGTTCTGTTTAATTCTCTCCAACTCCACGCTGTCTATCAACGATACGTTTGATCCTGTATCAATGAGTAATGTTGCATCTATACCATTGATATCTGCCTTGATTTGTACTATACCATTATTCCCTTTATTATGATTTTCAATTATATTATCCCTCTCTTCTAACAATTACTCCCTAATATCTCTGAGATAATTATTTGTTCTCAATGTCATTGTCCTGTCATTGTCCTGTCTTTGTCCTGTCTATTTTTGTGTTCAGTTACACCATAATATTGGATCAGTGAAGAGCTGTCTTCTTTTTCACTGCCGCGTCTAGTTTAAATGAGCACCTGTCTCATTTGCCCGGTTACCCGGAACACTGGGTTGCTGACTTGTTTGTGGTTCCTGTCTAACCTCGGGGTTACCACTAATAGGTCGGCTATTCGTTGTATTACTCTGGATACCTTGCGTCTGCTGTGGGTAATACACGTAAGACGGGAAAATTAGGTTGGTATGGTCGTTGATTATTGGCCATCGTATAGTTTACCTGGGGTCTATACTCCTGATTCCTTCTATCACCTCCTTCTTGAGTACCTCCATTCCGATAATTATTTCCCTGACTATAATTATTCCCTCTATAATTATTGCCGCGATAACTATTTCCTTGATTATAATTCCTATTGTAGTTGTTTTCGGGGTAATTATTTCGGTTTGGTCCCGGATGGTTACGGTTATTTGGACCTTGATTATTATTATTTCGGCCATTTAGTGGGGTGCTATTGTTCTGGTTATTCGGGTTAAAATTATTATTACCATTTCCACTTCCATTCCTGTTTGGTCCGTTGTTACTATTATAATAGTCTACCTTACGATTGGGGGGTTGGTAGTCTTGAAATTTTCCCGCAGATTCACAGTTTTCTAATAGTTTAGCTAGGTCAGTAATTTTACTAAGTTGTTGGTACAATTGGGCATCCTTAATACAGTAGCTATAATGTCCAGGTAACTGTCTCACCAAACATTCTTCCGGGATTGGCGGTATCAACTTTCGTGCCAAATATATCTTTCCCAGGAAATAAAATGTTGGGGATTGTCCCTTCGACGCGTCGTATTTCCCGTAGAATATGTCCATTCTTACTTTGTTTTGCGCTGTTTCTGACCAATATTTTTCTTTGAATTGGCGTTTGAACTCGATTAAGTTTGTTATTTCGGGTCGTACCGCTATCCACCAATTATCCCTCGTATTTCGGAACGTTTCGTCTAACATTTCCCTTATTCTAGCCCATCTTGTTTCTCTTTTCCTTTCAATGAACTCTTCCATCCTCTCTAAGAATTCCATAGGGTTCCGGCGATAATTTTGGAAGTTAATTACCTCCCTGTTCTCGCTATGACACGTATGGGTATTCAACATCGGTATGTCCCTCAGCGCTTCTAATCTCTCCTGCAGGTTTTTCTCCCTCTGATCTATTTCCTGTATGTTATTTCTATTGGTTTTTATTTGCTCGTCCAACCTTTTAGCTATGTCATACGTTCTTTCTATTCTCTCGCTAACGTCTTTCCGGACTTCTCGTACCTCCTGCATAATTTCGTCTTGGTTTTGCCTTACCTTATTATCGAGAGTTCGAACGTCTTGTTTTGTCTCTACGGTTCTTTCCTCTATTGTTTCAAAACGGGTATTATTGCCTTCCTGAAACCTTTCTAACTGGTTCTCCATAGTCTCGACCTTCCTGTCACTGTCGATTTTACTATCATCGATCTTTTCGTTTACTGTTTAGTAATTTGCGCTAATTTCCTTTTTTAGGGACTCTATATATTTTTTATTTTCCTCCTGAAATAGCTCCAGCTTTTTCCCATTGTAATTGATCTTATCGGTTATATACTCCCTTAAAGATTCTATTTTTCTGTCTAATTCCTCCCTATCTTCCTGTCTGTTTTTATTATTCTCCTCCTTATCTTCCTGTCTATCTTTTCTCAGGGATTCTATACTTCCTTTTATTTCCGCCCTATCTTTCTGTCTGTTTTTATTATTCTCCTCCTTATCTTCCTGTATATCTTTTCTCAGGGATTCTATACTTCCTTTTATTTCCTCCCTATCTTCCTGTCTGTTTTTATTATTCTCCTCCTTCAGGGATTCTATTAACGTCTCCGTTTTCTCATCACTTTTATTAGTATTTTTGTTCATTGTTTCTTCCAGTCTTTGGAACATCACCATTATTACATTCAAGTCGATGCTCCCTGTTATTTTTTCTGGTTCGGGTTTCTCTGTTTGGTCTCCCATTTTTATGGGTCCTTCTCCCGCTTGTTCCTCTAGTTCATCTCTCGTTTGTATTGGTCTTTCAATTCCTAGTGTGGGCGGTTCTATTTCTATTTCCTCGACTTGAACTGCGTCTCCATCTTCCACACTTAATTCGGGTTCTACATTTTTCTTCACCTTCTTTCCTTTTGGTTGCGGCATCTTGATTTGTTGATAGTTGCCGGGCTTGTTCCTTTCCTTTCAAGCCCCACTAGTTGGGCTGCCAATTTATAGTAAATAGAACCTACTGCTCTTGTTGTTCGTGTCAGTTAAGTGTTGTTATGTCGGGTGTCATACTCCGAGCACTTTTATATACTTACTGATGGCTGGTTCCTCTGCGACGATGTTGTCCTGCAAGCACAACTTAATCTACTATATGCATGTGGGCGCCACTTGGATATTTTGTTCCAAGAAATTATTAATATTATTTTTATTGAAATTAAATTTTGATTTCTTAAGTTAATTATATTAAAAAAATGTGAACAAGACAGTTTGAATTGAAAATAACGTATGTTTAATGAACTTTAAAAATCGTCTGAAGGACTAACACTCGAATCAACAAAATTGCAGAGTTACAAAAAAATATTATTGACAAATTTTTTAATTAAGTATCGCCTAATAAATATTTATTTACTCAGTTGAATCGCATGAGTTTATTGTATGAAAAATCTTTATACTCAGGACGTGACTCCTTTGACCTACCAAGACAAATCAATAGGATGCTTTACAAAAATTGTGTGATTTGAAGGTGTGTGACATGTGCAGTACAATTGTGTGACAAATGATACCAGGTAAAAATGATTTTAACTTTTGAACAACTCACGTTCCGGTGGGGAATTATTTCCTGCACTGGGCACTTCTCTTGGGGACGTTTTCAATCTTGCTTCTTCGTGTATAGGTTCCTCGTGCACTGATAATTATTTATAAGTCAAATAACGGTTCTTAAATCTCCGCACGATTGAAATAAGTTTCGCACTGTGTCTATGCTTTGAATTCTGGCGGTGGCGATCAGCTGTCTCCGTGGTTTCTGGATTCGGCCGTCACAGCGCTAGTTCCAGAATCATGTAGAAAGGCTCGTGTCAGTAAATCGTTTTGGGGATGTTGCCAAAGTCAGTTTGTCTTTAGCAAATACCAGCAGAATTGATTCTCTCTATTAAAATTTTGATATATTGTTTATATTTGGTAATACCTGGTTTATCCTGATACTTTTTATTTTTACTGTAAGATTACTTAGCATCATATTGTTTTGCATAAATGATTTGTTTTCTTGGTGTGACAAATTTCACTCTTATATTTCAAATTCTTTAAGAATTAAGCTTGTTTTCAACTGAGCAAGTATGTTTCTAATGTACATTAGAGTATTGTACCTTTTTCCTTTATTTTTTCTAATATTCTGCAATCATTCTGTCTAATATGTCTATTTTTGTGATTGTTTTTTGGCCTCAGCCAGGTATGGTATAGGTAAATGGTTTCATAACATGACTGTTAATTTGTTTTAGGTGGTCACATATATAAGTATAGTTACATTATATTGTATTTCAACTTTAGAATACAATTTGGTTGCATTTTGACAACATTAAATTCATAAATATTACCATTTTATAGGTTCATCACATGTTTTCAGTTAACACGGTTTTTGACTATTTTAATTGATTTCTAATCAATTTACAGCTTTCTCTATTTAAGACAATTTGTTTACCTCTGTCTAAATGACATTTACATATAGTTTTTTTTATTAATTTTATAATAATTAATTTTCACATAAGATCTGAGTGATTGGTCTCAAATCCAACACATTAATATTTTTTGTCATAACATTTATATATTTTTTATTTTAACTTATATCCTTTTTAATGGCGTATTCAAATCATTTAATACATTTATTTTATTTATATTACAAAGTATAATAATGGATCTTGTCCATTAATTCACAATAAATTGTTTTTTATACCCTATTCAGAGTTACATTTCTTAATATGTAATGGCCTCATTTCGGTCATTTCGGAGATTATCTGGTTCTCTTATAGTATATTACTAATTTTACACTGTTCTTCACTTAAATAATATATATGGGGTTTGAGTCTTAGTCATAGTCTTTGTCGTTTTTTCATGTTGATGATATTAACTATCGGACGATATTACAAAATTTTTCGCATTATTTGGGTTCGATACTGTTCACCTCACTTTCCTCTTATGATAAATTTACTATGCGAATAATTTCCTTTATGGAACGTTCTGAGACGTTACAATATTCCGAAAATTACAGTTGGGATTATTGGATATATATTTGGAACTGGCAGAGGTTGTTCACGACTTGGAAGTGGCAGAAGGATTTTAAATTAAAAGTACAGCTATTAGTACATTGAAGTCATCATTTACGAACTACTGACACATAAGGAGAGGTAAAGAACAGTCTACAACAAACATGGTCGTGTATTAGATAATAAATTCTGTACTTTAAAATACGTACCTATACTACACGACACACAAAAGCAATGATATTCAGCAACACGGTGCGTGACGTAATGCCGTACGGAGCCAAAAATTGGATAAAAAATAAAAATTAATAAAGATAAAATAACAGTAACAAAAATATGATACGTAAAAGAGAATACACTTAGGTGTATAGTATGGTCAGGTAATACGATCTGGCCATGGTGGATAACAAGGGTGGCGAAGTCCTTTGTGAAGAAGAAATATCGGATAATATTGAATTTCCTAGAGACATAAAGTATACGAGGCAATAGAAAGACAACATCTCAGAGACGGGAAACAGAAAACCAGAGGCAATTAGAGACAGGCTAACAGGAGGATTGCAGTGATGAGTTTAAAGATTTTTACACACACACACACACACACACACACACACACACACACACACACACACACACACACACACACACACACACACACACACACACACACACACACACACACAGTACAACGATGAGAACACACTACACAATACATTATTTAAAACATGCAAATTTGAAGCCCATCTCATAAAGCAGAAAGTAACTGAGTTACGAACAGATTGATTAAGTTAAAATCTGATGCATATAAAGTAGGTCAATAGAAATACAGTGAAACTGCATACACCGTAATGCAATGATGGTATTTCTGGTAATCACGTATCGGTGCCTGCAACAATTACAGTAACTTTAAAGTGAATAAAATATACCAAAAATAAATGTTGACCACCAGTTGTAAAATACACAACAATATGAAAATTACAATCCAAAGTTTAAAGACTATAACAGTAATATTAATAACAATAATAAGAATAATACAATGCGCTAATTCTCGTACCCAATTATTATATTTCCTAATGTTAAATATTGTGCCGACGCGTCGCGACGGCAATTATGCAACGTTACAAGTATTATGAAATAAATAAATACATTTCTGACCATGTACCCAACGCAACTATAAAGTGTAAAACACCGGCCAGGTCGTAGGATTTTTGTGTTGGTTGCGTAGTGGTTGTACAATATACGTAATTTTACAAAGAGGAGTGAGACGTTGAGGACATGTAATAATTAATTAAAGAAACATATTAAAATAATCACCAACGATTTATTATACTGAAAAGAAATTACGTGATTATTAAAAATTGTAATTATAAATTTAAGAATATTATCTTTTATAAGTTTACACACTGCAAAACACATAACATAAACATCTCTTCAGCACACGTAAAACAAACATATAAGCTTAATATCCAAACATACATGCTCAACAAATTATACAAGCACTTTGTATTGCATGGGTGTCTGACTTTAACTCAGTTTCAAAAATAAATAGCAACTCAATTATAAAATAATATTATCTTTACAAAAATAAAATTTAATTGTTGCTATTAAAATTGTAATAATAAATGTATAACATTTACTTGAAGACTATTACGCGTAATTATTTCTAATGACACACCCAATTTGTAACATTGAACAGAAGATTATTATTTTTAATTTTTATTAATTAACAAAACTTATTATTTGTAACCAAAAATTAAAATTACGTGCATAATTTACATTAAATTTTTAACTCTGTAAAATGTAATATTCAGTTTTTTTTTGTATTATGAGTTCTTTAAACAAAATATAATTGTTTATTTGTCACCTGCGTACTGCCGAAGATACCGTTGCGCGCGCGCGCGTGTGTGTGTGCGTCTTGGGTGATAACAATCAGAATCATGATGATGCTGATGCGTTCTCGGTCTCTATCGTTTATTGTTAATGATGGTCCTGTGTTCCTCCATAAATCGTGGCTTATGGTGAAGCTGTTCAAATCGATCGGCAGACCAGCAGAGTGGGGTCATGTGAAGATATCTTGAGTCTGTTGATTAGCAAACGGACATAGTAGCCTTGTGTGAAGATTCCATGATTCTGACTTTGCAAAAATTTATACTAAGTATTTATACCAGACGACAAACTGACCTGTCAGAGATTGTTTCGACGTATTGAATTTTGTCGAATTGCGTGTAGCATCTCTTTGATAACTGATCACTTTTTAGTCCATTTTCGCGATCACGTACAATTTACCGTAAAGCGAGTAATTTTATTGTGTTCGTAATTTTTCATTAGTCACTTACATATAACTCAATTGTTAATTATTAGTTAATTACTATAGTAATTAACATTAATTTATATAGCGTCTTTATTATTGCACTTTTCTGCAATAGTTTGCATCACCAAATGCGTTTAAATGTCCTTAATCTATTGTTGTTTTTAAAATGGTGATATGTCTTTGATAACAGGTAAAAACGTATTAATAAATTTATTGTAATCCTGTTAAAACCTGATTAATGACGAAACCAAAAATTCGTACGTTTCTCCCCTTGTAGAACTTTGCGTCTCGGAACTGGCATATACACACACTCACACAAACGCTGTATTCTCGGGGCAGGTGCACACTTTTGACAGGCCACACCTTCCACTTTACTGCACAACATTGTTTAAAACTGTTCGTCGTATTCTTTTTACACTTATTATTTACAAAACATACCGTCCTGAGCAAATATGCAAATATATGTGTTGTTGCTTTATATTACGTTACTGTATGATTAAACTTACGGCTATCCTCTTCGAGTAAGGTTTGCCACAAGGTATAGTAATATGTACACCGCTAATAAGAAACATGTCAGTTCAAGTAATGTATTTACACTACTTTAGTCATAAACAACGTTTTGGTACTCAATTCGAGTCGTTACTATGAAGATGTACCGAAATGTTAATTATTTTAATTATTGTAATAAAATTTAATCTAAATAGCTTCCATACATATTTCAACAAATGTTAATTTCCGACATCATCTATTATGTGCTTCGTTTGTTACGGTTCCGATCACTCGTTTGATCTAGAAGTAAGTTTTTCTTTTTTCTACTATGTATTTTCGTGAAGTTAGTATGATGTAGGATTTTCTTATTCTACCTTTACATTGTGTATCATCTCTTATGGAATGAATAAGTTTTCCCTTTAGATTTATTGTCTTCCTTCATGCACCGTGTAACGATACCGGGGGACCCGAGTTCGATTCCCGGTACCGAATCACAATTGTATAGTTATTATTGGTTCTGTTCTAATATTTTTTGTTAATGATAATGATATTGTTTGTTAATAATTATTATATTGTTTTGTAATAATGATAATTGATATAAAATGTTAAATATTAATAATTATATATGTATAACTAAATGTATGAAAACAGAATTTGTATGAGTGATGGAATGGAAAATTGGTGGCGTTGTCAAGGAGACTGTTTTGTGAGATTTGAAAATAATGAATTGTTAAATTTTGGATCTGTAGAAGAAAAGATGAAATAAAAATTGTTCTTTAATATCTAAAGTTAATTAGATGGAAATAAAAATTGGTACAAAAAAAACCAGTTGTTGTACACATATTATCAATATATAATATATATTGATTATAGTATAACATTAATAAAAAAAATGTTCAAATAAGAACAAAATAATAAATAGACCTCCGAAGAGAAATAATGAAACGCTACAACGAATAAACGGTGCTCAGCGGTGTAGATATTATAATCATAAAATTTGTGCAGAAAATATGAAAATAACACACAAATTTAAAAAATAACAACGGTTGCTAAGAAGAAAAAAAAATGTTCTGAAAAGGGAGATACATATTGATGCTGATTTGAACAAGAGGCAAGAAGTCCTGAAGGAACGTGAACTGGAAGTCGTCGCAGGATGTTTTCGGAACTAAAAAGGAAGAATCCAGGCCGAGACGAGACAGTCCTTGCAGTTCGAGTTGAAGGCAACTTATGTACAAGAAGCTCCTGAAGGCGGATCATCAAGGTGTTTGGGTGAGTCCGGCAGATTTTTTTTTTTTGTTTCTTGGTGTTGATGTTGTCTGTGTGTTCGTGTGGTATACTGTTTTTTTAGTAAAATATCTCAATTAAAATGGCATTTATTCAACGGTACCCAAAAGTTGTTTTGCACGAAGTTGCGATCGATCTAGATTTTGAAATTCGTGAAGGAATGAGTAAGAAGGATTATACTCGTCTAATTCAATCGTTTGAAGATTACGATGAAGAATTAATCAAATATCTGTTACAGAAAACAGAAACAGAAATTGTTAGACGTGAAACAGTAGCAGATGAAGCTGTGAAGGAAGAAAAAAGAGTAGCAGCTGAAGCTGAAAATAAAAGATTAGAAAGAGAGTTTGAGTTAGAGAAATTGAGGATTCAACAGACTTCTAATACTGAAGTTGAAGTTAGAAAAATTGTAGAACCAAAATTGTATAATATAAAAGATGTTGTAGGTATATTTGATGAAAAAGAGGAAGATGTGTCAATTTTCCTTCGAAGATTTGAACGTGCTATGGTACATTCGAAAATACCTCTTGAAGACTGGGTTATTGTTTTAACTAGTGTTGTACCAATAGTAATCAAAGAACTCATTCATCGAGAACCAATAGAGCTAGCAGAAAATTATGATTATGTAAAAGAATTATGTATTATTTATGAGAAAATATCAGTTAAACCCTGAAAAACTCAGACAAAATTTCTTTAATATTAGACGCTTACCGAACCAGACTTGGGCAGATTTTGTATATCAATTGACCACATATTTTGAAGGATGGACTAAAGGAATGAAGGCAGTTGATGTCAAAAGCTTGAAAAATGTAATGATTTTAAATCAGTTAAAATATCGGTTTCCTACCCAAATAAAAGAACAGCTGAGTCAAGATTGGTTAAATGTAAATACAGCTTTGGAGTTACAGAGACAACTAGAGATAAATGACGATTTGAGGACTTGTCTTAACCAAAAAACAAGTTTGGATTATATTAAGATAGAGTCGAATCCGAAAAATGTTCTGAAGGTGCAACCTAAATCTAATGTTCCAGACAAGGAATTTTAAAAAAGGGAAGATTCAAAGATAAGTGAATTTAAACCTGAATTTGAAAAACGGAAAGAGATGCGATGTTATTTATGTAATTCATTGGATCATTTGAGGAATAGATGTCCTAAAAGATTATCTAGTAATGAACCCTCAAATGTAGCAGGAATAGTTGAAGAGGTCTCTAGTTTTATGAAAGAGACTAAAGAGGACTTGAAAGTTTAGGATGTCCTAAAAGATTATCTAGTAATGAACCCTCAAATGTAGCAGGAATAGTTGAAGAGGTCTCTAGTTTTATGAAAGAGACTAAAGAGGACTTGAAAGTTGGAGCCATTTCTCAATCTGATTTAGAAAAGCAAGTAACGCCATTCAAGTGTCAAGGGAAAGTTAACGGTAGACAAGTTCAAATACATCGGGACACAGGTGCTGATATTGATGTGGTGCATCAAAATTATGTATCCATTGAACATTACACGGGCGAACATAGATGGCTTAACACCCCATTATTTCCAGAACCCTTCTGTTGCCAAATAGTAGATGTCACTTTCGAAATTCCTGAAAAGATAATACTTGCTCAGGCTGCAGTCACAGCTAGTCCAGCTTATGAAGGAATTTATTTGATGGGGAATGAAACGGCGCAGAGTTTACAAAACACAAATGCACATTTGTTAGAATTTGTGAATGCCGTAAACATAAAGTCTATGTTAGTTAGGCGAGAAATAGAAGTAAAAGAGCAAGCAGAACAAGAAAAAATTCAAAATGATCAGCTATCAACCGTTGAGACTGAAACAAAAGAGGAAGATAGACTCCTTGAAGAAAATGACAGTCATCAACAGGGTGAAATGTTGTCCCTACTGAATACGACACATGAACAATTCATGGCTGCTCAAAATTCTGATTCTGAATTGTTAGAGATGATCCAAGAAGTACAATCTAGACCTCCGAAGAGAAATAATGAAACGCTATAATCTGAACTTGAAACGGTTCAAATAACTAAGGTTGCTATAGCTGATTTTCAGGTTGAGAATACATCCCTTGATGAACTGGCAGATGAAGTAAAGGATGTTACATGTCGAAGTTCGGGTGAAACAAAACTTGATGTGTTAATTAAACAGGAAGAATCAAGAACAGGAAAACCTGAAGGAGACAAAATTTTGCACACTATTAATAATGCAGCAGAAACTGATTCATTTATTGCTTCAGAAACCAACACTATTGTTAAAGAAGCAACAGATAAAATAAATCTGCCTATTCAGTTGCTTGAGAATGTGGATGATAAGCCAACCATTGAAGAATCAATGACACGTATTTTTAGAAGTTTTGAAACAGACACACTTGATACACATCAGCATTGTACCATAACACCAACTGAAAAATCTGCAGCAGATACACATGCATTAGGTGGAAGTACTGAGAAAGTAACAAAAGTAAGCACACCTGCAGACATAGTAGAAGAAAATATTTCAAAGTTGGAGCATGAAATAGAGAGACTAATTATTGATGAACCATGTGAAGAAGGAAGAGTATGTACAAGTGACATGTACTCCGAGATAAGTGAAAGGATTGTTCAACCACAGTTCGAGTCGAAGGATGAAGGTATTGATCAAAAAGAGTGTGAACAGTGCTCTAACAAAACAGTTGAAGACAATTCCTTGTTGAACTCTTTCATTCCAACTGATGTTTTACCTGCAACTCAAACACGTAATGAAGATAAAACAGTTCAGCTACTGGTTAAAGAAGTAACATCATCTGTTGTGGAAAGTAAAGGTAAGAAGACATCAAAAATAAAAAAAATAAAAGTGATAAAGAAGTGGAAATGGCATCAGCTCCAATAAATATCCTTTCTGGACCTGAAGGACATAAAATTCAAAAAATAGATCCGTTGAAAAAATTTAATGAGGGAGAGATAATTGTAACAGAGGAAGGGGATGCCACTTCTATATCATCCAGTACTTTACTGGAAATAAAGTTTGAAACTGAACATCCAGTTATTTTTTTAAGTAGAAAACTGAAAGGGCCAGAAATAAATTATGCGACGACCGAAAAGGAATACGCTGGCATCGTCTGGGCCGTTCTTACAATCCGTCAATATTTAGATGGGGGACTGACTTTTACTATTTTAACAGACCACAATCCTCTGATTTATTTAAAAACTATAGGATCTGCAAATGCCCGATTAATGATATGGGCACTTGCCTTACAATCATTTGAATTTGTCATTACTCATAAGGCCGGGAAATATCACAAAAATGCTGATAGTTTAAGTAGGGCCATGTGCCAAAAAAGTGATGTGGGCATACAGACAACAGCACGGCCTGAATTTGCCGGAGTTACCTAACCAATATTGTCATTCAATTTTCACCCTCCTTGTTGGAAGCCGACAGTTGAATAGACTTAGGCGGGGTGGGAGTGTAACGATACCGGGGGACCCGAGTTCGATTCCCGGTACCGAATCACAATTGTATAGTTATTATTTGTTCTGTTCTAATATTTTTTGTTAATAATAATGATATAGTTTGTTAATAATTATTACATTGTTTTGTAATAATGATAATTGATATAAAATGTTAAATATTAATAATTATATATTGTAACGGTACATAACCCGGTCCCAATAAAGTAAATCATGAGAATAAAAGTCAGAAATGGGTAGAACTAAAGCTCGCTCAAAATTTAATTATATCACTCCACATAATAAACAATTCGAGTGGTATATAGTGCGAAGTGAGTTCTAGTGTACCCATTGAGGTGAAAAACCAAAGTGAAACTAGTGTATTACTAAACTGTGCTGTATGTTTTGGATAGGATAAAACTATGGAAGTAGTATGTAATAATACTAATCGATTTTTGTGATTTTATTTATTTATTGTAATTTATATTGTATGAACCACAATTTGTTATACCCCAGTTAATATTATATTGTTTCAAATAATTATGTTAGATTGTAAGAAAACCCAGGGTTTAATTTTAAAGGACATAAAAAAATTAACTACCAAAGATAATATAAAATTAAAATAATCCTAGGAAGGAAAGGACAACAGGAAGTAGTACCGGGTATGAACACTATTCGAGACTAAATAAATAATATATAAATTTATTTAATGATAATAAAATGATAAAATATTTATATACAATGTCATAAAAAAATTAACCAAAACATATTATGTGAATTAAATTAGTAAATAAACCGGAATGGAAGGGAATTATTTTTCCATAAATAAAAATATAAATTTATAATAATCACAAACTGCCTACATAATAAAAATACTATGTGTTACTAAGAGTGATGGAAAATAACAAGTATTGTTAAAGATAGATAAAAAATTTTGAACTGAACCAGAGTTGTTGAAGAAACGATGCGACAAAAATTATAAAAAAATAACCTTTTTTGGACGTTGGAGGAGGCGAAATTCACGCAAGAGTAATAAACAAAGTGAATACTAACTCATCATACCTGAGGAATTCAAATTAAATGGTGATATACGTTAAAAACCAGTGGATGAAACCATTCTGAGGATCCAATATAGTTCGGCCTACTTTTAGTAGACAATCAGAAAATCATCTAAACGAAAAGGAAATAATAACGCAAGACGTACCTCATCACAGAATAAAACTTCAATCCAGTAAGGACAATACGGAGCGAGGTAATATAAACATTTTTCGTAATAAATCCCGAAGAAAACTCGTTTTTTAATAGTGAAATAGAACATAAAAATATTCATTTTATCATATGTTTCTTTCAAAAGTAAACAAATACATGCTGCTCTCTTACGGCAATTTCGGAAACTACGTAACATGTGAAAAAATAAACAAAATTATTTATTAAATTTTGATATTTGTAAAGCGTAGCAATTAGCCATTTCTGACACTCTCATAACACAAAGAATTCACCCTGAACCCTGGGGAATTAATAAGAATTATGTAATAACTGATGTATTTTATTATAGCGTAATATTGGTTAAATAACAACATATATGTTTGGTTCTTTAGACAGATCTATGTTTACTCGGTAAAGGCGAGATGATGTTATCTTTTTAAAAAAGATTAATTGTGGTACCTATACTTTGGTGGCTGGAGACAAAAGTCAATAATCAATAAAGCAATATTATTGAAAATTAATATTGAATTATAACGTGTTATAATTTATTGTAGTGGGTAGTTAATGAAAATTTCAGCACAACATACAGAAGGAATCGTCACAACAGAGGGGCAATAATGATACTGCATAAGGCTGAACAAATTATCTCCTTGACCCCAAATCACACACTCTCGATTTCTTTTAGATTGAGTAAAACAAGATAAACAAAATCCTTTATTTATACCGTTTAAAACGTCAGTTAGTATAATTCAAAAGTGACGCATACTGCATGAGGCATACTATATAACTCTACTACACCTCACGAAAAAAACGGTACGTTACAGAATTGGCGTACAACTGTGGGACGGAATTAACAAAGCTTGTAATTGCAAGATACTCGTAAGTAGTGAACGCCTCGTGATAAAAGCGGTACGTTACAGATTTGACGCTAACAACGTGGGGCAAAGAAAACAAAGATTCCATTAAGTAAAACGCCTCTATCTCAAACCGTTACGTCACAGAATTTGGCGAACCCAACATTTGGGGCTTGACTAAAGGTGGACGTTTCGCTCTACTACACCTCAAAGCGGTACGTTACAGATTGGCGCTCAACGTAAAAGGGCGGTAATTAGAAGAGAATTTTGATATTTAATAAAAAATATATATCAAAAAATCTAATTATCGTTGGCAGTTATGAGAAAACAAGAAATGCCTAATACCCGAGGAAAATCGAAGAAGAGGGCAGCAGAAAAGGAGATTGAAGAAGGTGGACAGGAACAAGAAATAGAATTAGTTACGGACAGCGAAATGGACCAACAGACAGGTGATACAGAAGAAACCGAAGTAGATATGGATTCGGAAAAAGGAATAGTGGAAGAGGATGCCCAAGGGGATCAACCAGACAAAGCGGTTGCCAGAGAAGAACCTAATTGGCAAGACATGATTAAATTTATGGCAGAACAATTTAGAAAACAGGAGGAAACTTCAAAGCAAACCAATAACAAAATAGATGAAAATTTTAGAAAACAGGAGGAAGCCTTGAAACAAACCAATGAGGAAAATAAGGAGAATTTTAAGAAACAGGAGGAAAACTTAAAACAAACCAATGAGGAAAATAAGGAGAATTTTAAGAAGCAGGAGGAACAAAATAGACAGACTAATGAGAAAATAGATAGCATTCAGGAAAGTTTAGTCAAACAACTAAATGAAAAATTAGAAACCATTCATGGAAATATCAAACAAACCATGAATGAACAATACAATGAACTGAAAGAAACTGTTGAAGGACAAAGAGAAGAGATGAATGCAAAATTTGAAGAGAATAATGAGAATTTAAAACAAATTGAGGGTAAGATGGAGAATTTCAACAAGGAATTAAGAGAAAGTCTAGAAGGTAAAATTGAACTGGTCAATAATACGTTAAGCCAAAGAGTAGATGAATATAAGGAAGAGGCAGAGAAGAAATTAGTAGAAACTAACCAAAAATTAGATACAACTGAAGAGAAGATGGAACTAATTAAAATTGGAGTTGAGGCAAGAATGGAAAAAGAAGAACAAGATAACCAAGTTCGTGTAATGGCCATACGACAAGAAAATAATGACCAGTTAGATAGCATTAAAAGCAGTCTAAACTGTAAATTTTCAGAGTTCCATAAAACTGTAGAGAATGTAAAAAATCAATGTGATAGCCAAGCAGAGAAATTAGATAGTTTGCAACAAATACAAACCAATTTTCAATGTGATATAGATAGAATAAGTGCTAGATCTGCATGCAGCAGTCATTATGTTTATCCAGACAATAAGGAAAGTGTAAACTTTCGGGATTATCGCAGAAACACACTTGAATTTTTAGGGAGAGTAGATGAAATTTTGAACAGATCAAAGGAGAATCAATGGAATATGATAAAAGGTCTACTAGACGAATCGTTCAAAAATATCAATGATAATTGGTGGACAGCAATTCGGAACGAGGTGTGTGATTATGAGGGTTTCAAGACTATGTTCAAACTTAAGTACTGGTCCGAATCAGTACAAAACATTATTAGGGACGATATCTGTCATGGTAGGTATGACCGTACAGTGGGACAAACACCTACTGCTTACTTTTTAGGGAAGGTGTGTATCGCCAAGTATCTATACCCTAAGATACCTGAAGAGTGTCTAGTGACCAAAATGGCTTATCATTTTGAAGAAAAGATCATCAGTGCACGCTTGAGTGGACAAATCAAAACTATTGGAGGCATGGAAACGCTGCTAGAAAATTATGAAAAGGAATCTTATTATAGGAGAAGTGGATGGAGGTCAGGGAATACCGAGGAGCGGAGGAATGAACCACCAAGAGAGAATCGGCTCCGAGTTAATTATGTACATGCTAACAACAGTTATTTCAATAACAGATATCGCGGAAGATGGTCTAATAATAATCGACAGAATTACAGACAGAATTATTATCATAGAGACGAAGGTCCACCAAGGAGTATGAACATAGATCAACCTAGATCCAGAGAAAGGGATGAAGAAAGGATACCGATAAACAACATTCAACATAATGAAAATGTTGAAGCAACCAATAGTAATGATATAAATAGGGGAAACGGGTACCAGCAGTGAGAAGATGTGATTGCCCGTCACTGCTAGAAACAACAGGGCACAGAATTTACCATACACCCAATTATAATAATAATTTGAATAAACCAATAACCATTATCAGAAATAATTTTCTAAAAAATATACAGTCCGAGTTAATGGAAGAAAGAGTAATCAAAGAGTCATCACCGAACAATGACATAGTCTATATACAAATAAAATTAAATGGAGTGTCAGCAGAGGCCATGATTGATACAGGGGCCAATATTTCAATTATTGATCAATTAGAATTAGATCGTATTACTGAGTTAACTACTGAGAGAATACCTACTTTACCAATTAACAATTTAACAGTTGTTGGTGCTACCGGGAAACAAAATAAAACAATCAAAAAACAAGTGTCTTTGAATGTTACCACTGATGAAATAGGAATACCTATGGGATTTTTAGTAGCGAAAGGGCTACCGTTTAGGGTGTTAATAGGGTGTGATATGCTACGGCGACACACTGCAATTATAAATCTGGCCAGGGGTATAGTAACCTTGAGCACAGAAAAGGGTGAGTTAACGGCTGAGATAATTGGTAGCCAAAGTGCCCCTCAGTGTCCGAGCTCATTTTTTGTTAGGGAGAATAATAGATTAACCCTAGGTAATAATATAGAAGTAACAGAATCAAAGATTTGGAAAGAGAAGATAGAAGAAATAATGGAGTTTCAGAATAGGCAGGCACCGGAAATAATTAGTATAGAACAGAAACAACAACTTATAAAAATTTATAATAAATATAAACCAGTATTCTCAGAATCACCAGGAAAAGCTAAAAACTTCTTGTGTGAACTAAAATTTAAAGAAAATGTAAATTTTAATAAACGATCATACCCTATTGCTCAAGCTTTGAAAGAGGCAGCAAGGAAAGAAATTCAAAGAATGATATTAGAAGACATAATTGAAAGAAGTAACTCTCCATATACTAGCCCATTGGTGGCTATACCGAAGAAAGGTGGTCAAGTTAGACTATGTCTCGATGCTCGGGAGTTGAATAAAATGCTCATTAACGATCGCACGTCTCCAGGTGAGATTGAGGAGATTATGAAGAGATTTTTTGGATGCAAGTACATGAGTACTTGGGATGCAGTCTATGGATACTGGCAAATAGAATTACACCCTAACAGCAGACCATATGTTGCTTTCATATTCGAAGGACGAAATTATCATTTTAAGCGTTTGCCTTTTGGATTGGTAAATTCTGTGGCTGTGTTCATTCAATGCATGGACCAAATTTTGGGTAAGGAAGTTTTAGATTTTACTACAATATATGTGGATGACATACTAATTACGTCTTGTACTTGGGAGGAGCATTGTAACCGAGTGGAAACAGTGTTAGATAAACTTTTGCAAAATAATATAACTTTAAAACTGGATAAATCTAAGTTTATCACCCATGAACTACCATTTTTAGGGTTCATTTTATCTGCTACTGGAATTAAACCATCTCCTGAAAAAGTAAAGGCTATTCAAGATTTTCCCAAACCCAGAAACTTGAAACAATTACAATCCTTTTTGGGGATATGCAACTATTATAGAAAATTTCAACAGAGTTATTCAGAAATAACAGCTCAATTTCAATATTTACTTTCAAAGAAAAACAAGTGGAAATGGGAAGAAAGTGAAGATAATAATTTCCAGATAGTAAAAAATAAATTTCTTGACTGCATCATGTTACATCACCCAAATTTTAATAAACGTTTTTTCATAAATTGTGATGCTAGTAACATTAGCTTTGGGAGTGAGCTATATCAGGAAGATGAAGAAGGAAATCATGGAGTTATCAGTTTTGCAAGTAGAGTACTAAGCAGTTGTGAGAGAAACTATACAGTAACTGAAAAAGAACTGCTGAGTGTTGTGTTCTCATGTATAAAATTTCGAACATTTATTTTGGGATACCCAGTGACTATCAGAACTGATCACAGATCAATTTCATTTTTAAAGAATTGTAAACTTAATCACGGCAGACTTACTAGATGGGCATTAATACTTCAAGAATATAATTTAGACTGGGAATATATTCCAGGTAAGAAGAATGTAATAGCAGACCGATTATCCCGGATTAACCTTGAAAAAGGAACTTGTGAAATAGAACCAGAAAGCATTGGAAAAATATATCACATAATTAAGATGGCAAAGGAGTTACAAGATATAATTAATAAAATAAAAATTGATCAACAAAGTGACAATAAATTAACAAAAATTAAGGAAAGAATATTACAACATGACCCTATAATAATGAAATTTTTTTGTGTTTATGAAGAGATCCTGTTTATTCGTCCTACCATTAAGGATCATGTCTGGAAGATATATGTACCAGCAGCAACAGAAGTAGCATTGATTCAGGATTATCATGAAAGGTATGGCCATATGGGATCACTCAAGGTTATTAAAGCTTTATCTGAACATTGTTACGTGAAAGCTATAAATAGAAGAGTAAGAGAGATAGTGAAAACCTGTAACATTTGTCAGCTTGTAAAAGTAAATAATGAGAAGAAAACAGGCACCATGATTACTATAACATCTAATAAAAAACTTGAAAAGTTTTTTTGGATATCTGCGGACCTTTTCCCAGAAGTGGAGGAAGACATAAATATAAATATATCATCATATTATTCGATCATTATACGAAATACACAAAACTCTACGCTATTAGTAGAGCTACAACGAAGAAAATTCTAGAAGTAATTATAAAAAAATACTTACCTGAAGTGGGAAGACCGGAAATGATTATAACGGATCATGGAACGCAATTTCGGGGGAAAAGGTGGAAGGAAGAATTGAGAAATTGGCAAATAAGAACGTACAAGACATCCGTGTACCACCCTAGTAGCAATCCTGCTGAGCGTGTATTAAGGGAAGTTGGCAGAATTCTACGCACCTATTGTCATCAAGAACATAAAAACTGGAGTCAGTATATTGAACCAGCCGAGACTTTTCTTAATTGGTCATACCATGACACTATCGGTACTAGCCCTTATCAAATAATGTTTGATAAACCACCACCAAGAGAAATTATGTCATTGATAAATTTCCCTCCAGGAGAGAGAGTAGAATTCGACCAAGTGGAAATGCACAACAGAGTGTTACATAAAGTGGAACTTCAACAAAAAAGGGATCAGGTAAAAAGGAGAAGATTGGATACATACCAGTTGGGAGATAAAGTACTGATTAAAAGTAGACAACTACCCAGTTCTATAGAGGGTATCGCCCGGAAGTTATTGCTACTTTATACTGGCCCTTACCTCATAACCCAGGTGAAGGGTAATAATACTTACGAAATTAAAACAATTACCAATAATAAAATAAAGGGAGTGTACAATCAGTCGGAAATGAAACACTATTATGAAAACAAAGTCAAGACCATTAGGAGACTTGAACAAATCAACAATTTATTTCTATCAACGAGTTGAACTAAAATAAATTTGTTCTAGTGGGGGGGCTTTATGTAACGGTACATAACGTAAATCATAACTTTCAATAAAGTAAATCATGAGAATAAAAGTCAGAAATGGGTAGAACTAAAGCTCGCTCAAAATTTAATTATATCACTCCACATAATAAACAATTCGAGTGGTATATAGTGCGAAGTGAGTTCTAGTGTACCCATTGAGGTGAAAAACCAAAGTGAAACTAGTGTATTACTAAACTGTGCTGTATGTTTTGGATAGGATAAAACTATGGAAGTAGTATGTAATAATACTAATCGATTTTTGTGATTTTATTTATTTATTGTAATTTATATTGTATGAACCACAATTTGTTATAACCCAGTTAATATTATATTGTTTCAAATAATTATGTTAGATTGTAAGAAAACCCAGGGTTTAATTTTAAAGGACATAAAAATTTTAACTACCAAAGATAATATAAAATTACAATATTCCTAGGAAGGAAAGGACAACAGGAAGTAGTACCGGGTATGAACACTATTCGAGACTAAATAAATAATATATAAATTTATTTAATGATAATAAAATGATAAAATATTTATATACAATGTCATAAAAAAATTTACCAAAACATATTATGTGAATTAAATTAGTAAATAAACCGGAATGGAAGGGAATTATTTTTCCATAAATAAAAATATAAATTTATAATAATCACAAACTGCCTACATAATAAAAATACTATGTGTTACTAAGAGTGATGGAAAATAACAAGTATTGTTAAAGATAGATAAAAAATTTTGAACTGAACCAGAGTTGTTGAAGAAACGATGCGACAAAAATTATAAAAAAATAACATTTTTTGGACGTTGGAGGAGGCAAAATTCACGCAAGAGTAATAAACAAAGTGAATACTAACTCATCATACCTGAGGAATTCAAATTAAATGGTGATATACGTTAAAAACCAGTGGGTGAAACCATTCTGAGGATCCAATATAGTTCGGCCTACTTTTAGTAGACAATCAGAAAATCATCTAAACGAAAAGGAAATAATAACGCAAGACGTACCTCATCACAGAATAAAACTTCAATCCAGTAAGGACAACACGGAACGAGGTAATATAAACATTTTTCGTAATAAATCCCGAAGAAAACTCGTTTTTTAATAGTGAAATAGAACATAAAAATATTCATTTTATCATATGTTTCTTTCAAAAGTAAACAAATACATGCTGCTCTCTTACGGCAATTCCGGAAACTACGTAACATGTGAAAAAATAAACAAAATTATTTATTAAATTTTGATATTTGTAAAGCGTAGCAATTAGCCATTTCTGACACTCTCATAACACAAAGAATTCACCCTGAACCCTGGGGAATTAATAAGAATTATGTAATAACTGATGTATTTTATTATAGCGTAATATTGGTTAAATAACAACATATATGTTTGGTTCTTTAGACAGATCTATGTTTACTCGGTAAAGGCGAGATGATGTTATCTTTTTAAAAAAGATTAATTGTGGTACCTATACTTTGGTGGCTGGAGACAAAAGTCAATAATCAATAAAGCAATATTATTGAAAATTAATATTGAATTATAACGTGTTATAATTTATTGTAGTGGGTAGTTAATGAAAATTTCAGCACAACATACAGAAGGAATCGTCACAACAGAGGGGCAATAATGATACTGCATAAGGCTGAACAAATTATCTCCTTGACCCCAAATCACACACTCTCGATTTCTTTTAGATTGAGTAAAACAAGATAAACAAAATCCTTTATTTATACCGTTTAAAACGTCAGTTAGTATAATTCAAAAGTGACGCATACTGCATGAGGCATACTATATAACTCTACTACACCTCACGAAAAAAACGGTACGTTACAGAATTGGCGTACAACTGTGGGACGGAATTAACAAAGCTTGTAATTGCAAGATACTCGTAAGTAGTGAACGCCTCGTGATAAAAGCGGTACGTTACAGATTTGACGCTAACAACGTGGGGCAAAGAAAACAAAGTTTCCATTAAGTAAAACGCCTCTATCTCAAACCGTTACGTCACAGAATTCGGCGAACCCAACATTTGGGGCTTGACTAAAGGTGTACATTTCGTTAGAGTGCCTCGAAAAAAGCGGTACGTTACAATATGTATAACTAAATGTATGAAAACAGAATTTGTATGAGTGATGAAATGGAAAATTGGTGGCGTTGTCAAGGAGACTGTTTTGTGAGATTTGAAAATAATGAATTGTTAAATTTTGGATCTGTAGAAGAAAAGATGAAATAAAAATTGTTCTTTAGTATCTAAAGTTAATTAGATGGAAATAAAAATTGGTACAAAAAAAACCAGTTGTTGTACACATATTATCAATATATAATATATATTGATTATAGTATAACATTAATAAAAAAAATGTTCAAATAAGAAAAAAATAAATAGTCCTCCGAAGAGAAATAATGAAACGCTACAACCGGCTTATTTAAAGTAATATACCTATTGAACACAAAAATCGACGATCCAAGTTCAGTGTCGGCGGAATTGGTTTCTAGTAGGTAGCATCAGGTACATCTTACTTCCTAGAAAAATGTAAATAATTTCAGTTTAAAATCTTATTAAATTTGAATTTATTATTAAGTTTTTCAAAATACACTAAAGGTCATATCATTTAGAATAAATTTAAGAGACTAAGTTACACAAAATGTTAGACCATATGGTGCGGTGGTATCCAATTGTTGGCAGGCTTGCCAAATTGTGAATTATTTGCAAATTGTAAAATGTTTACGGGGTGGTACGCGCGCCCAAAGATAAATAGCCACCGAAAATATTGAAATTTATTTTTTTATAAATTTTTGTTGTTTGTTGTAAAATGTTTACTAAGCTTATATTTAATTTTAAATATTTTTATACGTAATTTAAATGTAGGTTTACGTTAACATCAAGAAAATTTCTGTTACAAAATAATATTAAAAATCCATAGTAAAATAGGATTTTAAGTGAGATGCCGTTTGCTTACAACAATCCTTGACGCATTTAAAATTGTAATAATATAAAACTACAGTATTTTTCAAAATTCCTCAATTTCAGTTTTAATTAATTAAAACTAACATTTACTATGCTATGTTAATATTGTAACATTACATTTGGCATAGCTTGATATCGTACCAGATTTAGTGAAGATCATGGATAAGAAACTTAACAAGAAGAAAAATATCTTTTAAAAATGATAGTGAAGATGAACAAATAACTACTTTAGACTGACTTGGACTGTAACTGACCGTACCCAAATTAATGTTTAGGTAAAGTGATGCAAAATACCCCGATGATGACATGAATTCCAAATAATGACAAGAATAATACTTATAAAGACAGACAGCATTATGTACCATTACTATAAGTAAACAAATTGTTTTATTAAATGTATCAAAATATAAAAATTATCAAAATACAAATTGAGGGATAATAGGCCCAAACATACAATACAATGTAAAATGATATATTAGTAAATTGTTAATTAAATGATAGTACCGGGGGACCGAGCTTAGCTCGGTTTCAAATAAAAAATAATTTTTTTAATAAGATTTACATTTTTCTTTTTACATAACAAAACAAAAACAGATTTGCATTTTACAATATTAATTTAGAAATTGGAAATGAATTTTATGAAATTGGGAAACAAAAATAGTAATCTTATAACTCATCATGTAGGTTAACAAACATAATATATTAAAAATATATGTATAGCAATATATTTAAAAATTTAATTTTTTACAATATTTTATAAAAATTCATGTTGAAATCATCCAAGTTGTCTGGAATGTCCAAAAATAGATGTTCATCATCAGTATCCATTTGTAGATTATTCTGTACATTATTATTAGAATCAATATCATTCAATGTTTCTTTCCACACTATATTACGAGTGTGTCGAGGATTTTCTTGTGGTAGAAGAACTTTTAAACTGCCTTTCCTTTTAACTCGGGAAAAAGCGACGTATAACATTCCATGCATAAAAACTGGTGTTCATAAGTCAACACCAACGTACTCAAATGTTTGAACCTGGACCTTGTGAGCTGTCATAGAAAATGCCGGTCTTACGGGAAATTGATGACTTTTCATAGTACAGCCAAGTTGACCTTTGTTAGAATCCAATGTAATTCTTGGGATATGTACCTCTCGACCCGATTTTTCTCCAGTAATTATCTTAGCTTTGATAATGTTATTGCACAACTCTGTAATATTTAATCTTGTTCCATTGCAAAGCCCTTCTGTAATGTCTAAGTTTCATAAAAGCATTATTATAGTATCCTTTTTCAACTTAGGTTCATGTGGCGGTAAATCGGCTATGTCAACAGAATTAAGGAAATCTGAAGTGAATTGAAGAGCTCCTTCTGATTGATCTTTTACAGAGTCGTAGCTGTGATAAATTTTGATATCTCCAGGTATTTTTCACTGATCTCAGCATTAATTTTTGTTACGTCTCTGTTCAAAGGAGCAATTATAGCTCTGTCTTTCATATCTTGAAATATATTATTAGTAATACAGTTTCCAAAGACTTCATTAATTAGATTTCCATTAGAAAGAATATCTATTTCGTCCATATTATTTACAGGCAACTCTCAGTTCCCGACCTTCTACAAATATTCAGCAAAATCTCTTTGCTCTAGATCTACAAGCATATTTTCAGTCAAAGAAAAGAGATGGAAATGTTGCCAAAGGTTACTTCTTTTTATGCATAGATCTATCAGTTTACTTTTGTTGGCACGTTGTTGAACAGGCAAGCACTGTCGAAAATCTCCTCCAAAAACAACAATTTTTCCTCCAAATGGTAAATGTGGATTGCCCAGAGCACGAAGCAATTGGTCCATATTATGCATTCCATACTTAGGTAACATGGGTGCTTCATCCATTAAAAAAACTTGAACTTGAGCGAGTTCCCTGCCTTTCGAAGATCCTGGTTTTATATTTGAAACAGATTCAGCAGTTAAAGGAACTTTAAGTCTAAAGGTTTTGTGGGATGTTCGACCATTGGGAAGTAAGATAGACGCAATTCTAGTGAACGCCATGCACTTCACATTACAATTTCTTCCAGAAAGAACGTGGAATATTGTCTTATAAATAAAAGTTTTTCCCGCACCACCAGGTCGATCAATAAAAAAGCATCTCTGCTCAGATTGACCTTCAGCAGCACTTAAAATTCGATCTATAATTTCTAATTGTCTTCCTCGAAGACGTTGATACATGCTTTCCCCCAATTCTGCGTATTCATCAACGTTTACTATTTTTTCATTCAACTGATTTTTGTAATTTTCTATATCGTCCATATTTTATCTCTGTACCCAGAAGCAGAAATTTTGACCTTCTGTAGCTTCTGTGTTCAATTTGTAAGCAATGACCCGATAAGCTATTTTTATCGCTTCTTCAATAGAAGTGTTATTACGTGTGGCCTCTCTAATAAAGTCTTCGGCCAATTCTTCTTTGAATATATCCCATAAAGCCTTAGGATTTTCAGGAGCGCCAACAATAAGAATTTGGGTGAATAGCGTTCTCGTTACTGAAGGCATTTTTGACATGGCAGATCCTCTCAAACCTTCGACCCATTGTTGATCATCATATGTTAGTCCTCTAGCTAGGCAGGCTTGTTTATATGCAGCGTATCTTGTTCCTTCTACCAATAAAAGGTCATCGAAGCTTGTAGCATCCTTGACGTGGTAGAGCAATAGCCGTAGATGGTAAAGTTCTCGTTGCGAAACAAAGTTTATGCTGTGAACTCTACCAATAACTTGAAGGCGCCTGACCCTGGGCTGCCATTCACTGTTACTTCCTATCCACCTAAAGTGCTCTGGCATCTGCCAATAAAAATAATAATATACTCGTATTTCTTGTTAATTTTCATTGTGGACTTGATTTTGTTGTTGCTGCTTCGAATGTGAATTATGTCTAAAGTAAGCTTCTAAAGTTGAACCTTTTTGGCCTACGTCAGCTAAACCTTCCTGCGTCTGTTCAATATTTGCCATTCGATGTCCAGGTAGATGAATATCTAAACGTTGAATAGTGTGACTTTTTTTCTGGATTTCATAGCCAAAGAGACTCCAGCATGCCTCTGGAGGTGTGATGCATCGACCTTGCACATATGTTTCTGCTTCATTGTAATTTAATGTTCGTTAATCTTGAATTACCTTGACAAATGCACAGTCATGTCTCTTGTAAACATATTTATAAAGATATTTAACTGCTTTTATACTACCAACGTATTCTACATTAATATGGCAATTAAATTTTTTTAAAAGGTAAGCGCTATATGAAGCAACATGGCGATTGTCTCTTGTTGTTCGTCTGCCTTGACTATCCTTACGATAAACAGCATGATGATGTGAAAAGTCTGGACTGTTTGGATCCATTCTCGAATCATAACGACGTCGATAATTGGTTTTTTCATCTTCAACTAAAGATGTAAAGTCTTTGAATGATTTTGGAAATCCGAAGCGACACTTCGTTTTTCCATCTTTATTGATCATACATGGAGCTTCTTGGTTATGCTCTCCACACGGATTACGTATCATCCATTTAATCATCAAATCTCGCAGTATTGTGTCGTCGTCAGGAATTTCAGCAGAAATCAAGTCATCAAGCTCCTCGACGTTATATATTTTGTCTTGAGAAGACATAATCAATAGCAAGTGCATGTGGGGAAGACCTCGCTTTTGAAATTCTATAGTGTACACATAAGCTGCAACTTTACCAAAAATTTGTTTTTTATCCAAATCATCAATTAGTTCATGAAATTTTTTTTGCGACCCTTGCAACGAGGTCAGGTCTATCTTGACCTGGTTGATTTAAAAGACTTTGATCATGGAATTGTATTCTTGCTGCTTCCTTAATTTCTGACCAATCAGGATTGCATGTCATCGTAATGAAATAATCCGGCGATCCTAGACGACGAACTAAGGCCATAGCATCTTCAAAATGTTCAGCGTAATATCTTGTAGATCCAGGAAATGAAGAAGGTAATATAAGTTTTTCCCCAACAGTAGCATTTTTTTGTTCAGCAAGTTGGTTTATGAAATTGGTAACTGAAGCGTAATTATCAGCAAGAATTTTTTTTTGATTAGCTTTAATCCAATCAATTCGATCTTTTATAACTCTTATAGCAGATTCAACGAGGTAATGTTGGAAAAGTTTACCACCATAATGTAGAGCGTTAAAATTTAGGAGACGCAGATCAGGACTTCTTACAGGATTCTCGAGTGGAAGAAATTGAGCAAATTGTGGCCGAAAAGCAATTCTATATTGAGCCAATTCAAGTCTTGTAAGGTGACGACAACTCGCATACGAAGTTCTTAATGGTAGATCTATGGACTATCCAAAAGTACCTTTGGGATAAAATAGAGAGTAAGTGAATGGCTCAACCCGTTGGTCGATGTTCCTCATTGTAACAATGGATTTACCTCTCTGTCGAATAATTAATTTATTATCTGGAAAACTTTGATCGGCATTAAAAGTGACCACGGCGCAAACATCATTTTGGAATGGAATGTTATACCTTCTGTGGTCTGCACCCTCTTGCAACGCAAAGAGAAGTTTCACGTAAGGTGGTTCAGTTCTTTCCTCAGCAGCACGCTGGTTCACTTCTTCTTCAACCTCTCGCATCATCATAAAACCTTGTATAAATTGATTTTGTGAGCGGATAATTCCTTCCAACAGGTTCATTAATGGGACACTAATTCCATTATTCAGTGGAATGTTGACACGTTCATTGACAGCATCTTCATTATCGAGGAAGTACATCTGTCCATATCGAGGTTGTTCAAACTCACCTTGTGAATTTTGAGTTGGATGAGCAGCCACGTTAATTTTATGATAAACATTCCCTGCTGCAATAAACGTATAAATTCCTCGATTGTTTATGGTTCGATTATCATCCACGGTGAATGAAGCCATTGCAAATAATGCATTTAAATTACGTATTCTTTTATGAAATTCATCAGTTAATGGATGACAATGAAGAAATAGTCGCACCAACTCATTTGGAAATTTAGGTGGATGGAGCTCAATGCGGCCGTGCAAACAGCAGTCTCCGAAAGAATTTCTATGGGTTCGATTGCTAACACGTTCTTCTGGAAAATGCAAAGCGCCACAATCCAAGCAAGCAACATTAAAATTTCCTACTGTGTGATTGGATACATCAGAAGTGACAGCTAATTTGTATGTTCGTAAAGGGTTCAACAGCAGAGCTCTTTGACGTCTTTCATTCCGGCGACGTTGTTCCTCTAATCGCTGCTGACGTCTTTCTTCATTTTCTTCAGCTCTTCTTTGACTTGCTCGTAATCAAATGATTAGAAGCCGTTGAGCTCTTTGCTCTGGTGACTCTTCAGCTCTCCTTTTACTTGCTCGCAATCGATCTTTTACTTGCTCGCAATCGATCGTTTTCTTGCCGTAGTTCACGCTCTTCTGTTGATTCTGCCAATATTCTGCGTTTATTATTTATCTCCCATATTTGCTCACGTAATTTTTGCAACTGGTAATCGTTAAGCTCCCTTAATAATTCATTTAGTCTATTCATACAATCATTCTTGGCACTTCGCACAGGTCTAGAAGTTGACCCCTGATTTTCATGAATGACGTTGTTAGTATTAATTTGAGGAACTTGTTTTCGGGCATTTGTTACTTCGGGAAGGGGAAGGGGAAGGGGTCTTGAAGTGGATGCCTAATTTTCATAAATAGCATTGATAGGATTATTTTTAGAAAGTTCGCCTCTGACATTCGTTATTTCCTGAAGAGGCTGTGGCAACTCATTTTCTTGCTGTCTTTGTTGCGGTGGCCTTAAGGTATTAAAAATTCGCCGTTTAGGAGGTCGTCCGCGTGGCATCTAAATAATAACATTTTCAGATTGATTTTTTCTGCCAAAAATATTTAAAAGCACTTGAGCATAAGACTGGAAGTATAAATAATGTTGCACAGTGTCCAATTCTTGGAAGGTGTGCACAGAATAGTAATATGTAACCTAAGGTGATGACACTTACCTTCTTAAAAAACTATGTAAATTACGAACCGAGCAAGAATTTGACTCGCTTTGCACTTGCACAAACACTGTAATGGTTTTTTATTGTAAATAGATCACTGAGCAGAGAAAAATTGCAATTATTTTTTTTTTTTTACTGAGCAGATCTAACACTAAATAACTGACTGGAATAAAATCACTGTAAAAGACAAAGAAAATGATCACACAAATCGATTAATTTCTGAAATAACTCACCTATAATTTTCAAATAAACCTTTGAATAAATAAACAGACACAACGTTTTTGAATAATAATATAATGAAATTTCGGTAATGTAAAAATTTCGAGAAAATTGCTCGAGTCGTTACGGGAAAAAAATGTATAGACGGACGGACAATTATTGCTCGTCTCAACTCTTATTTTGTTTATTTACATTGATTGAAACAGTTATTTATTCTTCCTCATTTTTTTATATAAACATATCGATACTGCGCCTTTTGCATTTATCGACGGTTTCTGTAATTTATTTATCTGTACGGTAAGAAAGATGGTTAGAAATTACAGTTGCCTAGCAATAATTAATTGTCGCGCGGTATCGGTCCCGCGATATTTTAAAATAAAGGCCCTCAGAAATGGCCCTTAGACGAATTTTGCGGAAAATGAGACCGAGTCCAATCGATTTCTGCTGTCAAAATACCCCTAAGTACCAACTTCTGAGAAAATTCCTCGAGCCGTTTCGGAAAAAAAATTTACAGACAAACAATTATTGCTCGTTTAATAGTATAGGATAATGAATTAATATAACAAAACAATTATTATAGATACATGGAAACATGCAAATAATAGTGTGAATAATAGTGGACATAATGTTATCAAATAAATAATGTATAATCACATAATAATTGTCAAATGTATAAAAAAAAAACAGAAAAAGTACCTAGTAGGCTACCGCAATGGCTGAACTACATAGGAAAAATGGAAAAAATAGAAAATCATTATTAAATGATTAAACTTTCCTTTTTATGTTCTTAAAACACGTTTAAAGTTGTGTTGATGTTATTTATAGTTTTATTAAATAATATATGTATGATATGCCTTATGCAGTATGTATGTAACCAGGCATATACAAATGTTTAATCACAAAATGTGAATTGTTTTTTTATGTTGTTACTGTAATAATTATTGTTATATTTTTAAATGATAATATTAATAGAGTTATAGGGAGTAATTTTGATGGTAGTTGTATAATTAATAGGTGTTACAATAACAGAAAATAGAAATTTAACATGTCACGACCTAGGCCTATAAAAACTTTGGAATATTGTAAATTTTAGGAAATACTGTTAGAATTTTATAAAACAAATGTTGTAATATGGATAGGTTTATAGTTAGTAGTATACACAACAAATACGGAATCGAAATAATCAGTTTTAAGTTAATTAAGAAAAATTCAGATAGCAAAAAATGTAACATCAGTATTTCTTAAGCAAAAATAGGCATGTTTGGTGTCTATATGTCACAAATGTTAAGACCAAAATAATGATGCTAGTAGTTTTAAATTCTCAATCAGTACAAAAAAGTATTACTAATTTAAAAGTTTTGACCAAATTCAGACATTGAAATAATGAATTTGTATGACAATGTATATCTGAATCAACCAACCAGATTTCAAGTTTTACCTTAGCAACCGAAAATTCAGATAAATAAAATGGGACTTCTTTAACAACGGTCATTGAAGGCAGACCCGTTAATAAAACGTCTCAGATAATTATATTTTAAACATTGAAAAACATACCAGACTTTGTAAAACGAATTGAGATAGTCCATACAAAATATTATAATAACAAAAGAACATCAATAATTTAATTCAGAAGAATTTAGATCCGGGGAAAAGAAGCAAAGAAGACATGGACCCTATCTTCGTCCTGGAAGAATAAAGAAGAAGATCTGGTGAATCTGAACAATTTATCATCTTATGTGACAACACCTACACTTGTCTACACAACTATCTAGGAATCAAACAGTAAATAAAACTACAGACACTATCCTACACCAACACTAAAGAACACTTGAAAATAACACCAATTGAGTATTACACCTTTTTTGAACACCATAAAAACTTTAACGATAACTAATAAGCATCTAAACTGTTCATAACCTATAATAGTGAGTAACACATACACGACTAGCAGATTGCACTATACACATCAAAACCTTGTAATATCCGTATATTGTGAAGTTTGTATTTTGATTTTAAGAGTTGTATTATTTGTTTAACCATAATTCCCGAACCAGATACGCCCTGAGACTATTTATTTCATTGAAATAATAACCAACTGCATCATTCTTTTGCTTGTCGAAATCCAGCATAGAGCACTTTATTTTAGCTACTACCAACTGATGAATAAAGACGCATAATTTTGTCATAATCTTTAATTACAGTAAAGAAAAACGAGAAGTAATTAACCACTACTTCATCTGAATAAAGATCGTTAAAAGGAATACATCTGTTTGGTGTTATCTTTGCATTATTATTACTGTTTCATTGAAGAATTACGTTAACATAGCACAGCTGACGGAGCAACTGTTGGCAACTCCGAGTGACGTCATTGGGACTGCATGCATAGAGGGAGCGAGCGGCAGAATATAACCGCAGAATAATATTTTATCGTTCCACAAACATTATAAATATTTGTTACAAATTGGCGAACCAACGTGTGAAGCGATAAATTAAGATATAATTTATAATCGAACAGCATAAAATAAACGAAAATGGGGAAGCGAGAAACATCGCGCAAACGAGCGGCTGAAACCGAGAAGGAAAGCGAAATAAACATGCAAGACAAGGAAGCAACACCGGTTTAGGAAGTAGAAACCGTAATAAGGAAGGCTCAGGAGAAACAACCAGAAGAACCCACACAAACAGAAGGCGAGAAGACGCAAGAAATGATTAAACGTATGGTGGAATTAATGCAGGAAACTGGTAAGAAAACGGAAGAAAGTAAGAAGAAACTAATGGACGAATTGAAGTAAGAATTAAGTGAGAATAGTAATAAGAATTTAGAAAATTGAAGGAAGAATTAAGTGAGAATAGTAATAAGAATTTAGGAAAATTGAAGGAAGAATTAAGTGAGAATTGTAATAAGAATTTTGAAAAATTGAAGGAAGAATTAAGTGAGAATAGTAATAAGAACTTAGTAATATTGAAGGAAGACTTGAGTAAGAAGATGGAGGAAATAAAGAGTGATAATAAACAGACAAAGGAGGAATTGAGCCGAAAATTGGAAGAGACTAATAAGAAAATTGAAGAAAAAATGGGAGAATTGAAAAAGAATAGCAGGAAAATGGAGGAGAAAATAGACGAAAATAATAGAGCATTGAGGGAAGAATGGAAGGGAAATTACCAGGAAACCATGAAAAAATTGTATGAACACAAAGAGTCACTAAAAGAAGAGTGGAATAACAAGATGGAAATTAATAACCGGCAATTGCAGGAAGAATGGGACAAGAAGCTAGAAGAACCGGTGAACGAAATTAAAAGGGTAGAATCCGAGATCAAGGAAAAGTGTGAGCGGATGAACCAAGAGATACTGGGCGCCCGGGAAGAAACGACTGGACGAATAGAAAATACGCAAACCAACCAAGCAGTGATGGGAGAAAGATTAGAAAGCATAGGTACTAGTCTTAATCGGGTACCAAACAACTGCCCATAGAGATGAGATCAACTCTCTAAGAAACAGACAATGTACCGGTGCCCATACCACATGTGAGGAAAACCGAGAAGTTATCGACTTCCAGAACTATAGAAGAAACCCCATGCTATTCCTAGAACGGGTAGAAGAAAAAATAGAAAAAACCAGAGAAGACAGATGGGTTGTAATCAGGAGTATGCTGGACGAAATGTTCAGACAAGTCTATGACAATTGGTGGACGGCGATGCGGCCAAATATACAAAATTTTCAAGAATTCAAAAAACAATTTAAATCCAAGTATTGGTCTGATGCCACGCAACATATGATAAGAAGTGACATAGGATTGGGCCGATATGATCTACACGGCAAACAAACTCCGACAGCATACTTTCTTGGTAAGATAAACATAGCCAGACATTTAGAACCTGCAATTCCTACCGAATGTTTAGTGAGGTTCTTAGCTTATCACTATGGTGGGGAAATTAGGAGAGGCCGAATAAACGGACGAATACAAACCATTGAAGAGATGTCGGCATTATTAGCGGAAATGGAACAAGAGACGAGCTTCCTCCAATACAGACGAAGGAGCTATGAAATGGATAGAAATAATGGTCACCGCGACGCCGATATGAAAACAACGGGCAAAGACCAAATAATAATTACAACAACAACAACGGTAACCACTATCAACGTAGTTACCAAAAGAACAATAACAATAACAATAACAACTATCCACGAAATAATGCGACAAATAACAACAACAATAACAACAACCACTATTACCGTAGCTCTCCTACGAATAATAATAACGGATACCAGCGTGCCAATGATAGAGACAACCATTACCAGAACAACCGAGGTTATCAAAACAATTACGATAACCGTTATAGACAAAATAATAATGGCAATTATAACAACCAAAACCAAACATATCGAAGACATGTGAATTATGTGAGCACCGACGATAGAGATATGGGAAGACGTTCGTACTAGGGATGAATAAATAATAATGGGAACCGGGAGATAAATTTTCAGGAAGAGAATAACCAGCGCTACCGGGATGAACATAGACGAAGTAGGAGCTGCGACGACGACAGGAGCAACAGAAAAATAGTGACGTTCAATAATAACGCCAGTGACATACAAGAATTACATAATTGAGACAGACCCGATCAACCAGACAACAGGACCGAGGAGATCAGCCCTGATTTAAACGGACCGCGGCAGTGAAAAACCAACGGGTCCCATCACTGAACCGACAATTTGGGTACTTACTAGGACGAGACAAAACGACTGACAATACCATTACCATAGTGCATAATCATTTCTTAAAAAATCTGAGAGAAGAATTGCTAAACGAAGATACAATAACTAACAATAATTTGAATAACGAGATTGCATATATTATCGCCCAAGTAATTGGAATAGACACAAGATTCATGATAGATACGGGTGCAAACGTGTCGTTAATCAATAACAACGAATACCACAAATTTCAAAATTTAAGTAAGATCATCTTACCGACTCTACCAATCTAGAACATAATTTTAATTGGAGCCACCGGAAGGCAAAACAAGTCAATAAGAAAACAGGTATCATGAGCAGTGACCAGCGGAAATGCAGCTATACCTATGATTTTTCTAATAGTTAGTAACCTACCATTTAATCTACTAATAGGCTGTGATATTTTGAGAAAATACTCAGCAATAATTGACATGAGACAGGCCATAGTGTCATTAAAAATGGATAATATATAATGGACAGCAAAATTAGTAGAGAATAAAAATGTACCGTCATGCAATAGTATTAATAGTATAAGAAAAATCAATAATAATCAAGATGATTCATGGAATATAAGAAGGGAATACTTTGGGTGTGAAGAAAGTTTATGGTTGGAAAAATTAGAAGAGATCCGACGATTTCGGTCAGAACAAAATGAATGTAATTTAACTACACAACAAATAGAAAAGTTAATATCAGTATATAATAAATACCGCTATGTTTTCTCTGATATACCTGGCAAAGTAAAAAATTATCAATTTACACTACAATTCAAGGAACCTGTAAATTTTAATAAGAAATCATATCCCGTTGCTTATGCATTAATAGAAGCAGTGAGGACTGAACTAGACAAAATGATAGCAGAAGATATTATTGAGTATAGCTGTTCCCTATATACTAGTCCGTTAATAGCCGTTGTCAAGAAAGATGGCAAAGTACGACTCTGTTTGGATGCTAGAGAGATCACTAAGATCATAGTTAATGTCAGAACATCTTCCGGAGAGATTGAGGAGATACTGAAAAAATTTAATGGCATACAATTTATCAGCACCTGGGATACTCTTTGTGGGTATTGGCAGGTGGAGTTACACCCAGATAGTCGAAAGTACGTCGCCTTTATTTTCGAAGGGAGGAACTACCAGTTCAAGCGACTACCGTTTGGACTGGTAAACTCAGTAGCTGTATTCGTAAGATGTATGGACCAGGTATTGGGTCCAGATACTATTCCATTTACCACAGTCTATGTTGATGACTTGTTGATTACTTCAGTGAATTGGAAAGACCATTGTGACAGAGTAGGGCAAGTATTACAAAATTTATCAGACAATAATGTCACCCTAAAGCTTCAAAAGTCCAAACTTATCGCCAGTGAAGTTCAGTTCCTGGGTTTTAACTTATCAAGACAAGGAATAACACCATCCAATGAAAAGATAGAAGCTATCCAGAAGTTCCCAAGTCCTAAAAATAAAAAGCAAGTTCAATCATTTCTGGGACTTTGCAATTACTATAGGAAGTTTCAGAGAAATTATTCTGAAATGACAGCGAAGTTTTCTCCACAATTATCATCCAAGAACAAATGGTCATGGGGAAAGGAACAAGACAACTTACTCCAAATGATCAAGCATAATTTCTTAATTTCAGTTACATTAAAACACCCTAATTTCGACCAACCGTTCTTTATAAACTGCGATTCCAGTGATATAAGTTTAGGATCCGTATTATATCAAGAAGATAGTGAGGGAAACCATCAGGTGGTGAGTTTTGCAAGCAGAATACTTAATGGATGTGAACGCAACTATAGTGTAACGGAAAAGGAGTTATTAAGCGTTGTATTCGCTTGTGGAAAATTCAGAACCTATATTCTTGGATACCCGATAACTGTGAGAAGTGACCATAAGACAATATCTTTCTTAAAAAATTGCAAGCTTAACCATGGAAGATTGACAAGGTGGATACTTGCACTACAGGAATACCATATAAATTGGGAGTATGTTCCAGGAAAACAGAATATTGCTGCAGATATATTGTCCCGGATTAACATAGAACAGCAAGTTTTTGAAGGGGAAAAGGAAACAATCGTCATGGTATACACTATCATAAAAAACAAATCAGGTTTGGAAAACCTCATGAAATCAATTTCACAACAAAAACAGAGGATACAAAAATCAACAATTTTAGACAAAGGCTGACCCTACAGGAGGAACAAAATTACTGAATATTACTGTCTACATGAAGACATATTATTTTACAAACCAAATAATAACCAAGGATCATGGAAGGTAGTGATACCTAAAGCATTAGAAATAGAATTGATACTGGACTACCATAGTCGATATGGGCATATGGGTGCATTAAAAGTGATGAAAGCACTTGAGGAACACACTTACATTAAGAATATCAACCGAAGAGTTAGAGAATGTATTCGGCAGTGCCACATCTGTCAGTTGGCAAAGTGCAATAACGAGAAAACAGAAGGAATAATGCAGCCAATTACATCTACTGGTAAACTAGAGAGAGTATTTTTAGATGTGTGTGGACCGTTACCTCGCAGTGGAGGGAGAAAACAATACAAATTCATAGTAATCATGTCCGACAATTACTCCAAATTTACAAAACTATACCCCATTAATCGGGCAACTACAAAAAAGATTCTGCAAATAGTAATCCAACAATACATACCAGAGTTAGGAAATCCAAGGCCAATTATTACAGATCATGGGACTCACATCCGAGGAAGGGTATGGAAGGAGACTTTATTAGACCTAGGTGTCAAGACATATAAAACATCTGTCTATCACCCAAATAGCAATCCTGCGGAAAGAGTATTGAGGGAGGTCGGCAGGATCCTCAGAACCTATTGTTTTGATAAACACCAGAAGTGGAGTGACTACATTACACAAACAGAAAGCTTTATCAACCTAGCTTACCATGAATCAATACAAGATACTCCATATACTATAATGCATGAAAGATTACCACCCCGAGAAATTATTGAAATAATCAACTTCCCAAACAACCCAGCTTACCAGTTCGACAACGTGAGATTCCACAGAAAACTGAATGAGCAAGTGGAGAAAAGAGGAAAAAAATACAAAATAGTTCAACAGAAAATAATCCAGTACAAGATTAGAGATAAAATACTGTTAAAAAACCGCGAATTACCAAGTTCTAAGGAACGAATATCAAAAAAGCTATTATTATTTTATAACGGACCATATGTTGTTGTAAAAACAATAACAATAATACTTATGTAATTAGTGATGTGGAGACGAAAAAGATTAAGGGAACATACAACCAAGTTTCCTTAAAAATGTATTATGAAGCCAATTAAAACCATTTTTGAATAAATCTCAAAATTCAAACAAATAGTAAGGACAACTTACAGTTCATTTTGATAAGGTTAATTTGGATCAAGTGAATAAACGAATTTGAATAAATCCAAGAATTCAAACAAATAGTAAGGACAACTTACAGTACATTTTGACAATGTTATTTTGGATCAAGTGAATAAACAAATTTGAATAAATTTCAAAATTCTAAACAAAATAAGCACCTCTTATTAAATATAATTATGAACTTATTATTGGAATATAAAAGAAAGAGCAACACTCATTAATCAGGAGAAACCAAAGAATTACAAAATAAATAAGAAAAGACAAATGTAGACAATCAACGATGAAAATAAGACAAGACTAGAAACGAATTACTACGAATAACCTATCATGATTGTGAGAGAATCAACAACAACTATAGATACAAATACTTGTTACGTGTTAATTGGATGAAGATAGTGAATGAAAAATGAAGATTAAGCAGTACTGATAAAGAAGGAAAGAAGATGGTACAATTAAATAAAAATAAAAATGTTATTAATATCGCCACAAGAAAATAAACATCTGAAAGTATACCAGATCATAAAAAGAATAACAAGTGATAATATAAAAGATAAGATAATTGATAATTTCAACAAAATATACTATTTTATTAAAATAATCAAATATGGTGGCAGGGTAGTACGTAACATTACATTTGGCATAGCTTGATATCGTACCAGATTTAATGAAGATCATGGATAAGAAACTTAACAAGAAGAAAAATATCTTTTAAAAATGATAGTGAAGATGAACAAATAACTACTTTAGACTGACTTGGACTATAACTGACCGTACCCAAATTAATGTTTAGGTAAAGTGATACAAAATACCCCGATGATGACATGAATTCCAAATAATGACAAGAATAATACTTATAAAGACAGACAGCATTATGTACCATTACTATAAGTAAGCAAATTGTTTTATTAAATGTATCAAAATATAAAAATTATCAAAATACAATTTGAGGGATAATAGGCCCAAACATACAATACAATGTAAAATGATATATTAGTAAATTGTTAATTAAATGATATAATGAATTAATATAACAAAACAATTATTATAGATACTTGGAAACATGCAACAAATAGTGTGAATAATAGTCGACATAATTTTATCAAATAAATAATGTATAATGACATAATAATTGTCAAATGTATAAAAAGAAAGAGAAAAAGTACCTAGTAGGCTACCGCAATGGCTGAACTACATAAGAAAAATGGAAAAAATAGAAAATCATTATTAAATGATTAAACTTTCTTTTTTATGTTCTTAAAACACGTTTAAAGTTGTGTTGATGTTATTTATAGTTTTATTAAATAATATATGTATGATATGCCTTATGCAGTATGTATGTAACCAGGCATATACAAATGTTTAATCACAAAATGTGAATTATGTTTTTTTATGTTGTTACTGTAATAATTATTGTTATATTTTTAAATGATAATATTAATAGAGTTATAGGGAGTAATTTTGATGGTAGTTGTATAATTAATAGGTGTTACAATAACAGAAAATAGAAATTTAACATGTCAAGACCTAGGCCTATAAAAACTTTGGAATATTGTAAATTTTAGGAAATACTGTTAGAATTTTATAAAACAAATGTTGTAATATGGACAGGTTTACAGTTAGTAGTATACACAACAAATACGGAATCGAAATAATCAGTTTTAAGTTAATTAAGAAAAATTCAGATAGCAAAAAATGTAACATCAGTATTTCTTAAGCAAAAATAGGCATGTTTGGTGTCTATATGTCACAAATGTTAAGACCAAAATAATGATGCTAGTAGTTTTAAATTCTCAATCAGTACAAAAAAGTATTACTAATTTAAAAGTTTTGACCAAATTCAGACATTGAAATAATGAATTTGTATGACAATGTATATCTGAATCAACCAACCAGATTTCAAGTTTTACCTTAGCAACCGAAAATTCAGATAAATAAAATGGGACTTCTTTAACAACGGTCATTGAAGGCAGACGCGTTAATAAAACGTCTCAGATAATTATATTTTAAACAGTGAAAAACATACCAGACTTTGTAAAACGAATTGAGATAGTCAATACAAAATGTCATAATAACAAAAGAACATCAATAAATTAATTCAGAAGAATTTAGATCCGGGGAGAAGAAGCAAAGAAGACATGGACCCTATCTTCGTCCTGGAAGAATAAAGAAGAGGATCTGGTGAATCTGAACAATTTATCATCTTATGTGACAACACCTACACTTGTCTACACAACTATCTAGGAATTAAACAATAAATAAAACTACAGACACTATCCTACACCAACACTAAAGAACACTTGAAAATAACACTAATTGAGTATTACACCTTTTTTGAACACCATAAAAACTTTAACGATAACTAATAAGCATCTAAACTGTTCATAACCTATAATAGTGAGTAACACATACACGACTAGCAGATTGCACTATACACATCAAAACCTTGTAATATCCGTATATTGTGAAGTTTGTATTTTGATTTTAAGAGTTGTATTATTTGTTTAACCATAATTCCCGAACCAGATACGCCCTGAGTTTATTTCTTTCATTGAAATAATAACCAACTGCATCATTCTTTTGCTTGTCGAAATCCAGCATAGAGCACTTTATTTTAGCTACTACCAACTGATGAATAAAGACGCATAATTTTGTCATAATCTTTAATTACAGTAAAGAAAAACGAGAAGTAATTAACCACTACTTCATCTGAATAAAGATCGTTAAAAGGAATATATCTGTTTGGTGTTATCTTTGCATTATTATTATTGTTTCATTTAAGAATTATGTTAACATACCACAGCGGACGGAGTAACTGTTGGCAACTCCGAGTGACGTCATTGGGAATGCATGCATAGAGGGAGTGAGCGGCAGAATACAACCGTAGAATAATATTTTATCGTTCCACAAACATTAGAAATATTTGTTACAATATGTTTCTAATGCACTTTAATACGTTTGTGAAATTGAAAATATTATGTTAATTTAAATTTAAATGCATACTTAGATGAGGCTTTCGCTAAGATGCATTCCTGTGCACTATTAATAACTTGAATTTATATCCTAAAAGGTTTCACACATAGTAAGAAAGTAAATGGGTAATAGTAAGAGACGTCCGGCGTTCTACGTCTGTTTTATATCTCTCGTTATCTTTGGATTTAAAAAGACTAATGCCTAAGTTTCAGCCAATAATAGTTGGTGCTTACACACGATTTGTGGTCGTTCAAGTCACGCAGAAAGTCGAAAGGTAACGCAGTTTATTTCAAACCGTTTACAAAAACTGTCCTGCCTACAGTACAATTTTTATGTCCTAAATTCTTTCTCCCGCTCTCTCTCTCCCTCCTCCTCCCTCTCTTTCTCTCTCCTCCTCTCTAGGTGTCATGGAAAGATTTGGTTAATTGACATCCTTTACAAATCGTCATGCTCAGTTTTGTTCCCATTACAGAACGCAAAAGAAAGTTAATAATAATTTTACATGATTAATGAATAATTTCAGTATTACAATTACAATATAAAACGTAATACACTATATGCAGAAGAAACTGTATTGAATAATATCAAAATATGTGTAATTGATATGGCAATACCTACACTACTGTACGGTGTTAAAACTTGGATCATAAAGAAAAAAGGTGAACAGAAAATACAAACAGCAGACATGAAATTTCTGAGATAAGTTAAAAAACGTAAAAGACGAGATAATATAAGAAACGAGGAGATAAGAAGTGATTTAGATATTTTTGTAGTGAATGAAATCATTAATGAATACAGAAGAAAATGGATTTAACACATAGATAGAATAGAATAAAGTAGAATACCAATGTAGAACCAAAGCAGGTAAAAGTAATACTATAATAATAATTTCTAAAAAAATTAATCGATCAAACAGAAGAGTTTATAGTTAATAATAATTGAGTAACTTTAAGTAAAAATCCTACTAATAAATATCAAACACAAATAAAAAGATACTGAAGAATAGTACCAAAATCTTAAGTACCTTTGCAATATAAAACGGATAATCCTTGTGCAAAAAATTAAAAAATTAAACAAAATTACACAAAATCAAAACCTATTAGACCTTTAATAAACACTAAAACAGCACTAAATTATAAAAAACAAAATTAATTACACAAATTATAAACATAATGTAAAACTTCCAGCCAAATACAATATGAAAAAAAATATCGATCTCACGGAATAACTAAAACACATAAAAGTAAACGAAAATATAAAGTTATATTACTTCAACATATCAAAAATGTATATAAACATTCCCATTGAGAAAACTGTAAATATTATAATAAATAAACTAAAAACCTCTAAGGAAAAGGAAACATACATTAAACAATTAACTAATCTTTAAATATTATTTTAAATCAAAATAATTTTCAATATAACAACAAACTATACTATCAAAGAGATAGCCTTGCTATGGAGCACCAACCACCTCTGTCATATCAGAAACATTTTTACCAAAATTAGATAAACAATTAATAAAATTAAACAACCAATTACTATGTTACTTTAGATATGTTAATGGTACTCTATACATTTGCCAAAACAATGTTATGAACATAACTAGTATATTCAACTCAATAAATAATTTCAGTAAATAATTTACATTCCAAAATAAAAATCACATTACAAGAAGAATCTAATGATAAATTAAATTATTTATACATAACAGTAAAGAAAAATGAAACAAATTTTGAACACTCAATACTTAAGTTGTGTATTTAACAATATATTTCGACTGACATATATCAGTTTACTTTTATTCTTGTTTACACTCTAACTATACTTCAATCAGTATACATTTCAAAAGACTGTTTCCTTTTATATGTTAATTTGTGTTTACTATTCGACATCATTATTTTTTAATTCGTACTCAGTTTATCATTGTTAATAAATCAAAGTAATAAAGGAAATTGTTTCTAACACATGAAATTAGTTTTAACTCAATTTTATATTTTCACTACATTAACTATATACATATCGCTGCATTAAATATGCATAAGACAGACTTCTGCAAACAATACTAATCACGTTTCGGTTACAATGAAGATGTAGCAAGTCTGACACCTGGTTTTACTTAAACCGCGGTGACACTCATTTCTTCCGGCGGTACTATCTCTGAAACTTCATGTCATCGTTTTTAACGTTGCTCTCATTCATTTGATAATTTACTTACTCTGACTGACTAAACACAGTAGAATATAGCTCCCACTGTTATGAAGATAACGGCTCGGGTATTAAGTTTAGTGGATGAGTTTTGTCATTGTTGCTTTCCTAGTTGTGTCTCCTAGATTTCTTCAACCAATCTGTCTAACCACAATATTGTCAAAGTTACTGTGTATCTGTTGCAGTGGTTGGTCAATATTAAATTTTGTGACATCTGAAATCTTCATGTTAGTGGCATTACTTGCTACCAGTTCGGCTGTCAAAGGACTGAATAACAAGGATGTAGGTTCCTCAATCGGGATTCTTTTAGTAAGGTTGTAGCGAGTGCAATCGATTGGTTAGTTCGTCGGAAAAATGAGGCATGCAGCCCGGCCGAGAACATCTGCCAGGCCAGCTTAGTCAGAGTCGCAGGAGACTGTTTCTTGGCTTTGTTGCCTGCCCAACATTCGCGGAGTAACGGACTGTATTGACAAGCTGCTGAATCGGTGGGGCGTGATGACCATCTATAAGCCAACCAGGATGATACAACAATTTTTGAGACCGGTGAAGGACGGCGGGATAGTCTGTCGTCGGGGGTGTATACAGTGTCCCTTGCTCGAGCAGCAAAGTGTACATAGGCACAACGAAACGCAGCGTCCACATACGCGTAGGTGAACACAGTCGGTGTCGTGTTTTGAGGCAGCCGGAAAAGTCTACGGTGGCTTAGGATGCACTCTCCAACGCTGACAATTGTTTCCCCTTTGAGGAGACCAAGATCTTGTCCTCGGAGAGTGCCCATTATTAGCCTCGGCTGTACATGGAGTCCGTAAAGTTTTCAAACAAAATTCTGCCGGGATTAATCCAAGGGAAAAAGCTTCCTATTGAATAGGATCTAGCATGGTGTGTTTCCGAGGCAGTTAGATAGCACTTAATGCTGGTTGGTTGATGCTGCTTTCCAGCTTAGATCATGCTGGTACAAAAGTTTATAAAAGTGGGCCTTCTCAGACAAAATACAGTAGTCTCTACCTCATTTCTGAAGTGAAGTATCAGACACCGTGCCAATGTAGACACTGATGATGACTTCTAATGGTGGAGCCGAAAAGTTTGCCAATAACGACAATTAAAGAATTTGCCACCGCCCAACAGCCTGACTGATAATAGACTAATACTTGCAACAACGTTATAAGATACAAATTAGGCAGTAATTGTGATAAGTTCCTAGAGAACTTCCGTGACTCCTTTCTTAACTCGCAAATTCATTTGATCGTATACAATGTAGCTCTGCCTTCCATCTTTCTTTTGCAAAAGTTCGTTCCTACAAACTAAAGAAAGTTTTAATGCGTTATCTACTCTTCTTCTATCTGGGTTGCTTTCCAGTAATAATTACCTTTCTACGTCGAATTCCGATAATTTAGGCCTATGTGTTTCATTGTATATGTCAAATCGTTTTCTACTTTTCTCTACTATTCGTAGTGTGGTATGTTCTATCTTCTCTTCAAATAGTATTAGTAAATTATGATTTTCTTGTTTATGGATTAATTTACTTTAAAAGGTCAGTGGGTTTTCATTCTTGTCAAGATTTTACTGTTGTGTAGCGTGTTACGTTACTATAGTTGGCTCACATTCTCAAAGAATGTTGAGTATTCTGCTCATTTGTTCTGCTTGCTATGGCAACGGATACTAGGTGCTTGACTAATTGTTTGTTTACTCTTTCAGATATATTACTCTGCGGATGTCTACGGATGTCAGTACTGATTTTATTGTGCGCTGAGTTAATGTTTTTATCCATTATCTGTTTGTAAATTCCTATGATCTCTAATGATAATCTTCATATATCTGTACATCGGTATATACTTCTGAGCTATTATTTTCAGAACAATGTTAATGAACTGACTTATATAAAAATGGACTACCTTAATAAACGCACCTAGTCATACTAAGATGTGCCTATCTCCCCGGCTTGATGTTGTCAGTGTAACAGAAACATCTAACACTTACAACTTGCCGTTTTCCATTGTCTGATATTCTGCATTGTTCCGTAGGTATAAAGTATGCATGTGGACGTCCAGCGCTCCGGCTTGCGTGGTACTTATTTGAAATGTCTTTGATCCTATTAAATGAGCACTTTAATGCTGATTCATGGAACAGACTTTCGTGACATGGCATTATGAGTTGTTGCAACATAGGTGAAGACCACAGTACCTTAAAATCTTGCTTTAATAATATGTATAATATATCATATTTTACCTAATATTTGCAGTCTAGCTGGTGTCGTTCCAAATGATGAACCTTCCAATTCTTGTCCTGTTCTGTAGCTAAATCTCAGCAAATATTTTACTTTATAATTACATTGATATTCAATAGTAAATACTTTAATGTTGGTTCACAGTAGAGGTATATTATATCTATATGCAGACGGTATTCTTTCTATCTAATGTAGTTAATAATTTAACACATGTGAACACATGAAGTTACATATCCACTTGACATAGCTGGAGATATGTGACAATGATGTTGAATTGTTCATGTAAATATTGCAACTGTACACAGGATATGAAGTTCATTTAAGTGGAATACTAACGGTATTAAACATTTTGTGTTGGCCATAGACATGTTGTAAATTGATTTTGTTCTTTCTTTGTAAAGTAGTCATAAGTTTTAAACCAAGGTATGTTTAAAAGAGACTGTTATGTCCAAAATGTTCACAATTTTATTCTCTTTTATGTCATGTGAAATATTTGTGTGTAAATGCACGAGTGCGCGTGTGATTTACATTTTATTTAATAACTTCGAAGAAAATTAACATTTCGTTCTGAAACATAGACAGATTATTCTTATGGTTATAAGCTACATTTTCCGTATACTCAGTTCTCCACAACTACACTTCTATATGATTTTTTTAATGAAATCAGTCTTCTTTTATTCTCGTTATCTCCTAGAAAATAATAAATTTTGCAGGTTAAATTTACACATTCCCTTGCAAATCGGACAGAGTTTAAGCCTGATTTCAGTCTATCTGTGGTCTAATCTGTGACGTTGCTAGAGTTTAAACCAATCGGATGGTCTAAAAATTATTAGAGATGGTCCTTTGTAGAGAGCACTTTGCCCAGTTTTCTTCCGAGGACTTGCCATAGAAACACGTAATCGCTGTCACGAGTTTTTCGTGATAAGACAGGTCGTTTTCCTTTAGATTTAGAAGTTGCTTCACGCTTCGAGTTCTTCGTAACCATTACCACTTAGAGAACTCAAATATTACATTGATCATTCTAGTGCTTACCCGCGTATAGTAGAAGATTTGCGCTAGGGGCAAAATATCTGCCGAGATATTTTCATAGTTACGCGAGAACACTTCAAGAAGCCGGAATTTTGAGTAAGATCAATACAAAATCTATTTTACCCAGTTAAAATTTCTGAAATTAAGTGAGTTTAAAATTGTAAACAATAACAGTTCATGTCGCAGTGTGCGTGCGTGGAAAGACTTGAATTGTCAGCGTAGTAGTCATCGGTCGACGTGCAACAGTCCAGTCGAGCGAGCATGGTGTCTACGCAAACAGTGGAATTCAACGATCAAGTAACATATTTGTAAAACAAACAAAGAGACTCAGTTATTGAAAGACGATTTATTTTTAATAAACAATTTTATATGATAAAGTAATAAGACAGTATTAAATTTTATTTTTTAATTTAATAAATTTTCCTACCATCAGATTTGTAATAATTTCAATTTAACGTATCTATGCAGTTTTAATTTGTATCGTTGCATTATGTGTATATATATATATATATATATATATATATATTTTTTTTTGTATAATGACCTCATATCAAGATGTTTTCTCATTATTTGGAACATGTTTCGGGAAGCCTTGTGTTCCCATCTTCAGCCTTCCTGATTTGAGCCTTGTGAGGTATTTGTGTGTTGGCTGGTTGTTGCTGTGGCTTATGTTGTTGAGACAAAGTCATTATAAAATATATAATATATACTGTAGCAATAGGTGTTTGTGTGTGTATATTGGAACGGTACAACCATTAACGGTACTGTGCATTGCCAAAATAAATTAAATAAATAATAAAAATAAATAAATATGGATTAATAAACATGATTCAGATTGCATAACCTGTATTGTGGTTAAAAATAGGGAGCGCAGAATTCATGCATGGACACGCATTCCTGGCACACCTGTCGCTAGCGTTGTGTACGCGCGTATTTTGTTTGTGTGTGTGAAGCCTGTCCGTTCCTGAAATGAAACCAACCCTTTTCAAGTAGGATAGTTTTCATGTTTTATTTTAATTATAAGAAAAATATGTACGATATGGTAAAACAAAAGACATCAAAGTGTATAGAAATTAAAGGCGAACAAAGGGTTAAAAGGCCGTGCCAATGTGACGAAACGTGCAATTACTGTACGTAACAAGTGAATAGCTCTTTTTGTAATTACAATAAAGAAGTGTAATTTACGTACAGTAAACATAAAAATTAGCGATCGATTGAGGGCCAGGAGGACACGGAAGACACGACAAGGAGACCAGGAGGTCACGGAGGACACAGACTGAGGACCAAAGGAGGACGTACGGATGATTAACCACGTCAAACGAGGTGATGAAAAACCATTGTAATTACAGACATTTGAAAGACATAATTAAAGCTAGAATGAAAAACATTCAACCTATTAAAATAACTAATTGTACATAAATGTAAAAGCAGAGTGAAATTTAGAATAATATCTCTTGTATAAATTTAGTATTTGAAAGTAACATAAATGATAAGAGAAATATTTGATTTTTTAGTTAACGTAATTAATAAAGTCTTTGTTGACAAAGGAGAATGCATATGCAGTAGAAAGTTTTAAAACCAATTAATATTAAAGAAATTGGAATACAAGTAAATTTATTATTGAAGTAAATTAATCAGCTATTGCAAAAATATGACCACACAATGAGTAAGCCGAGAGCAATAACATGTAATTAATTAAAATTAGATAATAAGATTTATGTGTAACCTGTTGTACGCAATTTGTTAGCTATAAGTTGTGTACGAAAGAGTCGTACAAACGATATAATAATGAGTACTATTTCAATATACGAAATGAAAGATTTTGTTTAATAAATAAATAAATAATGGAGCAATTTTAAACTTAAATAACGCATCATCTTCTTATTACGATTACACCCATGACTTCAATTTATATTAAACAATTTATGTTATTATATATATATATATTACATTTAATATTTATAATTAAATTTACCTCAAGATGTTTTTTTTCCTTTTTTGGAACATGTTTCGGGTACTATCTTGTACCCATCCTCAGCCTTCCGGTTTTTTTGTCTGGTGAAGTACATATGTGTTGTTGGTTGACTATTATTATTGTGCCTTCCTGTTGGCTTCTGGTATTTCAAATTGGTTTTATTGTGTGTGATTGTGGTGTTTGTGTTAGTTTTTTGTGTATTTTCAATGTTGAGTGCTTTGAATATTGTGTCATGTTTGTATTGATTTGTATTTGTTCAGGTATTAGTTTGTTTTCTGTTTTATGTTTGTATATTTGTAAATTTTCCCAAATGTTCATTATGGTGCCTTTGTGTGGTATATGTTTTATTAGTGTTACATTGGTTATGTCTGGGAATTCATGTTCTGTGTTTATTGCATGTGTGGCTAAATTGGATTTATATATTTCTGGTTTTTTGTATGCATTTAGGTGTTCAAAATAACGTTTTTTCAGCTGCTTTTTTTGTTTGTCCTATGTAACATTTATTGCAATCTTGGCATTCAATTTTGTATATGCCGTTAGTTGTTGTATTAACTTTGTTGTGTGAGCTATTTATATTTTGTAATTTATATTTATTAGTTTTGCATGGTATTTTTATATCTGTGTTTTTAAATAGTTTTGCTAGTTTTGTCATTAAAAAAAAAACCGGAAGGCTGAGGATGGGTACAAGATAGTACCCGAAACATGTTCCAAAAAAGGAAAAAAATAACATCTTGAGGTAAATTTAATTATAAATATTAAGTGTATTATATACATCAAGAAACGGACTGTAGCAGAAAGTGACTAAATATATATATATATATATATATATATATATATATTGCAACAATACATATATTTGCATATTTGCCCTGGGCGGTATGTTTTGTAAATAATTAGTGTAAAAAGAATGCGACGAACCGTTTTAAACAATTTTGTGTGGGAAAGTAGAGGCTGGGGCCTGTCGAAAGTGACACCTGCTTCGGTAGCGTAAAATACAGCGTTTGTGTGTATGTGTGTGTACGCCAGTTCCGACCTGCAATGAACAACGAGAAGGGGAGAAACGTACGAATTGTTGGTTGCCAATTAATCAGGTTTTAACTGGATTAAAATAAAATAATTAATACGTTTTAAACTTGTGAATAAAGACTTACCCCAATTATAAAGACACCATTATATTAAGGAATTTTTAACGTCTATGGTGATATAAAATTATTGCAAAAATGTGCAGTAATAAAGACGCTAACTACTGTAATGTTAATTACTAGGGTAATTAAATAATAAATGATAAGTGTGGTATATGTGAGTGACCAGAAAAAATTTACGCAAATAATCGTATCGCTCATGCTACGATGATGTTTATGAAATCGCGAAAATGAACCAAAAAGTGATTTGTAATTAAAAGGACGCTTTGCACGAACTGACACTCCGCATTTGCCACACACATACACACAGAAAACCACAGTTACACCAACATAAACACTAATCTTGAAATTTTATATTACTTACCCAAAGGTCGAAAACTCAACACAACTGAACAATACGAAATATATAAACACCACACAACACAACCGAACAACATACTTAACGATCAATTACAATATAAATCACATACACTTCTTGACACAATTATACAAAAAACAAACATTAATTTGAATCCCCGTGCCAATCCCCTTCCTCCACGCACCACCCCCACTACACCTTCCATAGAACAACCGTTACTAAATACTGGCAGTCTGTCTCTAAGCTGAAGAAGGCGAATACGACGCCGAAACGCGTTCGACGAGAAGAAAAATCAGTAAGTTTAAAAGTAAAAGTTTCATTTTTAGATAAAGTGTTTAGATAAAGTGACAATATCTAACATGTCGTAAACAGTCCTGAATCTGTTAGATCGCCGTCCAGTATGAATACCACCAGCAATTTTTGGCTGGTCTCAGACTTAAGAAATCTTCACTCAACGTCACGCTACCAATCGTTTACTGACCGATCAGGACCACACACACCAAGACGTATGGAGGAACTCTGGAGCATCACCAACAACAACCCGTAGAGACAACGAACACAGCATCAGCATAATCATCATCATCATCATCAAATTCTCAGGATTCTGGACGCGCACACACACGCAACGGTAACGGCAGATGTATGCTGGTGATAAAAAAAAATTGTATTTTTTGTTGTGAAAAGAGCTCCCTAAAAAACTTACCTATGAACAGTAAATAATTAAAGTTAAAGTTAAATAGTACTAGTTAAATAAGAGATTTTAATTTAACAAAGAAATACCAATTTTTGTTGTATGTTAAACATTTGTGTGTGTCAGTAGAAATAAGTAATAGATTGGAAGTAATTGTTAGATTATTTTATTTTGTTTATAGCAACAATAAATTTTATTCTTGAGCCTTAATATTAATTTGTTTGTACATTAGTTGCTATTATTATCTAAAAATTTAGTTAATTTCAGACACACAAAAATAAAAAGGATTTAAATAACTTGTTTAACATTTTTGTTTAGCTAGTAAGATTATATGGATGTTTATTTTTTGATATATTATGAACAGCATAGCAGGTTACATTATGTTTGTGAAGCTTTTAAAAGTGAATATTATTTATCTAACACTTGAAATTTTAATTTTGGAATATTTTTCAATTAACTAATAAATCATAGAATGCTTGTTTGATACGGTTTTATATAATTATTTCATGTCAACTACATATCACTCCTCTTTGAAAATTATTTAATTATTGTGCAACTACATATAATTGATGCAACGAAAAAAAATACTGCGACCTGGCCGGTGAAATACACTTTATAGTTATATGTGTACAGTACTTGTTGTAACGTTGCAATATATATATATATATATATATATATATATATATTTCTGTATATTTGTTTATACCAAGCTCTTAACAAGTGGAAGCATCTGTAATATGGGCGTACAAATTGATTATATTAGGCTTTTAACTTTGTCTTTTGTTACCAATTACAATATTAGAAATCCAATACTAAATGAATAAAAAGTGAAAGGTTTTCAGGAAACACCTCTGAAATTTTACAAGGCCATGGCGTATGAGGGTGGATGAGGGTGGTAAGCTCTAACTAAAAATATACATCAATTACTCAATGAAAAGTCGTATAAACTGCATCATGAATATTAGATTCAACACGTCGCTGTATATTTAGTCAGTCCGTCTTTTGTGCTGCCAATCATATGTAGTTTTGAAGAGTAAGTGAAACCATTTCTAATAATAACCATAGTAAGTAATTGTTAATGATAGATTTTTTCTTTGTATAATAACCATCTGAATAATGTGTCAGTGTTTTATAGTTTACTTAGTTTAAAAAAGTATATAAATATATCTATATCTGGGTTTATCAGGCATCACATTTTTTAATGAATTTGTGTTATTAATTCTTGAAGTATTGATAGTTTCAAAAAACTGCTGACTAGTACAAATTGGTGAACATAGAGGGATGTCTTAAAATTGATCGAGATACACTATAATTAGTGTGTTGGAGAGAGTTGGAATCAATTGACGGGGGAGGGTGGAGGTGATGACGTCACGATCCTGAACTACCTCAGCAGCCAGTGACGTCACTGGAACAACAATGGTGGCCATTGTTCTCCAAGGCCAACAAAGACGCCTATCGTTTCAGCTGTCCATGACCTTAATCAACAGCTGAAACAACGTTGAGTAAGGTCAGTGACATGGCAGTGGCTGTTGACGTAGATCAAGATAGTGAGGTCACCACCACCGCCACCCACCGGTCAGATGTTTCCGTATCCTCTCCATGTTGTATCAGGGGCGGAGCAGGCTGTGTGTGTGTGCGTGCGCGAATTTTTCGCAAAATATTTCGTACTCGTTTATTTCGGTCTCGGTCACGTTCATTTCGGTCTAGATCTCGTTCATTTCGGTCTCGAGCATTTCAGAGTAGGTCGCGGGCATCTCGGGGTCGATGACGTGCTCCAGCACGAGCTCTGAACGATGCGTCGCTCGCGAGTGTCGAGACAAGACTGAAAGGGTTAGCCAATAAGATTCGTTTATATAGACGGACAATCCCCCTCTTGTTCTACTAATGAGCGTAAGTACACCGCACGTATTGCCGCATACCGATTTTCACGGCGACACGATGGAACAGTTCTAACAAGCGGATTGCACAACAACACGTAATTGAATAAGTAATCAAACCCGGTCCGTGAGATGTTGCTTCCAGCGCGGTCAATGAAAGACTGACCTTGTCAACACTTTGACATTCATATAAATGGTGGGCAGCCCGGGAAACAATCGAGGAGGGGAAAAAATAACGCGCTTACCAAAAAAAAACATACGTACAAACGAATGACTGTAGGATATAAATCTTTAGGAAGTGAACAACCCCATTATCGAATGAACCCAAAATAATGTAAAACAAGCAAATGTTATGTAACATAAACAAAACAGATAGCACCATTTAAGTTATTAACAAGTAAATAAGCCACAACAGCAATTTGAGGTCACAAAAACTTGCACTAACCACTCCAAGAAAGTCAGCGAGAGAGAGATGATGCTCCAAGAGAGGTAACCAAAAGACTGACCTCGGCAACGCCGTAAAAGTCGTATAAATGCTGGGTAGTCAGGGGAGAAAAAGTACGAAGAATGGGGGAAAAATAACGTCCATTAAAAAAAAAAACTGTAAGAAGGAAATTGTCGGGAATCGAACAAGTGGGTACAGGATTCGAAAATCCGGTTTCTGTACATGCGCGCATGCGACCACAAAATTTAACTGTCAAAAGTTAGTAAAACGCATTACCAAATGTTTATATTTAAAAACATAAAAACGTAATAAATAACGTCACACATGATAAAGTAATATATACCCGTGAAAAGTTAGGAAAACCCATTACCAACAATTTACAAGAAAAATATAAAAACGTAATAAATAATGTTACACATGATAAAAGTAATATGTACAAAAATCTATAAATAATAGCGTTTTTTAGATGGATGGTAGACCTAGAACCATTTGTGGATACAATGTTTACACCATGTGAATATACTTTAATAAAAGGAATTGTCATTGCAACCGCACGTAAAATTATTCAATATTCAAGTTTTTATATTAAGACGTAAGTGTTGCCTAACTACCGAGAACCAAAGTTGATAAATACTTTGCACTTCCGTATAAGATTAAAAATAGTCTACATCGGTTAAATAAAAGCGCGGCCACTCACCCAATCCCAATGGCACACGCTGGCGAAAACAAAACGTTGAGGGTGAGCGAAGCCGTGCGCGAGTGAGTGCGTGTGTATATGTTTGTGTGTTGTGTGTAGACGACCCCTGCTGAATACCAACACAACGTTCACACGCTGTCGTAACCAACCCCTCTTTCATAGAACATCTGTAACACCAATTACTGAATTTTATTAAACAGGTCTGACGGGTAAAACCGCTTGCACTACACCTTCAAATACAGTAATAAATTGTTAAATAAACTTCAGCAATAAGATAATACCAAAATGTAATATATGATAATGTGGTGCTATCAACAGTTTTTAGAAATATAACATCCTCATCACTTAACCAAACCATCCATCAAAGAAGCAGTTTCTATTCATCAAAATTTCAATCAATACTTAAGAATTAATAAAACAATTCTCTAATGCGAGGTAAGTAGAAAATATCTATAATAATAATGGTACAAACTGTAAAAGATGTAAGCCTCCAGACTGTCTGCAACCCGCTGCTAGTCAATATACGCACTATGAAGGTAAGAACGCAGCCTGACAACACATTCACTAAAAAATATAATTCCAATTCACAAAAGATTACAAAAAAAAAGTAAAGACACGGCGCAAAGACTTCTGCACTCGTCGGTGGACGCAATCTTTATGAGTACAACGCGGTGAGTACGCAGCGGAAATTTCTAGCCATGGGAATCACACAGAATTGAGGAAGATTGAAGACACATGCCCATCGCCGGCGTGGGAATGAGATGACTATAAACAGTACAGTGTCACTGACCTTTAGCTGATCGAGTGCAACGCAAACAGAGAACGATGACCTCTGCTGAGCGTATCCTTTGGTCTCAACCAGAACAGGCGAATGACCTTTCACCCTAACGGAAGTGAACACATATTACCTCTCCCTCTCTCATACGGAAGTGAAGTCACTCTCTCTCTCTCTCTCTCACTCTTTCTCTACATACGATTCCTAGTCATGTATTTAGCTGTCTCTTTTCCTCCATTACTACGCGTCTAAGCATGCTATTATTTGTACTAATATCTATCATTAATCCCACAAAAGCATCTGTCCCACACTTACTGCGTCTTCTAGTTGCGTTAGTGTTTACACTAATTTACTGCCAGAAAAAAAACAGTGTGTACTTACTTAGTTATGAAATCTGACATTTTAGAATAAACAAATAACTGTTGATTCAATGCGTTAAGAATCATATCTCGGTATTGAAATACACAGACGCTCTTTTATATACTTCAAAGCGTGTAACGGTTTAATTTTCAGTCAGCCAAATGAAGCGTCGACGCTTATATTTATATAATAATAACATATATTAAATTAAACGTTCAGTTCTATGTCAACAGAGTGAGTGAAGTATTGTGTCTCTGCCAAATGCATCGTGCTGTATAAGCTGACTATTTTCTATTTTGTTCATCGTTGTGTATTATATTCTTATTGCGTCATGTCCTAATTCCGGCATTAGGCTTATTTTACAATCTAGACATTCTACTGACTCATCTCACAAAATGAATTTATAGCGTTCCAATATTCTGCTCCATATGCCAGGCGATATACGACTCTTAATCTTCTTCCTTGTTGCCCACATTTCGCTTCCATTTGGTAGTAAATACACTTATACAACGGTATTGGAAAACTGAAGCAGGACTTAACCACAAAAAAGACACATTTCAGAGGTGCACGTAACGTGATTTGCTAGATTCCTATAAGCGAAACGATCACACACACACACACACACACACACACACACACACACACACACACACACACACACACACACACACACACACACACAAACCTACACGTCCGCGCAGATCATACGCAGGGAAAACCATCGATTCTACACGCGTCAGATAGTGGAACTGTCGTTATCGCCGTACGACAACAAGAGATACGTCTTGGGCGGGGGCAGAGAACGTTAGCCTATGGACATTACAGAATTCGCGAGACGGAAGAGGGACGTGCGACGACAGTTCAACGACGGGACAGCGTGATACGGATCGCGAACCGCGAAAGCGTGAAGAGCGTTAGAGCAGGTGGAGGAGGAAGGGGAAGAAGAAAGGACACGGACACGTACCGCTCGCTGGTCTTGGCTATATATTTGACTTCGTCCTGTTTGAATTTCCCGAACGCTTAGATGAGATGGTACCAATCTTAACCGCTCAGGTTGTGGAAGAACACGGGAACGGTTTGCGGCAAGTTATAGTTTAAATTACACGCGTTGTGCGCGGCTCTCAGGTACTCGCCCGTCACGTGATCGTGGTTTCGCACTTTGTCGCCCGCATCGCGCTCGATACTCTTCTTGCACAGATGACACGCGGTGGCGTTTTGAAAACAGCGTTCGTTGACTTCGGTCGTGCGGTGGGTTCTGTTGAAATCGCGTTCGAGTCGATTCACGTCTTCGCGCAGAGTCCGGAGAAACGTCTCCACTACGTTATTGCCACCGCTGCGGTACAAGACGGGTTCTTTCACGTCATTCTCTCCAACAATACGGATATCGTGTCCACTCCGTCTTCAAAGTCGTTATACTTTATTGTCTTTACACTTCTGTTAAGCGTGATTTTACGAGTTGCGTTGTCATGGTTCTGTACTCTAATATATGCCACCTTAATTAGAATAAAGCACACTTTTCTTAGGTTAAACACGTACTAGTTTTCGTTAGAATAAAGCACACTTTTTTTAGGTTAAACACGTACTAGTTTTCGTCAATATCTGAGGGCACTTTGTAACAAACACATTTAATATCACCAACAAAAATATCGTAGCTCTGTTCAGCAGTGTGTACAGCTGCTAACTGAGGTCTAAGCAGTAAATCTGTACAATATATGGGTACGAACATATTATTGCTCATCCTTATACAAGGCTTTGAATTCACTTCCGGTTTATCTACGTTCGTCTGTTATGCTTGAGAACAAAGGGGTTCTCTGTACATGCAGTGTGAGAGAGGACAATTAAACCGACCTATTGGACAATTGTTTATAGTTATTCATGATCATTTCTACGAAAATAAGGCCATGAGTTTTATTTCAAACATCAACAAACGTCTGCAGGATTGGAATTCCTTTATAATGCAGCACAAGCATGTATGCATTCATTACGTGTTCTTCCTTCGCTGGGTATGGTCGTGATTTGGGCGTGTGTTGTTACCCTACATTCTCGGCTTCTTATCACTTCTACAGGACATCGTTTTACGAACATCGGCCGGATTCGGTTAGTCGAGCACACACACAACTCGCTGTTGTTACTTTTTTTTATAAAAGATTCCTTTAAATGTTTATGTAGTCATACAAAACTCAAGTTGTTTCGCTTCTAAACATGGGTGCTCGCGCGCGGGCGCGTGTGTATGATCATTTTGCTTGTAGGCATCGAGCAAATCACATTACGTGTACCTCTGAAAGGTGTCTTTTTTGTGGTCAAGTCCAGCTTTATAATTTCTACAGAGAGCAGTCCCTCTCGTTCTCTCTCTCTCTCTCTCCCTCTCTCTTGGTACAAAGAAAGGATAAATCATACTGATATTTGGAGCGTAGGAATGCCACTGCATTTCGCGAATACACCGTTGAAAACACGTTTACAAAAACAGCATTAATGATAGATAATATTACAAATAATAGCATACTTAGACGCGTAGTAATGGAGGAAAAGATACAGCTAAATACATGACCAGGAATTGTATGTAGAGAATGAGTGAGAGATAAAGAGAGAGACTGAGGGTAATGTGTGTTCACTTCCAGTAGGGTGAAAGGTCATTCGCCTGTTCTGGCTGAGACCAAATGGTACGCTCAGCGAGGGGTCATCGTACTCTGATTGCGTAGTACTCACCCAGCTAAAGGTCAGTGACACTGTACTGTTTATAATGATCTCATTCCCACTCCGGCGATGGGCATGTGTTTTCAATCTTCCTCAAGTGTGTGCGATTCCCACGGCTAGAAATTTCCGCTGCGTACTCATCGCGTTGTACTCAGAACGATTGCGTCCACCGACGAGTGCAGAAGTCTTTGCGCCGTGCTTTTTCTTTTTTTTTTTTTTTGTATTCTTGTGTGTAATGGAATTATATTTTTTAGTGAGTGTGTTGTCAGTCTGCGTAGACTGACAACACACTCACACAAACATGTGTGACAACACACAAACATACCTTCATAGTGCGTTTATGGTCTAACAGCGGGTTGCGGACAGTCTGGAGGTTTATATCGTTAACAGTTTGTACCATTATTCTTACAAATATTTCCTACTTAGTTCATATTAGAGAATTGTTTTATTAATTCTTAAATATTGCTTGAAATTTTGGTGAATAGAAACTATTAGTTTAATGGATGGTTTGGTTTAGTCATGAAGAAGTTATATTTCCAAAACCTGTTGATAGCACCACACTATCATATATTACATTTCAGTATTAACTTATTGCTGAAGTTTATTTACCAATTTACAACTGTATTTGAAGGTGTAGTGCAAGCGGTTTTATCCGTAAAATTTTTTTAATAATCTTCAGTACTTGGTGTTACCTAATGACGATGTTTTCTCAGAGGGTTAAAAGAGATGTTCTATGAAAGAGAGTTTGGTTACGAGAGCGTGTGAACATTGTGTTGGTATTCAGCAGGGGTCGTCTACACACAACACACAAACATATACACACGCACTCGCGCGCGCACGGCTTCGTTCACCCTCAACGTTTTGTTTTCGCCAGCGCGTGCCATTGGGATGGGGTGAGTGGCAGCGCTTTTATGTAACCGATGTAGACTTTTTTTATCTTATACGGAAGTGCAAAGTATTTATCAACTTTGGTTCTCGGTAAGTAGGCAACACTTACGTCTTAATAGAAAAACTTGAATATTGAATAATTTTACGTGTGGTTGCAATGACAATTTTTTTATTAAAGTATATTCACATGGTGTAAACATTGTATCCACAAATGGTTCTAGGTCTACCATCCATCTAAAAAACTCTATTATTTATAGATTTTTGTACATATTACTTTTATCATGTGTAACATTATTTATTAGGTTTTTATGTTTTTACTTGTAAATTGTTGATAATGGGGTTTCCTAACTTTTCACGGGTATATATTACTTTTATCATATGTGACGTTATTTATTACGTTTTTATGTTTTAATTATAAACATTTGGTAATGTGTTTTACTAACATTTGACGGGTAAATTTTGTGTTCGCAAGCGCGAGTGTACAGAAACCGGATTTTCGATTCCTGTACCCACTTGTTCGATTCCCGACAATTTCCTTCTTACAGTTTTTTTTTAATGCACGTTATTTTCCCCCACCCTTCGTACGTTTTCTCCCCTGGCTACCCAGCATTTAAACGACTGTTACGGCGTTGCCGAGGTCAGTCTTTTGGTTACCTCGCTTGGAGACTCATCTCTCTCTCGCTGGCTTTCTTGGAGTGGTTAGTGCAAGTTTTTGTGATCTCAAATTGCTGTTGTGGCTTATTTACTTGTTAATAACTTAAATGGTGCTACCTGGTTTGTTTATGTTACATAAAATTTGCTTGTTTTACATTATTTTGGGTTTATTCGATAAGGGGGTTGTACACTACCTAACGATGCATTTCCTAAAGTTATTTTTGTGTTCGCATGCGCGCGTGTACAGAAACCAGATTTTCGATTCCTGTACCCACTTGTTCGATTCCCGACAATTTCTTTCTTACAGTTTTTTTTTTTGCTATGCGCGTTATTTTTTCCCCTCCTCGTTTGTTTCCCGGGTTGCCCACCATTTATATGAATGTCAAAGTGTTGACAAGGTCAGTCTTTCATTGACCGCGCTCGAAGCAACATCTCACGGACCGAGTTTGATTGCTTATTCAGTTACGTGTTGTTGTGCAATCCGCTTGTTTGAATTGTTCCATTGGATCGCCGTGAAAATCGGTATGGTGCAATACGTGCTGTGTACTTACGCTCATTAGTAGAACAAGAGGGGGACTGTCCATCTATATAAACGGATCTTATTGGCTAACCCCTTCAGTCTTGTCACGACACTCGCGAGTGACGCATCGTCCAGAGCTCGAGCTGGAGCACGGCATCGAACCCGAGATGCCCGCGACCTACACCGAAATGAACGAGACCGAAATGCACGTGACTGAGACCGAAATGAACGAGTGCGGAATATTTTGCGAAAATATACACACACACACACACACACACACACACACACACACACACACACAGCCTGCTTCGCCCCTCGATACAACATGGAGAGGATACGGAAACAATTGACCGGGTGGTGGTGGTGGTGGTGACCTCACTATCTTGACCTACCTCAACAGCCACTGCCATGTCAATGACCTCATTCAACGTTGTTTCAGCTGTTGAGTAAGGTCATGGACAGATGAAACAATAGGCGTCTTTGTTGGCCTTTATGGTTGGAATAATGACGCCCATTGTTATTCCAGTGACGTCTTTGGCTGTGTAGTTCAGGATCGTGACGTCATCACCTCCACCCCGTCCGCTGTTTCCGTATTCTCTCCAACACACTACTACTATAGTACAAAGGTCCGGTAATACTTGTGTAAAAACTATATACCCTTACACACAGCCCTGTTCTTGAAATTTGAATTTACTTATTACACTTCAGTCCTCTAGACATTGCGATGGCCTCAACATAAAAATGTATTAAATATTCTAGCTAATTGAAAAATAACAAACCTTAATATCAAAGTTATGAAAACAATTTGCACAATTTTATTAATTAAAAATTCAATGGAATTTCAATCGATTGGATACACCCGGTGCTGAACAAACACACGTTATATTAGGGTTGTTGCTCTTGCACTGGCACTAGTGCGCAATTAATTACATGGTAATTATTAGTTTTTAAAATTTATCTTTGCAAAAGTACTGGCGCTTATAGGTCAGTGGATATAGCGTTTGGCTGTTATTGTGAAGGTACATGGCAGGAGTATAAAGTTAGCTAATGTTAAATCTTTAATATCTCAAATTAAATTTCAACGTGCATACCACAAATTACTGAAACATTATAAAAGGGTGAATCACAATTTCAAATGTATGAAGGTAGTTCACAAAAATGTTTTTAAAAAGTAGTTCCCAAAAAAGTTTGTCCTAAGACTAAGGTGATGAATTTTCTTTTATTAAATACCTCGAAATGATGACTAATAATGACTGAAGTTTTCTGCAGATGATTAAAATTATTCCGGTGAAGGAAAACGTCTTATGAGAAGAGAACGTTAAAACATCCAAAGCTATCGTCATCAAAATCTTATCCATCCCTAAAGCATCTGTCCCACACTTACTGCGTCTTCTAGTTGCGTTAGTGTTTACACTACTTTACTGCCAGAAAAAAAACAGTGTGTACCCACTTGGTTATGAAATCTGACATTTTAGAATAAACAAATAACTTTTGATTTAATGCGTTAAGAATCATATATCGATATTGAAATACACAGACGCACTTTTATATACTTCAAACGTGTAACAATTTAATTTTCAGTCAGTCAAATGAAGCGTCGACGCTTATATTTTTATAACAATAACATATATTAAATTAAAAGTTCAATTCTATGTCAACAGAGTGAGTGAAGTATTGTGTCTGCCAAATGCATCGTGCTGTATAAGCTGACTATTTTCTATTTTGTTCATCGTTGTGTATTATATTCTTATTACGTCATGTCCTAATTCCGTCATTATGCATATTTTGCAATGTAGACATTCTACTGACTCATCTCACAAAATGAATTTATAGCGTTTCAATATTCTGCTCTATATGCCAGCCGATATACGACTCTTAATCTTCTTCCTTGGTGCCCACATTTCGCTTCCATTTGGTAGTAAATACACTTATACAACGGTATTATAGAACTGAAGTTGCATATTTTCTTGACGTACTTTATGTTCAAAAATTACAGCGCTACAAATAGAATTAAATAATATTATTATTTGCTCACTTTTCGTATTGAAACCATAAATTACCTCGAACCCTGAAGAGGCTGACCTGACATAGTGTTGTGTTGTCAATGCCAGCCTTACTTTTTTTAGTTTCTTTACATATAACTGCCACATTTTTTCTTTTTTGTTATTTTCATATGCTTTACACATCTACCTCAATTTGAAAATTCCTTCTTGTTTTACAATTCTGGCACTAACATGAGATAATTCAGAATATGATGTTTGCAGCCCCTATAATATAAGCTGTGGAAAATAACTGCTGGGTAGTTGCTGCCAATTGACGAGAACCGACAATATAACAATTACTTAAATGAAATAGCATATCATAATATTAATACACATGTTTGCAAAAGACAAAAACGCTACAGAGAATGGATGATGAGGCTTAGCCTCCAAGAAATATTTGGTAGATCCCCACACTGAATGCAAAGAGGGAGACCGAGGAAAGTTTGAAGCACAGAAGTAAACGCCGCGATTGAAGACAGAGGCATGGAGACTGTATGTACCGCACTCGCAGGAATTTGAGATGGGTATATGAAGAGAGAAATTGTACATTGTTCCGAACCTAAGTAACGACGTCCATTTATCCATTTAGCTGTTATTTTTTGTGAAACAATAGAAGGTGACATTCTACTATACATGAGAGTAAAACTAGCAGCCACTACAAAACCATTAATTACTCAACTTGTAATCTCATGATTGGGCTAAGTTCATGATGATTATGTAGTACCATTTTTGCATAAACCGCTGACCAGTAGCAATTCAAAAGACAGACTGAATAAAATACAACGGGATATCTTTATTTACCTTGAGTCTGTAATATTATTTTTCTAACAATATATTTTTTATCAGAAAAACTTTGTAGATGTTTAGCTCCACCGGGGAATTACTTCTACCCTCCTATGGCACTGCAGCCCTTGTTGGGCCCTGGCCTCCTTCAATTTTTCCCCCCATTCTTTTCTGTCAGTAGCCATCCTCTTTCAGGAACGCACATTCAGTATTTCTTTTGCATACTCATCCACCGCGTCCTCCCATCTTCTCCTCGGTCTTCCCACTGGTCTTTTTCAGTGGATTCTGGTATTCTGCCGTAGTCGTTGCCGTTGTTTCCGTTCAATACGAGGCTTTCTTGAAGTTCCGTGTTGTGGTATTGGTTTCGGGGTAGGTTACCGCCCTACAGCCCAACCTCCAACCTGGAGGACCAGGAATATTTATGTTAGGGTTCACTTCCCTTAGCCGATGGGTCCCATTTTTCTAGCGCAGAGAACTCGCCATCCACCCTCTCTCGTCTACTACATTAGGGACACAGGGGCTACGCGACTTTCGTCTTCAAGAACGTAAGAGTAGGATTTATGGGCAGAGCTGATTTCCCTTCCGGGAACCTCTGACTTTTTCGTCAGAAACAGTAGGCGTTTCTCAGAGGCTTAGTGTTGCATAGTAATCGGCATCATTTTCAATCTCCGAGACCTGTAACTGAGGAATTATTTAGTTTAGGTAAATGCAACTTACGTGCATTTGCAAGTAAACATATAAATGCATGAATAAATAAACAAATGCAAGAAATAAATACATTCTCTTGCAGTAAATAAATGCAAGACATTTATATAATATATAATAATTTTTATCTAAAAGGTTCTCGTCAACATTTCCCTAACAAAACAACTTTGGTTGATTTAACTGCACACAGTTATAACAAGTTGTGTCAATCAAATTGCGTTCGACCAAGCAGATTGTACTACGTTAATATTACTGTGCTTGATTATAGGCTGATTTGAGGCAACTTAATAGTGCAATATCAAACTTTTAACTATTTATTTGTACTGCGGACTATTGTAATTTTGTTGTAAGAGCGTGATATTTATTATTGACTACAAAGCTCAATTTGATAGTTGTATTACTACGGCAATATTATTGTAGTAGAAATGTTTTACCGCCTTTTCCCTCCATTTACTTCTATATTTCCCATAAGCTACAGACCAGAATTGGCTCTGTAATCCTCTGTCGTGATACTTCACCTCATCCTATCGGTTGCCAAGTACATTTAACTTCACACGTTCAATGTCTTGTCACCTTTGCTTTTCTTCTATATTTTTTATAAGGACACTTTTAGATTTTACCGTTATCCATTTTAACGTGGTAGCTTGCCCATTGCAGTCTCCAGAGTTTCATAGATTTTTCTATTGCTATTTGCTAAAGAGACAGTGACAAACTGTCTCTTCGTTATATCGTAGGGGAGAGTGTTGTACCTTGGAACACTTTTTAAACTCTAGCTTTTAATTTAAAAACCTAAAACGTTTTATTAGAGTCAATGTTATTTAAAAAAACTACGTTATCTCCTCTACTAAATGGGATACTTATTTAAGCAAATTCTTTGACAACAACAATAAAACAATAAAAAAATTTAAAGGCTTATAAGTGTTCCTAGGTACAACATGGTGGTGTACCTTGGAACGCTACCTCTTGTACCTTGGAACACTCAAATCTTTTGGAGAAACAACAACTAACAACTCAAAGTGTTACAATATAGTGTATTTAATGTACAAAATGAATAAAAAACGAATACAGCTTCTTGAATGAATACAATAGAATTAAAAATAGCAAAACATTTGGGCCTGTACCAGTCGCAGACATAAGATAACAAATGAAAACAGTTTCTTGAATGAAAGCAATGGAATTAAAAATGTCAGCACTTCAATGTCTGCACCAGTCACAAAGATAACATAAACGAAAACAGTCTTTTGATTGAATACAATGGAATTAGAAATGTCAACACCTCACGGCCTGCACAAATCACAAACATAACTTTTCCATCCTTTCTTTTCTGACCCTGCACATAATTCATGAGTCCATCGCTTGCATGCTGTGCAGCGGATCCATTGTTCACCACTACGGTCTTGATTAAAGGGTTGATGACAGAACATGCACTCCTCATCTGCACTGTCTTCATCATCCGCGTCGACTAGTGGGACTATGCCATCCTCAGATGAAGATGAAGAAATGTCTCGCTCCCTTTTCTTCACTTGTTTTATTTTCTTTAGTTTAGCTGGGTGCTTTTCAGATCTAGTGAATTCAGATGTTTTTATATCAAAGTCAGTTTCTCTACGTGTCTTTCTTCCTTGCGATTGTAGGCCTACTAGCTTTCTTTCTTTTTCCACCCGTTTCTTTTCTTTTTCTTGGCGAATTCTTCCTTTTTCAGGAGTGTCTGTAGGAATTAAAGTCCTGCCTTGTTTCCTTCCTCTTTTATTTGATTTTCTTTTGTTTGCTTTCGGATATGGTTGTATCTCTTCTGGAGTTATCACACTCTGAGCCTGGTAAACCACACCATAAGATGGGCTCAGATTGTTAGGCACTGGTAACTTTATTATTTCAGCATGGTTAGGGCTAACGTCTGCACTGCAGATGGGAACAGGAGCTCCTCCTAGCGTTGGATTACGTGAGCTGGTTGAAGGCTGTGGATCATAAAAAGCTGCATTTGAATTAGGCCTGCTTGTTGGAAGACTAATTCCATTCCCTGACATTGAACGATCAGTTACTGAAGAACACAAGAAATCGTCGTCAGTAAACACATTTCGATCTAGGGGAAATATCCCAGCGGCTTTGAAACCACTAACAATGTTTTTGGTTGATAAAGCACGTGGAAAAACTGTCCCAACCACCTCTGCGACTAAATAGATATTGAATGTTTTCCCTGGATTGTTCAAATGCCAGTCATCAAGTGCTTGGTTATAAAATGTTTTTAGAGGTCAGTACACTGTCAGGTCAAGGGGCTGGAGCTTGTTAGAACAATGGGGAGGGAATGTAACCATTGTAATTCCAGCATCAGAAGCTCGGTCAAGGGCTTCTATTGATAAATGTGTTTCTTGGTTGTCAAGCAGTAGAATAACGCGCTCTTCCTTTAAACACTTGACATGGGCAATGAAATGATCCATAAAACTTAAAAACATTTCTTCATTTGACCACCCTGTCGGGGTAGCTGCGCCGATTGTTCCTGGAGGTTCACCAAATATCATTCTGTCTTTAAAGTAAACACGTGGAAAAATCAGCATTGGAGGAGTATGATTTCCTATTGCGTTAATGGCAACAATCAACGTAATTAATGTGCCTCTCTCTGCAGAAGTACAACCTCCTACCTGTTTAACTCCCTTAGGAGCAACGATGGGACCTGGTGTTTGCAGTGTTGACAGTCCTGTCTCATCGAGATTCCAAATTCTGTGACCAGGAATTGAACTGAAGCGTTTGTGAACATCAGAAAGGTTGTCAAAGAAACAGTCAACATTAGTTTTATTAAAACTGGTCGACCTAGAAAGGCGTGTGGCTTCTGGTTTGCGGATAAATAGTGTGTCGCTGTGCCTTTTCAAAAAGAGTCTCATCCATTGTTCACCTGCAATTTTTCCCGCTTCCCAGTTGTCAGAAATTTTCTTCTTATTTGCAATGGCAAACTTAAATGCTAAAAGCCTCACGTCTTTTTTAGAAAGGCCGTATTTCATGTTCGCAATTTTATTTATTTAATCTACCAACAAAGATGGTTCTTCTTCTGAAAAAACTCGATTTATGTCATAGTTTGATATGTATTTGAAAGTTGTTTGATCAGATTCTTTGAACTTAGCAAAATTTCGTGACAGAGTAGCTAATTTTACATTATAGACTTTGCAAGATTCTCGAATATAAATTTTTGTATCATCAATTTGCAGGCACGGCTTGAATTGCTTTCAGCATATTTTGGGGATCAATTGGCGTCCCCTTCACACCTGCTTTATTTCGTGGCACTTTCGTCTGAAACGAAAAGAGAGAAAAATACTACATGATGTACCTAGGAACATGTTCCAAGTTACGTCATGTAGCTGTGTTCCTTGGTACAAGAGGTCGCCATTTTTATTGAATCTATTAACCTCACTTAAACGTAGTGTTTACTAGCATTATAAAACATAGCATTTTACTCACCAATATCTACAGAATGAAGTACCACAGAGATTCAGCCAACATATAGTTTGCACTCAATAGCAATATTAAAAAACTTTAAACAATTATATTTACATTTTGACAGTCAAAATTTTATTTGCACAGTAAAGCCACAACACATGTCGGATTCTACTCAAACTCAAACTGACGTGCACTCTAGCGGCAAGCCATTCTCTTATTATGAGGTCTCGGATCCACCTCAGGAGCTTACTGTCTTTGAGAAATCCATTGTTTACTGACTTAATATTCAGGTTTCACAACCGCAGATAAGTCGTATTTTTTGTTATTTGAATTTTTCAGTGAAGGGTTAGTGAGGATCGGTCAAAATTAACACAAAATTTTTAACTTATGCGTGTCAACGTTTCGACAGTGTTTATTGTCATCATCAGGACAATTGTTGCTGACGCCAAAACACACAACTGTGATGTGTGTTTGGCGTCAGCAACAATTGTCCTGATGATGACAATAAACAATGTCGAAACGTCGAAACAAATAAGTTAAAAATGTTGTGTTATTTTTGACCGATCCTCACTAAACCTTCACTGAAAAATTCATTGATTGACGGTCACTACGAATTTAAAGAGTTATTTGAATTGTAAACAAACAAAATTACAACCCGATTTCTTTAGCTTTCAGTAATCTATTTCAATTGTTGATGTCAGAATTAACGTTTTGCTCATAAAAGTACCCTTGTAAGCGCAATAATTTGTTTTATTATTACAAAGGGGGAAAAATGGTTTATGCACCGTCAGAGTTCATATCCACCCTGGAACCACTTAGCGTATTATTTCAGCAGTAATAATAATAACGCTAATAATTCTAATAATGCAAATTAAAATAATAATAATTATAATAATAATAATGCTGCTGATGATGATCATGATCATGATAATGATGACAATAATAGAAATAATAAAAAGGCAACTATTCTTCCCTTTCATATTTTCCTCAATAGGTGTTGTGTCATAAAATAGGTAAAATAGAAATCTTTACTAATTATGAATTTCATAGAACCCGTCAATACCTCCAGATTCCTCGGCTGTGACATACCTTGTAATGTTGATGGGGGAAAATTATAGGGAAATCAACCTTATGTGGTGCAGAATCAAAACATTGCTACAAGGATAAAGTAAAGAATAACACAATATTAAAGCTATATAAATTTATATCTATGTTTCGTAGGCTATAAAAAATTAAAGCTCGACTTTAAATAGTAGAACTTTTAGTAACGTGCAGTCAGTCCAGATAACGTATCTAAGAACATTGTTTTGTGTTACAAGACTAAAACAAGTGAAATACAATGCAATCCGGAAGAGTCTTGGAGTAAAATGAAGCAAAATGATGGAAATATGGTGAGAGTGGTGATAAAATGTTTTAAGAATACAAGACGAACGCCATCTATAACAAATTATATTTTACAAACCACACAATCAAGAAATATTGATAGGCTGAAACGAAGATGTGTTAATCAGTGAGTCGCAAAGGAACAAACGGTATATTGCTTGCGGAAGAAGAGGAAGCAGAAGAAAAACAACAATAACAAGATAATCGGAAAGTTTATTTTTATTTGAAAAGTACAGGTTATTTTATAGAAACACATTCTAAAGCAAACACATAGTAATAAACTGCACAATTTCACGTATCTGCGTAGTCTCTCAATGGCGACGCAGATATATCGGACAGCGCGCACGCGCGCGCACACACACACGCACGGAACACTTTGCTGCGGCCTCTTTGTTTCCGCTTTCCAATCCTGCAAATGTAGATGCAGCCGGCCTTGCTTTTGTTACGGCCAACAGTGCGAAGCCACCTTTATATTACTATTGTAAAGGGCATATGTAGGCCTTTTGATATTCAGTAATGCATATTGAATTTATACCACAGACTTGACTAGGCGGTGGGTTTGTACAACAATGGGAATGACAGCTGGCTACTACATAGCATAGTCCAAGACAACGTCATAAAAGGAAAGTACGTTGGGACCCAAATCAAAAATAACATTCCTAAGAAGTTCCCGGATAATAATAACCGGCTGAATCGTAGTGCTAGCCACACTGAGTATCAGGTACAGGGTATGACTCAATATGAGTAGCATGTGGAAGCATATGGCACATGTAATTAATAAAGTCACAAATAAAAATAAGTCTTTTTCAACGTCATTCCTATTAGCACAATGTAAAAATCAGTAGGCCTACTATACGCCATACTATCTCCTTTAAAAATTATACTTAATCGACAGAAATTTTAAAACAAGAGTGAAAATGGCTAAATATCTGACTTTAAAAGTATTACACCTCGAATCCATCGCTGTAGTATCCTGTGACCCATCTACATTTAATATTCAAGTCAACCTTCCCCTGAACCGATTATTCTAGAACAGACACATTTACAGGAGGCATATATATCTTAACTATTCATAAGGGCCGTGAACATGTATATAAAAGTTCCAGAATCGCTTCTCCCCAAAAAAGTGCAATAATAAAATTAATTAATTTCAGTAATTTAGCTTAGTTATTAAAATTAAGCTCAGTTAATGAAGCTCATTAGTTAAGATCTATTAAGCTCAGTAAGCGCAATATTAAAATTAATTCATCTAAATTAAAGCATGTAACTTTCACTGTGGGAAATAAGCAATCCTTGACTCTTTTTTTAAACAATATATAAATCTCTATAAAACCAAAGTTAAGAACTTGTGGGTCCATCTTAACAGTAAACTTATATTGCATAGAATATACCACGATAAAGCGTAAGCACATTGACTTGAGGATGAAAGAAATTATATTAGTTGCTTGCCAAATATTCTGAGCTTTTGTTAGAAATAAAATCTATCTCTTCAAAGCCGTAATTAAGCCTACCTTAACATACAATGTAAAATTTTAGGGTTATGCCAAACATCCATTATTATCATAATTCGACGTCCACAATAAAAAAATATTTGTTCAATAAGTGGTGTGCCATGGTATGTCTATGACAAACCAGAAGCTGCTAGTACACCAACCGGCCAAGAACGTATTCCAACAAAGTAGGAAGCATCAAACAGAAGCACAAGGTAATCGTTTCATACAACATCTTGCAAAAGGGAATCTCATAAAAGTTAAAAAATGCTTCTGAATGAGGCAGAAGAGGTGACCAGTGAAAAGGAGGACTTGTCACAGGTAGAAAAGTTAACCACAGCAGAGGATATGAAAAGCTGGTGCCTAAACAGAGGAAGAGATTTAATACTAATTATTACAATTTCTGATTACTGGTACAAGCTTATGAGTAAAAGAAAAAATAGGAACACAAAACTCTTACTCTTACGCTGTTTTGTAATTAAAAAATAATATATTTTGTATATTTTAAATATTTTTATGTTTTTATTAAATTTCTAATTTCTTGTACTGCTTGATTTAAGTTACATTCTTTATTTTCGTTTATATGTATGCCAGTTGCATGAAACTACAAACCAATGGCGTTTTATAAGACAAACAATTAGTAAGAATAGCATACAGTACAAAAATCATTTACAGCATTAATCTGAACTTAGAGTACTTCTGATGACGCGAGGTTGTTTCACACAAATTACAAAATATGAATAAGCAAGAATAAATAAATACGTTTAAAATAAACAATATAAACATCAGAAACATTATAAACAAATATAATATCAAACACAAAAAGTGTTTTATAATTATTCATTTTTAAATAGCATACTAAAATGAAATTTACAGTAAAAAGATTATATGGAATAACAGTATTAAGGACAGAATCAACTGCACGTTAAGGAAGCCTTTTGATATTATTAAAATCGTAATGATCATAACCTACAGTAAGAAAAACCACAGTGATTTAATCTTGTTTGTTAATCCCGTTACTACTATATTAATTATTATAATAACACTTACTATGTGTATTTCTTCATACAGATCGCGACGATGAAAAGATGGACTACAAATGTTAATAGTACCAGGCAAAGTCTAAGGGTTGCAGAGAAGAGAATGATCACTTCTACGGTTTACTTATATAATAGCAAAAGTAGAAAACTCGTCTGGGATGCAGTGCATGAGCATTAACAAAGTCAGGAATGTGCATATAGCTCCCCTATATTCAATCAAGTCTTTATGAAGATTTATAAAACCGCGATGCTCTATACTGGCGACAGACGAGGAAGAGACCACGTTACCAGTCAGAAATTGTCTATAGAAAATATGAATAGAAAATCCTAATTCATAAAACAGAGGATAGCAGACGCTTGGACGACCAAGAAATGCTAGTTACCGTCGTTGTAAACCATTTGTCCAACACATAGGGTCCGCAAAAACGAAAGAAACGTTATAATGGACTATAGACAGTTTGGAGAACACGTGAATTGTAAACAAAACTGACCAGTATCGTCCGCAGTCACTGTAATCCTCAGTACAAAAAAATAATGTTTTGGTTTATCAGTATTTACCGTAGTTAATTGAAAGTAGATGCAAATACTCGTATATGTTCATGCAGGCACGTATAAAAAAACATTATGTTTGTTAAATAACACAACACATTCACACACTCTAGTCTATCTCTCCCCCTTTACTCTCTCTCTCTCTCTCTCTCTCTCTCTCTCTCTCTCTCTCTCTCTCTCTCTCTCTCTTTCTCTCTCTCTTACCACAGAAAAAGTTTCTGATGTTCCAGTAAATAAACATAAGCTGCAGTTAAATTACAAAAAGACCAGCAACATTTGTACAGAAAATAATGTATATGCATATGAAGTGGGATCTATAGTATTACTAGAAATTAACGAGAAAAAGTATAGGAATTAAGATTAAAAATGGCTTTAAAATAAGACTAGAAGGGTTGATTTTTACAGATTATTGATTAATAACAGGTAAGACAGAGGAGACATTGCAGCTTGACTTTATATTTATGGTTTGTTGTGAATTAACTCCCAGCAAAACAGGATGTGGTATAACTCTCAGCGGCAGTCTGTGGCATAAACTGAGCGAGATTTAAGACGAGACTTACGAATGGGCATGTAAATTATAAAATATTTGTCTTGTTTTTAATATAGACTTACCGTACTTTTAAAGTGACGTGTATATAAAATTCCGACGTTTATTAAAATTATAGTAAAACATTGTTTAGAAAACTATGAAGATAACAAGTAATAAAGTATTATTCTTGTGTTACGCAGTGCTAGCAAACATAGGCCTACTTTTGCCTGCCACGGCTTGATGACTGCTGTGTTAAGGGTGTGGAAAGGGGTTACACTACTGTATGTTCACCGTAATCGCACGTGTGATGTTTTGGTGGATGTAATTATTTATCGCTATACGCATAATTATGTCTCTGTGATTGCATTGCAGAGGTCACAATGTAAACCGAGTTTGGAACAAAAGGTCAATGTGCTGGTGGGGTTTAATGAGTAATTGATCATGTTGTGCTGATTAATTACTGGATCAATTATTGACGCGTATTATACGCATGTTAGAAATAGTGGTTTATAATCAATCCGGTTCAAAAAAATTTGCGTAAGGAACCCTCATTGAGCATGAAAATGTATGTAATTATATATGCTATCATCGTCATCATTATCTTTATCTTCGTCGTCGTTGTTGTCACCAGTTGTGATTTTGACCGATAACAGAGTTCAGTTGAACAGCTGTCTTCATACTGTCTCTTCCTGCTCAGGGTATTTTAAAGTTTCTATAATTTTGATACATCATCAAATCCGTCAGAATGCGGTATCTTTGTTTTCCATACTTCTCTGCAACCTTATCTCTTATTGGTAAATTCTGTAAACATAACTTTTTTAAGATTTTATCAATCAAGTTTGTTTTCCTCTTTCTAATAGTTTTAACAGGTTCCTGTTATGATTTGATGTCTTCAAATCCTTTTAGTTTGATACCTTATTTCTCAACTAATCTTTTCCAGTGTTCTCTACAATTACATTTGAAAGCTTTCTGAATTGGGCTTTTTCTTCCCTTACTTATTCCATAATTGAATGTCAAAGTACATCTCTTTCTTAACAATGTACAGTATATTAAGTACATGTACATATATGGTACAGAATCTTCCGAGACTCTTCTGTTGAAATATATATTTGGACAGGTGTCTGTTTGGACACCTGTAATAGTATCAAATTAAAGGGAATTTTAACGAAAAGTTAAATGTAGTTTCAAATTTAAAAATTTCAACGTTTTTGTTTTCAGGGCCTACAAGATGGGACAATATGTTAATAAAAATTTCAAACCTTTATTTGGGGAATAAAATAAAAGGAAAAATTTTTCAATATTTGTACGCGGTGCTCATTTTCAATAATACAAAAGTTTTGAGACGCCAAGGAAAAAATAGAACAAAAATTGAAGTATATAAAAATTAACACATGTGACAGAATTTTAAATTTTATCAAATTTTATCAACACGTTTAAACTAAATTTTATTGTATAGTTACTATTTTTTTACATTTTTAGGAGCAGTACTTTTTAAAAGTAGAACTCAAAACTTTAAAACAATTTTAAAGGTTTCGTGGAGTCAAGTTATGAAAATTTTATTAAAAAACAAACTCAAAATGTTTAGTAATTTTAAAGAATTAGTATATCTTAACACTAAGTTTTCAAATCTTTAAATTTATCTAACAGTATAGATATCACATTCAAAAGAACGAACGAGTTCTGCAGCCCATTGAGCTTACTAGCACAAAATGAATTAAGTATGTACTGCAGTGCCTAATAACTAACGGTAATTGTTCATTTAAAAAGCCCACGTAAAATGTATAAAAAAAATTTTGTTGCGTATGTTGGTAGCAGTGTACCTAATTGTTACGTAGAGTTGTGGGGCGATCTGTCGACTAGTTTGTTTACAGCTTTTGATTATGTTAGTTGACCTCAAGTGGGCTCTGCTATTTTTAAAAAGGATAAAAATATCGATCAAAGAGTTTGTCTCAAATTTTGTGTTGCCAACGAAATTTCTTGTGCTGAATCATTAAAAATGTTGGAGAAGCCCTTCGGTGCGTCAGATTGATCGAAAACACAAGCATACGAGTGGTACAAAGCATTTAAAGAAGACCGAGAAGTGGTTAATGATTTGCCTCGGTCTGGTCGACCTTCAACGTCTTCGACTGACAAAAACATCGTCAAAGTGAAGGAAATGGTGATGGACAATCGTCGTTCAAGCTTAAGAGAGATTGCTCTGGATCTGGACATGTCTCACGAATCCGTTCGCACCATTTCAGTTGACGTTTTGGGCATGAGACGCGTCGGCACGGCTTGTTCCAAAGGAGCTGAAGTTTCTTCAAAAAGAGCACCGCAAACAGGTTGCTGAAGACATGCTTGAAGAAGCCAATTCTGACCCAACATTCATGAAACGCATCATAACGGGTGATGAGACGTGGGTTTATAAGTTTGACATGCAAACCAGCCAACAAGCTTCTAAATGGCGCTTCGATAACGAGCCGAAACCGTAAAAAAAACGTCAAAGTCGCTCCAAAATCAAAGTTATGTTGACTGTTTTCTTTGACTATCGTGGTATTGTCTACTCGGAATTCCTTTCGAGGGGCAAACAGTCAACAGACAATATTATCTGGGTTTTATGAGGCGTTTGAGAGAGAATGTTCGCCTGAGAAGGCCAGATTTGTGGAAGAACAACTCTTGGATTTTGCACCATGATAATGCGCCGCCCCACACATTAACCCTTGTACGTAAATTTTTGACCAAAAACTCAACGAATATCGTCGACCAAGCACCGTATTCGATACATATGGCCCCGAGTGACTTTTTTTTTGTTCCCCAAACTCAAATTACCACTTCGTGGAAGATGTTTAGAGTCAATTGAAGTAAATACAACTGTTATATTAACGACGCGGAACACAAAGTTTTTATTAGTAAAAACATAAAGTTTTACCTTACAACCTTTCGTTTAACAGAAATAATAGAAACTCTGAACATTATCACAAAACAAACTACTTTACTCATAACAATAAATATTACACAAAGAATGACGGTCTACCCATGGGTTCCCCCATATCCAGTATTCTAACAGAAGACTTGCTCCAACACTAAAAAAAAAAAAAAAAAATACTCACAAACAATGACAGACACTCACATAAAATACTATATTGGCACAGATACGTCGATGACATTCTAATACTATACAGGTATACAGGGGAAGCAAAAGACAATATGAACAGTTACTAACGCACGTTAAAAATTTCATAAAAACATAACCTTTACTGCCGAATACGAACACAACAATACCATAAATTTCTTAGACCTCTCCATCACAAAACTAGAACACAGGTACAAATTCAGTATATATACAGAAAACCAACTACAACTGACACACTAATACACAACTCCTCCAATCACCCAATACAACACAAACTAGCTGCCTTCATAACCATGATACATAGATTTAAAAACATCCCCTTAGATGAAAAAGACTACAAAGACGAACTAAACACGATAAAATATCTAGCAGAATCTAACGGATATGACAGAACAATAGTCAGTAAACTCCTGCACAAAACACAAAACAAACAACAGACAAAGACAGAAAACAACAAATTCATAACACTAACATACATCAACAAACAAATTGAAAAAATAGCCCACACATTCAAAAAAGCAGGATACAGAATCGCTTACATATCTACTAACAAAACAGAACACACACACTATCAAAACACACACACAAATCACAAAACAAATTCGATCTACCCGGTGTTTACAAACTAAATTGCTCAAACTGCAACAAATTCTACATAGGCCAGACAGGACGTAGCTTCAGAGATACATTGAACACACAAAGGCACTCCTCTCCACTACAGAATCCACCTTTGCAAACCACCTCATTGAAGCAAACCACACATACAAAAACATCGACAATAACATGAACATTCTACACGTACACACAAAATTGCCGAAAACTAGACACTCTAGAACAATTGGAAATATACAAACACACGAAAGCAAATATAAACGACATCCTAAACGAACAGACACAATTCAAATCGCACGCATTATTCGAACATATCTCACCCCACACACACAACATCGATGTTTAGAAATTCGATTCCGTCGCCCACAACAAGACGGACAGCGCTACCAGCGGCAGCCTCTGAAGAAGCCTTTTAAAGGTGAAAACCGGTTCAGGTTGTAAGGTAAAACTTTATGTTTTTACTTATAAAAAACTTTGTGTTCCGAGTCATTAATATAATAGTTGTATTTAGTTAAGTAACGGACACTTCATGGACAACGAAATCCAAGAAATCAATTGAAGTCATGAAACAAAATTCGCAGAAGGACCTGAAGGCCATACCGGAAAGTGCCTATAAGAAGTGTTTCGAAACTGGATTATTCGTTGGCATAAGTGTATCTCATCAAATAGATCCTATTTTGAAGGTGGCAAAATAAATTTTGATAAATATACCAATATTTTGTTTTTTATTGAACAATCCCCGGTATTTATTTGACCGGGATCATAACTCAAATATTAAAAATTATAACTCATAAAATTATATCATAAATTATCATAAAATGTCATAAATTACAAGGACAAAATTTTATAAAAAGATGGCTGTAACTGTAGTTATGTATGGTAGTGGAAGTTGGTAGGAAGACCACGAAAACGGTTGTCGTAAGTTTGTGAGGATGGAACAGGCAAATGCCAAATTTTTTTAGTGCAGAAGAAGAAGAAGAAGAAGAAGAAGAAGAAGAAGAAGAAGAAGAAGAAGAAGAAGAAGAAGAAGAAGAAGAAGAAGAAGAAAATCATAACTCGTATGGCTTAATGGTCACAACCTCTCTTGTGTGTGATCACCATAGTACGTTGATCGTCAAGAAAACGCGGTTTCCTAATTTAAAAAATAAAACCATACTTGGACATTAATCCGGCCTAAAGAAAGCCAGAAACTTTACTCTGTTCTACTCAGGTAATTCTCAGCAGATGCGGCTACGTCGAGGGTTTAGGCTTGTCTAGTGAGTCGGTGGCTTTGAGAAAGCAAATTCAACTTCAGTTCTATAAGGTTATGGCAGTTCCCACTCTTTTATACAGTTCGAAAACATAGCTATTTTCTAAAAAAGATACAAGTAATATACAGGTTGCAGCGATGAATTTCTTGAGATACCGGTAAGTAAAGAGATATACACGAAAATTTTTGAATTCGAAACTACGTGATAAGGCATAAATTGGGTATATTCTCTGTAAACGCAAGAATCAAGAAATATAAGCTGAGATGGATTGAACATATAAGTAGAATGGAAGCGAAAAAGTTATTTCAACATGTTTTACAATATGCGCCTAAAGGTAAAAGGCATGTGGGGATACCACGCAAAAGATGGCTTGAAAATAGGGACCGGAACAGGTGACGTGGCCTAATCCTATCATGAAGAAGGAGAATAAGAAGAAAAATAAAAAGCGACAGAACTATACACACCTCCTTATCTTTGTGCAGAGTTTTCCTTCTCCTTACAGCTCGCTGGCTGATTAGTACAAGACTACACAACTTTTGTAATAAAAGAAGTGAGAAACTATTTGGCGTTACCGTTTCTACGATTGTAATTAGAAAATACCCATTACGGGCGAGGAAAGTACAGTTGTGCGCGGTTACAGAAAGTTTGTTCTAGTTTTTATTATCGTCAGACTCACAATTTTTTTATACAGAAATAACGTGTTATACTTTCTGTTTGTTAAGAGTTTTATAATAGTTTTTGCGTTGGGATGCAGGAAAACAAAACAGACACATTTTTTAATCCGTTTTAACTTTCCTTTTTCTTCTCCTTCTCCTTTACTTATTTATATTTCCTTTATTCTTCTACTTATTCTCCTCCTCCTCCTTCCCTACCACCTAATTTTTTTTATTGTTTATAGTTTTCTTAATTCTTCCTTTATTGTTTTCTTCTTGTTTTGTCTCGTTCTTCATCTCTCGCCATTGCTTATTCTACCCACTATTCCTGTGGTATATGCGACTACAAGGAACCACTTGTTTTGGTGTACATTTTACTTATTTTTTCAGACACTTTTCCTTACTTTCCGTACGCAAAACCGTACTTATAAAGTTTTAGTATGAATTCGTAGCCTATGCGATCCTGTTTCCGTTCATCTAGTACAAGTATTTTCGTTTAAAATTTGCTTTTCCAGAATATTTGTGTAAGCTAAATACCTCCGTAGGTTATATCTTCAAAAATCTAAATCGTCTGAACATCCGTGAACAAAAGTCATTTTGCCCTTGGGTTTTTATCAAAATTATGAAATATTTATTTTGATAATCACTCCAAATTTAATATGACAAAATTTCGTATTATGCAGTCCTCCGATTTTAGATATTATCCAGAAATAATATTTATCGTTTCCATTTCTAGTATCATGTACTTTATGAAATCTTCAGTAACAATTGTATACTGTTTGTAAAATATCTAACTCACTTAAACAACTGTCAGGGACTAACAGTAATAAAAAATAAATGTTATTTAATGCTGCTGATTATTAAGTTTGTTTTACGTTTTCAGCAAGCGATGTGAGTTCTTAATTTTAATTCTACCCTTTGGCATTTTCTCTCTATTTTTCTCGTTGAGGACTGTCTCGCTCTCCATTTTGAACGTATCAACTGATGTTCGTAAAGTTCACGGAAAACGTATCGCAAGGCATACAGTAACGTACTGTATAGGTATTGCATCCCATTTCGTCCCTTTTTTAGTTGTTCAGAATCACGACCATGAAAATATCGTCGTACTAAACGCCAAGTCCGTAGAAGTTGAAACTCAATTTGAAGATACAGTTACAACGGAACGCTGTAGAACAGTCGAGAGTGTCGTCCTACTCGTTTCTCGGCTAGCTGAGCAAGTGCATGTCACTGTCAAGGCCGTGTACTCAAGTAACCTCTAGACCTTTTGAGTGCTTTTTAACGACGCAAATTATTATTGAGCAATATTCTGGAACACCTTTAGGCTATATATAAGCAACATATGTCCCTTAGAATTTAGTTGTAAGTGGCGATTTAGTTTATTTAGCGCGGATCAAGCAGTTGTTATGTAATGTGATTACGGTTTTACAAATTGGTGCAAAACTCTTAATAGTGAAGATTATTATTGTCTGTGGGCAAATTTAACTTTAATTACTGTATGAGAGTACCTTGTTTATTACATTTGTTATCTTTGACTCGTTAAACTGGTAATTAGTGTATTTTGTTTCCACTGTACTATACGACAATCAGTGTACCATACGTCATAACAATATACTGGCATGTGTTCTGAATTGATATCTTTGAACATATTCTCTTATATCGTGAAGCAGCGCCGTAAAATCATGCACACGCAGAACTTGAGTCAGTGCTTCAAATTTGACTCAGTGCATTAATAAATAAATGCCGCATATTTTGCCTGTTTTCTCTTCATCAGTGTTTATTATTGTCAATTTTAGTGTCGTACGAAATTTTTGTTATTTTTAAAAGTGTTTAGAGTGCTCCTTGTTTATAAAATAATTCTGCAGCATATTTATACGTGATGGAATGCTTTCTCAAAAATGACAAATTATACTGTATATGCATTATACGTGATAGATGTATCACGTATGCGTGATAACAAATCTAATGACTGAACGGATTCTATAAATAATGGGAAAAAGGATAAGTTTGTGTTTTAATATAAACGTAAAGACGAGACATGTCGCTGTGACACTGGTTGAGTCACCCAGGATTATTGAGTTTGTTTGAGGAGGATATAGTTAATGAGTCGAACTGCATGGACAAATACTATATTTTGGGCCAATTGCCTGGGCAAATATAGCAGAAGCCGGAGGATTACATAAAACTACTCAGGAAACTGATGACACAAAGTAGAAGATATGCATTTGTAAGCTGATGCCTTTTACAGCTCTCTGCTTTTTTATAAAAGTGTTAATATATACAATACTGATAATCAAAATTGACTTTACTTATGAGTTGGTACTAGTTTGAACTGTTAACGTAATATTATTCTGTATATTTCGCATCGTTACATTACAGCAGTACCAGCTTTTGTTAAAAAAAACACTATTTTTTGGAGAGCAATTGTAAGGTTTGTCTATTCTTTTTCCAAGAAACACTGCCGAATGTTTATATCAACTTTAAAATAGTCTTATAACTATACGAGTTAATATAAAAATAAATTTTAAGAGAAGTTTTAAAATTAAGTTAATATAGGCTAGTTCTGGACCAAGCTAATGTATTATAATAGACATATACTAACTTGGTTCGTATGTAAAATAAATTAAGATTAGACTTACAATAAGCCCTACTTTTGCAATCAATAGATACACAATGGCAGATCGTAATTCGGACATAGGCTAGTTCTGTTCTAAGGTAGCAATACGTTGTATTCAAACGACTTGAGCTAATTAAGATTTAGTATCATACAATAAAGTCGCCATAGTTGTCATTTTTAATTACAGTTGCCGGATTATTTTATCAAACGATGAGAATAAGTTTTAAAAATACTGTAAGTCCAGCTGGAAAGCATGTAATTATTTTTTAACTTGAAATAACTACAACAAAAATTATTTGTAAAAACTATTAGTAATAACTGTAACTTATTTAAATAATTTTTGTATAATTATAATTATTTTTAATTAATTTTACTAAAAAAAGTACATAATACAATACGGAAGTTAGTGTTGTATGGATACCGTTAATCTTGTTCACATTAACTTAAACAACTCAGAACGAGTTTCATATGTGTACATATTCTCTGAATTCTCAGCAGATGTAATATGTAGATAGAACATATACCAGCAGAGTTCCTTATGTTCATACAGGAGAGCACAATACATACTTTGTGACAGCTGAATGTTGACAATAGACAGATGGAGCAAGGTACTTAATACTAAAACCCATTGTTTGTTTAGTCTGCCTGTGTAAAAGTGTTTGTACATTTTGCACAGCAAGCGTGCAGAGCAATATTAACGGCGCTTCTACAGCTTCCTGTAGTTGTGTAGATGATTTACAACAAAAACGGTTTGCAATATAGATGAGAGAATAGAGGCATTCGCTCAATTGAATTAAGCGCACTTACAAACATTGTAATTGAGTGTGTGTCAGTCAACTTTGTTTACCGTTGCTTGTAATTAATATTTACAAATCTGAATTGCAGACCTTGCTTATTATATCAAATGAAAGTATTTGTTGTTTGATAACCTTCAATATAAACAACCTCTCAATTATCATAAATATTACGGAACTTCATTACTCAACCTTCTTTTGTAGCAAATCGTACAACAAGCACTAAACATTCTGACCTACTTGATCAAGCAAAACTTGAATAGAAAACAATAAATAATTTACTCCTACTTTCGAAAATATGTTTGCATAGATATCTACAGGGCTATATCCACTGCTTCTCATAAATTTAGTTGTTATAGTGTAAAGGTTATTTTTGTAAAATTAGCTTATATACATAGTTTTTGAGGCCTGACCAAAATTTGCAGGGAATGTTGAGGGATATAAAATTTTTCCGGTTATTACAGATGCCGAGTTTGTACTTTGAATAAAACCTTCATATTTTGATGCTCTACATGGACTTTTATAGTTTAATAAAAATGTTAGCTTCCGTTTTACCCATGGTTCCCTAAACTAATTTTCTATCTACTTTTGTTTCTTGTGACGTCCAAACTTCTTGTTTCTTATGACTTAAGCGTATGCAGGAGATCCGAATTTCGGGCCTTCTACATTTGTACGTAAATTTCCTTCTTTTCGACATATACCTTGAATCCTTTTATTCGGGCTTCATATTATGGCCTGGAAATTCTGAACATTCCACACTGACGGTTCGGTAAAGAAGTAAATAGTCGCATGAGTAATTCTAGACACCCCTTATTATTCCTTGCACATATTCGATATCAGGCATCCCTCATAATTTTTCATAAACATTTTAATGCCGTCCTCTGTGTCACTTGAAGACCAAAGTACCATATGGTGACAATTACATTAAATCACATAGTTATTATGGGCAAACTAGTGTCCGTATGAAAGTGTTCTTAAGGTAAAGGATAAAAGATAAAATTCAATCTTTATTTACAATTTTTCCACGTTTAATTTATAAATGGCTAAAATATTATAAAAAACGTTTTTGAATGTTCCTTAACTCTTTTTTAAGTCATGTGTATAAAGTTTTTTGTGTTAGATTTGCGGTAAATATAAGTTTACGTAAAACAAAGGGAATTCTTAATTGTTTTTTATTATAAATAATTGTACCAAGGGAATTTTTCTTTAATTTTTTTTCGTTGTTTGAGACCGACCAATTTGTTTTGGAGACAAGCTCCCTTCAGCAGTGTGGGTAAGGGATTTTAGGGGAGACGTACGCCAGCAGACCGGGCCGTTGAGAAGGTGGAGGCACGTAGTTGGGAGTGTATTGCTTGGGGGTTATATTGTGTGCGAGTGTAGTTGGTAGCCATATGCGAACGGGGGAGGTAGATGGATGTGGCCATGATAGTTGTTTGGTGGTATTTTTATTCATTCATTTTGTTTTGTCTTTAAATTCATATATGATAAATGTAACTTATTACTTTGGTGTAACCGTAAAAACGATTGAAACGATAAACCCATTTTAGTGGAAGAAGAATTACACATTTCTTGGCAACACAGCCCGCTTTCAGACTTTAAAAATTAACAACGCATTTTGATATCTACACGTCAGTTTTTGTATAACATGTTTGTCACGGGTGATTCAATGGACAAACAAAGTCACTTCGATTGTCAGTAGGCCTATTCAAAGTAAAATATCTGCAATCTGTATTTCAATACCATTTAATCAATACAGTAATGTGAGCGTCTCACACATTCAACAAATGTTTCATGTATATTTAATAATTTCCAGTGTTAAATATATGCTGCAAAAATTTGTTACCTGACACATCATTGACCCATTTTTGCTGTACACATAAGCGAGATTACTGACTTAGAATCATTAACTAGATGTACTAAAGCAAACCTACACACTAAATATATCCGTGTACAAGGTACGTATTCATAGTGCAGAGGGTTTTATTATGAGTCGAGTGCATTGCATGTGTACATTTACATGCATTTTTTGTGTACATGCAGAGAGACAAGCTGCCTACCTATACTTAAGACTGACTTTATGCAACTTGCTGAAAATAGCGATTTACAGTATCTTCTGTAAGAGGACTATGTTGTTAATATACTGAATTTTAGTAAAGATATTTTATTATAAAATCTTTTAGACCTTTGAAAGTATATCTAACGTTTGTTACGACTTCTTACGACTAAGTGAATGTTTTCCTCTTCTTCAGAGCTTCTACACCATGGGTGAATTTTATCTAAAAACCTCCTGCTGGAATACCTCTAACGGTGTAAATTTTTGTTTGGCATTCCAATACCAGCTATTCTTAGAAATATGAGACACTCAGAATGGGGATTGAAGGAGACCTCGTTGAGCAAAATTTTGTCAAAGTCAAATTACTACGTTCATGTAGTCCGCAAAGAGTTTTTCAAGTTTCTTCGTGTTAGGATTTCCCGCTTTTCTACTTTTTGAATGAATATTTTAGCCTTCCGTTTATTACATTCTGTTATTAGATATTTATTTATTATTTTATGTAAATAGTAAACAAACATTTTGGACTTTCTGTTGTCAATTACCACTACTCTCTTACGGACGTCCTGTCTTACTCTATTCATTTTCAAGTTACGTCTTCTATCTCTACACAGTGAGTCTTACAAACACAGTAGTCTGTGTCTTCTGACTCAAAAATATTTATAATCTTTTAGCTGCTACTGAGGGCAGTCTTCTAACTGTATACGTTTTCCTATTATTATGGTCTCCTTTTTCATTTATATTAAAATATTTTAAGTAATAACAATTTAATTTTACATGCATTAAAGTGTCCTGAAACCAAAAGGAGTGTCTACTCCTAATTCAGGATCGAAAAAGAAGAAAATGCGATTAGAGAAATTTGGCTAACCTTTAACTGAGTCACATCCAAATTTGTTATTTCTATTTCTGTTTTTTTTTTTAGATTGAGATCTATTCTTTACAACAGAAAGAACACTTTGCTTGAATATGCAATGCTATAGTGTGAGTTGCTGTAAGCTTTTTGGAAAACCATAATACAAAATAATAAAGAACTAATGCACTTTCAGATTTAACTAGTAAGCAAACAGTATGCCTGCTGAGAAGATAGCTTCGACGGTTTCGCATAAGGTAATACATTATTAGTCGCATTGTACGTTCAAGGTTTTGCTAGAAAAGCAGGTTAGGTGTAATGTATTTAACAGAACAAATCTGTCGTTAAGGGAACAAGCATATCTGCATATAACGTTTTTATGAGATTTATTTACACTCTGACGTACACAAATTTAATAAAAAATAACAAACCTAAACTGTGTTAAAGCGCCCTGTGAAGTGAAAGCAATAAGAGTGGTAGCCTAAAATTGGGGCTATAAACCAAGATGTGATCAGTGGATATATATTAAGACTTTTGAAGTAATAGAAAGGAGGGGAAAGTACTTTGAGGAAACATGTCTGTTGAAACACTCAACGTAAACAATTACAAGAGCTAACGAACATAACTGCAAAGCTGATATGGAGTGGTATAAGTGGGACAACGAACTAGATAGAATAGGTGACAAGGAAAAGTGTAAACTGATTTATGTACGACTAGTCACTGTCGGCTATTTGTAAAATTAAGTTTGACATTTTTAGTTAAAAGAAAGTGGTAAAATACGGTAAAATGGAATGAGGATAAAACGCAGATTATAGCCTGTAACAAACTCTCGGGTTTGCAAAACACACCTATGCGCGCACACATAATTCGTTATAAAACTGTGTAATTCAATTAAAATAGATAAATTTTTTATGAAAATCTTCAGCAACGCTTGCCGTATACACGGATTAAATGCATACACAATTTTAATACTACAATATACATAGTAAATATGGACCCTGATTAAACAATTTACTGAATTGTAAAAAATTAGTGTCTCCATAAGCTACAATCAGGCAGCTATTCTACGTAATTATATGTGTTATCATTATATTGTAGAACCATTCTGTGCTCAACGTTGTCTTTGGGTGCCATAGGTACAGTGTGGGGTAATGAGAACACAGAATTTAAAACTGTCATAACAGGAAATCAAATCGTTTAATATTTTTAAGTCAAAATAGTATAAATACAAAGGTAACAAAGGTAATAAGATGCCAAGATGACATTTTACTCAGTCATGTTATTGTTTAAAAATAACATTTCTGAAATGATACCCAATGACAGCTTATATTCCTTAAGTCGTTTGAAAAAGTTATCCACGCAGGCTCTGCAGCATAGCTTGCGGAATTGGCTGAATTTCTTCAATGATATGTCGTCTGAATTGATTTAAAATACGTGACTATGATTGAAAAACTTTAAATTTCGGATAGCTTTACAAAAAGAAATTACACGCAGACAGATCTGGAGATCACATGGCCAGGGTGTTGCACCAAGTCATGAGATCAACAGATCGTACACAGGTGTCAACAGATCCTTGGTTTCTTTTGTGCAGTGTCTGCGGTAGTTCCATCCTGCTATAAACATACTGTCAGCATCAATACTTAGAACATTTAACAAAGGAAAAGAAAAATTTTTGATCATTGCACATATTAGTCTGATTCACACTGACTGAATTTTTATTGACGTCTTCAAAGAAATGCCGTCCACATAAACGGACGGAGAAAAGTCCACACAAAACAGTGGCTCGCTGGCTATGAAGAGCTATAGCATGAAGTTGTTGAGTGTCACTTTCACTCCAATAGCACTTGTTTTGTTTACTGACATGACCGGAAAGATGAAAACGTGCTTCGTGTTACATAATCAAGTGTTCATGAACGTTTTGTTCTTGATTTTTGAATTACAACATTTCTTTGCAAAACTCAACGGTTTTAGTGTAATCATGTTCAGTTTATAGTCCACATGAATTTTGTATAGATCGAAATGGAGATGATGGTGCAAAATCCTCTACAGGGACCTCCTGAAAATCTACAGTTCTATAGCATACTTCTTAGCAGACTTTTTTGGTCTACGCGTGACAGCAGCTGGGTCTACCCTTTCCATATTTTCTGGCGTACGCACTGTTTTTACACTTCCTCCAATTGTTTTCTGTGCCGGAGCAGTGGTTTTAAATTATCTTACCCAAATGGACATTGTTGAGCGATATGGAACTCTTCGATAACTCCCAACATTGAACTGAATCCTGAACAGTCTTTATGTTATAGACACAAATCATACCTTTCAAAAAACGTTTCTACAGCAAATGCAGGATGTTCATCTTCCCATTGTGCCATGTTTACTAAAATGACATAGTTTAATTGGTTTTATAAAACAATCTGTTTATTTATTGTTGTCTCAGTAACCAATCGCGAGCTAACACAAATGTTGTGTTCTCATTGCCCCATCATTTACTATCAGCCTCTTTGTCAAAATAAGTGTCAATGATTTCGTCATTTTAAAGGAGGCTACTCTGTGTTTGTTGCTTAGTCCTTTTTATTATGCCTCGATAATTATCTTCTTTGTTGCAGCCGATTTTCCAATTCTGCTCTCCAAGTATAGTCTCAGCTCTATGCGATTGTGTCTCAGCCCATAGGGTCTATGTAACTATATGTGGAGTGTAAGGCGTCAACAACTTCTGCCATCCAGTCTAATTATAAGCTATTAATTATGCTTTTCTCAACGTTCTCCCTGTGGTTGTTAGTTCCTTTGCAAGCTTTAAATTGCAATTTAAGCAAAAAGAGTTTTATTTCTTTTTAAGACTCTATAAATACTTTTATCTTGATGTAATTACTCGCGGAACATTGCGGAATTTGGAAATGTTACCTTTGTATAATTGGCCTTCTTCTCTTTCCACAGTAAAACATTCTAATGGAAACTAATGTTAGTTACACTACTTAGAAACTACACCCAGTGCAGTGTAATGTAAAATTTACATTACAATCTTGGATCCGATACACTGGGGTGAAATGAAAGAAAAACAACACACCATATTATAATAGATATACCGAGTACTACCTCTTTGTACTGAATGCTGCATAGTCAGCAGTACATTATGTAAAGGAATAAACTGCTGTTACACCTTAGAGACTCACCGTTGGATTTACCTGAATTCGGGCGTTATAAAAATTCTTGAATGAAAACTATCGTTCTTATACTGTACACTCTTGCTCTCCCTCTGTCTGTGTGTCTGTGTGTCTGTCTGTCTATCTGTCTGTCTCTCTCTCTCTATCTCTCTCTCTCAGTGTAAAGATTGATACAAACGTTACTTTAAAAAAGTAAGCCAGTCACATTTATAAAAAATTAATAAATTTACTTAATTTAAATACAGTACAATAGTTCTTGATTGTAATATTGGTACCACAAATTATAGAATTGTTTTGAAAAGTTGAAAAATTAAATATTGTTTCAGAGGAAACTAAAAAAAATTGATAAACTGTTTAAATTATTCAGAGTGTCAGTGTCAAATAAGGAGTCGCTAAAAATAACTGTGCACTAAAAAGCTGAGGCTACAATACATTGAACACTTGATAGATTATAATGGGAACGCATTAGAGTGTTTAGACAAAGAATTCCGAGTTTCTAGGCTGTATGTAACAGTGTTCTCGACAAAGTAGAGTCCTGTACTGTTAAAATAAGAAACCATATATAATTGTATATATTAATAATCAAAAACCCAAAATGGCCTACCAATATACACCAAGGAAGGCCTAATGTGCGTTGTGAGTGGAGAAGCCGGAAGATGTCTCACTATGCCTATGTAACATGAAAGGCATGAAGGAGAATTAACGCTATATTTTTTTTTATATACTATTTTTTATTTTGAAGTCTCAGGTAACTCTTATGCTATTTTGTTTACTGACATACGGACAAAAAGCTTAGGAATGCTAAAACCAAATGCCTTTAAAATGGGTTAGTCACTTCCTTCTCAATTTCTCTGATTCTGGTACTCCACCATGTACCCAACACTCTATTTCAAAATTTTGCTTATTTTTAATAATGTACTGCGATGTACAAGGGTCGCATAGATTAAGTAGTCGTTTACCAAATATTGGAGTGCTTCGAAGTTTTAAATTTTTTTATCTGCACTAATAATTTAATATTGTTTCTGTTAACAAAATAAAATTATTTAACTTTCCTGTTGACCTTTTCTTACAGAGTAACAGTGAACAGTTCTGTGTATTAAAAGTACAGAATACACCAGAAAATTTGAAGTGTTTCTATAAATGCCTATGCGGACAATTTTGTACTATACCGTATTAGCACTTGATATATACTCTACTGGCGAATTTTCTGAATTGTGCTCTTGCGCTTTTTGTAGACCACGGCAACGACCACGTATTATTCAGTTCAGAGCGAGACTGCATTATATCCTACAAAGATTAAAATTAAATGAGATTTTATCCAAATCTTGAGCGTATATTGGCTGAAAAATTCCCTATTTCTACACCTACAATAAAGATAACGTTCTTCCTGCAAAAGTTGTTTACGGACAAAGTTAAGCTTGCAAATGAAGCCAGTCTAATTTTATTACTTTTTTTTTAGTGTCATAAAACTTTCTTTATAAAGAAATTAATATTTTAGTTCTTTAATTGATGTAAAAATACTACCACTCGATAGGTATTATATTTATACATATTCTGGTATAAGTCTCATGTCAGAATTTTATTTTGACTAAAGTTATTTAATTTTATGTGTTTTTATTATTATCCCGTAACATATTATTATTATACATATTCGCAAACCCGCATTTGCCATATGCCTACGCATATTTTTGCATTACTTCACAACACTAATTATTTTTTTAGTGTAAAAAATTAACGTAAACTATCAAATTTGACATATATTTTATTGTCTATTATACAATGTCTGAACTTTCAATGTTCACTTAGACACATTTTCATTTGCAACATGCTATCATACGATAAGAGTTAAATTATTAATTTATATGCAAATTTCACCTATTGCAGTATATTTTAACATTTTTTCGTTAGATCTATCAGACACATTTACCTGAAGGTTTTCAGATTTTTTATTGTAGAGGAAAATGTTTTACTAAATTCCTGTAGAGTATGCGTCTGTTGGTGGGCTACCGCCTTAGAGGTTCCTGACCAGTACTGAGTATGTTTAGGGTCCTATTTCGTAAGTTTTCACCTCACTTTACTGTGGAAAATAAAGATCTTAATAACTAAAAGTAATTATGACGTTCCGTGGAATATAGTTTGCCCGTAACGTTTTGACCATACTATAATGGAATTGATAACCCCTATAAAGTTTCTGCCTTTAAATGGTGTCACTTACTACCAATCTAAATCTTGTAGATTAAAATTGTGTTTCAGTAAAATTCATTGTGTCCAACAGTTAAACTCTTGGTATGCCTGGTACTCTAATACCTTCTTACTTTAATGTTATAGGCCTATCCTGCTTCCTGTTGATTTCCATATCATATATCGTATCCAAATTTTCAGATACCACAGCCGTGCCAGGTCACGTATTTTCCATTGCTTCAACAACTTTCCATATTGTACGATGTACGGTTAGTTATACATTATTCTCCATTACCTTTTTTTCCTTGCAGTGTACTTGATATAGCAATTTTATTAGCTCATTCCTCCAGAAGACACATTTAATTGTCATCCGTTTCTCCTGTTCTAATCATGGAACCTCTCGTTCTAACCAATTCTAAAGGATATCTTCGCAGGTCAGATAAATGGAATGGAATTAAAGCATCTTCTTGCCATGGGTAGGAAATGTATTTGAACACAAATAAAGCAACAAATATAAACATAATAGAATGCAGAAGATAAGCAGAGGGAAGCCACTGCACTACAGATGCAAAAATGAAAAATGGTGTGTTTTCTAGCAATTAACTATTACGACAGTAACACGCTTCTCCGTCTTGGAGCTTAAGAATAAAGAGTGGCTGGGCAGAACAAGAAGTTAAAAATCAAGTATTTACCATCAGGCAAGGAATATCATGGTGACGTTGAGGAAGCAATTAGAAGGTACTTTCATTGAGAAATAACAGGAAACATTATGGAAGAACATTGTCAGGATTGGTAATTATGGATAAGGCCTGTTTGAGTATTATAGTACAAGATACAATTAAATAAAGAACTGCTAGGGAATAGTATAATACAATGCCTGTATCACATGCCTGAAAAAGAAGTTATAAATATTACAGAAGTCAACTAGGAAATTTGATGAACATAGAATAATTGTCTAATTTCATTGGCTATGCTCATTTTGGTTCTGTTACGGAAGACCTACCTATTTATTGCGTATTTTGTCTATACATTTTATATATTTCAGCCATGTACAGCAGCGAAATTTCCAAAGTTTTGATCAGAATCTAACCCTTTCCTTTACCATTATACCAGAAGCAATACATAAAACACTTAAGCAGTTTCATTCACAGGTTTATTGCACTATCAAAAATGTGTTTTTGCAATCAACATTTCCTTTTATGTGACGACTATTCTTCTCCATATTCTTCACATCTAACGTACAGGTCTCTTCCGATACTCGCTATTTCCTGCCCTTACGTACGTCGTTTTCTTCTTTCTTCTGCTTATATCCTAGTGCTGGTATAGGTAATATATTTTATGGTGTTTTTCACAAATAGCAACATCAATTTACTTTCTTTTCTTTTATTGTTTCAAGAAGAGGTGAGGTTACATTTATTTTTCTTATATAAGCTTTCTATTTTCTAACACAGGCAACATTTATATAATTTCTGATAATAATATCATTTCTTATCTTTTTTGGCAGCTATTGAAATCATAATTATTTCTCTCTCACCAGTCCATTTTATACATCTAATTGGTATATTCTCCTCTTCATATTTCTACTCTCACTAATTCCTCGTCAGTTATTTGTATCAGTTTTACATATTTCCTTACTAGCAGGTACCCGCGGCTTCCCAAGCGAATATGTGTACATGACTATTGTGGTAACTGTCGAGTTGGTAAATTGCCAATGGTACATCTATATTAATAATATTCTTATATTGTAAGTTATGAATATCCAAAAAGTGAGAAGCAATAGATCCATCATTCATGTTTCCTCGATACGTAAAATCAAAATTTGATAATTCAGTAGATATTTACAAACATGCAGTAACACAATTAGATAAAATGTTTATTCCTATAGAATAATACAAATAATGAATACATAAGTATATTGATATGAGTTAGTCGAAATCTTACGTGCTAAGTCAGTCTAAAACTTTTGGTAGAATCCTTATATACGTAAATGTATCACAGTCCAGTCACTCTTTTTTATATACATTTTTACATCAGAGCCTCGTTATAAACTACATTTTTCGTTCTGCCGTTATCAGAGCAAATAAAGAGCTCGCTGCTTACTCGAGAACATGCCACATACAGTTGTCCTTGAGAAAAACAAGCAGCTCTTAAGTCAATACCAGCTGTACGTAAAGTTTGCCCTTGTGACTTATTGATAGTCATTGCAAACCATAAATTAACCGGAAACTGAAGTCCTTTAAATTGAAATGGAAAGTTATTGGGTATGATTGGAATTCTTAGGATAAATACTGTTTCTCCTTTGCCGCAGCCTGTTAAGATAGTCGCTTCGATGATATGTTTTCTAGTGACCTAACTTTCAATCGTGTTCCATTGCATAACTGTGGTGGCTTCAGATTTTTCATGAGTATAATTGGAACACCTAGTTTTAATTTCAATATGTGAGCTGGTAATCCTAATGCAGATAAAGTATTCAAAACTCAGTTGGGTAAATGTACTGCATCCTCCTACTTTCAAAACTGTATTAATGGAGTGATATGTTTTTTCGTCTCCTGGAAATTTATGCAATATGCAGCTATTTATGGCATTTACTTGTTTGTTTTTTGGTGCTAGTATCACACGCTCACACAACTACACATCATCGTGCAAATTTTGTAGACTCAATATGTCCATAAACCTTTTCGATCAACTCTGCCAGTGAAGAAACTGTACGACATAATGATGGCGGTAAACATATCGCACCGTCTGTCTCTGGTATCTTACCATCTCCAAGGTTTAATAAAGTAGAAGAAAATTCGTGAATATCTGCATCACCACCAAGTTGGACTCTCATGTTTATTGTGAATGATACTGTTTTAACGGTACGCCATATATTCGATCGTTTGACGCAAGCGATTACTTCATCAGCTCTGATACCTCGCGTAACTACGGGGAATGTAGTCTGAAATCTCCGGCAAAGAGAAAAGTTACTACACCCATAAATCTGTTGTAATTGCGCAAATCTCATAGAGTTCTATCGAGAGCTTCTACTGATTTTACTTCCATGTTCCTTAAGGAAATGGAAGTATGGTGATGGCAAAAAAAAAAAATCGTGTTCGAGATTATTGCAGATTCTGATTGTACTACACTCAAAACATGAAAAAAAGTCATTTTTGGAAACGTGTCTGTGTGTCTATCTGTCTGTCTGTCTATAGAATTTTTTCTATGGCAAACGATAACAGCTGAAAATTCAAACAGAATCAAACAATGTTTTGCATTGTAGCCCTTACTTGTAGAGTACTCAAGACCTATTATTTTTGGTGAAGATCAGTTAAGGGTAAGGGGTAGTTAACCGGCAACGTTTTTTTTTATCAATGGTGATTTGTTTCTATGGCAAACGATAGCAGCCGCAAATTCAAACAGAATCAAATAATTATTCCTCAGGCTTCCACGGCCGGTGTCAGATGAATTGTTCATGATATCCGGGCTGTTTGGCCGTGGTCCATGGTTTATAACAAAACCAATTATTTATAAACCATGGACCACGGCCAAACAGCCCGGATGTGATGAAGAATCAAATAATGTTTAGCATACAGCCCTGAATTGTAGAGTTCTCAAGACCTGTTGTTTTTGGTGAAGATCGGATAAGGGGAAGGGGTTGTTTACCAGCAACGTTTTATGTTTTAACAAGGGTAATTTTTACTTCCATGTTTCTTAAGGAAATGGAAGTTTGGTGATGGGAAAAAAAAATTGTGTTCGAGATTATTGCAGATTCTGATTGTACTACACTCAAAAAATGAAAAAAGTAATTTTTCTAAAAGTGTCTGTGTGTGTGTCTGTGTGTCCGTCTGTCTGTGTGTCTGTCTGTCTGTCTGGATGTGTGTCTGTAGATTTTTTTCTATGGCAAACGATAACAGTCGCAAATTCAAACAGAATCAAATAATTTTTTGCATGTCGCCCTGATTTGTAGAGTACTCAAGAACTGTTGTTTTTGGTGAAGCTCGGTTAAGGGAAAGGGGTAGTTTACCAACAATGTTTTTTTTTATCAAGGGTAATTTTTTTCTATGGCAAACGATAAGAGCCACAAATTCAAACAGAATCAAATAATTTTTGCATACAGTCCTGAATTTTAGAGTGCTCAAGATCTATTGTTTTTGCTGAAGATCGGTTTAGGGAAAGGGGTAGTTTACCTGCAACGTTGTTTTTTATCTTAGGGTAATTTGTTTCTATGGCAAACGATAAGAGCCGCAAATTAAAAAAGAACCAAATACTGTTTTGCATTCCTTTTTGAATTAAAGAGAGCTCAAGGTCTGTTGATTTTGTTGACGATCGGTTTAGGGAAAGGGGTAGTTTACCTGCAACATTTTATGTTTTAACAAGGGTAATTTTTACTTCCATGTTCCTTAAGGAAATGGAAGTTTGGTGATGGGAAAAAAATCGTGTTCGAGATTATTGCAGATTCTGATTGTACTACACTCAAAACATAAAAAAAGTAATTTTTCGAAAAGTGTCTGTGTGTCTGTCTGTCTGTCTGTCTGTGTATCTGCCTGTCTGTCTAGCTGTGTGTCTGTAGATTTTTTTCTATGGCAAACGATAACAGTCGCAAATTCAAACAGAATTAAATAATGTTTTGCATACAGCCCTGAATTGTAGAGTTCTCAAACGATAACAGCCGCAAGTTCAAACAGAATCAAATAAGTACAGCCCTGAATTGTAGAGTTCTCAACACCTATCGTTTTTGGTGAAGATCGGTTAAGGGAAAGGGGTATTTTACCAGCAACGTTTTATATTTTAACAACGGTATTTTATATGGCAAACGATAACAGCCGCAAATTCAAACAGAGTCAAATGATTATTTGCATACAGCCCTGATTTTTAGAGTACTAAAGACCTGTTGTTTTTGGTGAAGATCGGTTAAGGGAAAGAGTTAGTTGACCAGCAACGTTTTATGTTTTAAAAGGGTGTTTTCTATGGCAAACGATAGGAGCCGCAAATTCAAACAAAATCAAACAATGTTTTGCATACTGCCCTGATTTATAGAGTACTCAGGACCTGTTGTTTTTGATGAAGTTCGGTTATCGGCAAAAGGGTAGTATACCAGCAACGTTTTCCTTATCAAGGGTAATTATTTTTTATGGCAAACGATAGCAGCCGCAAATTCAAACAGAATCAAATATTGTTTTGGATACAGCCCTGAATTGTAGAGTTTTCAAGATTTGTTGATTTGGTGAAGATCGGTTAAGGGAAAGGGGTAGTTTACCAGCAACATTTTATGTTTTAACAACGGTAATTTTTTATATGACGAACGATAACTGCCGTAAATTCAAACAAAATCAACTACTTTCTTGCATACCTTTTTGAATTGTACAGAACTCAAGGTCTATTGATTTTGTTTAAGATCGGTTAAGGGAATGGGGTAGTTTACCAGCAACGTTTCATTTTTAATAAGGGTAATATTTTATACGACGAACGATTACAGCCGTAAATTCAAAGAGAATCAAATAATGTTTAGCATACAGCCATGTAGTGTAGAGTTCTGAAGACATTTCGTTTTTGGTAAAGTTCGATTAAGGGAAAGGGGTAGTTTACCAGCAACGTTTTATGTTTTAACAAGGGTATTTCTATGGCAAACGATAAGAGCCGCAAATTCTAACAGAATCAAATAATATTTTGCATGTCGCCCTGATTTGTAGAGTACTCAAGAACTGTTGTTTTTGGTGAAGCTCGGTTAAAGGAAAGGGGTAGTTTACCTACAATGTTTTTTTATCAAGGGTAATTTTTTTCTATGGCAAACGATAAGAGCCGCAAATTCAAACAGAATCAATTAATTTTTGCATACAGTCCTGAATTTTAGAGTGCTCAAGATCTATTGTTTTTGCTGAAGATCGGTTAGGGAAAGGGGTAGTTTACCTGCAACTTTTTTTTTATCTTAGTGTAATTTGTTTCTATGGCAAACTATAACAGCCGCAAATTAAAACAGAACCAAATAATGTTTTGCATTCCTTTTTGAATTAAAGAGATCTCAAGTTCTGTTGATTTTGTTGACGATCGGTTTAGGCAAAGGGGTAGTTTACCTGTAACATTTTATGTTTTAACAAGGGTAATTTTTACTACCATGTTCCTTAAGGAAATGGAAGTTTGGTGATGGGAAAAAAATCGTGTTCGAGATTATTGCAGATTCTGATTGTACTACACTCAAAATATAAAAAAAGTAATTTTTCTAAAAGTGTCTGTGTGTGTGTCTGTGTGTCCGTCTGTCTGTGTGTCTGTCTTTCTGTCTGTCCGGCTGTGTGTCTGTAGATTTTTTTCTATGGCAAACGATAACAGTCGCAAATTCAAACAGAATCAAATAATTTTTTGCATGTCGCCCTGATATGTAGAGTACTCAAAAACTGCTGTTTTTGGTGAAGCTCGGTTAAGGGAAAGGGGTAGTTTGCCTACAACGTTTTTTTTATAAAGGGTAATTTTTTCTATGGCAAAACATAAGAGCCGCAAATTCAAGCAGAATCAAATAATTTTTGCATACATTCCTGAATTTTTTGGTGCTCAAGATCTATTGTTTTTGCTGAAGATCGGTTTAGGAAAAGAGGTAGTTTACCTGCAACGTTTTTTTTTTGTCTTAGGGTAATTTGTTTCTATGGCAAACGATAACAGCCGCAAATTAAAACAGAACCAAATAATGTTTTGCATTCGTTTTTGAATTAAAGAGAGCTCAAGGTCTGTTGATTTTGTTGACGATCGGTTTAGGCAAAGGGGTAGTTTACCTGCAACATTTTATGTTTTAACAAAGGTAAGTTTTACTTCCATGTTCCTTAAGGAAATGGAAGTTTGGTGATGGGAAAAAATCGTGTTCGAGATTATTGCAGATTCTGATTGTACTACACTCAAAACATAAAAAAAGTAATTTTTCGGAAAGTGTCTGTGTGTCTGTCAGTCTGTCTGTATGTGTGTCTGCCTGTCTGTCTAGCTTTGTGCCTGAAGATTTTTTTCTATGGCAAACAATAACAGTCGCAAATTCAAACAGAATCAAATAATTTTTTGCATGTCGCCCTGATATGTAGAGTACTCAGAAACTGCTGTTTTTGGTGAAGCTCGGTTAAGGGAAAGGGGTAGTTTGCCTACAACGTTTTTTTTATAAAGGGTAATTTTTTCTATGGCAAAAGATAAGAGCCGCAAATTCAAGCAGAATCAAATAATTTTTGCATACATTCCTGAATTTTTTGGTGCTCAAGATCTATTGTTTTTGCTGAAGATCGGTTAAGGAAAAGGGGTAGTTTACCAGCAACGTTTTATGTTTTAACAACGGTATTTTATATGGCAAACGATAATAGACGCAAATTCAAACAGAGTCAAATGATTATTTGCATACAGCCCTGATTTTTAGAGTACTAAAGACCTGTCGTTTTTGGTGAAGTTCGGTTAACGGCAAAAGGGTAGTATGCCAGCAACGTTTTTCTTATCAAGGGTAATTATTTTTTATGGCAAACGATAGCAGTCGCAAATTCAAACAGAATCAAATAATGTTTTGGATACAGCCCTAAATTGTAGAGTTCTCAAGATTTGTTGATTTGGTGAAGATCGGTTACGGGAAAGGGGTAGTTTACCAGCAACATTTTATGTTTTAACAACGGTAATTTTTTCTATGACGAACGATAACTGATGTAAATTCGAACAAAATCAACTACTTTCTTGCATACATTTTTGAATTGTACAGAACTCAAGGTCTATTGATTTTGTTTAAGATCGGTTAAGGGAATGGGGTAGTTTACCTGCAACGTTTCATTTTTAATAAGGGTAATATTTTATATGACGAACGATTACAGCCGTAAATTCAAAGAGAATCAAATAATGTTTAGCATACAGCCATGTAGTGTAGAGTTCTGAAGACATTTCGTTTTTGGTAAAGTTCGATTAAGGGAAAGGGGTAGTTTACCAGCAACGTTTTATGTTTTAACAAGGGTATTTCTATGGCAAACGATAAGAGCCGCAAATTCTAACAGAATCAAATAATATTTTGCATGTCGCCCTGATTTGTAGAGTACTCAAGAACTGTTGTTTTTGGTGAAGCTCGGTTAAAGGAAAGGGGTAGTTTACCTACAATGTTTTTTTATCAAGGGTAATTTTTTTCTATGGCAAACGATAAGAGCCGCAAATTCAAACAGAATCAATTAATTTTTGCATACAGTCCTGAATTTTAGAGTGCTCAAGATCTATTGTTTTTGCTGAAGATCGGTTAGGGAAAGGGGTAGTTTACCTGCAACTTTTTTTTTATCTTAGTGTAATTTGTTTCTATGGCAAACTATAACAGCCGCAAATTAAAACAGAACCAAATAATGTTTTGCATTCCTTTTTGAATTAAAGAGATCTCAAGTTCTGTTGATTTTGTTGACGATCGGTTTAGGCAAAGGGGTAGTTTACCTGTAACATTTTATGTTTTAACAAGGGTAATTTTTACTACCATGTTCCTTAAGGAAATGGAAGTTTGGTGATGGGAAAAAAATCGTGTTCGAGATTATTGCAGATTCTGATTGTACTACACTCAAAATATAAAAAAAGTAATTTTTCTAAAAGTGTCTGTGTGTGTGTCTGTGTGTCCGTCTGTCTGTGTGTCTGTCTTTCTGTCTGTCCGGCTGTGTGTCTGTAGATTTTTTTCTATGGCAAACGATAACAGTCGCAAATTCAAACAGAATCAAATAATTTTTTGCATGTCGCCCTGATATGTAGAGTACTCAAAAACTGCTGTTTTTGGTGAAGCTCGGTTAAGGGAAAGGGGTAGTTTGCCTACAACGTTTTTTTTATAAAGGGTAATTTTTTCTATGGCAAAACATAAGAGCCGCAAATTCAAGCAGAATCAAATAATTTTTGCATACATTCCTGAATTTTTTGGTGCTCAAGATCTATTGTTTTTGCTGAAGATCGGTTTAGGAAAAGAGGTAGTTTACCTGCAACGTTTTTTTTTTGTCTTAGGGTAATTTGTTTCTATGGCAAACGATAACAGCCGCAAATTAAAACAGAACCAAATAATGTTTTGCATTCGTTTTTGAATTAAAGAGAGCTCAAGGTCTGTTGATTTTGTTGACGATCGGTTTAGGCAAAGGGGTAGTTTACCTGCAACATTTTATGTTTTAACAAAGGTAAGTTTTACTTCCATGTTCCTTAAGGAAATGGAAGTTTGGTGATGGGAAAAAATCGTGTTCGAGATTATTGCAGATTCTGATTGTACTACACTCAAAACATAAAAAAAGTAATTTTTCGGAAAGTGTCTGTGTGTCTGTCAGTCTGTCTGTATGTGTGTCTGCCTGTCTGTCTAGCTTTGTGCCTCAAGATTTTTTTCTATGGCAAACGATAACAGTCGCAAATTCAAACAGAATCAAATAATTTTTTGCATGTCGCCCTGATATGTAGAGTACTCAGAAACTGCTGTTTTTGGTGAAGCTCGGTTAAGGGAAAGGGGTAGTTTGCCTACAACGTTTTTTTTATAAAGGGTAATTTTTTCTATGGCAAAAGATAAGAGCCGCAAATTCAAGCAGAATCAAATAATTTTTGCATACATTCCTGAATTTTTTGGTGCTCAAGATCTATTGTTTTTGCTGAAGATCGGTTAAGGAAAAGGGGTAGTTTACCAGCAACGTTTTATGTTTTAACAACGGTATTTTATATGGCAAACGATAATAGACGCAAATTCAAACAGAGTCAAATGATTATTTGCATACAGCCCTGATTTTTAGAGTACTAAAGACCTGTCGTTTTTGGTGAAGTTCGGTTAACGGCAAAAGGGTAGTATGCCAGCAACGTTTTTCTTATCAAGGGTAATTATTTTTTATGGCAAACGATAGCAGTCGCAAATTCAAACAGAATCAAATAATGTTTTGGATACAGCCCTAAATTGTAGAGTTCTCAAGATTTGTTGATTTGGTGAAGATCGGTTACGGGAAAGGGGTAGTTTACCAGCAACATTTTATGTTTTAACAACGGTAATTTTTTCTATGACGAACGATAACTGATGTAAATTCGAACAAAATCAACTACTTTCTTGCATACATTTTTGAATTGTACAGAACTCAAGGTCTATTGATTTTGTTTAAGATCGGTTAAGGGAATGGGGTAGTTTACCTGCAACGTTTCATTTTTAATAAGGGTAATATTTTATATGACGAACGATTACAGCCGTAAATTCAAAGAGAATCAAATAATGTTTTGCATACAGCCATGTATTGTAGAGTTCTGAAGACATTTTGTTTTTGGTGAAGTTCGGTTAAGGGAAAGGGGTAGTTTACCAGCAACGTTTTATGTTTTAACAAGGGTATTTCTATGGCAAACGATAAGGGCCGCAAATTCAAACAGAATCAAATAATTTTTTGCATGTCGCCCTGATTTGTAGAGTACTCAAGAACTGCTGTTTTTGGTGAAGCTCGGTTAAGGGAAAGGGGTAGTTTACTTACAACGTTTTTTTAGCAAGGGTAATTTTTTTCTGTGGAAAACGATATGAGCCGCAAATTCAAACAGAATCAAATAATTTTTGCATACAGTCCTGAATGTTAGAGTGCTCAAGATCTATTGTTTTTGCTGAAGATCGGTTTAGGGAAAGGGATAGTTTACCTGCAACTTTTTTTTTTATCTTAGGGTAATTTGTTTCTATGGCAAACGATAACAGCCGCAAATTCAAACATGACCAAATAATGTTTTGCATTCTTTTTGAATTAAAGAGAGCTCAAGGTCTGTTGATTTTGTTGACGATCGGTTTAGGCAAAGGGGTAGTTTACCTGCAACATTTTATGTTTTAACAAAGGTAATTTTTACTTCCATGTTCCTTAAGGAAATGGAAGTTTGGTGATGGGAAAAAAATCGTGTTCGAGATTATTGCAGATTCTGATTGCACTACACTCAAAACATAAAAAAAGTAATTTTTCTAAAAGTGTCTGTGTGTGTGTCTGTGTGTCCGTATGTCTGTGTGTCTGTCTGTCTTTCTGGCTGTGTGTCTGTAGATTTTTTCTATGGCAAACGATAACAGTCGCAAATTCAAACAGAATCAAATAATTTTTTGCATGTCGCCCTGATATGTAGAGTACTCAAGAACTGCTGTTTTTGGTGAAGCTCGGTTAAGGGAAAGGGGTAGTTTACCTACAACGTTTTTTTAGCAAGGGTAATTGTTTTCTATGGCAAAAGATAAGAGCCGCAAATTCAAACAGAATCAATTAATTTTTGCATATAATCCTGAATTTTAGAGTGCTCAAGATCTATTGTTTTTGCTGAAGATCGGTTTAGGGAAAGGGGTAGTTTACCTGCAACGTTTTTTTTTATCTTAGGGTAATTTGTTTCTATGGCAAACGATAACAGCCGCAAATTCAAACAGAACCAACTAATGTTTTGCATTCCTTTTTGAATTAAAGAGAGCTCAAGGTCTGTTGATTTTGTTGACGATCGGTTTAGGCAAAGGGGTAGTTTACCTGCAACATTTTATGTTTTAACAAAGGTAATTTTTACTTCCATGTTCCTTAAGGAAATGGAAGTTTGGTGATGGAAAAAAAATCGTGTTCGAGATTATTGCAGATTCTGATTGTACTGCAATCAAAACATAAAAAAGTAATTTTTCGGAAAGTGTCTGTGTGTCTGCCTGTCTGTCTAGCTGTGTGTCTGTAGATTTTTTTCTATGGCAAACGATAACAGCCGCAAATTCAAACAGAATTAAATAATGTTTTGCATACAGCCCTGAATTGTAGAGTTCTCAAACGATAACAGCCGCAAATTCAAACAGAATCAAATAAGTACAGCCCTGAATTGTAGAGTTCTCAACACCTATTGTTTTTGGTGAAGATCGGTTAAGGAAAAGGGGTAGTTTACCAGCAACGTTTTATGTTTTAACAACGGTATTTTATATGGCAAACGATAACAGCCGCAAATTCAAACAGAGTCAAATGATTATTTGCATACAGCCCTGATTTTTAGAGTACTAAAGACCTGTCGTTTTTGGTGAAGTTCGGTTAACGGCAAAAGGGTAGTATACCAGCAACGTTTTTCTTATCAAGGGTAATTATTTTTTATGGCAAACGATAGCAGTCGCAAATTCAAACAGTGTCAAATGATTATTTGCATACCGTCCTGATTTTTAGAGTACTAAAGTCCTGTTGTTTTTGGTGAAGATCGGTTAAGGGAAAGAGTTAGTTGACCAGCAACGTTTTATGTTTTAAAAGGGTGTTTTCTATGGCAAACGATAGGAGCCGCAAATTCAAACAAAATCAAACAATGTTTTGCATACTGCCCTGATTTATAGAGTACTCAGGACCTGTTGTTTTTGGTGAAGTTCGGTTAACAGCAAAGGCGTAGTATACCAGCACCGTTTTTCTTATCAAGGGTAATTATTTTTTATGGCAAACGATAGCAGCCGCAAAATCATACAGAATCAAATAATGTTTTGGATACAGCCATGAATTCTAGAGTTCTCAAGATTTGTTGATTTGGTGAAGATCGGTTAAGGCAAAGGGGTAGTTTACCAGCAACATTTTATGTTTTAACAACGGAAATTTTTCTATGACGAACGATAACTGCCTTAAATTCAAACAAAATCAACTACTTTCTTGCATACCTTTTTGAATTGTACAGAACTCAAGGTCTATTGATTTTTTTTAAGATCGGTTAAGGGTATGGGGTAGTTTACCTGCAACGTTTCATTTTTAATAAGGGTAATATTTTATATGACGAACGATTACAGCCGTAAATTCAAAGAGAATCAAATAATGTTTTGCATACAGCCATGTGTTGTAGAGTTCTGAAGACATTTTGTTTTTGGTGAAGTTCAGTTAAGGGAAAGGGGTAGTTTACCAGCAACGTTTTATGTTTTAACAAGGGTATTTCTATGGCAAACGATGAGAGCCGCAAATTCAAACAGAATCAAAAAATTTTTTTTGCATGAAGCCTGAATTGTAGAGTACTCAAGACCTGTTGTGTTTGGTGAAGATCGGTTAAGGAAAAGGGGTAGTTTACCTTCAACGTTTTTTTTATCAAGGGTAATTTTTTTCTATGCCAAACAATAAGAGCTGCAAACTCAAAGAAAATCAAATACTTTTTGCATACCGTCTTGAATTGTAAAGACGTGATGTTCTGTTGATTTTGGTGAAGGTCGGTTAAGGGAAAGCTGTAGTTTACCGGCCACTGTTCTTGTTTTAACAAGAGTAATTGTTTCTATGACGAACGATAACTGTCGCAAATTAAAACAAAATCAAATATTGTTTTGCATGCATCACTGAATTGTAGAGGACTGAAGACCTATTGATTTTGGTGAATATCGGTTAAGAGATAGGGGTAGTTTACCAGCAACATTTTATGTTTTAACAAGATAAAAGTACTTAATTTTGATAAACTAAGTATCCTGATAAGAAGCTCATAACAATCCACTGTAGAAACGTAGACGAAAATCTATAAATGAAGAGGCTAGTTGAACGGGGTGGGGGTAATTTTCTATTAATGAAAATTATAGTTGAAGAGGCATGGGAGATATTTTTATATGTGTACTACGTTATCGGCAACAAAGAAGTAGTTTTTTTGCTAAAATTCCTTCCCGGGCTGTTTAGCCGTAGATCAATGTTTTCTGCAAAATCAGACGTTTCGGCATAGCCATCGACTGCCATCATCAGTGAAAATCGAGTGCGAAAACGTGAGGTGGTATACGTTAGTGACCACAGTACTGTGGTTAAGGCTGAAGCAATAAGTAGAAAGAAGTAGTTTCAATGGAAGTATTTCATTTCGAATATGATTTTAAATATAAATCTTAGACCATGGAAGTCATGTATGGTTCTCCATACCGATATTTTATATGACGAATGATAACTGCCTTAAATTAAAACAGAATCAAATACGTTTTTGCATACCTTTTTGAATTAAAGAGAACTCAAGGTTTGTTGATTTTGTTGAAGATCGGTTATGGGAAAGGGGTAGTTTACCAGAAACATTTTATGTTCTAAGAAGGGTAATTTTTTTTTGACGAAAGATAACTGCTGTAATTTCAAAGAGAATCAAATAATTTTTTGCACACTTTCCTGAATTGTAGAGATCTCAAGTTCTGTTGATTTTGGTGAAGATCGGTTAAGGGAAAGGGGTAGTTTAACAGCAACTTTTTATATTGTAACAAGAGAAATGTTTCAATGACGAATTATAACTGCCGCGCATTCAAACAGAATCAAATATTTTTTTTGCATGCATCCCTGCATTGCAGATGACTGAAAGTCTATTTTGGTGAAGATCGGTTAAGGGAAAGGGGTACTTTACCTGCAACGTTTTATGTTTTAACATGAGTAAAGTACTTAATTTTGAAAAATAAAGTATCCTGATAAGAAGCTCACAATAATCCACTGTAGAAACGTAGATGAAATACCTATGAATGAAGAGGTTAGGTGAACGGGTTGGGGGTAATTTTCTATAAATGAAAATTATAGTTGAAGGGGAGGGGAGAATTTTGTATATGTGTAGTACGTTATCGGCAACAAAGAAGTAGTTCTTTGTTAAAATTCCTTCCCGGGCTGTTTAGTTTTAGTCCAATGTTTTCTGCAAAACCAGACGTTTCGGCAGTGCCATCGAGTGCCATCATCAGTGAAAATCGAGTGCGAAAACGTGAGGTGGTATACATTAGTGACCACAGTACTGTACTGTGGTTCAGGCTGAAGCAATAAGTAGTTTCTATGGAAATATTTCATTTCGAATATGATTTTAAATATAAATCTTAGAACATGGAAGTCATGTATGGTTCTCCATACCGATATTTTTAGGGGCCATAGCGCACTCATCCCAAACAATCAAGTCTGCATTTCTAATCAATTCTTCTTTAGCACTATTTTTGGAAGTACTGCACACTGGAAATTCCCTGCAATTCAAATCTATTGGTATTTTAAATAAGGAATGAGCCGTTTTTCCTCCATGTAATAATGTAGCAGCGATTCCCGAGGAAGCTGCTGCTAATGCGATCTTGCCTTCGCTTCTTAACTTCGAAAGAGTCAATTTGATTAAAAATGTTTTACCTGTGCCTCCTGGTGCATCAAGGAAAAATACATTTCCATATTTACAGTAAACACTTTAATATATATTTCTTTGTTCGTCTGTCAGTAATATTTCATTCTCTTCAACTATAGAAAGTAGCTGTTGTCTGTCATAAGTGGTTTCAGAAAGACCATCTCCTTTGAAATGTTTTGCACGGTAGACTGTGGATTTGGTAATCCGTATAGAGCTATCGGATTACCACCGACAGAAGTAACAAAATCTTGTAAAAGCAGTGAACATCTATTTTCAATGCTTTCCTTGTATAAACTCAAATCGGCATCAGGAATTCGACGCATAATATCTCTAATCAAGTCTTCAGAGAAATGGTCTTTGTATTTAATCCAAAATGCACTAGGGTTTGGAATACTGCAGAACACCAACATTATTGCAAAAAGTTCTTTCATTTTTTCAGGGCTAGCAAATAAACTTGCCTCTGACAATGTGTCGTTCCTATGATTGTCATTCTCTAAGAGATCAAGAGCTTGGCATGCAGCTTGAATCCTTGGATGAATTACGTTGTCGACAGTCTTGACATGTAGCAGACAACTGAGCCAAAAATTTTACCTTTCATTAAGAAATCCATTCTTCTCTTCTTCTTCTCCGGCTCTACAGCCCTTGGTGGGCCTTGGCCTTCTCAACAATCCGCCTCCAGTCATCTCTATCCACTACCCTCTCTCCCCATCCTCGAACTCCCAACTTCATCAGATCCTTCAACACCTCATCCAACCGTCTCATCCTTGGCCGTCCCCTTCGTCTTCCGCAGTAGAGTCTTCCCTCCATCATTCTCTGATTCATTCTATACTCTTCCATTATCTCCACATGCCCCAACCATCTTATCCTCTGTGACTTGATAAATTTTACAAGGTTCCTCTCATGTATCAGTTGTTGCAATTCTGCATTACTTCGTATTCTCCAATTCTCGCCTCCCCTCACTGGGCCATATATTTTTCGTAGGACATTGCGTTCAAAAATTCTTAAAATTTTTTCAGCCTCCACTGTCATCATCCACACCTCTGACCCATTGGCAACAATAGGTCTTATGAGTGAATGATATATTTTTAGCTTGGTTCCTCTCCTTATATTTTTATTTTGAAGATATTTATATTTGCAAAATATGCTCTATTTGCATACCTTATCCTCCCTTTAATGCATTTTTTTTATGTCATTATCATTCGATATTGTAGTGCCCAAATATTCAAAGCCTGACACGCCTCCAAAGCGCTTCCCATTTATTTCCAGGTCACGAGGTTTCCTTCTATCCGCAGACTTCGACATTATCATATGTTTTGTCTTGCTGTCATTCACATTTATCCCAACTTTTGTTGCTTCTACTTCCATCACTTCGTATACCTCCCTCACTTTGTTTGCATTTCTTGAAACAATTGCAATATCATCCGCATAGCCGAATATTTGGCTAGATTTTGTAAATATTGTCCCTTTTTGATCGACCATCTTTATAACACTGTGTAACACCAAATTAAACAGTACCGCAGAAAGTGTGTTACTCTATTACTGAAACTGAAGCTTTTAATCATTCTATTAATCACTTTAACCTTTGCCCTTGTATCCTTCATTGTCATTTCGACTGATGTTATTTAGTCTCTTATCTTATTGTCATTTCTCATTACTCTATATAATTCTTGCCTATTCACGTTGTCGAACGCCTGCTTGAAATCGACAAATAAGAAATGCAGGTCCGTGTCATGCAATAATCCATTAATTTCTTCAATTTCAGATGAAATACGCGTGCTGTCAAGTCGTGTCGATCTAGAGCTGAAAAGCCTTGATGCAACTCCTGGACGATCTCTCTCCACTTAGGACAAATCCTAAATACATAGCATAGCGTCTTGCGTTTGCTCATGCATATATCGTGGAGCTCTTGTCAAACTTGAGTGTAGAATGACCAAGCGGCCTAAATTATCCAAACTTTCATTATTTCGTAATGCATCTTGCAAATCTATGTATTTCTCAGCTCTTAACTGAGTTAGATGAGTATGGATGTATGTAAGCTTTTCCGTCTCTATCTTAGCATATATATCAACAATATGTTGATTCAGAAGCTGTTTGTAATAAATTAATGATTGTATTCATCTTTTTCATCATGCTAAGAATAAAATTGTAGAGCTGAAATTTTCTTAGTAGTTTGTAACCCAGTCTGAGGATCGACTAATTTTAATGTAAAATGATAACCATCTTCTCCTTTGCAAAACATTTAAGGGTACTGTAAAGCATCATAAGCTCGATGTGTTTCTGCAAAATTCGATATAGCGTATGATCCCTCTCACGAATTATTATATCGCGTTTATCGCACTCCTGGTTAACTAAAACCACTGCCACCTCATTAGTTGTCGGTGCATTGTAGCGACCCCTGTGCTTTTCATTATTTTCTTTTCGATCAGCATGAATCACAATATTGTACTGATTATTATTCGCAGATGTTACAAATTCAAAGGCACTTTTCAGTTCACTAACATATGAGTTGATTGCGTGAAGTAAATTTTGAAGTTCTGTTACTCTTAGTTCTGTCTTATCCAAGTTACGAATATGATGCATTCTTATTTCAGCTTGCTTTAAATAATCAGGTATGAAATACACCTTTAGAAATGTTGGTACTTCGTTCTGTGTGGGGAGTAACGATCCCATGAGGTGATATGTACTTGCCCTTGAATTTTGAAAGTAGACATGAAGCTCCATTCAACTATTTCATTGGCTCCGAATGATGTAAATTGAAAAGATGAATTATACGATCTTAATGCATTCAAAAATTTTTTCGATAAAAGATGTTCCACATTTAATAATGATTTTAATGGTTCTGGATGAGGAAGTATGGGATCTAATCGCACTTTTCCTGCAGAGCAACATAATCCATGTGATTTATTTTTCCACTTTAAAGCTTTGCAATGAGGGCAAACTATACTCGGTAACCAGATATATGTTTCATTCGCGTAGTTAATAACTGGATTATAATTGAAACCACTATTTAATTTTGCATTCCATCGTATAGTAGGACCTCGTGATCTGAGAGTCGTTTGCCTGCGTCTTTGTGCCGCTAATCTATTTTCACGAATCGTAGGAATTTCAACCCGTGAGACTTCTTCTAATCTAGATCTTCCTGAAGAGTTTCCAGGAGCTGATTGCATTTCGACTCCTTCGACGTAATTTTCAGATGCTCTAAGACGCCTCTTTCTTTCCGCAGCAGCAGTAGATCCTTCCTAAACATGATCGTCTTTTTGGCATTGCAAAGCTAAATATCGGTATGGAGAACCATACATTACTTCCACGTTCTAAGATTTATATTTAAATCATTCTCGAAATGAAATATTTCCATAGAAACTACTTCTTTCTACTTACTGTTTCACCCTTAACCACAGTACTGTGGTCACTAACGTATACCACCTCATGTTATCGCACTCGATTTTCACTGATGATGGAAGTCGATGGCACAGCCGAAACGTCTGTTTTTGCAGAAAAAATAGGAAGTAATTTTAACAACAAACTACTTCTTTGTTGCCGATAACGTCGTTCATATATAAAAAATTATCCCCTCCCGTTTCAGCTATAATTTTTATTTATAGGAAATTACCCCCACCTCGTTCAACTAGCCTCTTTATTTATAGACTTTTCATCTACGTTTCTACAGTGGATTATTAAGATCTTCTTATCAGGATACTTTACGCATCAAATTTAAGTACATCCCTCTTGTTACAACAAACAATGATTCAGGTAAACTCCCCTTTCCCCCTAACCGATCTTCACCAAAATCAACAGGCCTTGAGTTCTCTACAACTCAGGCATATATGTAAAAAATTGTTTGATTCTGTTTGAATTTACGGCAGTTATCGTTCGTCATAGAAAAAATTACCCTTGTTATCACGTAAAACGTTGCTGGTAAACTACACCTTTCCCTTAACCGATCTTAACCAAAATCAATAGGCCTTGAGTCTTCTACAGCTCAGGCATATATGTAGAAAATTATTTGATTCTGTTTGAATTAACGGCAGTTATCATCCTTCATGAAAAACGTTCTCTTGTTACAACATAAAATGTAGCTGGTAAACTACCCCTTTCCCTTAACCGATCTTCACCAAAATCAACAGACCTTGAGTTATCTACAATTGAGGAAGGTATACACAAAATTATTTGATTCTGTTTCAATGTGCGGCAGTTATCGTCCGTCATAGAAACAATTACCCTTGTTAAAACTTAAAATGTTGCTGGTAAACTACCCCTTTCCCTAAACTGATCTTCACCAAAATCAACAGACGTTGAGTTCTCTATTCCTCAGGTAGGTATACGAAACATTATTTTATTCTGATTGAACTTACGGCAGTTATCTTTAGTCATATAAAAAATTACCCATGTTAAAACATAAAATGTTGCCGGTAAACTACCCCTTTCCCTTAACCGATCTTCAACAAAAACAGTAGGTCTTCAAAACTCTACAATTCTGGTCTGGATGCAAAACATTATTTGATTCTGTTTGAATTTGCGGCTGTTATCGTTTGCCATAGAAAATACCCTTGTTAAAACAAAAAATGTTCCAGGTAAACTACCCCTTTCCCTTAACCGATCTTCACCAAAAACAATAGGTCTTGAGAACTCTACAATTCACGACATGCATTTCTGTGTGTGTGTGTGTGTGTGTGTGTGTGTGTGTGTGTGTGTGTGTGTGTGTGTGTGTGTGTGTGTCTTCACACAGACACACACACAGACAATTTTCGAAAAATGACTTTTTTTCATGTTTTGAGGGTAGTACAATTAGAATCTGCAATAATCTCGAACACAATTTTTTTTGCCATCACCATACTTCCATTTCCTTATGGAACATGGAAGTAAAAAAAGTGGAAATATATTTATTTGATCTATACTAATAAATCTCTAGGGGGCAATTAATAATTTATACAATACAATACATATTGCACATATTACTTACCGATGACGTAAAATTAACGAAAAAAGGCACTGATACTACATCACTGACGCTCATCGCATAATTCTCAATGAAGTAGGTTAAGTGTAATTCTCGACAATTAATTATTCCTACTGCACACAGGCCTACTGAATATTCAAATGTCGAAGAGTAAGGTTTGTCAGAATAAACGTGTACTATATAATCAATGTTAGAATATAATCAAACAATGAATTATTGTATTGTTTATATGAATTTCATATGCTGATAAGAATTCCATAACCCTACTAATATGTAAATATTCAAATGGACTAACTGATATCAATATACTTATGTATTCACTATTTGTATTATTGTATACGAATAAATATTTCATCTAAATGTGTTATTGCATGTTTGTAAATATCTACTAAATTATCAAATTTTGATTTTACGTATAGAGGAAACATGAATGATGGATCTATTGCTTTGCACTTTTTGGGTATTCATAACTTACAATATAAGAACATTATTAATATAGATGTACCATTAGCAATTTACCATCTCGACAGTTACCACAACAATCATATTCAAATATTCGCGATCGAAGCCGCGGGTTTAAAAAAATTAGTTTTTTTGCAATAACTTCGGTTTTTTTTAACCTATCCTTGTCAAGTAAAGTGGAAAACATTCCGTTGGGTACCTGCTATCAGCGTGCAAAGCTTCATTGAAATCGGTTCAGCAGATTCTGAGATTACCGCGGACAAACGTAGAGCCCCCTAGAGATTTATTAATATAGATGTTTATTTTTAGTTCTTACATTCCCACCACGTCTTTTTATTGTTAGAAAGTGCTTTGTACTGATGCCGTTCTATCCGATAAAGTGATCATTTAACAGAAAATCTAAAATAAGTAATTATGTCTTCATTTATTATATCTAAAAGTTTATGCATAAATACAAGACATAATTACTGAATTTACTGTGCAGCATATACTCTGTAGTTATGTTTTGCTTGTAATATACACAGTATATTTCTCTGAACTTACGGACCTACTGTACTAATATACGTATTCCATATTAACTCTTTGTAATTCATTAAAGCTGTGATTTCGTTCAATGCATGTACAGAACCATTGTTACCATCGTTGTTATCGTTGTTTATTAAAAGTTCCTGTATTTTAATTACATTAAAATGTGTAGCATAGAGCAACGTATTTTCTTATATTACAAACCAACAAAGACTTTATGAAGATCTGACTTTTTCCACAATTTAATCCAAACAAGTCTGCCAAACATGTATGTAATTATATTAATTTTTTGTTGCCAAAGTAATATATGGATTGGTAACTTCTACACGTTGACACTGACGCTTCCGCATTGTTTGTTCAGCTTTATATTCATTGTGGGTGTCATTACCGGCATTCAAGTTTATATCACTAGTGACAGCTACCTTTAACTGTGTGCCATCAGTCATGAGTGTGGTTGCATGCGGTCTTCCAGTTCCTTCTATCCTGTGCTATTGTTTCTTTTTCCATACTTCTACGTTTCATATCCTCAGTAAGCTGCCTCAGTTACTCACTTACTCACTTACTCACTCACTGAATCCGGTGCTCTTGTTTGCACTCTCCCTCAGCAAAATCATTTAGCTTAGACTTTTTAACCAGTGGCACATAAATGTGTCTCTTCTCTCGTTGCAGGTTTCCACAAACTTCCTTTTTCTCGCATTATTTCACAACCTTTACCTTTATTACTTTACCCACCCATATTATATTACATCACGAGTCTAATGCTTCTATTTTTAGGCATTCTTCTATCTATGTTGTAAACGTATACAACATAGATAGAAGAATGCCTAAAAATAGAAGCATTATACTCGTGATGTAATATAATATTTTTAGACATTCTTCTATCTATGTTGTATACGTTTACAACATATAATATCAGGAAACATTTTTTAATTTGCAATCACAAAATTTTACCGTAACAAGTTTTTCTATCGTGAACAATTCTGTTTTTTTGTGTTATAGTGACTTTGATGTTCTGTTTATATCAAAAACTATTTTTATAACTTCAAAGTTGAAATGTTTTGAGACTTCCAGTTATTGATCACACACAATATCAAAACCTTGTGCTTACATTTTGACAAATGTATTGTCATCGTCATTATTTATTTATATATATATGTGAGTGTGTGCGTGCGTGCGTGCGCGCGCGCGTGTGTGTAGTACAGACATAATTAATGCATCTGTAATAAGTAACAATATATATGAGTAAAATTATAATTTGTGCCGTGTTTTGGAAAAAACTCGGCGGTGTTTTTTTAATAGTGGAATTATTAATTTACGTATTTAACAACGTAAGTGTTTACGTAAGAATTTACGTACGTCCGTTATCTGGCCACTGGGCCGATCCGCGCGCGCTCTGTGTCCAGCGCTTCATACTATTTTTTCAGCTGAGGGACTGTGCAGTTCTATTCCGTCATTCGTCCGGATTCGCCTGACAGCGTCGATGTAAAATTTTGTCTACTATCGGTTACCATGTATAAGTAGAAGTCTACGCGACCTTCCGGTAAGTGTCTTAAGATATATAACTTACTAATTCATAAAAATAAATTGTATTTACTTAATATTAACGCAGATGCAGGGCGATATGTATTGCAGTAATTTATCAGCACGTGGCGTGCAACAGGTTAAATTGGTTTATGTATGTTTCAATGTTAACGCTGGCTAAGAGATATTAATCCATTATCTCAATAATAATATAATAATAATAATACTCAATTCATTAAATTAGAATGGGGCGTAAGTTAGCTAATTTTCTGAAATGATTGTACATCACGAACTTGTTAAAGTTTGCTAGTTCCTGTCAGAGGGGGTTAAGTGCTTCACGAAAACTTGTGAATAACTATTTATTTGAAATGATTATTATGTTGAATGACTATATATGGATATACTTTATATATCATAAATAATATCTATCTATAATATCTATAATATTATAGATTATAATATTTAAAAGTGTTATTTTGAAGTGATTTATTTGATTCAATGGGGTTCAATGCATAAGTGAATTTTTCGGAGATTGTAAACTGGGCATGTCACGAAATGTGGGTTCAGCTGGGTAAATGAGGTATTGTGGTTTATTAAACCTGTAAGTAATTACCGATATAATTGTGCAGGGTTTCCGATGTAGACGATAATCTGTCTCGCTCCAGAGGATGGCCGAATACCTGCTTTCCATGGAATAAATTCAACCACTTCCGTCAAGCTGTCAGGCCGGATGGACGGACACACTCGACCAGATCCTCTACCCATATGCGGCTAACCAGGTGACATTTAAGCTTTTTTTGAAACAAAATGTTGTGGCCGATAAACTTCTTTGAGGCACTTTTGGAGATGCTCCAGTGTGGGGACTTAGTTCCGGACAAGTCCAACGGGACAATTGGGTTTATATGTTACTTTTTTATTTTTTTTCATTAAGGCTAACGCCTCATTAACATATTAATGTTATCTCAGTCAGAGAATTGTAAACTCAGCCAGGGTCATGCATTACCCGAGTTGATGTGAGTTTTCTGTAAAAATGGTCGGCATTTCCGGCCACTAAATTATTTCTGTGTTAAGCAAGCATGCACGGGTGTCTCGGTCCCCGTAGGGGAATTTTATGGTTAATTACTTTAGATTTAATTGGGTTGTGTTTTGGATTATTAATTTAATGGTCGGGGGAGTTGTTTTAACCTGTGGACGAAACCTGTAGGTGCCGTTCACCACAGGACTATATCATGTCATATTTTGCTGGATCTCGTCCGGGCGCATGACCGTGCCTGTGGCCAAGTGGATTCTTTATGAACACCTTAAGCATGTTTTAGTACATTAATTCCATAGATCCTGCTTTTCGAAATTCAATTTCACTATTCAGATAATTTTGTAACCACTTAATTTTGCAAGAGCCAGCACCATAATTGTTAAACTTTTAGTACTCATAATACCAATTCATTAATAAATGTTAAAGAATGCAAGACAAATCAGTACCAGTTATAAGTATTTATGGGTGGCCACGTTCCACGGTTTTTGCAAATTTTGTCAGGAAAATAAAATAAATGAGAAATGCAGTTACGCAACCGGGCATCCATGTTGACCTCGTAATGGCACTTATTATTATTATCATTATTGGAATTCGAAATTGATAATTACCTTTTTGCTTGGTACTTGTGTGCCGTTCGGACTATTTAGCCAAATTGACTTTGGCTGTTCATATACTTAGAATTTTGGGGCATGTCTACTCTACTCTTTTGGGATTTATTAATTGGGGTTTTGGGTTTATTAATTGAAAATTTAAGGTGGGCCGGATACTTGATCTGAATAAGAGGACTGAGGGTGTACGATGACAAAATATACGCTGTTAACCAGGTGGACATGGTGTGTGCCATTTATATGTAAATGTGTATCTATGTTAATTATATGTTGTGTGTTATGCCTTATGTGATTGTTAGATTGTTATACGTTATTCTGCATATATATATATATATATATATATATATCATGTTATGATTTATGTAATTTACAGGGAGGGTCGAGACTATGCGCCATTTTACATTATTTAAAGTAACTGTATTCTGCTCAGTAGTATCAAGCTCAATTATTTGGCGATGCCTATGTCAAATGTGAATTATAATAACGATTTTAAGAACGATAACGATGGTGGGTTTTGAAGTTTGAGCTATTCTTGATTATGAAAACACTTGTAATATTATCTTACACATATTATCTTGCCCATATATTGTACACTTGGGGAGTTAATTGTACAAAAACATGAATACAATAAATCTTGTTATTGTTATCTTAGAGCAGAGTTTCATTTGCAAGTCCCATCATACTGGACCCAGCGCATTTTTGGCTTCTCTAGGCTCTTGCATAGTTCTAAATAACTCGTGGCCTCCCTTACAAAAAAATATAAATACAAAAAAAAAAGGTTTTCTTTTAAATTTATAAAGCATAAAAGGAAAGAGGGGTTACAAATTATATCGTAATAGTGCACGAATAACGCAATAATTATTTTTCTTATTTTTTATTAACATTCACACAAAACACTCATTATGTGTGTAGACCTATAGGCCTACTAAATATTTCTATATTGCCCGTATGCAGATCATGATAATTACAAATATTTTATAAGAAACGTCTGTACAAACGTTTTAAACTAATGTCTAATTAATGACCCAAATTTACAAAACTATTCAACAATTAATTACTTACTCTCAGTACTACGCTAAGGATAACTTATAGTCTCAAGTATAAATGTAAGATAAGTTTGTTGTATGGCACCGTGTTGTCAGCAGCTGCATGTTATGGGTCATACTTATTCACCTTCAACCGTAATACAATAAACTCTTTTACAATATTTATTGGAAGGTGTCGTTAACAGTGACAAGTATAACGGTGCATATAGCGGTCCAGGGGATTGACGAGTCCCGTGAGCAAGTAGCACATGGTAAGGTAAGACCCGAGACGCATGGAGGGCGAATTGTTCCATCGTCATGCGGTGCCGAAATTGAAATTATAAACTCTCGTAACGAGAGGCGCCGTCGTTCGCCTAATGTGGCTTGTTTTAGGTGTGGTAGGTTGGGCCACATCAGACGATTTTTCACCGGGATTGGGTCGAGTCCAACGTCCCTCCCCAAGGCGCCCAAGGTCATTCAGAAAAAGGCCAATGAGGGGAAGATATGTCGGAGGTCTTCCCCTACCTGTCGCGGGTCTTCTAAAGTACGCGCCTCCAGGCCAGTTGTAGGTCCCAGTTCTTTGGGCATCAGGGTCCTCCAAACAATCTCTAGGCCCACTTCCGTATGCCCCTTCTTGCTGTTGGAGTTGAAAAAGAGTCAACTCAGAGCATTAGTTGACTCCGGATCAGCAAGATCAATCATTTCATCCAAAGTGTGCGAGGACCTTGAACGACAGGGTGTAATTAAAAGGTCAGAACAGCCTTCCGTGGTGTGTTGGACGGCATCCCAGAAAATTCTGCCCATTTCCCGGGTAGTTTCATTTAAGTTTAAAATCGAGGGATTTTCTTGGGTGTGGAGCTTTCTGGTTTCTCCTGCTCTGGGAGTTGAATGCATTATTGGTGCCGATTTCATCTGCAAAAGTGGTCTCGTTATTGACATCCAAGACCACCAATGTTATTTTAAATTTAATCGGGGAGTTGTAATCCCTTTCCTTGGATATCAGGGGACCAGGCAAGGTATCCAAGAGGTTAAGTGCCCCGACACATCTAGAGACCACCTCTCCCAGTCCCAGCGGTACGCATTAGATCAGTTGTGTGAGCGTTTCCCCACTGTATTAACTCCGGCCCTTGGGCTCACACATCTCTTGAGAGTATAAGATCCGCCTAACGGACTCCAAGGTGGTGCGCTCCCACCATTATAAATTTGCCCCTCCGAAGATGAGCACCTTGAGGGAGAAGGTTCAAGAGTTATTAGATCAATGGGTGATTGAACCTTCTCAGTCCAGTTATGCCAGTCCAGCGTTCCTAGTGCCCAAGCCTGGAGGTAAGCATAGGATGGTCATCGACTACCGCAAGCTCAACGCCAACATTGAGGTAGATTCGGTCCCACTTCCTGACCTTCATTCCGCGTTTGATTGGTTCAGTGAGGCGAGGTATTTTACCATCATTGACCTCAACTCTGCATATCACCAGATTCCGTTGACGAAAGTAGGCCCTACACGGCATTCTGTGTCCCGTGGAACCTCTATCAGTACACTAGGGTTCCCATGGGTCTAGCGGTAGGGGCCCAAACACTCACCCGTTTACTTGACACCGTTTTTCACGATGTCAAGTTCAAGTACGTCTTCAATTATCTTGACGACTTGATGGTGTACAGCAAGGGGTACGAGGAGAATTTGGGTCATGTCCAAGAGGTGATGTGCAGGTTGAGGGGTGCTGGCCTCACTGTCAACCCCGAAAAGGTGAAGTTCGCCCAGACACAAATTTATTTTCTGGGCCACCTGATTTACCATAGAGGTGTCACAGTGGATCCTGAGCGAACACAGGGAATCAGGGACTTTCCCCCACGAAAGGATGGCAAAGGCATCGCGAGATTTGTGGGGATGGTCAATTTCTATCGGCGTTTTATTCCAAACGCGGCGGAGATTGCGGCACCTCTGAATGAACTCCGGAAAAAAGGCGCCAAGTTTGTATGGGGGGAAAAACAACAGAAGGCTTTCGAGACCCTGAAGGAAGCCATCATTTCCCCTCCAGTACTGCGGATGCCGGACTTCTCGAAACCTTTCATACTCCAGACGGATGCGAGTTCGATTGCGCTCGGGGCGGTTCTGTCCCAAGTCGCCGATGATGCTAGGCAGCCTGTGGCTTTCATTTCCCGTACGTTGACCCAGCAAGAACAAAAGTCTTCAGTGTATGAGCTAGAGTGTTTAGCTGTTGTATACGCTCTAGATAAGTTCAGGCGTTTTCTGCAACACGCTGAGTTCCTGCTCGAGACCGACAATCAGGCTCTCTCTTGGCTTCTTGCTCATCCCCGGCAACTGGGTAAAATTGGTAGATGGGTGGTCAAGATCTCATCCTTCAAGTTCAAAGTGCAACACATTAGGGGAACCCAAAATGTGGTTGCAGATGCTTTATCACGCATGTTTTCCCAGCCAAGTGAAGTCCAATCTGAGCAACCCTGTTCTGTTCTGCTAGACTTTCCGTTAGCCTTCACTGATGTGTTACCCCATCAGTTGAATGATGAAGAGCTGGGTCCTATCATCCAGAATATAAAGGAGGGTAACGTACGGGCCCCTTACTTCTTGTCCAAGGGCGTCCTGTGTTGTCGAGAGAGAAAGGGACGTGCCCCTAAGATCGTGCTGCCTAGCAAGTTATTGCCCATGGTCTTCAGCTATTATCACAATTCCCCAGTAGGAGGCCACAAGGGAATTTCGAAGCCAATTTCCAGTATTAGGAAACACTTCATCTGGAAGGGCATGGATAGGGACATCGCTACCAGGGTTAAGAGTTGTCATCTGTGTGGCTTGAGCAAGCCTGCCCAGAACACAAAGTTAGGGTTGTTGTCATCGTACGTGGCGAGCAGACCGATGGACAAGCTATTCATAGACTACGTGGGACCTCTCCCGCGTAGCAAGTCAGGTAATTCTTACCTGCTTGTTTGCGTGGATGCTTTTTTGAAGTTTGAATGGCTACTGCCCTTACGGCAGGCAACAGCTCGTTTGACCATAAGCGCGCTTCAGAACCACATTTTTCAGCATTTCGGTCTTCCGACCATCATTGTCTCCGACAATGGTCCCCAGTTCGTTTCGAGCGAGTTCCGGCGGATGTGTTTCGCCAGCGGAATCAGACATGTAACCACTTCTCCGTATTACCCACAGCCGTCCCATGCGGAGAGATTCAATAGGAATCTCAGGTCCGCACTCATTGCTTATCATGCGGAGCAACAGACAACCTGGGACCAGAATCTGAAGTGGTTACAGCTAGCCTTTAACACGGCCCTGCATGACAGTCATAAGGCCGTCCCCTTTGAGATCATGTTTGGATTCTCGCCCGCACTCCCGTTGACTAACTTGTGGAACATTGATGATCTTCTGCCACGGGAGCCAGATAACGGAACTGCGGAGAGATGGAAGGAGGCTCGGAGGAATTTGCTGAGAGCGCACGAGCGCGTCCGTAGTCGGTACAATCAGGGGCGAATTCCAAATCCTTTCAAAGTAGGAGATTTAGTCTACTGCCAGAGCCACCCGATCAGCTCAGCTGCCGATAAAAGAGCCGCTAAATTGTGTTATCGCTGGTCGGGGCCATATCGTATCCTGGGGTTTGCGTCACCAGTGACGGCTCGGTTGGAAGAGCCGGGTGGTAATCCGAAGGAGATTACTACGCATATATCGAAATTGAAACTATGTAGAAAAGGGTAAACGGGCTGACAGGGGGGGAATGATTGGTGGTCTCTGTGCGAGTAGGAATTTTGCCAATGGAAAAGGGTGTGCTCCGGGGGTGTTATCGAGAACAATAGGGTAGCGGGTAGATGTTCCCCACAGTCCCAGTGGTGTTCGTCTACTTCTGGGATGCGCCCCTGCCTGCGCGAGCCTTGGCTTTCTCCATCCGTCCTTATGTCCGGAGGGAGCCATGTCCTTACCTTTAGTCCCAGCCCATGACCCTTCAATGATCCTTGACCTTCCACCATCCGATTTTCCTAACCTTCCCCTTTAAAAAAAAAAAAATTAGAAAAGCAAAAAAAAGGAGTTAGAGAGAGTAGTGGCAGCGGCAGGCTTGGCCAGGTCGATCGTGCACTTGGCGGAGCCTGTTGCTGTGAACATGCCCTTGGAGCACACATGTAAAACTTATTTGTATATTGGATAAGTGTCATATTAACAAGTAGCATGGCTTTGCGTCCGGTCCCGAGTGGGGAGCATTGCATCATGGAGGCCATCATTTCCCCTTTCCCCTTGCCCCGTGCAGTGACGGTATTGTTTAGAATGGGTGTCGTATTAGAGAATCACCCCCGTAGGAATATAGGGCAGATGGCCCTGTTAAGGTGGCAGACGTGTTCTGGCTTGAGTGGACAAGCCTCAGGAGGTCGGAACTCAGGAAGCTCCCGAACTTTTCTTTCGTCTTTCTTCTCTGTCCCTCTTTGCAGTGGGCTGGCCCTGATCAGGTCAGCGTGCAGCACCCGCACACTTACACACTACACGTCTTCTTTCGTCTCTTCCGTTTTCCTTCTGAGCCTCTGTTCTCCTGAGAGCAAGTGCTGTTGGGCCGCCATAATCACGAAGACCACTAGCTTGTTTTGGAAAGGGGGGTACACCACAGGGTACCCTCCCTGAGTTTACCTGTGAGGCAACCAAGTTGCCCTTTTGGGGTGGGGGTGTGCCGTGTTTTGGAAAAAACTCGGCGTTGTTTTTTTTTAATAGTGGAATTATTAATTTACGTATTTAACAACGTAAGTGTTTACGTAAGAATTTACGTACGTCCGTTATCTGGCCAATGGGCCGATCCGCGCGCGCTCTGTGTCCAGCGCTTCATACTATTTTTTCAGCTGAGGGACTGTGCAGTTCTATTCCGTCATTCGTCCGGATTCGCCTGACAGCGTCGATGTAAAATTTTGTCTACTATCGGTTACTATGTATAAGTAGAAGTCTACGCGACCTTCCGGTAAGTGTCTTAAGATATATAACTTACTAATTCATAAAAATAAATTGTATTTACTTAATATTAACGCAGATGCAGGGCGATATGTATTGCAGTAATTTATCAGAACGTGGCGTGCAACAGGTTAAATTGGTTTATGTATGTTTCAATGTTAACGCTGGCTAACAGATATTAATCAATTATCTCATTAATAATATAATAATAATAATACTCAATTCATTAAATTAGAATGGGGCGTAAGTTAGTTAATTTTCTGAAATGATTGTACATCACGAACTTGTTAAAGTTTGTTAGTTCCTGTCAGAGGGGGTTAAGTGCTTCACGAAAACTTGTGAATAACTATTTATTTGATATGATTATTATGTTGAATGACTATATATGGATATACTATAGATTATAATATTTAAAAGTGTTATTTTGAAGTGATTTATTTGATTGAATGGGGTTCAATGCATAAGTGAATTTTCCGGAGATTGTAAACTGGGCATGTCACGAAATGTGGGTTCAGCTGGGTAAATGAGGTAGTGTGGTTTATTAAACCTGTAAGTAATTACCGATATAATTGTGCAGGGTTTCCGATGTAGACGATAATCTGTCTCGCTCCAGAGGATGGCCGAATACCTGCTTTCCATGGAATAAATTCAACCACTTCCGTCAAGCTGTCAGGCCGGATGGACGGACACACTCGACCAGATCCTCTACCCATATGCGGCTAACCAGGTGACATTTAAGCTTTTTTTTGAAACAAAATGTTTGTGGCCGATAAACTTCTTAGAGACACTTTTGGAGATGCTCCAGTGTGGGGACTTAGTTCCGGACAAGTCCAACGGGACAATTGGGTTTACATGTTACTTTTTTATTGTTTTTTCATTAAGGCTTACGCCTCATTAATATATTAATGTTATCTCAGTCAGAGAATTGTAAACTCAGCCAGAGTCATGCATTACCCGAGTTGATGTGAGTTTTCTGTAAAAATGGTCGGCATTTCCGGCCACTAAATTATTTCTGTGTTAAGCAAGCATGCACGGGTGTCTCGGTCCCCGTAGGGGAATTTTATGGTTAATTACTTTAGATTTAATTGGGTTGTGTTTTGGATTATTAATTTAAAGGTCGGGGGAGTTGTTTTAACCTGTGGACGACACCTGTAGGTGCCGTTCACCACAGGACTATATCATGTCATATTTTGCTGGATCTCGTCCGGGCGCATGACCGTGCCTGAGGCCAAGTGGATTCTTTATGAACACCTTAAGCATGTTTTAGTACATTAATTCCATAGATCCTGCTTTTCGAAATTCAATTTCACTATTCAGATAATTTTGTAACCACTTAATTTTGCAAGAGCCAGCACCATAATTGTTAAACTTTTAGTACTCATAATACCAATTCATTAATAAATGTTAAAGAATGCAAGACAAATCAGTACCAGTTATAAATATTTATGGGTGGCCACGTTCCACGGTTTTTGCAAATTTTGTCAGGAAAATAAAAGAAATGAGAAATGCAGTTATGCAACCGGGCATCCATGTTGGCCTCGTGATGGCACTTATTATTATTATCATTATTGGAATCCGAAATTGATAATTACCTTTTTGCTTGGTACTTGTGTGCCGTTCGGACTATTTAGCCAAATTGACTTTGGCTGTTCATATACTTAGAATTTTGGGGCATGTCTACTCTACTCTTTTGGGATTTATTAATTGGGGTTTTGGGTTTATTAATTGAAAATTTAAGGTGGGCCGGATACTTGATCTGAATAAGAGGATTGAGGGTGTACGATGACAAAATATACGCTGTTAACCAGGTGGACATGGTGTGTGCCATTTATATGTAAATGTGTATCTATGTTAATTATATGTTGTGTGTTATGCCTTATGTGATTGTTAGATTGTTATACGTTATTCTACATATATATATATATATATATATATGTATATCATGTTATGGTTTATGTAATTTACAGGGAGGGTCGAGACTATGCGCCATTTTACATTATTTAAAGTAACTGTATTCTGCTCAGTAGTATCAAGCTCAATTATTTGGCGATGCCTATGTCAAATGTGAATTATAATAACGATTTTAAGAACAATAACGATGGTGGGTTTTGAAGTTTGAGCTATTCTTGATTATGAAAACACTTGTAATATTATCTTACACATATTATCTGGCGCATATATTGTACACTTGGGGAGTTAATTGTACAAAAACATGAATAAAATAAATCTTGTTATTGTTATCTTAGAGCAAAGTTTCATTTGCAAGTCCCATCATACTGGACCCAGCGCATTTTTGGCTTCTCTAGGCTCTTGCCTAGTTCTAAATAACTCGTGGCCTCTCTTTCAAAAAAATATAAATACAAAAAAAAAATAAATACAAAAAAAAAGTTTTCTTTTAAATATATAAAGCATAAAAGGAAAGAGGGGTTACAAATTATATCGTAATAGTGCACGAATAACGCAATAATTATTTTTCTTATTTTTTATTAACATTCACACAAAACACGCATTATGTGTGTAGACCTATAGGCCTACTAAATATTTCTATATTGCCCGTATGCAGATCATGATAATTACAAATAATATTTAAGAAGCGTCTGTACAAAGGTTTTAAAATAATATCTAATTAATGACCCAAGTTTACATAACTATTCAACAATTAATTATTTACTCTCAGTACTTTGCTAAGGATAACTTATAGTGTCACGTATAAATGTAAGGTAAGTTTGTTGTATGGCACCGTGTTGTCAGCAGCTGCATGTTATGGGTCATACTTATTCACCTTGAACTGTAATACAATAAACTCTTTTACAATATTTATTGGAAGGTGTCGTTAACAGTGTCAATTATAACGGTGCATTTTCGTTTGTTTTCCAACTTCCTGGAGCAAAGAACTATCAATTAAACCACAGGAAACGTTGGCCTGTTACCGATTACTTACAGCTGACACCGAGCTACCACTTAACGTTGGTTGATTAAAGTTACTGACAATTTTAATGATTTCTCAGTGTAACACACAAACGTAAATCAGAACGTGGCCAAAACATGTAACTCTGAACCTTTTGTTTTTATCAGACTTTTGGTAATTATTTCCAAATTTTGTTGCTCATTATAAATTTTACGGAGCACTATGTCTAGTCTCAATAAATTAGAATCCTACAGATTTTAAACACCGACTGCGTATGTTGTTTATGAATTATTTATAGAGGTGCCCACCCTTATAGAATTGTGAGGCAGTGCGGACGCTCACGACTCCGCGCTCACAAAGTGAGGAAATTGGACTGAACGAAAGAGAGAAAGGCTACAGGTTTATATTATTTTAATTTTTTTTTTAAATACTTCCTGGGTGAATTTTAATACGTATTTATGAATGTATATTTACTCAAATATCATAAGCACAATTAGGAATGGAAAGTTAGGAATGGAAAGTTTGATATCTTTTACTGTGAACGCACAGAAATTACAAAACGTATTCCAGTAGCAGTGCGAGCATGAAAAAATTATTTCATTGTATTCCACGTGTATCGACAGATGAAGATAAACTGTTTAGACTTGAATTAGCCCGACGTATGTAATTGGTAAAACAGCATCACTTAAACTTTACGTACTACGAACATAAAGTCAAAAAATCACTATCTAAATAAGATAGTGATAAAAAGTTATTGATATTGTAGAATGTAACCAGTTCCTTTCCAAGAGTAGATTAGATATTATACCAAACTGAATGCAATCTGTCAGTACCTACTGCACTGCCAAGAGTGGCGCCTGTAATTACAGTAGGCCTATTTGTGTCTGCCTGTGTTAGTAAGTTAAGTGTTTCTAAATTGAAAGTGCTGTGTATAAACAGTGTGTGTGGTTAGAGTTCTAGCGCACCTTTGTGTGTGTGTGTATGTGGGTGGGGGGTAGGTATTTGGGATTACAAATTCCAAAATAGAGACATGTTTTTTGAATGCAAGTCTGGATTTAAGAAAATAATAAAATAAGGAAAAGCGGTGAACTTATGGTTTTTCGAAAGAAGCTGAGGAGGGAAAGAGAATACACGTTAGACACGTGTACAATATCTTTTTTAATTTCATACTTGTTTCTCAAATTTTTTTAAATCTAGATTCAGTGGCTTGTTTCGACTTCCTTACTCTTAGCGTTTCCTAGCTTTATCAGCATATCCCTCCTCTTTCGTTTTTAGTGGTATACCATTATTAGGTAGCCTCTTGGTCTCCATTTGTCAAGACGTTTCATCCACGTTTCTTCTCTAGATGTTTTCTATGAGTTTGAATGTTTCTTCTTTCGTATTTAAAAAATTCGTATATCACTTCTTGTCTGTTTGTTCCTCGCTCTATACTTTCTCGCTTGCTTTGTCACAGACAACTAAGGAATTTCATTTCCGTGTCTTGTATGCGACCAATATCTTTCTTAGTCAGTATCTAGAATGCCCTCTCATTCGTTAACACTAGAACAGAAATGTCTTATAAGAAATCAGCTTCGTCTCCCGTAAGACCATCCTTTTTAAAAGTTCAAACACTGTGTCGCAAATAAATTGAAATTTATTACGTTTTTGGTATAGAACTCTTAGTCACCGTCGTAGTTAATGTTGCACTGCAGATAATAAAAAATCTGATACTTGCCAAATTGGGCGGTGTTTGAGAGCGTTGATCGCGCTGTACAGGTACAATGAAATGCCATAAGAGTGGAATGCTAAATATCGGTAGAGTTTTTGATGTTATATGCTGAACCAATTCAATTTATATTATGAAATGATCAATTAAGGTAATAAGTAATGTTATACTGCAAATATAAATACATTCAAATCTTTTCATATTATTCTATATTATTTAAAAAGTTCAGTATACTTTATTCCTGTATGGAAAATAAATTTATATATGTAAGCCTGTAATATAATGGTGTGCCGGTGTTTGAATTTCCCGGCTCGGTTGAATGCGTTCAGTGCTGCCAGCACAGTTGGCAGCAGTGCCGCCATTGCCTTCTGTGAACGTTCCGGCTCCGGCGACGCGATCGAGTGAGCTGCCGCTATATCAGCTGCTCGCGGTCCGTTGTTCATAATCAGGTTAACCGAAAGCTTATTTTTGCAAATTGGGACAGGTCGTTTTATGCAGGATGTGGGACCAACTAATTCAGGCCTTGTCCTCATTTCTCTGCCAACCTTCGAGGAGAAAGTTCCACTGGTCTGACGGCCCAGGATTTGTTTGTAGATCTTTTTACCATGCGTCAGTAATTTTGTAGAGACGTTCAGGTCAGTAGACACTGAATTATATTATTCTGTGTTTATTTAATTACGGATTATATGTTATGATTGTGTAAGTGTGTGTGTGCTCAGACTCATGTAAAACTTATTTCATTGTAAAATTGTTGTCCTGTAAAATTTGATCTACACGTTACTTCCGGTCTGAAAACAATTGTTGATATTGTATTCAATTGTATTTCGATAAAGTTGATTGAAAGTAATTACTATAATTGAATAAAATAAGCAATGGTGAATTATTCTTCGTATGGAGTAAGGACCATACAAAGAAATAAAATATGATTACACAAGTAAATTTCAAGCACAAACAAAGAAATTGATAAAAAGACAACATATTTAACAGAATGGCAAGAGCAACAAAAAATAGAACATAATCCTGAAGCTCCAAAATTTAGATGTCAAATTAAGTTACATAAAAAAGAAATGCCATTAAGACCTATAGTATCATTTATAAATTCGCCAACATACAAAATATCAAAAGAAATAAGTAAAAGAATCAAAATGGCATATGAAAAAGAAGAAATCCACATCATAGAAAATAGCAAAAAGGTAATAGAAAGATTAAAAGAAATAACCATAACAAATAAGACAAAGTTAATGTCATTAGATATAAAAGATATGTACACCAACATACCAATAGCAAAAACAGTAGAAATAATAAAGAAAACAAATTAAGTAATGTAGAATGGAAAAACGAAATAATAGAAGGATTAGAATTATGCCTAAGGCAAAACTACTTCAGATTTAACAACAAATTTTACATACAAGAAAATGGATTACCAATGGGACCATTAATGGCAGAGATATTCATGAATAGCTTCGAAATCAAAATTTTAAAAGATGTAGATAAAGAAAGAAGAATTAAAAATAGATCAGGTATGTAGATGACATACTAATAGTTTGGGAAGGTGAAGTAAATGAATTTAAAAAATCTACAAAAGAATTAAATAATATAGAAAAAACAATAAAATTTCAAGAAGAAATTGGATGTTTAGAAATTAATTTCCTGGATATTAATATAAAAATTGAAGATAACAAACTCAAATTTAATAATTGCACAAGAATCATATCATCCAGTCAATTATAAAATGGCAGCATTAAATTCATTTTGCTATAGAACTATAAATTATCTAGAAAATGAAGAACTCAAACAAAAAGAATTAAAGAGAATACAACAAATACCAAAAAATAATAATTACAACACTAAAATAATTAATAGAATAGTTAAGAAAATAAAGAAAAATAAAGAAATAGAAAAGAACAAAAAAAAAACAAATGAAGAAAAGAAATATAAAGGAGCAATAACATGCATAGGATATCAAACAAAAATGTTACAAAAGCTTCGAAAAATACGAAATACAGATAGGAGTAAAAAAACGAAAAATGTATTCGAATATATAAAAAATGCTAAGACAGAAGAAATTCCATTAACAGAAAAAAGCGGCGTTTACAAATTTAAATTTGGGGAAAGTAATAAGATATATCTGGGCGAAACTGGAAGAAAATTTAAAATTCGAATGAATGAACATGAAAAAGGAGAAGGGGTTAGAACATCGAACTCACTATATGCAAGACATTTCAATGAATCAGACCATAAATTCATAAATCCAAATGAAAATATGGAAATAATCAAAATAGAAAAGAATCCGCAAAAAAGAAAACTAATAGAAGAACTAGAAATACTTAAAGTTAAAAAAGAAGATAAGAATAAATTAATGAATATAAAAGTGGATTTTACAAATGAAGAAATATTTTATTATATATTAAACAATAAACAAAAATAAATTAAAATAATAAAAATAACATACTAAAAATGAAGTCAGAAAGTAAAATATTACATGAAGAAAATTAACGGGAGATTCTTAAAACAATTTGACTGACGTTAGTAAAATGCCTAACGGAAAAATGTAGACAAAGTTCCCGTGAAGAGCTGCAGCAGCTAGAACCAATAGGAGGGGCAATGACATAAGGGGAGGGGCTTAAAGTATAAAAGCCTACAACGTACAGTTTACAGACGTTGTTTTAGACCTGATGATTCAGTGAAGACGAAAAGCTTTGTCTAAACAATAAAAATTATAGCAGTTAGCAATTTCATAAAAATAATAGTAATGGTGAATTAATCAGAGCAAATAGGAGGTTGATAAAAGATTGTGAAAGTGAGTGCGGGGTTTGTGTTCCGAGACGAGAGAGTGTTATGTGTAGGTGTATTAACTGACCGATAATCTCCAAATAAAAAATGTTATAGGGTCGCTACACCAGCCAGGAGAAAGGGGAAAGAGCGGTAGTCACATTAACATCTGTGACTACCCGCATAGCAGTGCACCAGAATGCTCCCCGAAGTCGTCAGGCCCAGGAATGCTGATCCAACCGAACACACCGAAGGACCCAGATCTGCACGGAACGAGAGCCAGTGGACAGTCATCGCAATCCAGGGAAAATTTGTAACACTCCTAACACTGTCTTCATCATGGTACCGCTTGAGTTCTTCTACACAAAAGCACTGGTGGGAACGTATTAATTATCACTCTCCAATCAGCATCAACTTCATAGACCGGCTACCCTTGTGTTCACATTAAACATCTGTGTTACGAACTTACAATACCAAATCACAAGAACTCAAGTTGTTCAAAATATTGTAACTGAATACCTTGTAACTGGTCTGACATACACCATGAGGGGGGTAGTTAAATTGTTTTGACTAGAACATGATTTCCTCCCTTAAACTATTTATAGTCTGACCTGTATTACCCTTATATATTATAATTAGTGTGAAGGGATTTTCATGTTTTCATTAGGGGGTGGGGTTAATTTAATTGGTTCGTTATTTCAACTGTAAGCAGGTTTGCGTGTTCTCCCTCTTGGGGTATGCTGGTCTGCATATTAATGAATGTATAACTATGTCTATTTTTGCAACAATATAAATTAATGACTTATGTAAAAAGAGATAACATGATATTGGAGTGCTGTGTCACTAACTTAAATTTAATAAATTTATTAATTGTTAAAAGAGTGTTGATTGCAAATCCTGTCACCCTGTTTGGGTTCCAGCACACTATTCGCTTCCTCTAGATTAATTAGCTTGGTCTTAAATATTGCGTAGCGGACTAGTGCCGTTACAATGCTATGGTAGTATTTTAATATGCTCTTATAGTATCCTAACCTAACTGTTGGCTGAGATTGTTAAAAATCATTGTATACATATATTTTAAAGCTACCAGTCCATTTTGTAAAATTTTCTCACTCTTCATTTTACTGTTTAAGAGATTTGTCGCTTATACACTTATCGGCGTGTTGTCTGGATTGTTGTTCATTGACAGATAATGTAATTCATCTGCTACGTCTATGTAATTTACATAAAACCCGAACGTGAACGTATTCAAGACACCGAATACCTTATATAGACGAGAAATTATATCGAGTAGAGCTGTAGGTGCGCGTAAATAAAAATGTAATGTCGATTACTGCGCAAAGGGAATCGATGTCAAACTTGCGTCTCACAATAACACTGAATAGGTGAGAAGCTGTGTCGATATATTTCATGAAGAACACAAAAGATGTGCCTGAATGACATCTGAATTGTAAACACCTGAAGCAAACGTAAGGTACTACAAAAGGATTAAATTTGCTTTAAATAAATTTTATTTAATTTTATCTATTATATTTTTATGTATTTTGCAAAATAAAAAGTCACTGCATATATCTTATGCCCGTAAATGTATTTATTGTGTATAATATAACCCCCATCACGCGAGCTTTAAATTATATCGAGCTGCCTTCCGTCGCGCTCTTTCTTACTGTCTCACTAATTTTCTTCAACCGTAATCTAATCAGACATTCCATCTATCGTATTTGAGAATTCTCTGGGTGTTCACCACGTAGAATTCCCCGTTCTTAACCGACGACTGTTTTTGAATCAATCCATTTTAAGTAAACAATTTGCTTGCTTGGTTTTCCTTAGATTTAGCTATCATCGCTGCCTATGTATTAAAATATACAGAAAAGTAAACGTTTTTCTAAGTTTGGCAAATTTTTCCTCAGTCATCAGTCTGAATCTTCTAATCACCACAGATAACCTAAGTCACCGTGCGTCGCCCACGTACATTTCACATTTGACACATGTAGAAGGGAGAAACTTTGTAGCATTATCCCAAAGAGTAGTCTGGTATTATGTGTGTTATAATTAAGTACATATAATTTACGCGTTTCCTTCATTACGGTGGAAGGAACTGTAAAATGTCTAAAATAGTAATAGGTAACACTATGACTAGGGTACTGAACACAGTCATGACAGATGTAAGGCAGTTTATGACATTTTATGACACTATTAGACAAAATGTAGATAGGAACTACGTAGACATACGAAGTAAAAATATTGCGACCATGCCTACCGTGTGATGAGGTTATGGAACATAAGGTGAAACTAGGAAAAGATTTAAGTAGTATACATACAACTGAGCTAAGCTGAAATTCAGATTAAGGGCATTCTACACTCGATAGGATCAACAACGACATAGGAATAATTTTCTTAAACTGAGTCAAGTAGGACCTCAAGAAATAAAACCGCAAGTTGATAGAATGGGTAGACAGTCTTCCCTTACAAATTTAAAATTTTGTACCAAAACTTTAAAGAAACGTAAAGTTTGGGAGAGATGTTGTAAGATATTGCCTTGTGGTAGAGCCACAATAAGCGAAACATTGCCTAACCATTAAGAAGAGAAAAGGGAAGATGTAGAAGATGATGAGCAAGAAGGAGGAAGCAGAAGAATAAGAAGAAGAAGCATGTTCTATTTGTAAAAGTACTAATTTTGTATACGCTTCTGCGATCTATATAATTTCACATAATGGACGGGTAAGGAATATAGGTTAGCCTACATTGACACCATAAACCATATCAGGGATGGAAAAGAAATATGTCACTTTAGTACTGATTTAATGCGTCTGTTGAAGTAGGGAAATGGGATTACTAAATTATGGGTTCATTTACGATGGTGAAATGTATAGGTAATGTTGATGAAACAATAAAACTATATATATATATATAACGCTTAGAAATGGTTGCGCTGCAAATACCTTGGAGAATATCAAGAATGAACAGGGCGTTTAAACAATGTATCAAAGGACTAACGAGTTGCAATAAATGACACCATAAACTTATGTAGTTTTTACGGTAGGGACGTGTCAAACAAACGCTGCAGGTTTGGTTACCTAAAATAACTCTTGAATGGGCACAATCAAAAGAAAAGAAAAGAGCAAAAAACAAAACGTGGGATTGTAGAATTAGTACAGATATGAGACATTATTGTTGAACGGTAACAGCAAAGACTGGAAGAAAAGTGTGGATGCTTATAACTTCGCCCTGTACAGCTAATAGAAAGATGATGGTTTTCAAGGAAAATATATTTAAGTTAAAGACAATACACATGTATAAATTTGCAGAAAAAGTCTATTTAGAAGCTACCGCGTGTGAACCAACAGTAAAAGCAAAACATTTTGATGCACATTCTAATTAGTTGTATAATAAAGTCATTTGAGAAGATAGTAACACATTTAATATTACTTGCTGTACACGAAACACGTATGGACAAAAAGATGAAGAAGAAACTACCGGTAAGCAATGTAGTTTCCCTTGTAGTATGATCATTCACCTTGTAAAGAATATTGAAGATCTAACGTTCACTTTAATGTAAGATCATATTTGTGAGAAGGACCCCGTGTTCAGGTTTCAAATCAATACACGTTATTCAATTTTATCGATAGGTCTATAGATTTTTTCAGTAACAACAAAAATATTTAAGTAAATTTTAATTAATATTTTAGTACTAATTAATTTTATCCAAGCGGTTTGTTTTTAATTCTTAGTTATAGTCGGCACGTGAGGGAGTTTTATCTACGGGGAGGCTGTAATTGCGGGCGGACGCTTGATTAATGCAAATGAGAGTACACCGTTACTGCCATACACTGCCGCCAGTTTGCTCTTCTTTTACGTTAGTTTTTCAAAGTAGTGTTTTCCTTTACCTATAGCAAAACGTCCCACTGTTATGACTTTAATTAATAAACCACAAGAATATTGTTATCGTATTGTCAATGGAGCCTTTTACGAGTAGATTAGGCTTGCATTAGACTCCCGCTATATTCAGCGTATATGGCGTATATGAGTACAATTAATAAATATCCCGTATTCAGTAATTGTTGCGTGTGCAGCATGGGTAGAGACGATAATTTTGGTACACAATGGAATAGTGTTATATATAATGTAACTTACATAATTACATAATGTGAATTGCATAACATCAGATACAACTTTGGTATTTTCGATCCCTATGAAATCAATCTCTTTTCAACCCCAAGTTGTTTTATTTACACAAATTCTTCATTGTGTGTATTTTGTCACTTTTTACGTAACCCAAGCTCGTATATATTCTAACATAGATGTACTACGTTTATTTAGATAGTGTTACTCTAAAGATGTTGGGCAACGTGCGTAGGCTTACATATCTCTTATTTACGTGGAAATAAGGAACGCTTACAAAAACAATGGCACAGTCCAATCTGGTATCACATGACGTCCACTTCTTGTAGAACGACTCAGTCTCATTTCTTTGTAGTCAAACCTTGTGTAGCACTTATGAGAAACGTATGTCTAAATTTAAAAGAAAAATAATTCATATTAAGAACATTGATTTAGGTACTAATATAAAGATTCTTAATATTTTTATATACTAATTTACATTTAAACGCTTTATACCTACGTATTTTTTCTTGTACATTCAAATTTGTATTTGTGTGTGTATTCGTGACAGGGTGCGCGCGCGTGAGCATACACGTACAATCTGGAAGTGGGTACTGTTAACATATTAACAGTTATTGCTGTTTGTTAAGGCTTCCGTTTTACGAAAGTGCATTACACTGGTCCAAATTAAGTCATAAAAAATGTAATACTTGTAAGGTGTTCTACAGCATGGGTTATACGTTGCTTGACACAAATCCATTTTTATTTTTGCAGCTGTGACGATTTAATTCTAACTGTAATCTTAAATAAATAAAAATTAAGTTTGCGAGCGATTAAGTATTTTTAAATCGCAGTATTAAACCTAAAGCCCCTGTATTAAATCAGTATGAGAATGAGAAGTGAATGAAAATCAACAGAAGCACTAATAAAAAAGGTCGAATTGTAAAAAGTTATTATTATCATAATTAACCCTTTGCTAGTCATCATGCGGTGACCTGTTAATTCCGGACTGAACGTGTTTATCGAGTCGTCTGTAATTTAGGAAGATATAAAAATCATAATGTTTATAATTAGAAAGTTGAAGGCACGAATAGTAGTTAAAATAACTCACTTAAATTATATATGTATAATTAATGTATGGTTTTTGGTAATAAGAATATTAACTTAAATAAAAATAGGAACTATATTGTCGCGGAGTACTTGCCCCTCTCTGTTGTTATGTGCCAGTTCAATCGAGAAAGAGTCGCTATGTTGCCGTCACACCGTACAGACGTAAGAGCGAGTGCTCCACCAAAATTTATTTGTTTTTTTTATTTAACTTTAGAAGATTAGCTACCACTGCTAAACGTGGAGAGCATTGTGTAATGTATGAATAATATAAAGATGTGTTAAGAAGAAAATATAATAAGTAAAACAAAAACTTAACTAGTGGTAAGCAAGATGACGTCTCCCCTCAAGAGGTAAATCCAATTACAACATCACTCCTGAAGATGTGATCTGCATAAACTTCATAAATACACGTATACGATGCATAAGACGCTGACGAGGACCTCCGTGAATCTACACCTACTTTCACCAAAGAAACTTCAATCTCCGCAGTGAACATCCGACCTAATTCTTGCCGAAGACACGACACAGATGATGACGCCGACTCCAAGAATTCCCAAGACAGACACCCCAGGACGAGGTTACTACGACCAATTGTAAAGGTGACTCGATAGCTTGGCTATCGAGAGTTAATCATATTTGATACACAACTCACATTAAAAAGAGACTTTTCAAAGACGATTAATTTTATTTAAAATTAAAATGAGACAATCTAAGACTTTACTGTAAGATTCAATTATCATACATTGTAACGCCTTAAATGTAAATGTAATTTATTATCACTTCAAGTAATAATACCATTCTTCAAATGGTAAAAGAAGTCTTGCAAGCGTCTAGATGAACTGAAAATAATTAGAAGTCTTTACTATAAATATACTTAAAGTAAACTCGGATCCGAGGTATAAGAATACATAATCAGTTTGATCCCAAAGTTTTATGAAAAGCATTTAAATATTTTAGTTTAATTAATGATGTCATGGGATCTTTTTAGTAACTGTTGTTAATAAAGAGAAGTCGTCTTGTTACACATGAAAATGAGTGCATAAATCAGTAAAATACCTTCCCTTGTTTCCTTATAGTTATATTAAATAATTTGTTCAATTAATTTGACTTTAATAATAGTTCGTTACAACGTAGGCACCCCATGTAATTGGCAGATGTCAGTTAAGATGGGTTCCCTGGATTTGTAACGTGGCAATACGTTACAAAATTGCGCCACTCTGCTAAATTTATTAGTAAATTAGATAACTCACGGCATTCAGTTATTGATTTATGCACTCAGGGAATGTAATTGATGTAACTTTAATTTTCAAAAAAAAATAAATTGTTTTAAGATACGCAAATGATAGTCAGTATAAATTGAAATATCATTGTATGAAGCTAAATGCAAGCAGGTACATGAATTGTAATGCTTGGTCAACTGCTCAGTCTTTAACAGGTTTATATTACGACAATCCAAGACCTGTTGTTTCTTGAATAAGCCTGCATAGTATATGTTAGTGTATGTCTGTCGTCACGGTAAAAGTAATAAAAAAAATAAATAATAATAATGCTCCTGTGTAAAGTAGACCCGGTTAATTACGTGGAAAAATTTCGTAACTTGATATTGTTACCAAAATAAATAATTAATTTAATTGGGGAAAGTACAAGAATTAATAAAGTCAAACTGTTATAACCGTAATACACGTGTAAATTGAAGGCGTGCGTTGTTGAATGAGATTCACCCTATGCGTCCGAGCTGGCTTCTCCAGTTGTGACCTGTCAAGGAAGTAATCGGTGGCATTGTGTAGAGAACAATACGTGAGCGTAAACCCCGCATTCTCACTGACACACTTACCCTACCTTTGTTTACTAAATAAAGAGGGTGGCCTACATTCCAGCAAACAGCTGATCGACTATTTAACTTTGAAATATGTGTGTGTGGAATTTCTGTCTCTCCCTTAGAAGAGAAATTGTTCTTTTCTGAATTATGCAAATTATTTACACAAGAATTTATCTTATCTATGTAATTAATGTGTAGTGTTGTAGAATTAGTTTTAAGTACGTTTTAATGTGTTAGAACTAAGATAAAAATGGCCCAATTCAATCCGGATTTGTTATTAAAAGACGAGCTGTCTTACGAAGCTCTTTTGCGTGGACTACCCCATGCGAATGTAACAGTCGCGGAATTGCGTAGGTCAATACGCGAATGTGGATTTGATACTCCCGCGCAATTAAGCAACCTAAGCGAACTCGATTATGAGAGCGAGAGAGAAATTTGTACTGCCAAGTATAGTGAGCTAACCTTATTGTCTCAAACCCTCCAAGACGAGAAATCTCCGGCGATAATTTTACGGACTACCCAGAGAATAGAGCATTTAACCCGGCGAATGAAACATTTGTTGATCTGGCCTAATCTTACGGAAATACCTCCTGAAGTACAAAATCTAGCTGACGAAGCTTTACGTCGCTTACCCACAATTATTAATGACTTAAGAAGAAGATCCGACTCGTTCAGGATGGATGAAATAGAGAAGTCCTTAAAGAAATTACACATCTCCCCAGTACAATCCCCTACTACTGATCTACCTCCGCCTAACACTGATCGGAACTCACCCTCCGTATCGCAAATGCAAGCTAACGAAGAGCAAAATACTGATAGAGATTTAAATGCCCCTCCTCCCGAGCGTTTTCAGATTCGTCCCGGAACTCATGAATTGACCACCCCGAATGCGTCATATCGTTCTCCTAAAGGAATGCCAACCTTGAACCATAACGCGGACCTATACGGAAAAATTACTCATCCTGTGGAGAAAATCTTAACTGAAATCCCTTACACCGATGGATTAAATGTCTCCAAACTACTAAATTTCATTAACTATCTCCTGCAGATAAAAGATCTACAGCAGCTGAATGACTGGCACATTTTGCAAGTTCTGCTACCGAAATGTAAACCCACGTTAAAGAATCGTGTGATAGAAGCACTAAGCTCTACATTTCCAGTAGAAGAGCTACATAGCTCGATAATAAAGTACTTTATTCCAACCGGTATTTATGAAGAAATTAAAAGAAAGACCATACTCCGACTACAAGGAAATCAGGAGAGATTAGCTCATTACATCTCCGATATCAATAGACCAAACACAATTGTAGATCTAGAAAAATGCAGTATCCATTCGTCAAATGTATGGTACTCCGATCAAAATAGACATACAATGAAACCCGCAGAAACAAATAGGAATGAATTGCGAGCCCTAGTGCCCGATGTAACATCCCCGCATGAAAGGCAAGTATTCAATAGACCTCACAATGTGCGCAAATCTGGTAAGTTAGGTGTAACACCATATAAAGCGGAAACAAGGTACCCTCCTCGCAATAAACCTATCTGTTATAATTGCGGCAAATATGGACACATAAGAAAAGACTGCAAGAGCAAGCCATTGGAACGTAAACACTCAGATCCAAAAAACATGTAAGGCAGGGAGACCCGAAATCCTGTGTCTTCCGCAGCAACTCGAAATCTGGTGAACATAAAGAAACTTATAAAAAAAAAAAATATATTTTATAACCAACGTGGAAGGAAAAGAAGTTCTAAAGAAATAGATCCCTACGTGAGAGAATTTCGTGAAAAATGTAACGCGATAAATAAATGTAACTGGACTAAAAGTCTATTACCCTTAATACGAGTCGACTTAGGCTTTACCTCTACAATCGCATTAATTGATTCGGGATCTAGCAGAACCTTAATCAGCCAAGAATTAGCGGACAAATTAGCGAAACACCATCTAGTAAAACGGAGTCAACCGGTGAATATAAAGTGTGCTACCGCCAATAAACGAAATATAATAATAAAACTGAGCATTACCGTCAAGGTTAAAATCAAGAACCTAACCTGGATGTTTACAATGTTAGTATGTAATGAATTAGGACCCGATTTAATATTAGGAGCCGACTTCATTAGTAAAACGGGAATGATTCTTGACATCTACGAGCAAAAATATTATTTCCGATTCGACCGTACACGGAAATATAGATTTGATTGTAATAATGAGAAAAAGAAAAAAAATTGTTCATCTACTGCCCATGTAATACACCAAGAGTCAGATTTATCTCATCTAGAAAGTAGAGATAAAGTGAGAATACTGAAATTAATAAAAGAATTTTCCTCAGTTCTTACACCTAAACTAGGACTCACTAAACTAATAGAATATAAAATTAATCTGAGCGATCAGAAAGTAATACGCCTACCTCCATACAAGTTGTCGCCTCCCAAGATGGAAGTGATGAGAAACCATATCAACAAGTTGTTGGAGCAAGGAGTCATTGAACCCTCTATGTCCCCATATTCATCACCCTCCTTTTTAGTACCGAAAGGTCACGATAAATACAGACTAGTTGTGGACTACAGGCAATTAAACAAAAGAATAGAATTTGAATCTATTCCTCTTCCAGACATCCATAGTGCTTTCCATTACTTCACGAAAGCTATTGTCTTTACGGTAATGGATCTGAATCAAGCTTTTCACCAAATACCCCTTTCGGAAGAATCAAAACGTCTAACCGCGTTTGCAGTTCCTTTTAACTTGTACCAATTTACTAGAGTACCCTTTGGAATATCTCAAGGAAGTTCCGTATGTAGTAGACTATTAGAAAGGATATTTCACGATATTAAAATTAAGTATGTGTATCACTATTTGGACGACATCGTTATATATAGCGAATCTATGGAACTACATCTTAAACACCTACGCGAAGTGTTAACTCGGTTACGAAGAGCAGGATTAACTGTTAACCCAAAGAAGGTAAATTTTGCCGTCCCACAGTTTTCATTCTTAGGTCACATCGTGAAAGCGAATGGAAAGGTAAGCATTGACCCCGAACGAACCCGCGTTATTAGAGGATTTTCACCCCCACGAGATGCAAAAGGTATAGCCCGATTTTTGGGAATGGTAAATTATTTCCACAAATATATTCCCCATTTTGCCGAAATACCAGCACCCCTAAATTCCTTAAGAAAGAAGGGAGCGAAGTTTTAAATGGAGCTCACTACATCAAAACGCGTTTGAGCAACTTAAAGAAAGTATCATATCTCCCCTAGTTTTGCAACTAGCCGATTTCACGAAACCTTTCGTAGTGCCGACCGACAGTTCCAGTGTAGCGTTAGGTGCAGTGATATATCAAGAGATAGAAAACAGTAGACTACCTATTAGTTATGCATCGCGAACCTTGAGCGACCAAGAAAGAAAGTATTCCGCATATGAATTGGAATGTTTAGCCATTGTTTTTGCATTCGAGAAGTTTAAACCCTTCCTAGAACATAAAGAATTCCTTTTGGAAACTGATAATCAAGCGTTATCTTGGTTACTGAATCACCCTAAACAGTTAGGACGTATTGGAAGATGGATATTGAAGTTAAACTGCTACAAATTCAGAGTGCAGCGTATTAAAGGTACGCAAAACGTAGTCGCTGATACCCTGTCCCGTATGTTCCAGTCGCCCACTAAATCACCCGAAAGCAAGGAGAATCCGGAAATAGCACTTGCTAACGCCGTAATTACTGAGTTCCCCCTTGCCTTTACAAACATTGCCCTGTATCAACAACAAGACCCCTTACTGAAGCCTATTATAGAACAACTTGCGCAAGGTATTAAATCCGAGAAATACGTATTGAGTAAAAATGTACTATGCCATAAGATAAGAAGCGGAAAGGAACTAAGAATAATAGCCCCTGATGTAATTAAGCCCATGCTGATGGAGTACTTCCATTCATCTACCATAGGAGCCCATATGGGAATTAATAAGACAATACATCGTGTTCGAAAGGAATATCATTGGAACAATATGAATAGCGAAATAGCCAGTTTCGTAAAGAAATGTAAATTATGTGCTCTCAGTAAACCGGCCAGAAATAATCAGGTAAGCCAACTGATTTCAGAAATCCCTAAGACCCCTTTTTCTAAACTTTATCTAGACTTTTCAGGTCCATATCCACGATCCAAATCAGGTAATACTATGTTACACATCTGTGTAGATTCGTCCACCAAATTTGTTTGGATATATCCCATGCGACGAGCATTAGCGTCGACGACTGTAAAAATATTACAGGAAAGATTATTTAAAGACTACTGTACACCTGTACGTATAGTATCAGATAATGGACCACAGTTTAAAGCGAAAGAATTTACTGTTGTTTAAAAAATTGTGTACACTTATTTGAACGACACATACAAATATGTAAAAAGCATCTGAGTGCAGACAAAATGGACAAATCTAAGGAATGTTAAATATAAAATCCTGCATAGTAAGAACACAGTAATAATATAAAAGAACATGTTTCGACACGTGATCATTGATTTTAATAAGACGTAGCCCTTGACAGGAATTAAATTACAGCTGTTGAACCTACCTGAAACAAAAATTTTATGAAAAATGTGGGCCAGTATTAGAAGTAACTAGTTCTTGGTGAATATGATGAACCTTGCGTTAAGCTAAATCACAACGACGAGGACGTCGTATGATTCGTTAATCGATAAAGACACCAAGATTAGCTCACATTGTAGTAATGACTCAAATATAAATGATACAGGTGGGTTTAAATTGGACAATATAATTATACAATAATAGATCGTTTTACTACTCCCTAAGCAGTTTAGGAGCAAGGAATTCCTTATCGAGCCGTGTAGTACAAGGAAGGTAGTGTAGCTAACACTACGCTTTAGTCGCCCATTATTAATCCAGGATGTTAATTATTACCCATTATAACCCACTGTTAACCCAGGATGATCTGAGTTAATCAATTTCGTAGTGTGAATCGACTGAGAGCTGAAAACGTATCTTACTTTTACAGTGCGCTCCGGGTTAATAAACAGACGCCGTACTCAGTGGTCTGCTAAGGCCCGTGTTGAATCGAAAACATTTTAAAAAGAGAATGAAAAAAAGAATAACGGGAAGAAGGCCCAATGACGTAAAGGATTGCTTAACGTAGATAGTAGTAAGGACTGAGGAAAGCCTGTCATTCTTGAAAAAGTTATAAAATTTGAGAAAGAACAATAATAATTGAAGAGGGCTAAGTGTTCATCCCTAACACACGCGTTTGTTTCCAATTTTCTATAATATTAAACTTTACTTTTCTCTACGCACAGAAATAATTTTCCCGATACAAGCCTTGAAATATAATTATTTATGATACAATCGTTATTTGACGACAGGAAAAACATCAAAGCTTTGAGCTTTTACAAAAATACGCGTAGAAGCCTGCCGATATTGAAATATTTTTTTATTAAAATTTTGCCTCTATACCAGACTATGACTCACACTAAAACACTTCATATTAAAATTATGTAACTATTCTGTTGCGCTGAAGAGACTTTTTTTTTTAAATTGTAACAATCTGCATTTCACTTTATACTAACAACTCAGCCATAGTCTAAGAGTGTGTCCAGTGAACGCAGAGTACAACAATATCCATATTATGATAACCCCTCTGAAAAGTAAGCATATTGCATTCCCAATGTTAATTCCATTAACTCATTGTATAATGATTACCTATTTAATGATACCTTCGATAAATCTCTTTAATACGATTGGTTTTTCAGACAACCTATTATAATTTCTCCCTAAATACTGATCATGAGACAGTTTAGGAAAACAGTCGCTGTCATTTGAACAGGCGAGTAGACTAGTATGTTTTGTAAAAAAATGTATTGTTACGTAATGCGGAAAGAGTGTTGCATCGTTGCAGGGTTTTCTGGGTGTTTCTCGACTGTTCCAGTGGAATCCGGCTGTAATGTGTGCGTGTGTGATCTCAACATGCGTTAGCGAGACTTTTCTACACTTCTCCGGCCGCGGGCACTGTGTTAAGGCCGCAATTAATTACGCTCTAATGTACAGCTGATGCGTAGTATGGACGGTTCTGGAATTTCGGCGGGGTGTGGATATGGGCATTCAGCGGCGCTTAGGTCAGTTATTGTCCGGTGATTTACACAGTGGGATTCGAAGTATTGTTGCGAAATGTTGTGTTTTATAATTGTGCGGGACAATTGTAATACAATTGTTTTTTATGTTAGTTGACAATATTATTGCCTGTGGATAAATCTAACTAGAATTATTGTACGAGTTGATTATAAACTGCTACTTGTGATAATTAAAGCTGGTTTTTAGTGACTTCATTGGTGTCTTGTATTTTGTTTTCCACTGTACCATACGACAATCAGTGAGATCGTCGTAGCAGTATAATACCGTTACTTTCTACTTTTTTGTTACACAAGCGTGGTATTGAAGAGAGTAACAACAGGAAACTGTAACACAGGGATTGTTATGGACCTCTGCTTCACGTATCAAAGAAACAAAGAAAATAATGTTGTCAAACTAATTTTAGATTTGATTATGACACGCCTCTGTCATTTCTTATCTATAATTGAGTAAAACGCGACATCATCAATTTTATGAACTAATGGCGACGTTAGATACCTCCATCTGCGTGAACTTTCAAGCACATTTCTCCTGAAAATCGAATTAATTTATAGCGGTAAAAACAAATTACAAATTTTGATAACAAAATTTACATCAGGTAAGGTCCCGCATGTACTGTAGTTACAAGAAAGTATGTATTGAAGTGTATTAATTATAATAAAATTGAATTAAAAATAAAAATCAAAAGTTTTGACTTTACCAAAACATTTGGCATTAGCCTAAAATGGGAAAGTTACATTAATTATAATTTACATTAAACTAGATATCTGTTATTTACATTGTCCAAGTTAAATAGTGTCTTTACATTTTACTGCCTGTCCTTATGTCTTTAGTGTTAGCAAGTATTGTGTATTTTAATACAATAAACATTGTTTTATTTTTTAAAGTCACCTGATTAAGACTCTTATATGTCTTCTATGGCCAACGTATTGTTTTTACAATTTGTGTCTCAAATATCTTAGTTTCTCTTTATCAACGCATGTGATTCACGTTGTTTATAATTATATATCACTACTATTAAAAAGTGCTGCGATTTTATGGTCTTACGTATTGTCTGTATGCAGTATATTTACTATGTAGACCTAATAATGTTGGTATAACATATCATTCAAGTACAAAAAGTGATAATAATACACAAAGAATATAGAAATATACAAACATATTAAAAGAAATATATCGTAAATTTTTTGAATGTTAAATATCCAAGGAGCTCACCACCTAAGTTAACAAAACACACGAAGAAATAATTAGTCTACGGCAGTAAAGAATGACTCCACCGCAGGGAGACAATGATAACACAATTATATAGAGACCCGACATCGTAGATCAGCTGTATTAGTCTCTATAATTAAACTATTATAATAATAAAACTATACTAATGTTTGCTGTGCGTAACTCAAACCTATGGCATCTTTTTGGCCACTACATTTGTTCCATTCTTATGTATTAAATCGTGCTGTTCTTTATCCTACAATAAACGGAGCAAACCGAGTTACGTAAGTAATTAGTAAAGTTACCAAGTGTAAAATTGATGTTAAAAAACCTATATCACAATTTGTACAATTTAAGAGAAAAGTATCTGACCTGTTTATATAACTATGAAAATACTTGAATATTACTTAATTTGTTATTACTGAAATTACTGAACATTGCAGGAGTTGAAAATGTTACGTTGGTATAATTAGCCTAGTGTCCTAATACGAAGCAGAAGCAATAATTATTTACATTATTTTCAAAACTCAAGTATCAACTAATGTTTGTGCTATCCTGTTCACTCACACACCTACACAAGCACAGAAAAGTTAAAATTAAATGCTTTCAAAGAGTTAAGGGTTTTTATTGCATAACTCTGTTACTCCCTCATGTATCTCACATTATGTTTACAAAGTTAGGTGTAATTTTAATTAATTAAGTTTTAGCATATTTTTTTAGATCTGTCATTCGCATATTCTGAAGGTTTTAAGACTTTTGTTTGTAGACAAAATGTATCACTAGCTTAATGTAGAATAAGCGTCCATTTGTGGAGCTACCTCCTTAGAGCTTCCAGACGTGTTCTAGATTAGGATTTGAATCACATCTCGTAGGTTTTCCTTAACTATTTTTATTAAAAATAATGATCTGAATTACAAAACCTCTAGACGGTAAAGTGGAGAGATGAGGTTTCTTAATGTAATCCCTCGTATAACAGGTTAGATAAGAAAAGGAATAAGGAGGTCTGTAATGAGTTAGCTGTTCGACCAGTGAATGACATAATTAGGGAATATAGACAAAAATGGTTTGATGACGTAGAACGTATTCATTTATCGATAACACTACACATAAATGCAAATTATATAAATAAAAGTAAGAGAATTCTGGGACGGCCGATGAAAAATTGAGAGATCAGTTGTAACAACGGACCTCGTAAAAGTGTTTCAGCCTTTTACATTCAAAGAAGAGAAAAAGAAGAACAGGAGAATTTTAAAACAGTAATTATGACATTTCGTGGAACAGAATTGTTTCGTACTGGTTTGCCCATAGTATAGAATTGATGGCACCATATAATTTTTTGCCATAAAAATGACCTTTCATGTATATCGTAGTTTAAAAATCTGTTTCAATAAAGTTAATTTTGTCCAGTTTAAACTGTTTGTATACCCAGTATTCTAATACCTTCGTACGTCACTGTTTTATGCTTATTCTGGCTTCTATTGATCTCCATATTGCATATCGTATTTCACCTTCACAGATTTCACCACTGCCGCTTTAGGTCATGCCTTTCCATTTCTTCAAACAACTTTCCGTATTGTACGGAGTCCGGTAACTTATACATTTGTCTCGTTCCCTTTTCTCCTTTCAGTGTCCATTATGTACAATTTTTGTTACCCCAATCCACCTTGGAACACATTCAAATAATTATCTGTTTCTCCTGTTCAAAACACTTGACATCTCTTTATAATCATTGATGAAGGATCTCTTCGCAAGTCAGTCGAAAAGAATAGGTTTGAAGCAACCTCTTAGTTTAGTGTAGAACAAATATTTAAAGATTAATAAACTAGCAAAGACCAACAATGAGAATGCTGTTGGCAAGCGAGGTAGGGGGGAACCATTTCAGATTTCAACTGCATTCAGATTTTTGGTAGCTCAAAATTGGAATAGAAATATTATTTCTGATAACTGGCTTGATGCACTCTTATCTTTGAAAAAATGGTTGTAATTTTGTCTTAGTAATTGTTAGTGATAAAAACTCGAACACATACACATAGCGATACTTAGAGGACAATTCACACAATAAAAACAGTAAAGGACTTAAGGACAATAAAAAAAAACCTAGAGGATATACACAAAAAAAAAACTTAGAGGACACATTAACCTTAGAATTTTGTAGTGCAATACACCTTATACAATTTTAAATGTCCCAAAAAAGAATGTTAGAGGTCATAGAAGAAATACTGGCCAAGAAACTACATGAGCGCAAAAATTAATTTAATAAAAAACAATTGAAGGGGCGTGATCAAAAACAAGGGGAATTCATAAATAGGCAAATGGAGAATTGTGAAATTGTGAATGGAAAATAAAACACTCGTATACATATTTCAAACACAAATTAACCTGCTTCAAATAAAACTAGACCAATATTACACAGCCGATAAAATGTCAGATAAGGGAATACAAGACTTAACTGAGGGAAATTGTCTGGACTCTCTACGAACAGGAATAAAAACACACGCAATTATAAAACAAATTGACTATTTAGAATTGGGTGGTACTGGACAGCGTATTCATACGCTGAATCACGTATTTGTACCGTAACGTGGAAGAATGGACTGAACATCCAAAAATTCAACGTGGATGAAGATGATATCTTAGTAGAGTTTCTGAGGAAATCTGAAAGGATGATGGAGTGGCACATCGGTATACAAGAATGGTAACTAGGTCACACCATCTGAGAAAGTTTTGCAAGTGTTTGTAATGTGATACTCGAGTCAGTATATCCAACGCTTACATAATGTGTCTTACGTATCTTGTCTTACGTATTACATATATTACGTATGTGATCGCCTTGAGTTCGGTAAACGACTAACGAAAGAACAATATGTAAGACAAGAAATGGCAATGGAAAAATATCTGCGCCTTATATATCTATGAAATTCCTCTATCGTCAGTATATAAATATTGTTAAATGTTTGTTGAAACATGACTCAACTGTTTAAAACTGTGTCGACTTAATCCCTTGACATCAGAGAATCTTTCATTACTTAATGGTTCATGTTCACTATGAAATTAAGGAAAACTTATAGTGTTTAGCGACTTATGGAAAACTTTAAGTTTTATTTAAAAGTATTTGTCAATTATGTGTTATTTCGAGAAGCAATTGGAACTGGGAAACGTGGATTTTATTTTCTATAACACGAAATTTCGTTATACTACGTAAAATACAGTCAACTTTGTGAGAAACGTGCTTTACAGTGTCTTGATTTCAATATCTTTATAATTTGCAAGGCTTTTGTATTGTTTTCAAGGCCTAACATTCTCTGTAATTACAGTATTTTGATAACATACTAGTCGAATTATTGATGATCATAACATTAGGATTAGTTGAAAATTATTTGATAGATGTATTACGTTCGATTTACGATGGAGGCAGATTTGCCGACCATGAATAGGTGAATATAAGGTGATGAAATAGTGAATTTCACTTTCTGAATAGTGAAAGGAGATATGTGAGTTACGGTGCTGAAACGTCGACACTCTGTAGATAGATAGAAAAAATATTGGTAGTACTGGAAATGTGGATATTGCAGAATATGGACGACGTGATATACGACGATAAACTAATGAAAGAAAAACGGCCGCAAAGAGGAAACCAGGTGTTTGGGACAGTAAGAAGGAAGCTCAATTGCTTGGGGAGGGGGCAATGTAGGGAGCGAGACTGTCTATCGGAAGTGGCACTTGAGGAAATGGTGAGTGGTGGGAGTAAGAAAGAAAGGAGGCTTGCAGGATGTTGGATTCAAATAGGATTGGAGGGCGATATGAAGGTACTAATATTGGATCAGAACCTAGAGGCATGGGTCTGTGTCATGTAAGGATAGTCCAGGTAAAGGAAGGTCACGATTGACCGTGTCATTCAGAAAGACACTTCTGAATGTTTCACTAACTCTGGTGTTATATTGATAAACATGAGGTAGGTACAACATAACCAAGTTCAAGTTCAGCACACAGTGGACTGACGTAGAGTATGGTGAAAGGATGTCGAGTATGTGGTAGTGTGAGAACTGTGTGTTATTCAAATAAACAGAGAGCGTACTGTAGTATGTCAAAGCGTATCTACAGGGTTAGCCAACAGAGAGCTTTACACAGATTTCCTTGTTCACTTAATGACAGTTTTGATCAGCGAAGCGTATTTCGCTTGTACCGTTAATACAACATAGAGCACGGAGTGACTAAAAAACATCGCTACTAGGCATCCAGAAAAGATTGATATCAATGAAAATTTACTTTAGTAAAGTAGTATCTCTTTTTACTATTAGTATACAGCATTTTCTTTTACTTCATATTTTTTTTCCTATTTTTACCAAAAATGTACACCTAGTGGCTTGTTTCGACTTCCTTACTCTTAGTATTTCGTAGGTATGTCGCAGATTTCTCCTCCTTGGTTTGTAGTGGTATACCATTTTTGGGTACTCTCTTGGACTAGATTATGTCATGCCGTCTTGTCTATTTTCCTCTCTCCATATTTACAATCACTGGAAAAACTTATATAACTTCTTATTTGTTTATTCTTTATCCCACCCTTCTCGTTGAGCCTGTTTTACACAACTAAGAAATTTCATTTCCATGACTTATATGCAACTGAAAGTTTTCTTAGTAAATACCCAGGATTCACTCTCAAACTACAACTATTACATAAATGAATTATTAATACTCAGTTTTGTTTCATGTAAGACTTTCCTTTTTAAACATTATCACATTGTACCTCAAATGGTTTGAAAATTATGACGTTTAGATGTTCAAATCCTTGTTACAGCGGTAGAGAATATAACAGCCCAAACAATGAAATGCTGATACTCATTCAATTGTGCTGTGTTTTAATTGAGATATATGTTCGTGCTGAACAAGTACCATGGAATGCCAAGTATGGGTGGAGATTTAGAGATTGTATACCGAAGCAATTCCATTTACTTTAATGGATGATAATTTATGATCATGAATAACCTTATGAGAATATTGATCTTCTACAAAAATCAGTACATTAAACTTTATTCTTAACTGTAATATTTTATTTTATTTAAAATGCTACAACTTTATTTGTAGCATGATAAATAAATTTACATACACATACACGTACGCACGCTCACACTCACACATATGTATATGTATTCATGTATATGTGAGCCTCCAGGTGGTCTGGTGGCTAACGGGGGCGATTGATGCGCTCGTGGTCCCGGGTTCAATTCCCGGCGGAGGTTCCGTACGGCGTGCACTCAGCGTCGTGAGGCAAACTGAGTAGGCGCTGAGATAACAGCGCCGCCTCCTGGCTGTGAATACCGCAACTAGCGGATGGTGGCGCGTAGTACTAGCCATACACCTTCACACTAACCAAAAAGCCGCGCGGTACGCCTTGGTCCTTAACGGATTGTTGAGCGGAGGTATTTATGTATATGTATGTATAGGTGTGTGTGTGTGTGTGTGTGTGTGTGTCGCTCCGATAATACTCTTGGCCCACCAATTGCTGAAATCTTACAAAGCATTGTGCATACATTTGAAACTGAAACTACCTTTTGTTTATTTATGTCAATTTTCATTTTACAGTTTAACAACTTTTTCGTCTATTCACTTGTTGTAGTCGTTGAATCTAGATTATTGTCAATGTGAAAGAATACGTGATTCATCTTCTACTATATGTAATTTACTTAAAACGTGAGATTGGAAGAAAGCTTCGAGACACCGAATAATTTATACTGACGGAGAGTTATATTTTCTTTTGGTATTCACAGGTACAGATGCGCGTCAGTGGCAATATATTATTGATAACTGCACATATAAGGTCGATGTATAAGTCGTGTCTAACAATATTACTGAAGAGAGGAGAAGCTGCATCGATACTTTATACAGCACACAAAAGCTGTGCCTGGATGGATTCTAACTTGTAAATAGCTGAAGGAAAGGAACGATACGATAAAATGGTTGACTTTCCACTAAAATGTTTTTATTGAATTTTTTGTTAGATATATTAAATGTATTTATGTATTTGGGGAAAAAGAACTTATTGCATACATCTTGTGCTCTTGTACGTATACATGTATTTATTCCATATTTTATAACCTCCACGAAACGGCCCTTTGAATTATACCGCGTTCCCTTACGTAGCACCTTTTCTTGTTTTGTCACTCGCTATCTTCAACTGTCAACTTATCAACAGTTCCGTTTATTGCATGTTGTGAAATTTCTATGTATTTCACTATATACAATTCCTAGTTTTATGATCCTTTTCTTCTTAACTAGTTCCCAGTTCATAATTGTTTTTGTTCAATAGTTCTGTATCTTTGGTTTAGGTTGTTGTTCCTCACCTTTCTACTGGCTTTTATTTTCTGCCTTCATCATTTTATAGTAACAGTTAATCTATCCATCACGGTGTGACTTACTGTTTTTGCCGTGCGGTTTTTATGCTTCTTCTGTATATCTTTGCCGTTTCCCATCCTACTTCTTTTCCGAACGTGTGTCTCTAGATGGTACAGTAGGTCTACATACATCTTGTGTCGCCGTCCCTTTTCTTCAGTTCTCGTTTGGAGAAGTTGTTAGATATTTACCACTGTAAAATTACCAGACCGGTGGCCTACCTCTGTTCTTTCATTCATTTAGACCTAATCTGCCTTGAGCGTCTGACCTTCAGATTCCGTCATGCCTTAAGGTGGAGCCGTACCTTTCCTTACATTAGTTAGTAGCAGCTAGTATTCATAGTTCATTTTCGTTTTACACAAAGAGTTAAAGCATTATTTTTATGGGCAGTTTACTGAATTCTTAATATTTTTTTAGTTACTTATTACAAAAACTTTAATTCTACGTCAGTACGCAGCGGTCAGGGTGTACGGTTCCGATCCGTCGAAATTAGAAACACATGTGGTATCAAGTATACATTATTTGTTTTAAATCCTTCAATTGGTAGTGACCGTCAACCAACGAATTTTCAGTGAACGGTTTGTGAGGATCGGTCAAATATATAACACAAATTTTAACTTATTTGTGTCGACGTTTCGACAATTTTTATTGTCATCATCAGGACAATTGTTGCTGATGCCTAATGTGTGTTAATCGTCAGCAACAATTGTCCTGATTATGAGAATAAACATTGTCGAAACGTTGACACAAATTATTTAAATTTGTGTTATATTTTTGACCGATCCTCACAAACCCTTCACTGAAAAATTCATTCTTTGTTTTGTTCTAAGTTGATGATCTTTCTACGTTCTTTGTTAGTCTTCTTACTGCTTATTTTCTCATTTTAATTTGTTTTTTATTTTTTTACTGTCTTGTTTACTGTAAATGCGAACACTTTAAAATTCCCCTCTGTCGAAGTCCCCAAACCGCTTGTAAATGCGTAAATCTTTATCGCGGAACTCCTCCTATTTCGATACTATGAAACATCATTTCCTTTCATTATCTTTTCCTGCAATTAGACCTAGATCTTTGGAAAACGATCTAGTAGTATTGAGAAATAGAACCTACAGGCAAGAAAAGTTGTATCATTGTTACAGGCCTATTGATTCTCTTCCTTTGCAATCCCTGACTGCCAAATATTAGAAGTTTACTGATTATAATTTAACAGAATCTGTGTAGTATGTCTGTTTTTATATTATGCAATTAAATGTAGAAAATACTGATACCGTTTTTGCAAGGGTAGCATAAATAACAACGTTAGGATAGTGGAATCCTTATACTGTTGGAGTGTAATCGATACTTACAAATTGTATTAACACTTATTAACAAAATCATACCCTATATGCTGCTGTTGTCTTTAGTCCACTGTATTATATGCTTATAGGCTTTCCGTCTTTAATCCAAACATATCTGCAAGGTCCTGCCCATTCAAAACGGTAAATTGTTCACTGTACATAGATAAACTGATCTTTGATTTTGCTATTGAGTTCATGTACTCTAGGTACTTTTTTCTTTCTTCCAATTTATTCTTCTTAGAAAATATATTAAATTTGGTTTTCACGTCTTCATTGATTTTTTGATCCCTTGGTCGATAATTTTTCCTTGTGGCACAAACTTCATTTTGTCTGTGTGTATGAGCAGTTTTTCCTTCCCTGTTGTCGTCCAGATTTTGCTACTGAGGTGAAAACAGATACTCGTCATTACTTATAATTCTCGGGCTAATTGCCCATGGTTTGTAGTTGAACTGTATTATTGCTGACGTTTCAGCAGTACACAAAGGAAACAATGTTATTGGGACATGTTGCTTTTTTCCATTGTGTGAATATATTCTGATTAGTTTCTGCTATGATGATGGCTGCTGAAAAATCATTAATGACAGACTTTAAATACACCCCACGGCTAACTATCGCGGACGTTTTACGTAATACTAGCCGCAGCCGTAATATAATGTTAAGTACAGTCAGTACTATAAAAATTTTATTTTTCTCTCAGTCTCGTTTCATTCTTCTAATAGAATCGTCATAATTATTCTGGAATATTGTCTGATCAACTGAATTTGTAATTCAATAATTCTTTCACTATACAGATATCAAATACGTAATGTGCACAGTAATTTACAAAAGCCACTAAATTAGCTGAATTCAGTTTTCAGATAACGCAGCTACCTATGGACGCAGCTTATCTATTACGGCGTATGGACTTGACGACCACATTGCCCGCCGGTTTGTAGCGTTACAAGGAACTTTGCAAGAGCCTTATATCTTCTTCATTGTGTCTCTACAATATTTCATATACACTGGCATTGGTTACCTCTGGCAGTTCATTCTGAGGTAGGAAAAGTTAGTTATATGACCACTTATGCCACAGTTGAAACAATTAGGCTTTTATCTTTTTTTTTGTTTCGAAAGGTCGTTGTGGCGCTACAGACTTCTTAAATTGATTTTCTCAAATCGTCACTTTGTCTGTCTGTTATGGCGGTAATATGTTATTTGATCCATTACTGTGATATGGCTGTGATATCTGATATGTGATATGTGATATGACTACAACGTGATGACTTACTCTAAGTAATGAATGTCCCCGACTTGTTAGGTTCAAAACAGAGAGAGTGAACAAAAGTGTCTAAATATTCTGATGTCGTGTCATTTTTATCACATTTTACAATTCACTAACTCTGATACTGTCAATAATCATAATGAGAGAAATCCACCTCCGCAAGTCTTGCGATGTTTAATGATAAGCCTGTTTTGCCAATCCGTCGGCATTGGCTTCAAACCACTGGAGGCTTTCCACAGAACGATGTCACCTTTTTTTAAGTTAAGTTTTAAGCATATCGCACAGATAATGATCACAATATCATAATTCTAAGGTTTTGTCAATTCGGCATAAGCGTTCCGGCTACCAGATGTCATTTTTTGTAGTAGCTTTGCCCAGGGAAACGAGTAAAACTTGGTTTCAATCCAATTGTTTCCGTATGCAGCGACTTCAACTAGCCGAAAGTAAATCCCCCAGTGTTTCCGTCAAATGCTGGCGTTTTGACGTTAACTCTCAGCAATGGCAGACAGTCTCACATTTCCTGGTACTTTCTATTATTTTGTATGTACTTTCCTGTCTTCATGATTCGCAGTCTGCATTGTCATTAACTACTCAACTTCACTTTTAATTTGGTCTCTTATGTTTGCATACTACTCTTCTACTGCAACGGATATTTTGATTGATATTGCTTTTTCTATATTTGAGACTGATTTTTCTACACTAGGTATTCATGCCCTTCTCTAGTGAGGGCACTACGTAGAGACCTAACTCTTTAGTAATCGCTTTCGCTCCTGTATCAGTGCTTTAATGTTGTTCGTTTTAAGCTTTCTCTCCTCTGTTGCTAGCTTACGTGTTTCATTTGACGTTCTCCCGACTCGAGCAAAAGTGCTTTTGTCTTTCCTATGGCTTGTCTGTTTTCCACTTGCGTTCTTCGTTTTCTCGTCTTTGTGTTTTCCGCTTCCTGTGGGTGTCTTTATTTTATTCATATCTCAGCTTCTTCTAGGTAGGTGGTATTCATTTTTTGACATACTTGTGTTTGCAATATTAACGCTTAGAAAGCTTATGTCTGCTTACTGATATTCCTGTTAGTAAATTATTTACCACGCACACTACTTTTCTACGAAATTAAAGGTTCTTTCCGACTCTGGCACCGGACCACTGAGAACAGTTAGAATTCAACAAAATCACTTCTATACATTAACTCAAATCAAATGCGATCAACAAAGGGGATAAACGTCACATTATTACAGTTCCACACTAATTAACAGGTTAGTGGCTTTTCACTAATTCGCAACAACATTTCCGCAAACCACACTGTAACACGGCTGGTCTATCTCTAGTCTATCGCCGGTCTTCGAATCCAGTATTTGTACTTCTGCCGTTTTGCATTGTAGTCAAATAGCGTAACCTGGATGCCGGTGAGTAGTCAAGTCAACGTCTAGAAGGGGCATCGGTATCTCGCGTAACGTAGAACAATCCAGACCGTTACGTAATTCTGCCGTGTGGAATGATCTGTAAACGTCTGAAACAGTTTAGCTAGTCGCGGCGTGCCACAAATCACGTACGCGTTTAGCAATTTACTACTATTTATTTCATCAGCGTAATATCATAATAATGAAACATTGACACTAGTCCACGACTATTTAGCAGTACCATACGTACATACATACAGTAGCCAAACATCACAGTCTGGATAACTTGAACATGCATAGTATAGCAGCGAGCGTTCACAACGTCAGCCAGGAAACAAAGAGACCGCAGTCAACAAGACACAACAAACAAAGATCAGTATTCACTCAAACGATTCAAGTCACTTATCGGTGAACAAAAGCATACACTGTATAATCCGAGTCAGCCTGGCATACGTAGAGACTGCAGAATACGAATGGAAAAAGAAAGATCAGATATTGACGGACTTTTTTGTGTAGTCAAAATAGTTCTGTTGATATGCAACTTTACAAATTTTTATCAGGGAAGGCCGGGGCGTACGGGAGTACATTCACGGTGCTCTACTGATAAATGTTATTGGTCATACCTAAACCTCGTCGGTATTATTCATTTTAAATTTATTTCACAGTTATAAACTTGGCGCCATAGGTAACCGTGCGTCGCTCGTATGCAGTTTATATTTTGCACAAGTCGTAGCTTCATCTTTAAAGAAAGAAGCAACTTTGTGCCTTTTTTTCTAACAGTAGTCAGATATTATGTGTATTAGAAGTCTCTCTTCTAGGTTATCAGACCATATGCTGGTTGGCAGCAGCTAACGATTCTTCACGCTTCTCTGCTTTTCTTTCCAACTCACGATATGATGTGCAGTTCATATCGACCATAAGCTGTTTCACGGTCGACCATCAGCGGGGTCGTCCCCTGTGATTCTTCCCTTCAATTGTTCCTTCTATTATTCCCTTAAGCAAACCCATTGCGTCGTATTATATGCCTTAACACTTAGCTCTTCTGCCTTTTAAATTTCGTAAAAAGCTCTTTCCCTCCTGAGCTCTCTAAAGACTTCCTTATTCGTTATCTTCTCCCTCCAGCTTATCTTGAATATTCTACAGTAGCACCAGGTTTCAAATGCTTGGAGTCTTTTGTTGTCACTTTCTCCGATTGTCTAAGATTCACTTCCGTATAGGGCAACGCTCCACATGTATGTCTTTAATAGATTCTTCCTTATTTTTAAGCTGAGAGTGTTTGAAGTAAAGAGGGTTTTCTGTTTGTTAAAAGCAATAAAGCCAATTCTGTTTATAATTTCCTTACTGCTAGGCCCATCACTTATGACTTTACTTCCCAGATAGATATATTCTTTTAACTGCCTGGAGAACATTATTTCGAAGAGTTATTCTGACTAGATCTTCTTCCTTCCGACTACAGTCTAGCTTTGATCATTTATTTGGTCTTTTGTTCATTTACTTTTATATTGAATTAATTCTTCGTTACTTAATCCATTGCGTCAAAAATTGTTTGTAGATCTTCGTTGCTCTCTGCTGTCACTGCTATGTCATCTGCAAACCTAAGCATGTCTACTTTTTCCCTGTGTATGTTTTATTCCCAAATGGGTGTCTTCTCTTACTCTATCGATCGCTTCTTGGACGTACAACTTTAACAAACATGGAGATAGAGAGCATCCCTGTTCTACTCCTTTCTAAATGTTTGACTCCTTTTGCCTTTCGACATCGAACTATGCTGTCTCGTGCTTGTAAATATTTTTGATAAATCTTCGTCCTTTGTAGGGCATTCCTGTTTTGTGTAGGATACCGAACAGCTTGTGCCACTTAATGTTACCGAAGGCTTTTTCTATGTCAACAAAAGCTATAAATGTCGCTTTGTCTTTCTTCAGTCGTTTTTCCTATTATCTGTCCTAATGCAAAAATTGCCTCTCTTGTTCTAATATTTTTCTTAAAACCAAACTGATCTTATGTCAAACGGCTCTCTATGTTACTTTCTGTTCTTCGAAGGATGATTCGGGTAATTATTTTTGATTCACAAGACACCAGGCTTAACGTTCTGTAGTCCTTGCATGATCAAGCAGTCAATCTTTTAGGTATTGGCACTATGATACACGTAGAAAAGTCTTTTGGCAATTCTTCTGTCTCATAGATTTTGCAGACCAATTCATACAGTTCTGTTTTCAGTTTCTTTCCGCTCTTAAGCAACTCTACTGGAATATTGTCAATACCAGATGCCTTACTTTCTTTAAGCTTATCTAATGTAGTTACGGACAGGAACCTTAAAACAGTCTTACACATCGTTACAACAACGAGTATCTGTTTTACAGTACGTTCATTGTGGTGTTACTTACCATATTGATCAAGACGTTAAACAAATGCGTAACGGTTCTAAGGCAATTTATTGCACTATTAGAAAATTTGTATTAATAAAATACGTGGACGTACGGAGATGAAATTGAATAATTTTACGACCGTATCTACCCCGTCATACGGTTATTAAAACTGTTATGCAACGAGGAAGATATTTAAGTAGAATAGAAACAACTCAAATGCGTTTTTAACATTTACAAATTTATCTTCTACACACAGTAGGATCAACAATGACTTAGAATTGCTTTCCACAAACATTATAATCGGAGAGCACCGCAAGAGACGGAAATGCATCTTAACAGGATGCGGGTAGTCTGTCGTTCACTTCAAATTTTACATTATGCACCAAAACGTAAAATATTATGCCAAAAGATATTATAAGAATTTCCATAATAGTAGAGACTACATTAATATGTGAAGCTTCGCCTAACCATTGACAGGAGAGAAAAAGAAGAAGCAGAAGGAGCGTAAGAGGAGGAAGAAGAAGATGAGGAGGAGGGCGAGGAAAAGAAGAAGAAGAAGAAGAAGAAGAAGAAGAAGAAGAAGAAGAAGAAGAAGAAGAAGAAGAAGAAGAAGAAGAAGAAGAAGAAGAAGAAGAAGAAGAAGAAGAAGAAGAAGAAGAAGAAGAAGAAGAAGAAGAAGAAGAAGTTGATGGTGATGATGATGATGGTGGTGGTGGTGGTGGTGGTGGTGGTGGTGGTGAAGAAGACGAAGAAGAAAAAGAAAAAGCATGAAGCATGCTCTGTTTGTATTTTGTGTGTTTGTGTGTTTGTCTCTGATCTATGGAATTCCGAATATCACGCTGCTAAACAATATAGCTTAGCCTACAATGACACCATTAACCATGTTAGGAATACAGAAGAAATATATGTCATTTTGAAATTATTTTAATTTTTCAGTTTAAGTGTGGAAATAATATTATTGGATTGTGAATAAATTAACAGTAGTGAAATATCCTATACGTTTAACCGTGGCGAAGCAGTAAAAATGCTACTCCAGAATGTCAAGAACAAACAAGGCGTCTAATGATTCTATGAAACAAAAAAAGTGACAAGAACACAACAAATGATATCATAGATATAGTTATTTTTGGTACAGACGTTTGAAACAAACGCTGCAGGATCGATTACCCAAAATAATTTTGAATGAGTACTATCAGAAAAAAATAGGAAGACAAGAAGCAAAACGTGGAATTGGAGAAGTAGTACAGAAATGAGGAAAAGGCATTTACAAGAGTTAATGTACAGGAAAGAAGAAAGTTTGGAAATCGGGCATCGTCGCCCTGTAAAGCTGACAGAAAGGCGATCACGGACTTTGAAGAATTATATATTTAAGTAGAAAACAATAGCCTACATGTGTTTGAAGTCTGCAGGTATTCGAAAACTAACATCTAAGCTGACAATAGAAACAAAACATCTTGAGGTGCATTTTAATTAGTTGAATAAGAAAGGCATTTTATAAGATGGTAATATATCGTAATTTGACTTGGTGGAACGAAACACGTGTTTAACCTAAATTAGTGAAGTGAACAAGAAAAGAAGCTACCGCTAAGTAATGTAATTTATCCTATACTTCCATCATTAACATTGTCAAAAATGTGGAAGATATAACCTTCACTTAAATTAAAGATCATGTTTGTGAGAGATACAAGTGTGTTCACGTTTTAAATGATACACGTTTTTCAACATTAGAGACAAAGTCCATATAAAAAAATTTCCGCAAGTAACAACAAGAATTTTGAGACAAATTTTAATTAATTTTTTATCAGTAATGAAATATCAAAATCCGTAGTTTGTAAATCTTTATTATAGTGGCTACGTGTGGGGAGTTCTGCCTACGGGTAGGCTGTTATTGCGGGTGGACGCTTGATTAATGCAAATGAGAGTCCACCGTTACCCCAATTACTGCAAAGCCCTGCGTCAGTGTGCTTTTGTTTTACGTTGCATATTCAAAGTAGAGTTTACCTTTATCTAATTTCCGGGTTGATTATTTCAAATAATAAAACCACAGGTGTAGTGCTTGTTTATTTTCAATGGCGCACGTTGCTTCAGCTTCCAATCGAATCCCGTTATGCGTAGTAATTGTTGCTTATGTAGCATGGATATCAACCTTCAGTTTATAGTTACATGAATTATTAAAACTAGAAAAAACGACTTTCATCATTTTCGTAACAGCTATATTAAAATGTTTTCGAATTGTGTGTTAAAATTGTCTATATTACAGCATTTCCCTGTGGAATATAATATTTATTGCACACTACAGATTGTGAATAACACTAAGTTAACAGATTCCATACGGTGGTAAATAGACCGGAAATATGTTGTGAAATATTAGGTATTCAATTGCTTGTGTTCTTGTAGATTCATTTGTTATGTTGGATCACTCAATATTTTCTTTCGTTTAGTCTCCTGCAGGTGTATATTTGTCCTTGCTTCTTCAAAAATTCTTTCTCATCTTTCTTTGTTCCGCACTTGTTGCATCATCATAAACGATCTATGCATGAAACAGAGTAAACTCTACCGCGTTCATTATGTCACTAGGAAAGCTACCCTGACAGCCTACCCGTTATACACCAGTATGTATACAGCCTATGTAACTCCACCTATTTTCACGTTGTGACTTTTATTTCCTTTCGACATACGTGCAGAATGGTTACTGCAAGTTTATCCCGTGAATTTTGATTTCTTATTAAAATGGGCGTTTTCATTTAAATTAAATATTTTTTTTTCACCGCACTTTTAACAAGATTCACCTTGTTTTGGCGTAACAATTAATACTTTTTATGCAGAGGCCTAAACATAAAAGACAGGTGGAGATTTTCTGAATCTATTTTGATTGAAAAATATTTCCTAACTAAGCATTAAACGTAATTAGTTGTGAGTAGGCTTAATACTAAAAATTACAACATATTAAATTAATGAGAAAATGATTTACGGTGTAGTAGGTCTATGATCTTTCCTTAATTATTTATTAATGTGTTAGTACCAGATTATTAAAGAATTATTTAAAGAAATTAATTGCTTTTTTCATAATCCTTTTCAGATTTATTTTTGAAATCGTCCTCTGAAGTCTGATGCCAGACTTTTGCGTGAACAGAGCGCCTTTTGTCGGTCTTGATACGTTATTATATCCCGTACATATTTTTGATCACCGTCAATTTGTTGTGGTTAGAATTGGTGATTTCAATGTAAGTTGGTCTTTCATCCCTTCTGCACATACATCCAAAACAGCGTATTTCTTGTGCTTTTATTTACAATTCAAGTTTTCTCTTTTGTATGCTTCATTCTTCAAAATTTGCCATTCCTTATATTTAGCTTCTCCTGTGTTTATTCTTTCATGATTATATCTTAAATTTTTCTGGAATACGCAGTTTTTCTTCCCCATTCCCTATTAAACATATCATATTCACTAAATACGTAATCACCAGCCTTAATGCTGCTTTACAAACCTTTCCTTTCGTAATTATACTAATTAGTTTGCTTTGGATGAACATTTATGTCTGACAGATACTAGGCCTGTTTTCATACTACTGTGATTTACTTATCTCTTCTTTTGTTCTAATTATTCTAATAATTCCAAATATTTGAAATCAATATTCTTACCTTGCAAATTTTTTACCCATTTTATTTCTACTATATATTATTCGTTTTTCATCTGTCTTCATATAATTTTTCTTATATAGCTTTAATTCCATTCTGCGCCTTCTTGCTTGAATTTAAAATTTTTGCGGAGATTCTTCTAGGAGTTTTTGACTCTTTGTCATTATGGCTAAAGTTAAGGTATACGCATTACATTGTTATGCCTTCTGCAAGTTCAGTCGTTTTATATTCCTACGTGAACTTACACTTTTGCCACCATTACGGTTTGAGAATGTTATAGGTTTTCATCTATTTGGTAATCACCCATAAGCATGACATAGTGGTTTGCGTCATCTGTAACTTCGAAGGGGCTTATAAGTCTGCGGAAATTTTCTAAAAGTAGATTTATTAGAAATTCAATAAATAAAAACACTCCTAATATAATAATAGTTTTGTTATTTATTCTATAATACACTAGTCAATATGCTTCTAAGGTTTTTTAAAACATCAGACTAATCAGTGTAATTGTTTAAAACATTCTCATCTTACTAGTGGCAGGTAATTAAAAAATTATTAAATATTTTGTTAGCATCGACCATTGACTGGTTGGAATTTAAAAATATTTGTATTTACGTTTTGAAAACATGTATTTCTATCATTAAAAACTGTATACGAACAACTGAATAATACTTAAAACACGTATATGACGATGTGTTAGTACTTATGGAGTATTGTGATTACACCGTATTAATATCAGAATAATTATTGTGTGTAACAGTTATTATTATACTTTATGCAAATAACAATACAAATTTGCGAAAAATATATTTGTGTAATAATTGTTCCTGTACTGTTTATATACAGGTTTTGGTTTTGATATTGCAATAAAGGTTTTCGAAACGTCGACAAAACTGTTTAAATTTTGTTTTTGAAATCGATGGCTGAATCTCACAGATCTTTTATCACTGTGAGTTATAAATGTGCATTTTTATCAAGTAATTTAATGACCAATCTGTACTCGTAATATAGTGTTCTGAATGGAAATATATTTATTTACTTTTAAAAAATGCGCCTATTGGAAGTACGTAACTGACGTTCATACAAAAACTGAAATTTATTCGAGACGACAAAAATTTCTGTGGTATTTTAATTAATATATATCATTAATTAAATATGTAAAAGTTAATTAGTATGTAAATTTTTATTTAGCCCCAACATGAAGGGGACACTGCCAACGGGGTTACAGCGGACGCATGTTTATGTTAATAAGGGTCTATATTTCCTGCAAGCCCTGTGCCAGTTTGGTCTTCTTTTATGTTATTTTCTTTGCCCAAGCCAAAACGTTGCACACTAACCACTTTAATTAATAAAACGACGGAAGTGTTGTTGGTGTAGTGCAGCTTGTTACAGATTCCTGCCTTTGTTGTATAATGTTGCGAGTATAGCATGCACGCAGCGGAGTAAATTATTAAACACAAGGAAAAACTATACATACAAGTTTTATTAACACTCTTAAAAAGGAATTCACTTGTTTTACAAAAATCCAACCTTACAATAATGATCTTCAACATTAGTTAGCATACAATCTAAAGACATGTAATATGCTACAATGTTGTGTATAATTACAATTGCACTTTTAATTTACAACGGTTGTCACACAAGTCAGCTTCTTTGCCGTAAATACCACATACTAGTAAGGGAAGTTTAGCGGTGATGAGTACAAGTTTGCTGGACTTGAAAGTTCAGTGGATAACACTGAAATAGTCATAGACACGCTCAGAAGCCAGCTTATTAGTTCCACCTACATAGCCAAGGCATTGACATTGAATGGTGTGCCCAGTTGAGAAGAACGTATTCTGCGGAGGTCTGTAGCTTATGCGTATATTGTGCGATATCTATAGCTTAGCAAAAGAACTAAACATTTTCTGTGTGTTGTAAGACTCATATTTCATATAAACACATGTTAAATTCCAAACGTGTCTGCCAATGTATTTATTGTTTACCTGCTGTTTGAAATTTATGTGGTAGGGATGTTTTGCAAAATGGGCAAAATCAAACATTGTTATGTTATATAATTGCTTGTTAAAAATGCTTAATGTCAATAAAAACTCATAACAAAATAGTAAATGTGTTAAAAATGCCGCGACTTTAAGAAGAATAGTTTGTAACTGAGAACTCCAGTTTAACCGTGGTCGTACGAGCATTAAAGACGATTCCTGCAATGGACACTTAAAAAGTGTAACAACCTAATATCACTTTAAAAATTTCATAGACGGTGTTGAAAGACCGGCGATTAAAAGTGAAACATTGTTAATATAATAGAGATCTGACATCACCGTATGAATTATTTTATGACTGAAGAACTTGGTCTGAAAACAAGATTGTGCAAGCTGGGAGCTGGATTTCCAGTTGCCAAAATCACAATTTTGTCCATTTTGTCCATTTTACAAAACACGCCTGAATGTTAATTTCAAGCCGATGTTAAAAAATGAATAAATTGACAGATAAATTTGGAAACTGACGAATGTTTGTATGAAGTATGAATCTTACAACGACGAAAACAAATTATTTCTACCGGTAAACTACAGATGTCGCTCCACTAACTTTTCAATTGATACTCTCAAATCAATTATAAGATGTCGAACACTAATGGTTGTTTTGATGATTCAAAATTATGCACAGTAACATTTGAATAATTTAAATGGGAGATCACACCTACCCCTTTTTTCTGATATTTGTCTTAATAATGCCTACCTGTTCCCTCAGGTCAAAGTTTACTTAGAAGTAGAGTCGTTCAAGAATGCCTGTGGAAACAGGATCCATTTTCCCATAAGGTGGATTTAGAAAAATTGACGAAACATTTTGATAAATCCTAAAATAGTAAAAATTAAAGCATTTTAAACTTTAAATGACGTCAAAGGTTTTCGCTAAAACAGTCTACTTCTGATGAACAAAACAAACAAAATATTATTAGGAAATTTTCAAAAAGCTTCTCAAACCAGCGAAGCCACAACATTTGTGATAAAATATTTTCAAGGTATTTAAATTTAGAGTTATTTCTATCAATAATGTTTATATTATATGAAGAAAAATTCACACTACAAATACAAATGCTCAGAAATACACATAATTTCACAATACACATCCAAATGCACAAAAATACACATAATACACAATCATTTACAAATACACATAAATACGATATAGTATTAAAGAAAAATATTTATTAAAATACATTTACACCAGAATTCAGTCTAATTGATAGCCAACCTTACAGAAACTTATGGATATTTCGATTAGCTGTGAATTTAATTTAAAGCTGTAGACACACAGACCGGACGCTTGAAGATACAACAAATAAGCGATACACCGTGTCTAAGCTGATCAAGACTACAAAACGGTAAAAACAAATATAGAAAAGAACAGACATATTCATAGGTACACCGTTTTGTGCAAAAAATTTCGAAGTCTCTGTTCTGTACAAATCATAAGCATTCGGTATGTATATTATGTAAGTCCCTTGTGTTCGTACAGGAGCATCATTAAAATTATATTAATATAGACCTGACGCGCATTACATACAACATTGGTGACAACTCAACGCTGACAATAAACAGAAGGAATTTAATACAACAACGTTTAGGTTGAATGTGTGTGAGTCTGTGTGTTCGTACTGTTTGCACAGCCATCGAGTACAGCCATAGTAACGGCGCTGCTGTAGCTTCCTGTAGTTGTGTGGATGTCTTACAGTAGAAACGGTTTGCAATATAGTTGTCAGAATAGTGGAGTTGCGCTCCGTCGAACTTGAGGCATTTATTAGCATTGTAATCTACTGTGTGTCAGTCGACTATGAACTGCATACCTTGATTTATATTTTAAATGGAAATAAATTTGTTCTCAAATAAATTTGAATGTTATATAATTTTTCAATTAACATAAAAATTACGAAATCAATATCACTTTACCCTTTTTTGTAACAAATATTTGGCTCATACAAAAACAAAATACTGAAACTTCTAAACTACTTCACTGAGTTGAATTTACAGCCATAATATTTAAATGGCAAATAACATAATTTAGTCCCATTTCAGAGTTTACGTATGTTTCTATACATATCTGCACGTCTATATCTAATGCACAGCATAAATATGCGTAACTAATAACAATCTGTAAAAGCTTTCCAAACTTATCTTACAAACTGTGTGTAGGCGGTTTAAAAATTTCAAGGGATATTAAGATAGGCCTATATTAAGTTTATCAGATGAATAGAGCTTCTATTTCTAATAAAGTTTCTCATACTTTGATATATTACCTAGATATTTACTACTTTTTCTTTCGCTTTAATTTCAATGTGGTGCCACTAAACTATCTTTCTATCTACTTCTTTCTAGTGCACCCAAACTTCTTGTTTCCTGTGGCGTTTATAAATATACAGAATATCGTACTTTTATACGTTCCACATTTATACGTACATTTTGCTTTCGCTTTTTAGGCCGTAGAATATGATTCCCTTTTTTCAAGATTTATATTACTACGGCTTCCAACTGTCAATACATTCCGCACTGACAGTCGCGGTAAAGAAGAAAATAAACATGTAGATAATTGGGCACACTCGTCATAAGACATCCAGCATACCTTTTAATAAAGAGTTTAAACCTCTTCTCCATGTCACATTAAGACCTAAATTGGCAATCACATAAATTTCGTAATCGCCTCGACATCATCGGCAAATTATAAAATCAAATGTAAAATATAAAATACAATTTTTAGTTAAAACGTTGCCCCAATGGTTTTATGCCTGGCCAGAGAATTAAAATTAATTTTCTTGGATATCCGTTACTACTTTGTCTAAAGTCATACGTACATAGTGTGTTCTGGTAGCTTTGCCGAAAATATTAGGTTATATGAAATTCAGAGAGGCTTTAATGATGTTTTAATGTACGTATGTGTATTCAACGAAATTTTTCTTTCAATCCGTTTGTGATACATGTAACTTGCCACGTGGCGTAGCGGTAAAGAAAAGACAACTAAAAACACACGTTTTCGTAGTGGTAAAAGAGTTTGCTTTTATCAACACTGTACGCTTTATAGCATTATGAAATACATAAGCCACAAAAAATTATTGTGCCCAATAAAGGTCAATTTCTATATAGAGTTGTTTGTCGCTGGGTATAAGCATTAAATCGCTACAATTTTGACGGTGGTTAAACTACAATTTCTGCAATATTTATTTAAATAACAGTTAGTAGTTCAATAATATTGGCATTTTGCAGATCAAACAACATTTTTGTGTATAATTTAAACATTTTGTCAACCACTGGATGTATGCAGAGGAAACCCTATTCTGCGTGGAAGCCAGTTTACTGGTTGAGAAACGTTAAGTGTACATACTAAAGCAAACGTTTTAATATTACTAACTCTACTACAAGTTTAGCTGACAACAACTACAAAAATGTCTTACTAAAAATCTCGTTGTATAAACTACTTATTTAGATTTCAGCCGGTTTTATTACGAGTCGAGTAAATAACATAAATTTTTATATTACATAGGGATATCAAGAAGACAAGCTAGGCTACCTACTTATACTTAAAATTAACTTTATGTAACTTTCTGTAAATACTGGTTTAAATATCTTTTGTAAGTGGGCGTATCTTTTTATAGAACACTCGATTTTGATAAGGATAAAATCTTTTAAGATCTTTGAAATTATATTTATAGCATGTTATAATTTAGTGAATGTTTGCCTCTTTCTTGAAATATCTACATTATGGGCAAATATTATGCGGTAAACCTTCTGCTGGAATACTCCTATTGCAGTAACTTTTAATTGATTGTCTGAAGACAGATAAGCTCAAAAATCAAAAACACTCAGAGTGGTGATTGAAAGAGATCTTAATATACGAAGAAAACAAGCAAGTCTTGAACCGTCATTCTTACAGAGATTTTAGATGTGTAAGAAGAGCTAGAATTGAAACGTGAATGGCAAATTACTACGTTCAGATCATTCTACAATATATTTTTCAATTTTCGTTGTGTTGTGACCTCCTTCTCTCCTGTTTGCATGACTATTTTAGCAAACTGTATTAGATTCTGTCCTTAAATATTTATTACAAATTCCACATAGCTAGTGGACAATCTTTCTACTCTACGTTACATATTTCTCCTCTGTTACTGTGTGCATTATGAATTGTAAGTTCTATAATAAGCTTTAACAACCAATTATTATGTCTCGTTATGTCCGAAAAATTGTATATTCTTGTAAGTGCTGCTGAGCGGACTCTTCTATTTGCGTACGCGCTGAAGCATTTCTGTGTGGGTGTATAGATAGTATACCTTCAATACCTATATTTTGAATAGAGTTTTGTTTTAATTTAATGAAGTAAAAGATAACTTAAAACCGATTTCTTACATATTCCGATCATAAAAGGTGTTATTTATAAAAAACAACACTTAATCAAATGTGAAATAATCTAAGATTATTTAATTTATTCGTCCCTTTGAATAACACAATGAAGAAGACCAATCATCTGTCAAACTTTGTACTAAGTCATACTTCTTCCTATTATTTGATGCTATAAAGAAAGAAAAGGGGGTACATTTCCAGCTTTCCTATCTATTTTAAAACGTTATTCATAATTCCATTTTAACTTTTCCTACTGAGCTAGTGTATTTTCCTGATTTGATTTTTGTATTTTCTTAACTTCTCTCGTCATTTCTAATGCATGATATGTCTTAAAATTTCTCTCAAAAAGTATTTATTTGTCCCTTTACGGAGGTTTATAGATTACTTTAGTTACATAATGTTTTATTCCTTTATTAGCGGTTACAAATCTACTTATTTCATTACATTATAGTTTCATTTTCTATATCTCTGTCTTAGATCTCTAATTCTTTGTATACACTTTGTTTCTGTATTAATTTTTATTTTGTTTTTTCTAAAGTCCAGTTTTGTATGTCGGAGCCGGAAAATGCACCTTTTCCATATTTTGTTTCTGTTACTACCGTTTATGTCATTGAATTTACAGGCCTACGTTATGTTCGTTACGCGATACTTAGAACGTAATTTATCGTTCGTTATGTATAAGGCGTTTGACTGTTGGTCTGTTGGTGTTCTTTGAAACCTTCATACCAATGAATAACATTAGGAGGTGTATGGAATTGAAAACATAGTATTGTGGAGGATAGTAATACCTCTTGAGTGGCTAAATAATCTCAATTTGGTAAACAAAACTATTTAATCTACAGAAACCTAAACTTGCTATTAATAGACATAAGCCTCTTTTCCCAACCACCTACTAAAAGTTTATGCAGGGAGTTATAATTTCACCCTAACATTGTAGACTTATAAAGTCTGTAACCCATAATATCTACTTTTGTAGCAAGAGTTATCCCGGTTATAGTAGCAGGCCCGTATGTAAAACGTAATTGAAAACCTTGTCTTTTAAAATCTTCTTCTCCTTTCTCTTCTTTATTTCTTTTACTACAATGTTTAGCTTATGGAAACCTGTTCCAAAATTCCTCTCGTCCTTGAACAACCCACTTCTCTTCTACCAACGGCTTTATACATCAGCGCGCTTTTGGGAATCGATCCTTTGGTATCCTTTGGATAACATCGATTTCAATAAGTTTAAGTGGTTATATTGTTACCTTTTACTTCAGTTACTCTCTTGTAAGCTCATTCTTTCTTCTATCTTGCAGTGTTACTTAACATACATTATTTGAAATAAAATTAATATCTAAAGTTTACCTAAAGTGTTTTATTCTCATGCGTTGTGTGCAGTAGTGTGACGAAATAATTTACTTGTTCGTAAGAAAAGGTTTAGCCAAAACCTACTGTCTAGTAGTCTGCTGTTTGTTTGTTACATTATTTTGTCTGTTTGTTAGTTGTTAATGGTATAATTTTGTTGTTTTGCTTTGACCTGGTTATCAATAAAGAAATTGTGTCTCTGGTGTTGACACTGTAGCACACTTTACAACTAGTGGTGGTAGCCAGCAACTATTGAAACGTGGTAATGCATTTAGTTCCGTGCTGTTTTGTGTCTACAGTGCTGTACTGTACGACACAACGGACTGCAAACTAAAAACCTATTTCTTTCCTGTCTCTCTCGTTGTATTCGGCATCCACGTTTTTCTCATTATTTTTCACTATGCATTAAGACTTGCGTTTTCTATGTATGTTACCATTTTAGCCTCTGCTGCATGCATTAGATGTTTCTTGTCTTACGGTTCTCAATTCATTTGTTTCATAATGTATCTTTTTTTCGCTCTATCTATTCTCGATTTTGGTAATAACCTAGTTTATTGTGTAGGTCACATATGCTTTGCATTGTTGTACGTCTGATTTAATATTGCCATTATAGACTATTTTTTAAAGAATTTCAGTAAAACCTGAGTGTAACTATTAAGTTACTTTTAACTTTGTATTAAGTTAATATTTTTTACCAAGTGCTAAACGAGATTATCATTAATGCTGCCGAAAAGATAATTTTTGTGACTGATATTTTCAACTGTCGCCTGTTTGTTGCAGTTTGTGTAACCTCCTTTGTAAGTTGTCTTTATTTTTCTTTTGGTCACAGTTAATCTACTTGCGTATAAAATAATATTTATTATAGTATTATATGTAAGGATAACAGAATGAAATGTTTTCATGCAGTAGTAGTAAAAATATTAAGCCCAGTTTTAAAATGTGGCTATTATAAAATATTACAGAAAAACTATTAAAAATAAATAAAATAATTTCCTGATTACTTATGGATTTTCATCGTCGTTTAGGACTCTGTTTTGAGAAAGCTGCGGAAAGTTTTCGTAAGGTATGAAGAAGTTTATGAGTAACTTATGAAAAGTGGAATCGTCAGAAATCAGTTTAAGCACGATTAAACATTGGAGATAGTGGAAAGCAAAACTTGGAAAGATGATGGAATAAAGAAAACCGTAGCTCCACATAAGACAAGCCCAGAAGCAGGACGACAAAGAAAATGAACAAGAGTAAATTCGGTAGGTTACTGTCACAATGGTCGTACGGATCGTCATATTTAAACAGTGGAAACACAGTAATTGACCCCGGGTGAAATCACTACCTATAAATTTATTGACAGTTTAAATAATTTAACACTACATTAAACAATCATGTACAACACTTATATAAGTGTACGTGTATCCAACACACACAAATGTAACAAACAAATTATAAAAAGTAAAACAATACATATATATATAATTAATAATGTCGCAATAAATAATAAGTCACTAATTACAGACATTTTCACTGAATAATTCACAACAATCATTTTACAATAACCTGCTGAAAAACACATAACAATTTTGACAAAGCACAGGGAATTGCTGATAAAAAACTTTGACTCTATTTGTCATAACGCTTCAAACATGATAACGATGCACCCATTCTTCGAGTCTTGTGGATATCTATTAGTTGTTTGGGAACCCACCGAGAGTAGTGTGTTGGGGGGGGGGCTCCTGAAACAGGAAGTGTGACGTCACGATCAGCTGACGACAGGAAGTAGTGACGTCACGATTCTGACCTACCTCAACAGCCAGTGACGTCAGTGAAACAACAATGGGATCATTGTTGGAGTGCAATGGGGTCATTGTTATTTCAGTGACGTCACTGGCTGTTGAGGTAGGTCAGGACCGTGACGTCACTACTTCCAGTCATCAGCTGATCGTGACGTCCCATTTCCTGTTTCAGGAGCCCCCCCCCCCCCAAACGCACTACTCTCGGTGGGTTCCCAAACAACTCACAGATGTCCACAAGACTCGAAGAATGGGTGCATCGTTATCATGTTTGAACCGTTATGACAAATAGGGTAAAAGATTGTAGACAGTATAGTGACAGGAGATGAGACATTATTGGATTCGTTTTGTTTATCCGGAAACAAAGGAACAATCAAAACATCGGATGCACAAACATTCGCCTAGCAAACCAAAAAAGTTAAGGCAGACTTTGCCCAACAGAAAGTAGTTAATGGCTACTGTCTTTTCGGATTGCAAGGAAATTCTGCTAATCGAGTGTTTGGAGCCGGGAACTTTTATCACAGCAGACTACATACTGTGAAACTTTAAAACGACTGAGAACATCAATCAAGAACATAAGACAAGGCATGTTGTCGTCAGGCGTTGTCATCTTGCAAGACCTCACGCAGCTGCACTCACACAAAACCTGCTTCATGAATTTCGTTGGGAATTCCTTGATCACCCACCTTAGAGCCCAGACTTGGCACCACAGTGACTACCATTTGTTCACTGACTTGAAAAAAAAGTGGTTAGGTGGGCAGCGGTTTGACTCCAATGATGAGTCGAATTCCAGTGTGGCAGTTTGGCTGACTACTCAGGAGCGAACATGGGCATAGAAAATTTGGTGCCTCGCTGCGATAAGTGCCTCAACAATTGTGGTGACTATGTAGAAAAGTAGTTTACATATACAGTAGACTCCCGACTATTCGGCCTAATGTGTCGGAAGGGCAGGCCGGATAACAAAAAAGCCAGATAGGCCAGTGTTCTATAATTACTCACTTCCTGCACCACCCATACCATTAAAATCACACTTTTTATACCAAAACCCGCTCTTATTCATATTTTCTGACGTCTTAGTACAGTCCAGTACTTTACAAATGTTTGGTATGTACTGTACCGTACGTTTTAAAAATTTATTACCGAAAAAGGAAGTCCAAGAATAAAAATATTGTATACACATTTTAAGAGAAATTTTATAGTGTCTAAATTTATTGCAGGAAATATAAAATTATGTACACTGTACAGTATGAATACATACAATTTTAAAATAAACAAAACATTAACAAAAAATGTAGGCTTAATTCTTAAAAAAATGATTTAAACTTATTTTACTGTTCATTGATAAATGATTACAAAAATGCGTAAAATCCTAAGATAAAAGAGTGAAAACATACAGTTTTTAGTTTTTGAAAAAGCCCTTGATAGATGACTGCTTATCCAATTTAGCCCTCTTCCGCGACGCAATGTCCCTCCACTTACGCAACCAGATGATATCAGCTGGCGTCGCTTCCTCCTGCTGACTAATGCACTCCAGCGCTGCCTCAATCGTCTTGAACCCTTCCGAATGTGGGATGAGATTTTTCCTGTCATCTAAAGATGCCTCCTCCTCCTCTTCTTCTATTTCATCTCCCAGTGTCAAAATTTTTACACTTTCTTTATCTGTTATTTCATCAACTTCGTCGTTTGCCATCCATTCTCTAATGTCCTCTGCATTGACATCATCACACCCCAGTACTTTTTCTAGCAACAAAACTAGCTTATCGTTTTCATCTTCCACTTCGGTTTCACACACGGTTTCAAGGTTGAAATGTCCACCTCCATGGTTCAAAAGAATTTTCCAAGACCTTACAAGTGATATGTTTGGAATCTCTTCCCATGTTTCGGCCAACCACCTTATGGTATCTAATTAGAAGAGCGGGGGGGGCTTTTCATGTCACAACTTTGTGTTTTGCACACGGCACGTAGGTTCAAAAATAGGCCGGATAGTACGGAGGCCGGATAGTCGCGAGCCCGATAGTCGAGAGTCTACTGTATATGAAACTTTTGTATATAATAAAATTATTGATGTCATTCATGTGTCTGATTATTGGTCTATCGGAGGTTGAAAAACAAATTGCCCTCGTATATGAACTTATAATTAGTGTAAAAGGGTTTATCTAAAGTGTAAAGGAGTTCAATTTAATTACAGTGAGGTGCTAAAACAAAATCAAAGCTGTGGGCTTATTATTCAATGCAGATGTTTTGCGTTTAAAAAATTTAATTGGCCGAAATCTGCTGTTTGTTATTAATTTAATATTTTAATTGAGCGATGCAAAAAAGGTATTGTCATCTGAGAATAACGATTAGCTTGTGTGCTGTATCCGATGTAGGCACCACTCGCGATTGCGCACCTACACACGCACAGACACAGATTCAGTTTTACAATTCGGTATATACTTTGAGTACGTAATGATCTTTAAGAGCTAAGAAGTCATATAGAGCATTGCATTTATAAAACCTAATCACAATAGAGAAATGACTAGAGATGTGCACAGTTAAGCTGCGCATTCTTACAACACTTTAAAAACATTACTTTAAAAAACTTTACTGAATTTGCAAAAAACTTTTCCATGCTGTAATAAGAATCCCATTTACCGGTGAAAATAAATTGCCTGCTACCTTGGACATTGTCGTCTCGGGATACAGTTCGCAAATGTCTGTCCCATATTAATTAAAACGCTTTTTCTTCTTCTGTAAGTTTAGTTCAAAAATCAAATTAAGATATCTATGTAATGTCTCCTTAACAAAAATTATAGATAAAATGATTTTTCAAAGAAAATACTCTATATAATATATTATTATAAGTGATTCGGAAAAATCGCCATTTAAAATTTAGCATATTTGTTTAGATACCCCTTTATTACAGATTTCAGTTTCTTTACTTTTACCCTTCTTTGTAAACTGTCTTTTTTTACGCTGCTGTCCTTTTCTGAACGGTTTTAGTTTTTTCTAGAATCCTTATTTTGTAAAAATGAAATTGAATTGCTGCAGTGTTTCTAAAGTAGCTTTAGTAAGGTAATGGCTGAAAAAAGGAATGCAATATTGTGTGGGAAAATATGTAGCTGTACATTATATATTATGATTTCTAGCAGGAAGGAAAGAAAAATTTCTTTTTAAGTTTATAATCATACTTTATTTCTTCATATGGTCCTTCACTTATAAATGCTTTGTATATTCGTCCTATGTCAGTAGAACCACTGTGTTTCCTTTGTGTGCCTTCGTAACTAGAATATCATTCTCTTTGATATTGTTTTTATTTAGTTACAGTTGATCTGATTTTTTGTTCTTTTTTGTTACACAAATTTTTCCTTAAATATTTTATCAACTACGTTACCTACTTCCTACATTATTTGTTAATGGACGATAATAATATGGGAGAATACAAGTATACAAACAATTGGTGACAGTAGTTAAAGAATGTCTACAATAAACTATTTTATGTTTCATAACAAGTTTTTTATACAGAAAAAAAGATTACCTATGGGATCTTCATTATCACCTCTTCTTGAACAAATATACATATATGATTTTGAAAAGCAATTTATAAATTCCACTAGGTACAAAGACAATATGAAATTATGGACTAGATACGTTGACGATGTATTAGTAATTTGGGAAAGAAGCATGCGTAATTAGAAGAAGTGCATGCGTTTATAAATGAGGTAAATCATATGAATAAAAACTTACAGCTTAAAGAAGAGATAGGAGGTAAGAAAATAAATTACTTAGATTTAAACATAGAAATTAAGAATAATGAAAAACTACAATTTGGGATATTTAGGAAAGAATCGTATTACGATATAATTATACAGAAAGAATCTTACCACTCTTATAGATATAAAATGGCGGGAATCAATTCACTTTGTTATAGAGCTCAGAAATGTTTAAAAGAGACAGAAACAAAATATAGGGAGATAAAAATAATAAAGGGAATTGTAAGTAATAATAACTATAACATCAACATAATGGATACAGTTATGAAAAGTATTAAAATTCAAAAGCTAAAATAGAACCAGAACAATAGTATTATGCAGGGTCATTGACATACATAGGATCACATATCAGAAAAATTATAAAATATTTTAATAAATACGGAGTAGAAATAGCAATTAAAAAATGTCAAACGGTATTTGATAAGATAAGGATTGCAAATATAGAAACAATCCCAGTATTACAGAGAAGTGGAGTTTATAAATTAAAATGTAAAGAATGCAAAAAAGTGTACCTAGGTGAGACAGGACGGAAATTCGTATGCAGGTTGTCTGACCACAAACGTAGAGAAGATAATAGAACAACGAATTCGTTATAAGACATTTCATAGTTTGTTAATCCTTCCGAAGACTATGAAATTTTAAAAGTAGTAAATGTCACAGTTGAAAGAAAGCTTAGACCAGAGTTAGAAATATTGAAAGAAAGAGAGAAAGGGTTAAACAATTTAATAAATACTGAAACTAAATTTGATAAAGAAGAAATATTTTATAATGTAATACAGAAGTAAAAGGTAGAGGACGGATAGATAACATTAAGAATTAAATTGCATATATGGATGTTTTTGAAATAAGCGTGAGTGAACGCGCCCAAAAGTGTGAATAAGAAAGGCTTTACAACGTTAAGTTTTGAAAAGAATGTACACACACACGGAATGTGCTAGAAAAATATGTAACTGTACAGACTGGGGTGACAGGGCTCGGAGGTTGGGAAGGACTTTTGACTTATAGCTTGTTTGCGGGGGCGTGTGTAGACAGTGGGGCGGATGAGGTTGTAAAGAGTTTGTTTTATTCTGTTGTTGTTATTTTCAATATGACGATGAGCTGAGTAGCTTGAAAACGCTAATCTGAATAATTTTTCTATAGTGGTGTCCAACAGTGATAATTCTGTTTGTGGTTATAGTTTAATTAGTTGGTAGCAAGCCAGATGTAAATAGTTTTAAGATTGGATCTAGTACACTACCTTACGGGATTCCAGGTTTTTGTAGGTACAAATAAGATATCTGATAATGCACGCTTGTAGCAAATCACTATCCAAATGCAGTGTTTAGAATGCAATATGCTGTAGCAAGATTGGACACTATGCTCATCCTGCTGTACAACACGCCACAGTGGTAAACTGTATTAAACCCTTGATTCACGTTTAGGGAGGAACGATAGTTCTATTTGTCCATGTCTTCATTATTTAAAAGTGCTCTATAATACTCTTCCAGATGTACAGGTGTGCCAGGACTACTCTCAACCCAGCTATTATTACTATGGCCCGTTATCCTAGGTGCTTATTTCTACAAGCTGAGCAGATCCGACTTCAGTGTTAAACATAGAACTTAGCTTTTATGACGCTGCCCTTTACCAGATTAGAATCCAAGTACCATATCCAATGATGTACTGACGCTCGCCCAATCTAGTCTGTGGTGTTAATTTAACACGCATCACTGCAGATCAAATGGCCTACAGATGTCTTTTATAATACTAATACGAAGGTGGCTTCACATTGTTGGCCGTAACAAAAGCAACGCCGGTTGCATCTACATTTGCAAAATTGGGAAGCGGACAACAAAGTGTCCTCAGCGGTGAAGTATTGGTCTCTGTGCCGTGCGTGCGGTGTCGGACATCTGAACGTCAGCTTTGTGACACTGTGACCGTATGTGTAACTGTGGGGCTTATTATTCTGTGCTTGTTCAAGAATATGTCTCTATAAAATAAAATACTTTTTAAATAACAAACATATTTCATTGATATAGATGTTGATGTTTCTCTTCATCTCTTGAAAGCATTAGACTGATTGTGACTACCTGGGCGACCCATCTTTTGTTCGCCCTGCTAATAATTCTCGTTCCTCCGGGTCAGTAAAACAGAAACTATTTTAAAAAGCGTTCATCCTCGATTCTTAATACGTGGTCCTTCTATACGACTCTACAATTTTTGGTCTTTTCTTTAAATTATAATTTCCAAGGCACTTCCTGATTGCCTCCTTTTCAATATATTCTCAACGTCCATCCTTGTTACCCGTTGAGCTAATCTTAGAAACATTTCAACCAACTAGACTGTACTGTAAGTTTAAGTATTTACGTTATACGGTTCGCGATTAATAGTGCATTTGACATAAAAATAAATTTACATAAATTTCGCATTTGGCGTTTGGTAGTTTCATACGCTATTATTAGGTGACATTTCGAATGCGCTGCATATGAGGTTAAATTTCTCTATTGTTTCTTGACATTAACTTTGTTGAAGTAGGGGACGCCCTATATTACAACCAAGGAAACTGAAGATGTCAGCGCTGTTGTAAGAGCTTACACCTTAAAGCGTAAAAGCTTTGGAAAACCCTAGATCTGCCTTTGCTTGTTAATATTTGCTGGTTCTACAATTTTTATATGTTACGCAATTCTTGATATTGATTTTTCACCCAGTTTATGAAGCACATCAATCTGTGAGGAAAAACTGTAAGTAAAAAAAAGTTGTTTATTATTATTAGATTTTACTGGTATAAAAGCAGCATTGATTTTGATTTCAAAAGATTATTAAACATCACAGAATATAATAACCTTTTTTCAACCGCTTACCTGGGACTTTCCAATGCACCCTTGGTCATACACTACCTCCAACTCTCCTGCCTAACATACATTTCAAACCTGTAACTTCAAATCAAACCTGTGAAGTTGCCGTAACTGGATAAAGAATTGTTAGAAAAATAAGGATTTTCTGTAAAACTATACCAAATGTTTATTTATTAAATTCATGTATTAATGAAATGTTCTACCAAGTGCCGAGCGACCATTCGATAAGCGTAAATTATCGAAATTGCCAACACAACAATACACCAGGCCAACCACTTTAATTGTCTTGGTTTTGAAATAACCTATAGTTTTAGTAAGGAAGATTAACAAAACTGTAATAATTAACCTACATTTGCAGAACTATACATAAAATCTTGCAGAATAGAGTACTTGAACAAAGCACGTGAAAGTTCTGTAAGATAGTTGCAATTTAGTAGTGTGTGGGATGTTGCTGTGGTAAAACATGAAGATGACCTGACAAGAACGAGTCGTAGACCTGCTGCTAGCATACAGGTACAGCAGAATATTGAAACCGTATAATTGCATTTTGTCAGAAGAGCGAGTAGCGTACTTATGTTGCCAAACAGCTCTACTGACGAAATTGGCAGACGTCACAAAATGAAATTGTACGATTCTAAGCAGAATGGGAACCAGACAGCTTTTATGGTACGGACATGTGATGAGGACAGAATAGAATGGGTGGTCAAAACCAGCCATAAATTATATACCAGTAGCGAGGAGGAAGATAGAAAATCTTGCATTGACGGACGTGGATGCAAAGCATATCAGAGGTAATACGAGGCTGAGGAGAGGACTCAAGCGGTAGAGGTGGATGGCAGTCGATATGCGGCAGATGCGGAACGCCCGCAGTGAAATAGTAGCAGCAGCACCAGCAGCAGCACCAGCAGCAGCAGCAGCAGCAGTAGTAGTAGTAGTAGTAGTAGTAGTAGTAGTAGTAGTAGTAGTAGTAGTAGTAGTAGTAGTAGTAGTAGTAGCAGCAGCAGCAGCAGCAGCAGCAGCAGCAGCAGCAGCAGCAGCAGTGGTAGTAGTAGTAGTAGTAGTAGTAGTAGTAGTAGTAGTAGAATAGTATCAGCATCAGCATTAGAAGTTGTATTAATTTTAGTAGTAGTTTTATTAGTAATAGTACGAGTAGTAGTAGTAGTAGTAGTAATAGTAGTAGCAGTAGTGGTGGTAATGGTAGCAGCAGTAACAGCAGTAGAATATTTTCAGTGTGTTCATAAATGGAATGACAGTGCGTTCCAATTAATTCAACAATACGTAAATGTAATTTGTTATTGGTATAAACGAACGAGCACAAAACCATATCTGTTGGTAAATTGACTGATTCATTGAATACGTACTTCCACGCTTCGTTATGGCTGACTGAATATTAAGTTGTTAGACACGATATCATGTAATAGACGTGAGTTGAAAAGAGCAGTATTGCAACATAACTATTAACACATACGCTAACTACAATCCGTTTATTATGAAAGATCAGATTTCGTAATTGCGTGAAACGTAAATAAATCAGCAGGCTGCTTTATCACTAGAGGCATTGTTATATGAACTATAACGCACCAAGAGAACGCAAAGGAGAAGATGCCTGCACGGTCATAGTCATAACTTTGGACGTTTTTATCATTTTTTCTCACAAAACATATTGTTTACCTGGCAAATTTTGTTTATTAACAGCTTTAGTCGTTGTTAGTAAACATTTTCATGTATGTCATCAAAACATTTATTAAACTAGACTTATAGTTTAAATAATTTTAGTATGTTATTTTTCTGATTTTATACTGTGTTTCTTGTTTTTTATATTGTGTTTAAGGAGCCATGTTGAAATTTAATTTAACATGTTAGAAGACTCAAGTTCGTTTGACTTTATGATAGGACCAGGAACCTCTAGAATAGTAGACAGTACGCATTGTCACTGATAATGTATGATATTTTTTAATTATACTAGAACAATCAATACACATTTGTAGATCAAGGGCAGTAGCTAATGTATAGAAAAGCTTAAATAATAGAGAAATTCTAATTTCCAGAACACGACTACCGTAATATTGTCAAATTAAGAGTATACGTTGTACGCCTGTGTTGCCAGACCTCTGTTCTCAATTCTGCCTTCACGAAGCAAAAAATATCCCTCAATGTGGTTCACATTTTACTATTGGTTTTCTTGGGGCTAAGTTATAAGTTACAATTTCTAACTTCTTCATTAATCAATATGTTCAATATCGTAAGTTATAATTTTTATTAACAGAATCGTATTCTCTGTTCTCCAAGAAACAGAAGATGAATTACAAAGATCTGTATTTCAACTGCACCGAATGAGTCAGGAGTATAAAACGATATGCCCTTTTGGTTTTCCAGGAACGAAAGCGATATCCTTCTGTGACTGTTATTGAGTGCGGACGAAACTGTTGGTAAAGGTTACTGCTTGGAGCAGGTACAGAATTTGCAGTATTTGGGACGTAATATTTAGTAGAGTCTAAACAATAAATAGAGAACGAATTCAGTAAATTAGTCACATCTATGGGACGGATCATAAAACATGTAGGACCAGAAAGCAAAAATTAATTTTATGATATTATGGGGTATCAACTCTTCTAAGTCATAGACTCTGATAAACGCGGATGTCACAAAAATTATGTTTTAAAGGATGGGCAACATACATATCACGTACAGATGTGCTTCGCAATGAGGATATACAGAGTGAGTTATTCTATCACCATTGTTTGAATAAGTTACTACAATTAAGAAATGAAGCAGGCAACATGTCCTTTGCATTAAAAATGCTCTATACCAAAGGCCGCATATTTTTATTTTCAGAGGGTAGTCGTACTATAGAAAAAACTGAACAAGACCTGAGTCTTGTTACGTATAACAATATATTAAAAGACATTTTCCTTTCTAGTTTAAAATGGTTCACTATTTCTGTAATTCTATTGTTCCACATTTTGATGAGATGTCTTCTCCATTTTTTTGTAAGTTCGGTTAATTTTTCTTCTTCGTTTTTTTAATTCAGCTATTTATTGACTTTGATGGCACAACTTCTTTCACCTTCTAAAATTCGTTTCTTCTTTGCCAGTATTCTATCATTTTTTGGCTATCTCTAGCTCGTTCCTCCTCGATAACACACTCTTCTTTCTCATTGGTTTGCCCTCGAGCAAACAATTTATCCCCATAAATTTATTTCTGAACATTTCTCTATTTTATATATTTTCTGCCCTCATACCACATTTTCCTAGACCCTCCTAGATCCTGATTTGCTTCTTTCATCTACAATATTTTAAGGATTTGTTCTGTTTTGACGTAAGGACCTTACATGCTCTCTCTACTGGTTTCATTATTCTAACGTGTTCATACAAAGCAGTCATAAAGGTTTTATCAACCCCTACGTTAACTATAATATAGTGACTCTATTATACTATTTTATTTAGCTTCACTTGTCTGTCGTTTACAATGGTCAAAATTTTGAAGTCAACTTTTAATCCACTTTTTAATAATATAGCAAGGTGAGTTTGTGGATGACAATGTACTCTTATGATATTGTAAGAAAATAAATTTGAAAATGTCATAACTTGGAGCATGATATTTGGCTTTAATGATATGTAACAAATATCATTTGGCAAGACTATACATTTAGTCTTGTCACATAGCGACATAGAAACTAGGAAATTATGACCATTGCTTACTCTAGTAAAGTGATTTCCAAATTGGCGGCCTGCTGTCTACGTAACTTTTCTATTCTGCCTGGGACATTATATTGAAAGTCTGTATAATAATTACGTTATTTATTGTTAATAAGTAGATCAATAAATAAATGCTCTTTCAATTGAAAATTGGTTTCCAGGAGAGACCAATGAGAAAAATGGTTCACTGCTTCATTATAAACATTCAATATATATCACTTCATTTGTTTAACAGTATATCGTCTAGTTCTCTTTTGGTTTTGATTATATATGAAAGACCCAGTCTAATTCCTGCCATCCCTTAGCTGGAAAAGACAGACGTCTTTGTCTCATTTTTTTCTGATTTATAATAAGTCGTATATGCTTTCTAAGTTATTTTTAATTTCTTTCAAACTATTTTGGTCGCTAGGCACGACGCTTTCAGGATCAAGGTCCCATCTTCAGGTGATAATCACTAGGATAGAGCTCGTTAGTTCGTAAAAAACACATACATAAAAAACACATTTGCATGAAGGAATAACAGGTATTTTAACCTATTTTAAAGATTATTCTTTTATCATTATATATTATAAATTCAATTTGACGTACGCTTCAAGTATTTATAAAAACGGAGAAAATGTTTACAATTTTATTGTTACGTTGGGATTAAAAAAAAACAAAAGTGCCTCAGTGACTCTTGTCACGGTCGGTGCGCAAAGTCCTTTGGAGATTATTTTGCGCGGCAGTGTTCTGTAAAGTTCTCTATTGTGTGATACACCCTTGCACATGTTACTCAGAGGTTACATGACTACTCTACTAGCATTTTAACCCGCTTTGTCACTACAATGCAAGGAGGCAATATATAAATAAACACTGAATTTCAAAGCGGCCAAAAAGCCCTGCTAATGCAAACACAGGAAAGACAGAAAGAAGAACATCAGGAGGAGCCAGAAAGAGAATGAGAATGAGAATCGTAAGCAGGATTCAGAGTAGCATAAAAGCAAAACGGAAGACGTAAAAGCCCTGATACTGAAGGAAAAGCAATTACACGAGCATACAGCAGCAGAGTTAGGACTTCTACATGGTGACCTCAATGAGTAAGAGCTATGGTTATCTGGAGATAAAGAGTCAATTGTAAATAATATAATAACAATGAAAAAAATCAGAAGTTGATCAGCTAATGAAAAGAAAACGTTGCGTTTCAAAACGAATTGCTAAACAGATTGCACCAATTTTAAAGGCAGAAGAAAAATAGAAAACAGGATAATTTAGAGTCACCTTGCCTGTAGTCAGGCCGCTTCACGTCTTGGCCCCAACATATGATGGATTCACTCACTAGACAACGCATCTTCGGCAATTTAGAGCCACTGCGTGCGCATCATTGGACGGTAAACGAGAAGGCAATTTTACTCGTTCCCGCTACAAAGAAACCTACTTCAAAAAGTACCACCTAATAGCCAGAACATCTACGCCGAATTGAATAAAGCTCTAGAATTACTGCTTAGTGATGAACATTTGCGGATTTTACTGCACTCAGTTCAGAGCAAGATCCAGCGTCCGGAATGTGCCTTCAACAGCTTACAGGCTTTTGATTTATCATCGACAGACCAAACAGACTAATTCGACCGACCCATCTTAAATCACCAGAGCATTCCTAAATGTGGTTTGCGACGTAAACATTTACTGGTGGTGTCACAGATAGTAAATACAACAGGTGTTACGAATGGCAAGACACCAAAATTGTCCGGAGACACTAATCAATACCTACAGTTTGAGTCCGCCAAGTAAGCGTTTAGTTGGGCAAATCATAAAGTGCGCACACTGGAAGATTGCGACCGCACGGATGATAAAGATGAAGAGCAGAGACCCAAGGATCGGCGCGACGGTATTAAGAAAGAAAGAATGGAAGACAGAAGTGTTATATATGTGGGAAACCGGGATATCTACAACGAGATTGTCGGTGCAAGTTAAGCGGCCGGAAACAAGTAGTAGTCGGTACAACGGGGCGTGTGCTGATTAATTGAAGGAACAAAATTAGTAGACGTTTCGCAATTTCTACACTTTAGAAAAACAGCGAGAGCATGGTTGTGACGGATCTGTTAAACATAGACCAACCTCAAGTAAAATTAACACGCGCACCACAGTTGCACGGATCTGTTGAACCTCAGGCCAGTCAGACAATTTTACAGTTTGCTAACAGCTACTGGAATTCCTGTAAGAGTATTTGGAAAAGTGGAGTTACACCTATGCCTCGGTCAACTTGAGTTTAATCACCAAGTTTTTATTGCAGACCTTGTGGACGAAGCAATTATTTTTGGACATTAATGTGTGGTTTTGTAGTCTACTTCCAAAACAAGGCTTTGAGTCTCAGGCAAGAAGAAATATTGCTGTTCGCAACAAGATGAGTTTAAGAAAAGGCTTAAGAAATATTAATGGACATAATAAATCAAATGACCGCAAGTCTCTCGTCCGAAATAATTATCATGGTTAGAAGAAAGGTAGATGCTAGGGAGAACCAGCGCTCAATATTCAAAATCCAAGTAGTCAGCGCAACGAGCATACTAATTCCCAGAAGTTTAGGAAACCTAGAGAAAACTGGAAATCTTCCTAATAGAGTGGCGAGTATTCTGGACCAGGCAGTTACTTTACAGTGCAACACAATCCTAGGTAAAATTTCTCCTGTGGCCTTGGTAGACACAATGAATACCCACTGCTTCAGACATTCAAAGTTACCAGAGGAACTGTTGAACGGATCTTCTGAGGATTTCCGAAGTGGTAATGTAAAAGAACTCAGTGTTTACACAAATTGAAAGATTGTTTTGCAGATTGGGATCAGTCAGGGGAAGTTATTTCTCTTGTACAACATGGCACCAGCACAGGGGATACAAAACAGTTACGCTAACCTCCTCAAAAACCTCCGTTAGCTAAGAAGGAGGAAATGTCTCGGTTTCTACAGGACATATTGACAGAAGTAAAAATCGAGCCTTCGCCAAATTCTTGGTCTTCTACGGTAGTGCTGGTGTCGAAGAAGAACCAGACTACAGGTTTATCCGTAGACTACCGAAAGTTTAACAACCTGACAAAGACTGATTGCTGGGCACTACGTCGGGCCGACAATACATTCGACAAGCTGTCAGGAGCTCAGTGGTTTTGCTCATTGGACGTTAAGAGCGGATATTGGCAAGTGGGTCTTCGTCAAGAAGATAAGGAAAAGACATTTGTCTGTACCCCAAGCAGCCTCTTCCATTTTAAATTCGCAACATTCAGACTACGTAACGCAGCAGATGTTTTTCAAGACTAATAGACCTGGTCTTCCAATCCCTTATATGTAAAGCTTGTCTTGTTTATTTAGACAATACCATAAACATTGGTAAAAAGTTTTAAATATAATTCGGAAAACGTAAAAAGGTTCTAACCAGAATTCACGTTACCCAAATGAAGCTAAGCGTTGTAACGAAACAAATGTTACAAAAGAATAGTAAATAATAGTGAAATCCGATCGAGAGAGGAAACAAGAAATAATAATTGAAAGCAAATTAAAGGAAACCTAGTTGGTTTGACTTATTTAATATTATCAAGAAACCCAGAAATAACCCAGTAGAATAGGGCAGTAAACAGACAAAAATTAAATAAATAAAGCTAGTAGGCCTAATCAACTTACCCTGAATAACAACCGAACCCAATAAAGAGTACCTAATCATAAATTAAAATTGTATTAACAAAATTGTATCGACATATTTTAAGGATAGAAAAAGGGACACAAACCTTACAGTTATATGAGTGACATAATATAAATAGTGACACAGACTACTGTTAAACAGTGTTAATTATTTTTGTACGAAAAGTGTTTTATTGTTATTATTAGACAGAATTTTAGTTTGTCATACAGACAATAGTTTAGCAGTATAAATAAACTAAAACTGTCAAAAACAATTATTATTATTAAGAGTTTTGTTGTATGTTATAAGATTTTATGTCACCAGTTAATTTATGTAAATATATTTATCTGAGGTAGTCAAAGTAGAAATTACAATCAACCATAACAAATTGTTCCATCACATATCATAGAAATTCAAATTAATAAGGTTTTACAGTTATAAACTGAGGCATGTTTAGTATCAAATTGTTTATAATTATCTAATTAATAATTGTATAAACACTGCATGTATCAGTAGAGTATAATAATAAAATTATCTATTAAGGGTAATTTATAAAATATAAAGTAGGTAATGGGTGTTGATCCTATAACATTTAACCTGTACATAAATGACCAATCAAAATTTAAGAAATTTGTATGAGTTCTATGACTAAAAAGGAAGAAATAACACTTAATTGTCAATTGTGATGGAAAGCAGTTGAATAGTGCCTGTCTAGATGTAATTAAAAAAATATAAAAATAGATAACCCGTTTGTGAAAGAAGATCTGAAAGACCATCATCGAAGATAATAATCCTTCCACTACAATTTTCATGAACAAGTAATACACACAATCAAGAAATATTCAGAATAAACCAGAAAACCTTCAGAATATCGTCTAGATGTGTAAAGTATAATTTGACAATATTTTTATCCAACAAGGAACAACCACTAGACAATATAACAATTTACACTAACACTAATCACTAGTAAACATTTTAAAGTGCAACCAAATTCAATATCTAAGCGAACAGTGATTACAAGGAAAACATTTATTGTACACATTAATAAACTACATTATTTTCTGAGACGGACAAATAGTCATGATGTTGACGTTACTCTAACCTACATGCTTTTACAAAGCGTATTGAATATCGTCAAAACTTGTATGTAACTTAATATATAATTTTTGTAATTTTTTAGATTATAAGTAATATATTGTTTGTAAAGGTACTCTCTATTATTAATTAACATATAAAGGAACTTTTCGTAGCAGCCACAAGAATTCCCTCGAAATATATTAAAATTATTTAGTTATTAAATCCTGAGATAAATATCGATTGTGACAACCGTATGTATCGAATGGAATTTTCCAATAATTTGAATTTATGTTCCAGAGATTAAACCATTATGTTATTAAATCATATCCATGCGTTATTATTTCAGGAACGTAATAAATTATACCATTAAGATACTACGGGTACAAGGGTCGTATTATAAATTGGCGCACCAACTAGTGAGGCTGAAATTAGGGAATATTAGGTGAAGAAATTGAAACAAGCATATTAATTTCCTAATTTTTAGCTGGCGACTGCTATAAGTTCCAAGAAATAGTAACGATGCGTAAGAGGGCTACATCATTGAAACGGACGAAGGAGGCAGAGAAGGAAGTCAGGATGGAAGAGAAAGAAGTAACATCGTTGGAGGATGTAGAAACGGTAGCAAGAAAGGAAGATAGAGGAGACCCGAATCTTATAAAATTAATGGAGTTAATGAATAGTATGAGTGAAAAAATGGACAGAAATAAGGAAGAAACGAATGACAATTTTAAGAAGCAGAAGGAAGGAATGAAGTAAGATTTGAAGAGCATCAAGGAAGAATTCAGTGAAAACTCAAAGAAACAAAATGAAATTTTGAGTCAAAACTTTTTAAAACAAATGGAGGAACAAAACAAGCAAACAAACGAAAAATTTGATAGCATCAAGGAAGATAATCGACAAACAAATGAAAAAATTGATAGTATCAAGGAAGATAACAGACAAACAAATGAGAAAATAGACGGTATGAAGGAAGAGATTAACGAGAACTCAAGGGAACAAAATGAGAAAATGAGTGAAAATTTAATAAAACAGATGGAGGAGAGATTTGACCAAAACAAAGAAGAAACTAATGAAAATTTTAGGAAACAAAACGAAACCACTAATGAGAATTTAAAACGGATAAATGAGAAAATTGATAGTATTAAAGAAAGTACTAACGAAACCTTAAGGCAAACTATAAGTGAAAATAATAACCAAATGAAGGAAGAGTTCAGACAAATCAATGAAGAGAATTTAAGAAGAATTAATGGTAGAATTGAACAGGTCAATGATACAATTAACCAGAAGATGGACAAAATCGATGAGGCAAGGGAGCTAGAAATAGCTGACACTAATGAGAGATTGAGAAAAGCTAACGAAACCATTATACAAAATAAAGCAGTGATAAATACCAGAATAGACCAGGTCCAAGAAAATAGTCCTATTCAAATAGAAGGAATACAAAAGGAACAAGAAAATTTAGTTAATTTACAGAAACAAACCGGAGAAAGGTGTGACAATATTAACACTACGGTGAATAATTTAACTGGTCAAGTACGCCAAAATCAAGAAGAAATTGAGTTAATTAGGACCAGACCAAATAATATTACTCATGTTTCCACAAATGGAACCAGAGAAGGGATTAATTTAAAAAATTATCGGAGAAACCCCATGGAATTCCTGGCCAGAATCGAGGAACATTTTAATAAACATCGAATAACTATCTGGAGCTCGATTTGAGAGATGTTGGATGAGAATTTTAGGGAGATTACAGACAACTGGTGGACAGCAACCAGGAATGAGATAGTGGACTACGCTCAGTTTAAAAAACTGTTTAAAGAAAAATACTGGTCCGAAGCGATACAAAATATTATAAGGAACAACATTTGTCAGGGAAGATATGATGGAAATAGAGGTACATCTCCAACTACTTACTTCTGGGGAAAGGTGTGTTTGGCGAGACACCTAGAGCCAAGAATACCAGAAGAATCCCTAGAAACTAAAATGGCATACCATTATGACACAGGAATTGCCAGAGCACGCCTGGGAAGCCAGATTAAAACGGTCCACGCAATGGCTGACCTATTAGAAAATTATGAACACGAGGGTTACTACAAAAGAAGCAGCCAACGAACGGATCAGTGCGGTTCAAAAAATAATAACCATGGTATGAATCATAATCAATATAATAACATGAATAACCGGAATAGTTATGTCAACGATTGTAATTACAACCAAAATTTTACCCCAAATAATAACCAACAAGCAAACTTCAATCGAAACCCAATTAACAATAATAATAACAACAGGCCCAATCAAAATTACCATCCGCGTAATAGAAATAATAATAATTATAATAACTACCGAACAAACCAAAATTATAATAATTTTAGGAGTAACTCAGGAGTTAATAACAATAATAATCAGGGTAATTATAATAATAATCGTCCGTACCGACCCCGAATAAATTATATCAGTGCAGAAGAAGGGGATTACTGGAGATACCATCAACCTCGGAGGAACAGTTTAAATAACAGTTATGATCAAAGAGGAAATCCCAGAGGGATGAGTCACCATTATAACCGAGTAAGAAGTAGAAGCCAGGAGGACTTCCGAGAATCAAGGGGAAGTGAACAATTAGACAACCGAAGGTTGAACAACCAGGAACCAGCACACCATTCCAGGCAAATCAACAGTCATGACCGGAAAATAATCATGATAGCCTTAATTTGAACGGAGTGAGGCAGTAATAAACCCTCGCGACCCCTTACTGCTACTACCTACTGGGTACAATAACCACCAAATTCAAAAATATAGTAATAACAAATTACTACCAACTAATTATGAAAAACTAATTATGGAAAATAAAAGAATTTTGAGGTACAAAGACCACCAAATTCAAAAACATAGTAATAACAAATTACTACCAACTAATTATGAAAAAACTAATTACGGAAAATAAAAGAATTTTTAAGTACAAAAACCACCAAATTCAAAAACATAGTAATAACAAATTACTACCAACTAATTATGAAAAACCAATTATGGAAAATAAAAGAATTTTGAAGTATAACAATAACCAAAGCTTAAGGACGGATAGTCAAAATCTTACTATTATTTACAATTATTATTTGAAAAATCTTCGAGAAGAACTGTTGGAGGAAACGGTGACAAGTAGAATCAACCAGCATAATGAAATTTTATACATAACCGCTCAAATTGAAGGAATTCCTACACGAATAATGATAGATACTGGTGCAAATTTATCACTTATTAACGACGCTGAACTGGAGAGAATACAAGTACAAAGTAAAAATATAATACCTACCTTACCTGTCAATAATATTATTTTAATAGGTGCCACTGGGCGTCAAAATAAAACAGTGAGAAAACAAGTGTCATTGGAAATAGAAAGCAAAGGTGTTACAATTAATATTATATGTTTGGTCGCAATCGGTCTACCATTCGAATTATTAATCGGATGCGATATGCTGAGCAAATATTCAGCCATTATTGATTTGAGCAAGGAGAAGGTGTCCTTGAACTCAGAAGGTGTTATGTGGACGGCAGAGTTAATAGGAAGCGATGGTGCTCCTCTGAACCGTACCCATCACCGAGTTAGGGAATTAAATTTTTTAAATAATGACACCCAATGCAGAAAAATAATCTATAATATGACAAATGAAGACCTGTGGAACAGTAAATTACAGGAGATAAGAGAGTTTAGACACCAAGGCACAAATAATTTTACAGTAAAACAAGTAGAAGATCTCATTATAATATATAAGAAGTATAAAAATGTATTTTCAGAAAAACCAGGAAAAGTAAAAACTATCAGTGTAGAATACAATTTAAAGAACCAGCAGAATTCCACAGAAAATCCTATCCTATACCATATTTATTGAAGGAGGCGGTTAGAGCTGAAATTAATAAAATGTTGTTAAATGATATAATTGAGCATAGCCAATCACCATATACTAGCCCAATAGTGGCAATTCAGAAGAAGAACGGGCAGGTTCGACTTTGCTTGGATGCCCGAGAAATAAATAAACATATAGTAAATGATCGCACGTCACCTGGAGAGATAGAAGAAATTCTAAAGAAATTTCATGGTACAAAATTTATCAGTACCTGGGACACAGTTTGTGGTTACTGGCAGGTGGAGTTGCACCCGATGAGTCGAAAATATATGGCTTTTATTTTCGAGGGTAGAAACTACCAGTTTAAAAGATTGCCATTTGGATTAGTCAATTCGGTAGCAATTTTTGTACGATGTATGGATCAAGTATTGTCGAAAATATATGGCTTTTATTTTCGAGGGTAGAAACTACCAGTTTAAAAGATTGCCATTTGGATTAGTCAATTCGGTAGCAATTTTTGTACGATGTATGGATCAAGTATTGGGTCAGGAAGCGCTACAATTCACCACAGTTTATGTAGATGACCTGTTGATTACCTCATCCAACTGGAAGGAACATTGTCACAGGGTGGAATATGTATTTAGTAAGTTAGCAGAGAACGACATAACACTAAAACTCGAAAAATCCCAATTAATAGCGAAGGAGGTTCAATTTTTAGGTTTCAATTTGACTGAACTAGGTATTTCCCCATCACAAGAAAAGGTTACTGCAATCCAGAAGTTCCCACAACCAAAGAATAAGAGGCAACTCCAATCCTTCTTAGGACTGTGTAATTACTACCGGAAGTTCCAACGCAATTATTCCGCATTGACATCTAAATTTCAGGAACAGCTGTCTTCCAAAAACAAATGGAGATGGGGACATGAGCAGGATGCGATACTACAACAGATAAAGGATAAATTCTTAGAGACAGTAATCCTTCATCATCCAAATTTTGATCACCCATTCTTTTTGAACTGTGACGCAAGTGATGTCAGTCTTGGGACGGTATTGTACCAAGAAGACACAGAAGGAAACCATTTAGTCAGCAGTTTTGCCAGTCGTGTGTTAAACCACTGTGAGAGAAGGTATAATGTTACGGAAAAGGAACTATTAAGCATAGTCTTTGCTTGTAGTAAATTCCGAACTTACATTTTGGGATATCCTGTAACTGTCAGAACAGATCATAAGTCCATCTCATTTTTAAGAAGTTGTAAGCTGAGTCATGGAAGGCTTACAAGGTGGATACTCGCCTTGCAGGGGTATAATATCAAATGGGAATATATTCCAGGGAGTCAAAACGTGATAGCAGACGTGTTATCTCGAATAAACCTGGACACCCAGACACTTGAGGGTGAGAAAGAAAGGATTATCAAGGTGTACAACATTCTCAAAAGTAGATCTGATTTGGAGGCATTATTACAAAATATCAGAGCTAATCAGTTATTGGACCCAAAATTAATAAAAATCAAGGAACGTATGGCGAACCAAAACTCTTCAATAAACCAATTCTATTGTGAACAAGAAGGAATTTTATTTATAAAAAATACATTGAACCAAGAAGACTGGAAGGTAATCATTCCCAAAATCATGGAGAAAGAACTAGTGTTGGAATATCACATAAGATACGGACATATGGGTGCAGTAAAGGTAGTGAAAGCATTGGAGGAGAATTGTTATATTAAGAACATACACAGGAAGGTACAAAATTATATAAAACCCTGTCATATCTGCCAATTGGTCAAAATTAATAGTGAACGAAGGGAAGGTGTAATGATACCTATATCGTCAGAACAAAAATTGGAAAAATTATTCATTGACATATGTGGACCATTTCCTAGGAGTGAAGGTAGAAGCCGGTATAAATACCTTATAATCATTATGGACCACTTCACCAAATTCACCAAATTGTATCCAATCAGTCGAGCAACTACGCAGAAAATTCTTGAAGCAATAACTACTCAATACATTCCAAAAATAGGAATACCTGTTTCAATAGTTACAGACCATGGTACACAGTTTCGAGGCAGAAAATGGAAGAACACATTGTTAGAACTGAACATCAAAAGCTATAAGACCTCCGTATACCACCCCAGTAGCAATCCATCAGAAAGAATACTGAGAGAGGTTGGTAGAATCTTAAGAACCTATTGTCATCAACAACAAAGGAAGTGGCCTGATTACTTATCAGCCACAGAAGATTTTTTAAACTTGGCTTATCATCCATCTATAAATTGCACTCCATACACTACCATGTATGAAAAACAACCACCCAGAGAGATCCAAGAATTGATTAAATTTCCTAAGTCTCCACCGTACCAATTTAATAAATTAAAATTCTATAGTCAGGTGATGGAAAATCTGGAAAAACGCAGAAATAAATACCAGAAAATAAAGGGTAAAATAATTAAATATGAAGTAGGAGAGAAAGTTTTGTTAAAGAACAGGGAATTGCCTAGCACTCTAGGAGGGATATCAAAGAAATTATTATTACTATACGTTGGACCCTACACCATAACAAAAAACAACAACAACACGTACGAATTAACCGACCCCATTTCAAAGAAGATCAAGGGCAATTATAATCAACAATCCATGAAAAAATATCACGAGGGAGAAAAGGAAAAATAACATAAGTAATTATGTCCTCACACCTAATGAAGTGTTCAGAAATAATTACTTCTGAAGGGAGGCAATTTGTAACGAAACAAATGTTACAAAAGAATAGTAAATAATAGTGAAATCCGATCGAGAGAGGAAACAAGAAATAAAAATTGAAAGCAAATTAAAGGAAACCTAGTTGGTTTGACTTATTTAATATTATCAAGAAACCCAGAAACAACCCAGTAGAATAGGGCAGTAAACAGACAAAAATTAAATAAATAAAGCTAGTAGGCCTAATCAACTTACCCTGAATAACAACCAAACCCAATAAGGAGTGCCTAATCATAAATTAAAATTGTATTAACAAAATTGTATCGACATATTTTAAGGATAGAAAAAGGGACACAAACCTTACAGTTATATGAGTGACATAATATAAATAGTGACACAGACTACTGTTAAACAGTGTTAATTATTTTTGTACGAAAAGTGTTTTATTGTTATTATTAGACAGAATTTTAGTTTATCATACAGACAATAGTTTAGCAGTATAAATAAACTAAAACTGTCAAAAACAATTATTATTATTAAGAGTTTTGTTGTATGTTATAAGATTTTATGTCACCAGTTAATTTATGTAAATATATTTATCTGAGGTAGTCAAAGTAGAAATTACAATCAACCATAACAAATTGTTCCATCACATATCATAGAAATTCAAATTAATAAGGTTTTACAGTTATAAACTGAGGCATGTTTAGTATCAAATTGTTTATAATTATCTAATTAATAATTGTATAAACATTGCATGTATCAGTAGAGTATAATAATAAAATTATCTATTAAGGGTAATTTATAAAATATAAAGTAGGTAATGGGTGTTGATCCTATAACATTTAACCTGTACATAAATGACCAATCAAAATTTAAGAAATTTGTATGAGTTCTATGACTAAAAAGGAAGAAATAACACTTAATTGTCAATTGTGATGGAAAGCAGTTGAATAGTGCCTGTCTAGATGTAATTAAAAAAATATAAAAATAGATAACCCGTTTGTGAAAGAAGATCTGAAAGACCATCATCGAAGATAATAATCCTTCCACTACAATTTTCATGAACAAGTAATACACACAATCAAGAAATATTCAGAATAAACCAGAAAACCTTCAGAATATCGTCTAGATGTGTAAAGTATAATTTGACAATATTTTTATCCAACAAGGAACAACCACTAGACAATATAACAATTTACACTAACACTAATCACTAGTAAACATTTTAAAGTGCAACCAAATTCAATATCTAAGCGAACAGTGATTACAAGGAAAACATTTATTGTACACATTAATAAACTACATTATTTTCTGAGACGGACAAATAGTCATGATGTTGACGTTACTCTAACCTACATGCTTTTACGAAGCGTATTGAATATCGTCAAAACTTGTATGTAACTTAATATACAATTTTTGTAATTTTTTAGATTATAAGTAATATATTGTTTGTAAAGGTACTCTCTATTATTAATTAACATGTAAAGGAACTTTTCGTAGCAGCCACAAGAATTCCCACGAAATATATTAAAATTATTTAGTTATTAAATCCTGAGATAAATATCGATTGTGACAACCGTATGTATCGAATGGAATTTTCCAATAATTTGAATTTATGTTACAGAGATTAAACCATAATGTTATTAAATCATATCCATGCGTTATTATTTCAGGAACGTAATAAATTATACCATTAAGATACTACGGGTACAAGGGTCGTATTATAGCGTTAAGAAATATTCTCTATTTCATAAGGAAGTACAGAATTTGAAACAGTTTGTCACGGCAGGTGGTGTTAGTATTGATGCTGATAAAGTAGACGTTCTATTCGACTGGGCCGTTTTAAAGAGTTTACTGGGATTATACTTATATTACTGAAGGTTTATAAAAGGCCTTGCTCTAATTACTGAAACAATACTTTCCAGTGTACAAAGAGGGTGATTATACCTTCAGGACTTTTAATTTTCGATTACGCTCAGAGCATATTCTTACATTCCCAGCCTCCACTCCAAATAACAGTACGTCGCAGACACAGACGCAAACAAGACTGATATAGGAGCAGTTTTGTTTTAAACGCAAAACGGTGAAGAACGAGTTATAATGTATTAGATCAAAGGGCTTCCTGAAGCAGACTGAAATTATTTCGTTGCAAGGAGAACGTTATTGGTTATAGTTTGAGTTTTTAACCACTCCCATAAATATATGTATGGGACAGAGTTTTCATTACATACCGGCCGTGCTGTGCTTGCATGGCTCTTTAGGTTTGAAACTCCAGAAGAGTAATTCAAAGATGGCTTTAATGTTTGCAAGATTACGATTTCATGGTAAATCATAAGTATAATTATTGCACAGTAATGCCAATGGTTATCTCGAAGACGGTGCTTGGAATATTGCCGACAATACGCAGAAAAGAAGATCATAACCCATATGAACAAGTTCAAGACATCATCGTCGATTTTGTCTCATACTGTTGAGCAACAAAAGGCTTCCAAGAAGAACAGATGGTTGATGAAGACAGTGGACCGATCTTGGCAACAAAAGGGGAGTGTTTTCGCCCTGATTGGCTAGATGACTGTCATGGTTCTAAAGTACTAAAAAGCTATTGGGTGCAACGGAAATTTCTAACCATGGAAAGCGAATCGCTGAAAGGTCTTGGGAAAGTGCAAATGGATAAAACGTGGTCATGCAGCTGATAGTTTGCCAAATTAAAGTGCAGTCTGTTTTGAAGAAGATGCTTGGTGAAGCACCCGAAAGTCATCTTGATATAAATAAAACAATTGACAAAACCCGGAGACGATTCTGTTGGCTTCATCTTTGCCACGGTGTAGAGAAATGGTGTCTGACTTTTAAAATATGTGCTCAAGAATGGATCCAAGAGGAAAATGAGGACAATATAACATTAGACTGCTATTCCAGAGAATTGCCATAGATGTTGCTAGGTCATTCCCAGTTACTGACGATGGAAACGGTGCACTATGGTTACAGGTGACTATTTTACTAAATGGGTGGTACCTTAACCATTCTAAATCAAGAGATTACTACTGTGGCAACTGTGTTAATTAGCAACTTCTGTTGCCGTTATGGCGTCCCTATAAAAATCCATACCTTCCTAGGGAAAGTTTCAAATCGGGAGTTTTTAAGGAATTATGTCACCTACTTACTATTCGAAAGACCAAGACAATTCCTTCTCATCCTAAATCCGACAGAACGGTTAAGAAGATTAGTAAGACATTTGAATAGCACTTATCAAAGGTTGTTGATGGGAACCAAACAGTCAGGGATTAGCGTATACAATTATTCCTAATGGCGTGTACGTGCAGATTTAATCTTTGTACTTATAAAACCAACTCCTAGAAATATATCGTTTGATGAGAGGACGGATGAAGATGGTTAGTGACAAAATGGATACGCGGTATGATATTCGTGTGGGTTTTGTAAAAGGATACAAGGTTTGGTCTTACAACAAAAAGCTCCGGTGTCGTCACTTTCCAAAACTACAAACTAACTTAGAAGAGATTTACACTGTGAGAAAAGTGAATAGTTATGTTGTTTATCGGACACAACAAGAAGAACAGCTGAGATTTAAGGCCGTCTACCTAGACCGCCTGGAAAAGTATTCCTTTGCTAGTTCGTGATGAACAGACTTAAGAAAGAGGCGGCGCTATGTTCAGCTTAAAAATAACAAAAGTACCTACGTGACTGTTGGCACGCGCCGGGACGCAAACCTGTTCCAGTTGTTTGGAAATCATTCTGAGCAGCACAGTTGCGTAATGTTCTCGATTGTTCGACGAAATGCCCCTTCCAGGCGTCAATCGACTAATCTATCAACCCCGAGGCCCGCTATGTCACTTCAATTATGGCGACGAGGCATAATTACTGGATTGTGAAACGGCCGAGAAGCAATTACATATAACGATTTTACAAATGCAAATAGAAGCAATTGTTGCTGTTTAATGGAAATTGATTATTCTATCAATTAGAAAACAAATGTAATAATTTGACATTTATTGTTGTATGGCAAACAAGTATAACTTAAATGATTGTATAAGAGTGCTTTCCTAGATTTCTAAGCTCTTGTTTATGTATAACTAAAGACTGTAATGGTGATTTCATCAGGTGCAGTTATTCTTTCTTCCATTGTATACGACGACGATTACTTGAGATCATCGTAATAGTATTGGGAATGGGCGTACGGTTACGTCATCATTGCAGTTTTGTGCAGAATTTACACACAGATTGTCGGATCAGCTTAATTAATTTTCAATCTTCCACTCAATTCATGTACATTTTACACGTTTTACACGTTTACTTTATTTCTTTTATTCCATTGGTAATAAAGTTTATATATACTATCGCCCTTGTAAAACCATTCAACGATATATGTCATAGTCAACAACAGTTTAGATGACTTATAACTTCACGTTAAATGTTGATACCAAACGTTTATCTTTCCCTATTGTCGTCCAGACGAGAACATGTATTTTGACCTTTTTAATAGCATAGGTGAGAACAGGCATTATCACAATCCCCTCTTTATTAGCGTAGGTGACAACAAGTATGTTCACCTTCACTGTTTTACTACCGTAGATGAAAACAATTATTTTTACCTTAACCGTTTTACTAGCGTAGGTGAGAACAATTACTCTCACTTTCCCCGTGTTACTGACGTAGATGAGCTTATATTCCCCCGTTTCCTAGGGTAATTGAGAACACGTAATCTTACGTTTCATATTCTACCGTAGTTGAGAACTAAGTAGATTTAGTTACAACTGTAGACACGAGGGTGCATGGTTGGAACGCAAGTGAAGGCCACATTTTTTGCTCCTGTAAACAGTTACTTAAAAACTGATTAAAATATATATTCCCAAAAATGCTAAGAAAGAAAACTAAACATCCAATAGAGTTAACCTGGATATATATTTTCCGTACATTTTAACATCATTAATATTATTTGTACTTAGAGATAAAACTGTTACCAAATATATATCACGTATAGTGAGTGACCATGTATTTGACTACTAGGTTTTTTGTATAATCACACTCCTTTTGTTGCCTAATAAGTTAAATAATTTTTCATGCACTTAAAACATTAACAGAGGTAGCATAATAGTTTTTAAAACGGGCTACATTTTTATAAAAAATCTATGTCTACGATAAAATTTCATGCACTTTCAGTCGTTATTTAATAAACAACTCACCTTGAAAGTACAAACTACCTCAGTTATCAGTGTTGTCGAGTTTGCGGTTACGCTGAGGTTAATAAACAGATTCATGAACGCCTTTCTCATTCATAGTCAGATATTATAGGTGTATTTTTTATACCAAATCTAACGCAATTATTTTTGTAGTGTAACGCTGTTTTAATATAATACTCTCGAGGTGTCCCAGATTGTTTTCCTTTAGTTTATTGCCTAACCGTCTTTGGTTTCCTTTACAGCTGCCATGTACTCTTGTTTCTATATGTCGTAAAACCTTCTCTCTTATTCTCTTAGAGTTTACTGTGCAGATATAGGCTAATTGCTGGAGGTAGCCTGGACGAGCGCTAAAGACAGTTCTAATAATATATTTCCCGAGATAGTTCTAAAATTTTCTCTTAAAATCCTCTTTCCTTGTTCTGTATTTTCGTATACGTTTTTATGGAGAAACATAATTTTTATTTAAATTTGTTTCCCCCAAAAATATATATAACAATTTCTCAAAATGCTTTCTACACGTCATTTGATAACCATTTAATTTTGCACTTTTATCATACCTTAATTGTGATTAATATATATTCGGTGTACCTTGGGATGACACTGCTTACTCCCGGCTTAAAGTCTAGCCTGGTTCTCTGTCTGCGTTTTTTTCTATAAAATGGTTGTCTGACCAGATTAACGAGTCTAGTTTCTTGTTTGATATGTCTATAAGGGTCTGTAATATATTGTTTTTTTCCTTGCCTCCCACATTATACTCCGTTCACCAACAAAATCTTTCCGCCTTTAGGGAAATATCTCAGCCCAACGAAAAGAGGGTTCCTTCGCCTCTACTTGCTGCTAACAAGTAGTGGAAGAACAATTTATACAGCTCACCACTCGGTCTCCCACACCACTCGGAGGTCTGATTGGGTGACTTCCTTAATCAAGAAATTACACTACTAGGTATTATACATACTCCCCAGTCCTTTAGGGGACTAGCGGTGGAGTGACCTCCTGCAGAATTACAAGATCATTACCGTTCATGAAAGTACTGACACAGTAGTTTGTAGGATGTAGTTGTACAGGTGGTATATACGTTGATGGACAAAATGATTTTCTTATAACCTATAGTGACATCCACTAATTGTACACAATTTTAAATATTCCTGTCACCGTTTTGAGAAAATTTATTGTCATCATCAGGACTTACATACGTTTTATATACAGATAATTAACACACATATAATGAGAATTATTACATATGTTATATAATAATTGTAGCATAGTAATATAAGAATAACAAAATGAACTAGCTTTTCCTAAAACAGTTGCAGTGGTATTTATTTTTACACACAAAAATGTCTCACGACAAAAGTAATTACTTTATTGATTAATATCATGTCAGTGGAGTTGTTTCTTTATGCTGGACGCATTCCTTGCGATCGATTCTAGTTATTATCATTAGATGCCGGCTGCGAAACCATTAGGAAGTCTAATACAATATACGTTGTTACATATTGTTATTCCTTTATTATTAGCCCCTATAATTATTACACTCAATACAAAAAACACTGATTATATTTGTATTAATTATCTCTGTGTTGAACTTATATACGTTCCATTAACGACAATAAATTTTCTCAGAACGTTGACAAAAACAGGGGCAGCAGTAACTAGAGACTCTCATTTGCATTAATCAAGCGTCCGTATCGTACCGCAGATAAAGGGAAATAAAATAACGGCGGCTCCCCGTAGGCAAAACTCTAAACACGTGCCATGGGTTATAATAAAAATTTACAGGTAAAATATTTGCGCCTTGAGATCATCAACTACTGATATAAAGTTAATTAAATAAGAGATAAAACCTTTGGTACACTGGTTGTGTGCAGATTCCACGTAAAATATGCTGTAAATATTTGTTACTGTATGAAACGTAAACTAAAACTGTAGTTTTAAAATAAGAAAAAAATGTAAAGTGTAGAGGTTTATCTATCTGCTCTGTAGAATAATTTATGTGTCAATTGAAATAAAAAAACTCATCCAATCATATAAATGAAAGTAAAAATACAGTATTCTCTTAGTATTGTTTTTTGGGGCTCTCAGTCATGGAAAATAGAAATTAATATTATTCAATTTCTGTTCCGGCCCTCTCCTTGGGTGCCTTCATTAAAAAATCATGTTTCCCGATTTTGCTAGTAAGCCACTAGCACCTGTAGGGATAGTAGATTTGAAATAAAACAGTAATACGACAACAGCATTGACATAACTTAAAAACAAAGCCAATATTCTTCTTCTTTAGTTAACGATGTGTCAACCTGTCAAAACAAAACTGTGCTTTTTGTCATACATATATATTAAAAGTAAAATTATTGTTCTGAGGTGTAATTAAACAAATTGATTTCTTTAAGTTTCGTTGTCTTATTTATCCGCTGCGTCAAGTGGTTACTGCGCCATCTGTGCACATATCACTTTACAATAGTCTACGAGGTTTTTTATGCCCGATATATAGTTTTCTCTGTTCATCTGCACATCTCTTGCTAATTCTCTTTCTGTTACTTTCTTAGTGACCCCCAAGCTTCCAAAATTTTTCAGTTTAGGCCGTTTTCTTTGCTCTTCCGCTGTCCATTTTAATAATTGTTTAACTAGACTCTTCTGTTATCGTTGCCCACGTTTGTACCACTTTAACGCTTTTATGTCAATCTCATCCGGTATAGTACACTTTTCACCCGCCTTTTTCCTAATCTTCCTCCTGTCTATAATTTTTTGTTCAGCCATCTTTAAGCTGCTTTTTACATACATTCTTTTACCTTCTAAAGTTTTTACCTCCTTCCTTTCTTCTCCTCTCTGCTCTCTCTATTCATTCTTTTTGCGACAACACACGTTTGGTTTTCCTTAGTTTCTCTTCGTACATATTATTTATTCCGTAATTTTTCTTCTAAACACTCCTCTGTTTCCTATATTCTCTTCCTTATTTTCAAATTTTTCTAGATCTTGATGGATTTCTTTCTCCAATAATACTTATACCTTTCTATTCACTTGGTAATGAGCTTTTCGGGATCATTTCCTATATTCTTTGTAGTGAAACCAGATGTTATTAAGCTTTGTAAACAGATCTTAGTTTGGACTCAGGTAAAATGTAATTTCTTTTGCTGATGCTTTTCTAGGTTACTAAATTTTTCTTCGAAATCTTCTTTCTCCTTTTTTATTCTCAGCAGTCCTATACTAGCTACTGTTTCTGCAGCCTACACGTATACCGTACTGTTGCGTCTGAATTTAACCTATTAGCATAGTGATTTGCATTTGCAAGTCTTATGACGTAATCAGAACGCATTTCTCGCTCTTCCTCATTCATTACTTTACTTTATCCAATCCCCGCTCTCGGCAGTTCAGCCATTCGGCGGCGAGCCTCCCAGTACAGACAGGATAAAGTTCGCGGTTGCAGTTTCGCCAGTTCAGGACAGACAGGTAGGTGTTGTCCATCCATCATTCCTCCATTGATGGGGGGTGCATAGGGGTGCAAAGTAGCAGTACCTCCTAGTTGGTGCACCCTGGGTAACGCTAAATCTGCTACGGCGAACATACGCCTACACGATCCTCATTCATAACATCTCATGGGTTCTCAGGATTAAATCTCACTTAAATACTTACCGCAGAGCACTTGGATTTAACATATTTGGTTCGTTTTGTAGAGGTTGAATCTTCAGAATCCAGATTCAAATACTGTGTCTTTTGAAAAGTTATTTACAAACTTACCTCCGCTGTTGTTTTGTTTAAGTTTTTTACTTACGTTACTTGTTATTGTTTTTCAATTTGTGAAATCTTTGGTTATAGGCTAATAGAAATAATATTTTGAACTGTCTATTTTTTTGCTTTTATAAAATATGATAGTAGATATTCACGCGCTTGTAGCCTGAATTTTGTGTTAAATTTGCGTTTTATCCTTTAGTGGCCATTTTGAGTTAGAAAAATTTCATCTTGTGTTCTTATAGGGTAGTTATAGATTTATCCTGCCCTAATACAATTAGTTTCCTGAAAGATTTGACGCCACCTTTTAAGACCTCTCAATTCTTCTCCTGACTGAAATTTTGTTTTTACTTGCGATATTTATTAACTTGTTCCGATCCATCCAACATGCTTGACTGAAGTAAGAAAGGCGCTAAAAAAAAATCTTGTGGATACAGCCGAAACACTAAAAAACAGAAGTAAATGGCAATTTTCTATTCTAGTGTATTTATTGTTCATATCTTAAAGGTACCATACATATGTTTGCAAATAAAGTTTTAATTACTCACATTTTTAAAACTGTCGATTTTGGTCATTGACCATCGCCATCATATAGGCCTACAACACACTTGCGGTCACAATATCGTAAAACAGCCACTATTTACAAAAACGAATGTGTAGTCATTATACATTAGATTTTTAAACAAGGTCCGAGATGTAGGCTATGTTTAGTAGGCTGACCGATGCAATTAACGATTACACGCATAAAAGATGCCTCTATGATTTAGATTTTTAGTAATAGTTTCTTTAGTATTAGTATATTGTTCTTGCTCAATATCTACTTAAACCCACACGAATTTATGTTGCTCATATCGTGTGTGTTCAGCTACCTTAGGTATTGTTAGTATGTCTTCCTTTAATATTGCTTGTATGTTCTGCCTGTCTTAGTACACATTTTAAGTTATCAAACAATTTTTACAGAACTTGCCATGCTTATCTCTAATTTTACTGTACAGACCTCTTATTGTTTTCAAAATTTATCCCATCTAAACATACGCGGAACGTCAAAAACATGAAGGTAAAAATGTCTGAAAAGTCACAAAGCCAATGTAGGGTATAAAATTAAAGAGAATTTCAAACAAAGTTTGACCATAATGTTTATTAAAGAAAGTTCAAAATATTAAGGATTCACAAAGGGATTAATTTTTGGAAATATTTTTGAAACATATGTGCCAGTTATTAAAGTGTAGGGAATTTTAGAATTCGAAATGTAGTGTTTACTCGAAAATTATTCAACTTTAGTAGTTTATTCAACTACAACCAAAAATCGAACACATAATTGTAAGTAAATTTTAACACTCTTTGGGAAACACCAAGTTATGATGAATTTTTGTTTAGATACGAACTCGGTTTCTTTAGTGATATGACAAAATTAACATCTGTCAATAACCTATGCTAATATGCAAATTCTTGACCTTCTTCAAAGATTTTTTAATCTATGTTTGCAGGTAAACAAATTGTTGTTATCACTTACGGTTATTACTTATGTATACGTGTAAAATTATTGTACGTAGGTTTTAATATATTGCGACGACAATCACATACCGCTCTCGACTTTTCGAGAGCGTCGTTTCCACACGTTTCTCATCTAGCCGTGCAGGTGCAGTGTCTCGATCAAGGCCGGCACCTAAGTAGTTTCCAGACTGTTGAAGCACTTGTACGACGCAAAGTATTCCAGCACGACGCCAAAAGATAAGTAGTTCAGTGAATGTGTTTGTGTGTGTGTGTATGTGTGTGCTTGTTTGTGTGTGTATGTATGTATGTGTGAAGAAGTTGAAATAGTTTTACGTCATATTTTACGTCACCAAATAATCACAAAATAACCACATTATCAAAATTTGAAATGCATGTAATACTTGTTTGACCGATCCTCGCATAATTAAACATTTGTGTTATACTTTTTTGACCGATCCTCACAAACACTTTATGTTAAAATTTATTGATTGACAGTCACTACGAGATTAAGGATTTACGATTTTAGTTGTTATGTTAGTAACAACAATAATGAAGTAATCAGGGATGTCTGTAATTAAATATTATCTAACATTAAAATTTATTTACTTTTATTCTATTTTGTGATAATAGTGTGTCATTTTTTGCAGTACAAGGAGCTCAACTAGCAATTAAGGTATTAACTAATTACAGATAAAATAATTTACAAGGCGTATAATTGTTTTCATTTACTGTACCCTTAGATATTTTCATAACAATTTTTTTATAATATCGTACGTACCAACTATTAAGTGATACTTTACAGGAACTTTTATAAAACTCCTACAAATGTCTCAGTAAAATTTGTTCAGTTCATATAATTGAAAAAATTCTGCAGCGAGTTGTTGAAACTCTGATTGAAATGAACTGTTTATCTGAGATTGTCCTAATTAAAACACTTTTTTCAATTAATTTTTGACAGCGTCTTAAAAGAGCTGAATTTTTAGTTTTTAATTTTTTTACGTTGGTTAAGGATTTAGAGGTAGATTTTTCGAAACTCTTAGTACATTTTTGGTATTGTTATTTTGATGTGACTGGGCTTATCCTCTCTAATTATATTTACTCGCATGTGTTACTTTACTAAGATGTGTTTTCCAACGGAACCCAAATTTTAAAACCATACAATACCCCGTGTTCGACAGTGAAGTACGTAATAATAAATGACACATCCAAGATACAGGAAATATGAGTCCAAGTATGTACTCGTAAATTTTAGTTTTATACTTAATTTTAAATACCATTTCATTATTGTTGCTGATAAATTTTTGTTTAAACAAACCATTTACTCAAAGCTTGTTAAAATAATTTACCAGAAATTAAATAATCAGAGGACAATTTGTTATTTGTAGAAACAAATAACATCGGTATATCGTTAAGGAAATATTATGTACATTTTTATCTAAATATCACATAAAAGATTAAAATTTAACAGCTCAGCACTAAATAATATTAAAGTGTGGTAATCAACCACGGTGCGTCATAGGATCCAACGCAATAAACGCATTCAACTACGCTATGTACGCTAACAAGCTCCTGCTTTATACAAAAAGTTTAAATTGGACAAAAAATATTCGTCGGCGGCACTAGCAGACAGAGTAGCTTTGTGTTTGCCAGCGTGCATGCAGACATTTTAACTGGAAAGGTTTACGTGAACGCCAGCACATGCGGTTACGTGACTTCGCACACACCGTTGTATGTGCATAAAGTTGTGTTTTGGTAACGGTGTCATTTAGTTTCCTATATACGTAGTAAACTTGGAAATCATTTTCTGCAACTACAGATTTTTTTAAATGCATTTGTAATATAATCTTAATTTTGGGGATGATTGACAAATGTTTAATTATAGACATGCTAAAATAAATAATAAGCAGTAAATGTGATATGGACATGTGTGATGTATAGCCAAAAGAGAATTATCAAACACAATAAATGTTTACCTGACTTACCTGGCAACCGAAAAATCAAGCAAACCAATAAAAAGCTAGGGAAAAAGCGTAAGAAAAAACAAGAGATTCAGAGAGAGAGAGAGAGAGACGCTGATTTATGAAACGCATGAGAAAGATGTAGATTCAAAATTGCTAAACGCCAGAGAACGCTGTAAACCGGTCTCTATGATGAAGTAACGATGTAGATTGAAAAAGTCTACACATAACAACCGTACTTCAGTTATTGTGTACATGGACTATCAAATCTCTCTCTCTCTCTCTCTCTCTCTCTCTCTCTCTCTCTCTCTCTCTCTCTCTCTCTCTCTCTCTCTCTCTCTCTCTCTCTCTCTCTCTCTTCCTCTCTCTCACTCTCTCTCTTTTTCTCTCACTCTCTCTCTCTCTCTATCTCTCTCTCTCTCTTCCTCCCCTCTCTCTCCCTCTCACCCTCTCTCGCTCTCTCTATTTATCCACCTAAGCATTCAAAGAATTTCGACGTAACCGAAACATCGAAGCATGATAATGTTTTTAGGCTTTTGAAACGTATAGTGTGGATTACGTTTGGTGGATTACGTAAATCATTTCCAAACTACAGACGATCACAAACAGAGCATGTAAAGCCAAATTTATTCTCACTAAAACGTTTGCTAAACTCAATGTCAGCAGCGATTATTTCTGTCTTGATGCGTTTACATATCAAATTTCTAGACTGTGGGGAATCGAATGTGTTGAAACGTCACGTTTTTCGATGACGTTACATTTTTGTGGAATGGCCCCCAGCCTAAAAACATTAGCATGTTAAAAACGATATAGCCTATGGCAAAGGATGAATCAAGAGCTCAAATATTTTATTAGAGGAGCTGACATACTGAAGCATACACTGCAGAAATTAGTCATCTAACTAAGATGAATGGAAGCAGAATTTTAAAAAGTAAAATGTGATTGAAGAAAAAAGCCTGAAAGTAACGTACGGTAGAGGTAACAATAAAAAACACATTAAAGGAATGGAAGTAAGTATTGGAAAGTAAATCAATGTGGAAAATACTTTTGAAAAGCTAGATTTACAAAAACCTTAAGTTGACTTTGACGCACGACCGGAAGTATTACAGGCATATACCGTATACTATGTACACGTAAGGGTATGTACATGAGTTTCAATAGAAATTTGCCTTCCCTTGAGACGCTGTTTTATAATTTTTAATGTATTTCTTCTCATAATATCTGCTTCTGAATCGTACAAGCAATCTCAGAAGTTACATCTCACAGCAACGGATTGCTTTTAGTTTCACTATTGTTATTATTTAACTTTCAATCAATAGAAAACAAATTGCGTATTTTACAACGTGAAAATACAACTAGTTACTCAATGTAACAGCACAAAACAATAGAAAATAAAAAAGACAAAACAAAACTTTCTATAAAGAACTACAAAAGTTAAAATTAAGACAAACATATAATAAAACAATAAATTAGAATAGAATTTGTACTTCTCCCTAATAGCACTTATAGCTGATGAATGGATCTTTTGAATTAGTATTTGTGCGGGTTCGGCTGGAGTGGTCAATAATAGTTTTGTTGAACAACACGTCTAGTGCCATTTGGTCGGTTGATTTTAATGTCTTTTTATATTTCGTAATAGCAGCGTATAGCAATTCGAATTTGATGATCGACATTGAAACGTCTTTCTACAGTCTGATCCACTATTTTGAAACAAGGAAGACTTTTATTTAGCATTGCTGTAATTGTACAAGCTCACAGTCTTAAGTTGCATATGTCTTAATTTGGCAAGTAAATGTAATTAAGCTGTGCAACTCATTATATTAATAATAATGCTGGCATTATTATTTTATAAAGGAAAATATAATAGAGCTAATAATTGATTTGTGTAAAGGGAGACAGACAGGACAGACAGACAAACTTTTAAGTTTTTGGAATGGCAAATATAATGAGCCATATAATCATTAGAGTTACAAATTGTATAGGGGCAAACATAAGCTTTGTAACAAGAGAGGTTCAGGCAGAAAGATGCTATTGAATACGCACTCTGAAGGGAAGTAAAATGTGGTAGGTAAAATGATTTAACTCTAACACAACGGAAAGTTGAACGTATGATTGGGGAGGGGTAACTGTGAGCGTCTACCGTAGCTTTTCGACTCAACTTCTACCAAACGAGACCCTTACTGGTTGTTGAATTTCAGTAACAGGGTAGATTTACGTCAATTGTGCCTTGTTTAACAAGTTCTGTCTAACTCTGTAACGATATACGTAAATTTGAACAATGTGTGTTTATGTAAGAAAGTTTAAATATAGACTATGCCTTGATAAACACTTGTCAAATGTAATTTGACGGGCTAGCAAACATAAAACGTTCTGACGCAAAGTAACGGGTTTATGTATGCAATTCCTGTATTGTTTTCTAAAATGTAGGCCTATCTGAGTACTACATATTTGCAAAAATATTGTACAAGTACAATATTAAATTTATATAAAGAATTTACTCTGCTTTATAAAATTCTAAATAATGTCATTATGAAGCAAAAGAAGTAAACAAATTGTGTATGAATATACATTGCAATTTGATTAGAAATCCACACTTGCCTAATATTTTTTTTTTTTTAATGTTTTGACAGCGAGTAGAGAGGCGTGAACATAGTTACAAACACGACTTGTAAGCGTTCACGAATCACGATGCCGTAGTAAATCTGTAACCTACCACCTAATAAGCTTGAGTCGGTGCTAAACTCACTCTGTTGATATCAAACGGTAATTAAAAAATATTTTTCTCCGAACTCAAAATATTCACATAACTCTAATTTCTTTTCGTATTATGAACTATTGCGTGGAAGTGGCTTAAATTCCTCCGCTACAGTGTTACAATGATTATTGTTGCTATGTTGTCACACATAATGGCTGTAGTATTGAATACACCAGAGAGGAGTTTGCTACGGTAACAATGATATGATCATTTACCATTATTATGTTAGGTCACACCTTCTATAACTGTCGAAATTATGAAAAATACAGCCGTGTATTTTGTATATATACAAAAGAGACATTATTAATTATCAGCCACGACAATTTTCCAGGACAAAGGTACGAACGTATTAAACCGAAATAAGTGGTTTGGTAGTTGAGATTTAAAATCAGGTTAAGACATTTGCAGAATAAACTGCAGTCTATTGTGTTAGATGAAAAAGCGTTATGCTTTGTATTAATTACTATAAGCGTGTGTGTCAAGATTAATGGCATTATGTCTATACATGGTCACACTGTCAACTTAAGTTAATGTGCAATCTGATTAAAAGCATTATAAATAAATACTGTAGTTTAAACGCTAATAAATTGAAATAACATAACGTCGACACTGGATTATCTTTGATTTAAAGTAATGTTTAGTTAAACCAAATTGTTTTGAATGTGCTATAAAACGGATGTCTGACATTTAAAACACGTCAATGAGTCAAATACATGTACGGAAGTCATACGTCTGTATATAGGCAAATGAAACTGCAGAAGTACTACGATTCATTGAACCGTACTTATAACGTCACTGGCCGTACGTAATCCCAAAGTTTTTTAGCTTTCAGAAAACCAATTCTTAATATGGCTAGGAGAGAGAGTACCGTTTGCATCGTAACGTAACAAGTTACGCAGCTGTAGCAGCTTGAATTTGGAACATGAGATTTTCCAAGATAGTTGCTACTCAAAGTTAATGACAGTGATAGGCGAGTTCGACGTTCAACATGCAGTAAACAATATTAGCCACACAAGGAAGATTCCTCTTCTTACGCTTCTTCATCTTCCCCTCTTTTCCTTCCTCTTTTTGTCTTGTTTTCATAGTTTAGATTGATTGATTTGTTCCACCTCAATTTAAACCATTCAGTAATCGGTCCATGACTATCTTTCCTCTAAGTAACTAATTGAACCATCAAAACGACTCCTCAGTCGTCGGACTCCACCATTCGGGATTTGTTTCTCTGCCTGTCGGTATACCTATTTATCTGACTGGTACGTCTCACGATAACTTGTGAACTCATGAATTAATTTTTGTAAAACTTGTCTATAGTATATAGTGTTCATACCTTGACCCTACAGAACACTATTGTTTCCGATAAGAGGTGGGAGAGTCAAAAACTTCAGATGTCAAAATTATGAAAAATTCACAAAATGTCATGTAGAATATCAAATTAAACGTAATTTAAACCGGAATATAAATATAGTGTATATTTTTAAAAATTTTGCAAATTTTGACGTCTGGGCCTAAAAGCATTGGATAACAATTTCTTTTCGTGTCCTTTTAACAAGTGTTTCAATACTTTTTGTATACGTAGTGAGGAGCTTTCGGTGATAATTCTTACGTCTTGTTCGTTTTGATCCGGGAATATTTTAATTTATGTAAGTTAATTAGTTTTTAGTAAAGAGAAGATAAACAATCAACCCGCTTCAACAATAAGGTAAAATGGAAAAAAATAGTGTGTTGTTTTTAATGACAGCTTAGCTGAGCCAACGTAAAGTTTGATATATATAATAGTACTAGTTGTGTTGTCTGCAATCGTGTCACACACACTAGGACAAACATGTTGTTGTTGGTTACTGTGCTGCATTTGTCGGCAAAGCTATTAGCAGTCTTGGTTTCTATTACTTCGTAATTAATGACTTTGCTTCTTCGACTGCTTGCAGAGTTGTAGATGTCGTTCATCCATTCTATCACTAGGGTAAGAGGAGAATGCCAGTTTTGTACAAGCTTTTTTCCAGACAGCACGGCATGTAGTTACTTGAATTTTTCGATTGCGGTTTCAGTGAAACGTTTGAAATTGCTTTCAAGTTTTTGTAAAGATATTCCATTTTCGTAATAAACGCTTTTGTTTTGTTTCTCAAATAATTCTTGCTGTTATTGTTATCTGTTCATAATATTTGGTCTAAGAGCGTGTTATAGGTCTTGATTGATGTTTTCTCCTAATTAGAAAACAGAGCATTCCACCCAAATATGTCTACAGTTTTATTTTCCGTACTATTACAGTGGGATGAAATCCATTGAGCAACCACAGATTTGCCATTGGTAAGTAGTGAGGAGTACAATACTGACATTTAGCATTGACTGATGTAACGAAACACAGTTTTCCACCAATTTACTGCTTACCTCGCTATACAGTTTGCATCTTGTTCTATTTGATATATGAGTACATAGTGTAAATGGGCTTTGGCCACGCAAGTTAATTTTAATCATTTAAACCTAAGCTAAGTTTGTATTTCTTTTGGAAACTGAAATTATTTTTTGCGTTAAAAATAAATGTATTCTTTTGCTTTCGACTTAGCTCCCGTTGCAAAAATTAGATAGCAGAAATTAGATATTGCTATTAAGGTATATTAAACTATAAAAACTGTAAAAAATTACGTGGATGGCCGTGTGGCGATCTCAGTTACGAGCGAGAGGGTGAAATATACGATGTTTGCGTTTCGTCTCATATATTCTAGGCTCTAATGTTGATTATACAAGATTTGTTTAGTAAACTTACAGATTGCACCAGGATTTAATGATAGTAAAAAAGTACACTGTTTTTTTATTGAAAATAATGTGACAAAAAATAATGAGAGATGAAGGTTAATTATGAATGAAAAAAATCTACTGTGCTTCATACGTAATATTAAAGGATTTCATTTATTATATTCGACTTTGCTGGACAAAAATGGAGCATATATAGAACAGCCACGTAATATTTTATTTGGAGCTTGCTTGTAAAACATTCATTTCACTTTTTTCCAGAAGATTCTAAGTTTCTCTTGTGTATCAGTTGAACAGAGTAAATTTGCATGATCAACGACTTCCACGTCCTTACTATTTCATCTACTACTATTACGTATGCATTTTCCTAAACACTTTACTCAGGCATCCTTTAGTTAGCTTTATTTATTTTGTCTAGTAACATCATTTAAATTCCAATAACTAGGAATGCGTATCACCAATAATATTTTAATTTTGGAATTTGCATAATTATATAATTATCCAGTACCAACTTATACTGTACGAAGTTTATTATATTATCTTAAATTTATTTTCTTGATGACATACAATCTTTTAATTTTTTTTTGTAATTACAATACACTGTTAACGTAAGCGCTATAGCCACCTTTGTTGACAGAAAAGACAAAACGGCATCATTTGCATATCAAAGAACCTTTATTATTTACTTTCCATAGAGTAGTATTTTTGGACTACAACAATAAAACGGCAGTACATAATAATGGAAGGTATTCGTCGAGAATAATTTTGTAATTAGTGTCTCTTGAGTTTGTTGAAGCAAACGATAGAAACTGCACGTTGCTGGAAATTTAGCGCTGTCAACCACACTATAGTATCTGAGCTGACGCTGTCCACTGTTTGCGTTTATGTTGGACAATGTAGGCTAATGATTAAGCCAGCGAAAACACAATCAAAACTAACAAGCTTCTGTACTTGACAAACTGCCCCAGACTTACTGACTTTTGGCACTGATTAATGCAATGAGCCAATGTTTACCCGCTAATGACTGGCTTATCTCAAACTACAGCACAGCCCTTGTGTTGTTGATACACTGAATGTAATAGCGTTTGGTCATGCAAGTGAATACTTAAGTAACAAAAAGAAATCCAACTTTTATATGGAAGTGAAGTCGTTTGTCTGTGTAACATCAAATGTTACAAGAAGTCGGAATGAAGCAGTCATTTGAGTTCGTCTGTCAGGATTTAGGGGCAATGCACTATTATTTTGGGTCACGGTACGGTTTAGAATCAAGGTTTACTGTTTTGGCCACGAAGGCAAACAACAATTTCATGTGGACGACCTGTTGGGGCAGTGGAATCAGAAGACTGACTTATAATGAGGGTATGTTTATAAGTACACCATACAATTTCCGACGATCAGTGGGAATTGAAATAGTGATGGCAAGCAACACTGCTCGTTTATGAATGCTGTTATACTTTGTAAAACTTTAATATCTGAATGAAGGTTATGGGAATTTCAAAATTTTAGAAAGCAGACCCAACGAATGTGATCAAAAATTATTTATAAATTTGTGACAATCTAGCAGGGTAGATTAAAACAATTGTAAACAAATCTGAATATTTCGAATGTCTAGTGTATGCTTGCGTGCTGTACAATTGTTATATTACTAAATAAATAGTAGAGTATTCGTGTATTTCTATTTTTTCTTATAATTTAAAAATTATCTAATATCGTACTTCGTTCCAAATAGTGAGCGACTTCTGCAGCTAACTATTTTAAACTCATTTGTCAAATTCATTGTCTCCAGCAACCTTTGAAGGTGTTTTTCCTAGTTACGTCTATTTATTATCAAATACAGATGGGTACACGCAAGGACACAAAGATCAAGATTTCCAAGCTTATGGACTCTTATACTCTTTTATATAAACTGAAAACGTGTGTAAAGAGTGATAAAAATATTTTTTACAACCAAAGTAGGAAACTTATATATCTATCCGTATTTGCAGGATGCGTTAAATTTGATAGAATCTGTAACAAAAAGATAAAATCTAATATTAATGGATCACGAATTTTAAAAATTTGTTTACATAACAACAAAACAATTGTGGTTAAACGAAAGCTGTAATTTGCCTTTCCTGTTTCCTGAAGGAGACAACGCAACTGTTAGCAAACAATCGTGTAGGGAGACAGACCCTCTGCTACAGTTAGGTAACAGAAGTCCGACCAAACTCACAAAAGGGTTGTTATATTTGTCAAAGCCCCTCTTAATACAGCCGCTCCTGTATTTACTCCTTACTCGCGTCTATTTGTTTGTTCTGTGACACGACTTTAGCTTCCCAAGTCCTGTACGTTTACCTTGTCCAAACGTTTTGTCTAAAACAATAGACAATACACCACCTAAATGAAGCAACACTCCTCACCTCAGACATTCTCAGTCGCTCATTTATGAATGCTGTTATACTTTTTGAGAAAATAATATGGAGATACTCGGTTTTCAGAGAGGCAGTGGCTTAAAGTTTATGGACAAAAAAATGTTTTAACTAAGAACAACGTCAAATTAGGAATGAAGTATGATTTAAATAGGATTCGTGTTGTGAAAAATAAGATCAACGAATTTTTAGGTCAGCATGCTGCACAATGAGCAAAAAATATAAATTTCTTAAAGCTTTTAGGGCCGACGTCAACAAAATTCAAATTATTATTTGTCGGGCTGTTAAAAAGAAGTTAAAGGACATATTGAGAAAGAGCGAAACTTAATTTGTCTACAAAAATCAAAGAGTTGCTGAAAATTAATGAAATACAATGTCCATGGCAATAAATAAAACGCATTCCTAATACTAGTCGATACGTTTTTTCTCGTCACACAGTGCCAAATGACTGCGCAGATCGAGTAGAATCCGACAGATCGTGCCCCTTCAGAACTTATTGCGACACACTTAAAAGCTGCGTTAACAGCCGTCGGCTTTTATTGCTCCTGTGGGATTTTCTTACACTCTACGGTGGGATCTCTTGGATTCTGTTGTTATTGATTCTTGTTTCCTGAAACATGAGAAAACATAAACATATAAAAGTAATTCAATCTCTGAAAATAATTAACTTTTATGCAAATCGTCACTTGAAATTTTTTTTGTACAGGTTAACTTCCTTCGCTACACCTACGTAACAAACCGTGATAAACGGCAACATTCCAAGTAGATATAGTTTTGAAAATTTTCCTAAGATTTCTACATTTCATTGTATCATCTGCATGCTATGTTACAGTAACAGTAACAGTCAAATTAATTATTACGGTATACAAAATTATATATACAGGGATTAGTAGACCAGTGGTTATAACGTCTGACTACCAATCTAGAAGTTCCGGCTTTCAATTCCCAGGCGCATCATAAAATTGAACTGCGTTTTTCAGCCCCTGTACCCTTAGGAAGCAGTCATCCATTTAAAAGTAGTATCTATGATCCTGGGGGTAATAATGGGCTGATGAACCGTAGTTCCGGTTACAGTAACTTCCTTATGAGTGCTGAATGGTTCACGCACCCCGCTGAACCTGCATACCGTGTTTAACTGTTTTGGCGGTAATAAAGAAGCCATCATCGTCACCACCACCATCATCATCATCATTATCATGACCATTATTGTTGTAATTATTACTTTATTATTATTAATACTGTAGTTATTATGAAATTATTAATTCCGATGTGATTGTATAACTGAATCAAACTTAAAGCAGCGGTACATCTCCGTAAGCCAGTCACTTCGTGAAGTACGCAAAACTCGGCACAGTGCGTTCTCAGCATGCTGGACAAAATGTTTATTGTGTACAGACTGTACATTATTCTAATTACATATTGTCATTAATTATTTTGTACAAAGACTACGAACGAGTTTTAACGCAAACAATTTTAATTTATGTAAATTAATTTGAGTCTCAGTGATCATCATTACTCAGAGTTTCACTTTTAATTAGGTAATTTTGAATATTTTTCTACTTTTAGATTAGGTACACACGGGCCTTGGTAGCTCTTAAACGTAGTGTCACTATAATTTGTTGTAGCAGCTGTTGGAGAATGCTGTTCTACAGTTCTAAGACTTCTTTCACCCTCATCCCAAATCCACAGTAAAGCAATCTTCCCCACAGTGTGTTCACTTTATATACACCCCATATACAGCAGAAGCGCGCGCGCGCGTGTGTGTGTGTGTGTATGTCTGTCTTGTGAATATAAAATTATGTGCGGCATCTAATCCTGAGTCTGTTCCGTTTTCGAGTTTTAATACATAAATTACGGGTGTGTGGCTCGCCAGTCCCTTGAGACCAATGGAACACAACGTATTGACACTTTATACAATGTTGGCGGCTCCGAGTTGAAACGCGGTTTAGTATGTTTGCGACATTGTCTGATTTTCGGAGAAACGTCTTCAACGTCAGTTTGTGTTATTTGTGGGCTGGCACACGGTTATGTTTCATGTTTTTACAGTTTACAGAAGTCAGAAAATAAAGAGAAATTTTCCTTTTGCTAACAACAGGCTAGAGGGCATTACTGAATAGGTATTTTTGTATAAATCATGAACTGAAAGCGTCTATTCGTTGGAAGTATTGGCTCATTACTGCACTCTAATACTCTGTTTATATGCAAATTTTTATTGCAGCTGTAAATAATTGTAATGAATTATGCTAATAAATTACAATACTAATAATAATAACAATGGCTCCCATGTGTACCACCGAAATAGCTTAGGAGAAAGAGTAGGCTGCCTTAAGTAAGCCGTACGGCATGCAAGGAAGGCAGTGTGGCAAGTACTACGCTTCACCCACCCATTGTTATCCCCAGGATGTTATTGCAGGTACTCATTTTCAACAGGCTAAGTCGACCTAGGGGCTGAAAAACGGACCTTAATTTTATGGTGCGGTCACGGGAATCGAACCCGGGACCTCTACATTAGCAGCCAGGACCCATACCCACTCTCACTGAACTCTTGTTTAACATTATTTTATACGGATGGAATTTGAGACCCTCAAAGCAAAGTCTTCTTACGTTCAGATGTGGAATACCTAAAGAAAAAGCGTGCTTCGCTGCAGTACAAGGTGGAGAGCGTTAACGTTAACCTAGCAGTTTCAATGTCTAATATTTTTGGCGGTTCTCGCATTACATTTTTAACCAATTGGTTTCTTTTCTAAACTAAACTAGTGCTTATAAAATTATTAATCCACGCTGGTATTGTATTCCTACTGGGTAGAATCCCATTTTGATTTAAGTTAAAATGCCTAAGAAATAAATGCTTATGTAGCTATAAAACTCAATACTTTTTAAATACGCTTCAATTAGATAAGCTCGATGTTTTTTCAGCACGCCATGGTGGAAATTATAATGGTATTAACAGCTCTAGGACTTTAAAGTATATTCACTTATATACTGACAACAACATCAACATAACAACTGCTACAAAATCGTCAGATCAATTTACCGGATGTTGTATAATAACATCCAATAGAATACAATGAATATATACTGTAGATTTACAATGAGATGAGTTATTTTATGTAAACCTATATTTCTTTTAGTTGAGGAAACATTATGGAATGTCAGTGTTACCTGATTGTTAGTCGATAATAAAGGACAGTAATATTACATAAGGCAACTAGATTTTCATTTTAATGAAAGAAATTTCAGTATTCCGTAAACCAGATAATACTGTATTTATAAATTACTTTTTTTTAAATTCTCTCCATTAAACTTGGTGTAAAATACAATACTTTTTAATGCAAAGGAAGAACCGCATATTGTAACCCGCCTATTCTTATAACCGGCACTACTGTTGTTTCAATTATTCTGCGTCACTGTACGAATACTTTGTTTCATATTTATTTATCCCCAGCAATCCGCAGATTGGTTAGCATTGGTACCAATAGCCGCCACCCACTATCTAATTACTTTGTCTGTGCCTCTTATAGCGGGAACGACTTGATATGTGCGCTGCTTACCCGCTTAAAACTACAAACTGGTGCTCAGAGTATCCATGTTTATCGTTTAACCTACTTGTTTTGTGATTACCGATTGTTTTTATTATTCTAGAAATAACATAAAATTTCATTAGACAAAATTTGAAACAGCTAAAGTGTATATCCGTCTTTGAGTTACGTAACTATCTTTAGTATAAGATATTACGTTTATTAAAAAGATATGCGTGTAAATCTGAAACTCTTAAAAAAAGCTGGAAAATTGTTTCTGTGTTTTGCATTGCGGCTGAACCTTAGTTTAGCATTTTTGGGAATGTGCAGTGCATCCGATTGTGTTTAAAGTGTGTCATTGTGACGTGAGTCGTCGAGAGGTGCGTGCATCCGCAATGGCCGTTGTTCAGATTGAAAATGTATTTAAAACAATTCGCCTGTGAAGTCGGCTGCATGTCGCTTATCGACGGTTGGGCTAAGGTCAATCCCCCCCCCTTTTCAATCGACAGTCGACTCAAGGAGCTTCAGGTGAAAAGAGCCTGCTCCGCGCGCGTTACATAAAACTCAATTTACGGCCGTTAACATGTGAATAATTCACTTAATTCAATTTAAAATATTCCAAATTACCAGACATGTAGTCTTACGTGCACACGCGAATTTACTAAATCGCATAACGATGATTTATTCTGATTTTTGCAATAAACCTTTATAAAGTCCATTTTTATCGTTTTTACATTTGTCTAAACCCACTCTATGGATTAAAGTATGAATAGCCGTTACCCCCTAGCCATGCAAGGGGACAGCATGTTCATCGCAACAGCCGTCATAAGTGCAACTTTCGCCGGTCACATCGACCGCGTTGTGTTTCGTCGGTATGTCAATTTCGTTACCCTCAACGTCAATGTCGTAGTTTTTTCTCACCTTCTAGTAGTACATTGCCGACTAACGTGTCAAGGTACTGTGGTATCTCTAGTTCTTAAGTCAGTCATTTAAAATGTTAGCCTTAAATGTTATTTAAATTTTTTTATACAAGACGAAGCATTAATTAACACAGTCCGTGTAGGTGTATGCCCCTATCTCGGTACGTGCAGGCATATTTTGTTGTTTTTGTGTGTGATAAATACCAGGATCCTTTCACTTTAATTCCTGTAGCGTAGCCTACATAATCCGTAGAAAGTTATTTCACACACATGCTCGCGTGCAAGCACACACGGACTAGTCGAACGGAGTACAAACACAGTAACAACAAATGTACACGGGACAACGTACAGCTAGGTTCTCGTGTATCAGACCGTAAATGGTTTTATGACGCGCCCCAAAATTTATGACACATTCAGGGATTTTGTTACCAATCTTTGTGGTTTGTTTCCTCTGTGGGATTACACTACACTGTACATTGTGATTTCTTCTCCACATAGGCATGTTTACTTTACGGTTTCTTAAAATTAATTTTAATATAGTTTCGTAAATTATCAATTAAAAAGAATAAATATTAGCCAGTTAACTGATAGCAACTATTATGTAATAATATATGTTAAAGTTATAAAAAAATAAAGTAGCGTATATTTCTTCACAATTAATGCTTTTTACCAATGTAAAAGGTTTCAGTAATTGCTGATATGATGATACGATAATAATGTAGAAAGTTGTTCAAATAATAAATAATTCTTCTCAACACCTCAAATTTATTACAAAACTCATTAAAAACATTTATTGGGCACAACTGTTTAAATGGTAATCAGTTGAACGTACTTCTATAGTACTTCACTCCATTTTTATAGGCCAGTATAAAATATCTGGAAAATGTAAAAATAACTTTATCCTATCAATACATACATTATTGGAATTGTTTAGTTCTCATAAATGCATATTTTACTTTTCAGATTTTTCAGATTTTTGAAAATTGAATATACACGATGAAGTTAGGGGTAAAAACTTGAGTTTTATAAACAAAAGTTTACATTTTATACGGTTTTGTATGATTTTTCCATGTTAGTATTGTGAATGATTGTAGGGTAAAGTTTAATACAGTTCAGCAACTAAAACTGGCTAGACTAAGGTGATAAGACTGTTGATTTTGTTATTTTCAATTACTAATGAATATTCAGATATTATGTAGGCTTTGCAAATTTAAAAATTTGAAAAACAGTCGCTTTTCTAAAACATACGAGTATCTTATTCAGTTCTCTCATTTTTTACTATTTTTTCTGTGTATAGTTTGGTGTTTACCAAAGGGACTAAAAGATGCACTTTATTTTATTAAACACTATCGTTGATATATATTTATATGAAGTCAGCAAGTATAAGTTAAGTGTGTTACTAATTAAACGACACAGAATTCACAGATGTAAGCCACGTGTACGGTAAATGTTATCGGCAACAAACGTCTTACAGACACACTTTGCTAACAACACCATGTAACGCTATACAGTAATTAACCCACCCACCCTACAGCCACCTATTAAAGTTTCAAGGTCGACCGTTGTACTCACTGCCACTAAATAAGGTGGCCTGACATTTAAATCATAAGGACTGATATAAATACTAATTGTAGTTTAAATCAGTGGAAGTAACTCACAGTTTTGGATACGTAACGTATTGAAATAACTGTTAGTGTCACTGAAGATCTCGTAAGTACTGGAGACATCGTCACTGTATGGAGACATCGTCACGTGTATGCCACACGTGAATGAGAATATCAATTTACAAGAGTTGTTTCACACAGCATCTATAAGCGAAGTGTGGGGATCAGATTAAGAGGAACTGATAAAACAGCAACTAAATAAGTTTAGGTGTGAGTTAGAATATTTTATTGTTCCTAATTCCTCTTTATTTTCTGAAACCAAATTTGTCTTCTATAATTACTTAAACTATAATTTCTATTATCCACATGTTGTGTACGTGGGTTCAAACAGTCCCATAAGATAAAACAATAAAATATAAGATAATTGTTCTGTGATAGCTAAAGTCTATTAGTTTGCTGCTCTTTCCTTAGTGGGATCACAGTCACGTCGGGGAAATCATTTGGCTATTCTTTGGTTCCACAGGTCATCTTGACGAGTTGAGTCAGCTTCTTCATCGCGTTTTCTCTAACATGCTTTAGTATATCCACTGGTATGGCCCCTTATTCTGTGGCTTACCTTATCTTTATATTATTTGTTGTTTTTCTACTTCAATCGTCAGTATGCTACATCCGTTTTTATCTGTATGCTCCTTTCCGTTTCTGTAGCTTGCATAGACCTGTTCATCATAGTATTTTACATAGGTCGTCATAGCGTAGAGGTGTTTCATGTACACGTCCCAGACTTTACTAACTTGGTGTCCGTTTGTAACGGAATTTCTTTGAGAGAAATTTTCTACCCAAAACTCCTGATTTCTTTATGGACTCTTAATTCCAAATCGTGTGTCCCACGGATACATTACGTGACATCATCCCTTCTTCCATCATATGTCTTGTTGTTTTAATTTTCCTTTGCCTTATCTGTTCCTCTTCTTAGTCCTCTAATAAATCTCCTCTGCCTTCTCTTGTTTTTTTTTTTCAATATATCTAACAAGTCTAATGTTATATGTGGTTTTCTGATAAGATGCTTTTTCCTCCGGGATCTGTAACAAACAATTTTCGATATTCTTCAACTCACTTTTAGCACTTTGCTCTACTTTTTCTGTTGCCAAATATACTTTTAAAATTTTGGTGTCAAATATACTGTAATTTCGATATACCATATATCGACTGAAGGGAACAGTGGAATTTAGATGTATTCGTATATTAGTTATAAATGTACGGTTTTATTGTATTTACATTTTACTATCCTTGTATTTACTATCCTTTAACGTTCATTTAACCTGTGGCCCGTTGCCCTCCTGGGCGTGGCATAACTCACGTTTCGACACCGCTAGAGAGAAATCATCATCATCATCTTCTTGTCTCTGATCTTTAGCGTTTGTTAGCTTTACTCAGCTGCTGTCACCGCATTGATTCCTATCGCGTGTCCTCTAGTGAGCAATTCTTGATCAGTTCTTTGACACGGTAACGCAATTATACCCCTTCATCTAATAAAAAGACTCCATCGTCATGGTTCCATTAAGACTCTTGGCTTTCCCTCGTAATCATCTGTTACCTCTTCGCTTAGCCAAATTCCATGCTAATTTCTACATTGTACTCTGTAAACATTACTCTGTAATTACTTATTGTGTTATTCAATTCTGTAAATATTCCTCTCAGTTTATTCGATTTCGTGTATGTATTATTGTTTCCTGTCCCGCCTTGCACTTTAATACGTAGTTATCGTGTATGTTTAATTCAAATTTTCTATTTTATACTTGTCTAATTATAGTGTAAAAATATTATATTCAAAACACTTGAAAAACGTATCATTGATGAATACGTCATTCAATAGTTTAGTGAAAGGAGTAAACACTTACGTCCAAAATTCACTAAACACAAATTAGTATTAAAGCAGTCTATCACTTTAACAAAAATAGAAGATTATCGGTGTACACACAAAGAACTAAGAGCACTGAGGAAATATTAACTTAACTCGCACAATGAGAACTTATTCTTCAAACCGAATACAAAATGTATCACTGGCCCTCTTAAACAGGAAATAGGGAGAGACAGGGAAACCAGGTGAACTAAGTGAGAGAAAAGAATGAGAAATAGCTTCGTATTAGAGAGAAGAGAGAGAGAGAGAGAGAGAGAGAGAGAGAGAGAGAGAGAGAGAGAGAGAGAGAGAGAGAGAGAGAGAGAGAGAGAGAGAGAGAGAGAGAGAGAGAGAGAGAGAGAGAGAGAGAGACAGACAGACAGACAGGTAGACAGTTATGAAGGCAGACAGAGAGCCAGGAGGAACACAGTATATAACTAAGTACAAACAGGGTGTTACGTGTTACAGATAAAGATAGTGCGAATAATAATGGCAAGGGCTACACTAATCATTGTTACGTACACCAGTACCTAACAATGTTACATAGGATAACGTCAACACTTCTACGTCAAAACAGGATGACGATATTCAAGCCCTCTTCAAAGGGACTATTAAATGTGAACGATGTGTTTTATGATTTTCACGTTTGTATAATATTTTTGTGTGATACATAAAATGCAACAGTACAAATAATAATGATACTCGGCATTGCCCAAATAAATAAAATAAATAATAAAAATGAATAAATATAAATTAATAAACATGATTCAGATTGCATAAACTGAATCGTAGTAAAAATAGGGAATACAAAGATTCATGCATGGACATGCAGTTTCGACACACCTGTCGCTAGCGTTGTGTACGCGCGTATGTTAGTGTGTGTGAAACCTGTCCGTTCCTGAAATGTAACCAACTCTTTTCAAGTAGAATAGTTATATGTTTATTGTTAATTATAAGAAAACTATATAGATTGGATAAAACAAAGGACACCAAAGTGTGCAGAATTTATAGATACATAAAATGTTAAAAAACCATGCAGAGGTGACGAAAAGTGCAATTACTATACGTAAAAATTAATAACTCTTTATGTGAATGCCATAAAAAATGCAATTTACGTATAGTAATCACATAAAAATTAATGATCGATTGAACATCGAGTGAGGTGAAACAAACTTCGTAATTCGCGAAAATAGTGAATTGAACCAGAGGGGGGGGGAGTGACGCCTCGACAGAATCTGACAAGTTGAAAAGTGTTCAGGCAGGAATTTTTGCACGACCTGACTGTAAATACCAGGCAGCGCTAATAAAGTTTTTTCTTCTTGATTCAACCGTTGCCGAAGGAGGCTATGTCAGTCGACGACACAAATTCACAGTTATCGTAAGAGTCACAAGATCAACTAGCTATCCAGCCAGAGCTGCAAAATACATACGATGAGGTCTATGGACACACCGGCAGCATATGATGTGAGACGAGACGACTGTTAATCAACACACACGGAGGACACGACCGGAGGACCTGAAGCAAATGCACATGCACATGATGAATAACCACGTCAAACGAGGTGATAAAAAAACATTTGAAAGACACTAATTAAAGTTTAAATGGAAGACAGTCAAACAATATTAAAAATAATAAATGATACAAAAATGTAAATCAGTAAAAATTAGAATAGTATTTCTTGTATCAAATTTAGAAATTAGTAACGTAAATGATAAGAGAAATAAGTAATTTTCGAATTAACGTAATTAGTAAAGTCTTCGATAATAAAAAAACAAAAAATGCATATGCATTAGAAAGTAAAACGATGTAATTTAAAAGAAGTTGAATAGAAGTAAATTCATTTTTTGAAGCTAATGAATCAGCAATTGCAAAAATATGAACACACCATGAGCAAGCCAAGAGAAAAATAAACATTTTAAAGTAATTACAATTAGATAATAAGAGTTGTATATCTTATGTATAAATTTGTTAGCAATAAGGTATGTACGAAAACTTCGTACAAACGATTTGATAATGAGTTGTTGTTTAATATCCGATATGATAGATGTTGTTTAAATAAATAAATAATGGAACGGTTTTAAACGTAAATAACGTATCATCTTCTTATTATGATTACACCTACCTATAAATTCAATACACAATATATAAATAAATACATCAATTTGTATTGTTGTAAATTGTCTCCAAAAAGCGTGGGGCCACATAAATTACATTGTATGAAATTTCTGTATAAGTTGAATTGTTGTAAAATGCCATCCCAAGAACATGGGGCTCCACAAATTTAAATCCAACAAATATTGTCATGTTGTAATATGTGTGTGTGTGTATATATATAGCAACAAAACACAGGAAGATTATCTATAAATAAGAATATCAGAGCATGGATGACGGACATTAACATGTTTTATATTGATTTATGCAATTTTTGTCAATTAGCTATAAGTTTTGTATTTAGTGATGGATAAGAACTTGTGTTCTACCAATTTCTTTGTAAATGTTTGTTCTATAATGTAACGTACTTTGTTTGTGAATATTGTAACGTAACAAAATTGTAGTTACATATAAATAATATCCAATACCTAGAATAAGAATCTACCACGTACACGTCTAAGCCAAAATGAGAAAAATCCTCTAAAGTATTAAAACCAATCGTGTATCCATATATAAGTAATGTCAAAGCAAGTCAACACAGGAGAAGGAAGAATTATAATGAAAGCATCATCAATGTGATAAGAAGAGGAGAGTATAAAAACCAAACAAATACGTTAGCAACCAGGACCCAATAGATCATACAAGTGAGGGGACATATAAAATAAATGAAACAAATTACCAAACAAGTGAGGGGACATATCAAATAAATGAAACAATTGATTATACAAGTGAGACAAAATATCATATATGTGACATATAATACAAGTGAGGGAAAATACCCTATAAGTGAAAAAACCTGTATATAAGAGGAAGAATAAACAGTACCGAAGAAGAAGAAGAAATCCGAATATGAGAAGAGGAGAAGTGTATGTAATTAATAAGAAGAAAAATGTATAATAGACCATGAAGAATATTTAACAAGAACAAAACAATAACATTCCCAGTGTGAGGAATACACTACGACAAGGAAGATAATAAGGCATGTGTGAAGAATGCCAGACAAGTGAATTATAATACCCCCCAACAAGGAAGAACATGATGAAGGAAAGGTGACCAAGAACCAAGTGTCGACAAACTAATAAGTAGCCACAAGCAATAATAGTGAGTGACTTATATAAGTGCATCCATTAATATTAAAATAACACAGCCCCAAATAAACACCACAAACAATAAAATTGCAATGTTTATGGAAGAGGAAAACAAGAAGTGTTAACAAGGAGAAATAGTGAATCCCAAATAAACAACACAAACATTTAGTGTATGATTTATGAAACAAGATTATGACAAAATACAAACATAGAAAGACCAAAAATGTACTGATATTAAAGAGAGAAATAATTGCTCAATAATAACTGAAACTGAATATAAAATCCTTAATAAGATATATGTTTAAATATCAAAAGAATAGAGAGTAAAACCGATACATAATGTAATAATTAATGTATTGAGAATAAGACAACCTGCTATAGAAAGAAAAGGCAGTTTGCCCAAACCAAAATATAAACACATAATATGTACAACAATGACAAGTAAGAATTAAGTAATAATGTGTAAAGAAATAGTATAAAATGTGTATAAAATAGTGAGAATATTGTAATAAATAATAGTAATAACATATCATAGCAAAATTATAATAATTAAGCAAGATAATGAACAAATTAGGATGGGTATTGTTGTCAACGCAGTAAGAGACACATAACCCCAACTGAACAGAATCTGCAACACAGAACCACATTTAATAATTAGAAAAATGCAGACAAAAGTAATTATTCAAATTAACAACCAAAATAGGATAAATGAGTAACATAATGAACCCAATATGAATTGAGGAACACAATTATACAATCTATATTATTTAAACAAACAATAGCCAGATTAACAAAACACAAGATGACTATCAAAGTTACACAAAATACTCACTTAAACTTGATAAAGGAGAGGAAAATAGTTTGACAGTAGCAACTAGAACATTCATTACCGCTATGAGAACCTCTAGCAGACATTAAATACATAAATTTATATGAAAACAATAATAAACAAACATACATGACCAATGAGACTAGATGTAAATAGCAATCTTACTGAAATTTATGAATGTAGAACACAACAAAAAAGTGTTATACAAAATAGACAAACAATGTACAAGGTCTAGGTACACATTAATGGATAAAAATACATCCATTAAGTACAAATAATGATAAATTATGTATATCAAAGTGACAGAATTATGACATGGTGTATTAAAGCCATCCAATATAAATAAATGAAGCACCACAAATGGAAACAAAGCTTCACCAAAGGGGTAAGAATATTTAAGGTACAACCTAAACACTTAAGAAATATATTATTATGAAATACGTATTAGAAATAGTGAGTACATGTAGGACATGTAAAGCTTATACGCCTGAAAAGCATTTGACAAGAATTGTAAATATTTTAGTATTTAGAAATAATTATTAAGAGAAATGGACTCTAAACACTTACAATAAGCATCAGAATTAGAATAGATCATAATACATTGGAAAGGACTTAAATGTGATTAAGAACCACAAAACGTGCATTATCGAAAAGTGATTTAGGTTAATTATGGACGGGTTTATAGCTTGTGTAGACTCTACATAAAGAGCCAAGCATCCGAAAGATGATAATACTCTTAACTTCTTAATTCGCAATGTAATAAGAAAGATATAAACAATAGAAAGTTTTCCTTCAATTCCAAAAAGAATTGAACGCGTCATAGCATACTCTTGAACCCAAAGACCGATGCTAAGAAATAAAATTTCTGACTTTATTAAGGCATATGGGGTCGAGATTACCAGATTATCAACCAATAGGAATAGCTGATTTCAAGAGACGCCGACAGCAACTTCGAAGGAAAGCATTACTAGTTCTTTGACCATCAGAGTGAACGGGACGATTATCCGTCGGGAGCAAATTTTAAAAATGTGCGCGCCCCCCAGTATAAACAAGTGAACTAACCTCACTAAAGGTGCATAACCCCTTACGTGTAAAGTGCGGCGAGTGATGTGTAATAACAATCCATCCATCGCCAGTGTATAATAAAGGCGATGATGAGTGGGAAATTAAGGGAGTACTTATTATTAACAATATTTTAATAAAACTAATGTTTACCAACAAAAATTTTCACGTTGGTACTACTTTAGTCAAGTAAAGTCGTACATGGCTAAACTAATTTATGAATGTTAATTAACCAGTATTTGAACAAAAGTTCTCGATCTTATTAATGTAAATAAGATATTATTAATTTTTTAGAAGAAAATGACAAATGAATATAATATTATAATGATTATCGATGTAAAAAATATCGAATATAGATGCTAACTTGATTATTATTAGTACGAAATGAGATCATTTATCAAATAATAACAGAGAACAATCATTACAGTTAATAAACAACGTACTTACCACGAATAAATGTTATGTATAGTTTTAAGATTTTAATGCCATAAATTGAAATATTTTATTGATTCACTTAGAGTAAAAGGCAATCTAACCTATATGTTACGAGAATTGTAACAATCATACTGAGTTGTGTTTTAACTTTATACACACTTGAATATACTCAGTTAAAATGAATTTATGAATCAATTATAACGTATATCATTACTGGTAACCATCCAAGTAATATTATTCTGACACACAGCATTTGTAATCGTGTCATACGCTCCACTGCTTAGCTGGTGAATGGACACCAGGTGGACTAAAATACGATAATTTCCAATATCGTAATTAAACTTGTTTTCTTGATTTTTAATTACTCTCTATAATGTATTACTGTTATATTTCAGCATTTTTGTACCCTGTATCATGTTAACTAAAAGAACTCACGAATTTTGGTAATTGTAAACCAAACTAACCAAACTAGGTTAACAGCTATACGATATACAATAATCAGTGTTACCAGCCCTGAGCTGTAAGAATCTCAATAACTATTCAACTTGGTTTTTTTATGATTATTAATTGTTTTAAAGGATGCTAATTTTAAATTAACTTATTGTTAATAAAAATAATAATTTTCTTACCTTTGAATCAGTTTTTTTATTTCAAAGTAGGCAAAAGAAAAATTTATTTACAGAGCAATTATTTTCAAAGTGGCAGTACGACAAACGAGCGGCCAATATTTGAACTTCATAGCAGTATCAAATATATAAAGTCATTTTATTTACTGTACATACACAAATACACCTGTGACATATTATAAACTGTGTTGTGACATTTCAGTGTATTACAGGGCCTATTTTGGAGGACTGACAACAATCACCATTGGTAAGTGAAACGGTAAATCTACCAGTGCTTCAAGAGAATTTTAACACTCCTTTTAAACAATTGTTTTGAACTACATAATTATAATCAAACACACTCAACGATAATTACGAAGAGTTGAGTAGAACTTAAACATTTTTAAACAAATCTTGAACTTTGTTTCTGAACAAACTTAATAATAATAATTAAACACACAACAATCAGTATCATCCCCGTAAAATAATATTTATTATATGTGCGCGCGCTCTCGTGTGGTGAACCTTCTTTGTTATACATTCCGCGTGAGTTAACCCATCGGCATCAGATTTGGACAGTGAATTATCTATGAAAATAGCTACATTTTCTATATTCCCTGTTGTTCTCAGCTATTTTTTAAATGTGGTTTTTTAGTAATTGAAAACTCAACTTTTCACGCTTATCAATTGAAGAGTAATAAAATTTCTAGATAAAATCTATGCAGGCTCGAGCAGACTTATATAAAAATTCGCCTGCAACGCGTCTATCTTTTGTCCAATTTACCACGTAGACAATCGATTGACCAATCAGAAGCTCCTAATTTCAGTCAGATCTGTCCTTTGTAATGTGTACTTCGAGCCAGTTCATCGGAAGCCGTTGATTTTTGAAAGTGTGCTCTTCGTTAGGTGTATTTCTTGTTCGAACTGGTTAATCAAAAATAACTCTAAGTCTTGGGACTATTTTCGAGTTATTCGACTAGAACCAAGCGGGTGAATCACATATTATATTATATTAAGTGCTAGTACGTGTTAATGGAAGATTTTCCGCTTAGGGAGATTTACTTACCGTGGTAAATCCTTATTAACGCGGGACACGTCAAGAATAGCCGGAAGGTGTAAGCATTATACACCGCTTTTATAATTATCACTCAGTATCACCCTCAGAATCAGTAATTAATAACGAGCAAATATTAATAATAATAAATTCCGAGCGATGAAACTAACGATTTGGAAAGTGCCAAATTTGTGTGCGAAATCTGAAATTAGTGTTATCAGTTGTTCGACGAACCCCAGAACAGAGAGAGCGAGAGAGAGTGAGGGAGAGAACAGAACGGAGATCAGGGCAGAAAAATCGTAGCAGCGGCGGAGCGAGTGACGTCACGCCGAGTTAAAGGAATTCTATGTATCAAGTAAAACGTATCCAAACTGAACTATATAGACTCTTTTATACCCAATAAAATACTATACATGACATTTGTTTAATTTTAAATATATCATATATAGGTATCTCTTTGTGTGATAAATAATTAATTTTTACGCCTACAATATAGACTTGTGCATAATTTATACACACAAAACTATCCTATGCGAAAATATTTATTTGTATCGTCGCAATATATATGATGTATAATATATTTTTATTGTATCTGCTTACAAAAGAAAATATTGAAGATTCATAATTTAACTTTTTTTAATTTATTTAGTAATCATAACCAGTAAATTCATAATTTACTTTTCTGAACTTAATTAGTTTTTCCTGTCATCAAAGTCTAACTCTTCTATATACAAACAAATAAAAAGTTGCTGTGCAATAATTATATTCAGCGCAACGAAAACACAAAATCCTAATACCTAGCAGGTAGCTTACATAATAAAATTGCGTTCGGTAATAACACCTATTTGTATTGAAAATCATGATTGTCAGATTGCTATATATATATATATATATATATATATATATATATATATATATATATATATATATTGTAACGTGACAGATATATGCAAAATAATGTTGAATGGCAATTGATCATGAGAATAATAAAATTATAACATTTAAATCTGGAAGAAAGCATTAAGTTTAATATAAACAATTAATTCATAGCAACTGTTGAAAGAAATCATTATTATTTAAAAAATACAAGTTCAAATAAAATGAGTTACTAGTGATGAGTCATCCAAAACCAGTCTCATAACCAAAGGTTTTCAAATTATAACCCAGGAAGGTAAAAAGTAAATAACAAAGCAATACAGAATATGACCAAGCCCACAACGAGGAAGTATAAATGGAAAAGAAACCCTGAATAAGCCAAGATCAACCAATACAGGTGGTGTATTTCTAAAATGACGAAGAAGATGAAGAAATCCCAAGAAACCCGAAGAAGATGAATAGATCCCAAGAAACCTGATGGCATCAAGAAGAAGATGGAGAAGATACCAGTCCCAGAAGACAGAAGAAAAGAAGACAGAAGAAAGAAGAAGAAGGCAGCATCCTGAGGAAGATGTCATGCTCTTATAAAAGACACCCAAATCCCCATACCCCCAAAATAAATATTAACCAATAAAAGTATAACGAAAAGGTAACAGCATGTACATAAAATTAAGAGAGAGAAGTGTGTAAAGTAAGAGTTGCCAGTGAACTAAGATGAAACAATAATACAGTACCCAAGGAACAAATCTCCATTGTAAAACACTAACCAATTTATTATGTTAATAAGACTATACGACCACTTAGCAATAACATAAAATAAAAGTGTAAAGTGAACCAGTGATAGTTTTGGGTATTATAGAAAATAAACCTTGTGTTTCATTCTTGGCAATCACAAACATTGAATACAATGAAATATGCAACTTACAGTGACTTAAAATGTGTACTATGAGAATATGTTACTTACAAGATATAAATCTGTTTAAAGTAACATTTTGTTTTATATAATGAAAAAAAAGAAGCAGATTTAATTATACTAATGACAGGGTACAATTCCCCAAAGACAATATTTAAAAGACTGTGTAAAAACTGTATAATCCTACTTACCATAATAGTTAGCAATAAGAATATAGATATAAAGTTTTTGTGAATATAGTATAAGGATGTTAAAAATGTATTAGATATAAGGCCATTTATTTAAATCTACAACAACTAACATCAGAACTGTAAATATAATTATCACTTGTGAATAGTAAGAAGTAATTAAGACGTTAGTTGGTAAAAAACCTTTTTTGTGAACCATATTTCAATGTTAGAAATAAGGATTTAATTGCAAAATGTCTGAAGGTTGAAGACAACCATTTATTTAAAAATATTCTTTATTTGTTTAACTGTTCTTTATATTGTAACCAATACTAATTATTGTTGTGTAATTTGAAAAAATGGTTAGTTTATAATACCATATTTAAAAGTCAGAGAGGGTATCACACATCATATATTGTTTATAAAAATATTTTGTAAGGAAAAATTGTTAAAAAACCTAGGCCAAAGAAAGAAAACCAAACTTCATCAAAACAGAGAAATTACTCATTTAAATGCAATTAAACAAAAGGGGGTTAGACAAAATAAACTTGAGATCAAGCCATATAATTGCACATACCATTTAGAAAGATTTTATAAAATTATATTCAGAATTATAAATAAAAATGAAAATGACTAAACTCATAAATTTGGGCAGGGTAGTCATATATTTCAGAATAATGTTTTAAAATTCAACTAATTCAATTAATTACAAGAAAATAAGGGAATATAAACCTTTTAATACAATATAAGATTATTAATATTAAATATAACTGATAAAATGGCTGAATTTACATAATGACAGGAAGTTAGTTTTGGAAATGTAATTTTTCAGAGAATACAAAATGAAAGTAAAATTACTAATTTTGGACAGAAAACATTATAAAACGGCATTATTCAATCTTAAAATACGCCGAATGAACTGAAGGATTAATTTAAGTAACATCTAGTAAATAAAATTGATAAATAACCAAAGTTTAGGCTATTATATAGTGTATTTTTAAATATGTACAGGATGCGAAATTATATTTGAACAATGTTAAGAATAATATTATATTGGCTAAGAGTTTAGTTGAAACTGGAGGAAATAAGATAGTTGATTATTGGTATTTGTACGGTGAACTTGACAAGCGTTTTATAACCAATCTAACCTAACAAAAAACGGTAGTGAACGGTACGTTTTTGTGAAATCGCGAGTGGCGTATAAAATCCTTCTAGAACATCCACATAGTGACAAAATCAATCAAGAAAGACTAAATAACACTGGACAGTACATAACTACCCCGAAAAACACTACAAAACACAAGAAAACAGTATAACACATAACTATATATTAGTGTCGGAATCGTAAAAAGTGACTGAACTTATAAATACACAGATACACAAAATACAACCCGGAAACTTTACACAAGGCACTATGCAACGTCAAAAAAGAGATTTACAGACACCAGAACGGGAATTCTGGCAGAAAATATCTTATTTGGAACATCGCAGAAACAAGTGACATTTTGACCAACTTGATGGCAGCCATTTTCCTTTGTCGATCTCAACGCCTCCTTGTCCACGTCAGCTGTTGGTGACAACAAATTATATTATTTCAAATTTATTATTCAATGTGTGTATCTAGTATTAGTAATTAACTTATTGTAACGTTATACTTTTTAAATATTGGCCCGATTTCTCTGACTTTGATAATAATTAGCTGTTTAAAGAACCTTGTTGAATTTTATATACTATACCTTGTAACTGTTTCGATACCCTGAGAGTCGATATTATAATCGAAAAGAGTCAATAGAGCAATTATATAATAAAACATTAATACTTTTCACCACAAAATATTTCTTTATTTCACTAATATTACAAATTACTACTAATATAATTTTAAATAATAAACTACCAGGACTTTACCACATATAAGGGAAGATAACCTACAAAACGAAAAGGTAAACGATTGTCCTGGAGACAATCTTATGAGTGGTTGTAGTTTATTTGAAAAATACAAGAACTTCAATACAATTTTTTAGACGAGTGATACACATTTTAAAACTTCACAGCACCCTATTAATTAATTGATTTTAATTAATTAATTAATAAAAAGGAAATTTTTTTTTAATTATAAAATTTTTTTTAAACATAATTTTTTTTTAAATTTTCTTCAACAAACAATAATTTTTGTTTTAAAATTTTTGGTGAAACTACACATACATTTCTTCAACAACATTACGCTATTTGACAGGTTTGGCTACATTTGGGACTCGATCAACTGAGAAACTTAAGGAAGTGTTTCAGGCCAGTAAGACTTCGAGAGCCACACCAATTATAATTAAACACAAACACATAGAGTTCATTATCTTTTATTACAAATTGGCGCACAACTGAGGGGCTTTAATTAGTCGATTGAAAGGCCACTACAATCTGCCCAATCACTAGTTGGAGCTAGGCAGCAGCTATAAAGCCAGAGAAAGACGGAAAAATGCAACGACGTGCAACATCCAAGAAACGGGCGGCGGAGGCCGAAAAAGAAATAGAGATCGACATGGACAATAAGGAGGCGACGCCAGTAGAGGTGGAAGAGTTATTACCGCCGGTGTTGTCCAAACAAACGAAACAACCAGAGGAACAACCGGAGATACCCACACAGACAGGGGAAGTTAATGTTCAGGAAAGACTGGTAGAGAAATCCAAAGTAACGGAAGAGAATAAAATGGACAGATTCATGGAAATGTTCCTTCAAATGAGTCAGAGAATAGAGGAAAGCAACAAATCCAACAAGGAAGAATTGAGTAAAAAGATGGAAGGAATGGATAAGAAAATGGATTCCACGAAGGAGGATAAACAATCTTTAAGTAAAAAGATGGAAGGACTGAAGGAAGACAACCAATCCCTGGGTAAGAAGATTGATGAAACAAATAAGAAGATGGAAGAGAAGATAGAAGAAAACAGCAGGAAGGTGGAAGAGAAGATAGAAGAAACAGCAGGAAGATGGAAGAGAGGATGGGAGAAAAGTTAGAAGAATTGAAGGAAGACAATCAATCTTTCAAGGAAGAATTCAAATCGACTAAAGAAGAATTGATTAATAAAATTGAAAACACCAATCAGAAAATCGATGAAACCAGGAAGAAAATAGAAAAGAACAACCGACAGTTGAAGGAAGAGTTGAAGGAAGATAACAAAAATTTGGAAGAGAAGATGGGGGAGAAGTTGGAAGAACTGAGAGAGGACAACCAAATTTTAAGAGAAGAATTAAGAGAGGTAAATCAGGAGAATTTGGACAAACTGGACGAAAGAATTGAATTGTTGCGAGAAGAACTGAATAAGGAAATCAATGTTAACAAGAAAGCGATGAATAAGAAGATGGAAGAAGAAAACATAATGGTCAATCGACAGATCCGAGAGATTGATGGGAAGTGCAACCATACCGAAAAGGAGGTGCAAAAGTTTAAAGAAGTGGTGAACATCAAGTTCACAAATATCGAAGAACATAGCCGTAGGAAAGTAGAAGAACAGAGGAAGGAAACTCAAGAAGAAGTCGGGAAAGTACGCAACCAAGTCACAGAACGGTGTAATGATATGCAAGAGACCATGGCCAATATCACCGGTCAGGTGCGACAAAGCCGAGAGGAGATGGAAGCGATAAGAAACAGACCGACTCATTTCACCGGATTGCCCGTCAACGAAAGCCGAGAGTGGCTCAACTTCCGGCAATACAAACGTAAGCCGATGGAGTTCCTGGCTAGGGTAGAAGAATATTTCGCCAAGTATAAAATTACTCAATGGAGCCATAGCAGGGAAATATTAGATGAGTCCTTCCGCGAAATAACGGATAATTGGTGGATGGCCAACCGGAGTGAAATTCCCGACTATCAGCAGTTCCGGAAAATGTTTAAGACGAAGTACTGGTCTGAGACTACCCAGAACTTGATCCGTGACAATATATTGACAATGTAACGGACGATACAGGGCACAACTAGGCAGCAGTATGACAGCATATTTCTTTGGGAAGGTGTGCATGGCAAAACACCTCGAGCCGGCAATACCAGAAGAATGTCTAGTGAACAAAATATCATATCACTATGATGAGGACATTATCAGGGCCCGGAGAGGTAGCCAGATCAAGACGATCCAGGCGATGACCGAGTTATTAGAGGGATATGAAAACGAGGAGTATTATCGGCAGAGCAGGAAGAGAAATGAGAGACCAGAGGCAAGGCCGAATACATACCCCAATAACGGCAACAACCATCCCAGTAACCGGAACCAGCCCAGTAATTACGAGCCCTAACAACCCGCCGCGTAATAACCAGTTTAACGGCAATTTTAACGGTGTTAGGAATAACAACCCCTATCCGAATAATAGAAATAATTTTTATCAACATAATAATATCCCATACAGTCAGAGAAATCCATATCCCAACAATAATGGTGACAGACATTACCCACCTAACCGAAATTACTATCATAATAATTATAGTAGTAACAATATTAACAATAATAATAACCGAGTGTCGCGCCCTAGGGTAAATTTTATAAGAGCGGAAGATCGCGGACCCAGGAGATATTATCAACCGAGGAGGAGCAGCTTCCACGGCCCCGACCGAAGATGGAGGAGTGCGGAACGGGACGGCCCAAGACACGAACAGGGAAGAAGAAGTACCAGCCTGGAGGATCTTGGCCGACAACAGAACAGGGCGTTAAACCTCGCACAGGGTACAGAACATCAGGAAACAAACCAGAATTTCCCGAACGATGCCTCGGTCAATACTAACACGAACAATGACCAAAATGCTTTAAACGAGAGGAGGGAGTAATCAACAACAATGACCCGTTACTGCTTATACTTCCTGGGTTAGAAAAGGATGATTGCAACAAGCAAACAAGCATAAAAACATAACTATCATAAGTAACCACTATCTGAAAGACATACGAACTGAACTTTTGGAAGAGAACGAGAAGAGTCTCAGCAACAATAATAATGAGATAATTTATATAACAGCGGAGGTGGAAGGAGTTCCCGCTAAAATAATGATAGACACAGGTGCCAATATTTCAATAATAAACTCCAATGAATTGGAGAGAATACAAAGTGCATGTGGAAAAACTTTGCCAATGTTACCAGTCAACAACATTGTGTTAATAGGTGCAACTGGCCGCCAGAATAAAACCATCAGGAAGCAAGTTTCCTTAAGTGTCGTTAGCCGTGATATAGCTTTGGACATGGAATTTTTAATCGCCACCGGATTACCATTTGACATATTAGTCGGTTGCGACATTCTTAGAAGATATTCTGCAGTAATCGATCTTAATTTAGATAAAGTATCACTTTTCCCAGACGGAGTAACATGGACCGCAGATCTGGTAGGAGGCACAACTAGACTTCCCAGCCCTATACATCAACAACTTTGTAAAATTAATATTATTAGAAACAGCCCTCTTTCTAAACCCATTATATACAACCATGGAGGAGAGGATTTATGGTCAGTTAAATCCAAGAAATACGGGACTTCCAGTGCGGAAGCGATAACAAGAAAATACCAATACATCTAGCTGATCGTCTAATCGCAATATATGAGAAGTATAAGGCGGTGTTTTCTGATGAACCAGGGAAGGTAAAAAACTACCAGTGCCAACTTCGATTCAAAGAAAACGTAGAGTTTAACCGGAGGTCATATCCGATCGCGCAGTCGCTCAAAGAAGCCGTGAGGACAGAAATAAATAAGATGATAGAAAATGACATAATTGAGATTAGTCAATCACCTTACACTAGTCCAATTATTGCTGTTCCAAAGAAAGACGGACAAGTCCGGCTCTGTTTAGATGCGCGCGAGTTGAACAAGACGATTGTGAATGACAGAACCTCTCCCGGTGAAATAGAGGAGATCTTAAAACGTTTTCATGGCACTAAGTTTATTAGCACCTGAGATACTGTCTGTGGTTATTGGCAAGTAGAGCTGCATCCACAAAGCCGCCAGTACGTGGCGTTCATTTTCGAAGGGCGCAATTACCAGTTCAAGAGACTGCCCTTCGGACTTGTCAATCCTGTCGCCAACTTTGTGGCATGCATGGACCAGATTCTTGGACAAGAAACGCTCCAATTTACCACCGTCTATGTTGACGACTTACTCATCACATCCGAAACCTGGGAGGAGCACTGCTACAGAGTAGAGTATGTACTAAGCAAATTAGCGCAGAACAACATAACTCTGAAGTTGGAGAAATCCAAGTTCATAGCGCGCGAGGTACAATTCTTGGGTTTCAACCTAGACGACAGGGGTATTACCCCATCAGCAGAGAAAGTGGAGGCAATTCAGAGGTTCCCGCAACCAAGAAACAGGAAACAATTACAATCTTTCCTCGGACTCTGTAACTATTACAGGAAGTTTCAGAGCCGATATTCCGAGTTGACCGCCAAGTTTCAACCACAGTTATCTGCTAAGAACAAATGGACTTGGGGTGAAGATTAAGATCTTACTTTCCGCTTGATAAAAGAGAAGTTTCTGGAAAGTGTTATACTTCGTCACTCAGATTTTAAGAAACCATTCTTTTTAAACTGTGACGCTAGCGACCTGAGTTTAGGAACAACGTTATACCAGGAAGATGAGGAGGGACAACATCTGGTAATAAGCTTCGCTAGTCGCACACTGAACCAATGCGAAAAGAACTACAGTGTGACAGAAAAGGAATTGCTGAGCGTGGTGTTCGCATGCAGCAAGTTCCGGACGTACATTCTCGGATATCAAGTCACAGTACGAACTGATCATAAATCCATCTCGTTCCTTCGTAGGTGCAAGTTGAGTCACGGCCGATTGGCTAGGTGGGTACTCGCCCTACATGAATATGATCTGAAATGGGAATACATTCCAGGAAAAAAGAACATGGTAGCGGATGTGTTGTCACGTATAAATCTGGAAGATCAGACTTTTGAGGGAGAGAAGGAGAGCTTGGTAAAAATTTATAGCATATTCAAAACCAGAGCCGATCTACAAGCTCGGTTAATAAATATTCGAATCCATCAGCAGTCTGATCCTAAGCTGAAAAACATCGTGAGTCGTTTGGAAGCCAATGATGATACCATTTCTAAATATTACCACCTTAACAAAGGGATTTTATTCATAAAAACGGCCTTGGACGATGAGACATGGAAGGTGATAATCCCACACCAAATCGAAAAGGAGGTCATCATCGATTACCATGTCAGGTATGGTCACATGGGAGCGTTAAAAGTGATACAGGCTCTAGAGGAAAACAGTAAGATCAAGAATATCAACCGCAAGGTGAGAACGTACATCAAGTCCTGTAAGATCTGCCAATGTGCCAAAATAAACAATGAAAAGACAGAGGGTATCATGATACCGATAACTTCAAACACAAAACTGGAAAAAGTGTTTTTGGATATCTGCGGGCCATTTCCCCGTAGCGGTGGTCGACACAGGTATAAATACTTGGTAATCATAATGGATCACTACACCAAATATGTAAAGCTATATCCGGTTAATCGGGCAACAACAACAAATGTTCTGGCGGTGATTACCGATTTGTATGTCCCAGAAATCGGTAGACCATCTTCCATTATTACCGACCACGGTACACAATTTAAGGGGAGGAGGTGGCGAGACACTTTATTAGCACTTGGGATCAAAACTTATAAGACGTCAGTCTACCACCCAAGTAGCAATCCAGCTGAGAGAGTACTGAGAGAAGTGGGTAGGATCTTGCGCACGTACTGTCACAACCAACAGAAAAAGTGGCAAGAGTACCTAGCAGCGACAGAAATATTCCTAAATTTCGCCCACCATCCAGCTATAGGAATTACACCATACTCAGCCATGTATGAGAAGCCGACTCCCCGAGAAATTGAACAAATCATTGAATTTCCAACAAACAATAATCGGAAATTCAACCAGTTGAGGTTTTACAACAAGGTAGCAGAAGATCAAGAAAAACGGCAAGCCAAATTCCAGAAGGCAATAGGGCGTATTGTAACATATAAAGAGGGTGAAAAAGTCCTCCTAAAAAATCGAGAGCTGCCCAGCACCTTAGAAGGCATAACCAAAAAATTATTATTACTTTACACTGGACCATATGTTGTGGTAAATGATAAGCATAACAATACCTATGAGTTGAGGGAAATCGTTTCAGGAAAAATCAAAGGGGTGTACAATCAAGCTTCTATGAAAAAGTATTATGAAGAATGAGTTGTGAGTTTTGAATTTAGAATTTATAAACCATAATAATTAACAAACAAATTCTAAAATGATGTAAGAACAACTTACAACCTAATAATTTTGAACAAACTTTATGAAAGAAAGAGAAAGAGAAAGCATTTTGAATTTAACAAACAAATTCAAAAATAATGTAAGAACATCTTACAACCTAATAGTTTTGAATTTTGAATTTAACCATAAAAATCTAAAATTAAGTAAGCACATCTTACTAACACTGAATTTTGAGAAAAACATTTTGGAAGAAAGAAAAAGAGAAAGAGTCTTGAATTTTGAATTTAACCATGAAAATTTAAAATTATGTAAGCACATCTTACAACTATATATTATGAGGAAAAACTTTTTGGCAGAATTATAAAAAGGAAGAATTTATTTTTATTAAATAAAATAAATTTAAAATGATGTAAGTACATCTTACAACTTGATAATTTTGAACAAACTTTATGGAAGAAAAAGAAAGAATTTTGTATTATAAATGAATAAATTTAAAATTATGTAAGAACAAATTACAACAAATATTTTGAGAAAAACATTTTGGAAGATTTAAGAAGAAAGGAATTTTGAAGTTAATATACAAAAAATTTAAAAATAAAGTAAGACCAACTTACTATAATTAAGTTTGTGAGGAAACTTTATGGTAAATAATTAAGAAGAATTTGAATTTGGAGAATTACCAAAACATTCAGAAATAATAGTAAGATCACCTTACTATAAACAATTTTGAATGAAACAATTCTGGGAATAAATGAAATAAATGTTGATAGAACGTCATAACTTTGAAACAAGATAACATCAACATATTACAAGGATTTATGAGAAATATTTTGCCATTAAATAAAAAGAAGAGTTTGAATTTTGCATTAAAACTAACCAAGTTCCAAAAAATAATTATGTGTCATTTATAATTGAATTGAGAAGAAAATGAAGTGATTAACTCAGAAAAGAGAATTAACTTTA